>OY282470.1:15996117-17385617 GCA_958295575.1 Leucania comma
TTGGTCATCCCGCTCAGAAGTGAAAAGTTTTGGAGGTTTAAAGGCAACCATTCACGGTTCCATTAAAATAATATTTAGTTCACGTTTTAATCGTAATATTTCGTTTGAAATGGATTCGCTAGTCGCAGATAAGATTACGGAACGGTTGCCCACGGTACCGGTTGACACGTCCATGCTGACGGAGTTTAAGAACTTGCAGTTAGCCGACGGAAATTACGCTTTCCCTGGAGATATCGATCTATTGATCGGTGCTTCGATTCTCCCGCATCTCCAGTTATCACGTAAAATTCAAGGTCTTCCGATGTACCCCGCTCCGCACGCACTGGAAACAGTTCTCGGGTTTGTTATAGTTGGTTCCGCACCCGCTTGTTTAGATAGTTACTCGACTGTGTCGCACTGTTGCACCGTCGAGCCGCCGCTTGAGTCTACCATCCGCAAGTTCTGGGAGATTGAAGAGGTCAATGTCCCGCCTATTCTCAGCCCTGAGGATCAGGTCACTGAGGAGATTTATACCCGCACGACTACTCGTGATAAAGATGGTCGTTATGTTGTCGCGCTCCCTTTCGAGGGTGATATTTTTTCGCTCGGTGGCTCCCGTGCCTCCGCAGAAAAACGCTTTCTATGCTTGGAACGTAAGATGCAGGCGTCTCCTAAGTTGAAGCAAGCCTATGATGATGTGCTGATCGAATATTTAGATAAAGGTTATATCTCATCAGCGCCTGCCGAGACTGAGGAGACACGTGATTACCCGTTTTACATCATCCCGCACCATGGAGTTGTTAGAGAAGACAAGCTTACAACTAAACTGCGTGTGGTTATGGATGGTAGCGCTAAAACTAGTACTGGCATATCGCTTCACGATATCTTGTGTTGTGGTCAGAACCTCCAGGGTAACTTATTTGAAATAATAGTAAATTTTCGCTTGTTTGCTATTGCGCTCTCTGCTGATATTCGGCAAATGTTTCTTAGTATTGGAATCAGAGAATGTGACCGTAGATTCCAACGCTTCTTGTATAGATTTTCTCCGCAGGAACCTTTGAAGGTTTACGAATTCAATCGTGTTTGTTTTGGGCTTAAGTCTAGTCCCTTTCACGCTCTTCGCACTATCAAGCAGTTGGCCGCTGACGAGGGTGATACATACCCGAAAGCAAGGGCCACTATTGAAACCGGATTGTACACGGACGATTTTGTGTACAGTGTACCTAGTGAAGCAGAGGCTATAGAGACCGCTGCACAAGTAATCAGCCTCATGAAGTCCGGTCAATTTGATCTGGTGAAATGGACAAGCAACTCGCAAGCTACATTAGAGTCGATTCCACCGTCACACCGGTTGACTTCGGTAAAGGAATTCGATGATAGTGATTCGCATAAGATCCTTGGTTTAAGTTGGTCACCCGCAACTGATATGTTCAGTCTTAAAATTAGCTCGACTCCGCCAACTTGTACCAAACGCGTTATCCTAGCATGTGTAGCTCGGATATGGGATATAATGGGTTTTGTAGCTCCTGTCGTTTTGTATGCAAAGCTGCTTATAAAAGAGCTTTGGCTTTCCAACTGTGATTGGGACGACACCGCTCCTGACAGTGTTGCTAAGTTGTGGGCTCGCTATAGGAAAGAGCTTCCAATGCTCGATCAGATACAGATTCCTCGCCATGTTGGTATAGTACCAGACACTGTTGTTAATGTGGTAGGTTTCGCAGACGCCAGTGAGAGGGCTTACGGGGGAGTGGTTTACTTTCAGGTCCAAAATGGCGATAACATTTCAGTTTTCCTCATTAGCGCAAAATCAAAGGTATCTCCTCGTAAGGTTGTCTCTCTTGCTCGTCTCGAACTCTGCGCTATTCTTATGTTGGTTCAATTGATTACATCTATAGTCAAAACTTGTCGTCCTCGCATTAATATAGAGAGAATTGTAGCGTTTTCAGACTCAACCGTTGCTCTATGTTGGGCCCACTCTTCACCCCATCGATGGGGCACGTTTGTCGCAAATAGGGTGGCTAAGATTCAAGCTGAATTGTCACCGGAAAATATATTCCATGTCGCTGGAACAGAAAACCCAGCTGATTGTCTCTCACGTGGTTTGCTTCCTGCGCAAATTTTAAATCATCCGCTTTGGTTTTGTGGCCCTCCCTGGCTTCATACCACTCCTAACGAGTGGCCAAATGCTCCGTTTAACCCCGCTACTGTTTCAGAGCCACCCGAGGAGAAGAAACATACGTTTGTAGTATCAGTTCCGCGTGAAGAGTCAGTTGTTTTGTTGTTGTCTAATCGAGTCTCGTCTTGGTCGAGACTATTACGCTGTGTAGTTTACGTCCTAAGATTTTTGAGATTATTACCATCGCGTGGTTCTATAATCGCAGCTGATTTGGATAGAGCTGAATCAGTTGTACTTCGAGAGTTGCAGAAATTTTATTTTTCAATAGAATTTCGTAGTTTAGAATCACATAAACCTTGTAGTCACGCACTTCAACATTTGAAACCATTTTTGCAAGACGGACTCATTCGTGTCGGTGGCCGTCTGCGAAATGCTAAGTTAGAGTTTGAACAAATGCATCCAGTAGTTCTACCACGCAGGGATCACGTTTTGGATTTGTTGGTGGACTATCACCATAAGGTGAATTGTCACGCTGGTCCCGATTTATTAATGTCCATTCTTCGACAGAAGTACTGGATACTTTCCGCTCGCAATTTGATACGCGCTAGAGTGCACAGATGTGTGCCCTGCTTTAAGCTCCGCCCGCGTTTCAACGCGCCGGAAATGGCCGACCATCGTTCTTGTCGTGTTGTACAGACGGTGAAACCTTTCATACATACTGGGACGGACTATGCTGGACCGTTTAAAGTCACTATTGCCCGTGGTCGTGGTATACGTTCCACAAAGGCATACATTTGCCTATTCGTTTGTATGACAACTCGTGCAGTTCACATAGAGTTAACCAGTGATTTGAGTACGCAGGGTTTTATGTCTGCATTTAAACGATTTTTATCTCGCCGTGGTCCCGTTAAGCGCTTATACTCTGACAACGGCACAAATTATGTTGGAGCGCGACGCAATATTTCGGAATTACATACATTCTTACGCTCCAAGTACTACCAAAGTGAATTCGCCCATGTCTTAGCTGAGAATCGCATTGATTGGTGTTTTAATACGCCAGCGGCTAGTCATTTTGGTGGCAATTGGGAGGCGAATATTAAAAGCCTTAAGTCGCACCTGTTTCGGGTCATAGGCGAACAGATTCTCTCGTACGAGGAGTTGAGCACCGTACTCGCTCAGGTAGAGGCGTTGATGAATACGCGTCCGTTGTGTCGGACTTTGTCTAGTGATCCATCGGAGCCACTAGCGTTGACGCCGGCTCACTTCTTGACGACGACTCCTCTTAAATATTTGCCCGCTTTAGATGTCGAGACTGACAAACTGCAGCTTCACCCGCGTCACGCTCTGCTAGATAGCTTAGTTCAGTCCTTTTGGAAGCGATGGAGGACAGATTATCTGCATACGCTGCAGTCGCGTCAAAAGTGGAACACTCCTTCAGATCCAGTCACAGTCGGTACTGTGGTGATACTGAAGACTGAGAGTGCGCCTCCTCTGCACTGGCCTCTTGGTGTAGTGGAAGAAGTTTTTCCGGGTTCGAACGGAATAACGCGAGTCGTAAAGGTTAAAACCGCAACTGGATCGTACCTGCGTCCGGTTATTCGCCTCTGCCCTCTGCCTAATCAGCAGTAGTGGCATAGTTAGTTATAAGTTGTTTCGCTACCTAGTATTGATAGTTTAGATATAGTAATAGGGTTTAGTTTCGCTTTTGTTTTTTTTTTCTTTTCTTTGAAGGTAACCCTTCAAACCCGGGGGGAATGGTTGCGCCAATTTGCTATGATCCGCGATTTTGTTTTTTGTAATTTATTTTTTGGCCTAGCAATCCTATCCCTTCCGTTTCCCTTCCCCCGCACGACCTCAAGAAATGGAATGACATTGACGTTTTGTGCATCGATTGTGAATGTGACCGCTCCGCTAACATCGCCCGCTCGAAATTACAAGAAAATTGACTATTTCGTGATCCAACCATTCAAAGACTCAACAATAGTGCAGTGTAGTGCAATACAGGACCTGGCAGTGGTTAAATGTGCGAAGTCGAGGTTCGCCGGCCGGCGCCACGTGGAACCTTCGAGGTCAAAAGGTCAGTGTTCCTCCCTAATACTTCATCCCATCAATAAACGCCAGGCACAGTACCTGCATATTGTTAACAAACCTTAGATCGCTTTTTCAAACTTACAGTCCACACCAAGCTTATTTGCGCAACCAACAGCCCCCTAGCCAAGTGACAATCATTTCCTTTAGTGTGAACGCTTGGAGTTGGCCACGCCCCCAATTCTTTAGTTCTGACGTCATCTCAAAGCTCAGTCACGTGGGCAGAATAAAGGAATTGGGGGCGTGGCCAACTCCAAGCGTTCACGCTAAACGAAATGATTGTAACTTGGCTAGAGGGGCTGGAGTTCAGTGCACAAGGCTGCCATAACTCATTCTTTCTTTAAAAAACACATGCAATTTCTGATAATTGTGGTTAAAGACAACAACATTAAAATTTATGCCCTACAGTTGAACTTCGTTTTTCCGCAATATGCTTGGTGGACATCCCACCACTACGCACAAAACGTTGGGTCGTGGGGCTTTTTGGACTGAGACCACAAGGAAAAAGGCATTCAAACGCATCAATTGTAATCCCAAAATATTGCTTAAATAAATACTACTTAAAATTTCATAAGTGGTAGTTGAGACTAGGGTCTCGGTCCAGAAAGACCCACGACATGCCCACAACCCCAAACGATCTGACACGACCCAAAACGATAAAAATTTCATTGTACGTACAACCAAATAATGGAATATCCTGCCGGAGCCTGTTTCCTGATAGCTACAACCTTTTAGTCAAGAATAAATAGGTTACTTCTAGGCAAGCGTGCTCCATCGCCGACCACATCATCGCTTACCATCAGGTGGTCAAACTACCTAGTAGTCAAACGCGAGCCTAAAAAGAAAATAGTCACTTTCCTCTACTCACAGATACAGGCTGTTTGATTAAAAATACACCAAAGCGCATAATAATGGGCGCAATGCAATGCAGTTGTCATAATAATTACAAAATAGCACTATGGCGAAATGCTTCACAACGTTTTGACGTTAACACTAATTTATTTCTGTCTGTGTGCCAATTCCTAAATATTCGAGCGCAGAATAGTTTAAATTAAATGGCTCGTGTTTAGTGTTCTCGTTGGAGATCAAAAAGACTTTTAGAACTAATTTGGTAATCGGCAGAGTTTTAAGGCCTCTGCCTCGGCGGCGGCGACGCGCGACGGTGCGGGCAGTCACCAAAGAGTATTTTTTTTTTTTTTTTTGGTAGGTAAAATCATCCAATGACAAATCCCGCCCTTGGGTGGGGCGGGAAATAGTGTCAGACTTTTACTGACTAAAAACCTACCTTTCCATTCCTTGCCTTTGTCCCGGGGCCCGTGGTGACACTCTCGCATAACCTTTGGCCCCAGTAGGCTTCGGCCCTGCTGGACCCCTACAGTTTGCTGACACCAAAGAGTATGGAGTGCACCGCTCGTAACCCGCCCCCGCGCCGCTGTATTTGAGGGCCAGTCCATTTGATTTCATGCATAAGATCCTGCCGCGCTCGCGCCGCCGCCGCCGCCGCCGCCCCGCTGCCCGCAAGATTCGAGGCAGAGGCCTAAGAAGTTGGGGTACCGCCTACTCAGTACATTTTACCGAATTAAGTAGATAGTAGAACTAAAAAACAAAGTGATTCGAATGAATTCGGGAATTTGTGAAAGAGTTATCCGTGGGCTTGAAACGTAAAGAGCAATTGAACGACATAGGTGGGTTTATGTTAGTAAAAGTTTGAAACGCCCTCGCACTCCACCCTAAAGCGCGAAAAGTCATTTGATGATTTACCTCCTCTAAAAAAAATATTGACCACGTAGTGTTCGGCATTTCAGACGCGTTTCTTAATCCCATACGTAATTTGGAACTTTGGATAAAGAGATTAGAGTAGGTACAAATTTTTTAAGGGTCGAAATCATTTGGAATTAAAAACGTGTCGAACTAAAACTTTATAGCCTAAATTTGACAGGATTTTTGGAGAAAACTAGGAACAGATATCCGTCTTCAAATTCTGAATTCAGTAAATAAGTACAAAGCCTCATGAAGCTTTGCTTTAATGTTTCATGAGGCTATTTACTTGCTGAGCTTTTTTTTAATTTTTGGGAATTTTGCAAAATCTAAACATAGACAACAAAATTATTACAGGCTGTTAACATAATCCATTGTTGCGTAAAATTGGCTATTTTAAACACTTCATCACACTATAAATAGTCACAAAGGAGATGTGTGGCAGGTAGGTCCGTATGCTGCTAATGAGGCTTGATGCCCATCCAGGACAGGACAGGACACCTCTCGCGGCTAATGAAATGAAAAATTATGGTCGTCCGACTGTGCTGACCTCATTCGCACCCTAGCTCTGCTCATCCACTATAAATAACCTCGCTTATCTCTATATTGTACCTACGCATTTTTTCGGCATTTCGCGAGTTTTATGAGCAATGTTTTTTATTGCCAGCAAAAATTATATGACTGCAATATTACGTGGGCAACGTTTCAAGTTAAAAGTTAGTAGGTCTATAGGTGGTAATTGTTTTTATGTTTGTGTGGGAAACCGACGTTGTTTATGATTCCAGAACTTCTGTTTGTATACCGCGTTTTCAATTTTGAAACTGTTGAAAGCCAGTCCATTCCAAGTTGGACGCTAAGAAGTTCGTTCATGAGTTCAGGGCGCAGGCTGAACGAAGCCAGTGGTGACTAATGCTCCAGATTATTCCTAGTGCAAAGATTGTCTATTGCTATGAGCGTGAGAATGCAACAAGCGTTTTCCTTAGCACAGGGAGCAATTAGGGATGGGGTTTATTACGAGTAGAATAGATTTATTTTGTCACTAGTATTTTTTTTATAGTTTTTGTTACTCGAGCTTTTTTTTATTTTTGGTGGTTATTTTTTTTATGGTAGGTAAAATCATCCAATGACAAATCCCACCCTTGGGCGGAGCGGGAAGTAGTCTATCTTCTATCTATCTTCTGAGTATGGTTTCCGCACTCAGTCCTCTAAGGACCATTGTGCGTGGGCGGGAAGTAGTGTCAGACTCTTACTGACTAAAAACCTACCCCGTTCCTTCGTAGCCTATCGTGCCGGGGCCGGGTATTCCTTTCGGAAGTTAACCCATGACCCCAGTAGGCTTCGACCCTGCCTGCCTGCAGTTAGCAGGCTGGACCTCTTCGGTGTGCTGACAGCTCCTTGAGGCGCGCGGGAACAGAACGCGCCGTCGACGACTTGGGCTTGGTCCGGTCGGTTACCGGACGATCGGACAGCGTGCTACCCATTGCACGCCGTCCGCAAGCCCGCGCCTACGGTGGCCGGAAATCGGGATCGGAATCCCGGCGGCAGCTGGGGCGAGCGCCCCGTTGCCTCTGCCTGATACGGTCGGCCTCCTCCTTTGCTAGCATTACTGCTTCGTAGAAGGAGGCGACCGCCTGCCATTCCTCCTCACTCCGGGCCATGGCCTGAACCAAAGCCCGGCGAGAGAGATCGCTGCCACCGATTGCCCCCACGAGGACACGGCGATGCTCCGCCCAGGCGGGGCATACCTCTACAGTATGCTCCACCGGGTGTTCCACACAGTGGCAACACCCGGGCGAATCCTCCGCACGAATCCGGAACAGGTACTTAGCGAACTTTCCGTGTTCGGTAAGCACCTGCGTCGTGCGGAAGTTGAGAACGCCGTGAGGTCTTTCCAGCCATGCCTCAAGGATGGGCCTTATCGCCCCAATTGTGAAGTTGCGATAGTCGCTGACGACATTTTCCATGAGATCCCGCCGGAGCTCTGTCCGCCATGCTTTATTTTTGGTAGTGGGTAAAATCATCCAATGACATCTCCCACTCTTGGGCAAAGCGGGAGATAGTGTCAGACTCTTTTTGACTAAAAACCCACCCCGTTCCATCGTTGTCTTTCATACCAGGGCCGAGCCTTCGTTTCAGCTGTCATCAGCATTGCCCGCGTGAATGTAGGGTTCTTTATACACATTTTATGAACCCCTTTAAAAATGCTTATTCATCTACACAAATAGATATCGGTATCTGCAACAGTATTTTATCGAAACCTACGTCAGACAAGGCAAAAATTTTATATAAAATATATTATAATCATTTTACACAAAGTAAAATTCAAACCTACACCAATATGGTGAAAAGTAGTTTGAAAAAATAAATCTTGGATATCTGTAGTTTGAACTAAGGCTACGCCTTTATTTTAGAGATCCAGGACCCAAACTATATCATACATAGAGATTGTCAATGTACACGTAGCGCGAATAAGTGAGTGAGGGTGTGCCTGTGTGTGCATATGTATATAGGGTGACTGGTAATCAGTGAACGATACTAAACACATGATTTTAGTCATAATAACAAACAACTTTTACTAAGGGACCAAACCCGAAATCGCGAAAAGAAAATCTGCTGGTCAGTACATTTGTGTTCGCCTGACTGGTAAAATATCTGAACTTGGCTGTTTTTTTTGCGATTTCATGTTTGGTCCCATAGTTAAAGTTGTTTGTTATCATAACTACAACCACGTGTTTAATTATCGTTCACTAATTACCATTCACCCTATATATTGTTAATAAATATAATTTATATGTATCTACATGTTTCTTAAATGTACATAATAATATGTTAGGGTTACTGTCAGAGACAAAAATATTTTGAATGGATCGTGAAAGAACATGGCTGTAGTTAAGATTTTTTTAGATCGCCTCTAGTCTGTTCCATTACATTTTAAGTATTATGTACCTAATACAAAATCTGGTCCGGTTCCTTACCCAATCTAGGCTAACATAAAAAGTTTTCATTTAAAAGTATCATATTTGGAAAAAAGAACCGACATGTTATTTCATAAACGCAAACGAAAAAAGAAACTAAAGCTGGCTTCCAAAATTGCTTGCGATACATTCAAAATTTGGTGTTCTTTAAGGCTGTATTTGGCTCAATCCCAACTATAACGAAGCAGAGCCTTGTGGCATTAGGACAGACAGACTGACATTCCGATACGATAAGGGTTTCATTCAATTTTAGTACGATACACTTAGAGTAGCATTCTTTTGAAATTATATTTAATTTTGTAACACAAAGGTCGTTAGACCTAGACTCTGGTAAAATTGAGATTGTTTCGTAGTTTTATTTATTTATTTAATAAAACTTTATGCACTAGCAAAAAACGCAGTACAAAGGCGCATTTTCTACCAGTTTCCCTTGGGCGCGGGTGGTGTAAAAACATAACATAGTAGGTGCAACTTAATGGTAAACAAAAAAAATAATAATAATAAATAATTATATTTTTATGTTGTGTTCAGACCTGGCGAATGTGCCGCGAATGCGCCCCGAATGCGCCGCTCGCGAGCCGCTTGCGTACTGCGCGCGTGCTGCTTGCGTGCGGTGGTGCGCCGATCTAGAGCAGCACCCGCAAGGCTCGAGTGAGGGGCACGTACCAAGCGCGCGCAGTGCACGTACAGCTCGTGCGCATGTAGCATCTTTCGTGTTTGAACTATGAGCCTCAGTTATATAGGCGAGGAGGTGTAACGCGGGCGGCACACGCGCAACTTCTGCACCGCTCGAGTACAGAGCGTAGCTTGCGCGCGAGCAGCGCATTTGCCAGGTCTGGACGCACCTTTTGATACATACAAATAAATTAAAAATGTTATTATAAACACGAATCCAACCAATCAACGCGGTAATGGTCCTTCAACTTCTTGCGAATGTGACGTACGAATGTGTTCACTGCTTTGGATCATATGGGTGGGTACTATTTTTTTTAATATCAAGTATTTGGTCGACTGATAATAATTAAAAATAACATTTGCCCTTTATAAAATCTCAATTCAAACTTTAACTGAGAGAAGAACTTATCTGATGTTTTCTGATCGACTTCTTTATTATAACTGGCTTAAATATTATCACAATTTTTTTCACGGTGTTGAATAAAACACCAGTTATGATATTTTAAATTAATGCCAATCAAATTTGAGTGTATGAAAAATAAAGTTTCTATGCTTCGCTTGAAGTAATCCTTGAGGCTATATTATTATGTATATGTGTTAGCGTCAAAATTGAAAAAACTAAGATTGTCTCTTTTCTCTTCATACGACAAAGAAACTGAGATATGTCTAATTTCTGTCAGAATCGGGTACATTTTGTAAAGGCTATAACAATTCTTCTTTGCTTGTTATTTTCTATAATGTGCTTACTCGTGGATAAAATTCTGTTCTGGTTGGGTTAGCTTTGAGTGTCTAAGTGTGGTTAGTGAAAATACGGTAGATCTAAATGGTTAGGTGGCTAGGCGGGCTCTATTTTTTTTATAAATTAAGCTCATTTTCGAATCTATGGCATTATTGCTGTGCTATTTGGATTTCAGAAAAGTATGTAGGTATAAACCTACTGTAAAGATTTAAGACTATGTGGACTTGCTAATCATCCTTCTTCTTTGAATAAGTCAGAAACTGACGACATTTAAAGATAAATAAGCAAAAGTTTAGAAAAACCATCAAGAATAAAACATGGTCAAACTTTATTATAAGGTTTTAGCATGTTTTTTTTTAAGGTGAGAAATCGTCCAAAACTTCTCCCGCTCTAGGTTGGCGCGAGAGGAACCAGACTTTTACTGACTAAAACCTCACTAGTGTTCTTTAGTTGCCATATGCGTTCTTGAACCACGAGCTTCCTTTTCAGAAATTTCCCGTGAGAGTTTGAGCTTATTTAGGAATAAACCATATGTTGCGTCCAAATCTGGCAAGCTGCGCGCGCGCATTTCATGTTTGAACGAAGCATCTACGCCGCTCGCGCGTTGCTCGCACGCTGATGGCGCGCAGTGCGCCTCTCTCAAGCCTTGTTGGAGCTGCGCGCGGGCGTCGCACTATAAATGCACGCGAGCATCACACGCGCAGTCCGCGAGCGGCCCGCTAGCGGCGCATTCGCCAGATCTGGACGCACCAATACAATTTTGAGTTTAATGCAACTAGTTTTTTGTTTCATTTTGTTGGATAGGAAAACTACACAAAATAAACAGACATGGTAGCTCGCTCTACAGCACAGATTATTGAAATCACTTGAGCGCGGAACTATAGCAACCTGCATCTGTGTATGTTTGGAAACAGATCTAGTCGAAGTTTCAGGTGGCGCAAGTTTGTATCATTTGCATTTAGCAGGGATTGCAGCAAATGCGGGACCTGCATGGCTGCTTCAAATTCAGCTTAATAATTAAGGTTATAAGTAAGTTAATTGAAACTTAAAGTGCAGTGTGTTTACTTATTAGATGACTGAAGATTTATGTGACATGAACCACTTCAATTAATATCTGCTTTTCGTACTTGTAGACGCCAGACGAACTGAACTGAACTGAACAGGGTCCCATTGCTGGAAAAATACCTATTTTTCCAGAAATGGGACCAAAGAGTCTATATAAAATAAACCAAGCATATCAAGAGATTGCCAGATGCCCTGCGTGTATAGTAGGTATAATAACTGTTTCAGGATGTTGTTGGGATTGCCGCGTTAATTTAGTGCGTCTGCTGTATTAGCATCTGCACATACCAATGACTTTTACGTAATGATTCATTAAAAGGCCGTACATTATAGCACGGTTACATTCAGTTCAGGACTACAAACATACACAGTACAGTTAAGTTCGAATGGCTTTCAGGATGCCATTCGAACTTAAATTAGGGTTTTTTGACCAGCACTGCCATGTTGTACTTGTCTATCAACATGACAGTGGTGGTCAAAAAACCCTTATTTATTTTTAAGAATTCTGTTACTTAAATTTTTTTTGGGCCTTATTGCTATTAATAAACAATTATTTATATATTTGCAATCCCAGTGTCTTTTAGTAATTACGTATAGAAATAAAAATTACGTAAATTGCAACAACAATGACTCAATACTAGTGTAGGCTATTTAGTCAGGGCTGCGAGATTGTTTGAATCACCGCGATTGGAACGCAAAAGGCAACCGGAGGTACGTGTGTGGGATTAAGTCTGTAAACGTCTAACACTACCTTTCGATCGACTCAGACTGGGAGAAAGGGTACAAGGGTACATGGGTGGTCATCCCACCTACACGTACAAAACGTTTTGGGAACACATTCATTGTGCCTAAAGCTAAGGAGTTGAACTCCCTGTTGGAGTCTATATTTCCTGATAGCTACAACCTGGTGATCTTTAAGTCAAGACTAACTAAGTTACTTCTAGGCAAGCGTCCTCCACCATCAACCAAATCGCATCGCTTTATCAGGTGAGAAAGTGGTTAATAATAAAAAAGAATGCTATTTAATGTTTTGTCACCCCAAAAAAAGGACATTTTGTCAGCAAAGTCTAAAGACATTAGGTAGAACCAGGTAGAACATTGTTACAATGAGTATGGCAAATATGGATTTTCTACGGCGTACACGCCGCCGCCGCCGCCGGGATTCAGATCCCGATTTCCGGCCACCATAGGCGCGGGCTCGCGGACGGCGGGCAATGGGTAGCTCGCTGTCCGTCCGTCCGGTAACAGACCGGTCCGAGCTCAAGTCGTTTACGGCGCGCACTGTTCCCGCGCGCCTCAAGGAGTTGTCAGCAAACTGTAGGGGCCCAACAGGGCCGAAGCCTACTGGGGTCAAAGGGTATGTGAAAATGGCACCCGGGGCCCTGGGACCAAGGCGAAGAATGGAACGGGGTAGGTTTTTAGTCAGTAAGAGTCTGACACTACTTCCCGCTCCACCCAAGGGCGGGATTTGTCATTGGATGATTTTAACTACCGAAAAAAAAAAAACTTCATTACTAAACATCGCTATTCTACAAATACTACTGCAGCACCATTATATTCTGCACCGTACCTGTACAAGATTCGTGCGGAGACGACGCCCGGGTGTCGCCACTGTGCGGACCGCCCGGTGGACACGGTGGAGCACACAGTCGAGGTGTGCCCCGCTTGGGAAGAGCAGCGCCGTGTCCTCGTGGGGGCGATCGGCGGCGATCTCTCGCGCCGGGGCTTGGTTCAAGCCATGCTCCGGAGCGAGGAGGAGTGGCAGGCGGTCGCCTCCTTCTGCGAAGCAGTAATGCTAGTAAAGGAGGAGGCCGACCGCCTTAGGCAAAGGCGGACACGCCGCCGCCGCCGCCGGGTTTCCGATCCCAATTTCCGGCCACCATAGGCGCGGGCTCGCGGACGGTGGGCAATGGGTAGCTCGCTGTCCGTCCGTCCGGTAACAGACCGGTCCGAGCTCAGGTCGTCTACGGCGCGCACCGTTCCCGCGCGCCTCAAGGAGTTGTCAGCAAACTGTAGGGGTCCAGCAGGGCCGAAGCCTACTGGGGCCAAAGGTTATGTGAGACTGTCACCAAAGGCCCCAGGATAAAGGCAAGGAATGGAAAGGTAGGTTTTTAGTCAGTAAAAGTCTGACACTGTTTCCCGCCCCACCCAAGGGCGGGATTCGTCATTGGATGATTTTACCTACGTTAAAAAAAAAAAAAAATTATATTCTGCAGTAAATAATGCAAAAGAAGCAAAATACCCATTCGAAACAAAAGTTTCCAGTGTGCATTATACACAGCAATAATATCCTTTAGGGAAATTCTTTAGCGATTCCTGTAATAGCTATGTTTTGTTCATTGCCACTATCAAAGAGTTCCCTCAGGAGTTTTAGCCGGTAGAAGGGTTATTGTGAAGCGTGCCAACAAAAATCGTAGCCTATAATAATGTAGCTATATGAATCGGTTGAGATAGTTAAGTATGTTAAAACAAGATAGTTATAAATTTTATCTTTGGAGTTTAGTTTCTGCCATCAGTTTATAATAATAATAATTACAACAAAGCTCTGCAGTCGCGCAGCACTGCGACTAATTTGAAGGCACCCTAATAGCCAAGATCTCGACTAACACCTTAGGGGGTTAGGCGACTGGGTCAAAGGCCAGATTCAAAGGGTGGTACTTCTGGACAAAGCCCGTATAGTTTAGAGGTTCCTTTCTCTGGAATCCTGACCGTCAGTAGCTTGGACCCTGTTTCCGTTACAGGTGGGATAGTATTTTTTTGTTTTTGTTTTATAAAAAAATATTTAAAAATGTATCAAAGAAGTTAAAATGAGAAATAAAGACCATTACATTTAATAATCTTTATTGTCGCACGGTTATACAGTTCACAGGGTGACTTGTAAATTAGAAACAAGTAAATGTAATTTGTATCAGTTTGTGATGGACTAAAGTTACGTGACAAACCATCACATGAGAGAGAATCACAGCTCGATGTACTTCGTATTGAGACTCTGTAATCTATAGTCAGTTGATAAAAGGTGGTGTAATTAATATTTTTAAGTTTAAGGACTATGTGTTCCTATGTATTCGGGGACTAGGTGTTTTGTGAATTTACATGTTTGTGAACATGTAACACACACGGTACAGAAGTTATTCCTAGTGTGGAACAACGCTTAAAAAATACAAGAATTCAAAACCAATAATCAAAAGCTCCCGGGGAAAGTATTGTGCTAACTTCCACGTTGAACTACTTCAAGAATGTATTGGACAGACTACGTTTCTCCAAAGTAGTTATAACTCATGCATCTGTAAAATTATCTGCTGTAGGCACCAGATATATATTTATTTTAATTGATATAAACTAGTGCTTGACTGCGATTCCACCTGATGGTAAGCAGTAATACAATCGTTGGTAGTGAGGCGCGCTAGTTTATTAAGAGCCTATTCATTCTAGCCTTGAAGACACCTAAATTATAATCGAACGGTAATTGTTCTAGTTCACGCAGTAAAACACCTAAATTCCCATAAAAGCCCACTTACATCTATTTACATTAATCATCATCATCATTTCAGCCCAAAGACATAAATAATCTCAAATTCAATGTCATTCTGATCGACAGTTTGATGTATTTTAATAATTTTATGTTTTGTTCGTAGAGATAGTTTAAAAAGAAATAACATAGGAAAAACAACCGCTAATAGATATTTTATAAAATTGATTGGACGCGTTCTGCAGCTACTCAGAAATAAATACATAAAGCTGTTCTGAATCGACGCCTCTAATAAATTTTAATATATTCTAATAATGAAAAATAATTCAAAATTTTGTTACAAAATTATTCAAAACCTATGAAGATATAAGGGAAAGTTTAGTGTACTTTATTGTTTTATTTGGACATGATGGTTTATTTTACCAAATAAATAAATGTTTCTTTACAGGAAAATAAACAGGAAAAGCTGGGTATTAAGTTGGGTTGGTTAATTGAAGTCTAGATTAATATTAAGCGCTGGTTTACCAAATGAACAGAGCTGTTGGCCACACATGGCGTTTACGGCGATTGCTAACGAGACGAGGATGAGGGCAGGGCTCTGGGACTAAGCCAAGCAAGCTGCGAAAATGTGTTAATATACTTGAAGGTACACGTGCCACAAGGTTTTTGGTTTTTGAAAACATCTATTTTTCGTGAAAGCATCAATTTAACACTAGTAACATTGTTTGAATAACGATCCAACGTATATTGGAAGTAAACCGAAAACGAATTTGTGACAGTAAAACTCAGGAAAACATTGTTCAAAATTAAAAAATCCAGGGATTTTTCATTTAGGAGTGAATAGGATACTTCTAGGCAAGCATGTTCCATCGTCGTCAAACACCTCATCGCTTATCATCAGGTGAAGCTGTGGTTAAACACCAGCCTATGAATAATAATTTAATAACTTAAATAACTAAACAAAAGAACATGTAAGTACATACCATATCAAAGTAAAACCACCAGCTACTCATGAATGAAGTAATAGACAACTAGCTAATAGTCAATACGTACGAACTATCGGTTAGACAAGAAGTTCCTTACATATAGAGTTCATTACTGTCCCGACTCCGCCAGAGTAAATTTACAACTCTGCCGGTGTAACCAAACTATCAGCAATTTTGCAAAGTTCCCCCTCATTCAAGAAATGATGCACGTAATTTTATTAACTGTAACACATGAGTTGTTTAAAAGTAATAATAGTTCAGCTAGAAGTGTAATTTGATGTTTAGTTTTAGACCAGCGGTATTCATGTGCTTTAGTAGTCCTTATGACACACTTTTGTTGTTGAGATTGGTATTAATGTACGTCTGATGTTTTAGCCAGTACTACTCCTTAGATAATTCTAGTTTTTATTTAATAGTTTTTGAATAGAATGAAACAGAATAAACTTTATTGTACACTCAAATTTGTAGTAACAATTTTACGGGAACTTAAATTGATATAGTGGATATAATTTTAAATAAAGAATTAAATGGCGGTCTTATCGCTGACAACAATATTTCCAGACAACCTTAGAGCTATGTTCACCTATGTAAAATAAAATGATTTGAGTTTAATATATTTGGGTGTGGTTTGGATGTAATACAGTCGGTCACTGAGCGCCAAGTTTCATCAGAAACTGTAAAGCGGTTTAGAACTAAAAAAAAAAACAACCAAACTATCTGTGGTTGCACAGAGACCAACAGTGCCATTTTTGGATTTTAGATATTAGTAGCTGTGGTACAGGAATAATTTATATATAAACTCAGCACAGGTTGCCACAACTATAGCAACAACGGGTTGACATGAATTGTTATAAGAATTCATACTTATATATAAACATATCTAATTATGTTTTAGAAGCTAATCTCAAAAATTACTACGATCACGAAAATAATCTGACAGAAATGTACAAAACTGTAATATCGCTAAACATCCAACTTCTATCCCAAAAAAAATTACCAGTTTCCAGCGTTCACGTGAGCAGAGCTGCATGAAAAAGCTAGTTAATTAAAGTATATTTTACAGAATACAACACTAATTTAATAAGCAAACATTTTATATTATGTTAAGTTAGAGACTATGCCCACTAGACCTTTCCGTTACCGACTAATCCGTACATGCCATGCACGGACTGAACAACTGGTGCAAATACAGTATGTTTGACGCATGATTTCGGTGATACAATATAATTATGAGCGTAAAATTTATATAACTTTTAAAAATGTCCGATCGTGTAATATTTTGAATTGTTGTAATGTGGTAATATTTTCAACGATTCTCAGTGATCTAGTAAAAATGAAATTATGTCATTCACAAGTTAAGATATTTCTTTTTTGTGTCATCAAATTTGGAAATAAATAATAATAACAATACTTCCACAGCTATCACACAACACCGTCTAGTCCCAAGCTTAGCAGAGCTTGTGTTATGGGTACCAGACAGCTGATAAACATACTTATATATTTCTAAATACATACACATTATAGATAAATAACACCCAGACACAGAACAAATGATCGTGCTCATCACACAAACATTTGTCCTGGGTGGGAATCGAACCCACGACCTCCGGCATAGCAGTCAGGGCCACTAACCAACCAACAGGCCAGTCTATAGGATGTATAAAGTATAAAGGAAGTATAAAGGAACTAATGTCGAGCTTTGTTATCATTAGTTCCACTTTATTTCTAGGTAGGTACTTAAATAATGTCCAGTAGTCTCCAGTTATACCATACGGATAATTCGCGGATGCTACGGTCATTAAGACAGATCGTGTCATAGTCCGTGTCGTGTTTCTTTCCATGCTTGATAACTTGATACGGTTTTAGCCCGGTCGGTATGATATGTTGTAATGGGCAGACACCTTTAAGAATCGTTTGGGGATAGCGTTTAGAACACACAGTATATTTTCTACCCGAGTATTTATATTTACATTAATTTTATATTAAATGTATTTGCTGAAGTGTATTTTGTTAATATAAAGTAAATTTTGCTGTAGTTATGTATTTTCATTGTTCGTTGTGTTTAGAAGCCCGGTCTTTTATACCTGTTAGAATATCACGTTACAATATTAATCAAATTAAATGAGAGCATGAAATTTCCATTATTAACGTTATCTAAAATGTTGTACGGAGGAAGGTAAATTACTTACCTACTTATTTCGCATTATTTTATAATATTGTCGCAAGATTTTCACGAAAATATTAAACGAATATTTTCAAGTAAGTATACTTGACAGCTTGATATTCGATTTCATACCCTTTTTAGTGGGATATCACCTAACATATATACAAATAACACCTTTTATTTAGGTGGAGCAAGGGTGAATATCAGTCCTAACCAAAAAAGCATATTATAAGGTTAAGGACTATGTCGAAGATACGCTTGTTTGGCAATAACTGTTTCTGCACATGTGGCACCCTGGTAACTCATTAATGTTGTGTTAATGTGTCTATTAACGCTCCATCTTTGTTTTAATATAATGACTTGTATACACGGCTAAATTTTGATCGTTTTAATCCCGTGAATCCTACCGGATCGAAGCTTGAAACACTATAGATTTGTAAAGATAAAATTAAAAAATAAAGTTTTTTTTTTCTAAAACTCGAATTAGCTTAAAGAAATACGTGCGTATGCGTATTCATATTAGCATGTATGAAATAAATTTATTTAAGTAAGCAACAGCTGAGCGAGTCTTATGACCTGTAGGTAGTTGCCAAACAACAGCTGAGTTAGTCCAATGACTTGTAGGTAGTTGTCGGTCGTTGCGTACTAACATAATTTATCTATAATACGGAAATATAGTAAGAAAAAAAATGAAAAAAAAAAATAAGAGCGTTTCTTCTCCATAGGAAACGACCAATTTGGAATCGTGCACTAGGGTCTGATATTTCATAAGTGCCCATTTGAAATAAAAATAATTTTGATTTGATATGATTACGACTTTTACATAATAAAGCCAACCCGTATTTTTTCATTTGCCCCTTGCATTCCAAGAAAACGGTATCTTTTCAAATAATTCCGCAAGCCCTAGCAAGATATTCTTAACTTATAGCTTGATCCCCACCGCCTGTGTTCCCACGTTGTCGTCGTGGTGGGGCTTGCGTGTCTCTGTGATCTTGAGGGCTATGCCGGTAGAGCTACTCATGCCGGAAGGCCTCAAGGGAGAGACCAGACCAAGAGGAACACACATGGCGGAGTCCAGTCGGACCGCCACTGAGGGTGCGCAGTCCAGGAGCATCGGCACAATCAGCTGTTGGTGCTCTTGGGCGGCGATTTTGGAGAAGTGGGTTCGCCTCCGGTACGTGTCTGTTCATCAGACATGACCAGGATGGCGAACGTGATAATGGGGACCCCACCCCATTTCAAAAATCAGGCAAAGCTGAGTTCAGCAAACACTATGAGCGCGACTGGCAAAAAATTATCTACCCCAGGAGGGTACCCCATAGTGGGAGAATCCCTCCCCGAGCAGAGCTCGGGCTGCCCCTCGTATTCTGGGGGGGGCAACCATCGCCTCGGGTCCTCGGACCCTGTACCGTCCCTCGAGGACGCAGCGAGCCAGGGTGGCTCACCTGCCCGCGTTGTGGAGTCCCTGGGACCCGTTCCCAGCACGTCCGCGGTGCCGGCAGGTTTTGAGCAGGCTGAAAGGAGTTTCGGCCTTAGGGAGGTGAGCGGAGACGCGGCGTCGGACTCTGATGCCGCGTCTTCACTTACCTCGGAGAGGATGGAGGTGGAGGAACTCGCTCCCAAAAGGAACGAGTTCCTCCGAAAGCGCCCCAAGTCGGGGGGTGGTCCGGGGTCAACCTCGGACGAAGCTTCGGCCCGAAAAATCTCCTCCTCTGGGCGGGGAGCGGGACGCAAGTCAGGACGGGGGAGGGGGCTCGCTGCCCAGGACGCGTCCCTCCAACGCACCCTGGAAATCGCCAGGGAGGTGCAACACCCCGGGGCAACCAGCGGCGAGCTTGGCCGGCCGGTTCCAGAGCCGTCTGACAGTGAGTCAGACGGCATGAAGGAGGCGCTGGCGAAGTTCGCCGAAATTGTGACGGCCACTCTAACGGCCGTCTCAAAGAAGAGAATCGGGGCCACCAAGGGAAGAGCCATCTCCGAGGGGACAGTCGCCGTCACGGATGCTCTGGCGATTGTCTTCGAGCCGCTCATAAAACCCTTCAACAGAAGGATTGAGCGGCTCGAGGCGGACCTGGCCGAGCGCCAGGGAGGTGGACCCGTCGTGATGGCCCCAGAAAGGGGATGCAAGCGGGGGCAAGGCGAGTCTCAGCCCCTTCCCCGACCGGAGAATGAGGTGCTGACCCTGCTGCGGCAGGAGCTGGGTTCCTTCCAGCGGCAGCACCAGCAGCAGCAGCAGCGATTCGAGGAGGGGGTGCAGAGGCAGCTTTCTGTCCTGGAGGGCATTGTGCTGCGCCCCCCACTCGCGACCTCCGGACCGAAGAGGGCGGCAACGTATGCCGCCGCAACCGCAGCCAAGGCTACTGCGCCCAAGGCGGGCCCGTCGGGGAAAGCCGGGCGCGGGGCCGTGGCGTCGGAGTCTGCGAGGCCAGCCCCGGCGGCCAAGCAGCAGCAGCGGCGGCAGGGAGGGACTGTTCCTCCCCCGAAGTGCAAGGCGGCGCTACCCCCCGCTAAACCGTCAAGACGCCCTGCTGGGGCGGCTACCAGGCCGCCTCACCCGCCTGCAGAGCCCTCAGCTGACACCGAGTGGACGGTGGTCGGTGCCAAGAGGAAGTCGGGCAAAGCGGCTAGGGCTGCCAAAAAGCGCGAGCGGCGGCGGCAACGAAAAAAGCGAGCCATGGCGGCTAGACTTCGTGCCCCTAAATCCGAGGCTGTAGTTATCACGCTACAGCCTGAAGCGGAGAAAAGGGGCGTGACGTACAAGTCCGTCATGGACAAGGCGAGGCGGGCGGTGCTGCCCCACTTAAAGGAGCTCGGAGCCTCTGAGGGCTTCCGCATGCGGCGCACCGTAACCGGTGCCCAAATGTTGGAGGTCCCTGGCGCGTCCAGTGGCCCAGCGGCAGACGCCCTGGCCAAGAGGCTCAGGGAGTCCCTGGACGCGGAGGAGGCCCGAGTGTCCAGGCCCACGAAGTGCATCGAGATGCGCATCATGGGCTTGGACGACTCCGTTGGGGTCGACGAGGTGGTGGCCGCCATCGTCGGTGCGGGAGGGTGCACAGCCGAGCAGGTTCGGGCGGGCACCATCCGCACTGATGGCACGGGCATGCGAGCCGTAACGGTCAGCTGCCCCGTGACGGCGGCCAAAACCATCACCGGGGAGGGCCGAAGGCTTCTGGTGGGCTGGGTCTCCGCCCAGGTGAGATTGCTGGAGCCCAGACCTCTGCGGTGCTACCGCTGCCGCGTGGGACATCATGCGGGGGCCTTTTGCGCCGCGGAGGTGGACCGCAGTGACCGCTGCTTCAAATGCGGTCAGCCTGGTCACAAGGTCGCCGAATGCCGTGAGTCGCCGCACTGCTACGCATGTGCGGCGGCAGGCCAAAAGGCGGACCACCAGGCTGGTTGCAGGTCCTGCGACCCCCCCACCAAGGTGAAGAACAGGGTCCGGCCCATCCCTGGTGACGTCCTCACCGCCGCAGCCGCCTCCGTAGCCGCCGCCGCTATCGCCGCCACAACCGCCGTGGCAGTGCCTCCACGAGGGGCTCAGGAGGAGATCGTAATGGAATGTCAATAACAGCTCCATTACGTCTCCTCCAGGCGAACATCAACCACTGCGCCCCCGCTCAGGATCTGTTGCTCCAGAGCATGGCGCAGTGGTCGATCAATGTCGCCATAGTCTCCGAGCCGTACTATGTCTTGCCCAGTGGAGACTGGGTTCAGGACCTGGACGGCTCGGTGACTTTAATTAGGTCGACCGCCGCCGGTACTCCGCCCCTCGAGCGCGTCACGAGGGGACGAGGTTGCGTGGCAGCACGGTTCGGGGACATTGCAGTGGTAGGCGTCTACCTGTCCCCGAACAGATCTCTCGGCGATCTCCACATCTCCCTTATGGAGCTGAAAAACGTCGTCGTTGGGTTTAGGGACCTCCCCGTGGTCGTTTGCGGGGACTTCAATGCCTGGAACGAGGCTTGGGGTTCCCGCTACACGAACGGGCGGGGTCGGTCGGTAGAGGCCTGGGCTGAGGAGTCCGGCCTGGCCCTCTTAAACCTGGGCTCTGTTTCCACGTGTGTGCGGATGCGGGGTGAATCAGTGGTGGACCTGTCTTTCGCCAGCCCCGATCTGACACCGCGTGTCGTCGACTGGCGCGTTATGGAGGGGGTGGAGACGTTCTCAGACCACCGGTACATCCGGTTTGACGTCTCCGCCCAAACCTCGACCGCGCCGGTCCAACGGAGCCCTTGTGGTCCGCGATGGTCGCTGAGGCAGATGGACCGGGAGCTTCTCCTGGAAGCCGCGACGGTACAGGCCTGGGTGCAAGCACCGGACAGGCCTGTCGACATGGACGTCGAGGCAGAGTGGTTCCGGGAGGGCATGTCGCAAATATGCGACGCGTCAATGCCCCGAGTCCGTCCAGGACGTGCCAAGCGCCAGGTGTACTGGTGGTCGCCGGAGATTGCGGCATTGCGCAATGCGTGCAACCACGCGCGACGCCGGTACGCCAGGTACTGCAAGCGCCGCAACCGCCCGCCGGATGCGGAGGCTGTTGAGGCGGAGCTGTACGAGGGTTACAGGGTAGCGAAGCGCACCCTCCGAGCGGAGATTAAGCGGTCCAAAATGGAGGCCCGCAACGTCTGGCTGGGGTCTCTGAATGCAGACCCGTGGGGACGCCCATACAAGATGGTACGGGAGAAACTCCGTCCATGGGCTCCCCCACTGACTCAGAGTCTCCGGCCCGAGCTCGTGGAGGGTGTGGTCAGCACTCTGTTCCCTACGCGGGGGGTACACTCCCCCCCGTCTATGGCTCCGCCAACACCGGCAGTACCTGACGCGGACCACGACGACGACGACGATGTTCCAGAGGTGACCGAGGTAGAGATGAGAGTGGCGGTACGAAGGCTGAGTGCCAAGAATACCGCCCCAGGACCTGACGGCCTGCCAGGGAGGGCCTGGGTCCTGGCTATGGAGGCTCTCGGGCCTCGATTGAGGGGGCTCTTTAGCGCATGTTTGGAGAGGGGCCAGTTCCCACTTCGCTGGAAGACGGGGAAACTGGTCCTCATAGCGAAGCCTGGGCGCCCTGCGGACTCTCCGTCCGCGTACCGGCCCATTGTGCTGCTCGACGAGGTGGGCAAGCTCTTTGAAAGAGTCATTGCAAACCGCCTCGTCGCGCGCCTTGCAAGGGTGGGGCCGGACCTGTCGGACGGACAGTTCGGTTTTCGCAGGATGCGCTCCACGGTGGACGCCATCATGCGCGTGCGAGCCCTCACGACGGGGGATGCGGTGTCCCAGGGCAGGTGTGTCGTGGCAGTGTCCTTGGACATTGCCAACGCCTTCAACTCCCTGCCCTGGAGTTGCATTGGAACGGCACTCCGGTACCACCGGGTGCCCGACTACCTCTGTCGTGTGATCGAGGCCTACCTATCGGAGAGGTATATCATCTACCCCGGTCACCAGGGAGAGTGGAAACGTCGAGAGATGTCGTGCGGTGTTCCGCAGGGATCGGTACTTGGACCACCCTTGTGGAACATCGGGTACGACTACGTGCTGCGCGGCGACTTCCCCGACGGGGTCAGCGTGGTCTGCTACGCGGACGACACGTTGGTCCTAGCGCGGGGAGAGTCGTACCGGACGGCGGTCGAATTAGCGACACGCGGGGTTGCGATGGTTGTTGACAGGATCCAGCAGTTGGGACTCGAGGTGGCACTGCACAAGTCCGAGGCCATGTGCTTCCACGGCCCTCGGGGTGCGCCACCACCGCGTTCCCAGCTAACGGTAGGAGGGGTTCACATCAGCGTCGGGTCGACGATGAAGTACCTGGGACTCGTCCTCGACAGCTGGTGGAACTTCAAGGAGCACTTCCGACGTCTGGCTCCCAAACTGAATCGGACTGGGGCTGCTCTCGGGCGGCTCCTGCCCAACCTCAGGGGACCAGACGCCTCCTGCCGGAAGCTCTACGCGGGAATCGTTCGGTCCATGGCTCTCTACGGGGCTCCGGTGTGGGCACCGACGTTGACACAGCAACCGAGGGCCCAGCTGAATGCGTGCCAGAGGGTCATGGCAATACGCATGGTGCGAGGGTACCGAACGATCTCCCGCGAGGCGGCGACCCTCCTTGCTGGCCAACCGCCGTGGGATCTGGAGGCAACAGTCCTTGCACACATGCACGACAAGCGCATGGAGATGCAACGCCGGGGCGAAATTCCGCTGCCACGACAAGTCGAGGCATGGCGGACAGAGCTCCGGCGGGATCTCATGGCGAAATGGCGTCAACGACTATCGCAACCTCGTTCGGGGCGCGCCACAATTGGGGCGATAAGGCCCATCCTTGAGGCGTGGCTGGAAAGACCTCACGGCGTTCTCAACTTCCGCACGACGCAGGTGCTTACCGAACACGGAAAGTTCGCTAAGTACCTGTTCCGGATTCGTGCGGAGGATTCGCCCGGGTGTCGCCACTGTGCGGAACATCCGGAGGACACGGTGGAGCACACTGTAGAGGTGTGCCCCGCCTGGGCGGAGCATCGCCGTGTCCTCGTGGGGGCGATCGGCGGCAGCGATCTCTCTCGCCGGGCCTTGGTTCAGGCCATGGTCCGTAGTGAGGAGGGATGGCAGGCGGTCGCCTCCTTCTGCGAAGCAGTAATGCTAGCAAAGGAGGAGGCCGACCGCATCAGGCAGAGGCAACGGGGCGCTCGCCCCAGCCGCCGCCGGGATTCCGATCCCGATTTCCGGCCACCGTAGGCGCGGGCTTGCGGACGGCGTGCAATGGGTAGCACGCTGTCCGATCGTCCGGTAACCGACCGGACCGAGCCCAAGTCGTCGACGGCGCGTTCTGTTCCCGCGCGCCTCAAGGAGCTGTCAGCACACCGAAGAGGCCCAGCCTGCTAACTGCAGGCAGGCAGGGTCGAAGCCTACTGGGGTCATGGGTTAGTTCCGAAAGGAATGCTCGGCCCCGGCAAGATAGGCTACGTAGGAACGGGGTAGGTTTTTAGTCAGTAAGAGTCTGACACTACTTCCTAAAAAAAACTTATAGCTTGATATTTAATATAAATCAATATTTCTAGTAGACCGTATATCTAAAATTGGTGCCAAGAACGCAGTATCGCGTGTAAAGTGCACTGAATATACCTACGATATAGACTATATCGGGTTTTATTGAAAATAAGCATTACGCATTACGAATGCTGTTGTAAAATATAAATAAATATTTGCGAACTTAGTAGTGAGAATAGGATCAATAAATCAAACTAAAAAATAGCCTTACTTGCATCAAGTATCTCTAAAATGTAATCACTCTAGACGAAAATCGTTTATAGCTGAACATTGAACATACAAGTAGTTTTCCCAAGCGTTGTTACATTGACATGTACCTCTCGTATCCTGTAGAGCCATGCGGACCCCACTAAATGGAAAAACCGGTATACCGAATAATAATAGGTAAAAATAAAACTACTCTGAAACAAACAGACGCCAAAAAATGCAAAATTATAGAACTAGGCTACTAATTATCTCCGTTTTTACTTTTGGGAGACGAAGCCTTAAAAGTTTAGAAGTATTTTTTTTATTTTTTTTTGTTTATTTTTATTGGTTTTTGGATATCTACATAATTTAAATATATTTTTCTATTTATTTATCTAACAAAAAATATCCAAACATAATAAATAGACCCAAAAAGGATATAAAAAAGTAAGCAAAAAAATTATGTATATTCCTGAAAAAATCTCGTTTAGCATACCCGCGAATTGACATTGTTACAGCTAAAAAATGAGACATAAAAAAGTTTTTGACACAACTGACTTCAAAAAATAAAATCAGTTTATTTTCAGAAGCCAGTGTTTTTATACGCCTTCGACGACTTTAGCTTGGTCCGGACGGTTACCGAACTGCCGGACGGCAAGCTACTCATGCTCGCCGTCCGCAAGACCGCACCTATAAGGACAGCTAGAGTTAAGTTTACATTTATAATATTGTATGAATAATACTTTACACTTTACTTTATACTTTTATCTTCTACAATAGTTTTTCGAGACAAAAATGTCTCGAGACTTCCAATTCCGTATACAAAGCATAATACTGATGGCATTGTGGTAATCCTTTTAACACTTAGCTCTTACAAGTTGGGTAGATAAGCATCCGATGCGATCCTTGTTTTTCTTTCATTACGGAATCACCTCAGATATTTCATTAAGTGGATATAGGATTAAAGTGTGTTTTACGTAGAAACAAACTATTGTTGTTATTGAAAATTATATAGATTGGATGTAGTTTGCGTCTTGTTATTAGTAGTTCATAGTGGTCTCGGAATTTAGATATATGAGGACAATACGAAAGAAATACACACATTGAGAACCATAGCACTACTAAAAATGATCAGAATTAACTTTAAAATGTTTAGTCGATTATAACGTAACGTATAACGTTAACGTTTTATTAAACTATTTCGTAAAATGTATAACAGAATAAACTTTAGTACTTATGGTATTAAAATTCTATAATATAATATATAGTATAGTAAACGTAATCAACGTAATGGGGTCCTGGAACGCAATAATAGGAGTTGGTTTAAAGTCTGTAGGTAAACTTCTGACACGTCCTCCCGTTCCACCCTATAGCTGAAGAAGTCATTGGAAAATTTCCCACCAAATAAAAAACGTAAACTGCACAAATGTTTAATTTAGCGATGCTTCGGCTGTTCGAAAAACAAACGTACAAAATAACGAAATGTGATACGGCTTTTAAAACTAAATAACAATAAATTCGAACTCTATAAATATTAAGATTCCTGCTGTCAACCGCGCTCGAGACCGCTATAGCAATAAAGCATTTATTAAAATTCCTCCATAAAGGCAAACGCTAAGAAAACCACTCTTCGCATCTAAAACAGGAATATATCATACATATAAAATATACTATTTAGCCACATGCATCCCATTGAGGAAGTTTACGTTACTTATGGGTATCATATTTTGACAACAACAAATTTAACATTTGTTTAGCACTCTAAATATGTTAGAAATCGGTGTTAGCAACAGTGTCTTAGCTAAGCCTATATCAGACAAGGCAAGAGTTTTATATGAAATATATTACAATCATTTAAAATATCTTAAAATTTAAAATTTGTCTATGTTGGAGCGACTTAGTAAATATTGTGACAAAGCTCCAGCAAATAAAGATAAAAAAGAAAATTTACACTCGTAGCTGCTCTATTTGATAGTGAAATTGCGGTTCCAATATAGCATATAACTATTTTATATTATAATAATCTGAGGATAAGCCTTCAAAATGCGAGTAAAGGATAACAACGTTACCACTACAGGTCTCGTATCGACGGCTGATTTACGAGTGTCACCAATGCCTGAATAAGATGAGTAAACACAACAACGGTGCAGCTGAGGCAACGATGCAGCTGACGAACTCGCCAGAACGGGATCGAGTATGGCAGCGATAGGGCCTGAACCAATTGTGCCGCTCCGCTTCGGATATCTACGCAATCTGATAGGGAAACGAACCAGAGACCAAACTGTGGGTAGACCATAGTGAGTGCAGGCAGGCCAAGGAGGCACTTCCCTCTATTGATGGCCGCTTTACGAAACAGGCCCTATGACTGACTAAACCTCAGTTGCGCAAGGTGACGGCCGTTGCAACGGGTCACGGAACTTTCAATTAGCACCTCTCTGTAATAGTAGTTACAGACAGCCCACTGTGCAGAGCCTGCATGCAAAAGGACGAGACAGCAGCACATCTGCTTCTGAGCTGCCCAGTTGTCGCTGGATACAGGGCAAAATACTTCGGAAACCCAGGTAACATCCGCGAAATGGTCAGTAACACCAAGGCGCTGCTGGCCATCCTTGAGGAGCTGGTGTGGTTCGAATAACACATTTGTCTCGTACGCAAAATACGAGATGCTATAGAGCGAGAGAGTATGGGCAGCAATCACTTCCTTTTACAAAGCAGTAATGTGAGCGGAGAAGATGGCGAGGCGTCAGAAATCGTAGAATGACTCCCAACAACCGTAGGTGCGGGTAGCTTGCTGCTCGACAAACACCAGGCTCAGGTCGACAGTGCGTTGTGTTTCACACGTGCCTTAAAAAGAGGTCAGTTCGATTGACCCGACCAGGCCTGTTAGGGCCAATGCCAGGGCTCAGAAATAGTTCGAAAGAATTACTGCGGCTCAAACGAAAAGAGTAACTGAAAGAATGCAGGTGGGTTTTAGTCAGTAAAAGCCTGATATACTCTTACCTTCTCGTTTTACCTAGAGCAGTATAAGTTATTTGAAATTATTGTTATTACCACAATACACTTATGTGTTTGGTTTTGTTCGTGCTGCTCTGTATACACAACTACTATCCCGGCTAGTGGTGCTATTCTCTAAGAAAATGCAGCGCTGCCTCAACAACGTACACCCAAATAGGATACATTGGATTGTCAACCTAACGTACCTAAACATTGGATTGTTAATTCAATGTATCCTATTTGGATGTTCGTCGTTGCGGCAGCGCTGCGTTTTCTTACAGAATAGCACCACTGAAATTGTAAGGCTTGAACGATGTGAGGAGTAGGACTCCTGCTCATCAACGTCCAACCTGCGGCGATATTTTGTCAATTTCCTGATAATGAACTAAATAAGCGTCCCCTGTCGTATAAGGGTCCGATCGCGTAAATAAGCATGGCTTTTATGAGTGGCACTGCGTTAGTTGCAGATTCGTCACTACCAACTTTTCTTATAAACTAACCAGTCAAATAGATGATAATGGCTTTGCTCTGGTTCTTAACCAAAATTAAACTCGACCGAAATCGTTTCTTAATCTGGTTTTAGAGCTAGTGTCTAAACAATAACGTTATGCTAGGTTTATTGATGGCGCATAGTTGTATTCTAACGCATCTACCAAGCACTGGTTAGCAGAATCTTAAAACCTTCTTCTTAGATTCTTCATCAAAGCAATCGTATCGTTTTTGATAATATTTTGAATAAAGTCAACTAAATAAGGTCACACATATTTAACATGATATAAATGGCTAACTAAATGGCTACATGTGAAAATATATTTTCGTCAATTTGACGTAACAATGAATGACACAAAAGTTTTCAGTCATAATAGATCTACACGTGTGTGTGTCGACACATACGTTGATTCCAACCAGTCTATGCATGTTAGGTGATAATTCGGCGAATTTTAAATGTTAATTAGAACTTTCTGTCAATAAAATTGTAATGTCACCTTGTCTAGAGCAAAAAGATCAAGGTCTAATTAATTCATTTAGCGAAGTTTCGTAGACTTTACGAGCATCAATACTAATTCTGATGAAACGTTTTTTCTTCTGATCTTATAATTTTAAGTAGGTATGTACCTAACTAAATTACAAGCGGTTGATGTGCCTATTCGCTTGAAATTATTTTACCTATCCAATTAAAATTATAAAGGTGAAAGTTTGTATGTATGGATGGAAAGGTGTATGGATGAATGGATTTATGGATGTTTGTTAAGTGGGTGATCAACGTACGAGCCAATAGCGCGGTTTTATTGAACGTCGGTTTACTCGCGGCTCGTTGGTGCTGATCGACTAGTGAGTAAAACAGTTTTGAACGACAAGCCGAGTAGAAAATGAAGCAAACAAGACGAGCCGTGAACCAGGCTCGTCGTTCGTATTGCAATGATACACCACCGAGCTTTACTGATGAGCCTTAAGACCGCGGTTTTACTCGCCCGTCGATCAAGGCCTTTATTCTTATGTACTTAATGGATTTCAATGAAACTTGGTACACGGGTAGGCCATATTCTGGAATAGCATATATTATGATACTTTTTATTTCAAGAATATGTTCCCTTGGGATAATTTTCTACTATCATGTGGATGAAACCGCTGGCAGTAGTTGGTATTGTTATAAATACGAAAGTCTATATCTTTGTAATTGAGTCAGACCTTCATAGCTGAATGGGTTCGAATGAAATGTGGTACCAGAATTTAGGTTTATAATCTAGGATATACCTAAGCCATCTTGAATATAAAAATAGACTAATTTTAAAGGTGGGAAACACTAACTAGGTACGGATCGGGCGACATCAAATTGTTTTTTTTTTATCCAGCTTGCCCAGTATAGACATAAAATACTGTTTGTCAAGATGGTATGTTCTATTGAGATCATTTTGAACGTCATTTCCACGTCAATCATTGAAAAAAGCCAATAAGTAAGTATGACTATTGTATCGTTTTTTGCTTTACCATTTACAAAATCGATACCTACGCACGTCTTTCGCACGTCTGTGAAGTTAAGTCAGTTTAATTGATAGGTACTCACATTGATTGAACTTCACAGACGTGCGTAAGTATCGTTCTCTAGTTTATTACTGATTAAAATAATTTGAAGTAGTTAATCAAACCTCCAAATCGGCTTTGATCTAAAACATGGACACTATCGATTGCTGGGCATTCATTTTAGTGATTAATTCACACTTAGCTTAGCGTTTGTGATTATCGATATACTGATTGCAGAATCGATTTCAGCTTTTGCATTTATCGGCATATATCGGGCAAATTTTATTAATCCGGTCTCGATCAGTTTCAAAATAGAGCAGCATTGAACAGTTTCTAAAAAAAATATATATACACCGTTAAATTTTGGTCGTTTTAATCCCGCGGAGGGTCGATTTGTAAAAATAAAAATGAAAAATAAGAGACTTTTTTTTTAAACTCGAATAAATTTACGCGTGTACGTGAAATTGATTCTTTAAGTAAACGTCAGCTGATTGAGATCAATGAATTGTAGGTAGTTAGTACGCAACGACCGACAACTCCCTACAAGGTCATTGACTCGTTTACTTAAAGAAATAAATTTCGTACATGCGTTTATTAATTCAAGTTTTTTGTCTTTATAAATCGATAGTGTTTCATGTACCGGATCAATCTTCTACGGGATTAAAATGACCAAAATTTAACGGTGTATACGTATCTACGTATAAACATAACTTTTTTACAAACCGTGTTATGTATCTACATATACATAACTGTGAGGAATACGATAAAGTTGGGGGGTTTTTTGACTGCGGCAATCTCAGGAACGAATTTCCTTTATTGCTGGATAGTCCATTTATCGAGGAAATCACGATACGATCAATAGAAGTAGAGTAATAATCAAAGATGTGCCTGAAACCGCGGAACACGGCTAGTCTAACATAATGATTCGTCATAAAAGTAATTCCACGAGATATTTTTCTTAATTATTTATTATACTTAATTATATAATTATGAACACAGTGATTTGATTTTTCATGTTCAAAGGCGAGTTTAACTTAACAATTAATTTTCTCCCAGTAAACCTTTGAGTGGCAGAAGGAAATTAGGAGAATTCGAGGTTAGTATCCAATGTATAATATAAATCTACAAAATAAAATCTAATTTTTTCAGATATACATTTAAACTAATAAATATCAATGAAAACTAATCATAGGCCAGTTATGAAAGAAAGTGCTCTTTAATTTTCCACTTGAAGACATCCAGAGAAGGGCTGTCACAAGAAAGTGTGGGAGAGAATTCCAGAGGCAGACTATAGTTACAAAAAAAAAGCTATCATAGCGGCTGGAAGTATGACGTGGAGTACGAATTAGTTCCGAAAGGAATGCTCGGCCCCGGCACGATAGGCTACGAAGGAACGGGGTAGGTTTTTAGTCAGTAAGAGTCTGACACTACTTCCCGCTCCGCCCAAGGGCGGGATTTGTCATTGGATGATTTTACCTACCATAAAAAAAAAAAAGTGGAGTACGAAGAAAAAGAGAAGTGGAGGGGTGACAGGGTTTACCCCTCAAAATGAACTCAAAGCGATTACGAAGGTAAGAGGAGCATTGAGATTGTACAGTATAGTATACAGAAATGATAAAATATTGAAAAAAAGATTTAGAGATTTTAAAGCTCTAAATTTCTTTTTCCATTCTAGTGGCGATAACATTTTATGTTTCATTTTATCAATTTTACTTTTCTTGACTCATTCTATTTCCTCCTAAGGTAAACTTACAAGCCAAAAAGTGTTTACTTATTAAAGAAAGTGGCTGTATAAGCTCTATTAAATATTTTAAGCTTACAGACTAATTAAAATTTGACTAAGAACACAATTAAGAGGCACAAGCGCTTTCTTGAATGATGTAAGAAAAAACTGGTTTGTAATTCTATCTAAGCACTCATTAGCATTACATTAGAATATTTCTTTAGCACAAAGAAACACAACAAAACAACACAAGAAAATATTTTTTTTTTTTACTAGACAAACGAAAACTTACAAAAAGCTTCATAAATAAAGGTAATCTCGGGAAGCTCTCTCCAAGATGTTTAACAAAACGAAGCCATATTTTCTGGGGTAATCCGTTCGTTTGCATATTGTATACATAATTATTGTACGCCTCACAAATGATTTATGTCAGTAAATACATTAAATTGGTACAAATAATACATACCTACTTAACCAAATAGGATACTTCAGTTAATGTTTGGGCTTAAACAACAAATAAAATTAAATCCAATTTAATGCTATTAAATTAATGGAACTTTATCAAATGTTTCAGTTGATATTCAATTATATGGTGCGTGAGTTTTATGTCGCTTTGATTGATGATATTCTTATCTATTGTTTGTGGCGATTACTTTAAAGTGAATCTTTGTGCTCTTGTTAACAATGGCGATTCAGTTTAAGAACAGAAGCCATCAGCTCTTAACGCGATACATTTAACGACCTAAACTGAATTGTTAAAGGGATGCAGCTGTATAGGGTGTATACGCCTGACATTTTAGCACGTCATGGAAGTCCTCAGAAGTCTGAGACATGTAGAACAATTATATTTATCAATCGACGTATTGTGATGTGATATAGGTTAAATTATCTTTTCAAAAAAGTTGGTATAAGGAGTTTGTTTGCGGACGCTGAACTGTAGGTAGCTCGCCGTCTAATAAAGACCAAGCCCGGGTTGACAGTGCGTTGTGTACTACGATTGTCTCAAAAGGTAGCTGTGGTGGATCGAATAACACATTTGTCCCACCCGTACGCAAAATACGCGCTTTAGTCGTGGAGTTGCGGATACCAGCCCGAAATACAATACAATACAATACAAGGTAGCTGTAGCACCCCGCTATGGTCAATACCTACGTTGAGGGGTTGTCCGAAAGAGTACAACTGCGACCCTGGAACGCAAAAGACACGGGATACGGGTTCCACTAAGAGCGGGAGAAGGCATTAGATCACTTTCCACATTAAAAGAACTGGGCAAGTGCGAGTCGAACTCGCGCACTTAGGGATTCGTACAAACTTACCTACGAAAATAGTACGATTTCCGAATGAAGTCTCTAAGATTTTTCCTAATCGCAAAAAACCTTCTCTTTTTTCCACGTAACAACACAACTGTTTTCATATTTATACCTGTGCTTTATGACCTTGCTTTATGCTAAATTTCAGGAATCTGGGTCAAGGGGAAGTACCCTAAATCAAAATACTTATACTTACGTTTTTTTGCGACATAAACGGCAGTCTTTTTTTTTCATTAATTTAGAATTTTGACTTTTTAATGGTTTCAAAGGACCATAGAGTTAAGTATTATGCTTTTAGTTTTAACTCGATACCTCCACGCGTTCTCGAGATAAAGGGTCTTGACAGACAGACAGACAGACGGACCACAAAGTGATCCTATAAGGGTTCCGTATTTTCTTTTATAGGTACAGAATCCAAAAAACAAGGAACTTGTCACTTATATTAGACACAATATGTTTTTATGAACTCTATTCTAAACTAACTCTAACTCTATTGGTAACGGCCCGACTTATGATTAGTAGGTCATCACCACTGCTCTCAAAACGGTGAAGGAAAACATCGTGAGGAAACCGGCATGTCCTAGAACCAAAAATTCGAAGACATGTGACATCCACCAACCCGCACTAGGCCCGCGTGGTGGATTACGGCCTATTCCCTCTCTTAGAGAGGAGGCCTGTGTCCCAGCAGTGGGAACATTAAAAGGCTGATGATAATGATGATGATGATGAACTCTATTAATATGGTTATTTTGAAATCCGCTTGGTTTCAATCACTGATCTTCCTAACGGACTAAAGTTTTCAGAAAACAGTATCCAATTTTCTATACACTGTTCACGTTCAAACACTTAAAATAAAAATAGCTCGAATGAAAATGCAAATTCTGCATGAAAACAGCACTACAAATAATTTCTGCTACATATTAAAACATCAAATGAACATCATTATGCGAAGCGAAAACTCTCCGTCGGTTTTATGAAGAGGTAAAAATACGAACCTCAATTTTATACTTTCGAAATTCACGTGCGAACGCGGCGGGAGAAAACAAATTACGTAAAATAAACATAATTCATGGACATGTAACTAGACAATTATTGCGTATTCTTTTTTATGAGGCTTTTGATACGAACGTCGACTAGGTCAGCGTATCTCGCGTGTATGGAAACATTAATTCGATGCTCATCGAGGCTAACTCCAGCCTTGCTAACGTTTCGCTTACGCAAACATTTTTGCATATGTTTGCGCACTTTTTCAAAAAACACCACTGTTTTTTGAACGCAAAATGTGATAGATTTATTAGATGTTAATATAAAAATGTAATTTTTATGCTTCAAAGATTGAAATGTTCCAGAAAGTGTCGACAGACTTGTTAATACATTATTTACTGACACACAAGTGCATATTTTCTCATCGCCGTCTTTTACAACGTAGGCATAAAGATAAACACCTGTTACGTTTTATATTTTTTCTTTCTTGGATCTTTACGGTAATGTTGCTGTGTGTTACTCGCCCACGTTTTACTGATAGAGTAATCATGTTAGAAAACATTTTTATTGAAATTAAATAAACAGTCCGGGAGGAGAGTAACAAAAATAACACGACCACTAGCGCAGGCGCCCGCCAATTTCAGTTTCGACACATGCGTTTCACGCGAACGCTGTCATCATATTAAAACTATTCGCGGACAAAAAAAAATATCAAACGAGTTCCGGTTTACGCGTTTAAAAGGATTTTTCACGCCCAAAATACTGTGTGAATATTTTTTTATCTGTGCTACATTTTTGAAGCCGAAATGTTCAACAGCACAACGAGTTACAAATCGAGCGCCGGACGAAGTTATTCGAAGAAATCGGAAACAAAAACTGTACCAAAAGGTAATGGAAATTTTTGTTTTCTTAATATTGGAATTGGACTTGAATTTCTGTTCGAAATTACACGGCCCAGTGAACATGAACCCGCGGTAACCACAATCCAATTGACTACTTTTACAATCAATTTGTTGGTATGGAATTTTTGGGAACAAATAATTTGTTTGTTTTGTTTTTCATTTGGTCCTTGATAATAATCTATTTAATGATTTAAAGTCGCCATTTGTTTGTACTCGATTTATTGTCAATTATTATTCATCACATTAAAAAAAGAATATGTTAAAATTGCGACAAAAGTTTAATTAGGTGCCTACACCGCTATTGAGAATAATAAACTATATTATGCTTAAGAACCTACTTTAAATTCATAGTCAATCGTCTAGGGGCACTGTAGTACCTAATTTCCTTTATTTGAATCTGAGAACTTGAGAAAATGTCGAGCGACGAAACTCATACTTCTCTCTTTGCAAATAAAATGAACAAGAATAATGTGACCAAAAATAGAAGAGAATTTTGTTTATTTTCACAGAATCCAAAACAAAACTATATTTGGAAAATTCCAATGAATAGCGGTAGTTAATATTTCTACAAAAACAAAAATAACGTTTAATCGTCTCATATCTTTTAAGATACTCGTTATCATTAAGCATCTAATTTGTTCAATCATTTCTATTGGAGGACTCGGAACTATGCGCGTTTAATTAAATCCGGATTAGTAATTTGGCTTCAGTGACAATTATATTTGGCGCAAGACGATTACAAATGTCAGATAGGCATTCCCTAATGAGGGTTGCTAGGTACTTGTCGGCCAAACTTTCTGTCACCCCTCCCTAGCACTGATATTGTTTATAACGTTTAATTAATATTAATTTTGATGAAAACTAGACCCTTATTCATAGGATTACCCCTATAATCCAACTTATATCCTCCAATGCGAGTCCATTTAGAATTATTTTAATTAATTGACAGTTATCGCTTGATAGTCATTGGCTTTAATCGAGTTTTTCGTTGTCATGGCAACTCATTTGAGTTTAACGTCATTGAATCTGAACATGTCGCATGCTTAGAAATGTAGTGACCAAGTCATCAAAGGACCATTTAGGTAAATGGCGAAAGAAGGTTTTTATGTCAAAAGTATTATAATCAGCTATGTTTTAAAAATATGTGCTTTTGTGTGTGTGTTTATTATTTACTCCGACCATACTTGATAAAAAATACTATGTAAACTTCTATGCAGGGACAATGGCCGGTACAAAAGAGACCAACATATTTCTTTCTACTCGAAAATAGGTCTCTGTTTTAATGGGTCGATGCAAATGTTGAATTTAGGTCGTTTCATAAATAAAAGTCAAAAATACAAAATTTAGAATCAGGTCACTATATTTGTAAGCTTGCAATTTGTTCCTACATTATACAATAGACATCGATACATATGTATAACTTTCATAGATCGCACTTTGTAAAATAAAATGAATTCTTTTTTCAAACGCCTCATTTGTTTTTTTTTTTATCTGAACGGAATTTTCTAGAACGCACCGATTCAAACTTTTGTTTGAAATACCCTTACTTCGCTGTGCGAGATATCGAAGGCTTCGGAGTGGAGTACAACAAAGGACCTCAATGAGAGGCTTAAACAATGCAGCAAATTGTTTCAATGTTTGCTAGTTATATGCGTAGATACGTATTAACAGATCGCTGCCATTCAGGCGAAAGAAACGTTTCGAGAGGAGGGACTTGAAGAAAGAGGGACAGAGTAGAGACGTAATCAATTTTGGTGTTTAGATTTTTGTCAAAGACAGTTTTGTGATGTTTCAAAAACTAAATATAGGAACTGAGATTCATCTGCAGTAATGTAATTCTCAAGCTTCAATCAAGGTATTGCACAAAACGATTTAAATAACAGACATTTTCTTTTAACGATATAAACTAGTGCTTGATTACGATCCCACCTCATGGTAAGCAGTTATGCAATCGTTGATGGTTAATCGCACTAGTATATTAAGTTTAGATTAAATCAAAACAGCGGAAAATAGGTGACTCGCCTCAAGCGCGGCGACCGCTGATTTGCGCCAATTGTCACAATTTCATATCGGTTGCGACAATCACAAACATTTGGCGACTAACACAATTTCGCTTGGACGACGGCGCCGGCTCTTATCTCTGTCCTTGTCTATCAGTGACTAAAGTTCGAGTACAACTTTTCTAATTGGCATGTAGCGCGTAATGTATCTTCCCTTATAATATATCAATGATTTTGAGTGCCTATTCACTCTAGCCTTGAAGACACCTAAATTATAAACGGACGGGAAGAACGCAACAGGCCAATTGTTCCAATCCTTCCATGTACGACATGATTCAAGATCCCAAATACGGAACAATTCAATACAATGATGAGGTTACCCACAAGGCGTATGCCTATCAGTATAGATTTAGGCCGAAAAACATGTACGATCGGCACAAAAATAACAAGAAGAAGGCTCGAATCATGGCGCATAGCAGCACAATTCATAACTATCATACCGATATCAGCGGAATAGAGATTTCCAAATCCCGCTTACTAAGTACGGCCAATATTTAGGGTTCGGCCACAAACGAATGATGCCGTTAAAACACTGTTTCGTATATGGGCACGCATTAACTTTGCGTTTACCCGTCTTTTACTGTTATTACACCGATCCCATCTTCATAACAACTGAGCCACTCTGATTTAGTGTTGTACGGAACTACCAATATTTTTTTTGATGTTGAATTTATATTATTGTATCGGAGTTTTTAGCGGGATTTTTTCGAATGAAGTTTAGTAGCTGTTTTAATTATTCCCAACGTGACTCCTAGTGGATATTGTGTTGTAAAATTGGTGTAGTTTTGTACTTCAATTGTCTGTGCAACTGGAAAATTGAAACAGGCGCGATCTCGGTAAAATGGAGCTGAGAATTTTATTGTAGTGTTGACTACCTGACTGAAGTTTATCGAGAAGATTGACTTGATACATTTGCTGCCAAATACTACAAAAACATTAGAATGTGTACATCTATCTTCAAATAGTAAACAAATAAACTATTCATACGAAGACATGGCTTGAAGGACTTGGTAACGAAGCCGAAGACATTTACAATATTTACTGTGTCGAGATTTGGTTATTCGATCTCTGAGGCCATGTTTACGGAGACGCGGCGCGTCGCGCGGCGCGTTGGGCGTTCGTCGCACATTGCAGCAGCGGGCCGTGTCATCGCTCACGTAAACACAACTATATGCCCACCGCGCCGCAGCTCCACAAAACGGCCTGAGACGGTTTTGGAGAGTAGGTTTATTTAAAGAAATCTGAATGTTTGAGGTATTGGATTCAAAAAGTTTTATGGCATCATAAAATAAAAGCGTCATGTTAAGATTTATGAGGCAAGCTGACGTCAATATTACTGTTAATGTCAATCAATGTACAATTATAACGTGAGTTGTGTACAAGTGGTTTCTTGCTTTTAATTTTTACTATGTTTTCGCTGATATAACTTTATTATTCCCATAATTATTATTTTTTTATTTTTTTATTGTTACTGTTTAGGGTTCCGTACCTATAAGGACAAACAGTAACCTTATAGGATCATTTTGTTGTTTGTCTGTTTTTCTGCCTGTCAAGACCCTTTATCTCGGGAACGCGTGGAATTATTGAGTTGAAATTAAAACCATGTACTCAAGTCTGTAGTGCGTTGAGGCTGTGAAAAATTCAAACTTCTGGGTAAAAAAGATACAGTTGTTTATGTGGCAAAAAACGTGTATTTTGACACTCTCACGGGAATCAAAATTCATAGGGTACTTCCCGTTGCTCTAGGACCCTGAAATTTTTGCATGAAGCAAGGTCTTATAGCACAAGTATAGGAATAAATCTGAAAAATGTAAATTTATCGTTACGTCATAAAAAAAAAATATGTGCAAACGGAAAAATCTTCGAGACTCGATTTGGGAATTGAACTCTTTACAGAAGTTACTTTGTACGGAACCCTCAGGGTACGAGTCCGACTTACATTTCTTCAGTTTTTTTTTTTTTATCTAAAGCTTCTAGCCTCCTGGTTGGAAGCTTTGGTTAAAAAAAAAAAAACTAAACTTTAAATATTTACCCCGATTCTCTCTATTTTACAAACACGTAGAGCAGAAGATGGAGCATTGTTACAAACAGCAATTTTTTGCTTTAGTCATTTGCAGAATGCGTAGCAGCGTAGGAGGTACAATAAAACAATTTATCATGAAAAAAAAATTACATAGGTACTCAAATTCTTTGAAGAGAACAAAAAATCTGTAAAATATAATGAAAAAATACATCTGTTAGCTGTACGTACATAAGGATGATCATGCCAATTATAGGATAATGTATCTTTTCAGCCGGAACATCAAAGCGGACGTTTTATTTTGAAGGAGATTAATGGTGTGCGTACACTTCTACGTAACGTGTTCGCCAGATTTTTTGGTAGTCTTAAAATACTTCAAAGTAAAGTCCGCCGGTGTGTATGGACCTTTTGGCTATGTGTATTTAGTGGACATGATGAGGTGTGTCCACATACCTTATAAGGCAGGTTGTTATAATTTATCATTATGAACAAGTTTTACTACATGACCAACATTTATTTTCGAGGTTCACGCTTGGGCCGGTAGTTACAAATGTTTGTTTAATCATTGAAATATTTATACATTATAGGTATGTTTAAAATATTTCTGAAAAACTAAAAATAACATGTTTAAATATATAAATAATAGTGTTCCATCTTTAGCGGAAACAGCGCAAGCTGCCAGCGGTTAGTGCTTCAAAGTAGACTAGACTCGTGGCTATTACGCCATTGGCTGATACGACTATTGGTAGGTACGACGATCATAGTTGCTTATTATTGATAAATTTTGTGTAGAACACTAAATTTAAGAATCTTTTTATGAAATTTATAACTAAATAGCATCTGCCAGTGTCTCTACGCGCGTGAAAGTAGTTTTGAGTTTTTTTTAATTAATATAAACCAATACTTGACTGCAATCCTAGCTAATGGTAAGCAGTGATGTAATCTTGATGGTGAAGCGCACTAGTTTATTAAGAGCCTATTCAATCTAGCCTTGAAGACAATGTCTTCAAGGCTAGATGTCATCTAAATTATAATCGGACTGGGAAACCGCAGCAATCAAACGGTATTCATTACAAGCAAAAATATAAATGCCAAATAATGATCTTATCTTTTTATAATATTGGTATTGTTATTATTGATTTGTTACTATATTGTTTGTTATTTTGATGTTCTCATTCTCATATAATTCATATTAAAATTTGTAAATCTGAAAGACTCAAAAAACATAACAGTTATTATTATTCCCGGTTATAATATAAAGAACAAAAGCCGGCTGACCTTTTATAAGCAGGCATATTTAATGAAGTTAAATCATGTGGAAGAAGGGTGCGAGTAAAATCTCAGAAATGGCTTCCACATTTTCCTTTCCACTGTTTTTTCTGGACCTTTTCTTTTCAATGTCAAAATTAACCCGGAATTGAATTACCAACTCCCAATTCTGTGATGTCGTTAATATTATAAGGCGACATTTTGATATTGTTATTAATTTTTTTTCTATAACTGAATATATTTTCATATTCAGATATGATTTGTTATAAAATACAAATAATATATTTATTTAGCTATAAAGCTCTTAATCTGTCATGAGAAAGGGGTCAGCTAAACTGCAGGTTAAAGTAAAAGAAAAACTGAGCGCACGTACGCCACGTATGCGACATATATGCATAATGACATAAGACGACTTACGTGTAACACTGTTGCGTATGCCAAGAATGTTTCTTCCTGCGTCATCTGTTTTCAAACAAATTCAAGAGTCCCGTATCAAAATGCGTAGCATATATGGATTCTATTTGTCGTTACGTTTACTCTTACAAAATTTTCTCTTGAAAACTAAGGCGATAATGAGTTTGAAGTGACCTATCATTTCGCCTAGAAAGCTAGGGTTAATTCAAACTCACTTTAACTAAGGTTTCAAGATTAAATTCTTACAAAATTTATCGCGCAGACGCAAAATAAGGACAAAATCAGCTAAATAAAATTAAAACAAACAATGAAGAAAATTATACGTTTAAAAGTAAAAGCAAACTAAAGTATTTGTCGTTCATTCGAATAGCCGTGTAGTTCTCCAGCAACAGCAGACGCAATAAAATATGAAGGCGCACAGAGTACATCGTCTGCATTTAAATAATATCGTGGACTGAACTTTTGCCCAGATTTTCTCCATGGTTGCCGACGCCAGAATTATCAGCGGAGCGAGAAATTAAAGTAGCCGTGAACAGCATAAAATTAACTAAGTCCTCGCTTCTTAGAGTATTGAAGTTATTTGTAGAGCGCCTCACGAATATTGTACTGTTTGTACAAGAACAGACAGCTACAATTTGCCTGCTGCGGTCTTCCCGTCCGATTATAATTTTGGTGTCTTCAAAACTAAAGTGAATAGATTTTTAGGGCCAAATTCACCAAAAAAACAATCGCGGTTATACAAAACAAAACGCAGTTTGAGCGCCTAATAGAGATTATAGCTTCATTTTTACGTTTCACGGCTGTAAATTGAACCTAGTTTACACTAAACTCAGTTTCAATTCTTTTGTTGTCGCCCATGTTTACGACACGGGTCTTTAAACTAGATTACGCTGAGCTCAGTTTAGTTGAACTAAGTTTTTATATTGAATGATGAAATCAGTCCTTAGTAAACTAATGCGCTTTGCCATCAACAACTGCATCACTGTTTACTGTCAGGTGGGATCGCAGTGAAGCACTAGTAGTTTGGACCAATTAAAAAAAAGTTACAACAAGAAGTGAAAGATATTGGTAGATAAGTACCTTCTAAAGAAAACAATTACCAATGAAAATAATCGTGTTGAACACATCTAAGTAAACTGCGTTCAAGGGTTGCCAGTGTCATCATTGTTATGGCATACTAACTGTAGATCGCGGTTTTGATGTGCTCAAGTACGACATGCCCTCCTAATCCACCCTAGAGCGGGAAAAGTCATTGGATGACTTCCCACCTAAAAAAAAAGCGCTGAGTCTTATTTCTAAGAAACTATTATTTCTCTATAATTTACTTTTTTATTTGTATTTGATTAAATGTGCAATCCTAATTTAAACCTACCAAATATTAAGACAAAGACAAATAAGAGCCAAATTCATCAATAAACTAATCGTGATTCGTTCAAACAAAACGCAGTTTGAGCGACTAATCTAGATTACAGCTTCATTTTGCGTTTTACCGCCATGAATTGAACCTAGTTTACACTAAACTCAGTTTCAATTCTTTTGTTGTCGCCCATGTTTACGACACGGGTCTTTAAACTAGATTACGCTGAGCTCAGTTTAGTTGAACTAAGTTTTTATATTGAATGATGAAATCAGTCCTTAGTAAACTAATGCGCTTTGCCATCAACAACTGCATCACTGTTTACTATCAGGTGGGATCGCAGTGAAGCACTAGTAGTTTGGACCAATTAAAAAAAAGTTACAACAAGAAGTGAAAGATATTGGTAGATAAGTACCTTCTAAAGAAAACAATTACCAATGAAAATAATCGTGTTGAACACATCTAAGTAAACTGCGTTCAAGGGTTGCCAGTGTCATCATTGTTATGGCATACTAACTGTAGATCGCGGTTTTGATGTGCTCAAGTACGACATGCCCTCCTAATCCACCCTAGAGCGGGAAAAGTCATTGGATGACTTCCCACCTAAAAAAAAAGCGCTGAGTCTTATTTCTAAGAAACTATTATTTCTCTATAATTTACTTTTTTATTTGTATTTGATTAAATGTGCAATCCTAATTTAAACCTACCAAATATTAAGACAAAGACAAATAAGAGCCAAATTCATCAATAAACTAATCGTGATTCGTTCAAACAAAACGCAGTTTGAGCGACTAATCTAGATTACAGCTTCATTTTGCGTTTTACCGCCATGAATTGAACCTAGTTTACACTAAACTCAGTTTCAATTCTTTTGTTGTCGCCCATGTTTACGACACGGGTCTTTAAACTAGATTACGCTGAGCTCAGTTTAGTTGAACTAAGTTTTTATATTGAATGATGAAATCAGTCCTTAGTAAACTAATGCGCTTTGCCATCAACAACTGCATCACTGTTTACTATCAGGTGGGATCGCAGTGAAGCACTAGTAGTTTGGACCAATTAAAAAAAAGTTACAACAAGAAGTGAAAGATATTGGTAGATAAGTACCTTCTAAAGAAAACAATTACCAATGAAAATAATCGTGTTGAACACATCTAAGTAAACTGCGTTCAAGGGTTGCCAGTGTCATCATTGTTATGGCATACTAACTGTAGATCGCGGTTTTGATGTGCTCAAGTACGACATGCCCTCCTAATCCACCCTAGAGCGGGAAAAGTCATTGGATGACTTCCCACCTAAAAAAAAAGCGCTGAGTCTTATTTCTAAGAAACTATTATTTCTCTATAATTTACTTTTTTATTTGTATTTGATTAAATGTGCAATCCTAATTTAAACCTACCAAATATTAAGACAAAGACAAATAAGAGCCAAATTCATCAATAAACTAATCGTGATTCGTTCAAACAAAACGCAGTTTGAGCGACTAATCTAGATTACAGCTTCATTTTGCGTTTTACCGCCATGAATTGAACCTAGTTTACGCTAAACTCAGTTCCATTTCTTTTGTTGTCGCCCATGTTTACGACTCGGGTCTTTAAACTAGATTACGCTGAGCTCAGTTTAGTTAAACCAAGTTTTTATAGTGAATGATGAAATCAGCCCTTAGTCTTCTTTTTAACAAAATCAAGTTCAATATTATTCTCACGTTTGTTAGTTGGCCCCCACATCAACAATAGTCTCTGTAACTTCTTTGTAAGTTTGTCTTATTAATACACTCCTTTACAGCTTGAAGTTGCTGCTGGTAAGGTCTTAAGGTGGCGGCAGATTTCGCCCGCATCCACTAACTCGCTACCATTCCATTCCATGCACTCAGATTTAAACACTTAATTAAATCAAAACTTTATTAATTTAACACTTATCATTGTTATTGTTCGCTGGCTGCAAAGTATTCGATAATGGTTGTGGTACTGATTACTTAAAATATATTGTTTCGAAATGAAATCATACTAATATTATGAAGGCAAAAGTTTGTGAAAGTGTATGTGTGTGTGTGTGTTTGTTACTTCTTCACAATCGAAAGGCAAAAGATGAAATTTTTTACACGGGTAGAACATGTAGGTACTGGGAAAGCACATACGTTTTATCTCATGAGTATGTTCCCCTGGGATAATTTTCTGCTGTCACACGGGTGAAGTAGCTAGCAGTAGCTAGTGTAAACATAAGTAAACCTAATTTTTTGCAACTTATAAACTTAGCAAACGTTTATCCTAAATTCTCAGGACGACAATATTCCTGGTAAATTGTAACATCACTAATGTTGAAACTTCGTAACTATCACGAACAAAATAATATTAAATAGGTTAATTATTGCCCCGTTTCGCGATGGCCGAGTGGAGAGGCGGGTTTCACCTGCATTTTTTCGGCATATGAATTAAAAAATTCACATTAGTCCTTCCCGGTTAAAAGTACATACTTTTCTAAGTTTATCTAGGACATTACTAACCTCGCCATGCCTCGAAAAACACGTAAAGCCGTTGGTCCCAGTTGTCATCTTTGGCAGTTGTAACAGTTAGTCAGACAACAGTAGTGCTATTCTCTAAGAAAACGCAGCGCTGCCTCAATGACGAACACCCAAATAGGATACATTGGATTGTCAACCTAATATTTCTATACATAGGATTGTTAATTCAATGTATCATATGTATTTGGATGTTCGTCGTTGCGGCAGCGCTGCATTTTCTTAGAGAATAGCACCACAGGAGTTTGAGCATCAGCCTATAAAAGGAGTATTGTCTTACCCAAGTACTGAGTTGTGAAGATCTGACTGGCAGTCGCCCCATGTAAAATACTGATACTTTTTTTTTTGTTTGACTGGAAGCTGACCCCAACACAGTTAGGAATAGGTTTGGAAGACGACCCAACAATTGTTAGGTATACTTACAAGTAGTAGGTGTATTAACTATATAGCACAATACATTGTTTTAGCATATTGACCGTCTGGAACCCGCCTAAAATAATAACAAACATGAATATCTCGTGTATCACATTTACATAAAAGCGGCACATACTCCATTCTAATCTGATTTGCCGAGCTCGCATAGATCTTATTTCGAATCGAATATCCGAACTATCAGTTAAGGCGACCTTATTGAAATTCCTCACAGAATTCCCCACAGCTGCAAAGTTTATCGAATACTATTTTACAAGACGTGTTCCTCTCCAAACATTCATGACGTTGTATGTGTCCCGTATAAATCTCGGTCGGGTCCGAATTATTAAGTGCATATCTCTTTGATGTGCGGATGCATAGGCCTGGAACGGCCCGGAACGGCCCGGGAAAACCCGGAACTTTTCCGGACTCGTAATCCTCTTCGGCTTAGCGAATAGGCCGGTTAAAAAAACTTGCGTTTTCGTCCATGTGACGTGACGGAAAGACTGGGTTTTCCCGTAGATTGGGGCGAGTACTTGCGCGGAACGGTTAGACAGCCCATTTGTCGTTCCAAGTTTGAATTTGAACCGCACTATGTGCTTTTATAGATATATTCAATTCTATTTGACGAAGGCGAGCTGGTTGTAGATGTGTGTGTATATGTATGTGCATATTATTTCTGTGTGTAAGCTATTTTCTATGACAAAGAGTGCTTACTCCGTGCTTACGTACACAGAAAAAAAGTGTACCTACGTGAACCTATAAAAAAATGAGAGTGATTAGTTAGTGTTAAGTGCATTATAATTAGTTTATTAATTAATAATCAATAGTATTATTTTGAAAGTTACAGTTGTGTGTAATTCACAATGTCACCTACTAAAATTTGTATACACCGCTAAATTTTGGTCGTTTTAATCCCGTGGAGGATCAATTTGGTACATGAAACACTATCGATTTGTAAAGATAAAATTAAAAAATAAAGTATTTTTTTTCTAAAAAGTACTTTATTAGACGCATGTACGAAATTAATTTCTTTAAGTAAACGAGTCAATGACCTTGTAGATATTAACTACCTACAGTTCATTGGCCTCGCTCAGCTGACGTTTTACTAATTCGGATTTGAACAAAAAGTACTTTATTTTTCATTTTTATCTTTACACATCGATAGTGTTTCATGTACCAAATCGACCCTCCGAGGGATTAAAACAACCAAAATTTAACGTTGTATAATAACTTGACATGAAAGTGAATTTACATTAAATTATGTTTAGTTTAGAGTTACAAAGTTAATTTGAGTATGTCAATATTTGTTTGATGATAGTGTAAATACTTGTATGTAAATATATGTATAACCGAAAAAAAATTGTTATAATTATTTGCTATGCGACGTACAACTCCAGCATTGATGGGGGAAAATGGAATGACCGTTAAAGGGTGTGCGCTCATCTCTTCTCTTATATTAATTCTAGATGCAACATAGCCTAACTAATTTACCTAATTTTGAGCAGTCACATCTGTGTAATGTCAATGTAAAACCTTTTTATAAAATTTGTAAAGATCCTTTTAGCAAAAATAAAACAACCAAAGAAAATAATAATACTTCAACAGCTACATTTTAAACTGCTGCGAACATGAATTTTCGCGTAAAAATCGACGCTTAATCTGGCTCCGCGTACGACGGTGCTGAGCGTAATCAAAAACACTCACAACTTGTAGGTATACTGCGCATCCAAAAATACGATGAAACAATATTGATTTACTCTGCTTACACGAGAGGGTACTGAAATATTTATTCTGATGAGGATTATTCCTTGTTGTTCGAAGTACGGAGACCTCACTAGAATGTGCTTAACAAAGCTTTTAATGAACACAAATTGTTCTTATTATGCTATACAGTGTTTCTGATAGTTCGATGTACCCCCAGCATATGATAATACAACAATTAAGCACCCCGAAGAAGCTCAGTCGGAAACCCATGAGTTTCAACTCGTCCACGCCTCACTTTTCGTTTTACACTATCACGACCTGTTGAATACGTCGATTTACCAGTAAACCTACATTTTCTCATATTTTGCTTTCCATAGTCAAACCGATTCAAAAAATAAATAACTGGAAGTTATTTATTGCGCTGCAACATGGTCACTTCAGTTGGGCCCAGTAGCCCGATATAATTTAAGGAATACCTAGTCGATACTATAAGATGATGTGATTAACAATAACAAACAAAACTTTATATTTTAAAATCATGGTTGAAAAGAACAAATTTATTAATATCATTATTTATAGACTTACTCTTTTGAATACCGTAATTAGAGACACAATAGAAAGACAATAGGTGTGCGAACGTGCTGGCGTTCGCTTGGGGCTTGAGTAACTACGAAGTCCCTTTGTAATTAGACAGTATTTCGGTAAAAATGTCTATTTATTTATTAAACAATTAATGCATTTTCTGCCAGTCGACCTCAGGGTGATGGAGAGACAAATAGAGGTAGGTGCATTAAAAGTGAGACAAAAGGCGAATACAAGAACAGATATACTAATAAACCAAGTTATGTTTATATTTCCAGTATTTTCCAAAATCTGTACCAAATAGTACAGTGAGTTTGTATTTGAAGCATCAATTTGAATTTTAGCACAAGCCATATTCCACAACACTATAACCACACAAGCTAGCACAGCACAGCACTAACGCTACATTTGGCAATAGCAAATGCCAAGAGCATTAGCGATTGCTTACACAAACCAATTCAAATCTATATGCGAAACATCGTTCCGGCGCGTGAAATCAAACTGGAATTGATCGTATATCATAGTTATCAGCTCGTAAACTTCCATTGCTTTACATGTAGATAGAAATAAGGGAAAATAGAGGCAGTTATTTGCTATTGTGTAATTAGTTTTCATAGCAAACGGGTTACAGATTGCGGGATGCAAGAGGATTCTTTTTTTTCTTTTCGTGTCGATGCACTCTTATAAATTTTCTCTACTCTGACCAGTATTTTTCTGACCAGAGGTGACTTCCTTTAAGACGCACTTGGAACACTATGCGCCATGGACTCTGGCATTAGTCCTTTTTCGTGAGCCCCAGACCTGGAACATCCTGTCTGTAGGCTATACAAATAATAGTTCTATGTTCCAATCGAATTTGCGAGACGCAGTTCAGCTGCTAATTCCTTAACCACCGCGCCAGCCATGCCGCCTGACTATGATATAAGCGCAGTAAGAAACCCCACACAATCTCTAACTTCACAACTTTATATGAAACCCACAAAGGTTATACTAGTGGCTTATTTTTAACCCAAGTCTAGTAAACTATGAAACAACAAGCCACAACAATATACGACGCTCCTATATAAGCTTTGGCTACAGAAGCGAAATTCTCTGCCTTGCCAACTTACATTATTATATTCTATAGCGGTTGTTTTCCTGCATCCCTTACTAACGCAGACACTGAGATATGGCTCGTGCATACTGAGCTAAAACTTCACATATGATATACGGCGGGTTCACTAACACAGGCTCTTTTTAAACGATGCCAATCTGACTTGGTGAACTTTTACTTTCCTTTCTTGAGTTAGCTATCTTTTTATAATTCATAGGCTCGCGTTTGACCACTATCTCACCTGACAGTAAGCGACAATGTGGCCGATGATGGAGCACGCTTGCCTAGAAGTAACCTATTCACTCTTGACTTAAATACCCTAAGTTGTAGCTATCAGGAAACACAGACTTCGGCAGGGAATTCCACTCTTTAGTTGTATGCATAATAAATGCTTATCTATTAGCTTTTTGACCTAGATTTTTCTATAACTCACACTTGATTTATCGTCTGGTTTATCAGATTGGGATTGTAAAGGGTTATCGTGGTATAGAATGCAAAGGGCAACTAAAAGGATACAGATCGGTTTAAGTTAGTATCAGTCTTAGGGCCAAATTCACCAATAAACTAATTGCGATTATACAAAACAAAACGCAGTTTGAGCGCCTAATTGAGATTATAGCTTCATTTTGCGTTTCACCGCTATGAATTGAACCTAGTTTACGCTAAACTCGTTTTTATTCTTTTGTTGTCGCCCATGTTTACTACACGGCTTTTTAAACAAGATTACACTGAGCTCAGTTTAGTTGAACTAAGTTTTTATATTGAATGGTGAAATCAGCCCTTACTCATTCTAGTGTAGAAAGCGTCATTGATGAGTTCCCACGCAACAAAAACTTGACTTATTCCACTGTCAACTACCCATAGTGAGACGCAGGATGATCTCTAGACACTGTTGGCGTCGATTTGCAGGCGAGAAGCAATGCGTAGGCTACCGTCCGCCCGTTCGATAAGGACCGAGCTCGATTAGTCAAAGGCGTGTAGTGTTTTACGTGCACCTCAAAGAGATGTCGGCAAAACCGTAGGGTCCCAGCAAGGCTAGTTAATGCCCGCTAGGGTCATGTCAAATTTCTGAAAAGGAAACCTCTGTGGTTCCAGAATGCAAAGAGCAACTGAAGGATGCAGATGTGGTTTTTCACTCCACCCCAGAACGAAAGAAGTCATTAGATGAAAAGAAATTACCTTTGGTATTGTTCTGGTTGTAATCAAATCAGCTGGCTGGTAAGAAAGTTCATTTTAAGAACCTGATATTTTTAGTCTACACTACTTATTGTTACATTTATATCAGTACTCGGTACTGATATAAATACTTTGAGTTAGTAACGCTACCCTCTGCGGCAATTGAGCCCGCATTTCTTTCTTAGCGAAGACAAAAGGAAGCAGACTCCCCGAAAAAATATCAAGTGAAAATATCGTATTCTCGAACAAGCCCTGAAACCATGAAAGTTCCTTAGCACATTCAAGATAATATACCTATTGTCTTTTTTTTATTCAAAGCGTATTATCTTGAGCAATTTGATGACGTGGTTTGTTCAGACAATACTGTTGCCGGCTGAATGCGGTGGTCTTAAAACAGCCGTCGCAGCAAAACAAAATCTTATCGTGTACCCACCCTTTCACTCAGTGCTTCTTATTGCGACGAACTCCGTATACTTTGTTTAAGATTCCAATTGTCTTCTAACCTGAAGTTTAGAGGGCGCAAGTGATGGGAACGTTAAGAATTGGGTTGGTTTCGTAATTCGTCGCCATCACCTTTGATTTTTATTAAACCGTTGTTTTAATCACTATACTCGTACATATTAATAACAAAAGGGTATTTTTGAAAAGTGTCTCAATTTGATCCTAATACTCGTATACTGCTAAAAAACATATTTTTTTTCTTCAATCGATAAGTGCCGTTTATATAGCACTTTCTGTTACTAACACACTAACAATGTATCTATGGACTATATTGGGTCTGAAATAAAGAATTTTTTTTTTTTAATATGTATTTAAATTTTACGTTTTTTTTTAAAAATTAAAATACATTTTTTCATCACAACACTGTACACCATGTTGCTTTCTGGCCATGATGTCGATTGTAAAGAAATGCACAGATATTTAAAAAAACAAACAAAGTAACCTTTGTCAGATGTTGACAAAGGACACTTTTTAGTAATTTTTCTCTTAAACAGTAATGTACTACTGAAAATAAATGGCGACAAGTTGTTTATTTTATATCTACCTAGTGGTTTACTAAAGGCGCCAAAGCTCAACATTATTATATTCTTTGAGTGGTTTCATGATCATATTTATATCGCCAGCAATTCGGGTTGACTTAAACCTATATGTATAATAGAAATTTAAATAATGTGATACAATATTGATCCACCCTTTGTAGACAATATCTTTTTTTTGTTATCGAATGAAATCCTCAAAGCCATATGTCTAGGAGTAGAAAAGCGACCGCGTGTAACCTTTACCATACAGAGAAATTTTATATAATTATTTTGACCGCACAAACAGAAGATATGAAAACAACATTTGAATGTAGGTTCTTTAAACAAACTAAGTATGATGAAGTGATTATTTAAAAGGGATAAATAAATAAATATCTTATTATTTTTTTGAAGGAATGAAATGCTAAAATGCAATAAATGCGTAGAAAAGTGACCACGTGTCAAGTCAGACATTTCTATATTGACCTCGTGATCAAACTTCTAATTTTTTTACTAAGCATCGGGAAAATGAGATAGCCTGTAATAAACTAATTCGTCTTTTTTACAACGCAAACTAAATATGCTTAGTTCAAGAGCGAGCGAAGCGAGCTCAGAATTTTAGGGCATTCCGATTTTTTTTTATAACCACCCAGAAAGTGGTCAATTTAGTCATTTAGAAGGCAATGTAGATTTTTAGTGGCAAATAATGGTACTTTTAATACCATTATTTGCCACTAAAAATCTCGAAGAAGTCTGTTAAATTATCACCCCAGATAAATTTATTATTATTATTTCAAACTTTATAAACTCATGAAACACTGCAGAAAGGCGGACTAGCTTAGGCATTTTCTACCAGTTGACTTTTAGTCAAAATTTTATTTATTTTGATCGCGAAAATAGAAGATATAAACAACATTCGAATGTAGGTTCTATAAACAAACGAACAATAATAAAGTAATTATTTAACAAGTTTATTTAGGACGATTCCAAGGAATTTAAATATAAGTTAACAGTTGGTAGTCTCATCAACGATCTGATTAAATAAGGTTACCTGAATTTTGTAGTCCTCTAACGAAATAGTTGTGTTGGTTTAGGATCTTTCACTGTTTACCGTTTGAATTATCTATTGTTTACTTATAATGTAGGTTTAAAACAAATTGGAAATCTTGATTTGACTATGTAAAATAGTAGAAATTTCGTATGAATAATTGTAATGTTAGTAAAAGTCGTTTTACAGACTAGACTAGCTGCAGCCAATGGCTTCGTCCGTGTCTAAGTAGAAAATTGTCCCAACCGAATGCTATGTGCTATGCCAGGGGCCCAAGTCTGCTATTTTTGTAAATTCTACATTCCAACACAATCCCATTGTCATTTTGGTAAAAGTTCTTTATCTGCTAAATCATAATGGTCGATCATTAGTTGGTTGTTGTCTCGTAAACGAATGGTGTAGAATGACTTTGTCGTATTCAGACAAATCTAATGGTAAGTGACTAATCAAAGGAACTGACAAAATTTTAGCAGATTACCCCATAAGTCAGAAATTAATTTGTCACTATGAACGAGATTACCATTTCTTTCAATGGTGTGTTAGTGATTGACTGTTGGAAAGTCATAGTGGCGCCATTATGTTAGTAGATTACCAAAATTGTCAAAATCAACCATGACGAAATTAATGATATACGATTCTGACACTATTGTAATAGCAGACTTAAGGCCCAGAACATGTATTGCATGTATCTGCGTGCCAAATTTCATATATGAGTTTAGTCTTTCAAGCGTAAAGTAGTAATAAACATACACACTCACAAACATTAATAAAAGTGTGATGTAATTTGTATATAAATATATCTATGCCAAAAACCATTCTGTCGACACATCCACTTAAACATTCAATTCAATTTTATACAACAGATAGCTAAACATACATGAATTATATGAAAAATGATATGGTGAGAAAAAAATAAAATATCAAGATGGCGGCGAAGAAAGTTGTATATAAATTATTACTGTAAATGAATTGGAATTTGGAAAGAAGGATGATGAGACACAGTTATATTAGAAATACTAACGACACGCCTTGACTTCACACGAGTGTTACTTATATACTGACTTTTCTTATTTATTTTAAGAGATATAGCGGATAAAAATTTAAGAGTAAGTGATTTTGTTTTATATAAGAGTACTACTCGTAATAGCTATTTTCAGCTATTTTATTTGCCTTTGGTTACTGCTCCGTTAGCACAAGCCCCCCTAGCCAAGTTACAATCGTTTCGTTAAGCGTGAACGCTTGGAGTTGGCCACGCCCCCAATTCCTTTGTTCTGCGTCATCTCGACGCTCAACGCTCAATCACGTGGTCAGAACAAAAAAAATGGGGGCGTGGTCAACTCCAAGCGTTCACGCTTAACGAAGCGATTATAACTTGGCTAGGGGGGCTAGTGCTTATAGAAAGTAGTAGAAAGAGATTTTTTAAATTTGAGACGACTCAACTATTACTGTAGAAAATAAATCTACATCTACCGCTTAAATGCATACTGACCGTTATGGCCGTCCTAACATCAAGAGGTAACGCAATCTACAGATGTATGAACTGTACATGAATACTGTTTTCCTTCAAAAAAAGCTTACTTCTTACACCATACACTAAGGATTTATCACAGGCGTGCTAAGGTGTGCTTGTTATTACAGTTTGCTTGGCAGATAGGACTGCAATCGTTACTTGGGGGCGCAAAGAGATTCTTCAAAGCCGTTTCATCCACAATACTTATCCATTGTATACCCCTTTTAACTCGCAAATTAAGCGTAACAGTAAAAATGTTTGCCTTTCAGAACTTTTATTGGACAGATTGTTTAGATTAGACTTTAAGTAACCACAAAAAAAAAATATGAGCAAGTCTTTTGTTATGAGCTGCGACAAAGAAAGAAAATTAAAGGAAAAGACTTTGAAGTTCAAATCGGTCCGAATACGACACTTGTGTCGGAAGCCATTATGTTCACTGAGGAAAACTAACTTCATAGACTCTAAGACTGAAAACTGAGAGTAAGTAGGTACGTCGCAAGCCAGAGCGTTGATTGAACCAGCAAAGGTGCAAGACACGTTGCAAAAATAGCTAGTATAAACCCAGCTTTAAATAATAAAAAAGTTTTTATGAAGTAGTAGCTTTTGTTAGCAGTACCTCTACCATGAGTTTTAAGCAATAGTATTTGTCGCTACTCGATATCGACGCCGTAAATATTTTGTATGGCAAATTTTGGTTCTGCAAGTGACCGCTAGAGGCGCTGCAAAATTTGCCATACAAAATATTTACGGCGTCGATATCGAGTAGCGACGAATACTATTGCTTAAAACTTATGGTAGAGGTACAGTTAACCCACGTCAAAAAATAAAAACTATCCGAAGGAAACATACCTGCATTAAAAGCAATCCAATGTATCAGAGCTCTACTATAGAACTTTTTTTTCCAAATCCATACAGCCATTCGAGTGTGAAGGAGTAACAAATAATATTTATGCGCATGTTACATACACCATTCAATTTTGATCGTTTTAATCCCGTGGAGGGTCGATCCGGTACATGAAACACTATCGATTTGTAAAGATAAAATAAAAAAAGTACTGTTTCTAAAACTCGAATTAATATATTTTTGTTCGAAAATAATTTCTTTAAGTAAACGAGTCAATGACCTTGTTGAGTTGTCGGCCGTTGCGTAATAACTACCTACAGATCATTGAACTCGCTCAGCTGACGTTTACTTAAAGAATTTAATTTTATACATGTGTAAATTAATTCGAGTTTAACCAAAAGTACTTTATTTTATATCTTTTTATCGATAGTGTTTTATATACAGCATCGACCCTCCACGAGACTAAAACGATCAAAACTTAACGGTGTGTATTTTCGCCTTTATAAATGGCTAGCCTTTGTCTCACAAAAACTCAGGACTTTTTTAGGATTAAACAGTCGCCTCTAAAACTCAGGAATATTATTACTTTCTGATAGCTGTATGAATTCTCCTGCACCTTCCAGTATCTGAACTTTAAAAACAACAGAGCGGTACAGGTATATACTTGTTAAAAAAAAAGTATAGTGAATCGACTCTAGAAGAAAGAGACCAGTGAAAGGATCTTCGTAATTAAATTAGCACTTCCAAAGGCTGTCTTTCTGAAAAAAATTTTTACTTTTTTTAATGTTACTTATTTCTGCCTGCGGTTTCACCCGCGTATCTTCAATACATATTTTTATGGGGGTTCAAAATTTGTTTGTTACATCCCATTAATATGGGGTAAATTATGAAAAATCCTTTCTTATTCTCTGGGTTTTTTAATACAATAATTTTCTCTATACTTGTTTGATACGGGATCCCTTCTTTTCGCATAATGTTCTTTGTCCTAATAAACTTCGGCATAACGATTTTGGCACAATTTGTTTTGGCATAATTTTTTCAGGCATACATTTTATGTTGGCATAATCATCTTAAAGACTAATTTGTTTTGGCATAAATTTGATTCGCATAACGTTAGTAGGCCTAATGACTATTAGCATAACGTTAGTAGGCCTAATGACGAATAATGAGTGGAAATGGTGGTGGTGAACTTGTAGTGCTCCGTACATAATTCTGATTAAACCAATTTGCAATAATTTCTGTAACAATAAAATAATATTATTGGTTAAAAATTTAATACGCTGTGCAATAAAAGTTAGTGACAGAACCGAATTGCTGCAAGACCGACTCCACGTAGTCTTGTTTGTCCTACCCCTAGAGTGTAACTTAAAATCGCGTAGGCGCGTAGGGGCGAGGCGGCCCGCGGGCTGAGGAGCAGGCGGCTGCGAGCGAGCGGTGGTGAGCAAAAGCCGTCTGCGACGATTAGCACGCGCGGGGCCGCCGGAGGCCCACAGCGCCGGAGCCGTGACGGAAACCCTGCCTGCTGCATGTTGCATGCTCGCTTGAATACTGCATGCTGCATGCTTGCTTGCATGCTGCATGCTTGCTTGTTTGCTGCATGCTTGTTTGCATGCTGCATGCTTGTTTGCATGCTGTATGCTTGCTTGCATGCTGTATGCTTGCTTGCTTTATGCTAGGATGAAGCAAGCAATAATTATTTCATTGTTATACCTATAAAAATATGTTTTAATATCATTTTGCGTAAACAAATTTATGCTTTAGAACTTTATGCTTAATAAATTTATGCTTATTATGCTATTATTGTTAGAGAAATTATGCTTAAAAAAATTATGCTTAAGCTATTATGCGTAATTATATTATGCGAAAATATAATTATGCCAAACAAAATTATGCTAAGTTATATTAGGTCTTAAAATTTTATGCAAATGGATAGGGAACCGTTTGATACATACAAATATCAAACAAGTGCGTATCGAACTTGCTCACTGAGAGTTCTGTACAAACTAACTAATGAGAATAGCACGATTCGCGAATCGAGTCTCGAACATTTTTTCCGAATTATTTTTATGACGTAACTACAAATATACAGTTTTTAGATTTATTTCTGTATCTGTGCTACATAAGACCTTGCTTCAAGCCAAATTTCAGAGTTCTAGGTCAACGGGAAGTCCCTTATGAATTTTGAATGCCTTGAGAGTGTCGAAATATAAGTTTTTTCTATATGAACGGATCTGTTTTTCCATTAACTTAGAAGTTTTAATTCAAATTTGTGGTCCCTTGAAGCTGTGGGATATGCTCAAGTATATGGTTTTAATTTTAACTCGATATCTCCACGCGTTCTCGAGATAAAGGGCCTTGACAGACAGATAGACGAACAACAAAGTGGTCTTATAAGGATCCGTTTTTTCCCTTTTGAAGTGCGGAACCCTAAAAAGGAAACTGTAAAATTTCAACGTTTTAGGTCCAACAGCTGGGCGTTTATGAGTCAGGACTTTGCTTTCATACACACAGAAGATACAGAAAAAGAGATTAAGTAATATTTATTCAGATAAGAACTTTACGTCTTTTATAGCAAAATAAGGAACACTACTTCACCATTATGAACTTTTATGTTTCATAATGCGTCAACTTGGATGTAACTTTTTTTTTACAGTAAAATACCTTATGAAGACATACTTTTTTTTATTATTCATAGGCTCGCGTTTGACAACTATCTCACCTGATGGTAAGCGATGATGTGGGCGACGATGGAGCACGCTTGCTTAGAAGTAACCTATTCACTATTGACTTAAAGACAAGAGTGAATAAGTTACTTCTAAGCGAGAGAACCCTAAGTTGTAGCTAGCAGGAAATATAGACTCCGGCAGGGAATTCCACTTTTTATACTTCACAATTTTGAACCACACAAGATTGTGTGGTTCAAAATTGTGAAGTATAAAAAGTTACTATCGAGTAGCGTAAGGTAAATGCTATGACGTTTTCCCTATTAACTCGTCAAAACCATGGGATGACCTGAAACTGGGAAGTAGTCCATTGGGAATTAAATTCAGTTGGTTGAATGAACTGCATTTATCATCCGTAATGCAGGGCGGATGACATATTTCCAATCTGGTATGGTCATGCATCATCCATTCATACTCCCATTTTAATTTAGCTCTTAGTGCTTAGTTATGACTGGATAATTTCATGTATTTTCGTTTGTTATGATAATTTTGATAACATTTTTGGATTATTTGCTTTTTATTGTTTTAATTAATTTACTTGGGTACACTAGGTGATCGTAAATAAATAAATTCTAACGCATTTTTTTTATGATAAATCAATAACTAGCTTATCCCCTTTTGGGTGTAGCCAGAGGGTATTTCAGATTTTTACTGACCAAAACCAACATTCTGTAGGAACAGGTGTGTGAAGCATCATTTGATTTTTGCATTGTGAGGTCGCAGTGACTTTTTCGAACAATCCCGGGGGTGCGGTGGGTTTGCGGTATATGCGTTTATGACTTAACCATTTGTCCAATATATAAAAACCCGATATCAATGACTTTGTCACATTGTTTTAGTGATGATTTGCCTTGAAACTATATTATAGAAACTGTGCCTTAGTAAAGTTGCCTTTTAATACAGGAACCTAATTTTTTACTTACGGTTTGAATTGGCAATATTTTGTACTAAAAGGGGGAGGGAGAGAGTTCCAGAAACCCATTTTTTTTGTGGGTTTCACCAGTAGACAGTTTTGTCTAAAAAAAATTTGCTATGATATGAAGTAAAATATGTTTCAAAAGAAATCGAGAATACAATAATAGAATCAGCACATCTATGTCTCATATCTATGAGTACTTAACAACATTACAAAATGTGGTTTTGAACATTTTATTTTACAAACAAATAATATATTGTACCTTTCAACATAATGAAATGTCTCGTCCACATTTTTCTAACATAAAGCTTTTCTTCGCTCATTACTAACGACATTTTGTTTCGCCTGCGGGTATCTGAAACTTTTCTAACATCATTATTGGATCGCACGTTTTTCCTTGAGGTTAAGGTGTTTTAAGGACGTCGATGCTTGAGAATTTTAAGTAAAGTATAACTTGGAGATATTAATGTCAAGACTTTCCACGTTAAGGAAGAGGCGATCAAGGTCACATAAATTTGCTTCTCTGATCTATATTGAGATTGTTTTAACTATCTTGAATTTGTGTGATAGTTTGTTTACTGCCTTTTATGTTTATTTTAGTTTTTCTAGTCCACTAGTCCATAGATCCAGAGATCCAGAGATGGAGATCTCTGGATCTCTGGATCTCTATACTGTCCCAATCCAGATTGGATTAGGACAGTGTAGGAGATCTCTGTCGAAAAAGGTCTTCATTGTGGTATTTTAGTTTTTTTTATATAGTTGCAAACTTATGTTATGGATGAGTGTAACCAGCTCGACGCTAGGTACTTTTGCTTCATATGGTAGGCCCACTTCGGTCAACGGCTTCATCCGCATCAATATAGAAAATTACTTCAAGTGAAACATTTCCGGATATAATCTACCTGAGCGCCAAATTGCATTCTAATCTGTTCAGTCGTTTGTACCACGAAAGCGAGAAGGAGTAACACATATAAATACTTTCACCTTTATAATATTAGTGTGACAATAAGGGTTTTTTTTTGAGTGGGAAAATCATCAAATGACATCTCCGCGCCCTTGAGCGGGGCGGGAGATAATGTCAGACTTGTACTGATTAAAAACACACTCCAGCCCCCTAGCCAAGCTACAATCGTTTCGTTTTGCGTTAACGCTAAACTCCTTTATTCAAACAAACGAATTGGGGGCGTGGCCAACTCCAAGCGTTAACGAAAAACGAAACTATTGTAACTTGGCTAGGGGAGCTGCTCTTTCTTTGCTTTTCGTACCAAGGCCGAACCTTCCCTAGGCGCGCGTAGAACAGTACGCGCCGTTGACGACTTGGGCTTGGTCGAACGGCGAGCTACCCTTTGCTCCGCCTACCCAATGTCCGCAAGCCCACGCCTTCGGTGAATATTAGGTATTAGGCATTTCGTTTTAACTTTTCATAATTAGTCAGTTTATTTTTAAGTTACCTATCTCATATTATTTTTTTCTTGTAACTATACGTGGAAGATTTTTTAACATAAAACGCTCGCACTAAGTCATTTGTAACTCAAACGCCATTTTCCCTCGTGTTTTTACATCCATCGGCAGCTTGCTTTTTGCACATCACAACCTTACGTTCAATATGGTAATAATTGAATAATGTGTGTAAATGTTCTGAAAACACTCCTTGAAAAACTGGGAAAGAAAGAAATTAATGCATGTACCAATCAGCTACCTACTTTAGATGGAGGAATAAATTGACGTTGGAAATATATCTTGCTGAATATATTTTGCCAGATAATGGAATGAGCTTGAACGTGTCAGGTCCTTCTTTTATAGAACTCATCCCGAACCACAGAATCTCGGAATCTTATAATTCAAATGTTTAATAATAATTATTATTGATATACATACACCGTTAAATTTTGGTCGTTTTAATCCCGCGGTGGGTTCATTCGGTACATGAAATACTATCGATTTGTAAAGAAAAAAATTAAAATAAAGTACTTTTTTACTTTAACTCAGATTTAATTTACGCATGTACGAAATAAAGTTCTTTAAGTAAACGTCAGCTGAGCGAGGTTAATGAACTGTAGGTAATTAGTACGTAACGACCGACAAGGTCATTGATTCGTTTACTTAAAGAAATTAATTTCGTACATGTATGTGTATATTATTTCGAGTTCTTTAAAAAAAGTACTTTATTATTTAATTTTTTCTTTACAAATCGATAGTATTTCATGTACCGAATCGACCCTCCGTGGAATTAAAACGACTAAAATTTAACGGTGTATATGCATGCTCTTAATTTAAATTTAAGTTAAAAATAAATAAAATAGATAAATATCTTGATCTTGGTTGCAGTTTAATTATTTATATTTTTTAATTTAACTTATCATAATCATATGAAATTGTTCAATAACATCGTTTAAACTCAAAGCTTGCTTTATATTGCCTAATGTTTGTGGGTATTAGTTAAAATAAGACTAACACTCTCTCTCTTGCTTCACCCAGAGCGAGAAGATGTCCCTTCTAATAAAAATAGATTATGTATAATAATAGTTTAGCTATGTATAGTGCCTAGGAAAGTATAAACGTGAATAATAAAATAATAAATGTGATATTATCCCTCTTGGGAATATATTAATTAGGCATACAATTTTAAAATAGTATGGGTACGAGTATATTGATGTTTTCTTATGTGAAATAACTAATTTATTGAACACTAGCGACCCGCTCCAGCTTCGCATGAGTGCAATTAAATATATTATGCATGTATTACATATATAAACCTTCCTCTTGAATCACTGTATCTCTTAAAAAAACCGCATTAAAATCCGTTGCGTAGTTTTCAAGATCTAAGCATACATAAGAACAGACAGCGGGAAGCGACTTTGTTTCATACTTTTTTAGTGATTATGCAATTAATACAATACGTATGAGTATATTGACATTTTCATATCTGAAATAACTAATTTATTGAATATTACCTAAATTCCTGTATCCAGAAACGCTGCCATGTGTTAATTTTTTTTTGTTTTGAGAATTGTTATGAACGAATTTGAATTGATCTAAGATATTGAACCGCAATAAATAAATTCGACTGGCCTGTTGGTCTAGTGATTAGTGGCCCTGACTGCTATGCCTGAGATCGTGAGTTCGTTTCCCACCCAGGACAAATGTTTGTGTGATGAGCACGATCATTTAATAGGCTGCGCATGTGTGATACCGGCTCATGCGTCGACTGTCTCACCGTGTACTGTCACTCGTTTAGATAATAAACGTGTGAGTGAGCGGCTAATGAGCGTCGACTGGTCACCTGCACTCGATTATCAATGCCCTGAACACATACTAGATTTTATTTTGGATAAATTTAAGCAGATTTATAAGGAATGTAGAATAACTATAAATAAAAGTAATAGTTATAAACTTAAAAAGTGTGAATGGGTTAACAATAAAGTAAAATTTATGAGCAAAAAAAGAAATAAACTTTATAAAATTTGGAAAAGTGAACCTACTAACTTGGAAAACAGAATAATATACAATAAATATCGAAATAAAACTAATAAATATATAAATTATACTAAAAATAAATACTATAAGACAGAAATTAGTAAAAACTTTAGGAATTCTAAAAAAATATGGAGTATTGTTAATTCATTATGTGGGAACATTACAAAGTCAATAGAGGAAGTCGTTTTTAAGGCATTTAATCGTAAGGAAAAAGACTTAGCCGATACATTTTCAAATGAATTCCAACAAAATGTCGACAGCATAACAAAACCCTGTGGCACCACCATATTAGACCCACTGACGTACTCTAGTGACTGCGGCATGTCCCTACGAATTGATTGTATACCATACGACAAAATTTACAAAATTATAAATAAACTCAATATAAATAAAAGTCCTGGTTATGATGAGATACGAGTTTCCGACTTGAAATGTGTGTCACAAAAAATTTGTCCAGTCATTACACATCTTATTAATACTAGTTTAAAAACATGTACTTACCCTGATAAACTAAAAATAGGTACGATTCGTCCTGTTCACAAAAAAGGTTCCTTAAAAGACTACAATAATTATAGACCTATCACGATTTTGTCAAGTATTGACAAAATAGTTGAACGTTGTATCTATAATATAAAAATGAATCGCAAAATGTGTTGGTAAGCGCATAACTCAACAACGCCTGGACCAATTTGGCCAAATCTTTTTTTAAAATGTTCGTTGAAGTTCAAGGATGGTTTTTACGGCGAGAAAAATAGAGTAGGGTAGAGTAGGGTAGAGTAGGGTAGAGTAGGGTAGAGTAGGGTAGAGTAGGGTAGAGTAGGGTAGAGTAGGGTAGAGTAGGGTAGAGTAGGGTAGAGTAGGGTAGAGTAGGGTAGAGTAGGGTAGAGTAGGGTAGAGTAGGGTAGAGTAGGGTAGAGTAGGGTAGAGTAGGGTAGAGTAGGGTAGAGTAGGGTAGAGTAGGGTAGAGTAGAGTAGGGTAGAGTAGGGTAGAGTAGGGTAGAGTAGGGTAGAGTAGGGTAGAGTAGGGTAGAGTAGGGTAGAGTAGGGTAGAGTAGGGTAGGGTAGAGTAGGGTAGAGCGGGAGCGAAGCCGCGGGCAAAAGCTAGTTGGTGATAAAATAAACCACTTTTTATGTGAGAACAATATAATAAATAAAAAGCAATTTGGCTTTCAGAAAGACCGAAGCGCCACTCAACTATTATGTCAATTTAGTAACGAAATTAATTCATACCTTAATGAAAAAAAACATATTTTAGTTATATTTATAGATTTTAGTAAAGCATTCGACACGCTAAATTATAATACACTTTCACAGAAACTAGAATGCTGTGGTATAAGAGGTCCCCTTCTTCAGTGGTTTATGAGCTACCACAGCAATAGATTTACGACTGTCAAGCTAGGGAACTCGTATAGCGACATGAAAATAACAACTAAAGGCACGGCACAAGGGTCAATATTCGGGCCTACAGAATACCTACTTTATGTCAATGATATGTGCAACACTATAGAGGTAGGCTCTGTATACCAGTTTGCCGATGACACCTGCATCGTGGTGGCTGATAAAGATGCTGAAGTGGTCGAGCGTCTTCTTCAAACGAACTTTGACTTACTATGTAAGTGGTCGCACGATGTTGGTCTTGTCATAAATGCTGACAAAACCAAAGCCATGCACATACATTCCTCACATAATATAGTCACCTACACACCTGCCATCAGAGCGCATAACCATGTCTGCTTGCACGCAGTATGTGCCGGTACTTGTAGCTGTGATACATTAGAGTTCGTCAAGGAACACAAGTACATTGGTCTTATTATCGACGACAAATTCAATTGGGTCCCACACATTAACTATTTATGTGATAGACTAAGGTCTATCCTGGGTCGAATAATAGTTCTTAAACACAAAATGCCCTATAAAACCCTTAGGTTACTATACCTAGCTCTTGCTGACTCCATAATTGGTTATGGACTGAGCAGCTACGGGAGAACGTATAAAACACATTTAGATAAAATTTACAAATTACAACAACGAATTCTCAAAAATATAGTACCAATTAAAATTAAAATAAAATACCAAAATGATTATTCTGAACTATTTCATTATTGCAACATATTGCCAGTCCATAGCATGGCCAAACTTTCAATACTAAAAGACGAATTTAACAATATAAATAATTTGATTAAAAACACACGTCATCCGAAACTAAGAACGTTAACAAACATGAACACCTTTACCTTGCCTAGATACAACAATACATATGGCATGAGAACATACTCGTACATACTGCCAAAAATAATAAACGAACTTCCTGTGGATATACAAAATAACTACCTCTGCAACCCTAAAAAATCAAAAAGTCTATTAAAAAACCATTTTTTGCAATCTGTGTAATTACTTTAAATTAATTCAATAACATATTTGAATGTAAAACTTAAAAACTTAAAAAAATAAAACACTAATATATTTGTAATTGTATCCGAACTCACTAACCGTATATAAGCCAGTAATGGCTTTTGTGGTTTGTAATATAAAAATATAATGTATAATGCGATGTTGAACATTAAATAAAAAAAAAAATAAAAAAAAAAATTTGTTCTGTGTCTGGGTGTTATTTATCTATAATAATGTATGTATTAAATATATAAGTATGTTTATCAGCTGTCTGGTACCCATAACATAAGCTCTGCTTAGCTTGGGACTAGACGGTGTTGTGTGATAGTTGTGTATATATAATAATTATTATATATTATATAATAATGATCACACAAGCAATCTGTAGGTAGGTACATGTACTGTGACTGTTGTAATTGATTAATTGTATCTAAATGACGGCCAAACATACGCACAGTGAGGGGATTAAACGTCAGACATTTCAGATGAGTCGTATCCATTATGTTAAACCCCGAGGGTATTGATACATAATATCATAGATTAAAATCAGTTAGCTGCACAATAATGTAAAGGATTTGTTAAGTGAAAACATATACATTTAATAGAATCTATTGTAGGTATTGGTTTTTTCCCTTGGGCAGAGCTGGGGATAGTGCTAAACTTCTACTGTTCCATCTTTGCCTTCATTCCAGGGCTCTGGGTTTCACAGTAGGCTTTGACCCAGCTGGTACACTACGGTTTGCTGACATCTTCTTGAGGCGCGCGTGGAACAATACGCGCCGTCGACGACTTGGGTCCAGTCGGGACGGTTACCGGAATTGTAGGTATTGGTTACGTCATCAATTTTATTTATTTTTGGGATGGAAGTCGTCAAGTTACTACTTCTTTTTTAGACTAGAGCGAGAAAGATTACATGACTTGTACTGACAGAAACTCGTGTGTTCCATTGTGTGTTGTTGACAGTTGTTTGTGTTACCGTATTTCCAAAGGTCCAGTTTCTCGAACATTTCATTAAAAATGAGTGAAACTGGGTGTTACAATTTTTATTTTTACACAGAAATATATGTATACATTATTAAAAAACTTAACTAACCATAATTTATCTTCCATGTACTTCAATCAAAAATGTATAACTTATCAACCCCCTAGTCTGGGCACGCCATGATAATGGTGGTCAATCCCCTCTTTGAGAAGTAACTGGACAGATCTCCCGGCGTTCTCATCTTCCGCATAACGCAGGTCCTCACTGGACATGGTAAGTTCGGGAGGTTCCTGCACTAGATCCGTGCGGAAGAAAACTTATTGCTGAGTTAAGCCATTGGTTTAATAAATGATCAAATCATTATGTATAATGTAGTCAATAAAGAGTGAATTTATGGAAAGTATCGCACTGGTGTCGGGAACAAGATTCAAGCTACCGGCGCGGCGGTCAGCGCTCAAGAGAAAGGAACCTCCTTACAGTACAAGTATGGCTTATGCAGAAGGAAGGCTTTCTGAATCAAGGCCTTGATCCAGCTGCCTCACTGCTCCTAAGATGTTGATTGAGGCTCCTTGCAATTATATTATTGTTTCACACGACTATCAGTATAGTGATCGCCGAGTGCATGTTGAAAAAAAAAAAAACCAAAATTAGTTTGCGACATATTACGTGATTTAAATTAAATAACTCTTATACTAAGTATGCTTCTCTTCAGCCACGAAATGAAAAAAGAATGAACCACACCCATCCTGTCACCTGTTTTTTTTTTTTTTTTTTTATGGTAGGTAAAATCATCCAATGACAAATCCCGCCCTTGGGCGGAGCGGGAAGTAGTGTCAGACTCTTACTGACTAAAAACCTACCCCGTTCCTTCGTAGCCTATCGTGCCGGGGTCGAGCATTCCTTTCGGAACTAACCCATGACCCCAGTAGGCTTCGACCCTGCCTGCCTCCAGTTAGCAGGCTGGGCCTCTTCGGTGTGCTGACAGCTCCTTGAGGCGCGCGGGAACAGAACGCGCCGTCGACGACTTGGGCTCGGTCCGGTCGGTTACCGGACGATCGGACAGCGTGCTACCCATTGCACGCCGTCCGCAAGCCCGCGCCTACGGTGGCCGGAAATCGGGATCGGAATCCCGGCGGCGGCTGGGGCGAGCGCCCCGTTGCCTCTGCCTGATGCGGTCGGCCTCCTCCTTTGCTAGCATTACTGCTTCGCAGAAGGAGGCGACCGCCTGCCATCCCTCCTCACTACGGACCATGGCCTGAACCAAGGCCCGGCGAGAGAGATCGCTGCCGCCGATCGCCCCCACGAGGACACGGCGATGCTCCGCCCAGGCGGGGCACACCTCTACAGTGTGCTCCACCGTGTCCTCCGGATGTTCCGCATAGTGGCGACACCCGGGCGAATCCTCCGCACGAATCCGGAACAGGTACTTAGCGAACTTTCCGTGTTCGGTAAGCACCTGCGTCGTGCGGAAGTTGAGAACGCCGTGAGGTCTTTCCAGCATCCTGTCACCTGTCATTTTTTAGATTATGGTTATATCGATATTTCCTATTCGATTATTACTATTTAGTTATATTAAATTTAGTAAAAAGTAATTAATAAGGTTATAATTAATTTATTTAAATATTATAACCCAATAAACGAAACAAAAGAAAAACTAAACATATCGATTAAATCGTGGCGCCATCTGACGGGCCTCAGTCAGAACTGTTTGACATTGCATTCAGTGACATTATGCGCAACTAGAGGTCGCTACATACCTCAAACCGTGACTAAGTTTTTTTAAGTGTTACAAGTTTACAAATAGTAGTCTCATGTCTTTGGCTTTTGACGTTCCAAATTCAAATATCATTAGTCCCTAAGGATCGTATACTACATTATCTCCATAAAGACACAATGACTTGCTTTAAGTGGGGGTTGTATGACATACTGTGATAGGAGTTTAGGTGGGAAATCAAACGAAGTGACATCATTCAGGTTTCATATATTTCACACAGTTTTACACAAATTCACGATATAAGAAAATCCAGCCACTCGACAATCGTAGCTCAATGCATCTCTAAAACCCCGTCACCCGGAAGTCAAAATACTATCCCCTTTCTTTCATATCACTAAATATTTGAATAAGTCAGATAAATTGACAAACTTATTACAATTAATCACATTAATACAAGCTGTTGGTGTATAAATTAAAACATTATAATCAGATGTGATTCACAGTAATATTTCCAAGGTAATCAATTATTGCAAGAATAATTTGGGCTTCTAAATAACTAACATAAATTATTACTGCACTACTAGTGTCTTATAGAATTGATAGATGGCGCTATTGAGACTTAGTAAAGAATATAATTTTATCTGTAATGGATTGCTATAATTGCACCAAGTGTCTTGATTAGCCCGTAGATGGCGCAGCGATAGCTGCAGCGTCCTATTGATGCACTCAGCCCCCGTAACAATACAATGGAGCATTATCGAGCATGTGGTGTAAAATATACTAAATTATTTTGTAAATACATATTACGTACAATGTAATTAAGTCTTAAACTTGTTTACAATTCAGCTTATTCAGGCTTAGGTTTACCCAAAAAAGAGGAAAAGGTTATTATAAATTGTTGTTCTCTTACCTATGCTAATATAATGCCTCAATTAATATTGGGCTCGTACCTATTGTTTAAAAGGGATATTTTTATTAATAAGCATTTATCATAATTGGAATACCTCAACATGGAGCAAGAATTTAAATCAATTACTCGTACATTTGATTTGTGATTTAATTTCTGCAATGTAACTTAGCATTTCATTGCTAGTTTCTTAGTAATGTTAGTCTATAAATTGTGTGCGAATGCCGCAATGGACTGCAAAGTGTCCGAAACTTCTGTATGTTTTCAACTCGAGTAGTGTAGCACCTGTTTCCTAATTAGACATTCCGCAGTTAGTCAAGTTATTCGGGCACGACGTTGAATAATATGCCAGTACTTGTATTTATACAGGGTGTAACGGCAAGGTGCATTTTTTATATACTGTTTTTGTTCATGGAAAGAAACAACTTTTAATCTTCAATGAATCCATATATACTTGTAGAAAAATAAAGTTGATCCCATACCAGTGAAACATGAAAAAAACATTATGTGCTTTCCAACCTAATAATTTCGGCGGGCAATGGGTAGCTCGCTGTCCGTCCGTCCGGTAACAGACCGGTCCGAGCTCAAGTCGCTTACGGCGCGCACTGTTCCCGCGCGCCTCAAGGAGTTTTCGGCAAACTGTAGGGGTCCAGCAGGGCCGAAGCCTACTGGGGCCAAAGGTTATGCGAGAGTGTCACCACAGGCCCCGGGACAAAGGCAAAGAACGGAAAGGTAGGTTTTTAGTCAGTAAAAGTCTGACACTATTTCCCGCCCCACCCAAGGGCGGGATTTGTCATTGGATGATTTTACCTACCAAAAAAAAAAAGTCGTTTACGGCACGCACTGTTCCCGCGCGCCTACTGGGGCCAAAGGTTATGTGAAAATGTCACCCGGAGCTCTGGGATAAAGGCAATGAATGGTATAGGGTAGGTTTTTAGTCAGTAAGAGTCTGACACTATTTCTTCAATTTGTCATTGGATGATTTTACCTACCATAAAAAAAAACCTAATCATTTATTAAGCTGATGACAACTTAGGGCAGATTTTTGTTTTATTTTAATTTTTTTGGAATTGACTATGTTAGGTCCGCCTCTGCACTTTTGTATGCATAAAGTATTTAGTAAATAAATACATACGTTATGACTAAGACTAAGCAGAAGTTTTTTAACTAACTATAACTTTTCCTGCTATAATTGATATGAGACGGAGTGTTAGACTTTTACTATGTAAGGACCATCCATGTTTCTTCAGTTGCCTTTTGCGTTCCAGGGCTGCAGTAAGTCTTTTGAACAATTCCGCAATTACGATGCTTACATCCTGTATTGTAATATGTCAGCTTTTGGATCGAAAAAGGTATTTCGGACTAAGCGTCTCAAGCACGGAACTATGTGAAAAATACTGTATAGTTTAAGCTAGCTCTATCTAGTAAGATAAATCAGCTAGTGCTAATATACTCGTATTATACTGGAACTAAGGCGGAATAACGTTGTGAGTTCAAAGTTCTAGAAGTATAAAGTACTATCAGAAGTATTGGTATTTTTTTTTATTAATTTGGTGAGTTATTTTAGGATATCGGAATAAATTAAAGATCGACGTATGAGCCTATACCGCGGTTTTAAAGAACCTCGGTTTTACTCGCGGCTCGTCGGTGCTAGTCGACGAGCGAGTAAAACAGTTTTGAACGACGAGCAAACAAGCAAACACGACGAGCCGCGAGCCAGGCTCGTCGTGCGTATTGCAATGATACACCGGCGAGCTTTACCAACGAGCCATAAGAACACGGTTTTACTTGCCCATCGGTCAGCGCCTTTATAATAACACAGCGTAGATATTTTTGAGGTGGGAAATTATCTGATGTCTTCTACCTCTAGGGTGACATTGACAAACAATGACTGTCTTTTACTGACTACTACACCTAAGAGTACAGTCCTTCAATTGCCAATTGCATTCTAGGACCACGGGTAAACTTTCCCAAAGTCAAACCATGGCCCGTAATCCTACGCGCCGTCGACGATTAGGGCTCGATCTGGACGGCGACTTACCCATTGCTTGTCGCTTCGGCCGGTGGTTCGTGAGGATGTCCGTTCTCTCACGTGTGCACTGTCTCCTTTACTAGCATTACTGCGCCATTCATGAAAACACGGCGGTGCTCCGCACAAGTGGGACACACCTCCGTCGTATGCTCTACGATGTCCCCCGGGTGGTCTGCACAATGACTACGTCCGGGCATTTCTTACGCCTAAAATGTAAAGGGCTTTATAAATGATTGAAAGCTGTTGGCAATTTAATCTTTTAATATTAGAAAATCTTGTATCACAGTATTTGTAGTTCCCCGAAACGGCTGGCCGATTTTTTTTTTTGTGCTTATTTGGTAGGTCTGAGAATAGGTCGTAGGCCATATGTATATTCCAGAAATGATTTATAACAATTATGACAAAATAAAGTTTTCCGGGTTAGTTTGTAAGTATACTCATATATGTCTGAATACATTATTGTAGTCATGATAACAGTCCACTTTAACTAAGGGATCAAACCTGAAATCGCGAATAAAATGTACTGCTCAGTACATTTGTGTTCGCCTAACTGATCAAAATTTGCTGAACTTGGTGTTTTTTTTCGCGATTTCAGGTTTAGTCCCATAGTAAAAGTTGTTTGTTATCATGAATACAATTACGTGTTTAAGTATCGGTCACTAATTACCAGTCACCCTAAAGAATCTGTGCCCATAAGTTTATAGTGATAGGGCTAGTTGATTAATCAAATGGGTATATCTTTTCTTAATGCAAGGTACGAGTACCTACCTCTTCCATCAAAAACAAACAAAGCATTTCCACTTTCAAGCTTCTCTTGGTTCTGTATAAACCTATTACTCATGTCATATAAGATCCCTACTCAAAATCAAAACTCGACAGTCTCAGTTTCATAAATCGTCACACCTAATGTATAATTTTAATATGTAGCATGATGTGAAACGGGTGTGGAAATCATAATAAGACGAATATGGGAAGGATATATTACTCTTCAGCGTCAGTAGCTGTAAAAGGACCCACGTCATTCGTACCGCTCAGGAATTTACTACTTAAATCCGCGAGTTTGCTTGCGTCTTTATGTTACCAAGAGAAGAATCGTAAATCCTTAAAAATAAAAGTCTGACTTTATTATTGTCTAGGAGTTTCTCAACGAAATACTTTGCGACAAAAATACAGATAGCTGCAACTGTTATAAAATGCTTTTGAAAATAAATTTTAGTTTGTTACTATGTTGGCACAGAGGTTTAAAAATTTTATAACTGGGTGCAAAATTTAGGAATCTAATACTTACTGTTTTTTTAGCCTTGTTGATGAAGATGATGATCAGACCAAAGATCTTACGAGTGGTAAGAAAAATATACTTCCATAATATCAACAGATGAACCATAGTGTCATTTAACTAGGTTGCAGGATTGTTCAAAAAGGCCCTGGTATGCAAAGTCTAACACTACCTCTTGATTCCACCTAAAGTAGGATATGTTGTTTTCAAAAATAAATAAATAATATCATTAAACATTTCGTTTAGAATGATGTCAATGGCTTGTTCCTAAAGGTCTACGAGTCCATTCGAAAAATCAAACTTCGAACATTAGTTCCCAATGAGTCCATGTAATTTTAAAATATTAAATATTTTCTTTCCCTACAACTCCAAGAGAATGTTTGCTACAACAGTAAAAGCTTTGATTAGGGATGCATGTTTATTATTTCTAATTCTATGAAATACTTACTTGTAAAAGAAAATAAATATTTTTATTTCGTATACGCAGTACTTATGAAACGGTTAGCATTACTCTACATACATGTATGTCTCCAAAGAGGTGAATAGTCACAAACGTGAAAAAAATAGTTTTATAACAATTGTAATAAATAATTTTAATCTTACATTAAAATAGACTTAAAGTACTAGCAACCCGCCTCAGCTTTGCACGGGTGCAATGATGGTATTAAATATATTATGCATGTATTATACATATAAACCTTCCTCTTGAATCACTCTATCTATTACAAAAAACCGCATCAAAATCAGTTGCGTAGTTTTAAAGTTCTAAACATACATTAGGACAGACACGAGAAGCGACTTTGTTTTATACTATGTAGTGAAATCAAAATAATTGTAGTTATTAACTATTTCTAATACGCCTTGACATGAGTACCTACCTATATTGAGACTATGATTTCTACAATTATATCAATACCGCCTATTCCGTCATTGCCAGTGATAGTGACACAAAATCATCAAGTCATATAAAACTTCTAACTAAGGTAAAGAAAAATCAAAAACTTTATATTCTACAATATAAAAACATTATAACCCATATACCCGTCATATTGCAAACTCAAAGGAAAGATTGTGTCCGACTGTTCATGCATATCGGACAGAACATTAAAACGTCGTTTGGGACTTCAAATAAAGATTTAGATGCATAAAGATCTATCGAACGATCAATACGGGTATGAGAGGGGCATAAAATAAAATTGGATGTAATAAAATGGGTTATACCTGGTGGCACAGCCGCGGCATATCGTATTCCTAGCTATATGAGTGGGGCTAGCAAGCGGCAGTGTGAAACCGCTTGTGTAGAGATATCGTTCAATAGGTATAACTGTTAGGTACATTATTTTAGGTATAAACTAAAAAAAAATGGTCTGTAGAGCGGCGAGATGTTTCGCTATGAAATGGTGTTAACAATAAACAGATATGGGATGGTATCACCATTAAATGGGGCTACTTCGCAGTAAAATATTTGTTATAAAAATTGACTTTTCAAGAAATATATGTTATAAAAATTGATTGACATATGCGAAGATAAAGCTGAACAAATGAAAGATTTTAACACTTTTGCCTTTTTACTTGAGAACCACTTATCTTGGAAGTCGGGTAAAAAGAACATGCTATAAATAGGGTTGCAACCAAAATAAAAAAAAGTATTAGTCAATGAGTAATACTTAAACTTAAAAGAACTATTACATTACAGATGCGAAACTTTATGAGGGGGTGTGTATGTTTCTTCTTGGATAAAATTTTGCACACGGGTAGACCATATCCCCTTGGGACAATTTTTAATTTCTCGTAGGCGAAGCCGCTGGCCCTCCCTTTATCGATAGTAAACATAATATTGAATAAATTAATAATAGTTAAGCAAAATGTTTTAATAAAATCGGTTCGATTCGTTGTTCAATCAATTGTTAGCTTGCTTTTGGCTCTTTTATCTTAAATTACCATCCTTTCAGTCAACGTTAAACACTTGAACTAATTCAAAATAAAAAACAAAAAAACAGCTTTATAATTTTAATTATATTGATCATTTTTGATTTGCGCTGTCGCAATAACGACAGTTCTAGTTTTCTAAACTAACATAAACACCTACCTATACAAACTACATTCAAAAACTAAGTCACCTTCCAATCTCATTAACGTAAAACTTCAATACGTTCCCAGCTCCGTCATTATGGTGTTAATTACTTCCAGATTGGTGAGATATTTCAAGCCAATTCCGCCCAAACATTTTCATTGACTAAGTTAGAACGCTTATAATTGATTAGAATCGGGGTGTTACGCCATCTTGATTTGGCATCGCTCACTCTCACGTCCCGCTCTCAATCAATGAACGAGGAAAACGAAATGCCCAAAATGTTACTCCTACAAGATACTTGGAAATGTTGCCGAAATAGATTGGAGTTAAATGTTTGTGTGAAATTTTGTATGTTGGCATGCATGATGTATAAGTTTCGAGTCGATTTTTAATTAGATTTTAGAGTCCTGGGAGATTCATAGTCGGGATAGCAATCAGTTGCTTAACTACCTATAAATTTAGTTTTCAGAACAAAATTTAACTTCAAAAGAACCCTCTTCTCTACTCTCGTTTCCTTTCATTACACTATGCCATTCACGTCTCTTGTAAGCGTCGTAACCTGTAACACCAAGATTTTTCATACACTATACTAACTGAAAATGTATTTTTTCTACTCTCATAGAAAAAATACATTTTCACGAGGAATGCTCATCGGGTTTGCGCGTAGCATGCCTGTTCCACCTTAGTCTGAGCTCTGTACCTAAACTTCATTAGAACCTGGCCCATTTTTTGAAGTATACCTACGTTTAAATTGGCGGCTAGCACAGAATGTTAGCCTATATATGCGGTAAGGTAGTATGAAGAAATGACTGTGAGATCTTGAGGTATGGATGTTTAAGAAATAAAAATGTATGACGTTGTTGGCTGTTGTTATCAAACAGGACAACAATACAGGACCAAAACTGTGAGATTGTTCTAAAGAATTTCCATAGCCTTGGAAAACAAAGAGTAACTTAAGGGACACAAGTTGATTTTAGTCACTAAGAGTCCGAAACACACTTTGCGCTCCACCCAGAGAAAGTATAGACTAACCACATCAAAAAAGGGCATGATCAAAAAACTAATTTTACTTCAGTACTTGGTCGACTTATCAAGATTAGTTAGTGAAATTGAAATTGCACCCTATTTCAATAATCAATACGCATGGTGACTGCATGCTCATCTTATGTATCACTATTAATACCATTATCATCTCTTCAATTATCACTTTTGTTTACTAGTCATTGATTATTGTGAGACCACGACTTATGCGCAATCTAAAACACTACGAAAATAGTAAATGTCAATGTCAGTGCGGGCGGCGCCGACGCACAAGCTATATTTGATTGATGGGTAATACTATTTGGCACGTGGTACTTGTAATAAAAGGGTTATTATACTTCAAAGAAAATACAATTCTATTAATTTTTCCTTTTCACAAGTATCTGATAACAGACATAACATCGGTAGTAACCTTTTCAACAATAGTCAAGTGCCAATTCTAATTATTACTTATAAATGGGATAATGGAGCCTTTTAAGATGGGTTTTAGCCTCTTATCACCGCGACCCTACCCACTTCCATTACTTTCAAGAGTTTTCCTTCCTGGAGATATTTTTTCATCATCTTCATAGACGTTCCTTTGCTTAACACATTAAACAAAAATGTATTTCTTTTTAAACTTTTTCCTCACGGAACCAATATTGTTTGGTCTCCAGGGTTGAGGCGTTTCTGAGGTTATGGGTATCATGTTTGTCAAGTTTTAACGCACCTACGATACAGTAAAAAATCGAATCAAAATTCGTGAAGAAGCAATAAATTAATTTACAAAAGAATATTGTAATCACGACCATATGAAGTAAGTGGTTTTAAATATAAATTAGATAAATAATCAAATATCTATAAAGAAAACACTGAAAATGAGCATACAAATTATCCGACTACGGCAAAACCAAAAAGAAAGGTTATGATTTTAGCAGTTTATGTGTGTTTCACCGTACCAGGTAAACTTCTGAGCCGATTTTGATGAATGAGGTAAATACGAGTAAGTCGAAAATACACTAGAGTTGCACACACGACTTTTTATCCCAAGGGACACTAGACATAATTTTTTACTTTTACTCTTCAAAAACCCCTGGAAGCTAGATATTTTTTAATGATATTAATGAACCAGTCTTGACTGCGATCACATCTCATAGTAAGCAGTCATGAAACCAAATAATGTGACAGAATAAACAGTTTTACTATATTTACCCGACTGCGCCAGAAGGAGGATGTTTTTCGAGAGTATGTATGTATGTATGTATGCATGTATGTAAGTATGTATAATTGTTTGGCACGCTCTGCAGCCTAAACGGCTCGATGGATTTCAGCTTGAGAGGTGTCGTTAGATTCGTATTTTCTGTGAGAGTATACCAAAATAAAAAAAAAAAACAAAATGGCGGATTTTTGGCGCCAAATTCAAATGTTTGGCACGCACTGCGGCTTGAGCGGCTCGATGGATTTTAGTTTGCGAGGTGTCGTTAGATTCGTAATTACTGTGAAAGTGATAAAGTAATAAACTAAAACTAAAAACATAAAAAATAAAAAAAACGGTAATTTAAAAAACTAAAAAACCCGACTGCTTTTCTGAGTATTCATAAAAAAGCTCTAAAACAAGAAAGTCGTTGTACCCGATTGCACTTAGCTATATAATATTTTAAATACAAGATAAATTGTAGCAGTCGGGACCCATTCTAAAAAAAAAATTAAATTACCGTTTTTTAATCACGAATTTACAAATAGTATCGTAGTTTTATCCATAGTAGAGTTTAGTCGTAGCTTGTGTTACTTCAACTTAATGCATTTAAGACCAGCATATCACAAGAATAATAAAATGAATTCAAGGTATACCTATAATATCCCAAAGATAAGAGACAGCCTTCCTTTTGATGCATCATTAATATTGGTCATAATCATAATAAAAAATAAAAAATAAAAAAAACACAAAATCGTTTCATCAGTTGTCAATGTCATATAGCATAGCATAGCATCAGCCTTATAATGATCCCACTGCTGCGACTCAAGCCTCCTCTCTAGGAGAAGGATATTAAATATATTATGTATATATTACACATATAAACCTTTCTCTTGAATCACTCTATCTATTAAAAAACCGGCATCAAAATCCGTTGCGTAGTTTTAAACATCTAAGCATACATTGGGACAGACAGCGGGAAGCGGCTTTGTTTTATACACTATAGTAGCGTCCTTCTCCAGCTTTGCACGGGTGCAATGGTGATATTAAATATATTATGCATGTATTATACATATAAACTTTCCTCTTGGATCACTTTATCTATTTAAATGTAGTTTTAAAGATCTAAGCATACATTAGGACAGACAGCGGGAAGCGACTTTGTTTTATACTATGTAGTGATGTAGTAACAAGTACACAAAGAATCAAAGCGTTTATCTATATATCTATATAAAAAGAGAAACTGACTCACTAACATATTAACGCACAGTGGAAACTGACTAGGAACGTGAAATTTTACACAAGGTTTGATTTTGTGACGTAGGCGAGGATTTTCCGAAATGCACCACCAAAGGGGATAAAACTGGGTTCAAAAGTTTGTATGAAGAAGCTAGTTTCAAATAAACCATTTAAAGGCACTTGTGAATTGTCAAGAAGTCAATCAGTCAGAAAAACAATACATTAAAATTCTTATCATCAACTTTCAGTCCTTACCCCTGAGGCAAACCGTAGGCGCAGGCTTGTGAACGGCGTGCAATGGGTAGCACGCTGTCCGATCGTCCAGTAACCGACCGGACCGAGCCCAAGTCGTCGACGGCACCTTCTGTTCCCGCGCGCCTCAAGGAGCTCTCTGAAAACCGTAGAGGCCCAGCCTGCTAGCTGCAGGCAGGCAGGGTCGAAGCCTGGTGGGATCATGGGTCAGCTTCTGAAAGGAATACCCGGCCCTGGCACGATAGGCAACGAAGGCACGGGGTAGGTTTTTAGTCAGTAAGAGTCTGACACTACTTCCCGCTCTGACCAAGGGCGGGATTTGTCATTAGATGATTTTACCTACCATAAAAAAAAACCCCGAGACAACACGTTTTTCTTCCATTCTGTCCAATCACTGACTCTCATTCAATCTTTTTACCTTATCTAAATTATACATTCATAAAACTTCTGTCACTACCACTCCAATATTTTGTCAAAGAGTTAAAAGCAAATTTACTCAATATTTTTTATCCGCTGGTTCTCTAGCCCTATACCCACAGTTAGATGTGCAGAAACGACATCGACCATATCCATGGTCCCAGTTCCCAGGTTTATATCGTTAGGTGCGCTCCAGAGTATCATGACCAATCCAAACGAATCGTTTTATTGTATGTATGAGCCCTTTTTTGCTGGCTGAACTTTGAATATGCGAAAGGGGCATTTTATGAGTAAAAGAAGATGTAAAAATGTTATGTTAGCCTTATATTTAGTTTTGATTAGGCGGTCGTTTTTTTTCTTTTTGTAGTTTAGGTTCGAATTAGGAACAGTCAGGATCCACTTTCGCATGGTTGGTATTTCTACGCACTGGACTGGACTTTGAAAGCACTCCAAGGCGTGGGTCCCACCTATATTTGAATTAGCAGTTGACTAGTTGTCTAACCTTGCTTTACCTATCTTTTTTTGAGGTGGAAACTCATCAAATAATTGTGTATCTGGTGAGGACATGCGATCAGATGCAAAGTAAAAACTGTCTCTTTGTCTTTAAAGAACTCTGTTTTACCCTGGAAACAAAGCAAAAGCATTTTAGTTAGAAAACCGGTTTAAGGTTATACCCATTGTTATTCGAAGAGTCCGAGCCATAATGATACCCCCATACACCAACTATATTAAATCCCGTTTGCTCATTTATTCTTTAATGGATATGCGTACGTTAGACTGGTTAAGAGCGTCCAACCCGAGATATATTTCCAGTAATTTCCATACAACCGTTTTATGTGTTTATGACGTTATAACACATCTTTGGAATCACAGATATCTTGTGGATGTTATCTAGGTTTCTATTGAAATGAATAAATTTGTGTAAAACTAATCCAGTAAAGACCTCACTCAGAACGTGCGAAGCAGAGTACATTATGAAAGGCTAAACAAAATTATTAGAATTAAAAATATTTACAAAACATATTTATAGAAACCTTGCACATTTAGTTGAGATTCTAAATGGTGGAATTTTTTTCTAAATACTTTTAATGTTTTTTTTTTTCAAATAACAACGTATTTCTAGGAACAAGGTTTGTGAAATATTCTAGTAAATGACGGAATCACCGAATGCCAGGCGATAGTTTTCTTTTTTTTTTTGACGTTAATTACTGTACCAACACAGAATATAACTATATTTTGGTAAGCTATATTTGTATGCCCAGTAAGGCAACACATAATGAAACAATATTTTGTAACTAACACCAAGTACCCTAACATTATACCTTTTACGTTAGACGAAAGAACAAGCTTTTACCTACACAATACACACCACACCATGCTGACGTTGACGATCAATGAGTAGGGAAGGGCTACTTAATAAAAAAATCTATTTAAATCCAGCCATCCAGTCAAAAACTCCAAAGCATTGACAGAAACAATAGAAAAACAGCTAGACACGGAAGCATTAGAACTGTTAATAGAAGCGATATACCATCAGTATTTTCCAGATCTACAAAGAGGCAGCATAAACAACACAGCTACAACCCTGTCTCAGTAAATTTATTTCACCTGAAAGCAATGAAGTTATAAATTAGATTACCTTACATTATGGGTGCTGGGAATTAAACCCATGAACTTTATTACGGGGTTCATGGGAAGCCCTTTAAACGTGGACAAGTAATCATGGTTAATGTTCTGCGATGGCTCGAAACAATTTGTCTTGTGAAGGGTTGATCAGTTCTGGTTTGTTTGATCGTCATCACTGCTTATGATTTTCGATTTTGATCTGTGCATTGGTGAATTTGGCCCTTAAACGCTTAGCTATGCGTTTAAGGGCCAAATTCACCAATAAAACTTATCGCGATTATTTAAAATGAAACACAGTTTGAGTGTCTAATCGAGATTATAGCTTTATTTTGCGTTTCACCGCTATGAAATTTATCTAGTTTACGTTAAACTCAGTTTCAATTCTTTTGTTTTCTCCTATATTTTATATACGGGTCTTTAAACTAGATTACGCTGAGCTCAGTTTAGTTGAACTAAGTTTTTTTAATGCATGATGAAATCAGCCCTAAGTCTTAACCTGTTGAATATCGTAATTAGAGACACAATAGAAAGACAGTAGGTGTGCGGACGCCGGCGTCCTCTTGGGAAATAATGAATTAATTCATTTATCTTGGTTCGGTATTAAAACACGCGTGGGTTCGGTTATTTTAGTTTAGAGTGACACAGAGGCTTTGTTACATTCAGTTTACTTTACGAATGCATTGAAAAGAACTTGATATATAAATTGTCATATTTTCAATATTATCTTAATTAATTGTGCAAAAAATAAGTGTACGACAAATGATTCTAAATTACCTAACTATCAATTACGTAATTTAGAACCAATTGTAGTACATATAATATTTAATAAAAATAAAAGCACCTATTGTGACATCCTATTAATTTTAAGTTCCTACTGTAATTTTATTTATAGCGTACAATAAAAAATATATCAATCAATCATATATTTTTAAATGTCAGAAGACAGATAATGTGACATTTTATACTCGTATATCTTATTATACATTTAGATCACTGCAAAGTATAAAGAGGGTTATGTTGTTGGCAGCGAAGTTGATGTTATTTTCTGATTGATATATGGCTTTTTTAATACTTATAGGCGTGCATTTAACCCCTATCTCACCTGATGGTAAACAATATTGTGGTCAACGATGAAATATGCTTGCCTAGAAATATTAACCTAGTCACGCTCGACCCCGGCACGATAGGCTACGAAGGAACGGGGTAGGTTTTTAGTCAGTAAGAGTCTGACACTACTTCCCGCTCCGCCCAAGGACGGGATTTGTCATTGGATGATTTTAACTACCAACTATCAGGAAACACACACTCCAGCAGGGAATATTTTAAGGGAGGCTCTCTACTTTGATTATTCGCAAAAATTCCTAGTGGAAATTGTGATGTAAAATTGGTGTAGTGTTTGTATCTCAAGTGTCTGCGTAACTGGACAATATGTGGAATCATAGAAAGAGGGACAATCTCGGTAAAATAGAGCTGAAAATTTTAATGAAGTGTTGATTAGCTCAGCAAAGTTTGCTGAATAGGTTGACTTGATACATTTCCTGCCAAATATTACGAAAACGTTATAATGTGTACATCCACATTGTAATGGTAAACAAATTATCTATTAACACTACGACATGAATCCACTTTTTGATTGGTTAATGCTTCCGGAAAGCCGGAGAATAAAAAGCCTGAACGAAATGTGTTTGAATGAGTGTAACTTTACTATTTCTTATCAGTTTATTTACTAATAAAACGGCTCAATCTCTACTCCACATTATTACAATCCGTCGTCGATATATTTTCTTTCCTGTACCCCTTTGTCAAGGCCGACTATTTGAGAAAAGAAATACCCAACAATAGGTGAACTCACGTTGAATGGGAAATACAATATTGTTATGGATTCGCCACCACATTCCGGACACTCGAACGATCTATTGGAGATGCGGGTACATGGAAAATGTAATAATGTTGATTGCGTTCAATAACTCCAAGGACGACCCCAGTCTTGATTGAAGGACTTTGGCTACTGTTCGAACATTAAAATTGGGAAGTACATAAAGGTAGGGTCCTATGTATATGTAGGTAAGTACGCGGTGTGTAAAGCGTGACATTGGAAAGAATTTGGCCGGTTTTTTTAACGCTTCTCAGCGTATCCTACATGTTTTCATTCCCTTGCAAGTATTAAAATGTGCGGTTTAAATGGCCGTATTTTTAATGCGTTAATATAGAAGCTTAATTCTTTAGAGCTTACCTTACTTCGGAGACCTAGATGTTAGATATTATTTTTAACTTGATACCTCTACGTATTCCTGAGAAAAAGGTTCTTGACAAACAAACGGACAACGAAATGATGGGAACCCTCCCATCCCAATGATGGGAGGGTTCCCATCATTTCGTTGTCCGTCTGTATAAGGGTTCGTTTTTTCTTTTTAAAGTACGGAACTGTTAATATTTATAATTTATTTTTATTAAGAAAAACAATACATAGCTTCATTAGCAATATGTTATTAGTCCTAGTATAATACTATTAGAAAGTAAAAATATTTGAAATACACCTAATTGAAGAATACCGTTTGATTTGTTTTGTAAAGTGTGATGAAATTATCTTTTAAGAAATAAGATGAATAAATGGGCCATATCTTGTAAAAATTGAAAACAAATAAAACGTCTATTTCATATATTGTATGAGAGTGAAAAATTATCTTTAGCCATCATGAAAAGTTTTTGGGGTTCCACAAGATATTTTAAAATTTTACTGTCGATCAAGCACTACCATTGTGATATTTTGACAATAAATTTATTACATGTATAAAAATTAATCGTGCATTATTATGATAGTAATATTCGCTAGACTGCGGATTGTTTGAAAGAGTTCCCGTAGCCCTCGCAAAAGGCAACTGAAGCCACACTGTGGGTTTTAATCAGAGAAAGTCTGTCACTCACACGCACTCATTCGCTCACACACACTCACTCACACACCATCACTCACTCTCTCTCACTCCAAATAGTGTGAGTGAAGTCATTTGATGAATTCCCCCGAAAATAAAAGTTGGCGAGCTGTGAACTTTAGTGATGACTACAATACAGTATTGTTACATATTATGTAAGCAAAGAAAAAATAATTATTTGTAAAGGCAGTGGCTACACAAAGACGCAGTTTCTAAAATGAGAATTATCACAAAATTAATGAGACAAATTGTCAAGCGCGTTAGCTTCAGTGATTGGATAAATTAATTTTCAACAACCAATCGCGTCACTTGACTTGCGTTTAATTCGTGACGCGTTGATAATTTGTTTCAAGAAAATGATCGTCGATATATATTTTAATACTTTGATAATGAGTGCATAACTCTCAATTGTTTTAATAAATATGATTTGTCACATGTATGATGAAGCATTACATACATGATACATTTTCTGGACAAGGTTTAGGCTTTTTGGGACCGAGACCGTGGTCCCAGATTGCACAACTACAATATCTATTTTATAGTTGAGTAGTATTTTGGGACCATAAATAAAGTAAACAAAATTTTGCCTTAGAATGGTCAAATTGTCTTAAGTCAATAAAAAAAATATTATAAATATAACATTTAAAAAATATTTTTATAAAACGATATTTCATGTTTTTTTTTTGGAAACGTTTGGCTTTTCTGTTAGAATTTAACTTAAAACCATAAAAAAATATTCATAACAAAATATGGGAAGAACATAGGAAGGTACCTTGGTTTTAGTCAGGATCATCTGACACTCTCTCTCATTCTACCAAAAACGCGAGAAATCATTTGACGATTTACCACAAAAATAAACAAATGAAGGAAACAAAACACATTCTTCATCAAACATAACAACTGTCTTATTTAGGTATATATTTATCTGCTCATGTATACGTTAATAAAGTTATGGTGTTTTTAATATCATGCGGATTTTTCTTTACGCATGCGGATTTGCTCCACATGCAAAAAAAAAAAAAATGCTTACTCCACATGCAAAAAACGCGTCCTGCGTGCGTATTGCACGCATACTTGTATGAAAATTATTTTTTAAGTTATTTTGTTGCGGAGCAAATCCACATGATATTAAAAACACTCCAAAACAAACAAGTACGAATTCCTTTTGAGACTCCTACTTAGTCGCATATAATAATCCGAACTGAAAATATGGTCTAAAAACGAACATATGGGGCGAGAGGTTAAATGCCGCGCGAACCATTCCGGCGGCCATTCCGCTTGGTCATAGCCATTTCCATTAGAGGACACTAACTAATGAACACAAACGATCCGAATTTGCCGTTAAAGATGGCGGTATCTACGTGCAATATGGAAGCTGTTCATTGATATTAGTTTTAGTATTAATATCAATGTACAACCGAAAAGGACGCCAGCGAAAAAATCGTTTCTTTTAAATCGTAACATGTTTTGGATTAAATAGTCGCATTTTTTTTTGTTCAAGAATCAAAAGACACCATAATTTTTTTCCATACGTTTTTTTTTGAAAAGACAGTTTTTCTTTTACAATTTTGAGACATATTTGTGTAGGGTTTTTACTGCAGATATAAATACTATTGCTAAAATTTCTGCCTGATAACTAAAAAAAAAAAATCGCTTGGATTCTGCGACGCGACGCTAAACCAAACCGTTTGAAGTTTTCGTTTCGAGTACAAGCAAAAATAAACTTAGCCGTAGTAGTCAGGCGAAAGTGTCTTTGATGGTAGACCTTATTTGTGTACCTCAGTGTCGCACTGTTACCCGTGCTCAGTCACCAATACCTCGCACTTTGGTTGCAATAAATGGTCTCTTGGATTCCAATCCAACTAGCGATCTGTTTGCGAATGAATGGAAGATGATTTTATTGGCATGTCAGAAGTACTGTGAGAGGGATTGATGTATGAGTACAACAAATCGATAGTGTTTCATGTACCAAATCGATCCTCCACGGGATTAAAACGACCAAAAAACGGTGTATATCGTTACATAATTGTTTCCTAGTGGATATTTTGGTATTAAATTCGTCTAGGTTTGTATTTCAAGTGTCTAGACAGCTAGACTGTATGTATATAGAATTATTGAGACAAGCGCGATTATTTCTTTTTTATTTGGATCTAATAGAACTAAGAATAATTGTAGCATTTACTATCTAAGACTTACTGTTAGTATCTATTGTTTTCATAGAGAGATACTTTACTATTTATTTTCCTCTGAGCACTATGTTATGCCATGTCATCGTGTGCTGATAATTTTTCAGATCTTCAGCGTATTAACCGTCTGTTATTATTATCTTGTAATATCAACAAATAAGAAAAGTCGCATAAAAATAGGCAGTCTCCAATAATGTTCTTTATGTCTGTATCGAGAGGCGTAACAAAAGATAATCATGTAAGCTGAACACGAACCATATTTACGTTGTCCTATTCTATTTGCGACGATACGTATAAATTAGTCATTTTGATTATAATACTACTGATATGAGCAATGGTGGTCAGTGCTAATTGCCCCGACTTAGAAGTTAATCACCACTGCTCTCAAAACAGTGAACGAAAACATTGTGAGGAAACCGGCATGTCCTAGAACTAAAAATTCGAAGACATGTGACATCCACTAACCCGCACTGGACCCGCGTGGTGGATTACGGTCCATTCCCTCTCTTAGAGAGAAGGCCTGTGTCCCAGCAGTGGGAACATTAAAAGGCTGATGATGATGATGATGATAACCATTGCTCTCAAAACGGTGAATTTCTGTATCGTGAGGAAACCAGTATGTCCTAGAACTAAAAATTCTAAGACATGTCACATCCTCCGACCCACACTGGGCCCGTTTGGTGAATTACGGCCCATTTGCCATAGTTAGGAGGCCTAAGTCCCAGTAGTAGGAACATTACAAGGCCCATTATTCTTATCCTTACTAGTGATATAAGCAAAACAACTAACTTACGATGAATATTAATTTTACTTCATATCATGATTACTATCTATATGGCCTAAGATAGATGTACCCAGTAATGGGATTTACTGATGAACTAATGAATAATTATGCTTAATTATACAACATAATATCTTTAGATGAAGCCTTGTGACAGATGAACTGACGATGGACAGATAGACAGTAAGACAGATTGCATAGTATGTTACCGTGGCATATAACGAGTATTTTACTTTTACGCGCATGAAGCCATGGGCAAAAATCTGTCTCCGATAAAAAAAAACTTGCCTCAGACATCATGATTATGAATTTGTAGGTAAGCAATTATTTCTAAAGGTTTTTGAGACCAAATTTTAATAATAACTAGCACACTTTAGGTACAAATAATAATGGTAACACTGTTTTTTATGGCTGTTGTATTAGATTTTATATTAAAAGAGCCCAATCTCTCATTATACAGTAGAAAAAATATAGAAAAAAAATTATAGCTTTCAAAATAAATTGATAATAGCACTAAATTATCTCTGTTTTTGTCTCAGAGTATGCCATATACCCTGAGTGAGTGTCGGAATTGGAACTTTAAGTTCAGTTTCGACTATGTTTTTTTTTTAAATGTTGCCCATCACTAGAAATTACTCCTGTATCTAGGTTGCGATCAGATAAGTAAACTAATATACAATATACACAAGACACTAAGACCCAAGACATTTATCGGTAGGCTACATAAATCTGTGCGTGTCAATCACTAAACAATTCTTTTTGGTTTGTGCGTTCGGTGCGGGAAACTCGCAACACGTAGTGTAACAGCCAATAGCCACTACGCCAGCCTTGACGGTCTTACTATGTTATCTTAGAAAATTAGTTGAGATAAAAGAGGCATTCGTTGAGCGTTCATCAATTAGACTAGCCTAGCCTTTGCCCAATGACCAATGTTGAGACAACTGCTCTCAACAGCGCCGCCCACCGTTGGCAGTGAACGAGGGGTGCGGGACGGCTCGGAGTTGGCCTTCGGATATGGGTTCGCGAGCTCACACTCGCTACAGCCACTCAGCTGAACGACTCCATGCACAACTGCATTTGCGCATTTCTTCAAAATCCACTTAATTTTTCAAACCAATCCTTGTATTGTTCTTTTTTTCTATCATTATTTCGTATACATGTCGCAGGGATATGATAAAAACAGATTTGGTCAAATCCCTAAGTGATTTGGTCAAATCCTTAAGTGATTTGTTCAAATCACGGAGGATATTAAAATAACAACAATATTTTATCATTTTTCCTGAAAAAATCTAGCGATTTGAACAAATACCAGAACTGGTTTCGGGGAATGACTTTTTGTCATTCCACGAAACCAGGTCTAAGGTATTTTAAACGTTTATTTTTAATTACATACATAATTATAAATAAATGTTTAAAATACCCCAGACAAGTATTTTTACCATTCCACGGAATCAGTTCTGGTTTTTGTTCAAATCCCAAGATTTTTTCAGGAAAATTATAAAATAGTGTTGTTATTTTAACATCCTTCGTAATTTAATCAAATCACTTAGGGATTTGACCACATCTCTGTTTGTATCATATCCCTGTAACATACAGACCAGTCTGTTAACTAAGTTTGGGTCAGCTCTCAGTCAAACCGAATTCAACTGATTAACAGTATTTTACTAGGATTGCCTGTGTGACCTCCACAACCCATTGAACTTGGTAACACGATACCCTTAATTGGCAAAACTGCTATCAGTTTTACTGGCTTCTGACTATCCGTACTGACTGTTATAGCATTGACAAGAAACTGGGGATCAACGGTACGGAAGAATCAAATTCACACGCTCACAGGCTGTCTTCAGCAAGCATAGCTTAATCTTGGGAATCAAGCCGTGGGACTATTTCATTAGCCAAGAGAACCTCATTGATGTAATATTCATAGCATTAGCATTTGCATTATTAGCCTTTTAATGTTCCCACTGCTCGGACTCAAGCCTCCTCCGGGCCTATGGGCCGTAATCCACCACGCGGGCCCAGTGCGGATTGGTGAATATCACATGTCTTCGAATTTTTGGTTCTAGGACGTGCCGGTTTCCTCGCGATGTTTTCCTTCACCGTTTTGAGAGCAGTGGTGATGAAATAAATTGCACGAAGTAATATGCCTGCTGGGTTTGAACCCGCGACTTACAACTCGTAAGTCGGGGCCGTTACCACTCAGCCACCACTGCTCTCAACATTCATAACAAAGATATTAATAGAAAGCAATGAATCAAGCTTTTTCCTTTAATGAATTTCAAAAGTTACTGGAATAGAAAATAAATCAGTAATTTCTTATATAATAAAAAGGAAAGACTTAAATTTTTGGATGTTTCTATTTTTGTATTGTAATGAAATTCGAAGGCTTCTCGCTGGACCAATTTTAAAATTCCTTTCTTATTAGAATGTTTCTTAATATTATGGGGGATTTTAGTTTGTGCAAATTTGACACGGTCTTTCGGTCCACCCTAAAGCGGTGAAGATTTTAGATGATATGATTGGATGATTTTCCATGTAAAAAAACATGTGGAGAATTAGACAAATTACTTCAGAACTGGAAATAGGAAGCGTGGGCCCACGAAAGATAAAGGCTAACAAAAACATAGTATCATGAGGACACATGCATACAACATTATTTTTAGTAGGTATATGCGAAACCTGAATAAAGTTTGTTCAGAATCAGTAACTGAATCGATTCCAATATTTTTTACACTATGTTATATTTTTTCCAAAAATATCACACAGATTCTTTACATAAAAGTACTAGACAGGTGTATTAGGTTTGGAATATACTAAAACTACTGGTGTATTGTCTTTTTTTATGGTAGGTAAAATCATTCAATGACAAATCCCGCCCTTGGGTGGAGCGGGAAGTAGTCTCAGACTCAGGTGTCAGTATTGTCTTCATTTACGCGGGCGAAGCCGCTAGCAGAAGCTAGTTGTGTACAATTTAATATTGAAACAACAGGGCGAACATTAACAAATACCCCATAGTGGTGTCAGAAAGTTTATTCATGTTGTCGCCGAAGGGCCACATCAATAGTTCCCCAACGCCCCAAGCCCCAATGAAGATATTCCTGAAATTTCTCAAATTGCCTAAGTGGGAAGCGATTGTCTTGGGTAGGTACGTAGAAGGTTTAATCACCTAACCCGTTTGAGTGGGTTCCATAATGATAATAAATTCAATTTAATCCGCAAATCATAAGCTTGGGTTAACACAATTTGCTGTTATATTTACAAGCACTTCTTGAGATGAGTTAAAATGTATAGTGTATGTATAGTCTTATCCGATATACGTGTCGTATATTGGATAAGATAATTTCTTGAGAGAGGTTACATTTTTTTTTTTCGTTGGGTAAAAATCATCCAATCACATCCTCCGCTGGGGCGGAGCGGGAGATAGTGTCTGACTTTAACTGACTAAAAAACCCACCCCATTTCTTCGTTGCCAGGGCCGAACCTTCTTTTCAGAAGCAGAACCTTGGCCCCAGTAGGCTTTGACTCTGCCTACTAGCAGGCTGGGCCTCTACGGTTTGCTGACAACTCATTGAGGCGCGCGGGAACAGCACGCGCCGTCGAAACTTGGGCTTGGTCCGGTCAGTTACCGAACGGTTGGACAGCGAGCTACCCATTGCTCTCCGTTCGTAAGCTTGCGGCTACGGTGGCCGGAGAGAGAGGCTCCGTTCGTGTTTAATTTAAAACAATTTAAAAGTTTTCGTGGACATATTGGTTACGATTTTTCTTTTTTTAATTTAATTATTAGGAATATCCAAAAAAACTATATATAAAAGCAACAAGAGCGAAGAGGCTGTTTCGTGAAAATACGATTTATGGTTACATGTTTTTCAAGCGCTTGTCAAGTAGATATGTCTATTTTTTTTATGCGTCCTGTAACTTAAACGGCAAGATGAAATTAGGAATCATTAGATTGGAATTATCAGCAGAAGTGACTTACAGTGGGTATCTGAATTGAGCATATAGAAGAAAATCGGCAGCGATCTCTTTCACCGGGCCTTGTTTCAGGCCATGGTCCGTAGTGAGGAGGGATGGCAGGCGGTCACCTCCTTCTGCGAAGCAGTAATGCTAGCAAAGGAGGAGGCCGACCACATCAGGCAGAGGCAACGGGGTGCTCACCTCAGCCGCCGCCGGGATTCTGATCCCGATTTCTGGCCACCGTAGGCGCGGGCTTGCGGACGGCGTGCAATGGGTAGCAGGCTGTCCGATTGTCCGGTAACCGACCGGAACGAGGCCAAGCCGTCGACGGCGCGTTCTGTTCCCGCGCGCCTCAAGGAGCTGTCAGCACACCGAAGAGGTCCAGCCTGCTAACTGCAGGCAGGGTCGAAGCCTACTGGAGTCATGGGTTAACTTCCGAAAGGAATGCCCGGCCCCGGCACGATAGGCTACGAAGGAACGGGGTAGGTTTTTAGTCAGTAAGAGTCTGACACTACTTCCCGCTCCGCCCAAAGGCGGGATTTGTCATTGAATGATTTTACCTACCATAAAAAAAATATATAAAAAAAAGAAAATGGCAAAAGAATACCTAATTTAATATAATTATTTATAAAAAACTGAATATTTTAGTGAAATAAGCTAGACCATTTTTTCTGTTTACTTGTTCTTGTTTTTTTTATTTTATATATATGTATGTTACCGGCAATCTATATAAACCGGTATTTTAATACAGTTTAAAGTAAGGCAATTTTCAGTTGTTGATAAAAAAAAACCTTAACCTAACCTGTCCGTGTCGGGGTGCCCTAAAATTACATCACTTCCTTCCCTGCTCTCGTCTTTTACGCACATTACCGGCTGCGCATTATGTATTGTATAGAATACCTAAATTGTACAGATAGCAGGTAAAATTATACATGAATTGATAAATAAATAAATACTTTCAAAACTTCTTACTGGTAAAATACTGTAAACCGCACGAAACAACGTACAAAAAACGTTAGGTACAGTACAAAATACGATACACGAACCCCAAAAGTAACATTTAATTTACAATGACGTCGACATAAATCATACTCATTAATTCATGGTACTTATTATTATTTTTAATTTAAATGTATCGTACTTCCTATGGAAATAATTACTAAAACTCAACCAAAAGCTCAACTCTTATGAATAATTTAAATATATTGATATGTTAATATATTAATAATCAGGGGTATTTAAGTTACTTTTAAGCGCGAGCCCGGCAAAAAAAATATACTGCTTTAATAGCACGTGCAAACCTGCGAGCCAACATGTTGCATCAGACTACCATTGCTCTACGATCCTTCTCAATATTTCTTGGTCATTAAACTCGTCGGTCACATACCCCAAGTGCTTGATCTGCTACACTCGCAAAGTTATTCCCATTAAGTTTAATGGAGGCACATGGTTAGGGCATTTACTACCGACAGCCTTAAAGCCCAAAAACTTGTTTTTCTTTACGTTGTAAACTAGGCCATGATAAATGATATTTATTTTGCAAATAGGTTTTTCAAAAACACTTTTATACGTCAATTTTTTTGTCATGTTTCCAAGCATTTGCATTGTAAGAACTCACATCAACTTTGTCTGCTCTCAAAATCTCTTAACCGTTGGATTCAGCAGCACCATTTATGCGATCATCAATGCGATACCAGATTTTCATACTGCTGAGATCAACGATTAGATCATTTCAACCACCAAAAAGTTTTTTTGTGACGTAAATCCAAATTTACAGTTTTCAGATTTTTGCCTATACTTATGCTATGAGACCTTGCTTCATACCTTTCGGGATTCTAGGTCAATGGTAAGTATGAATTTTAATACCTTTGAGAGTATCGAAATATGTTTTTTGTTTGCGAATTAACGGCAGTACCTTTTTTTCGTTAAACTTTTAGGAGTTTAATTTATTTTTAATAGATCCAAAGGACCACAGATTTGAGTTTTAATTTTAATTCGATACCTCCGCGCGTTCCCGAGATAAAGGGTCTTGACAGAAAGACAGATAGACGGACAACAAAGTGATCCTATAAGGGTTCTGTTTTTTCCTCTTAAAGTACAGAACCCTAAAAATAATTAAACTTTCTAAAGTACTGGATAACTTTAACAGTGTGACATTTCGGTAGTGCATGTCAATCCCATTCATCCATAATTCACTGGTATTTCATAGATCGACTGCTAGAAAATGCTTAAGTGCTTGTTTACAGAGACGCGGCGCGTTTGTGTTTGTACGAGCGATGACGCTGCTGCAAAGTACGACGAACGCCCAACGTGCCGCAAACAAGCCCTTAGCCATTTATTCCGTCTTTTAAAAGTTTTATGTGCATAAAGTTTCAATAAATAAATTATTATTTTACATTTCCTTATTTTTAGATTATTAGGTATCCTTCCCAAAAGCTCTCACTTCGTCGGCCTGTTTGTCTATTTTCGATAGGTACATTCAAAACTACAGAACGATTGCTATACGGTTTCACTACGACGACGTTTTATTTACGAGTATAAAAAAATTATTCATGAGGAAGGTTTGAGTGTACACATATATGCACTAGCTGAAGGCAGGCAGGGTCGAAGCCTGCTGGGGTCATGGGTCAGCTTCCGAAAGGAATACCCGGCCCCGGAACTATAGGCAACGTAGGAACGGGGTAGGTTTTTAGTCAGTAAGAGTCTGACACTACTTCGCACTCCGCCCTAGGGCGGGATTTGTCATTGGATGATTTTACCCACCATAAAAAAAAAAACATAGAAAAGTCGGGAGTGTCAAAGATCTGTAACTTTCGTGTGAAGTTGGGGTGATTTACCAGTGTTCACTAATCCATGAAGAGGAGGAGTGGATATCGCACCTGTAGCCCCGATGCGAGTGTGAGTACGAAAACCGGAGCGGTTTTAGTCCTTAAGAGTCTGACCTCCACCCGCTTTAAAGGTGTTAGCAAGACCGTAGAATCCAGCAGGGCCGATGCCTACTACAGCCATGGGTTGACTTCGGAAAATATTAGCCATGGTCCTAGAACGCAAAAGGTAACTGAACGAACCTACGTGTCTGGTTTTAGTCTGTCAAGGTCTAACGCGCCCTCTTGCTCAGCCCTAGAGTGGGATAATTAGGTAGATGATTTTTTACCTCTATCCACCCTGAAAAAAAAAAATAGGTCATTTGTTTTTGATATTTCTTAGATCACTTAGAGCACAATATTGTTGAGCGCCGTGAAAACCTTGATTAATTGTATGTTTTTTTTTATATTTTATCGTGAAAGCAAGAAAACCGGAGTGTATGCTTAGTTTTCACAGCTTGTCGACCATAAATTACCTACACCTACATAATTACACATTACGCATACAGACGATAAAACGGGGTCGCGGCAGACCACAAAGGAAATGGTGGGACGAACCGGACAGATTTCAACATGGAAGGAAACAGCGCCGTGGAATCGCAAAAGATGGAAGGAATGGGAAGGAGGACGCTTGCACAGAAAAGGAACAGAACAGAGCAAAAAAACGCACTTTATAAATAAGGTAAGTTAATTCTCAGAAAACACAATTTAGGTACGGGTACTTTCCTGCTCATTATATTTTTCTTTAGGTATTTATATAGTACTTAGGTGTTTAGCATGAATTTATATTCATTTTAGATCCCTATCGACTATCATGATGATATTAATCATCATCATTTCATCCTAAAGACGTTTACTGTTAGACAAAGGCCTCCCCCAAAAGTCGCCACAATGAACGGCCCTGTGCGTCCCGCATCCGTCGGATTCCCGCAACCTCTAGCAGTTGAGTAAACTATTGATCAATTTAGAGTGCCACCAAACATTGATTAGAATAGTACAACAACAAAAATAATTTTATAAGCTCACGCTTAACCACTATGCCACGTGATAGTAAGCGACGATATGGTTGATAATGAATTACGCTTGCCTAGAAGTAACTTATTCATTCTTGACTTTAAAGTACCTATACATACCTAATATTTATAGGGTTCTATCAAAAACTTATAATTTATGAAAGACTAGTTTTTACCCTCGACTTGTTCCGCATTAATGTCGGTTAATTGCAGACACAAAGTTGAAGCCAGATAAAAAAGGAGGTAATTTATGTTGCCACGGAGTTTAAGCTTATTCCGTATCAAATTTCATCAAAATCGTTTCAGTATATTAATCGTTGAAGTTTAACAGACTGAGAGAGTTACTATACACATTTATAAGTAACCTATTGACTCTAGATTTATAGACCTCCTGGTTTTAGCTATCAGGAAATGTGTTTCTTAAATTCCTTCTTGGATTTTTAGATAATTTTTAATTTTACTTATTAATTATAAATGTATTACCAAAACGGTTTGTGTGCTAGGTCGATTTTTAAATTCAGGATTGCCAGCTCCAGAAATTAATATCAGAACACAAAAGTTACTAAGGTAGGCGATTTTACTGGCGCCTGCCATAGTTCGTTTTTTTTTTTGTATACTTATTTGTTTTACCTACTGCCTAAGCTACTTGAGTTCATTTAGTTGAATACGATACCCTACTCTACCCTATACAAATAAATGAGATGGATATTTTTTACTTAAAGTGATAAAAAAAATGTGAAAAAAAAATGATTTAATTAATGTGATATCCTATGTCCTTCTCCTGGTTCCAAGCTACCTTCTCACCAATTTTCAGCCAAATCGGTTCAGCCGTTCTTGAGTTATAAATAGTGTAACTCACACGACTTTTTTTTTTATAATAGATATAGATTTTACTGACGCCTACCATAGTTCGTTTTTTTTTTTTGTGTACTTATTTGTTTTACCTACCGTCTAAGCTACTTGAGTTCATTTGGTTGAATGCGATATCGGGTTCACCGTCCGTATACTAATTATTTGCTGATGCAAACCCATCCTTATGCGTCCCCTTAACAGTAAATTGGCTTCGATCTACTGTTGCGTTAGGGAGACGTAATGCGTACTTAGGTTAACCAGTAAATAGTCCCGCTGAGTTCGGGTTTTCCATGTAAACTGATACAACACTAGAGATTTATGTTATCGTGTCGTGGACAGTTGACCGCTCTTCAGAATACGTAACCTTGAGCTGGCTTAGCATCGCACAAAGTTTAAATAGAATATGGGACCAACTTATACTGGTTTTTCACGATGTGTACTGTATATACCTCATAATAAAGTTGATAAATACTTAGTGATGTCAAGCGCGTTGCCATCTATGTAATATCTTAACTAGTATTGGCTCGACCCGACTCTGGTCGCGTGAATTTTTTCATAAAAATTTTAACACTATAAACTGTCTTTTGAAACTATACATATATAATAATAACAGTTTTTATTATTCATTCAAGTTAGAATTTGCTTCAAGTTTAACATTTTTAAACCCTGAAATAAAATTCCAACACCTAAATCGTCTTATGGGAGTTGTTTTGAAAAACTAACAGTGGCTACCTTTATTATGGTTAATGCTAAGTTTGAAGTACATTGAATAACCGAATAAAATTTTGTATACAAACGAAATTCCCTTTTCTCTACCCGCTTATAGTTGGGCTTGCGGACGGCGTGCAATCCGATCGTCCGGTAACCGACCGGACCGAGCCCAAGTCGTCGACAGCGTGTTCTGTTCCCACGCGCCTCAAGGAGCTGTCAGCAAACCGTAGAGGCCCAGCCTGCTAGCTGCAAGCAGGCTGGGTCGAAGCCTGCTGGGGTCATAGGTCAGCTTCCGAAACGAATACCCGGCTCCGGCACTATAGGCAACGAAGGAAAGGGATAGGTTTTTTAGTCAGTAACAGTCTGACACTACATCCCGCTCCGCCCAAGGGCGGGATTTGTCATTGGATGATTTTGCCTACCATAAGAATAGGCCTTATGCTTAATTTTCAGTCCCTAGTTCCAGTAGTGCGCTGTGCGCTTATATAACAGTCAATCAATTTTTTTTTTTGCATTGTGTAGATTATTTTTGCATGTATAAGATCATTAATGAGTAATTTTTGACGTCAATATTAGGTTTGTGCAATATGACAAGAATCTATAATATTAAACGAGCATGTTTTTGAAGAGTAGGTCAGTAGATATTTAACCGAAGCTATGAGAATGAATTACATTCCTTGAGCCCTTGATTGTTCAATTTCCATCTAAAGGTCGACGGGGTGCCACGACAGAAAACCTCCACGAGTGCCCGCAGACTATAGTTCCCTTGCGGATACGTCCGTCGCGAAGGCTAGTCTGCGGGACGGTGCACCCTGGGAGGCGGCCAACCACCCCCTTGGGCACTCCTGCCTAAGGGGCCCGATGGCCGTCTGCGAATGTTCTGTCGGGAGTACGCTTCAACGCGTGTCCCTCTGCTTTAGCAGAGGGCACAGTGGCGAAGCAAGAGCGGGCTCGGCGTGCACTCACCCTGCCACCGGGCAGGCAGGAGGAAGGCTTTCGCCTCCTTCTGCCACCGTTGTTCTCGTAGCCCCAGAGATTGTCCAAGGTCATGTTTCTGACTTTTGATGGGGGTCGAGGGTCTTGGCTTAACCGCCCGGGCCGCGAGGAAGACAACCTCTATAAAAATTTACCCCAAACCTCCAAGCGGCGGCGCACCGTGAGGGAGGTTGTTAGCTTGACTAATGGGTAGCTAAATTAGTCTCTAGTGCGGACCACAGTTTTTGAGCAAGTACCCGAAGTTTTTACTCGTGGGAATCAAATGGAAAGCAAATTTTTTACAAAAATCCCTTTGGAGAGTGATGCGCGGTCGGAGTCCGACGCGGCATCCAGAAGGAGCTCAGGCTCGGAGGTAGAAGATGAGGTGGAGTCGGGAGGCGACACCGGAAGAAACGCGAGTTTCTTCCGGAAACGCTCCTTGTCGAGGGACAAGTCGTCCTCCGACGGTGAAAAGGGCTCGGCCCGAAAAATCCCTACCAGTGGGCGGGGAGCGGGCCGAGCACCGGGAAGAGGACGGGGAGTCACCTCCCAGGAGGCGGCCGAGCGAGCCGAGAGGCTCGCCGCGGAAGGGCGCCACCCCGCTGCGATGGACCCCTCGGGGCCATCTGGCAGCGAGAAGGAAGACTCCGCCGAGGAGTCGCGTCGGTCCTTCGGCGAGCTCGTCGTCGCCGCGCTGCGCGATATGGGCCGCAAGCGAGAGAGGACGTCAAAGGAGAGGACGGTCCTCCGCCATGCCGCCTCCATGCAGGAGGCCTTTGACGTCGCTCTCAGGAAGAGCGTGGCCAAGCTCCGGACCGAGCTCCGAGCCGGGCTCCGGGCCGAGCTTCAGGCCGAGCTCGCTGCGGTCCATGGAGCCAGCAGCCAGAAGCCCGTGGAGGGGGGGTGCAAGCAAGGGCAGGGGCAAAGTCGGCTCCAGCCCCAGCCTCGGCCCCAGGCCCAGCCCCAGGCCGAGTCAGGAAGTCAGCTGCTGACGCTGGTGCAGCGGGAACTGGCTGCTTTCCAGCAGCAGCTGCAAAAGCAGCTGCAGGAGCAGCAGCAGCAGTTCCAGCTGCGGATCCAGCAGCAGCTGTCCCTGCTGGAGGGCATAGTGTTGCGCCCTCCACTAGCGGCCTCCGGCCAGCGAAAGGCGGCGTCTTACGCCGCTGCCGCGGCCTCGGCGGCTGGACCCACGGTGGGCCCGTCAGGGCAGACTGGGCGTGGGGCCGCGGTGTCGAACCCCGCTGTGTCGGCCCCGCAGGGCAAAAAACAGCAGCAGGGGAAGCCAACCCCTGCGGCTCCCCCCAAGAAGGGCAAAGCGACACCGGCCCCTAAGGCGGCGGGAGCCCCTGCTGTGGCGGCAAGCAGGCGGCCGAGGCCGCCTCCCCAACCTGCAGATCCTCCGGCCGAAGCCGGATGGCAAGTGGCCGGAGCCAAAAAACAGGCTGGCAAGGCGGCTCGGGCTGCCAGGAGGCGTGAGCGGCAAAAGCTGCGAAAGCGGACGGCCCTCGCGGCCAGGATTCGCACCCCACGCTCTACGGCTGTAGTAATTACGCTGCAGCCGGAAGCGTTGAAAAAGGGTGCGACCTATGGCGAGGTCCTCCGCAAGGCGAAGCAGGAGGTGAACCTCACCGACCTTGGGATCACCGGGGGCTTCCAGATGCGGCATACCGCAACTGGTGCCCTGATGTTGGAGGTCCCCGGAGCCAACAGCGGCCCCACCGCAGACGCCCTGGCTGAAAAGATCAGGGCGATCTTGGACGCGGAGGAGGCCCGGGTGTCCAGGCCCACAAGATGCGTCGACATGCGCATTATGGGCCTGGACGATTCCGTCGAGGTCGAGGAGGTCGTGGCCGCTGTCGCCAGGACGGGTGGGTGCCCTGCCGATCAGGTCCGGGCAGGCACCATCCGTGCTGACGGCACTGGCATGGGGGCGGTTACAGTGAACTGCCACCTGTCAGCGGCCAGGAGCATCACCGGGGAGGGTAAGCGACTCCTGGTGGGCTGGGTCTCCGCGCGGGTTAAGCTGCTGGAGCCCAGACCGCTGCGCTGCTATCGCTGCCACGTGGGCCACCACGTGGGGGTCTGTTGCGCAGCGGAGGAAGATCGCAGCGACCGCTGCTTCCAGTGCGGTCAGCCCGGCCACAAGGCCGATACCTGCAGTGCAGCGCCGCACTGCTACGCATGTGCGGCGGCAGGCAAGTCGGCCGACCACCGGGCTGGGAGCAGGACCTGCGATCCCCCCGCCAAGGCCAAGGGCAAGGTCCCAAGGCCCATCCCCGCGAAGGTGCTCACCGCCGCGGCTGCCCCGTTGGCTGCCGCCGCCATCGCCTCCGCAGACGCCGCCGCCGCTAACACCGCGGCAGGACCCTCACGGAGGGCCCGGGAGGAGACTGTAATGGACTGCCAATAACGGCTCCATTACGTCTCCTCCAGGCGAATATCGACCACTGCGCCCCCGCTCAGGATCTGTTGCTCCAGAGCATGGCGCAGTGGTCGATCAACATCGCCGTTGTCACCGAGCCGCACTTTGTCCTGCCCAGAGCCGACTGGGTTCAGGACCTGACCGGCTCGGTGACACTTATTTCGTCGGCCGCCGCCGGTACCCCGGCGCTCGAGGCCGTCAAGAAAGGTCGGGGTTGCGTGGCAGCACGGTTCGGGGACATAGTGGTGGTAGGCGTCTACCTGTCCCCGAACAGATCTCTCGCCGAATTGGATAGCTCCCTTTTGGAGCTGGATGCCGTCGTTGCTGGGTTTGACTCCAGCCTCCCCGTGGTCGTTTGCGGGGACTTCAATGCCTGGAACGAGGCTTGGGGTTCCCGGTTCACGAACCAGCGAGGTCGAAGGGTGGAGGAATGGGCCCTAGGGCAGGGCCTAGTCGTACAAAACCGGGGTTCTGTCCCCACGTGTGTGCGGATGCAGGGCGAGTCGGTGGTGGACATTACGTTCGCCAGCCCTGCACTGGCACCGCGCGTCGTCGACTGGCGCGTCATAGAGGAGGTGGAGACGTTCTCCGACCACCGGTACATCCGGTTTGACGTCTCCGCCCAGACCTCGACCGTGCCGGTCCGACAGACCCCGTGTGGTCCGCGTTGGGCGCTGAGGCAGCTGGACAGGGACCTGCTCCAGGAAGCCGCGATAGTACAGGCCTGGGTGCAAGCACCGGACAGGCCTGTCGACATCGACGTCGAGGCGGACTGGTTCCAGGTGGCCATGTCGCAAATCTGCGACGCGGCCATGCCCCGAGTCCGGCCAGGACGTGCCCGGCGCCAAGTACACTGGTGGTCGCCAGAGATTGCGGCACTGCGCGATGCGTGCAATGCTGCGCGACGCCGGTATACTAGACACCGCAGGCGCCGCACCCGTCCACCGGGTGCGGAGGCCATAGAGGCGGAGCTGTATGAGGGATACAGAGCGGCAAAGCGCACCCTCCGAGCGGAGATAAAGCGGGCCAAACTCGAGGCCCGCAACGTGTGGCTGGAGTCTCTGAACGTCGATCCGTGGGGACGCCCATACAAAATGGTGATGGAGAAACTCCGCCCATGGGCTCCCCCGCTGACTCAGAGTCTCCGGCCCCAGCTCGTGGAGGGTGTGGTGAGCAATCTGTTCCCTACGCGAGGGGAGCATACTCCCCCGCCTATGGCTCCGCCACCAGCAGCGGTGTCCGATGCGGACCACGACGGCAACGACGGCAACAATGCTCCAGAGGTGACCGAGGTGGAGATGAGAGTGGCGGTGCGAAGGCTGAGTGCCAAGAACACCGCCCCAGGACCCGATGGCTTGCCTGGAAAAGCCTGGGTCCTGGCCATGGAGGAACTCGGGTCTCGACTGAGAGGGCTCTTCAGCGCATGCATGGAGAGGGGCCAGTTCCCGCTTCGCTGGAAGACGGGGAAACTGGTCCTTATCGCGAAGCCGGGGCGCCCCGCGGACTCTCCGTCCGCGAATCGGCCCATTGTGCTGCTCGACGAGGTGGGCAAGCTCTTTGAAAGAGTAATTGCAGACCGCCTCGTCGTGCATCTGGCACGGAAGGGGCCGGATCTTGCGGACGGCCAGTTCGGATTTCGCAGGAGGCGCTCCACTGTGGACGCCATCATGCGCGTGCGAGCCCTCACGACGGGGGATGCGGTGTCCCGGGGCAGGTGTGTCTTGGCGGTGTCTCTGGACATCGCCAACGCCTTCAACTCCCTGCCCTGGAGTTGCATTGGTAGGGCACTCCGGTACCACCGGGTGCCCGACTACCTCTGTCGGGTGATCGAGGCCTACCTGTCGGACAGGTTCATCATCTACCCCGGTCATCAGGGGGAGTTGAAACGGCGAGAGATGTCGTGCGGTGTTCCGCAGGGATCGGTACTAGGGCCGCCCTTGTGGAACATCGGGTACGACTACGTGCTGCGCGCCGACCTCCCCGACGGGGTCAGCGTGGTCTGTTACGCAGACGACACGCTGGTCCTGGCGCGGGGACGGTCGTACCAGGCGGCGGTCGAACTAGCGACGCGCGGGGTTGCGACAGTCGTGGAGAGGATACAGCAGTTGGGACTCGAGGTGGCATTGCACAAGTCCGAGGCCATGTGTTTTCACGGCCCTCGGAGCGCGCCACCTCCGGGCTCCCAATTAACGGTAGGAGGAGTTCACATCGGCGTCGGGTCGACGATGAAGTACCTGGGACTCGTCCTCGACAGCCGGTGGAACTTCAAGGAGCACTTCCGACGTCTGGCTCCCAGGTTGAATGCGGCTGGGGCTGCGCTCAAGCGGCTCCTGCCGAACCTAGGGGGTCCGGACGCCTCCTGCCGGAGGCTCTACGCAGGCATCGTTCGGTCCATGGCCCTTTACGGTGCGCCGGTGTGGGCGCCATCGCTACGGAAGCGAGTGGCGGCCCGGCTAACCGCCTGCCAGAGGGTCATGGCCATCCGGATGATCCGCGGATACCGTACGGTGTCCTGCGAAGCGGCGAGCCTCCTTGCTGGCCTACCACCATGGGATTTGGAGGCAACAGTCCTTGCACACATGCATGATTTACGCGTGGAGATGCAACGTCGGGGCGAAACTCCGCTGCCGCGACAAGTCGCGGCATGGCGGACAGAGCTCCGGCGGGATCTCATGGTGAAATGGCGAGAGCGACTGTCGCAACCTCGTGCTGGGCACGCCACGATCGAGGCGGTAAGGCCCCTCTTTGAGGCGTGGCTGGAAAGGCCCCACGGCGTCGTCACCTTCCGTTTGGCGCAGGTGCTGACCGAACACGGCAAGTTCGGTCCGTACCTGTACAAGATCCGTGCGGAGACGACGCCCGGGTGTCGCCACTGTGCGGACCGCCCGGTGGACACGGTGGAGCACACAGTCGAGGTGTGCCCCGCTTGGGAAGAGCATCGCCGTGTCCTCGTGAGGGCGATCGGCGGCGACCTCTCGCGCCGGGGCTTGGTTCAAGCCATGCTCCGGAGCGAGGAGGAGTGGCAGGCGGTCGCCTCCTTTTGCGAAGCAGTAATGCTAGTAAAGGAGGAGGCCGACCGCCTTAGGCAAAGGCGGACACGCCGCCGCCGCCGCCGGGTTTCCGATCCCAATTTCCGGCCACCGTAGGCGCGGGCTCGCGGACGGTGGGCAATGGGTAGCTCGCTGTCCGTCCGTCCGGTAACAGACCGGTCCGAGCTCAGGTCGTCTACGGCGCGCACCGTTCCCGCGCGCCTCAAGGAGTTGTCAGCATACTGTAGGGGTCCAGCAGGGCCGAAGCCTACTGGGGCCAAAGGTTATGTGAGACTGTCACCAAAGGCCCCAGGATAAAGGCAAGGAATGGAAAGGTAGGTTTTTTAGTCAGTAAAAGTCTGACACTGTTTCCCGCCCCACCCAAGGGCGGGATTCGTCATTGGATGACTTTAACCTACCACAAAAAAAAAAAAAAAAAAAATCTAAAGGTCGACGCATACTTAGTTATTTACTAGGCATTGGATGGACACCGCCTTAATTCGAGTCGTCCAGCATTAGTTGTACTTCATATTTTTTGTTATACCTTCACATTTTGTACCAGTTAAATAGGGCAGACGTTAACCGTATGTTCCATAGTGTCTTTCGGGCAATCCATACAATAGGATGCTTTTTTCTGTTGAATCAGAAACAGGAAAGATGATGAGATTCTAAAATAACCGTTTCCGATGAGAACTTACGTAAGTAGAAAAGCGAAAACTCCGTGGCACCTCTCTAACCACTGTTCAAAGTTGATTTATGGCCGTGATTGTTGCATGCTCAGAGAGACATCATACTGTAATGCACATTTATCAAATTCGTCACCGCTCAGCTTCCCACTTGAGATGTTATGTTAGTCATCTAATTTCTATCCGTTTATGACAAGGTTTCATGTTCACCATGGCAATAGCTATGCGTTGGTGAGCTTACGGCTCCGCACAGTGTTAGGTCTCCTCTTCTAGATTAATGCGATACTACACCAATCAGTGACATCTGACACTGATCTATTGATCATTCGACGTTGATTCAAATGAGAAGAATCGATTGCGGTTAATAAATTTTTATGGTAACAGCTTTTCATAAGATCGTAGATGCGCTTACATCTTCGGTAGCTATGTTTACCTACGATCAATCGCAAGCTTGGCATTCAAAACCAACGTAAGCCCCGAAGTGACTTTCAAGGTCAAAGCTCATTAGAGCCACCCGGAACCCATTCTGCACCGTCTCGCCTTCTGCTGCTAGTATTCTTTATATGGGCTTGTAAGGGTATGCGCTAACTACATCAACTTAACACCGAGGCGATCCGGTGATGTTATGGAGTGGATGTAGTAAGCGCATGCCCATACAAGGAGTCCGAGTGGCTCTAATGAGTGTGAACTTCAATCAACGACAGCTATAGTCGAAATGACAACATTTCGAGGTGCTCAATGTAACTTTTAGGTAGGGTTTGTAAATCCTATACATTTTTAACTTTTCGGTTTTAAATAATATCACTTGTCTAGAGGCTTTTGTTATATCCTTACGTTAGTTGATGTCAAAATAATTAAGGGAGGCTGTTCCGGTATCCTGTTGTTAAGTATGCGATGACCTTTAGTAATTTTTTATTAAATTGCCATATTTCAGGAATTCATTTACCGTTCGGAATTTGCTAGTTCTACGGCGACATAGCCAAAGTTCATTAAATTTTTTCTTTGACATTTTTCAGTTACTTTGTAATAAATTCTTTTCATGTCTTGTGTCTACCGTAAATGAAAAGATAAAATTTTACATAAATCAAACCATATAATTTAATTTAGTCATTTCCTCTGGTAACATATCAAAAAAAATCAAGGAAACTTGAATCGTACTAAGTGAAAAATGATCTGAAAACGCTAACTAATACATTCAACTCGAAAAGAAATAAGAAACCATGCACTAATCACGCCACACTCATCAAAACTGCATTACTTGTTACACTATCGTTATTATAGAGTGAGAACCAGTTGCTGCCAGACTTCAGTCATTTTATAAAAAAGTTGATAGATTGTCAGACAGGGACGATGCCCTAACATAAAGTTTAACATATCAAAATAAATTCGTTAAATTTGAAAGCTCAATTTTCGTAGATGTTATTATTATTTATTGATTTAATCTTCACTAGCGACCCGCCACAGCTTCGCACGGATGTAATGGTGATATTAAATATATTATGCATGTATTATACATATATAAACCTTTCTCTTGAATTACTATATCTACTAACAAAAAACCGCATCAAAATCCGTTGCGTAATTTTAAAGATCTAAGCTATCTAATAGGGACAGAAGCGGGAAGTGACTTTGTTTTATACTATGTAGTGATGTACAATAGTGGTACATAGGTTGACTTAATATAACAAAGCATTCTCTACCAGTCAATTTTTGGGATAAAAAACACAACACTGTGGTTGGTGTGCACAATAAATAAATAACAGATATTTTAAATAGAATGTAGTATCATTTAAATTAGTTACTTATGATTATAAAATACGTATATATGCTAATATTATAAAGTAATAAATATTATAATAAACATCTAATCATTTATAATTAAGAGAACTTAAAGGCTAGCTTAACTGCTTAGTTTATTCTTGATGGTATAATTACAAACTTATTGCATCATCAACTGAACTGGACACAGAACCCTTGTAGCGTAAATTCTATATTGTTAGCACACATAACGTGATCCTAAAAAGGATGAAATATCGGACCGAGGATTGGTGACAATTAATTACCTACCCACGAAGCGGTGCGTGGACGGGAGCGGAAAACATGTTAAATCGTTGGTCACGGCTGCCATTTGTAGATCTTTGACAGTTGTTTTCCGTCAGAAACCCGAAAGACTGACAACAAGTTGCTGAGTATAGTCATCATCATCATCATGACGACCACTGTTGGCTATACTTCACCCAAATTTCATCATACTACCAGTCCTTTGCGTCTTGCATCCATGGTATTCCCGCGACCTTTACCAGGTCTTCGGTCCACCTTAAGGGAAGCCTTCCAATGCTGCATCTTCCGGTACCTCGCCACTTCAGAACCTTCGTTCCCATCTACCATCTGTTCTGCGAGCAACGTACCCTGCCTACAGCCATTTAAGTTTCATGATTCATCTGAGTATAGTGTTAGCCAGTTATTGAATTGGCAGATGACAATATTTAACCCCTAGGGATCAAATATTGTAATCTCGTGCTTTGGTTACAATATGTCATTATATATTTTTACTGGCAGGCTCGCGCTTTACCACTATCTCAGTATTCATATTGCACAGATGACGAGATAGTATTTCCCAAGTAGCACGACAAACTGTATAAGAGCTGTAAAAAGGTTCATGTGTACAATTTAAGCTGTATAGTAAACTCTTAGCGGTTATACGGCTTTTATAAGTGTAAAAAGCAAATTGTACAGCTTTAAGCGTTAGTGGTTAGTTGAGAATATAGCTTACTATCATATCGGGGCCATGGGACAAAGGCAATGAATGGAACAGGGTAGGTTTTTAGTCAGTAAGAGTCTGACACTATTTCCCGCCCCTCCCAAGGGCGGTATTTGTCATTGGATGATTTTACTGGGCTTGACAGACGGACAAATGGAGAGCAAAATTATCTTATAAGTGTTCCGTTTTTGCTGACTTAGGTCAAAATATCTCAAAACAAACTCTATTTCAGCCTAAGAAAGCCATTACCACCCCTTTCTCAAGACATTCATTCAATAAAAACAAGTTAGTTTTATTTATTATGCATTGATTCAGTGCCTGACCTACTGACTATCTTGCTTAGCGTTCAATAAGCACACTTTGAATTAGCCCTGTCTTCATGTAATGTCAGCCTTGCACACAAGAACGCGGTAAGCTCCTTAGCCTCCACCACTTGTAAGGATGTGAAATAATAAAATGGGTACATACGCTTTTGGATGTAAATTTTATTCTTATGAAATTATTCAAGAATCAAGATTCAAAGCATTTATTTCTAATAAACTATTTACAGACACTTTTGAGATGTCAAGAAGTCAGAAAAATGATGCTGATTGTCCATTCTAGAACATAGATCGACATACATGGAGAAAAATGTGCAAGAAACTCTATGGATATTCATTATTACGTGCTCTAATGTACCCCGTTTGTGGTACTAGGCTCGCCTCTATTATATGTCAGAAGAAGAGCTGAGGTAGCACAGTAGAGCAGATGTGCCTCAGTGGTATTGACTCCGACTTATGACTTGTACATACTATCAAAGACACTTCTGCCTGGTAACCGCTAAGTTCATTTTTGCTTGCACTCGAAACTAAAACTTCAAAGGGTTTGGTTTGGCGTCGCGCCGCCGGATTCAAGCGATTTTTTTTAAAGTGAACAGGTAAAATGACCGCAATAGTATATTGCAGACATAACCCAGGCAGGTTCTTTGCTTTGTGTAATTTATTTAGTGACCACAACTCTCAAAACGGTGAAGGAAAAACACATCGTGAGGAAACCGGTTCGTCCTTGAACTAAAAATTCGATAACATGTGATATCAGTCAACTCGTGTACTAGGCCTGCTTGATGAATTACGGCTCTATTTCTCTCATAGGAAGGAGGCTTGAGTCTCAGCAGTGGGTATGTAATATTGGACTTAAAAATTACTGGTAAATGATAAATGATATTTATTTTGCAAATAGGTTTTAAAAGAACACTTTTACACGTCAATCTTTTTTTCGTCAGTTTAAACTAGATGAGGCCGGTGTTTCCTAGCTGACTACCCTGAGAAGAAACACCGAAACAAACTCAGGGGTCAAAGTCTCTTTTAAAGTCCATACAGTAAACATGTAATGGTCAAATAATATGAGAATCATACAGATTAGTGTCTGAGATGGTCTTTTGAAGAATGAACCACACAGATTTGAGTGGACCTGTCCAGTCAGTACAAGCATTTGTCAGTATTCGTGTAGCTCAAACTTAGGACTACTAAGGAGCTCAACGACTTGACGAACAATACCAAAGAAAGGACATTTGGGTAGGCCGCATCAAATACTCAAAACTGCCAGACATCATGTTAAAAATTACAGAAAAAAATAGTAATCCACATAGTCCCCATATTCACAATAATAAATTAAGTTCACATTAAGTTCACATCTTCACAATAATAAAGTAAAATGTAGGTGTGCTTCTTATCACCCCTGGCTCTCCGGGGTTTAGAGGCGTGATGTTATGTTATATCATTTTATTTTTGTGCTTAAGGAGGAAACTACAGGCCCAATCGTAGCCATATTCTAAATAGCGCTAAGATCATTATTATTTTATTTTATTTAGTTGATTTGAGGTAGGAAATCGTCCAATGTCATGGCATGTCAGACTTTTACTGACTAAAATTACACCTTTGTTTTTCATATTCCCTTTATGTTCTAGGATCTTAAAATAACTTTTCAAAATTTCAAATTCCCTGTGGCTCTAGCGGACATCAACTCTGCTGGGCCCCTGAGGTTTTGACATCTTTTTGAGGTCCACGTAGAACACTACGCGCTGTCAACGCCTCGGGTTTAGTTCGGACAGTTACCGGACGATCGAACAGCGAGTTAACCACTGCTCGTCGTCCACAAGGCCGCGTCTATGGTGGTCAGGGATAGCTTTGTCTCCCGACGCCCAAGGCTTCTCCTATGTGTGCTAAAATCAGACATTACACTTTATTCAGATAGATTTTGGGGCAGTAGATTTTGAATTATTGTCCCAAAGTGTGCCTCATTCTCACTGTTCATGACTTTATGTATAGTATATACTTATATACACACATACACATTTTCTTTTAAGAAGCACTATTTAAGTATTGTGCTTCATATAAGTATAGTACATACCTACTAGTATTTAAAACATATCGAAAAATTGCTGCAATTTATTTTGTATGGGTCAGAGTATTATTTAAATTAGGTATTATAAATAGCAAAACGTGTATATGTTACAGAATATTTGTATATTTATTATCTGTCACAGTGATCACAAATAAAAATCTTCTTTCAGATCCACAATGGAACTTTTTTATACCTGTGTATGCGTCTGTGGGCGTATGTTATGAGAAAAAACAACGCGTTGATGCGAAAAATTTTATTAATAAAACCTCACAAACATTTACATAAAATAAACTTGATGTTAAAACCGATTACATGACTGTTCTTGAATATAGCCCTGTTTTTAGAAACATATCTATTAATATTGTAGTATGGAAATATTGAGTGGCCTGTTGGTCTAGTGGTTAGTGGCCATGCTACTGCCGGAGGTCGTGGGTTCGATTCCCACCCAGGACAAATGTTTGTGTTATGAACACGATCATTTTTTCTGTGTCTGGGTGTTATTTATCTATAATATGTATGTATTTAGAAATATATAACTATGTTTACCAGCTGTCTGGTACCCATAACACAAGCTCTGCTTAGCTTGGGGCTAGACGGTGTTGTGTGATAGTTGTGGAATATATTATATTATTATATTATATTGTATCAATCATTTTTAGGGCTCCGTACCTCAAAAAGTAAATAATCAGAACCCTTGTAGGATCACTTTGTTGTCCGTCTGTCTGTCTGTCAAGAGCCTTTCTCTCGGGAACGCGTAGAGGTATCGAGTTGCAATTAAAAACATAAATGTGAAGCTCAAGTGTGCAGTCCCTTGAACCTGTGAAAGTCAAACTTCTAAGTTAACAAAATAAAAAAAGATACGGTCGTTTATGTCGCGAAAACGCAGATTTCGACACTCTCAAGGGAATCAAAATTCATAGGGTACTTCCTGTTGATCTAGAATCCTAAAGTTTAACATGAAGCAAAATCATATAGTAAATATTTAAATCTGAAAACTGTAAATTTGTAGTTACGTCACAAAAATAAATCGATTCGAAAAAATCTTCCGAGACTCGGTTTTTTTTTGTTTTCTCGGTTTGGGAATTGAACTATTTACATAAATTAGTTTGTACGAAACCCTCAGTGTGCAAGTCCGACTCGCTCTTGCCCAGTTTTTTTAAAAGAGTAAACATGGAGTTTCTTGCCGGTTCTTCTCCATAGGAAACGACCAATTGGAATCGTTCACTAGCTTTTGACGCACTAGCCTATTTTTTTTTTTTTTTTGTGAAATAAAAACATCTTAAATTATATAATGCCAATAATACTTTGCAGGATTGTTCGACAGAGTAACCGTGGTGGAACAAAGGCCAACTCAAGGAACAATGGGTTTTATACAGTAAAACTCTTCCTCGCTCCACCTAGAGAGGGAATGAAGCATTTGTTGCTGTGATTGGTTAAATGTATTTTCAGCAGCCATCCGCATTACATGAATTTCCTTCAATTTATGAGGTATTGATAATTTTTACGCAGAAATGTGGAGCTCGAAAATACATATTTTATGAGTTAGTGGTGATTGATCACGTGGGAAGTCAATGCCACACATTTCTGATTTATTATTCTGATGGAACATCACTTTACCTCTAGGTACTAGGGCACTATGGTACCTAGGAGTCTATAGAACTTAAGTCTCTCAAATCAGCAAAAAAAAATCCATATAGCTTTATCCTCATCTATATGTAAGTAAATATAGGGATTAAAGGGCATAACGAAAAGGTTTGCTAATATACAGACTACTTTATAAAAAACTCTTTACTTACGTTCTTGGATAAATACCCTATAAAAAACGCTCTATTTTTTATAATCAATGCGAACGCCGGCGTTCGCTTGGGGATTGAGTGATTCAGCAGTGAACGATACCTACCTACTAAACCTAATCTACTTAAAACGCTTTCAAGCCATAACGCCAGTACTCGTTGTGCCGTTCCCAAGATATTCAAACATCTAAATATGCCATAGACCGCGCACTGAATCAATGTTTTGATCCTGGTATTCAATATCAAAGAAAGATTGTCGTCGTCTGTAAAAATATGAGCTCATAGAAGAGAGTTCTTCGAGCATATCACCCGTAATGAGTAGTCGATGGAACGATTGGTGGTGTAAGAGAAAGTTGAGAAACAAAAAATCACCTGTGCGCTTTCCAACACGGTAAATAGACGTCGTCAAAATGACCCAGTCCAGCATCAATGACAACTCCCAACCCGCCAAACAAAGAGCTGCATGGCGTCACCTCACGAGTAAAAGTGGTTCAAAGCTCGCCCAAGACTTGACCATGACCACTCCCTCAAAATGATGTGACTGAAAAGAGAGAAATATCTAAGAAACACTTCATAGCCATCTCTTAACAATTTTTTTGTTTGTTCAAAAGCGACCACCAAACTGTGCATACAAACTTCCAAACAACAATCTTCAACCCTTTTACCAAATACTAAAGATATGCAGTATGTATTCGACATATGGGCAATAAATGAAATCTCGAGCAATACTCATCCGCAGAAGTATAACTAAATTGATTATTAAATTGAAAATCAAAAAATTTACAAAATTAAATTTTCTAACAAAATGAATATCAGATAAATTCAGTAAAAGTCAAACACTCTGTTTAGAATACCTAGGTACCTACTTACCTTGAGTACAGAATGGCAACAGCTTCAATGCAGACGAGACGGTGTGGCGCGGCGCGGTACGGGGCGGCTTTTTTATTGTAATTTCACAATATTTATTTAAAATTAAAACTCAATTTTTTTGTCTAAACTATTTGACCGATTTCGTTCATTTTCTGCATATCGTTAGTAAACGCTAAAACACGCATGCGATTTCATTTATTGCCCATGTGTCGTATACATACTGTATAGTACTGTTATGTACATGAGTTGCTTAAACAAAATAAAGTTCATAATACAATAAACCCGTTAGCAGGTGAGAGCAAATCATTTAAGTAATCCAACATAACGCGCGGATAAAATTACTTAACATGTTACCGAGCTAATTAACTGGAAACGCGGTTGAGCTTTATTAAACTTTAGCACAACAGCATTAACTTCAACTTAAGTGAAACGAGCTGCATCTCACAAGATTACGCAAAGCAACTAAATAAGAATAAAAGGATATATTTTTTTTATCAAAACACTACAGCTGTGCAGGAAAAGGCTTTTCTTCAAAAGATATACGATCCTAGCGACACCATGCGGCGACGGCAAAAACATAATCCTTAAAACAAAGAGCTCTCTAGAACTACTCATTCTTCACATTTCATTTGATATCAATCACGGCTTACAAAGTCTCGGTGGTGCTCGGCAGCGCTCGGTAAACTTCGGAACTTTAGTTCGTAGCGGCCGTACTCCAGTTTATCTACTGAGCTACGGGGATCGCACGTGCCGTAGCCGCGTAGCAGCGTAGCGGGACGATCGAGCGTACTACGAGTATCGAGGTTACGTTGTGAAGTGACTTTAACTTTTGTGGTGAACGCTTCAAGTGAAAATTACGAGTATGTACGTGAAATTGTGAGTTAATTATTAGAGGATTAACACCGACTTGTTTTGGTACACATCTGTGATTGTTACATGGTAAGTGTTTGTGCCTTGTTTACCGTTTACGCGCTTACGGTCGTTAATTAAAATTAATGGTTACGGCTTTTTAACAATTTTATAGTTTCGGTCATGGGGAAATTTTAATGCAGGCATTTCAGGACCCGTAATTTTAAGCGTATCGACCTGTTTTTACCTTATTAGTAAAATTTTACGAAATTTTGAAATAGGAAAGTAATTTCATTTTTAATTTGAAAGAAATACTCGTATTTTAAGTTTCATACTAAATCAAAAAAACATTCTTCGTTTTTTCAACTTGAATTTTTTGTGTAACTGAAACCTGGTGTTTTTTAAATTGTTTGTTTTATTGCTCTATTATATCTGTCATATGTAAGTAACCTCGCATCATTTTATATGGATAGTGTCCTTTCCATTTATATTAAATATGAAAGGGTTTTTGCGTATTAGACCCGTTTCCCGACATAAGCTTACCAAAAGACCGGGTTTTTGTGGAGGATTATAATATGTAATTAAAAAATGAATCATGTTTTCAAACATAGATCTTCTTTTGTTTTAAAAAAATATATATTTTATATTCTACAAGTTAAACACATGAATATTTTCATACTAATTCTGAATAGTTACCTGGTATGCTTAAGGAATTAAGACCGCCTCTGTACTTTTTTGTGCATAAAGTATTTAATTTAATAAATAAGTATAATAATTTAAAAAATATATAAATGTCAATTCAATGATTCTTATTTAAATCATTTTTATTACATTGATATTATTTAGATACATTGTTTTGTAGGTTCTAAAGTAAAACAAACCTTGGGTTTATGATATTTTCTTTTTCTATGATTTAATTTGGCGAAATTCCCTTGATGGCTGTTATCGATACCGTGGCAAATGGAACACTGTAATTTTCATTATACCTTTGACCATTACGAAAAGAAAGATCTCTTATTTCCAAAAGTAACAAATATTTCATCACTAGCTTTTGCCTTCGAGTCTGCCCGTATGAATGGTGGTTATTGCGGACACGAAATCAAAGCTAAATTAAAAAGTAGCCTGTCTTCTGTCTTAAGGTTTATTTTTACTCTGTAGCAAATTTTATCAAAATAAGCAGCACCTTTGACTAATGTGTTATTCTGTCTGTATTTGCTCTTTTCATTTTTGAGTGTTTGGGTGTTTATAAATAAGTAAATAAAATCGGTTTCGTAATTTAATCGTGAATGCGTACAGACAGAGTTACTTTCCCATTAATAATTTTAAATATAGTTTACAGACTTTTCCTTATTTTGCCTACGATGATAGATTTTAGTCCTGGGAATTTCCAGTTTTCAGATTTATTCCTGTACTTGTGCCATAAGACCTTGTTTCATGCCAAATTTCAGGATTTTAGGTCCTTATGAATTTTGATCCCCTTGAGAGTGTCGAAATATGCGTTTTCTTACGACATAAACGGCCATATTTTTTTTTTTTCGTTAACGACCTGAGTATAATTATGGTTTTAATTTCAACTCGATACCTCCACACGTTCTTGAGATAAAGGGTTTTGACTGATAAACAGACAGATGAATAACAAAGTGATCCTATAAGGGTTCCGTCTTTTCCTTTTAGGGTGTGGAACCCTAAAAATAGTTTCTGCTAGTGGCTTTACCTTCGTGAATGTAAAAATTATCTCAAAAGAACATACTGCTCTTATATAATATCTTATCGCCTATTTCGGAATATGATTACGATCTAATATTACAAGTACGTATCTCAATGTATTTTTTCAATGTCAAAGATCAAGTAATCATAACACCAATTTCTAATTTTTTTAAGTTTATTTACTACTGAGGAAACTCATTGCGTCTATTTTTGTTTATAATGGATAGGTTCACGTTTGACCACTATCTCAGTTGATGGTAAGCAATAATGTGGTCGATGATGAAGCACGCTTGCCTAGAAGTAACCTATTCATTCTTGACTTAAAGACTCCTATGCCTTAAGGCCTTAGGTTGTTGCCCAACTGTGGGACAGTAATGGGTAGATGTTTGTAAATCAGTGACTTCACAGCTACTTTTTTTATGGTAGGTAAAATCATCCAATGACAAATCCCGCCCTTGGGTGGGGCGGGAAATAGTCTCAGACTCTTACTGACTAAAAACCTACCCTGTTCCATTCATTGCCTTCGTCCCAGGGCCCCGGGTGACATGACTTCACAACTACTACGGATTTGGATGATAACACAGATGGAACATGTCTGAAATAATAATGTAATAGGATTTTTTTTGGCGTTGGCTGCAGGATTGTTCGAAACAGTTACTGTGACCTTCGGACCTTCATACGTACGGCGATGCGCCATCGGTTCATGCTGAAAATTCCACCTTTAATAAGCACAAAACGTTTTGAGAACATATTCATTGTGCTTACAGCTGAGAACTGAAATTTTCTTAATAATCTCAACCTGTAATCGTAATCTGTGTTCTCTGATATTACAGCCTGGGTCTTAAAGTCAATAGTGAATAAGTTACTTCTAAGCAAGCGTGCTCCATTGCGTCATCGTCGTTTTTCATCAAGTGAAAAAGTGGTTGACCACAATTGAGCTTGAGCACAAGCCTATCAATAATAATAAAACAAATAACAACTTAAATAACGCAAATGGGTTTTAATTTCACATTGAGAATCTGACATTTCCTCTCGCTTGACCCAGAGCAAGAGGACTTTTTTGACGACATTTGACGAAAAAAAATCCCCCATAAAAAGTGCCCTGGTAGTACGTTCCCGTTGAATAGTTTTAGCTTTCCACCTGATCAAAAGTGTAGTGTGTTCATAAAGAGAACTCTTACCTGCCTAAAACGTGAATATACAGTGTGAACACAGAAAAGAAAAGCCTGTCATTCTAATTTAGATGATTCTTGTATCCAATGCTCCTAGCAACCATGTTTCACATTCATATAATTTTCATTTAATTTGTAATCTAAATTTTGACATTTTTGTTTTGTATGTTATATTAATTTTTAATGTTTTATATTGTTAAACAGTATATGCCCAAAGGGCAGCTTTTCGAGTTACTATAAATTAACTATAAGACCTTCTGCATCACTAAAAAGCACACTAATATATACTTTGACTTTGATTTTCATACGTTACGTTATGCAATAATAACTGAGATTTTTTCCCAAGTTCAATTTTCTTATCTTTTAGTAGCAAAGTGCGTCATGGTTCGATTTATTCATTCCTACCTAAAAAGACCAGAAGAATAAACAAACTTTATATAACGGTTCACATCTTTACTGTCAACCATTTCCTAAGTACAGTCACCAGCATAAATTTGTGACAATTACTCAAAATTCTAAAGCGATTTTCTTTTCAAGTATGTAGGTTGAAATTTTATGGCGCTTCGAACATTACACTAATATCATAAAGGTGAAAGTTTGTATGTATGTGTTTGTGTGTATATTTGTTACGCTGAACTGTGAATGACATTTTGTACACGGGTTGACAATGTTTTTTTTTATGGTAGGTATTATCATCCAATGACAAATCCCGCCCTTGGGCGGAGCGGGAAGTAGTGTCAGACTCTTACTGACTAAAAACCTACCCCGTTCCTTCGTAGCCTATCGTGCCGGGGCCGAGCATTCCTTTCGGAAGTTAACCCATGACGGGTTGACAATGTTCTAAATTAGCACATAGTATAGGTAGGTATTATAAGTTTAACCACTAATTTTTTTATTCTGGATATATTTCCCCCTGGGATAAGTTCCTATTTTTGTGTAGGTCAAACTACTGGCAAATGTTGGGTACATATTTACGAAAACCAGCTAATGCGGAATAAGTCTCGGTGATAATCATTACTGACTGCTGTCAGCGGTTTTGCCTGCGTTGTGGTTGGAAATTATCCCAAGGGTATCTTCCCTTGTCCCTCATGAGATAATATTTTACCTTTCTCCTTTTCCAAGGTCTAATCTATCTTTGACCTCATCAACATTAGTTTTACTGAGACGTGAAAACGTACTTAACAAACAAATAGATTGACAAAAAAATAAACACTTCTAATTTAACTAAATTATTACTAAGGTAAAAATATGGTATTTAGTCTGCTTTTGCATAGATTTTTATATTAGTGCATAAAGTTTTAATAAGTTACTACATAGTATAAAACAATGTCGCTTCCCGCTGTTTGTCCCGGGCTATGTATAGATCTTTAAAAAAAGAGCGAGTGATTCAAGAGGAAGGTTTATATGTATAATTTATGCATAATATATTTAATATTACCATTGCACCCGTGCGAAACTGGGGCGGGTCGCTAGTAAATTAAAAAAAAATATATTTTGAATTTTTCGTAAGTATTTATGCTGATGACTGTACTTTTACACGTTACAATTTTCAGTCTCCACTCCACAGGATCTATTGTTCGTTGCCTCCGAAGCCTCCATCTTTTATCTTATTTCCCCCTTGAGATAAGTAATTTGTTCGCGACATCAATGTTTGTTAACTTCGCCGAGACATTTGACAAGGTACTTATTTCTTTTCTTTGCTTATCAAACGTTCGAAAGATAAAGAGTTCAAGTTGGAACGAAGTCTTTGGTTTTTAATCATATATGGATCTGACAGCAATTTATAATTCATGATTCGTTTTTCGTGAGTTTTATTCATTTATCTTGTGTTTTTTTTTACGCGATTGTGGTGCGTTTAAAGGAGGTCAATGTTTTGGGAAGTCGTCTGAAGAAATATCAAACATCTGGTAGTATAACATCTGTCTTTGTGTTAAGTATAGCGGCATACTTAGACATTACCGTTAGAGATATGAACAGTAAGAATGAACAAGATATTTTTTTACTGACCTGTTGGTCGAATGCCCCTAACTGCTATACAGAAGGTGTTGGTTTCAATGCCTACTTAAGAAAAAATATTTGTGTGTTGTGAGCATGATCATTTGTTCTGTCTCTGGGTGTAACTTATCTATAAAATGTAAGTATTTAAAAATGTTTAATTATGTTTATCAGTAATACAACATTATTTTTAGTAGGTACTCGTATATGCGAAACCCGAAAAACGGGTCTAGTATATTTATGCAATTATCAAAAGAATCGATGTACAATATTTCATAACTGTATCATGAAAAATCTCAAAGTTACAAGCTTGTTATGTTATCTAGTTGTTCACACAAACACATGGTCACCGGATCATACTGGGGTCATGGGTCAGCTTCCAAAAGGAATACCCACAAACAATGTGCCCAGCCCACTGCCACTTAAGTTTGGAGATACTTCTGGATATGTCACTACACACTACTGATAACCTTGGCTTTCCTGTGGATATCTTCATTCCTGATTCAAACACGCAAGGCAACTCCGAACATAATCTTCTCTATTACCCCATAGGTGAGTAGCCTTTTTCTAAGGCCCATTCTTATCACACTAATATGGCAACAGTTTTTATTTGTGTATGTATGTGATTTTTTTACGCTGAAACGGCTGAACAGATAGACCATGCTCTGGAACAACATATAGGACACTTTTTATTACAAGAGTATTCCTTAGAGACGATTTTTAGGGTTCCGTACCTCAAAAGGAAGGAACGATCACTTTGTTGTCTATCTATCTGTCTGTCAAGACCCTTTATCTCGGGAACGTGTAGAGATATTGAAATTCAAACCATAATATGGTTTAAATTTTAACTCAATACCTCTACGCTTCAAAAGACTGATGACATGAGTACATTATACTCAGGTCTTCAGTCCTTTGAAGCTGTGAAATATCAAATTTCTAAGTCAACTGAAAAAAGATAGGGCTGTTCATGTAGCAAAAACTTAAATTTTACACCCTCAAAGAAATCAAAATTCATATTTTCCGTTGTCCCATAATCCTGAAATTTGGCATTCAGCAAGTTCTCATAGCAAAAGAGAAAACAATCTGGAAACTGTAAATTTGTAGTTGCGTCACATAGTAAAAACTTTTTTGCGATTCGGAAATTTTTTCTAAAATCGATTTAGGAATTGAACTTTTTTCATTGGTAAGTTTGTACAAAACCCTCAGTGCGCGAGTCCAACTCGCAACTGCCCGGTTTTGTTATAAATATGAATGTTGGATTGTTTAGTAAACAATGGCATCTGATTCAGGCAAGCTAATATATCTATGATCCAATTTCATGGTCTTGTAGGCTAGGGCTTCAATGGGCCGTAATCCACCACGCGGGCCCAATGCGGGTTGATGAATGTCACGTCTACAAATTTTTGGTTCTAGAACATGCCAGTTTCCTCACGATGATTTTCTTCACCATTTTTAAAGGTGATGAAATAAATTACACAAAGTAATGGCCTTGGCTGGGTTTGCACCCGTGACCTACAACTCGTAAATCGGGGCTGTTACCACTCGGCTACCACTACTCATGAATCAAACTCAATTACAATTAATCAATACGTAATTAAAGTTGTTAACATGTAGCTGAATTAAAACATACAAATCACCTTTATACTTCACAGAATCCAATAATTACATTTAGTATAATACCAATCAACTGAAAATCCAATGTCACGCGAAATAAGACTAATTACAATCACTAACTATTATAGTGCTAGGTGTAATTAAATTCTGGAGAGTAACGTCAATCAATGCAGAGTACAGTAATCCTTTAAGTTGTGCTCAATACTAGCAAAGCATAAAATATTTAAGGTACAATACATTAATCATTTATTTTATAAATCAAGTGTGAAATTGAGCTGATATTTATGATAACGTCATTAATAATTATTATATTTTACACTTGGAATTAATTATAAACATCGGCTTTGATAAAAAAATTGGTTTAAATAAATAACATTGCAGTATTGTAACAGCATTACCTCGAGACTCGTATAAAAATACTATTATGCACTAGTACCCGTTGCAGTGTTCACTGTGACACTTCAGTGGATAAAAGGACTTAGTGGTTCACTGGGAGCAGCAGATGAAGAGAATATAATAGAATAAGAAAAGAAGAAGAGAGTCGAATTAGGAATGAGGATATCCGCAGGAGAACCAAGGTTACCAACATAGCACGAAGAATTGCCAAACTTAAGTGGCAATGGGCAGGGCACATTACTCGCAGATCGGATGGCCGTTGGGGCTGGAAGGTTCTGGAACGGTGGCTAAGTACCAGAAGACGTAGCGTTGGAAGGCCTCCTACAAGGTGGACCGATGACCTGTTAAAGGTTGCGAGAATCCGGTGGATGTAAGACGTACAGAACCGTTCAATGTCACGAAACTTGGGGGAGGCTTACCTCCAACAGTAATGATAAAGAAAAAAAGAAGAAGAAAAGGAGAAGTTTTTGTAGTCAGCTACGTGGTTGGCTACGAGAATACATTCGTGTAGAAAGCTGATAGTCCTCAGCATCGGATTGCAGGCAATACTATGAAGCCATAACATCACATCAAACTTCACACTAATGCTATAAAGGCGAAAATTTGTGAGTGTGTGTGATGGTATGTGTGTGTGTTTGCTACTTCTTCACGCTCGAACGTTGAACAGATTTCCATGAAACTTGGTAATCAGTACTTTATTATTCTGGGAATACTCCTAGAATAAAAAGTATATTAAGTAATAATGGAATAACTTTATGCTATCACGCTAGCAGAGCCGCTGGTAGCCTTCACCAGATACTGTTAACTATATAAACACATTTACAAGCGTAATTGATATTCTTCTGCATAAAGTTTGTATGGAGACGGAAGGATAGGCCAGGCACGTACCTAGTCCTTGAGTGCACGGGCGTCACCCACATACACCAAATGAACCATAAAATCACTGAATTCATTCACAGACGCTCGGTATGAAACGGGTGGCCCACGTACAATGCTTCATAGCATAGCATATCATAGCATCAGCCTTATAATGTTCCCACTGTTGAGACTCAGGCCTCCTCTCTAGGTAATCCACCACGCAGGCCCAGTGCGGGTTGGTGGATGTCACATGTCTTCGAACTTTTGGTTCTAAGACATGCTGGTTTTCCCGCGATGTTGTCCTTCGCCGTTTTAAGAGCAGTGGTAATGAAATAAATTACACAAAGTAATGCGCATGGCTGGGTTTGAACCCGCGATATACAACTCGTTGGGACCGTTACCACTCGGCCACCACTCCTCTCAATGTTACACCTTGAACTATGAGCAGAAACCAAATACAGATATATAGACATTATAGTTATGTATACGGTAAAAAATGTTTTAATTCATTATTCCCCGAGAGGACGCCGGCGTCCGCACACCTATTGTCTTTATATTGTGTCTCTAATTACGGTATTCAACAGGTTTACTAGCAGAGGCAGATTTTTGTTTCTGTTGTGTTTTGTACATGGTAGTTTGTAGGTGTGCTGTTACAGGGTACCTAAAAACACCGAAAAAACTCAGAGGTCCCCATCTCATTTAAATTCCAGACGTTATCTTGGTCATATCGTATGAGGGCCACAACTCATTTAGAAAAGACCCATACATATATAGTTATATTTGACTGGACCTGTCCTAAATACAGTAAATCAGTTGGTGCACGTATTTTTCGCAAAATTGAGAGCTTTACTCAAGATATAGTTTGGGCTTTATTAGTAAAATGAACGTATCAACTACCTACTAAGTGTATTATGTCATTAAGTATAATTGGGTTACATGGGTTACCAGCATAGCCCAAAGTATCGCTCAGTAACAGTGGGCAGGGCACATTGCTTGCAGAGCAGATGGTTGTTGAGTAGCAACTCTGTATCGAAAGACGCAGCTGTGGCGTGGCCAACCTGGTGACGGTCGCAGTAACTCGATTAATGGAACACGCATAGGACCATTCGTTGTGGCGACACTTGTGGGAGTTCTTTGGAAGATATGCGGAAGAGAGCGTAAAGTCCTGCACACCTCCATTGAATAGAGAGGATCCTCCGACCACACGGGTGTTTTTTCTGGTGGACTATTGCCCGATAGATGATTTCAGGCAGGTTATATCTATTCAAATAGCGCGGAGAAATTTAATTGCGTGATGCAAGATAGTTCCTTTGTGACGACATAGATGTCGCTACCAGGTCTATATCCCAAAGTGGACGTCTTTTGGTTGAAATGATGACGACATGACGACAATAAAACATAATTATGTATGGTTATTTCAAGCGATAGAATACAATACAAACCAAAGATATTGCCGTCTATAATTCGTTTTTTGTTGAAGTACTCTTAAAGATTTATTCACAAACGCATGGAAAAAGAGATATATTGTACAAAAAGAAAAACCTTAACACGCTCAATGCGTCGCCTTCCCCCCGATTGCGCCAGGAACTACTTACAATGTAATCAGAGATAATTAACTGACCCGGCTGTGTTCTACATAAATCTTTTGCTTCCTCTATCTTAATTGTCTTACGTATGCGTTTTCTAGGGAGATAAAATATATAATGGGTTCGCACAGAAACGGCTGGGCAATTTTTGGGATTGGTAATTGTGGTTTGTAGATTGAACGTGGGGGTTAGTTTCCGTGAAGTACTTTAAGGGTTTTCAGACATTGAATGGGACTCCAGGGTACTAGAAAATATGCTATATCGCTGGCTCATAGATTTGCTCGTTGTAGTAATGAGAGCAAAATCACTTTGTTCAAAGCACGGGCAGTTTGTGGGTTAATTGTACGTGGAAGGCTCTAGACGCCTTGATCAGTACAATAATGGGTTTTCTTTTTTTCTTAGGTGGGAAAATCATCTAATGACATCTCCCGCCTTTAAGCGGAGTGGGAGAGTGTGTTAGACTTTTAGGGCCCAAACACATAACCGTTGCGTTGCGGCGCCGTGCCGCTAAAATCGGCAGTGCTATCCACCGCTCTTTTTCGCGTCGCCGCAACGCAGCTTTTAGTGAGTATTATCGTATCCTACAGGGATAACCAGTTTCTCGAGTAATTGAGTGTGGATAGACGTTTTTCTGCCATGGATCGTAATAAACTTTTGTTTATTTGATATTAAGAAGACGTTACTCTATTGTAAATAAACGATAAAGAAAATATTGGTTATATCCATTTAATAAAGCTATGGTTTTCGCGCCACGGTGCACACCGCAAAATTCTGCGTTGCGTTGGGCGGCACAACGCGGTTACGTGTTTCGGCCCTTACTGACGAAAAACCCACTCCTGTTCCTTCGTTGCCTTTTATACCACAACCGAGTCTTCCTTTTAGAAGCAGACCCTTGGCCCCAGTAGGCTTCACAATAATAATAAAGACGGGGCCGTTACCACTCGGCCACCACTGCTCTCACTCGCACGCTTGATTTTTAAACACGTCATGGTAAGGCCCTTGCGAATCATACTTAAAAATAATTACATAAAGAGTACTGGATTCTATTTAAAAAAAAAAACTTAGCTTACATTGCGACCAGGTCATTAGGTCGACGCCACAGCGTCAGCGTTGCCGTATAACTAATTTCCCCAACTCTCGCAACTTGCTCGGATGATAAGCAACTAGTTGGGTCACATGATATAACAGTTATAACGGGTTGGCAGCGGAAATATACCAGTGAACACGATTTAAATCAAAGTTTAAAGCGTGTACATGTTAGCTCACAACCCTAGGCTATTCATTCATCGAAAAACTATTTTCACAATATTTGAGCTGTCGAACAGTTCTGAAAGTTGTAGCTAGTTTCAATAATGATAGCAATTTTGCGGGGTTGTGGATTAGACAGTGGTTTAATAATTACCATCGCATGAATCAACTGCTTAGCTAAACAGTCTCTAGATGGTTGAATTTTTATTTGCTTAGGGAACATTGAATGAACCTAACTCATATAAAATTATTTTTTATTACTCATTTGTGATATAAAATTACTATTTGTACTAAACCAAACAAAACAATCAAGAGGCGAAGTACTTCTCCAAAATTTGTCTGCTGCGGATTTCTAGTCTTATTATAATTTAGGTATCTTCAAAGAAAAATTAAATAGGTAATAATAAACTAGTGCGCTTCACCGTCAACGATTGCATCACTGTTTATAATCAGGTGGGATCGCAGTCGGCCGACTAGTTTATATTTAAAAAAAAATTGTAGTTGCCAAATGGGCATTAGCTAAGACGAGCAAGTCATTCATTTTATAAACAGCATACGATTTTATAATAAGCTGCCAAAGTCAGCTACAGAAGTTAGCGAGGGAAAGTTCAAAACCCACATAAAGCGTGTTCTTACCTAGGTTAAAGACTATGTTGAAGACATGCATAATTTTTTTTTTTTTTTTTATGCTAGGTAAATTAAGACATGCATATTTGGCGTCTGCACATGTGGCTTCCCTAGTAACTCATTAACTGCATTGTTACGTAAATATATCTATTTTTTCTTTGTTTTAATTATACTAACTTCTTTTTTATTACATCGCTTTGGCAATCTTTTATATATTATTTAAACTTTTATTCAACCACTTTAATTTAATTAGTGATAAGATTATTTTTATTTTTATATAATCTTTTGTTTAAAATGTGAATATAAGAACACTGTAGACTCCATGGAATCATAGATGACTTTCTATTTTGACTATTTTTTTTTTGTATTATTTTTATAATATTGGTTAGAATAATGACTTTATACAGTTTAAAATAAAAAAGAAACGATTTTTTTTAGTAGAATCATGTACTACATCTGTGGTATTTGTTTGTGCGTTAATGTCAGACATCCTGTATCCAACATTTAGGAAATTCTTTAAAAAACCCCATATTTTGGAAGTTCGTAAAATGGTCGACTCCAAAGTTTTGGCTTCCTACTCTCTGACTGACCTTTTTGATGATAGCAGTCTAAGAACAGACAGTGAACAGTTTGACATCTGACTTTGGTCGTTGGTACTGTATTACCTCGAAACAAAGTTAGTAGAACAAAAGTTTACAGTCAAAAGTTTACTAATAGGCTCTTAGCTTTATTAAAGATGAGGAATTACTTCGCAACAGTCCGTATAGTTAGTCAGTTGCAATAAATTGACTTGGTTTGACCGACGGTATGCAAATTTTGATTATACAACTTTTATTTAACATAAATGGAACACAGTGGAAACCTTACAAAGGAAAATATTTTTTAATTTGCAAATTAGTTATATATAGCCCTTTTATTCGTCAATTTAATCTGAATGGGGCTGATATTTTTTGACTACCTTAAAAAGATACACCGAGACAAATTCAGCAGTAAAAATTTCTTTTAAAGTTCATACTGTAAACATATGAGAACCATGGTTTTTTGAGGAATGACCATCATAAATTTGAGTGAATCTGTCCAGCTAAGTGAAACCATTTCAGCATTTGCTCAAATCAAGACCACTAAAAAGCTCAATGATTCGACGAACAATACCAAACCATGGTCGTTAGAGTTGGCCGAATATAGTACTCAAACTGCTAAACAAACGTTAAATTTAAAAAAAAAAAATCACATGATCCTATCATGTGAATATTTTTTATATTTAATTATAATGTATCATTTATTTAAAAAAATACTTATCTAATAATATTACGCAAAAAAACCCTACGCTAACTACGACTAAATAAAATCAAACCAAAATATGGCGTCAAAAACACTTCCACATCTCTGTGATTGGTAATATGCCCAAAAGACTGACGGCATTGCCACGCTTTATGACAATGCTTATCTTTTATTTAATTAAATCTGTTCTTCAAGATACAAAATTGTTTCCTAGTTTGCACAACAGTCCTTTTAAATCCTTTTTCAGTGAAATAACCACTCCCATTTTTGGTTTTTCATCACTGATGTAACTAATCTAATCTGTTTGGCGCAATAAATGATTACTTAATATAATACCTAATTGCACCTTTGCGTTCTTCCTTAAAACAAAATGCCGAGCAAACTTATGTTTGCAGCTCCCAACCAACATTGTCTGTCAACATACTGTAGACGTCCCAGACTTAAAGGCACAATTATTTGAATAAAACTTGCATTTCGTTGAAATACTACAATTTGAATTTCTATAAGGTAGTCTGGGAAACTATAACCCTTTAAGTTCGTATTACCTTACATATTGAATGAGTATTTGAAATATTCATTCAATAAAGTATCAGGTATTGTGTAGGTAGGTGGGTATTTGGTAGCAAGTGTATCAAGTCAACCTTTTCAAAAAAACGTTCAAATAAACGTTTTTCTTTTTTTTTCTTTTCTCAGCAAGTTCCGCTGAAGTAGTCAATCCCACAATAAAATTATCAACTGCATTTTACCGAGATGCAGAAAATTCTTAAAATCTTTAAATTTACCGAGATGCAAGAAATTGTTTCAATAATTTCACTACACATTTTGTCTAATTGTATATAGTTTTAAGATTCAAAACTACACACACTCAGTTCGTTTAGCCGTGTAATAGAGTTATACGATTATCATATTATACACCGTTAAATTTTAGTCTTTTTAATCTCGCGGAGGGTCGATTCGGTACGTGAAATACTATCGATTTGTAAAGAAATTTAAAAAAAATTAAGTACGTTTTTTCTTAAACTCGAATTAATATACGCAATATACGAAATTAATTTCTTTAAGTAAACGAGTCAATGACCTTGCAGGGAGTTGTCGGTCGTTGCGTACTAACTACCTGCAGTTGATTCTCCTCGACCAGCTGACGTTTACTTAAAGTTGTTCGGCTAACTGGTCAAAATGTACTGAACTTGGCTGATTTTTTTCGCGATTTCAAGTTTGGTCTCATAGTGAAGTTGTTTGTTATCATGACTACAACCACGTGTTTAAGTATCGTTCACTAATTACCAGTCACCCTATATAGGTGACAAAGCTGAACTTGGCCGTTATATAAGCCGGTTTTAAAGCGAAACACTTGGCAACGTAACATACCCTCACGTGCATACTTGAGCGAACCTTAAGCCGTTAATTAATTAAGTTAACATTATACAAAGTTAGAAATTTCTAACATACATTACTTTACCTCTGCAGTGTGCGCCCTGAGATATTTTGTGTCTAGGCATTATACGGGTTGTATTGCATTTTAGGAACGGCAGCAAAACATTTTGTTGGGAAACTAAACGTGAATTACACGTGTAATTTTTGTAATATGTTAGGAGTATTTTAGGGCTGCTATATTTTTTTTTCCACAACTATCACGCAACGCCATCTAGTCCCAAGCTAAGCAGAGTTTGTGTTATGAGTAATAGACAACTCATAAAAATACTTATACACCGTTAAATTTTGGTCGTTTTAATCCCATGGAGGATTGATTCGGTACATGAAATACTATCGATTTATAAATATAAAATTAAAAAATAAAGTACCTACTTTTTTTCTAAAACTCGAATTAATATACGCAATATACAAAATTAATTTCAATGACCTTGTAGGGAGTTGTCAGTCATTGCATACTAACTACCTATAGTTCATGGGCCTCAATCAGGAAATTACATAAAGAAATCAATTTCGTACATGCGTAAATTAATTCGAGATTAAAAAAAGTACTTCATTTTTCATTTTTATCTTTTGAAATCGATAGGCTTTCATATAGCGAATCGCCCCTCCGCGAGATTAAAACAAAATTTAACGGTGTGTTTTTCTAAATACATACACATTACAGATTAAAAATAAACAAAACATAAATAAAGAAGTAACAAAATCAAAATCAAAATCAACTCTTTTATTTCAAATAGACCATTTACAGGCACTTTTGAATAGTCAAAATGTCGGTCAGTCAAAAAAAAAAGTGAAGCTAAATTGCACGTTCCAAAGCGTAGATCTCTATGGAGAAGAACGTGCAAGAAACTCCATGGACACTCTTTTAAAATCATATTTAACAAAAGCAGAAGTAGTAATAAAAAAAACGAGACCACACACTATGACGACGACCAACGAGTAGTATTTCAAATAAAATGAAAGTAACAGTGAGCTGAAGAAACCTTTACTGAATGCGCTTTATAATGGGTTCGTTCATTAAGGAATTGATGATGAGTTTTCAATGTATTCTTTTTTTTTAATGATTATAACCTAGTGCTTAACTGTGATTCCACCCGAAGGCAACCACTTATTCACTTTAGCCTTGAACAGTGAACACACATAAATTATAATCGGACGGGAAGACTGCAGTAGGCAAATTGTTCCAATCCTTCGATGAAACGATGATGAAATGAAATGAAATGAAATGATGAAATGATGATAATGATGATAATGATGATAATGATGATAATGATGATAATGATGATAGTGATGATAATGATGATAATGATGATAATGATGATGAAATGATATTTATTTTTGCAAATAGGTTTTTCAAAAACACTTTTACACGTCAATTTTTTTTTGTCAATTTAAACTAGATGAGGCCGGTGTTTCCTAGCTGACTACCCTAAGAAGAAACACCGAAACAAACTCAGGGGTCAAAGTCTCTTTTAAAGTCCATACAGCAAACATGTAAAGTACGATGCTCTATCTTATTTTATAATAAGTTCGTTCAGCAAGGAATTGGTGGTTAATTATGTTTAAGAATTATGAACAACGGTTCTTTTAGTACAACCCTATCCTAAGCCTAACTAATATTCTAAATCACGAAGGTAGCTTACTAATTACTGTTCTATGAGTCATTGATAGCCTTGTGCGAACTTTGTTTGGAAAATTGTGATAATTTCATACGTTTCCGATTTAAATACAAATGTGAGTTTGTTACTATGTTTATTTGTTACGCTTTCTCACCTTGACGGCTTGACGGCGGATTTAGATAAAACTTGTCATACGGGTAGACCCTATCCTAGAACAGGATATAAGTTATTTTTAGCACAATAAAATGTACCCTTGGGACAATTTTTGCTGGCAAAGAAGGCGAAGAAGAAGAAAACCGGTAATTTAGAAAAAAAAACTTGGTGTTATAAAAAAAACAAATACCAACTTACTCAAAATGTAAAACTTATCATCTTTATAAAAATGAATTAATTTTGACTATGAATTTCAAATATTTATTCACGTTCAGGTTGGAGAAATATTTTTTTTTTAAAGACAGGGCAGGCTTTGATTTTGCGAAAACATGAAAAATATTATCAGTAGTGTATTCGCTTGCTGCCGGTCTATAGAATAGCCCCCCCAGGGCGTGTAATATCCATGAAATATGCGTTTGTCCGAGCACAAAGCAACAGGGCTGCCGGCGGGGCTGTATTCACAGAGAAATTCCAAATATTTCAATAACATACTCGTACAGTATACTATGAATTTTATTAAAACAGAACGAGCATTACTGCAAAATATATCCGAACGGAACAAACATATTCAACTTTTGGCGTAAAACTGAATAAAAAACAACAATTTAGAACTTTTTGTCTAGACCATTTTCAATGTCATATAAAGAAATTGGCCTATTTGGACCGCAACAATGTCACTATGGAAATAAGCAATGCAAATTTTTGCTCTGCATAATACTAATAAAATGAATTCTTTATTGCAAAAGTATTCATTTTTATTTTGTTAGTCACTTTTAGTCATACAATATCTGAATATTGAATGACTAAAAGTGGCCCGAAATTGTTTTGTAGCCTGTTTATTTTATAGGAATGCTACGTAACGGGTGTACTATGCCAAATTGAATTCCAAATAATAATCGAACATCAATTGATCGAACACAGAAATACTCGAACGCTCATAATATCGAATGGTTAACAAATCGAACATTCAGCATGTCGGGCATTCAATGCATCGAGTGTTCAAAATATCGAATGTCTACTGGTTCTAACACGCATTTTTGAAATCGCACAGATTTTTATTCTTCTATTTCATTTTATTTCGTGAGTATTTGTTATTTTAAATAAGTTGTATTAGCAGCGTGTTACACCGTCAACCATCCCATCACTTAGCATCAAGTGAGATAGTGGTCAAGCACGATCCTATCAATAATAATTGAAAAAGTTTCATGAGGCGCAAACATACTTTTTTTTCTTTCTTGCTTTTATTTGTGCAGACGCTTTTATTAAAAAAAATCATCATCATCTTTCTGCTCTTGTCCCGTTTTATTTGGGGTTGGCGCAATACATTTTTTCTTGCATTCTGTCACCCGTCACGCTATCACTAACTCCTTTTTCTTTCATATCACTTCTTACACAATCCATCCACCTTATTTTTGTTTCCCTCTCCCTCTCCATCCATCCATATGTAGGTATACTCATAGCTCTTTTAGTAACATGCGTTTTATCCCTCCTCTTTACATAGTCATACCAAGATAAACAGTTCTCTTTCAACTTTTCAATCACTGGCACCACTTTCAAAATTCCTCTAATATACTCGTAGTACCTTTTTTCAGAATATTTTTTCATCCGTCTTTTTAATTGCCCTATATTCTGATTCATAAAGTACGACAGGCCTTATCACGGACTTGTAGATTCATTAAAAAAAATCATACCTTCTAAATTGTACTTTTTTTGTAGCAGGAAATAACTTTAGTTCTCCACTGTATTATTTGTAAGCTAAACTTGAAAAATGAGCTATCTAGCTCACGGGAACTGGTTAGATGTTATCCGAATAAATTTTCAAGCTACATCGACGCTTACAGAATAACTGAACGTTTTATTATTCACCTAAACATTCTCCATCCGTGCTATCCATTGAACGAATAGCTTTAAGCTAGATATTAATACTGTGAAGCCTTTACCGGCAATTTTAGGTACTCTGCATGTTCTTTTGCTAATTATTATTGAACTCGTAGGCTCCAGTACGATCACTATTTCATCTGATGGTAAGCTGTGATGTGGTCGAAACTAGAACAAGCTTACTTAGAAGTTACTCATTTGTTTCTGATTTAACACTTCGATCCACAACTACCCAACTTGTTCATACAAAAGTAGACTCTAAACATCGGAATTAAGGCCTATAGTGGCGTGGATGTGAGAGGACACCGGTGTCCTCTGAGCTAGGACAGATTAAATACTACCAAGTTTATGCTTTTGATTCAGTGTAAACCGTTTTTTGATTCTTATGATGCCTTTATAGTCATCATCATCACTATCATCAGCCTTTTAATGTTCCCACTGCTGGGACTCAGGCCTCCTCTCTAGGAGAGGGAATTTGCCGTAATCCACCACGGCCCAGTACGGGTTGGTGGATGTCACATGTCTTTGAATTTTTGGTTCTAGGACATGCCGGTTTCCTCACGATAGAATAGAATAAAACTTTATTGTACACCAAGAAAGTTACTCACGATGTTTTCCTTCACGGTTTTGAGAGTCTTTATAGTAAAACAATTCAAATAAATATGAGGCAAATTTTATTATTATGAATAATTTAAAAAAACAACCGACTTCAAAAAGAAATTAACAAATAAAAAATAACTTTATTTTAGGAAGTTCGTATTTCTGATTTGGTTCTGTCATTTTTTGACACCAACATATTTTGCATTTAGGTAATTGTAAAAAATATTTCTTATTTTTCACTTTTTAGTTGTAGAATGCAATAACTAAAATAAATAGAGTCCAAGTTTTCTGGTAAGGTCCAGATTTTCGGAGATTTTAAGTTAAAAAATATTTTTAAACTTGATATTTTTTTTTTCTGTTTGACATGTAAGCACAGAAATAAGTAGGTAATTAGATATGTAGTGACATACATCTATGACGTCACAAAGGAACTATCCTGCATCGCGCAATTCAAGTTCTCCGCGCGATTTGAATAGATAAAACCGCCCGAAATCATCTAGTTATTGGGCAGTAGCCCACCAGACATAACACCCGTCTGGTCGGAGGATACTTCCTTTTCAAAGAAGGCGTGCGAAACTTTACTCTCTGTTCCGCATACCTCCAAAGATATCACTCTAATATTACTACGACAAATGTTTGGATGCGTGTGTATCTTTACGTTTGTTCCTCCTTTACACTGAAATGGCTGAACGGATTAAGACGGAATTTAGCACATTGCTGCAACATATCCTGGAATATTACTTAATTAATTCCCAATTTGCATGTGAATTAAACCGCTTTCACTTCATCAACAAATTTACATTTTTTTCGAATGGTTGAAAATTTAAACATATTTGAAACAGAAGATTCTAAAAAATTAAAATTTATTAATTTAAACATGCTGGTACTGTAAGTTGCCAGGTAAATAAATAAAATTACATTCCACATTAGTCGTCATTACATTGATATCATAGTTTAAATACAATAACAATAATAAAAAAAAACTAAATGTCAATAAAATGTGAATATTGTCAATAAAATTTGAATAATGTCAAAAAGAGTAAAAATAATAGAAACAATGTCAATATAATTCTAGAAATTTAATACCTATCAATAAAGTACGTTATGATATGTTGTATACCATGACAGAATGTCAAATCTAGGCATAATAAGCATAGTAATTTCATAAATCCCAATAAACCAACAAAACAAATCCCTTTACGTTATTCAAAAGCATAAACACTTAGCTAGTTTCAAATATACCAATTTAAACATAAAACTGAGTATAGTTACAAAACAAGGCAGCTGTCACAGAGTTTGTTGAATTTTGTATGAGACTTACCTCAAAACCTGTCACGTATTCCTAGCAGTGGTTAAACCAAACTATGTACAACTTGGAACTTCTAAGAAATGCTCGCTGGAGTAATATTGGTTCTAGTCTTTTAGTAGCAATATCACTCACTATTACATAGATATAGCGTAAATTTGAGAAACTTCTGTTTTAATAAAAGGTAAAGTTTTGATTTACTGAAAGGCTCATCAACGCCCAACCCAACCTCTTAGATCCTCTTAGAAATCTGAAATTTTGCACAGGAATTTCTCATAACATTCTTTGCACACATCATATTAAGTACATGAAAACTTAAAATTTCTTATGATATTTTTCTAAATTCGCTTATTGGTTTGGTCGCCATTTTGCGAAGAGAGATAGATGGAGCTCAAGACATTCATAATCATAAACTTTCAGCGGCTAACGCGATTTCATTCGCACGACAGCGCCTGCTCTTATCTCTGTCATTGTCTATCAGTGAATGTACGTTTGCGATTGTGATAACACTGATCATAGATGCATGAGTTTCGAGTTCAGGTTTTCTGATTGAGATGTTAGCGCGTAACGTATGTTCCCTTACGATATATCAATGGGGTGAAACCACAAGCAGAAGTTTGTAATAAAATAAGACATTATTTGAAATTACTCAAGTCCCAAGCGAACGCCGGCGTCCGCACACCAATTGTCTATTTATTGTGTTTCTAATTACAGTATGATTAAAAACCAGCGTCTTTTCGATAACACTGAGCAATTTTTACGATTATATTGTCTTTTTTTTGGGTTATTTTTGTATGTAAAAGCAACCCTTTCAGGCGTTTGTCTAACTCGTATTCGTATAGATAAATTTGGACACGTTTTTCTCATAAAATAACTTAAGTGCCTAAAAACCCTTTTGGCTATGGCGTGACTTCATCTGTCTATTAGATAGCAGCTTATTTCCTCATCAACTATAAAGATGCTAATATTTTACTAGATAAGTGCTTGTTTTGTCACAATTGGTTTGTGAACCAATTATGTTAAACAGTTATGAAAGGCAACGAAGGAACGGGATGGGTTTTTAGTCAGTAAAAGTCTGACACTATCTCCCGCTCCGCCCAAGAAAGGGGGATGTCATTGGATGATTTTTACCCATCGAGAAAAATAAGTGGATTTTATTCAATAACAATTGAAACGCTCACGCGCTCCACCCTAGTGCGAGAGATGTCACTGGATAAATTCCCGCCAAAAAAAAAAAACTTATTCCCTTTGTTACTATCAAGTGAAATAGTGGTTGTGCGCAAGGCTATAAAAAAAAAAAATATTATGTTGAGTTTACCGCTATATAACGAGAAAAAGGTCACGCAGGACTCGTACTTTGCACCTTAACTAAAGGAAGCTCTATATAGATCTTGTCGACTTTAGAAGCTACAGTCACAGCCATTATAATAAGTTTTCTTCAACAGAGTTGTGAGACAGAACTGAGTACGTAACACGTATTCACAGTAAATTCCTTTGACAAGTACACTATCTTCTAACAATGGCTAAAGTTTACCTGTCTTAGTTTACATACCCTATTATTGTAATTTCGTATGTCGTAGTACAGAAACTGCTTATTCAGTTGGTAGTTTTTTAATGAAATAAAAATTATTTGAATAGTTGATTACATTATTTTCACAAATATAAGTTAAAGTATATTTATTTTAGTTCTGACTAAAATAATGTTTATAATTATAATGTTAGTAACTAAAAGTATGTTAAAACTATGTATTGATGATTAACATATTCACGTTAAATTAAATTTATATGTACCTACGTATAATTAATTATTATCTTATTTATAAGAAGACATAATACATTGTTCCACACTAGGAATTACTCCTGTAACGGGTCCATAGGTCCATTCACAAACATGTAAACTCACATACCCAAGACGGTGTTGTGTGATAGTTGTGGAATATATTATTATATATTATTTTTATTATTATTAATTATCTGTAGGCCGTACAAATATGTGTTCCGTACGGAAATCAAACTCTCAACGCACAGCCAGGGTTGTGTGTTGCGTTCAAAAATAAACAGAGTAGAATAGAGTCGCTAATCCAACCGTCCAAAAATGCTTCGAGTTGCAACACAAGGTTGTTCTTTTACAACTCGAGTAGCTACCCTAGAGTTAACCCAACTAACTCTAACTCCGAGCAGGGTAGGTTTTTATAAGAGGCCATAAATGACACTTGCTTGACATTGACATTTAAACTCTATGTTCGCCTTCAAAAATGCATGTGTCGAGTAACTACTTTGATGATGTCAATAGAATTGACTCCAACCTCAAATTTGAACGCAGGGCACTGCAGCAGCCAATCGCTGAACCGCTGTGCCTAATATGCCGTCAATTAGGAATGACAAAACTTTTATTTTATTTTAGATCAGCCACGACTGTTGTGGTTATATCGCAAGAAAGACATATCGTGTCAGCTCAGATGTCTACAGCTTGACAAATCTTTGTCCAGCTGTAGACATCTGAGATTATCCCCAAAATTATATGTCACACGCAATCATTATCACAATTAAAAAAAGGAAGAAGTAAGGAAAATGCCTACTTTCTATAGGGTTCTAGGCCCGAGATAAAATATTCCTACAAAAATAGTGTTTTAAAATCTTAATAGCATTGAGTATCTAAAATTCTTAGACAGTGGTATGAAATTTAATTTGTATAGTTTTTAATATATATATACCGTTAAATTTTGGTCATTTTAATGCAGCGGAGGGTCGATTCGGTACATGAAACTCTATCGATTTGTAAAGATAAAAATGAAAATGAAGTACTTTTTTAAACGAATTAATTTACACATGTACGAAATTAATTTCTTTAAGTAAACGTCAGCTGATTGAGGCCAATGAACTATGGGTGGTTAGTACGCAACGACCGACTACTCATTAAAAGGTCAATGACTCGTAGAAATTAATTTCGTACATGCGTATATTAATTCGAGTTTTAGAAAAAAGGTACTTTATTTTTTAATTTTATATTTATAAATCGATAGTGTTTCATGTACCGAATCGACCCTCTACGGGATTAAAACGACCAAAAAACGGTGTACATATATACATTTTTTTTTTATTTATATAATTTAAATTCATACCAATGAATGAAAGTGGTAAAAAATATGGTACGGTATGAAAAACGGGTATGAGTGTATACGGGTGATAGGAACCTATAAAACGTATATTGCCAGTCACCACGGCATTACATAAAATGCATGCACAAATATCCTCCTCATTCCTCTCCAAATGTTGTTTTAAACAATACATTATCCTTTAAACTTAAATTATTAAGAGGTCTCCAGAAGTTCCACATAAGCACAATGGAGAAGAAAGTTTCAAGTTACAATGGACCATTTATAGCTCCATTTAATCATTGTGAACAGTTGTTTATTTGAAAGCGGTTGACAACCGGCAATGATACGTCTTCGCGGAGAAGTTTTGAAGGGCGTTTGTGGACTGTGATCGATTCCTGACTTCGAGATGTTGGTCTTATCTTGTGTTTTGATGTCATAATGTTTAAATCGACTCGACGTCGTTGAAGTGAAAAAACAGTACACGAACGATTGAGTGAGTTATTCTGATACTTTATTTTTATTATAGTAAACCAGACATACGTGTCCAGTCGTAAAGATGAGACACAACACGTCTTGCAAAACTAATATACGCATTTATAATTATATAAACTAAGTTGTAAGTTAAACTTGCGCTGTATAGTGACCGTCATCACCATCATCATACTTACACTATCCAGATAGGTTCAAATAAGCATCAAATTTTAAGGCCAGGTTCTACTCATTTTGAACTTTTTTAAACCTCTGGAAATCCACTAATATTGAAGAAAACACCATGAAAAATTATTTTATTAAAATTGATTATATGGTCAAGCGCCAGGCAAAAATGAAAACATGATATAAATTAGTTGGCTCGATGAAAAAAATCGTGAGTCTGACCGTAATTTACGATTTCAAACATGTTTATCTACGAGGTACATTACGGAAATATTTGAAAAAAAAAAGAATGTTATTTAAAAATGTCTTTTAAAAACAAAAAAAAAAAACTTGGGTAATTATTGTTTTTATAGAAATAAAACCGCTGTTCTGGGGCCATGAAGTCGACATAGTCCCGGGCGGAGTTCTTACAAAATACTCAGTGACTACAACCGGCCTTTAAATGCGTGTCTTAGTTTTGCAAATGGGGCACGTTACTGAATGTGTTATGTGTGCCTGGCATAAAAAAAAAAAAACCCTACAGTTAGAGATGCGTTTGACCACGTCGCATTATGATGGTAAGCGACGATGTGGCCGACGATGGACTACGCTTGTCTAGAAGTAACCTTCTCACCCTTTACTTTAAGGTATACCTAATATTTATACGGTTCTACCGAAACTCGTGATTTATTATCTATTATGAAGGACTAGCTTTTGTCCTCGACTTTGTCCGCGTGAATGTCGGTTATTGCGGAGGATACGAAATCTAAGCCAGATAAAATAATTTATGTCCTTCTTTGATTTTACATCAAAATTGATTAAGACTAACACAATATGTGTGTAAGTATTTTAAACTACATAAGCAAATTTTGGTTTGAAACTAAAAGAAACTAAGAGATCATTATTGGTTCGATGGATTTTAAATCCTAGGCTAAATCTTCTTCAGACTTTTTTTGTCAGGTGGTCACTTTGAAATAAGTTATTTCTTAATGCTCATAATTGCCATCGTTTTTCTTGACTAATTGAAAAAATGTATTTATTTATTTAATTGTTTTCTTTTTTTCTTGTTTATGATTTTCAAAACCAACAAAAATAATCATGAAAGCACAAAATACTACCACTCTTGTGATCTCTTTTTTTCGAACACAACACATCAACAAAAACGTCAAAATTACGACAGTTTACTTAAAATAATTGAAATAATCTAGCTTTAGGACTTAAAATCATAAGATGAGGTTATCTTTAGAAAATACCACAATCCTCCGCCATTGTAACCATAGATTTAATTTCCTGTGAATTGTTGCTAAATATGTAACAACAATTCACAGGAACTTAAATGGTGTACAATAAAGTATATTCTATTCTATTTTATTCCATATATTATTTTGGCTAATTAGTTACAGCAACAAGATTTTTAATTTTTCTTTTTGTTAAGAATATGTAGAAATTTTTACGTAGTAGTAGTTAAAAAACCAATAAAATAAATACATAATAATATAATATTCCACAACTATCACACAACACCGTCTATATTAATGTCATGATTGTTTTAAGTTTAAATAAAAATAATAACAATAAAAAATTCAACATTTGTTTTCCTAATCCAAAACGGGTAGGTGTGGCTTGTGGTGCCATCTATACCGCATCTATATTAGGCAATAAAACTAACGAGATTTGACGTCACATTTTGTATTACGCCAGCAAGGTTATACAAGCAGTCGTCAGACCGGATGACCGTCCCTGAGGCCCTACCATGAGGTCTTAACGCGATTCACTTTACTGCCTAAACTGAACTGTTAAAGGGATGGAGATATATAGGGTGTATAGCTTCATCTCTCTTATTCACTCGCACGCCTGACGTAACACGTCATGGTACTACTTCAGTTCATAGGAGAATCCAGACAGTAACACTGTTTTCCTGCGACCTCCAACTTCTCACTTAAAAATCTACAAAAAAAATGGTAATTTAAAAAACTAAAAAACCCGACTGCTTTTCTGAGTATTCATGAAAAAGCCCTAAAACAAGAAAATCGTTGTAGCAGTCGGGACCCATTACATCATAGATCTACTGACTAGACAGCTGACTTTCTAGAATGGGTCCCGACTGCTACAACGATTTTCTTGTTTTAGGGCTTTTTCATGAATACTCAGAAAAGCAGTCGGGTTTTTTAGTTTTTTAAATTACCATTTTTTATTTTTTACTTTTTAAGTTTTTTTTTTTTTTACGATATCACTTTCACAGTAATTACAAATCTAACGACACCTCGCAAACTAAAATCCATCGAGCCGTTCAGGCTACAGAGCGTGCCAAATATTTGAATTTGGCGCCAAAAATTCGCCATTTTGTTTTTTTTTTATTTTGATATACCCAGTGTCACTCTCACAGTAAATACGAATCTAACGACACCTCTCAAGCTAAAATCCATCGAGCCGTTCAGGCTGCAGAGCGTGCCAAACAATTATACATACATACATACATACAAACATACATACATACATACATACATACAAACATACATACATACATACATACATACATACATACTCTCGAAAAACATAACCCTCCTTCTGGCGCAGTCGGGTAAAAAACCCAACGCTTAAGCTTCATCGAATATAACAATGCATACTTATTATTATATAGTGGTAACGGCCCCAACTTACGAGTTGTCGCTGGTACAAACCCAGCCTGGCGCAATAACTGGTGTAATTTATTTTATCACCACTGCTCTTAAAAACGGCGAAGGAAAACATCGTGAGGAAACTGGCATATCCTCCTCTCCTAGAGAGGAGGCCTGAGTCCCAGCATTGGGAACATTATAAGGCTGGCTGATGCTATGCTATACTTATCATTAAAATCGGTCTACATAGTCCTCTCATATATGTTAATATTGCAGTATGAAAATATTGTAGAAACAATCACTTTTTCTTTCTTTTTTTCTTGACGGTTCTTCTCCGTAGGAAACGACCAATTGGAACCGTGCGCTAGCTTTTGACATTTTATAAGTGCCCATGTAGGCCTATGTAAAATAAAGGATTTTGAGTTTGAGTTAGTTAAAAATTGCAATTTATAGTACCTATATTTCCAAGTTTTTGCTTTACCGTCAGTAGACCGCCAGCGTCTCATTTCCGATTTCCGCTAGGTACAACTATTCTCTACGTATACTATACCTTCCCGGCAGACGGGAGCCTTTCAAAGCGTCCTTGAATCTCCGTTACGTGACGGAGTAATATAAGTGATGTGTCAAACGATGTCGGCTATTTACGATCAATAACTTCTATAGTGTTAGCAAAAGGCCAATTTTCGACATAAAAAGAAATTCAGGTCAGCATTTATCAAAATATAAGAAAAATTTGATTTTTTAAAAGAGCTGCTGTAGTTCTGGAACGCACAAAGATCAACTGAAGGACACAGGTGGGTTTTAGTCCGTAAAAATCTGTCCTGCCATCTTGCTCTACCTTAAAGTGGGAAAAGTCAATGGACGATTTCTAGGGTTCATTCCCGGGAATTCTCGAGATGAGTATTCCTGGGAAATCGTTGGGCTTTGTTCCCGAGAAATCAAGCTTGAGAAAAGTCGAGAACTTATGAAATTGATTTGCCCACTCGCTTCACTTTAGACTGAGAGAAGTTAGTGGATGATTTCTCACCTCAAAAAAGCAGGTGTTTTGACAGATTATGACTGCGATACTGTTCCCTAAATATACAGCCCCAGCCACCGCCGGGATTCCTATCCCGATTTCCGGCCACCGAAGGCGCGGGCTTGCGGACGGCGAGCAATGGCTAGCTCGCCGTCCGACCTTCCGGTAACCGTCCGGTCCGAGCCCAAGTCCTCAACAGTGCGTAGTGTTCCACGCGCGCTTTAAGGAGTTGTCATCAAACTGTAGGGGCCCAGCAGGGTCGAAGCCTACTGGGGCCAAGGATTGATTTATGAAAAGAAAGTTCGACTTGAAAGGCACTTCGGATGAAAGGCAAAGAAGGAACAGGAGTAGCTTTTTAGTCAGTAAAAGTCTGACACTATCTCCCGCCCCGCTCATGGGTGCGGAGATGTCCTTGGATGATTTTCCCACCGAAAAAAAATGCAACAATCAACCCTATTTTCAGGATACGATTGCTATCTTGTCCTCAAGAAAGAGGTAAATGTCGTATTTTGGCTACACTCACAGCGAAAGGAACTTCACACCCAAACTTCTCCCCTGAGTGATGCCTAAGAGAGTTCTGGACGTTTAGGTTACTGACTAAAACACATACCAGCGAACACATACGTATTCGTTCTGTTGCCCATTGCATTTCGGGGTTGCGGTGACTCTCAAAATAATCCCACCCACGAAAATTATTTTACTATACAATCATTCTTTTTCAAATTAATCTTTTTCATTTATTTTATGTAGAGCTTGCTGAAGTTGTCAAAAAATAAAAGGCCCGTTTTGACATTTGATATTTTTATTATTTACGTTATGTAACCGTCTATGTTACACTACGTAACCATTATGATTGTAATTACATCAAAACACTTTATTTAATTAATTATTATTTCATTGTTTCTTTCAGTTTCGTTATAAGTTACATTCTAGGTTCTTTCTCAAATGTCAAAACGGGCCTTTTATTTTTTAACGACTTTAGACAAAATGATTTTTTATCAAGAACAACAATTATTAAAAACAGCAGTGCCATTCAACGTGACAATGCTGCCAGTCTTCTGGGTACGTTTCCGGATGACAGCGATGTGGAAGAGTACTTCGACGCCTGAGTGTATTTTGTGTTTTTGGATTGTATGTACATAGTTAGGTCTAGTATACATTCTTAGTTTAGTTTTTATGTACATAGGTTTAGTATAAAAATTGTTAATATTTAAGTTTTCTTCTGTTTCTGTATTTACCTAAATGAGTACATTCCTTTGAATAAAATAAATATTTTTTAAATAAAACTATTAAATGAAACAGTAACTAACATTACTTGCTGCTTGCTGGTGGTGACGTCACACGTCAGTTTGTGAGTCATTTTTACCGGGAGGAGGTTTTTTTTTTTTATATCGAAGTCAGTTTTATAAAAAGGGTGTTTTTATTTGGTTAATTGAGAGTTTCTTCTGCAGATTCAAAAGGTTTCTAACTTACTTAATTTTGAATGAATTTGAAAAAAAAAAAAAATTATACTCACAGAAGAAAATTATTTTTTAATACACTTGCTTGAAAACTGGCTTTTATCGCACTACGATTAGGTTCGATGTGCCATCTATATCAGCTTCGTGTTTTTTTTTTTAATTTATCATAACAAGGGCTTTTTAGTGATTAGTGACCCTGACTGCTATGCCGGAGGACGTGGGTTCGATTCCCACCCAAGACAAATGTTTTTGTGATGAGCACGATCATTTGTTCTGTGTCTGGGTGTAATTTATCTATAATATTTATTTATTTAGGAATATATAAGTATGTTTATCAGTTGTCTAGTACTCATAACACAAGCTCTGGTTAGCTTGAGACTTAACTAGGCGGTGTTGTGGATAGTTGTTGAATATATTATATTAAAATTCTTTCGTCACTGTCAAGGGTGATTTTTTCTAAAGCAAAAAGGCGCAGATTTTTGAGGTTTTAATATATAATAAAATTTTAAATTGTGTTTATGACAAGAATAATATCATAAAGTCGTATGGTTATTTACACAATAATTTGTTATTATAAACAAATAAAAAAAAAATTGAAGAAAATACAAAATCAAAAATATTTGAATTTCTATTTTTAAAATTAAGTAGAATGTATAATTGCTGCCATCAAAATCAATACTAAAATATATGGCAACTTTGGAAAATTTTCTTCAGTGCAAAATGAACAAAAATGCGTCGTAATTTTCAGAGAAACTAATTCTTAAACCAACTAACATAATAGATCTGTGTTGTTTGTTAATTAAATAAATTATTATTATGATTGAAAAACGTCGTTTGATACACGTGCAAATTTGTCACTGCAGGCTCCATTATACACCCGCCTACGGCTCGTGCGAGTTCCACCTCGGTCACAAAGACAAAGTTTCTGCCCTTGTATCAAAATGCAACCCACACAGGAAAAAATCCTAACATGGGACAAAGTTTTTTTCAAAACAAAACATATCTTTCATTTTGACAGTTGATCTCCTAGATGGAATGTTTTGTCGTGAGCTGTCACAGTCCCACTATACGATCGACAGAAAATTATCAGAAGACACATTCAGACTTCAATAGAAAGAAAAAAAGAAAGAAAGAAAAATAATTTATTTGTTTTTTTTTTTTTAATAGCGGAAATCTTTGGACGCTTTTTAGACTTGAATGCCCGTATGCCCGTAGATAAATGAAAATATTAAATATGTGAGATTTTCAAGTGTGATTTTAATGTAAAGGAAATACACAAGCTGATTTGGTTGTGTTATCTTTTCTTTCAGTGAGTAAGTAATTATGAATATGAACCACTCATATTATTTTTGGATTTATTACGTTAGAACCAGGAATTGGGATTGCAGAATAAATATCAATTGCTATTTACGTTTTGTCGTATTATGCGAATGTACTGCTAAAGAATTAGGGAATATTGCCTCTCGACATGGTCCTATGATTTGTTTATGTAGGCACTGTACAGGTATGTATTATGTAGGTACTAGTGCACATATTTACTTAGTAAGAATATTATATTGGGTATTTTTAATTTTTGGACCATTAAATATAGTAAGAAAACCCAAATTTGTCATCTATTATAATTATCTATCAACTAGCTATCGTTTGTTTGTATTTATATTATTTTGTGTGCCAAAAAAGGAAAGACCTATTTTTTATATATATCCGTGTTGTATCCTTAAAATTTTATAATTATCGTCAATGAAGCTTTCGTCTTGAAGTGTGTGATCAAAAACACAGAACTGTCACAACTTTGTTTTTCAAAGTTTTCCCTATATCCCCATTAATGTGTTGTGTAAAGATTATAACAGTGTACAAACACAGGCAGTTTCGGCACCATTTAGTAATCCGTTACCCTCAATTAATTCTCATGGGAGCGTTTACACCTGACGCATGGAACAAACTTGTGTATTTGTTGTTGATGTTGTATATTTCCCCAAACGCAGGTATCTGGCCCTTATAAATATACATTTTATCATATTTTTTAAAGTTCCCATGTGGGCCTACATGACATACAATAATATAAATTTATTTTTAAATATTTTTCATCGAATTGAATTATTTTTCAGTAAAAAGTATTATTGTTTATTTTTGTATTGCCAAATTGTCTTTTCGTCGTTTATAATCGAAAGTTATTGGAGGGATATTTTTGAGGAAAGTTCATTGGCTGTTTTAATTATTGGCGAATGTATTCCTAGTGAATATTGTGACGTAAAATCGATATTGTTTTACATCTCAAGTGTCTGCACAACTGGACAATATAAAGAATCTATAAAACAGTCGTGATCTCGGTGAAATGGAGCTAAGAATTTTTTTGTAGGCTGTATTGAATACCTCAGCGAAGCTTGCCAAGCAGGCTGACTCGATACATTTGCTGCTAAATACAACAAAAATATTAGAATAGTGTTGCATCCGTATTCTCTATATTCGTTAATGGTATACCAAATGACTGTACTTATTTAATGAAAATAAATACATTGAGAGCAATGGTGGCCGAGTGGTAACGACCCCGACTTACGAGTTGTAGTCCGGGTTGTAGGTCGCGAGTTCAAACCCAGCCACGCGCATTACTTTGTCTAATTTATTTCATCACCACTGCTCTCAAAGCGGTGAAGGAAAAAATTGTGAGGAAACTGGCATGTCCTAGAACCAAAAATCTAAGACATGTGACATCCACCTACCCGCATTGGGCCTGCGTGGTGATTTACGGCCCATTCCCTCTCCTTAAGAGGAGGCCTGAGTCCCAGCAGCAGTGGTAACATTATAAGGCTAATGCTATGCTATGCGAAAGACATAAAGGTCTCATAAAGGCCAAGAACCAAAAAAACAAAAATATTCGAACAAAAACGGAGTATGTTCTTAAAACGATATTTGAAGCTCATTATTTGTACAAGCGGCTTTGGTAGTTAGGTAACGTTTTAAAGTTAAAGTTTTGGCACTGACAATACTAATTGCAATTACTGAAACTTTGTTATGTTAACAACATCATCTTTCTATCCATATTCCGATATATTTCCTGACGCCGCAGCATGTATTCGTCTTCCATAGACTAATTAATTGTCACATCCTGTGTGTACGTATGTGGCGGAATGTTTGGATATGCTTGTTTGAATAAAAAGATAATATTATTTGCAAAGCTTTTGTTTCGACGGCTCTGAGTTCCGTTTGTCCCACATCTACAGTGGCCTATTTTGACTCAGTTGTGGGTTAACATTTGTATCGTTAGTTTATGTTATTTTTAGGGTTCCAAGATTCAATCGGCAAAAACAGAACCCTAATAGAATCACTTTGCTGTCCATCTATTTGTCTTTTAAGACCTTTGTTCTCAGGAGAGCGAGGAGGTTTTAAGCTGAAATCAATATCTATAGTCAGATCTGCTACCTCTCGGAACGGTGAAAAAATCAAACTTCTAAAACGCAATCTAAAGATAAGGCCGTTTATGGCCCGTCTTAAAGGCGCATATTTTGATACTTCCTGATTTTCTTATCAAATCCTAAGTATAGGGTTCTTCCCGTTGGCCTTGAATTCTGAAAGGCAAAAAGAAAGGTTTTATAGCACAATTATAAGAAAACGTCTGAAAATAGTAAGTTTTTTTTTAAGTTGCCCCACACTAGGAATTACCCTCACGATACATATCGTGAGTGTAAACACATTCATATAAACTCACATACATAAAGATATGAAACGCTAATCTGTAGACCGGGAATCAGAACCGCGAGACGCAGCCTAGCAGTCAATCGCTCAAGCACTGCACTAACCGTGTCGTCAGTTTGTACTGGGACCCTCGGTGCGCAAATCCGACTTGCACTTGACTAGTTTTTTTTATTTCTTCTGATAGTGTACAATTAATTTTCAACAACCAATGGCATTTCGATAAAACGGGGTAAATTGTGACACGCGTAACTACCTATTAGTTTATAATGTGGCATGTGGAAAATGAATACTTTTGAATCATGTACATATACTGTAACAATCATGGCAGACAGGCTGCCGCGGGTCGATATTTGTTTTCAAAATTCAAGGGTCTGATTTCAATGTGGCCGCCAATTAGCGAGGCAGCGCGTGATATTGTATCGAATACTATGGTAATTCAATATCTGTGCCCAGCTCTGCAGTAACTGCATGCTTTGATGGATTTTTCTATAGATACTATTTTATGATATAAAACAGATTGAAAAAAAAAACTGTAAAACTTATATTTTGAAATAGTTAATGACATCAATCAACAAGTATGTTGTTGGTATATTAATAATTAATTATATAATAATTTAGGTAAAGGTGTGTATCTACACGGAGTAATGGAAAGGTGTGATCATATTTTAAGAGCTGCTTCTGCATATTAAAACGACAACTTTCTACAAAGAAGTTACGATTTCTTTGAAGAAAGCTTCAACTCTCAAAGAATCAAATTGTACCGTTCATAATACTCGTAATATTGATCAGCTGATAATAACTTTGCCTGGCATTTTTTTATTGCGGAATTTTCCATTGCTTCCGTAAAGAACGTTCTTCATATCCAGGGTTAGAAACAGTTTTAGAATATGACTATACCCTAATATAAATATCTTGTATCCCTCTCAATACTAGTATCTGCTACCCGATTTACCCACGTGAAAATATAAAACTATCCGAAAGGAAACTCTTCTGATATAGTACATTTTGATACAAGTGCAGAAAATTTGTCATTGCGACCGAGGCGGAATTTGCACGAGCCGTAGGCGAGTGTGTTATGGAGCCGACGGCTGCAGTGACAAATTTGCACTTGTGTCTAACGACGTTTTTGAATACACTTACGACTCGTAGAGGTTGACCCGCGCCTCGTGGTGGTCGTCGCGCGCCTGATATGATAAAAATTTTTATCACTTTCCCGCACTAGTGAAAAACAGTCCATTGCGTACCTAACCGCAATGAGATAAGAGCGGGTTTTCAAATAAGTGTATTCAAAAAAGTATTTTACATATAAAATATGCTATTTCAAGACATGGTGTATCCGAGTGCTACTTTTTATTCAAATCCGATCAGCCGTGCAAAAGTAAATAAATAACAAATACACACTTACATATCTATATCATACTATATCATACTGTCGTCTTTATAATATTAGTCTGATGAAAAGATCAGGTCATTTTTGTTTTCCTTTTAAAATTCAAAATTCATGAATCGCTTTTACACTTGATAAAATATCGACTTTGTAAAAAAAAATGGTACTAAAACAAGAAAGCAGCAGCAAAAAATACATATTTAAGATTAAGAAATTTCAGTGATCGCACGTAGACTCGGTCGTATTAACTACTACACGTTTCCACTCCTTTCACCGGAGGGTTTTCGCTTCGGAAAAATAATAAAAAGCATGTTATGAACCTCAAGTTTCGTCTTTGAATTAAATTTAGAAAGCTGGGGTTAGTAAGTAATATCACGATGCTTTACGGGCTTCTTTTACGTATTCTGCTATTATATAATGTATTTTATGGTTAGTAATAGGTAGCTTGGTTTTTAATTTATTCTCTCGAAATTTATTCGCCTGTGATGTTCGAAAATTTATTTATAAATCATCGTATTCGGGATCAGCAAACAGCTGTTCGACTTTAAGCGTGACTAGAAGACTGGGCTTTTTTTCGGTCAACAAATCAGTATTGCCATTCAACGTAGCAATACTGCCAGCATTCTGGGCACTTTTATCATTGACATCGAAGTGAATTATTTTTTTGATGCCCAATGAGTTATTTTTCTACCCTATTGTACATATTAATAGCTTAAGTTTTTAAGCAACCTTATTTTTAGCATATGCGAAACCCAAAACACGGGTCTAGTATTTTTATGCAAAGAATCTATGTCTAAATTTTCACAACTGTATCATGAAAAATCACAAAGTTATAAGCTTGTTATGTTACCTGGTTGTCCACTCAAACACATGGTCGTCAGGCCATTCGGGAGACTGACGGGTTGTTTTTACCACCCAGCTGTACCCTGGCAACTAATGCCCACTATGACCTGCCATGACCTGTGTTGTACTTAGTATCGCTAGTGTTCGACTTGTGACCTTTTTAAAATATTTTTGGGGAAAAATATAACTTAGTGTAAAAATCATTGAAATCAATTCAGAAAAAATCTATATTCAGGTTTCGCATATACTGAAAATAATGTTGTATATACCTATGCTATTGATATATTTTATTAGTTTTTGATATTTATGAGCAGTTAATATTTATCTTGTGAGTTTATTTATATATTATTATGTATAACATGTACATAAGAATATAAATAAGAACTATCATATCTTTCTTTTATTTATTCGTATCGATTTTAGACCACGTTTCTGTACGCGTATTTGTATTGCAATCTGCACATCGTTAGTAACATTTTTCAACGTTGAAATCGTTAGGTTTTTTCGGAGGCAGTTTCATCAGGGTAACAGCCTTGATGGATGGTCTTGTTGGTCAAATAATAAAAGCTGTTGCGTATTTGTCGTGATTTTAACGACGTTTAAAACATAGAGATACCTATGTTTCGAAATTACATGTCGTTAAAATCACGACAAATACGCAACAGCTTTGAAAATGTTTCTTAGAAATAGACTATGAATATATATGGGTATAAGAACGGAAGATTCAAGATACGATGGGTAGACACTAGTGTCTAGACAGCATTACAGATAAAATGTCTAAAGAACAATGCGAAACTGGGCTTGATAATATTAATTAATTAATTTATAATTATGTATAGAAGTGGTACATAGGCGAATTTTATGCAACAAGGCATTCTCTATCAGTCAACCTTTTGGTTAACAAGAACAATATAACTGTAGTAGGTAAGCAGAATAAATAAATAATAGATATTTCAAATAGTGAGTTATAATAATAAAATACAAATTTAGGCTAGAATAATGTATTGAAATGGAAATGAAAAGATATTGAAATGAAATTGAAGTGGAATAAAATTGTTTATTGCCAGATTGAAATTCCAAAAGAAAACACAAAGAAACAAAAGTATTTATAGAATTTTTTGTGAGAAAAACATATTTATTGGTTACCGTCTGTGTGAGATATGGTTATAGTCATTTTGTGAGGCAAAGAGAGAGGCAAAACTAATATAATATATCATTAGATAAGCCTCACATACAACACTATAATGAGATAACTTTCCGATACACAAGCACTGAATCGAACACGTATTACTGTATCGTAGTTAGGGTACATCTGTGTCAAAATTCACATGTTCTCCGCTATGTATTCTGATGTCGCTCATTCATAGTTATGAGTATAGCTTCATATAATAAACATAATTTTCTCCTCCAACAGTTTTACTGTGCAAGTCTTTATACGCCAGATAAATTACAACGCAATCTTTTCGTATATTGTCGCTTTGTATCTTCTTGATGTTTCTATCTACAATTACTCGTATGTTATTATAAAGCAGTAGATAAGTAGGCATGCCTTCTGTATTACAAGAATTTTTTCGTCTTCTTTTCGTGTTAATGGACTTAATTTTTTTTTCCGACCAGTATCTGGCAACCTGGACAGCTGTCAAAACCGTTGAAGGAAAACATTATGAAGAAACGCCTGTCCTAGACTTACCAACCCGCTTTAGATTCACGTCATCATAGACGTCAGATTTTTACTGACTAAAATCCACATATGTCCTCCAATTGCCCTTCAAAACAGCACTCTATAAGGTCACTCTTTGAAACGTGTTTTTAAGGCGTGGATGGAACACTAACCCCCCCGCCTTTTTTTTTTTTTTTGGTAGGTAAAATTATCCAATGACAAATTCCGCCCTTGGGCGGAGCAGGAAATAGTGTCAGACTCTTACTGATTAAAAACCTTCCCGTTCCTTCGTTGCCTATCATGCCGGGGCTGGTCTATCATGCCAGGGCTGAGCCTATAATGCCGGGGCTGGCCTATCATGCCGGGGCTGAGTTTATCATGCCGGGGCTGAAACATTTCGGTGTCGCATGTCAATATCACCACAAATTTTGGATTTTTTTCAAAATTAGTGTTACTATTAATATTCCATTTTGTCTTCAGATCCCGTTCGCGCAATGAGGGCTATCGTTTATGTACCTACTCAAAAGTTGGTGCTACTGGCGACCGAGGTCCATGAATTAAAAATTACTAACACGCGCACATAAACAAAGCTTGAATTGAAATAATTTATACTGCCGTGAATAAATATAATATCGAGTGTGCCAGTGTTGGACACTTCTGTTTCCGTTCCGTTTTCTTCCAAAAGAAAAAGAGCACAAGGTACTAAAATTCAAAACTCATAGAACCATATCTCAGTTTATTATAAAAGACAAATCCATAATTGCAAAATATTAAACACACTTCTACATAAATCACACAAACTGGATTGAAAGGGCACAAAGACTGATTTTTGGCATTCCAAAGACCCCACTCAACCCTAACGCCCCTATTGTTGGATTTACACGCGATATCATTTATCGGTCATGTCGATTCACAAAGTAAAAGTCTGTTAACTCTGGGTGAGTTTGTCAGTATAAAAAAAAAATACAAAAAAAACCTGTAGAACTGAAATGTTTTATTCAGTTTTTCAGTTATAGTTATAATTCATAAAAATAATGGATGAGATTCGAAAATTGATCATAATCCTCATCACCAGAGGTCGGAGTAGGTAGATTGATTTAAGGTCGTTGACGTCAAACGTAGAGGATAATATGGATATGCCTCCAAAATACCGGAATTTCATATTTATTGTGATATTTGTTCCGGAATTTTGAAATTAGCACGGATATGTGTTTAAGGTGAAAAACGTATTAATAATATCAATCTACGCTGCCAGTGTTAGCTAATGGTGAAAGAAATCAGTATTTTATTTTATACAAAAATACATTTGTATAGTTACACCGTATTTTGTCCCTTACTGTTGAATTAGGAATGACGTTTGACAGTATGACGCTTTATTTTATTTTAGTCCATAATTCCAATCCCGGAACTTTTTCCGGTACTTCCCGCACATTATGGATAAAATGGCATGTCCATATTATAATATCTTGACGCAAGTATATAAAATCAATCTACCTACTCCGACCTCTGCTCATCACACAAGTTAAACCCTCATGATGATAGACCTGAAATGTGAAGTAATCGATTTTTGCGGATCTCAATATATAATAATAATAATATTTCCACAAAAATCACACAACATCGTCTAGTCCCAAGCTAAGCAGAGCTTTTGTTGTGGGTACCAGACAGCTGATAAACATACTTATATATTTCTAAATATATACATATTATAGATAAATAACAACCAGACACATAACAAATGATCGTTGCCCATCACACAAACATTTGTCCTGGGTGGGAATCGAACCCACGACCCCCGGCATAGCAGGCAGGGCCACTAACCACTAGACCAACAGGCCAGGTATAGTTACGTGTAATCATAGCAAATGGTTTAACTTATTTGCCGCGTACTATACCTACCAAAAATTCTTTGGAAATGTATGTAAAACATATACGAAGATATACGAAGTAATAATGGTAGAAAAATATTTTGTCTGAGGAAAGTAGCAATTTCCGTACTTTATTATAAGACTTGTAATAAATTACGGAAATTGCTACTTTTCTTAAATTAACTTCAAATAATTTTACTCTCGTATATCAAAACAAGTATTGGGGCTAATTAAAGTTAATATGGGTGCCTACCGTAAAGTAAAAAGCAATCCATATATCTGTATACTTATCTTTAAATTATTAATTGCTAATTAATTTCTTACCTTTATAGCAATACTCAAAGTTACACGTGTTATCCGTAACAGAAGATCTATTATCCTTGTTTTGACAGCTTCTATTATTAATTATTGGCGTAAGTTATTACAAATTTTAGTAAAATTATTTAACATACTTTTTGATCATCATTTCGGACAAAGAACGGTCCTGTGCGCCTCGCAGCTATTGGATGGTCAAGAGCCGGTCATAGGTCCAGACCAGTCGGGGGCCTTCTAATGCTGTGCCGTCCGATTAGCAGTCGCGATTTCAGAACTTTTTCAGTGTCTGTTCTATGCCCAGCCTACTGCTATAACAGTTTGGAAATTCTGCGGGCTGTGTCAGCAACCTTGGTTTTTTTTTGCGTATATCTTCACTGATTCGATAAAGAAAGGAAACTATAAGTATACCCTCCTTCATTGCTCTTTATGCCTTCTGATGAGGACCATTGTGAGCCACATCGTTTTAGAGCCATATGTCATCACTGATTATTGATTTTTGTCTTGAGACACTGTTAAATGTCAAACGATATTTTTTCGTTATTAGTAACACTGTCCAATTCTGGCCGTCGCAACTGCCAGAATTGGACAGTGTTCTGGTAGCTTGAGTCGAGTCAAATTCAACGATTGACCTATTTTTCGAAGTTAGACAGTTTATCCCAGGTAAATGAAAACATCTACAGCTTCGAGTGTGGAGTTTCCAATTTTGATAGTAGGGGGTGGTTAATGAGTATTTACCATGACCCTGGTTTTGTTCATGTTCATTTTAAGACCCACTCTTATGCAAGCTCTCCCAAGGTCTCCATTATATCAACCATGGCTACTAATTTTTAGCCATAGTAAAGATAACTAAAAATTGTGTCTAAGCCTTCTTAAATCCACATTCAGTTCGACTGCTCGACAGCGAAAATATTTGGAATGAATGTTGCTAAATTGTCAAAACTATTTTACCTCTGCACAAACTATAAGCCCAAGACCGTCTGACTTTGATATTTTGAAATCAAACGACTAAGGTCGAATATAACCAATGAATCTAAATACGGTGACAGCTCTCGAACTTGGCTGTAAAGTTTAAATCTTCTGATCGCATCCAGTTTCACTGTTGAAATTCTCCAAGTTAATCTTGCCTTAAAGCAAGTTTCAAGTATATTAAATAAGATTTACGCACCGTTTCAACAAGCAACACCTCGTCAGCTGCAAATGGTACCGGACACCTCCTGACCCGCTCCGTGTCACCCAAAGTGTCGGGTTTAAACTTTGATAGTGTTAAGTGGTGACAGTTTGCTAATCTCTTTCAGTTGAGGGTTAAACTTTCAGGAAGGTGAGCTGATAACACGCTTAGTAACTGATTTTTATTTCGAGATAAGGCAGGGATTGAATATTATGGTTATGGCTGAGGTAACAGTACAAAATACTTGGACTTATATACTTTGAACCCTTTTAGGGTGAGCAGAATATAGTGAATTTCTATATCACATTTCACACTTAGGTATGTGTATAAAACTAACATTATAAAATGAAATTTTGTGAGTGTGTATATCTGTAATAGATAGACCATGTCTCGGAACATCACAAAGGATATATTTATTTTTATATTACAGGGGTATGCACCATTGGAATACTTTTTTACTATCACGCCGCGGGTAAAATAGCTAGTTAACAATAGTTTTTATTCAAAACACGTCAGTCTACGACACAACTTTTCTGAAGAGCTCGATTACGAAGCTTGGATTGAGTCAGAATTTCGTGCGCCTTTCAATATTTTACTAGTTTCTTGACACAGTGAAATTTTGTTTATAAAATAACAAATAGTTGGGCCTTACTTACGAAAATGTACTTACAGGTACTGTTGTTAGTATTTACCTAGCTTCTGATCTATTGAGTTTCCAAGTTAAACACCAAGAGGTAAACAGCTTGAAACGTGTTTACTCAAAGTGTTTGTGCAATGAGAATTGCGTGTGTAATGAGTTAACGACACTCATGATTCAACCTGAGCAATCTTGGCACAAATATTCACCTGACAACAAGACCTTACGACCTTACTAAGTCTCTGATACTCAACTCTATAATCACAAGTTGAATAAATAAACGCGTTTATATTTTACACTCAACGCGAACAATTTTGAACAACATCGTGTGCCGTCGGATTCCCTAGGCACACATTCACTCTTGTATGAAACAAAAGAAACGAGGGGTAAACTCGAAAGTTGTCACACTTTATAAACAAGGTGCTGCAGGGAATCTACATCCCATCTACACTTACATTATAAACAGGAAAGTTGGTCTGTATGTCTGTTTGGTGTTTACGCCTGAAGTTAAAGGTGGTTTGAGGTCATTTTTAGTTTAGATGTAAATAACTTCAATGACCGTAAATAAAATTGTGAACATAGTTTTAAAACTCTAAAAATTATTATAATTCATAAGAAAAAAAATACTGTATATCAATTTTTATACTTATTGAGAACGTAACAAATTGAAATAAATATCTTAGAATTAATTTAAAAGTGTAATCAGTCTCAAAGAAAACTGCTATTTATTTAAAAACTAGGTGTTTGTCATTTTAGGGGTATTTCGTATATTGTGAGCGTTTAAACTTTGACGATACGAAATACAATAACATTATGATTTTTAATTTAAAAAATCGTCAAAGTGCCTTAAAGCATTCTTACCCACGTAGAAGACGGGTAAATAGTTACACATAATTTAAAAAATGACTATTTACATAGTAACAAAAACATTTTCATCAAAAAAGCGACGTTATCTATATTCGAAAATGGAAAGAACTTTTCAAAACTAATTGTTGCTTTATTAAGCATTTAATTTTGATGTTATTTTTAAAAATATATTTATTTTTAGTGTCATTTGTTGCTTAGTGTACAATATTGTACAAAAATAAACAAAAAAAAAATGCTTAATTCAAGGCGCTTAATTATTCCGTCCATTAACTGACATAAAATTAAAATGGTTTTAATTGTTCTTCGACAACTTCTTTTCTTACCTACGGTATCTGCACTTGGTCATCTCAAAGAATTTGTTCAATGACCTGTGAGAAAGAGGTCAAGTCACTAAGAGATTCGTTTGGAGAGATACTCTAGACCACGTTGGGCATTGGCAGCTTAAGATAAGGAGTAGGAGGCGCGTTTACAAAGTAAGTTTTTGTGTAGCTATTCGATTTTGTATTTTATTTCTTAATACAGGTGGCTATATCTGGCGTGATTTTTTACTTAATTTTTGAACCAGTGACTGTTTTAATCATTCGGTAATTAATTCCTAGTTTATATTTTGATGTACAGTAGTTTTGTATCTTAATATCTACAGAAATCGATTTTTTGTAGAATCTTTGAAACAGGCATGATCTCTTTTATAACAAGTTGCCAACGATGGTTACAAAACAAAGTTCAAAATAAATAAAGAAAGTGTACAAGTTTACAGACTATGTTGAAGACACGCTAATTTGACAATGAGTGCTTCTATGTATAAATGTAGCTTCCTTAGTAATGCATAGCTGTAATAAGTTTTTTAAAGTTTATCGTATAGAAATCTATTCCTGGTTCATATTTGTTTTAATTATAACTCAAAAGCTTGTTTCTGTAATGGGTTGTAAGACTGTTAGTATTTAAAAGAGACATCTTTCTAGACATTCAGATGATAATTCAGCGATAATGACGTTTGTTTTCTTCTTATTACATCAAAATCCTAAATTGAAAACCTACTAAAAACATCACTTCAACTAAAACGTAAACAAAAAGTAATAAGGTTAACCTAACCTAGTTACATCCATGGTATCGTAGTGCGACATTATGTATTTAACCGACCCTGGTTACAGGAAACGTGAGTTACTATCACAAGTTTCTATTTTGTGTATTTATATAATAGGTATAAAAAAACTATCTGAGTTTTTATTATGTGCCTGCAAATAGAAACTCGAATTGGGAAAATATTTTTAACATATCATAGCATAGTGGGATAGCCTTATAATGTTCCCACAGCTGGGACTCTGGCCTCCTCTCTAGGAAAGGGAATTTGGCATAATCCACCATGTGGGCCCAGTACGGGTTGGTGGATGTCACACGTCTTTAAATTTTTGATACTAAGACATGTCGGTTTCCTCACTATGTTTTCCTTCACCATTTTGAGAACAGTAGTGATGAAATAAATTACACAAAGTAATGCGCCTGCCTAGGTTTGGGACCGCGACCTAAAACTCGCAAGTTGGGGCCGCTACCACTCGGCCACTGCTCGCATTTTTAAGAACGCTTACTTCTTTTTGAACTGTCACTTTTATTCAAAACTAGTTGACACACGTGACTGCACTGGTCTGTTGAGCTATTGCTCCACTCTTGTAAGCCGTAGCGTAATATTATATGGCCCATAATATAATAAACTACTTTTTCAATTCGAACTATTACTGCTTCTTAAGATTACCGCGATCAAACACAAATAAGCTCTTCAGCTTTATAATATTAGTTTTTTTTTTTATATCGATGACAGCCTTAATTTATGCCTAAGGCATTAAGTCCGCCTTTGTACATTGTTACGTGCATAAAGTTTTTATAAATATATAAATATTAGTTTTCCCGGCAAACTTCGTACTGCTTAATAGTTAATGAATACTTTTTCTCCCCTTTTAAACCTTACCTGGACTATTACGAACATTTCAAGACATTAACAATGAATCAAATCGGTCCAGCCGTTCTCGAGTTTTAGCGAGACTAACGAACAGCTATTCATTTTTATATATAAGATATAATATATATTACCGAGTTCTTATGGCCATCTGTGTGTTCTCGTGAGTGCGATCGGCAACGGCGATCTCTCGCGCCAGGCCCTGGTACGGGCCATGGTCCGAAGCGAGGAGGGATGGCAGGCGGTCGCCTCCTTCTGCGAAGCAGTAATGCTAGCAAAGGAGGAGGCCGCACGCGAGAGGCAACGGCCCACAAGGCCCAGCCGCCGCGGGGATTCCGATTCCGATCCTGATTTCCAGCCAACGTAGACGCGGGCTTGCGGACGGCGAGCTATGGGTAGCTCGCTGTCCGACCGTCCGGTAAACATCCGGACCAAGCCCAGGTCGTCAACGGCGCGCACTGTTCCCGCGCGCCTCAAGGAGTTGTCAGCAAACCGTAGAGACCCAGCCTGCTAGCTGCAGGCAGGCAGGGTCGAAGCCTACTGGGGCCAAGGGTTTGCTTCCGAAAGGAAAGCCCGGCCCTGGTATCTAAGGCCACGAAGGAACGGGGTGGGTTTTTAGTCAGTAAGAGTCTGACACTATCTCCCGCTCCGCCCAAGGGCGGGAGATGTCATTGGATGATTTTACCCACCACCAAAAAAAAAACCCGTGAAGTGGATCACATTAAACTTTCAAGATTTGAACACAGACAAACATCGGACAGGTGAAAATAAGTAAGAGATAGTAATAACAATAAATTCTAGTAATAATAACTGTTTTACTCTGATTCTACATAAATAGAACTCTAAACAAGAAATATCCTTCCGTGTTGAAAATTACAACCGGTATGCTTGCTCGGAAAAACCATTATTTTAGTCAGCTAAAACACTTAAAAAGACATTTTAATTTAAATACTTAAAATTAAAGCACGCAAAGCTTACCGACGACAGTAAAAACTGGGATTTAAGCCAATAAAGGGAGAGACAAACTCTGTGAAAGTCGCGTTACACATCTTATGTCCCAAATTTTCACCCCCTCGCGCATAATTCACACATTATGCGGTGCGTGATTGAGACGTTCCAGACTTTCTACTGTGTGGCCAGTGTGTCTTGCGGCTTTATTGAGACGTTACTTTGCTACCTGCTAAAAGCAAAAATTCTATGGAAAAGAAGTTTTTATTTTAGCTAACTCTCAATAATAGTGGTTTGTGGTATATATAGGATCTTCTGTAATATAATAATAATTCTTTTTAAAGTTTCGTACCTCAAAAGGATCGCGTAGAGGTATCGAGTTGAAATTAAAACCATATACTCATGTCTACGATCCCTTGAAGCTGTGAAAAAATCAAACTAGCTACCGAAAAAAAAGATACGGCCATTTATATCGCATAAAACGTATATTTCGACTCTCTCAAGGTAATCAAAATTCATAGGGTACTTCCCCTTGACCTAGAATCCTGAAATTTGGCATGAAGCAAGGTCATATAGGAAAAAATCTGAAAACTTTTGATGTTAAGTCAGAAAAAAAAATCGATTCGGTAAAAATTTCGTTTTCATAGGTAAGTTTGTATGGAACCTCAGTGCGCGGGTACGACTCGCATTTGCCCGGTTTTTTAGGCAACTAAGACCCGTAGACACTATACACCAAATAATCTTAAAAATATTACACTATAATACATGCTATTCGATATACTTACACACTCACATTATACTTCTACTACATCATAGTCAGTAAAGAATACCGGAAAAAAATGGGATGAGCGGGACTGAGACATTTCCGCGAAGCTACGACAGGGATATATTCAAACAACTGTATAAAGTTTTCTTTGTTAAGGGTAGGTACTTACATAACCCATTTCGATATTCCTACTATTACTTATGTCCATTGACGGCAATGATTCATTAGCAATAAACGCCAGTCCATGTTAAATTAAAACATCTTTTTAAAGTGGACACTGCCTAATTTGTTTCAACGCAAAACACTAAAATTCGTAGCAAATATTTGACATTAGTGTTTAATTGTCACAAAACACATAATTTAATTAACAAAATAAGATATATATTACACTAAAGCATTATAAATTCTTAACACTGTTGTAGAACGTAGTAAATATTTCGCCATAATATTTAACACAGGGTGTATAACGGCCATAAAGCTTATACCAAAATTAACACAATCACAATAAGATATCTACCAAAACACCATAATTCCATATAACTGTAGCAGAACGTAGTTTTACAACCGCAGAGCTATGAATAAGATAATTAATAGACTAGGAGGGAGGGTAATATTTTCTCCTTGCAATGTGTCGAGTTTCTTTACAACCACGCGGAGACTAAAAGCTAGTACAAGGGTGTACTAGCTTTTAGTCTCCGCGTGGTTCCTTTATAACATTGTTAAATAAATTAAAATATCCTCGTATAATGTATGTTAATTCAGAACATAAAAACCGAGGGAACAAGGGATTCATGTTTACACACATTTTGTGTGTTGTACGTTCCGTTTTTGATTTTGTAAAAGTGTCTTCATTTTGAATATTTCTACCCAAACATTTGATAGCGGTGCATGGATTTCATTGGGGAAGCAAAAGGGTTTCTTTTTTAGATATTTATATTTTATCGTAAACCATAAATAATTAAAATGTTATGTAATCTTACCTTAATTAATTATTTCTTAATAATTTATAGCCATCAAGCATGTTCAACACGAAAACTTGAGACCTAAAATCATAAAACTTTTTGAAATTTTTTTTTCGGTGGGTAAAAATTATCCAATGATATCTTCCACCCTTGGGCGGAGCGGGAGATAGTGTCAGAGTTTTACTGACTAAAAAACCCACACCGTTCCTTCTTTTCTGGTATAGCCAAGCCTTCTTTTCAGAAGTACACCCTTGGCCCCAGTAGGCTTCGATCCTACTTGCTGGCAGGCTGGGCCCCTATGGTTTGACATTCTAATTCTGATAGCCTTGTATTTCTTCTTCTCAAGGCGTTTGGGGGAAATAAAAAGTCGTTTTGAAGAAAGTAAAACTTTTTTCAATGTATTCATATTTGCATCTGTAAATTGTATCAAGATTTTAAGCGCCAATTTTTTTTTTTGCTACTTACCTCTACCGCCTTTGAGGACTTTGTTGAGATACCCTTTCATACCAGTCCTCGCAATTATTCCTTTTGTAATTTTATTTTTCATACTTGATAATTATGTATTTCTTTTATCATCACTCATTCATAGTAGATGGTTTTCCCATTTTATACATTTTTCTAATGCTAATCTTAATATCTGAAATCGCACGACGGGGTAGCGGCAGACCAAGAAGGAGATGATGGGACGACTTGGACGCCTTCGGCTCAAAGATAAGAACACTGGAAGGAATGGAGGGAGGCCTTGGCCCAACAGTGAGACAGTACAGACTAGATATAATATTAATAAAAATCTTAATATATTTATTTATTTGTCTTGCTGGTGTTAAGGATAAAAAGGTTTGATATGTGTAGCGACATCTATATCGTCACAAATGAACTAATCTTGCATCGCGCAAGTAACATTCTCCGCGCGATTTGAACATTGTTCTATATGTTAAAATCGCCCGAAATCATTTTGTCTAAAAAAGTTGCCTAGAAGTAACCTATTTATTCTTGACTTAAAAATACTCATGTTTTTATTTGACTTTTGTTCTTATATTATGTAATTGTATAGTTTTGACTTATATCGGTTTTAATCTTTTAATATTATACTATTATTATTTACTAATTTTAAGAGCCAATACTTACAAAAAAGGTTACTTAGTTCCTATTGTGGAAAAATAATCTATAATAAAAAAACAGAAGAAATTAAAAATCACATCACAAAGTTCAAAGTCACTGTAAAAATAAAATCCTTTAATAATTTTCATAGAAATTCTCCTGTCTTGATAAAAGGGAAAGTAATTCCTAACTAAGAAGGGTGACCGGAAAAATCTTGTCACATCAATCAATTTTTTGAGTAAAACGCTTTTCATCGACAAAATTAGGTCTCGATAAGCAGAGAGAAACGTTTATATAGAAAATATAGGTAGGTCTTGTGTAATTTAGGGTATGAGAACTTTCTCTGCATGGTTTAGGTATCATCGATCATCATTATGCTTTCTTTAACCAAATTCATTCAAGATCGTACCAACATTTTCTTCTTTTTTCACACCTCTGTATTTCTCATTGTAACATTCATTTTTGACGTCTTCGCACCAATTTCGCACTCGCAAGAGACACTCAGTGAGTCAGGAGTTGTTAGGTGGTTCCTGGTCACTTTAGGCGAGGATTTCCGGACAGCGAGCAATAGGTAGCTCGACGTCTGGTCATACGGCCAAAACCAAGTCCAAATCCGTTATATTCCACGCGACTTTAAGATATGTTAGCAAATCTGAAAGAACGCGATGGGTCCGATACTTGATAGTGATGCGGGAGTGTTTGAAAGAACTACCATTGCCTTGAAACCCAACGAAGGAACACCAAGGGTTTTTAAAACTCCCTTTTGCTCTACCCAGATGGGTCTTAGATGATATCTTACCTCAAAAAAAAAACACTGATTTGATATAAAAGCGAAGTATTAACCACCCACCACCATTAACCCACGAAGTCTCTTTCTAGCTCCAGCTACTACAGTTTCTAGATCAGGTGAATTAAGAAACAATACAAAAAATCTTTGTTGAAACAACAAAACCCAACACAAAGTAGTAGGAATCTACTAACTAAAGCCGTTTCTACGTACCTAATTAAGTAGTGCAAGCGCAGCAATGTTTTGTTTTCTCATTTTCTGTTAGGAGTAAGGACTAGTCGGGCACTTTCAGCGGCGTCGCGGTCCAAATTGCCACTTGTGGGACGTCGGAAACTAACTGCTGGCACCCAGGAACTCGAAATGTAGCATCTCAGTTAATTTTGTGCCAGATATGTTCGAGAAAATATTTTTGAAATTGCGGCAAGTTTCCTAACTTTTGTGCTGTTGGTACGACGTGGTTGTTCGAGAACCGTTTTCTTTTTAAATCTTTTGGAGCCAAAAATGAGGTTGAGTTTTCATCAAGTACCTGCCTAATTACTGTGAATAAGTTTTGGGTAGAAAGAAATCGAATAATTCAATTGAAGTTAAAGCGAAGAAATAAGGTAAAGCGTCTAAAGTTCTAACCCCCTACGAACATGTCGCATAATATATTAACCCTAAAATGAATTCAAAGAAAATAAAACGGGCTCGGCAAAGAGGTGTTTCCTAAGTTACGCATCACTGCAGAATAGGTATCCATTCCCACGTCGATTTCAAGAATGTATGGTAATGTGATGGAGACATATCGTATTCTCGCTTCACTGTTACGATACTGAGTGCTCTCTATACTTCGTTTTGTATTCGCTCTCCTACTTATTTGATGCTTTTTGTGGATGAAAACAATGGTATCCATTTGGAACATTTCGCATTAAGAAGATTCTGAGAGTAGTTCGTGAATCGAGTTAGGGCTGCCATTTCTTGTTCATGTTACGAAAAGTGTGATATTTTGTTATTGGATTGTGTTCGAGGGAAATGTTATACTTTGTGTGCCCAGTTTTATGGTACTGCGGTTTTATTAACATTTTTTTTTGTGCTGGCTCTGCAGGGCTGGTAGGGATCTTTATGGGTTTCTCTTTAAGTAGTCATTAAATATAGTTGTTAAAAATATTGTGCGTTGCGCATGCAGTAATCCTACTACTGTATATTATTACCAGATAGATTACTTAAAACAAAAAATAGAAAACGATGTGTTTTTAAAAAAAACACTTCAAAATTTAATGGGTAGTAAACCCATTGTTTTATTTCCCATAATCTGTATTGATGTTATTACAAAGCATAAGAGTTTTATTGGTTAGTTGAACACGCTTATCTCAGGTATTAGAACTGGTAAAAAAAAGTAGGTACACTTTGTGAGAAATATGCGCCACGTCCGCGCAAAACGGCCGAGCGCTCAGCTTAATGCCGTGACCACACGCAAAATGCGACGAGTCTACGGCGCTGGTTTTCAGTGCGGGTTGGTGACGGTGTCGTCGGCGACATATAGACATCGGCATGGTATTGTGAGCTTGAAAGTGTTTTTTTTTTATTACTTACAGTGTTGGATTGCTTTATTACGGAAGGCTAAATAATTTCACGCTAATAGGATTAGTAACTAAACTCACGGGGGCGAGTTATTAGGAATGAGTTAAGAAAGTTGTTAGACAAAATTGAATTTTTTAAAAAAAAAAAAACGGAAAAAGAAATATATTTCTAAGTTATCCTTTAAAAAAAGGAAAGTTCAATAAATTAAGTATTTTGACAATAAAAATAATCCTTCCATAATAATGCGACATATTAAAGTTTGCAACTGTATGCGCAAACACATTTACACTCTATATTCCATTACTTTCATATTCCGGGACGGCAATCCAACACGATCGGAGAGAGGTCAGACGTAGAACCAGCGGCTTTACGTGTTTTTCGAGGCACGGGAATTACTACAGAGTCATTTCTGATGGAAAGGCCCAGAAGCACTTTTTGCCTTACCTGGGAATACGTATGTTAGGACCCCAAGCTCACCAGGCGCACTTGATGTGACTACCGCCAACCAGGCATTTTGACAACTGGTATAGTTGTCAAAATGTCGAATCGCTCTGAACTAAACGATTTTCTTTTAGACTCTTAGTTAGTACGAGTTCACAAAATAAACTAAATGTTTGATGTAAGAAAACCCAATTGTAGCTCACCTGCCGTACATCATCTGTCCTATTTTTTTGTTAATATTATAATCTGAGTACAATAAATCGAAATACAATAAATAAAGAATATAACAATAAACTACAGACATATATGAAATCTTAATTTTTTGTTGCCAAAAAATACAACACATTTAGCTTGTTCTTGACATTTGAAATTGCACTTTATGAGCTAGTAAGGAATTATTATTATTATTATTCTCTTTATTCATTAGATTAAACTTATAAATTATATTTTTAAATATTTCTTTAAAAAAAAACATAAAAAAAAAACATTTAAAAATATAAAAAATAGTGTCCCACCGGTATCGGGAACAGGGTCCAAGCTACCGGCGGTCAGGGCTCCAGAGAAAGGAACCTCCTAACAATACGAGCCGTGTCCAGGAGTACCGCTTTCTGAATCAAGCCCTTGATCCAGCCGCCTAACGAGAGCCTCCTAAGGTGTTGGTCGAGGCTCTTGGCTATTAAACCATTACCCGACACGACTATCGGTACAATGATCGCCGAATCCACTTCCCACATGTCGACAACCTCGCGAGCCAAGTCAATATACTTGATTTGTTTATCTTTCTCGACTTTCACGAGGTTCTCGTCATGCGGAACGGATATGTCAACAATCATTGCACGCCTCTCGTTTCGGTCCACCACCACTATATCAGGCTTATTGGCTACAATAGTCCTGTCAGTGATGATGGACCGATCCCAGTACAACGTGATATGACCATTATCAAGAACTGGGTCGGGCTCATACCTGTAGTACGGCACTTCCGATCCCACAAGAGAGTATTTCAAAGCAAGTTGCTGATGGATAATCTTGGCTACAAGGTTGTGCCTATGCAAATACTCGCCGTTAGCCAGACGAGAACAACCGGAGATAATGTGACGAATTGATTCTCCCGGACGGTGACACGCCCGACAGATGTCAACCGTGCCGTCCTTCACAATAAATCTCCGGTAGTTATTATTATTATTATTATGAGCCTGTAATGTCCCACTGCAGGGCAAAGGCCTCCCTTCCATTTAACAGTCATTAGGATTAAACTTAAGATTATAACTACCGACTGGCCTGTTGGTCTAGTAGTTAGTGGCCCTGACTGCTATGCCGGACGTCGTGGGCTCGATTCCCACCCAAGACAAATCATTGTGTGATGAGCACGATCATTTTTTCTGTGTCTGGGTGTAATTTATCTTTAATATGTATGTATTTAAAAATATATAAGTATGTTTATCAGTTGTCTAGTACCCATAATACAAGCTCTAGCTCTAGCTCTCTCTATTATTATTATTATTATAATACAAGCTCTGCTTAGCTTGGAACTAGACGACGTTGTGTGATAGTTGTGGAATATTATTATTATATAAAATATAATTAACAATAGGCTTTATAAAAAAAAATAACATAATAATCAGTCTTACCAATAATTATGGGATCACATGCAAAAGAACATTAATATAAATAGTTAACTATAATTATAGAATTGCCAACACACCTTGTGCTCAAAATTCACGGAGAATAGTCCATATTTCATTTCAGTCCGCAACTAGAATACACAATGAGGGGATCCCCATGAATACTAACGAGACAACAGTTTATTTCGTTAATCGTGCAAACAAGAACTTTCAGTTTGTATTGCTTTATCTAACAAATAGTTTGGTTTGACTCAGTTAATAGGAATATTCGTAATTTTGTTGAGGTTGTGTTATGTGGGAGAGTTATTGTTATCATGTTGAATAATTTTATTTATTTTATACGTATTTGGTTTAGGGATAATAATTATATAAGTAGATATTTGTACTAGGTGCTTGGAAACTTTTTGGTGTAATTACTGAGATAAAACTATTTAGCAAAAAAAAAAAAGGCTGCATTTATGTAAAATTTTGTTTTATTATTATTATATTATGAGGTTTTAACTTAAAAAAAGAAAAGTGCTGTCCCACATTCAATATTTTATTACTTTAATATTGGAGAGCCAATGATTCTATACAATGTTGTATTAGATTTATATTATCATGTTTTTTTTTATTAATGAAAAACGATAACTCCAACGCATAAATTCTCAAAATATTTTTGTATTTAAATTAACAAATATTTTATTTCGTAAAAAAAAATTAAAAAGATATTATTATTTCTTCTTACATCCAGTGTCTAGTATTGCACCCTCCTTAGCCAAGATACGATCGTTTCCTTAAGCATGATTGCTTGGAGTTGGGCACGCCTCCAATTCCTTTGTTCTGACGTCATCTCAAAGCTCAGTCCCGTGGTCGGAACAAAGGAATTGGAGGCGTGGCCAACTCTAAGCGTTCACGCTTAGTGAAATGATCGTAACTTGGCTCCCCCCTAGCAATAACATAATGCAAATACATCGGTTCAAAGGGATTTCACAAATTAACAATTACAAAAATACTTCTCTTGGAAAAATGCACCTTAAGCCTTACGACTTTATTCGTGGGAGGTGTCGAAAAGAAAATTCATTTTGGCAAAAAACGCAAACTGTCGCTTACTCTGTTCTTCCTAAAAAGGTTCGATAAGAATATAAACTGGTTACATTACCCGTATTTACTTGTAGGTATCAGGTCAAACCCCAGCCATAACATAACTTGTCTTCATTCTTTTATCAAAGTTAATCCCTGGAGCCAGTTAAATGAAAGTTTTATGCGTGAACCGAACGTTGAACTGAAAAAAATTCGGCGTAATGTCTTAAACGATTCTGTGCTTCTTTTTGTTTTCAACGATTCTTTGTCGAAAACGTTGAGAAGATTCCAAATTCTCCCGCTGGGAACGATCTAGAGATGTCAAAGTTGTGCCAAAGTCGCCGAGTGATGATAAACTGCAAAACAAGTATGAAAAAGAGAATGTTGGAGATATGAGTTGGTTTGTATTGTAATGTCTAAGAAATGTCTTAAGTTTGACTTTGCTGAAAAAGAAAACATTACCTTTTACTTACCTTTATTATAAAAAGAGAAACTGAAATATATAACTGAACTGAACTGACTGATATATAGGGTGACTGGTAATTAGGGACTAATACGTGATTAAAGTCATAATAACAGACAACTTTTACTATGGGACCACGAACAAAATCTAATATTTAGTACATTTTATGTTCGCCTAACTGGTCAAAATGTACTGAACTTGGCTGACATTTTTCACGATTACAGATTTGGTCTCATATTAAAAGTTGTTTGCTATCATGACTACAATCACGTGTTTTAGTGTCGGTCATTAATACCAGCCTATATATATAGTCTATTTATCAACTTACAGCTGAAACTACTGGGGCTAGGAATATGACATTGTTCTCAAGACTTCCTTTTGGATGTAAGTAAGCACTAAGAAGTTGTTTTTGAAAATTCAACTTTTAAGGGAGTGAAAAGAGGGTAAATTTTTTCTATGCAAAATTTAATTCCTAGGGCCCTGACTTGAAATTAACATAAATAGCAACCCAGCAAATAAGAAATGGTTTATATTATTCTTTTTTCAAAACTAACCCTATAAAACGGTTAAGGAGGTCTTGAAGGTTGAATGGGAGAATCTTATTCCTTTGGTTAATAAACTTGAAATTTCGCACGAATTTTAATAAAAGTAAATAACAAAGACTGTTATTATTAGTTTTTCAAAACCACCCTCAAAATACAGTTTAAAAAATGTAGAAGTTTTTATGAAAACCTTCTTGCGGACAAATTCGCTTGCAGAGTGCTAGTCTATACACTGTTAAATTTTGGTAGTTTTAATCCCGTGAAGGGTCGATTTGGTACATGAAACTCTATCGATTTGTAAAGATAAAAATGAAAATAAAGTACTTCTTTTTTAAACTCGAATTAATTTACGTATGTACGAAATTGATTTTTTTAAGTAAACGTCAACTGATCATGGCCAATTAACAGTAGGTAGTTTTGAAAAAGAGTACTTTATTTTTTAATTTTATCCTTATAAATCGATAGTGTTTTATGTAACGAATCGACCCTCCACGGGATTAAAACGACCAAAATTTAACGGTGTATTAATATCATAAAGAAGAAAAAGTGTGTTTTTCTTGTTATGAATAAAACTAGAAAGTTTAGAAATTGTCTCATTAATGGAATGCTACTTTGTCACTGAGTGACATAGATAGATAATAATATGTATTTCTTACATTCACGCGCGTGAAACCACTGGCAGAAGCGTGTCTTCGTCATTAAATAAAATAAACCAAAAACAAATATTATAGTCGTCCTATTCCACAAAGGTCAACCTTTGAAACCCTCTTATTTATAATACAAAAAAGAGATTTAATTTAGTTTGTAAAAATCTTTCTTTCATTTAACAGTTTTTAGCACGGAGCTCTAAAAACGTTCTAAAGTTCTTCAATATAACAAATTAATTCAAATATATTCAAAGCGCCATAAGTAGTTTAAAGTTCTTAAATCCGAGGATCTAAGCGTCATGTTTATATTTCCAGGACTTTAGAGAAGGTATTATTTACTCTATATTACTTACGTCCACGAATTTTAGGAAAATATACCTAGGAGCAGTGGTGGCCGAGTGGTAATGGCCCCGAAATACGAGTTGTAGGTCGCGGGTTCAAATCTAGCTAGACGCATTACTTTTTGTTGTTTATTTCATCACAACCACTGTTCTCAAAACTGTGAAGGAAAACTTGAGGAAACCGTCTTGTCCAGAACCAAAAATTCGAAGACATGTGACATCCACCAACGCAGGTGGATTACAGCCATTTCCTCTCCTAGAGAGGAAGGCTGAGTACTAACAGTGGGAACATTATACAATACTCTGGACATAGTCACTTTGTTTTCTACTAGAATTTGATTCTAACACATTCCAATGATTTTGCAGTGTTTAGCAGCAAATGTCTCGACTTGACCTTCTCGGTTAGCTTTATAGAGGTAGTCAATACTACAATAAAATTCTCTGGACCTTTTTACCAAGATTGCGTTTGTTTAGATGATTCCACATATTATGTTTTCAGTTGTGCTGATTCTTGATATACAAAACTACACCAATTTTGCATCACAATATCCACTAGTAATCAATTTGTAAATAGTACGGATTATTGAATGTGATTTTTTTATTTCTTAAATAAATTTTTAGCTTTATTAGCTAGGTAAATATGAAATAATTTTAAAATATCTTCATTAACAACGAAGTTATTATGCTACTATTAAAAAATGTAAATCGAAAAACTTGTCTCATCTTGGCGAGAGAGACATATAATTTTGACTTTTTACTGGCTTGTTGGTGTAGTTGTCAGTTGCCCTGACTGCTATACTGGAGGTCGTGGGTTCGATTCCCACCCAGGACAAATGTTTGTGTGATGAGCATGATCATTTTTTCTGAGTCTTGGTGTAATTTATCTATAATAAGTATATATTTAATAAATATGTAAGTATGTTAATCAGTTATCTAGTACTCATACCACAAGCTCTACTTAGTTTGGGACTAAAAGGCGTTGTGTGAAAGTTGAGAAAAAATAATTGTTTTATTTCGTTTGCTTTTATACCCACTTTTGAGATTATTTTCACGATTAGTGTACTATTTTTGAATATTTATTATATTCTTCATTTCACACCGCATAAACAAAAATACAGGACAAATATTATTAAAATTAAGTGTAGAATGGGCAATCTTATTGTACAGGCTAATTTTTTACAAACAACCTTTGAATTAATTAAACGAAAGGAGATAGATTATATAATATTGTTTAACTGGTTATATAGGCTGAAGTATCGTTTACTAATTACCATTAGAGAACGATATTTAAACACGTGATTGTAGTCATGATAACAAACAACTTTTACTATGGGAGCAAACCTGAAATCGCGAAAAAAATCTGCCAAGTTCAGTACATTTATGTTCGCCTAACTGGTCAAAATGTACTGTACTTGGCAGAATTTTCTCGCGATTTCAGGTTTGGTCCCATAGTAAAAGTTGTTTATTAACATGGCTACAATCACGTGTTTAAGTATCGTTCACTAATTACCAGTCAGCCTATATAACAGCTACTGAACTTCTCTCTGAAAATCCCGCTAAAAAACCTATAATAAACATTTTGATATCAGGTGCAGCTTATAACCTACTCTTTGTCTTGCACCATATGCACTGTCACCAGTAGGCATAAACGAAGACCTTCAGCGAATAGTATTACCATAGTTGAAAACTGGGACAAACATAATCCATACTAATCCTTAATACATTATTATATAAATGAAAAAGTAACTTTGTCTTTCTGTTACGCTTTCACGTTCAACCACTGAACCATTATCCGCTTTCTGTACTTGTCCCGTGTTATTTGGGATTGGCGCAACATGTTTTTTTCTTCCATTTCGTCTTGTTACCCGTCATGTCTTACTAACTCCCTTTTCTTTCATATCACTCCTCACACTATACATGCATCTTTCCTTTGAACTCCCTCTACTTCTTCGTCCATTCACATGTATACTGGCATGCGTTTTATTCCTTCTCATAAACTTTAAACTTCAACGCCAAGAAAGATCATAGGCTACTTTTTATCTGGTTTCAGCTTTGACTTCTCGTCCGAAAAAACTGACATTTACGTGGTAAAAGCCACTGGAAGATGCTTGTATTTAATCTACACGCTGAGAAGATTTTTTGCTAGGTACAGACATCTGCATCAATTGGGTTCCTCTTTTACATTAAAATAGTTTAAAAAAGAATGTAACTAAATGATGATGCTCTCTGTACTATATATAGATCAAAGGTTTAAGCCAATAAAGTGGTTTCAAAGAGGTTTGAATTAGTGTTTGAGTTCTAGGATGGGCTTTCGATTGTATTGTCAAGTAACATCCAAGGTCTAGAGGTCGAAACGTTACGATGTGTATAAACTGTATTTATGTACTACGTGTAACATTTCGACAAAGGCTTCTTTGCCGATAAGGGTAATCAATCAGGAAGTAAGTTCTAAGTTTAGTTGTTGAATAGAAAGTCAAATGTAATAACATTGGTGATTACCATGAGTAGCACTTATGATGCACAAATTGTTTAGAACTACTAGACTTTAACCGAAAAAGATATTTGTAAGATTGAGCAGCAAGCATTTACAGTATGCATTTTGGGGAATGTGCGCACGAATTACATGACTTGACTTTGCCATAACCTTTCTACTATTCGACAACACGACGTACGACAAGTTTAGTGTCTTTACGTTGTGAACACTTCTATGGTCTAGACTAAGCATTTCTCTTCGTCTTTAATACCGCGTATTTCGAACGATTGGTACAATTTGCCTGCAGCGGTCTTCAAAACCGACTATAATTTAGGTGTCTTCAAGGCTAGAGTAAATAGACTGCTAATAAACTAGTGCGCCTCACCATCAACGATTGCATCGCTATCATCAGATGCGACCGCAGTCAAGTAATTGTGCATTTATTTAGGCAGAATAAACGTTTTTTCTCTCTTTCTTTCTTTCTTTCAGTAACACTAGTCTATATTTTTTTTTTAAAAACATCGATGATCGCCATGAGTGGTTTTTACGATCCTTTTAAAGTTTGAAAGAGACGTCTACAACTGGAGAAGATATTAGCTAGATTCAGCAGCAGTTAAACAAAAGTTTACTATAATAGGTGATATTATAGAAAGTAGCGGGAAAGGCATTTACATTCGAGGTTCTGAAGTTCAAAAACTGGTGTCTCCAGATTATGTAAGAATTGGCCGTTAACGCGGTCCCATCTACGTTTATTCGATTCGGAAGTGCTGTAAGGAGTCAAATAACTTGGAATTGTTAGTAACAACGACCTACTTTAGCTAGAAATTGTTAGGTATGCGTACAAGACAGCCTAGGAAAGATAAGTATCCAATAGAGACGCAAAATAGCGGCTCTTAGGAAAGCCATGATCCTAAATCTATTTTAGGATTCCGTAATTCATTCGGTTGGCAAAAACGGATCACTTTGTTGTCCAACTGTGTGCTGAAATGATTAAATATCAAATACTCAATTTTATTACCCCTGGAGCGTTTAGTCGCATATTTTCACGCTAGTGAGGAATTACACCCTGAAGGATACTTCCTTTTGACTTCTGAAGTTTGGTAAGAAGTAAGCTAAGAATAAGTAAAGGAAAAAGCCTGAAAACCTTAATTTTGTAGGTATTTATATAAACAAAAATAATCACTTCTTGAAAAATTCAGCAAAATCTTTGAAACTTGTTTCATCAATCAGTTTATTTATGTAAGTTTGTTGACTGGTTATTCATATGCAGTAACGATAATTAAGTTGCATTCAATTGATAGTAGTTATAGCATTGTCTTTTCACTGCGTAAAAGAGCTACTTCCAATTACTTACCCCTCTCTGAGGAATATAGGATCATTTGCTAGAAAATACAGACCTCAAAATCTACTTATTTGTCGAGTTAAGAGCAGGTATAGGCTGCAGCTCTAAAGTTAGAACTTCTAAAAAAGGTAAGGTGAGGCTTGCACTTGCGACATCTAAATCACTCTTTAATTTGAAATCCTGAAATGATCTCGGGTCATTAGAATTGGGGTTCCAAAATAAACGGCTTAGAGATGCACTACATCTGGCCGCACTGAATCGCACTTTCTTTAACATCTATCCTTTTTGTCACTTAGAACCGTGACTAGAGCGAGAGAGAAAGAGAGCGGGAGTGCGATCGCACCGAGACAGTCGACAACACTCGTAGAAAATTGCCATAGCTCAACCCTTAACGTATTGTCCGATTTCAAAAGGCGTCACTGCGGTTCGCTCTTTTTCTTCATCGTCACTATTATTTCAGCCAAAAGGTGTGTACTGTTGGATATAGATCTCCCTCAGGTGTCGTCACAACGAACAGTTCTCAGCATCTCGCATCAATCGGATTTCTCCTAACCAGTTCATCGACCCACCTTCCAATGATCTGGGGCCTTGAGTAAACTGTGGCCTTGGTTAAATGTGAAAGTGCACACCAGGGGCCTGAAACTAAGGCACCGCAGGAACGGGGTGGGTTTTTAGTCAGTAAAAGTCTGACACTGTCTCCCGCCCCGCTCCAGGGCGAGATTTGTCATTGGATGATTTTTAGCCACCGGAAAAAAAGCAAAAAAAACCTTCCAATAGTACTCCCGGTACACGGCTATCATTCCAGAACTTTTCAGTCCCATTGATCTATTTTGAGAGTAACGTACATTGCTCACTACCACTTAAGTTTAGCGTTTCTTCGAACTATGTCCGTAACCATGGTTCTCCGGTAAATATCCTTATTACTGATGCAATCATACAAGGAAACTAGCATAGTCCTTCTTAATAATAATAAATATAATTTCTCTAGTCAATCTTGCGCTATTGCTTTACCTAATATTCCAAAACATTTCCTCCACTAGACTCATACCAATTGACAGTTATTGCTTGTTATTTTATTGACATTCATATACGATATTATTCTGTTGCCATAGTTATTGATTCGATAGCAATGGGGGAAGCTTCCTTCTTAGCGAATTGTACATACAACATTAATTTTAGTATATGCGAAAACCGAAACACATGTTAAGTATTTTTATGTAAAGAATTTATGTACTAAATTTGATAACTGTATCATGAAGTCGGTTGGTGTTGTGGGGCTCACAACAAGTACAAACTGGGGGGTGAATGAATTTGGTCTCCTAAAGCTAATCGACTGATGATCTTTAATAGGTATAATTATATAGTTGTGTTTTTGTCGGGTTCTGAGAGTCTATCATGATCTAATATTAAAGTTAACGATATGCGAAATTCACGAGAGCGTACAGCCGACGAACTGTTTTGCAGTTTGGCAGATGTTATATGGGAACTTGCTATGTAATTAAATAAATAAAAAACATAATTTAAAAAATGAAAAATCACTAAGTTATAAGCTTGGTATGTTACCTGGTTGTCTACACAAATACTTGGTCACCAGACCATCCAATCGTCCTTACTGTTTACGGACGCATGGTTTTATAGACTCATATTTGTTATTATATGCTTCGTGTATACCTGCGCGAAGCTTACATACAAAACTAAGGCCTACTGTCCACGGACACGAAGCTTCTTAGACGCAACACGACAGTCCGAAGCTGCCGCTTCGTTGACTGGGTTTCATAGTTTTGTATGTTTTGTTCCACACCAAACATGTAATAACGAATACGCGGCTTTGAAGCTACGCGACCGTGGACAGTTGACATTATGTTTTAAATTTGACGTACCGCAAACCACGTCTGGTACGTTATTATTTATGTGATCCGCCTTTATTAAAACATTTTTTACAAGCGCACAAAATTTTCCTAACGACCCGCACCATCCAGGGACATTTGGCCGGGATTAACTTTATGAAGAAAACTCCGAGCGAAGTGGGTTATAAGCTCCTTTGTTTAAAGGACAGTACGTCACTTGTATACCTAGTGTGTTAGAAAATATCCTAATTAAAACCTTTGTAGGACAGTTTGCGGTTGACAATCGCTATTTTGTTGTTCTAAATAAGTTTCTTTTTGTTTTGCTTTATGAAAATTCCTGTTTGTTCTATCAACTTACGTTCTTATTTTCCAAACTCTCTCTCTAAGTACCTTTTATGTACGTTGGTTTGAAAACATTTGACCATACTTCTCTGGTGGGAAATTCTCGTCTCGTGTTCAAAGAATACCGTATCAGCCTCCTTTCCCTAATTGAATTTTAATTGTTTTTAGCGCAGTTAGTGTTCGTGGATAGCATTTGTAATGACTGTATGTAGCCTTGTAATTATACAGGTTGACTGATAATTTGGTGCATTTCTTGAAATGTTATTTATACGATAGTTTATTTGCATTGAGTTTAACCATGGTGATATTATCGTTGTAAAAATCGTTAAAAATAAGCTAACACTATAAAAAAAATTCAACAAATAATATAATATAACCTGCAGGTCTGATTGACACAAATTGATCTGAAATCTGATTCTTCGGGTTCATTTCAATTTAAATAAATTTTACATACGAAAATGGCTGTGAATATGGCGTCATTGCCTATCACTTTTTTCTTCTCCTTTCTCGATTGTATATTTTAGATAAATAATTGGTATTATATTCTATTTTTTGTATTTTATTTATGTTTTTGTATGATGACAGCCTTAAATACCTTTCATTCAGTTCAAGTAAGAAAAAGACATGAGCAATTCATCTAGAGCAAAACATATTCAGAATTCCTAGCAGATCATAAGCAATTCTTCTAATGTTCGTAAAATGGTTGCACAAATTAGTCGAATCATACTCAATTCACTACATATCACAATCATATTCCTTGTAAATATTGGCGTATAAAAAAAAAGATTTATATAATAATTCTATAAAAGTGGCCTTTTTAGACCTGCAGTATTGTAAACTTATTTTTATAAATATTTGTCCTATGATAAATTAAGGAGTGCAATGAATTATAATAATATATAATAAATTATAATAGTAATAACTTGCCTTATAACTACATATATATAAATAATTATTTGAACTTATAATCCCAAGTCGATGCAAATTTATGGTAGCTTAAAGTGACCCGATTTATAAAATACCAATTCATATGTAAGGGCTATTAATTATGCAGAACTGAACAGCATTAAGTTTTAAACTGATCAGACGTCAAAGAAATTTTCCGCACAATGAGCGTTTAAAAAATGTGGAGCCATTAGCCTTAATTGTCGCGGACGCCTATTTTTATAGTAAAGGCCTTATATTTTATACCGTCTTCTTCAAGTAATCGCTGTCGTACGGACCAATTTGTTAAAAAAAGATGTCTTAAAAACAAGTTGTCTTTAAAAAAGAAAAAAGAGAAAATAAAAATAATCTCTCAATGTTTTTATTTTTATTGTTTCTTTTGCCTGAAAATATAATAGTATATCTTTCTTATTTTCGGTAAGAAATTATCAAATGACTTCTCCAGGTGTAGTGATTGGGTTGTCAGACTTTTACAGACAAAAGCCCACATATACTCTTTCAATTGTCCTTTGCGTTCCAGGGCATTCTTTCAAACAATCCTGCAACCATGTAAACTTTATATCACCACAATTGCAATCGAAGGACGTCCAATTCTGGACATAAACCTTTCCCAAGTGTTTTTACAACGACCGGTGCTGAGCTCCTCTCATCCATCGGACTTCCACAACCCTCATTAGGTCATCGATCCACCTTGGAGTAGACAACCGTTTTATAGATAACTTCATCATCATCGCTTCATCCGAAAGACGTCCGCTGTTGGCCATAGGCCTCCCCCAAATATCTCGTATTCATCGGATTCTCGCTAATTATCATCAAACCATTATATTGCTAGCTTACTTTCTACCAATTGTCGAAAAGTAACACAACCAAAATCTCGATAATCATGGAAGGAAATTCATCTACCGCCAGCCGATTAAAATGTCTGAGCGATGAATAATTGTGTGAGTAAGACACGTGGTGTCATCGGGAGTCGATATCGCTTACGCATTAAATCTACATTTATTACGCACCATCTCTACCTACTCGTTCATTTTCCGAGAGAATTTCTTCGCGAGCATGCTTGTCATTGTTATTGCACGGGTTTGAACCGACGAGGTTGATTGATGACGCGCTCAGGCCTCCATCGTGAATGGCGACATAAAAATCGTTGTAATCTCCACCCAATTGCTTGATTATGGCTCTTAATCTCTTACTGAGATGGCAGCTAAGACTCCGACCCTGCCTTTTTTACAGCCCCAGTTTTATTTTGCCTACAAAACTGTAGACTTTTGAGACCACTTAACTAAATTGAAACGGTTTAGTAAATATACGTAATACGTCTTTGTTTTGTACTTTAACAGTCTGTTTTAATGACCCGACGCGCGGACCGGGATGAAGCCTATTCTTCAAGCAGTCATTTTAGATGTTAAATACTTTCTTCAATTCAAAGGTAGGGCTTGGGAGATATCTTTCTCTTGAATGTTTTGCTGTTAGTATAATAGATGACTTGACGATTTTATACTTCGAGCTCTTTCAGTTTAAACGCTGAAACTGACAATTTAAGGGTTTACGCAATAAAGCGCTTTTGGTATTCAGGTTAAAACAAGGTTGGATATTATTTTTGGGTATTCCTAGAAATAGGAGAACACACAATATAGTAAATTTTGATACAAGTGGAGAAACTTTGCAAAGAAGATGTTATGGCGCCGAGTGCTACAATGACAAATTTACACGTGTATCAAACGACATTTTTCGATATACTTATAATAATAATAATTTTTTTTATTATCAGGCAACTAAGGCCCATAGATACAATACACAAATAATCTTACTTAAGAGGAAATAAACAAAGGTTGACTACCGGCAATACGTGGGTGTGGCTTAACACCCAGCCTGAAACGATAAATACTATAATCTGTGGAGGGGACGAGCTAACACAGTTTTCCGCACTAGTACGGAAAACTGTAATTTGTGTACCTAAAAGCGGGTTTTCAAGTAAGTGTATTGAAAAAATATTATCTGAAAGCTGATGTAGAAAACAAAGTTCAGATAGCACAAAATATCATAATTGATCCAACCATATCCAATCGAGCATTAACTTGCACGACCCTCCATGACGATTATGGCAAAGCACACACATTATATGAACAACGTCTTACCCAGCAAAATAAAAGGGGCAATAATAGTAACTATGATATCCTAAAAGGGTGGGTCCCGTTTGCTTAGGGCAGCGTATAAAGCGTCGATCAAACTTAACGCTTAATCGCCTTACTGGTATTACCTATAAACAAAATAATATGAGTCCTTATAATTTCCTGATTGTCCTTTCCTTTGTCCCCGATATGCCATTAGGGATAATATCTTATAGAGATGGATGGGAATGGAGAATAGTGGCATTTTCTCAATGTCCATTCGAGAGCCTCTCCGTCATGATCACTCCAACTATGATGATTACCCAAAATTCACTTGACAGAAGAACGTTGGGGACCTACCATGATGTTCTAAAATGCCAGTCATGCGAGTGAGAAAAAGGGACGGAGCTATACACCCTATATAGCTCCGTCCCCTTCCTTCCCTTTAAAAGTTCAGTTTAAGCATCCTAATGATCGTTTGCCTTAAGAACTGTTTTTAGGTCATGTGGCGCGATTAACTTTGGTTAATCGCGCCACACTCGAAGCTCTCCTAACTTGCACCCCTGATGAAAGATATTAATAAATATTAACCTGCATATAACATACTAGCTTGTACCAGCGGCTTTGTCCACGTGAAAATCGGTTTACCCTCTTGCGCGCACTGTTCCCGCGCGTCTCAAGGAGTCGTCAACTAACTGTAGAGGCCCAGTAGGTGGTCGAAGCCTAATCTGGGACTCTGGGAAAGTATGAAAATTCATACCAGGGCCCTGGAACCAAGGCAAAGGAGGAACGGGTTAGGTTTTTAGTCAGTAAGAGTCTGACACTATCTATCGCTTCGCCCTAGGGTGGGGGATGGTAGGTGGATTATGGTAGGTAAAATCATCCAATGACAAATCCCGCCCTTGGGTGGGGCGGTAAATAGTGTCAGACTCTTACTGACTAAAAACCTACCCTGATCCTTCCCTGCCTTGGATCCGGGGCCCTGGTATGAATTTTCATACCTCCCCAAAGCCCCAGACTAGGCCTCGACCCTACTGGGCCCCTACGGACCCCTTAGGGGTGGAGTTTCGTAAAATCCATTCTTAGCGGACGTCTACATCCTGTAAAGAACCTACCTGCCAAATTTTAAGTTTGTAGGTGTTATGGTTTTTGAGTGGTATTTCGCTTTTATTTATATTGATTATTATATACAAAAGCGATCTATTTACATAACTTTGGAAGATGTCGCAGTTTTGCGTGTGAGCTGTTATTTTTGCGGCCTAGTGTATTAATACTATAAGAAAGCTGTCGAGACAGCGTAGGTATTTATTTGTCTAGACGGGTCACAGGAACCCAATACGTAACTAATAGTTCATCCGACACAATAATGTATCTTAGCAAAGCTGAACTGACAGCTACTTGTCATTGATATTCAGAGGCTGTACAAATAATATAATAAAGTGAGTACATTTTGGGAAAAGTGCAAATGATGTATGAGGTTTGAGTGTTTTCATTATCATGTGGATTCCAAGACGCATGCGGCATTGCCCCACCCTGCACGCGTCCTGCGTGCACATTCCCCGCATTACAATAAATACTTGTATGAGCATGCGTGACGAAATCTGCATGATAATAAAAACACAAGCATTAGTTTTTAACGAATAAAAAAAAACTTTCCAAGTTACAATCGCTTCGTTTAGCGTGAACGCTTGGGTTTGGCCACCCCCCCCCCCCCCCAATTCCTTTGTTCTGATTACGTGGCTGAGCGTCGATGACGTCGACGACGTCGATGAGCGAGATGACGTCAGAACAATGGAATTGGGGGCGTGGCCAACTCCAAGCGTTTACGCTTAACGAAAAAATCTATTTGGCTATGGGGGCAGGTTTTATTTCAATCAATTCAGCCATTAAAACAAGAAAAGGTTACAGATAGGCAAATAGAGTTTTTTTCCGAATGGAATTAAGTTACAACTTACCGCTTATTTACGGCAAGTATTTTCCATTAACGCTAATGAGAGCAATGACGATGACGAATAATGGTGTGAACACGGGATCGCATTGATAGCTCAAACAAAATACGAATTCAAAGTTTTCCTAGTTGATGTTTGATATAAGCGGCGCCATTAAAAATATGATTTTGCTCATTGCAATGCCACGATCTCTCTGAAGATATTCAAAGTCGTCTCAGCAGAGACAACTTGTAATGAGAATCGTTTCGTTTCCTGAGCGCTATGGTGATTTAAATGTTGGTTTCGACGTTGGAAATGATTTTTGTTTTTGCACACAGTACATTCTCAGTTTATTAAAGAAAAAACAGGACATCGCCATTTTGAAAAACGTGACATTTTTAGAACCGTAGTGTTAGATGCAAAAGATGAGAAGATACGTAGAAGTGTAATGCCATGGCTACTAGCTGTTAAGCTAGCCTTGGCTATAGTCCATATAAATTAACTAGCCTGGAATTAGCCCAGGTTAGTTAAATTAAATATGTAAATACAATATTTTGTAATAAACACTATAATTATATTCTCAAAAATAAACAATATAATTATATTTTTTTCTGAAAACCGTACCAAAATTGGTTTCGGCCTTCGTTTTGCAAGTAAGTTTTAAGAACACTTTTACATGTAAATTTATTATTAATTTAAATTAAATTTGGTCCGTGTTACCTAGCTATCCTAAGAAGAAACATTGAAACAAATTAAAAGGCCAGTCTTTTTTTGACCGATTTAAAAAAGAAGGGAGTATGTTCGGCTGTATGTTTTTTTCTTTTTTTATGTTAACCGATCTCTTGGTCACTTGTGAATTATTATTTTTTTGATCGAAAGATGAGATATACTCGGTCACAAATAAAGTTGCTTTGTTTACGCAAACGTGTAGTAGAATTCAGTAATAAATCAATGTATCCTACGCGTGTTTGGGTTTATTAAAATTGATTGATTGATTTGGCTAAAAGGTAGGTACCATCGAACTGATCTGATGATGGAACCAAAAGGTGAAAAGTATTTGTGTAGTTTTTCGAAATTTGATTCTTCGACTAATCCATATGGCCAAAATATGATTACCCTTTCAGCTCTGTTACACATGTTCGTATGAAACTAGGTTTACCTACTAAATAGGGTAGAGTACGGTAGAGTAGGGTAGAGTAGGGTAGAGTAGGGTGGAGTAGGGTGGAGTAGGGTAGAGTGGGGTAGAGTGGAGTAGAGTGGGGTAGAGTGGAGTAGAGTGGGGTAGAGTGGGGTAGAGTGGGGTAGAGTGGGGTAGAGTGGGGTAGAGTAGGGTAGAGTAGTACAATTAGTAGAGCCCTACCTCTACTAATTCTACTACTCTACCCTATTCTACCCGTAGAGGGTAGAGTAGTAGAATTTGAAAATTATATATTTACTAAAGTTTTAAAAAATATTTTTTATTCAATGCTCCTAATCTTTAGCAATATTCTACATAATTCAAATCCCTTATCTGTCACTGAAAGAATAAAATAAAATCATTGTTAAATCCAGTTAATAATATAAACAGACTATTGTGGGCAGCCCCAACTACGATTAAGACCCGAAAATTCAATTATAATAGTCGTCACACAAGTTGAACCATAATGGCGGTTGACTATGAATGCGTAGTAACCGATTTTCGAGTCTCAATCGAAGTAGGGGGGCTGCGCAAAACCACAGTAAATGGTTTAACTTATTTACCGTGCACTCTCACTAATAATTTCGTTAATTATAGCTTTAATATACCTATACCTTTTTTTGGAGTGGGAAATGATCGAATAACTCCCACTCGCTTCACCAAGTGAGAGGGCGGCGGTGATGTCTCGCGCCGGGCCGAGCGAGGAGGAGTGGCAGGCGGTCGTCTCCTTCTCCGAAGAAGTAATGCTAGCAAAGGAGGAGGCTGACCGCATCAGGCAACAGCGCTCATGCCGCAGCCGCCGCCGTAATTCTGATCTCAGTTTCTGGCCTCAGTAGGCGCCGGCTTGTGGACGGCGGGCGATGAGTAACTGACTGTCCGTCAGTCCGGTAACAGTCCGAACCGAGCCCAAGTCGTCGATGGCGCGCATTCTTCCCGCGCGCCTCAAAGAGTTGTCAGCAAACTGTAGGGGCCTAGCAGGGTCGAAGTCTACTCTGGGACTCTGGAGAATTATAAAAATGCATACTAGGGCCCTGGAACCAAGGCAAAGAAGGAACGGGTTAGGGTTTTAGTCAGTAAGAGTCTGACACTATCTCCCACTCCATCCAAGGGCGGGGGATGTCATTGGATGATTTTACCTACCATAAAAAAAACCATGTGACAGGGAGTGTCAGGTTTTTATTATCTAAAATCCATCCATCTTCCTTTAGTTACCCATGAGCCACGGCAATTCTTTCGATAAACCCGCAGACTTGCATATAAAACTGTGACCAGATTATACAAAAATATTATAGAACAGACAACATACGAGGAAAATACGAGTAATATAATTTGATAATGTAAATAATTGAATATCAAAAATTTGTTCAATTAACCAATGTTTAATAAATGTGTAACATTTAAAAAGAATTAATTCATGGATACTATATAATTTATTGAACCTAAAATATTTGCACGTCATGAAAAATGACAGTCTTGTCGTGAGTCATCCTTATATAAGATCTTGCATGCATGTCTTATTTTTATTCTTTATGCATACACATGTTTGAGCAAATAAGTTTCTTATTCTTAACAATTTAGCACCGTGTACTTTAAAATCATCGACCATGTTACAACCCCATTCGGATAACATAGCCGAGAGGTAAAATTTCTGAACCTGGAAAAACCTTCTGAACGTACCTACTTAGCGAGTTGACGCAGATGTCACCGCGGGTGGTAGGCGCCTGCAATTTATTTAATGTGGCCCCTTCTATATTTTACGAGGTTTTTTTTTCTACTGCGATTATGATACCGTCTATCTTATTGAGCCGTTTGCTTCGCTTCCCAAGGGAGATCTTTTATTAAGTAACTGGTGCTTTACGGCTTTCGCGGGCCGTTTAAATACAAACTGTTTCATTATGCTTACGTAAAGCAATTGTGAGTTACGATAGAAAAGGGAGAGTTCGGAAAATATTTTATGAAAACGCGAAGATAATAAATGATATTTTATCTGGATCCTGCCAACGGTGTTGCTCTCGTAAAAGTAGAGAATGTCCATGCCTCTAGCACTCTGATAATGAAGCATTCTACTAGTTAAAGGGTGTTTTAAAATAGGTATAGTAATCTTTGGACCTATTTATTACACACCAAAATACATTTATTTCTTCTTTGTAATATTAGTATACAAGGCTAAGTTTTGATCATTTTAATCCCGTGGAGGATCGATTCGGTACACGAAACACTATCGATTTGTAAAGATTATATTAGATATTATTAAAAAATCAAGTACTTTTTTTTCTAAAACTCGAATTAATTTACGCACGTACGAAATTAATTTATTTAAGTTAACATCAGCTGATCGAGTCCAATTTCCTGCAGGTAGTTGATACGCAACGACTGACAACTACTTACCGATCATTGGGCTCGCTCAGATGAAGTTTACTTAAAGAAATTAATTTCTTTAAGTAAACAAAAAACCAAATATACCGGATCCACCCTCTACGGGATTTTTGATCACGTAGACAGTCTAAATTTAGATAACAATGTTTTATTTGAATCTTTGCATAATCGACTGCTTGATTGTGTTAGAAGTAGTAATATAGTAGTTACTTGATTGCTTCGACATTACTTCAATTTAATATTATAATTTACACACACCGCCCATTTTGCTACAAGAGACAATACGCCAAAACCAGGCCTACCGCACTGTTTGCGCATTGGGACCTAAATCTGGGCCATAAGCTAACCACGCAGCCGACACAGTAACCACAATATCTACAAAATAACAAGTAGCTACAAGAACAAACAGAACAATGCTTAGAAGGTGTAATCATTACCCGCCCTTACTCACAAGTCGGACAAAAAGTGGAAGAAACTCATACCCACAAAGATTAAATTCTTGGATACTTTTATTTAGGTAAACTTGGCATAATTATATTAAATTATTCTGAAACTTGTGATGAAGATCTTTCGAAGTGCTAATTGATTGATATTAAAATTCGCGAACTCTTATTTATATTTCTTTAAAACTACCATTTTTAAGTACCTTATTCCTCTTTAATGAAGTGTCAGCGACTCAAATAAAAGTAAGAGGAAGTTTTTTGCAATATAAATTTTGTTACGTGGTTATGAAAACTTTGCAAGTTGTATCATATATCTAATATGAGGTGTTCTCTACTTAAAAAGGAGTCCTTAACAACACCTAGAAAGGCACTTACCTACTATTTCGAAAATTTTTGAAAACACCACACTGAATTATACAAAAAAATAATAATAAAGAACCTAAATAGATGTGTCAACAATTTCACCGCGACAAATTTACAAACCTATCCTTAATTTCGAGCAAAAAAAAAGTTTAAAGTTTAGTAAATTCTACAATTAGAAAAGTCCGATTTATAGAAAGGTTGTTTTTCATTTTGCACTTTTTTTTTTAATGCGGAGGAATTTAAGACGCCAAAGGTTTTATATGATTTAGTTAGGAGTTTTTGTTTTAAATGTATCTTCTCGTATATATTTATACCTGTATAAGTAGTATCGTTAGTGTGTTTTAGTCATTTTTAGTTATTTCTAGAGTTTCATACCTCAAAAGGAAAAAATCGGAACCCTTTTAGGATCACTTTATTGTCCGTCTGTCTGGCTGTCAAGACCCTTTATCTTGAAAACACGTGGAACTAAACTAAAACTCAAATCTGTGGTCCCTTGAAGCTGTGAAAAAATCAGATTTCTAGGATATCTGAAAAAAAGATACGACCGTTTATATCACAAAAAACGCATATTTCGATACTCTCAAGGGAATCAAAATTCACAGGGACCAATTCTCGTTGACTTAGAATCCTGAAATTAGGCGTGAAGCAAATTCTCATAGCACAAGTATAGGAAAAGTCTGAAAAGCCGTAGAGTTGTAGCTATATCACAAAAACAATTGCGATTCAGAAAAATCTTCGTAGGGAAACCTCGATTCATGAATTGAACGTTTTTCATAGGTAAGTTTTTACAGAACCCTCAGTGTGCGAGTCCGACTCGCTCTTGCCCGATATTTTTTAGTGTATTATGTTTATATTTTCTCTTAAATACTCGTACAAGTGTCTGGTCTTAGATATAGACGAATAAATAAATTAAAATGTCAAGAAATCCCCATAAACACCGTTAAATTTTGGTCGTTTTAATCCCGTGGAGGATTGATAAAGATAAAATTAAAAAATAAAGTACATTTTTTCTAAAACTCGAATTAATATACGCATGTACGAAATTAATTTCTTTATGTAAACGAGTCAATGACCTTGTAGGGAGTTGTCGGTCGTTGCGTACTAACTACCTACAGTTCATTAGCCTCGATCAGCTGACGTTTACTTAAAAAATCGTCCATGCGTAAATTAATTCGAGTAAAAAAAAAGTACTTTATTTTTTATCTTTACAAATCGATAGGGTTTCATGTACCGAATCGAACCTCCGCGGATATAAAACGACCAAAATTTAACGGTGTATTAGGTAGAATACTCTCACAGAATTCATAGACTTTTGCTATTGCCATAAAAGGCTTCTTATAGAAAAAATCCCACTGCAGGGTCACAAAATAGATAGGTACAGAAGGCAATCTCATGTATGTACTTCATTTTTTATACCTACGTTCGGCGGTCGCTAGAAAAAGTACTCGGTGATCTAGGACTGGTTTAGCACGGTTTAGTCACGTACAAGATATCGTGTCCGTGACCGGTGTCTATGTGTGCATTGCTCAAGCGTGCTTTGTTTGTAGATTGAATTATGTACTATCTCTTTTTTGTGGCAGGGTATACCTCTAACCAGCAAGTGTACGGGCAATACTTTAACACTTAAAATTGATTGCTTAGCTAAATTTATAGGGATTGCCACACCTAATTATTTACCATGAATGTCATTGATACAGTGTCAATAGTCTTCGAGTAAAGTGGGTGTGTAATATATTGCGGAACCTTCAAAAAAAGGGTAGCCCTCCGGCCATGTAAAATGTCGACTAATTGCTTGTCGATGTTCTAAAAAACCAGCTGGCCCTTGTGTGAAATTCTCAAACGAATTCCCAGAAAACAGGATACTGGGCATAAAACTCAAAGCAATATTTTATAAAAAGCTTTCTGTTTGAACTGTCTGTTACTATACACGGTTCAATCTTGATCGTTTTTATCCCATGGATGGTCAATCCGGTACATGAAACACTAGCGATTTGTAAAGATAAAATAAAAAAATAATGTACTGTTTTTCTAAAACTCGAATTAATACACGCATGTACGAAATTAATTTCTTAACAGCTGAGCGAATCAATTATCTGTACGCAACGACCGACAACTACCTACAGGTCATTGAAAATTAAAACGATCAAAATTTAGAGGTGTAAAAAAAAAATTACAATAAATATATAAACAACTACAATATAAAAAAAAACCTGAAACGTGCAGAGTAACCAGAATTTCGATAAGTTTCTTGTTTTATTTCGGCTTTATTTAACGCGAACTTCTGAAGTTATTATTTATAAGTTAGTATTCATTTTATAAAATGTTTTTTATTCTACTTTTCCAGCTTCATCATTAAATCAGTTAAATTGTATATAACCAAAGTGCATCTAATGATAGTTATAATACTGTCAAACACGGCGCGAATACATTGTTTTATTACGGAGCCTACCTTCCACCTTCGAGTTCCATCATCAGATCGTTTTGATGCTACTTTACAGCCAAAGCGCGACTTATCACAATTCTTATTCTTATATTTTTATATTTATCATAGTATTTATTAGTTTATAATATTAGCTTATGTAAGTATTTTATTATTATAAGGTACTTAATTTATTTCCCATTCTATTTGAAATATTTGTTATTTATTTATTGTGCAAACCTACCACAGTTTTTTTTTTAACCTAAAGGTTGACTGGTAGAGAATGCCTTGTTGCATTAAGTCCGCCTATGTACCACTACTGTACATAAAGTTTAAATAAATAAATAAATTATATGTCCAAATCGCGGCTTCTGGGTACGGTGTAAAAAAAAAACATACAGCTGATCATAGAACCTCCTTTTTGTGTTGGTCAAAAATAGTTTGAGCTGAATCTGGTATATTTTATTTTCTAAGCACAGGACTGATCATAAGTCAGCTACATAATTTTATTTTTCCATTCCACGGAATTGAATAAATAAACAACATGCAACATGTGCGGGAATGGGTATCTCAACGCCAAACAAATAGGTTCCTTAAACAAATAAAGATTCGTAAGCTGTTCGAGTAAGCACACTTAACCCTGTTAAACCAACAAGCGGACACAAAAGAAAGATCAAAGAAACAGCACAGGCGAAAAAATTAAAGGAACTAAGAGATTCTCATTCGGTACTTCTTTTGGAGAGTATGGATGGATTTTTAAAGAAATTAGGAGGCTAGGCTGTGGAAATATGCAAAATAGTTCAACTTCAATATCTTTATTGTAGATCATAGGTTTGTACATAATACAGGTCTTAAATAATTAAATTGATCAGCTACGTCCCGCCCCTAGGGCATACAATAGTCACATAGGAATACAGGTACATTATTATTACAAATTATATTAATATTTTACATAAACCAAGAAAAAAGTTATCGTGGCCTTAGAACAAAAAGATATGGTAACTGTAAAAAAAAAAAAGAAAAAGTCTGGCATCATGATTTCCTACCTCAAAAAATAAAAAAGAGCTCAAACAACCTGCCTTGTCTTCTTCCAACTATGTTGGTCTCGGCTTGTTTTTCTCTTTGAATGATATAAAATATTAATTGACTGTGATCCCATCTTATGGTTCGAAGATGGAGCTCGCTTGCCTATTTTCTTAATAACTACAAACGAGGGGTATTTATTATAATATGGTTATATAAAAAAATATGTTTATCAGTTGTCTAGTACTCATAGCACAAGCTCTGCTTAGTTTGAAACTAGATGGCGTTGTGTGATAGTTGTGGAATAAAAAACAAACTATTTGTAGTTACTAAGAAGCACAGACGGCAAGGAATTCCACTCTTTAGCTATACGCACAATAAGTGTGTTCCCAAAATGTTTTATACGTGTGGGTGGGACGTTCCTATGTCAACGATACAAAACTATGCCAAAGAGCTATCTTTACTGATAAAACATTATTTGTCAAAAATACTTCACCAAGAACATCAGCGCCTTCCAAAGACAAAACTAGAATAATTATTGCATACTTCTTAAAACTTTTACTTTGAACGATCGGAACAAACGATAGCAATTCCATATTTAATTTTCGAGGAAAATTGAAGAAAATGAATTTATCTAAAATCATAACAGTAAAATGTAATAATAGAGAAGAAATAGGGGTCGATCCAAAAGAGCCGAATTGTTACAAGAATTCGGATAGAGGGAGGATATAATTGAATTTTATTATAGTCGTTCTTAACATTATTACATTGCGGGTTTAAGGTTAGTTCAGAAACAAGTTGAGCTGATGTCGCTACAAAAAAATGTAAGGAAATTACTATTGAATGTCAGTATCCACCTGTGGCAATGTATTGGAATTATTTTTAAGTACAAAACAACAGAAGGGTCTGGCTGCCAATAACCGTAAGATTGGTAATGTTTGTTTACCTAGATGAGAGTGTTCTACGGTTCGGTTCCAAAATAATAAAAGGAAATCTTTTTGGTGTTACTTTGTCTGTCCGTCTGCGTGGGAACATGGATAACTCGCTGTCGGACTGTTCGGCAACCGTCCGGACCGAGCCCAAGTCGTCGACGGCGCGTATCGTTTCACGCATGCCTCAAGGAATTATCAGCAAATCGTAGGAGCCCAGTAGGGTTGAAGTTCACTGGGGTCAAGGATCGGTTTCTGAAAGGAAGGCTCGGCCTCGGCAGGACGACTTTCACTCGAAATGATGATGGTGAACATTTACAGTATTGGCCAATTAATTGTAGAAGATAAAAAAACCCCCAAAAACAAACCTACGGCATTGTATTACTGAGAGCCTTGATGACCATTTCGACATTGAAAAGGGAGCGTAGGGCATTGGCGGTCAGAAGTAATATGCTGGCCCACAGGTTTGCGCGTTGTAGTGATTAAGAGTCACACTATTTAGAGCTTACTGTTAGACATGTGCGGCCTGTAGTTCAATTATACGCAGCGATTGCTCAGTGCCCTACGGGTCAAATATAACAATGGATTTAGGATGTTGTTGGGGTGCTCCGGTTTGGTAGTGCCTCCTGTATGTCTCGCTGTAGATGGCTTCCATGACGTGGAATCGTGCAAGAGTCGTGAAAATCGTGCGTAAGTAGCTCGCTTTTTTACTATACAGAGTCCGAGGAAGCACTAACTGCATCTCTGCTTAGCTTGGGACTAGACGACTTTGTGTGATATTATTATATTTGTTATTTGTACATATTTTTTATATTTCTAAACATTTCTTATTACAAATATAAATAAAAAAAAACATTAAAAAATACAAAAAATAGTAGTCCGCCGGTGTCGGGAGCAGGGTCCAAGCTGCCGGTGGTCAGGGCTCCTGAGAGACAAACCTCCGGACAATGCGCGCCGTGTCCAAGAGTACTGCCTTCTGAATCAGGCCCCTGATCCAACTACCTAGCGAGAGCCTCCTCAGATGTTGGTCGAGGCTCTTGGCTATTAAGCCGTTGGCCGTCACGACTATCGGCACAATGACTGCTGTGTCCACTTCCCACATGTCGACAACCTCGCGAGCCAAGTCAAGATATTATTATTATCTTACAGCTCATTGCAAATAAACAGGACTCTAACATCCTGAAAACTCATATTCGTGCCCAAATTTTTTAGATATATGATAGATATTGTAATTGTAACAAATATGGATGAAATAATGTCTGATTTATTTTACTAGACCATTCAGTTATTATAGTTTAGTATATAATATAAATGCTACGCGAATAACTAAGTCAGAAGGAAACCAATTGCTCTCTTTTCGCACTTATAAACCCCCTTCCTAAGGCCTTACCATGTGCTCCTAACGTAATCAATTTGACAACCTACAACTGAACCGTTAAAGAGATAGAGCTATATAGGTGTATATTCCATCCTTCTTTCTCGCTCGCACGTCTTACTTTTTTTGTAATAAACGCCTGACGTTTTAAATCGTCATCGTAAGGCCCCTGTACATATTTAGTAAAGTTAACTGATGCACCCTCAATTTTATGTCTTAATGCATTTCAGTGAAGCGGAAGGGAGGAATGTGGGCAGGCGGTGCGCAGTGTGTGCATGCCTCGCTGCCCCGCGGAGCCCGAGCGCAGCCTGCGCCCACGCTCAGCGGCGCCATCGCCAGCCGCCGCCCGCCCAGGTAACTAACTATCATCAGCATCATCATCAGCCTTTTAATGTTCCCACTGCTGGGACACAGGCCTCCTCTCTAAGAGAGGGTAACTAACTATACAAAATTATTTTTAGTATATGCGAAACCCGAATATTGTTTGTTCAGAATCAGTAACTAAATCGATTCCAATAATTTTTACACCTTGTTATATTTTTTTACAAACATATTTAAAAAAGGTCACAAGTTCGACACCACCTTGACTAATTACAATACTGATCACGGCTGGTCATAGCGGGTATTAGACACCAGCGCTCAGCTGGGTGCGGGATCAAAACAACCCCTCAGTAGCCCGGATGGCCCGGTGACCATGTGTTTTTGTGGACAACCAAGTAACAGAACAAGCTTATAACTTTGTGATTTTTCATGATACAGTTATGAAATTTTGGACAAAGCTTCTTTGCATAAAAATACTAGACCTATGTTTCGGTTATCGCATATACTAAAAATAAGGTTATATAATAATAATATGTCCATATGTCGCATTAGTTTTTAATAGTACATATATATCGATGTTTTTAACCAACCGGGGGTTGACATTAGATGAACTAGCATAGCACATACAGGTAGAACTGTTTATTAGTATCACGTTCCATTAAAAGTGTCTAAAGGGCCCTGTAAGTTGGTTTTGGGTCCTCGTATGCCTTCTAAAGGTCCAAGACCTTAAGATTCTGAGATAAACTGATAAACATTAATATATCATTTATTATCTATTATCTTGGCCCATAGAACATGCCTTACAGACTAACATAATATACATATAATAAAGTAAATTAAAAAATTTACTGTCAGTAAATATAAATAGAGAAACTTATGACTATGTTAGTAACACTTCACACTGCACTTATTCACTTTTTGTTGAACTGTAGCACGTGTTCGTGGAAGCGTTGGAACACTATGCCCTGCGGCCAAAAGCCTTTCTTCAAAATGAGGGGCAGACAAGTGTTCGGGATTCACACCACGAACGCCTGGATATAAATTGATGTTACGGTGCGACTCCAGCAATTGCACCCTCAGTGCGAACTTCTTCTTATAGCGCACGTACTTCACGATGTTTTCCATCCTTATAGTGATTCACGATGGATATGTACACGGGAGTGTTCGGCTGAGCGGCATGCAGTCTCACGCTAGGAATAACAGGTGCTATGCCGCAGCGATTCTTTCTGGTTTGCGTTTGGCGTTTTCTCCTTGGCACCCTATATAGTACTAGCTCTTGCCAACGGCTTCGCCTGCTTAATAGTAGGTTTCTCCGTACAAAGTTTGGAGCCCGATTTCATCTCCTTAGAATTCAACTCAATTTTTGGAAAACCCTCTCTAAGTGTTCGCCTACGTTATACAAGGAAGCCTTCTGCGAAATTTCGCACTCCTAGTCCCAATAGTTTTGACTCTATGTTGATATGTCAGAAAGTCAGTTTTCCTTTTATATATGTATATGTACAGATAACTGTCGCATCGGAGTGATCGGCTGCTGCGTTGCGTGTCGTTGTTCGACTACCGCACGAATCAAATATTTATATGGCCTATAAATAGTTTTTGTTGCGAATCTAAGTGTCTTGTGTATGTAATTGTATACACATCTCCTCGTTGATTTCAACGCGTATCTTCACGTCGACATTGTGGCGGATTTATTTTGCCACAAGATTCGTAGGGTGAGCAGAAATACCAAGAGAGATACAATCCGCAGATGGTTAACTGGTAAGCTTTTGAGCAGTTGCAACCCTAAGGATCTGCAGGCTTCGCCAAGTTGTTAATCTACAATCTTACACTATCTGAAAAGTAATCAATATTTATAATGGGAATGACATTATCTCAACGCTAAGTGGTTACAACAAACGAACAGAAATCGCTTAAGCGTTGAGACGTTACCGATTGTAGAAAGAGATTCGACACAAAACGGTCCTAACTTGGCTAGGCCTGATGATCACTTCAATGAAGTCTTGTTCTGCATAGCTGGCTGGTTCTTATTGGCTGGACGAAGTGAACACTGACGGAGAACAATGACTTCACTTCACGGCTGGTTTGAGAGAAGATTCGCAAGAGCAAACATGCTCGAAAGAAAAAAGTCATATCCAGTTGGATACTGGTAGGGATCGTGATCTATATTATCCGCGATTATCTTAATAGACATGAAAAACCTTTCAACACCTCACAATATGTCACCACAATACTAATGTGCTAATTTTACCATCTTTTGTAACCCATTAATCGAATGAGCAAGCCATTATCAGTCATTTTTATAACCCTGAGAACTATAAGAGTATTCGAAGTTCCATAGTTCTCAATAATTATTCAACTTTAAAGACGCAAACCCAAACCCATACTTAAGGGCATCTTAGTTTCCATATTCAGCTTCCAGTCATGCACCAAATGGGAAGTGTCCTTAGGTATACTTGCATAGTGCATACTGCATACAGGGTTCAATTGGCTTTGGGTTTTAAGGCTAAACTGCATTTATTGCTTATTGATAAATTCTTCTGCCTAAGCCAGAATCAAAATAATGTTCACTGAAACTAAAACCTATTTGTGTGTTTTTACCATAGCTGATTGACAAATTATTCGCATCAAATTCTTGTATTTTTCAGGCCGACTCCACCGTCACCGACTTTAGTTGCTCAAATCGATTCTTCAGTAGCGTGCCTCTGGTTGCTGACACCACTGTCAGCTGGAACAGCAGTGGTAGCAGTTCTAGTAGCAGTTACGACCAACAACTGGCTTCACACACAGGAAAATATGCTGAACCCATCGTACAACGGCACGGGAAGGCATGACTTAGTTGCTAAGCAAACTGTGTCTGGATTATGGAGGATATGTCACACAGATCGTAAGTATTCTTTAAAATTTTCAGTCTCATTAGTGTTGTAAAGCGAGAGAAGTGGTGGCCCAGTGGTAATACAGTAGTACCTCCTCGACGTTGCTTTCAAACTTATTTTCGATATTTTCCTCACTACTGCTCTCAAAACGGTAAAGGAAATAAGCAAAGTCCTGGAACCAAAAATTCGAAGTGCTTATTCATTTAAACGATCCGTAACGTACGTTACGCATACGTTTTAGGCGATTACGGTCCATTCCCTCTCCGGAAGCCTGAGTCTCAGAAGTACCTAGGATCTTTATAATGATGATCATGCTTACGCTTGTACTAATGTTAAGAAAATGAAAGTTTGTATGTAGGCAGGTACAATGTATGTGTATGTTTGTTCTGCCCTAGCGAGGCACACCTCCACCTCTCCGTACAATAGTGACACCGGGCCTCGCTTCCGCACGAATCCGGTGCAGGAACTTCCCGAACTGACCGTGTTCGGTGAGAACCTGCGTCATGCGGAAGGTGAGGACGCCGTGAGGTGATTCCAGCCACTCCTCAAAGAGGGTACTTACCGCCATAATTATGGGCGTGCCCAGCCGAGAATGGCTGATGCCCCCTGGGGCCAGGTGGAATTTCTGAAAGGGAAACCATGGTAATAAAACGGAAAGGGTTACGGAAGGACACGGCCGAGTTTAGTTAGCTCCACCCTAGAGTGGATGAAGCCATTGGTTGATGTTTCACATCAAAAAAAAAAAAAAAAACTATTGTAAATTGACATTAATGTTAGTCGAGTGAAGTTTTCTTCAAAAGGATTTAGCGATACAATACATGTATTTTTCTACGTTTTTAATGTACACACTGATTGCTAACTCACACAAAGCCACGACTTAGCGAGTAGTGTGTAGACTAAAAATATAGAAAAACACATAAAGCGTATCGGTTTGGAATATAGAGCGCGGTACTTTTGAGTACAATAGAGTACGAAACTTCCGCGTGTGTCGCGGGCCTACAATGCGTTTCGTTTCCGTCGCATCACGTGGGAAATGCATTGTCCCACCGTCCGAGTCGGCCCACTTTCGTTCCATTACAAAGTCCGTTGATGCGTCCGCAACTGCGGGACTCCCATTTGAGACGAGTTCATTTCCTTCATTAAATAACGACTTTGTGAGTTATTTTAATGATGCTGTAACGGGACCAATCTACAAACTTATTTTTAGTATACCTTTGCAAAACCCGAAACATGGGTCTAGTATTTTTATGCAAAGAATCTATGGAGGTAAAATATCATAACTGTATCATGAAAAATTACCAAGTAATAAGCTTGTTCTGTTACCTGGTAGTCCACACAAACAGATAGTCCCTGGACCATCTGGGCCACTGAAGGGTTGTTGTGCTCCTGCACCCAGCTGTGCACTAGCGCCTAATGCCCGCTATGACCTCCGATGACCTATGTTGTACTAAGTGTTGGTGGTGTTCAACTTGAGACCATTTTCAAATATTTTTGGGGAAAAACATGGTGTAAAAATTATTGGAATCGATTAAATTACTGATTTTTAACAATCTGTATTTAGATTTCGCATAAACTAAAAATAATGTTGTATAAAGATGGCGCCTTATCGGGAATTTTCGAAAAAAGTATCTTCGCTGTGAAAAGTATAAAGCGCAAGAGAAGGTCACAGGTCGGTTAAAGTCAAAATAGGTCTGGCACGTCTTTTCGAATTTCTTTACAGCGGGAAAACTCATTCAATGATTACTGAAATTAATAAAAGTCATCATAAAAATTGGGATATTATTTTTAGCTTCAAGGCAAGATGTATGAGATTTTCAATGCGGTTTTAACACCATCCCTTACCGCATTACACATACTACGTATGTGTACTACATTTTGTAGCTTACCATTGATTGGCATGCATGAGACGGCTTGGGAAACCACGACCGCTTCTGTCTATACCAATTAATATGGAGAATTCTAACGTGTGGTCTAGACATTATAACTGTTACACACACTAGTTGCTTTTTGGTCTGCTAGTCTCTCCGAAACTTTTTCGGCTTTATTACCTTGACTCTTTTCTGGTACTTGTCACTGTTGGTTTTGGGTTTCAGGAGTAACATTTATTTATTTATTTATATATTCTTTATTGTGCACCGCATAAACAACAAATATTGGTCAAACCTTATTATAAATAAGGGTACAATGGGCGGTCTTATCGCACAGGGCAATTTCTTACAGACAACCTTTGGATGGACTGAGTGAAAACACAAACAACATTGTTCTACTTTTCCACGGTAAAGGCCTTCAACACAAAGGGCAAGTGAAGCGGGTCTTAATAAGTGAAAATCTGTCACTATCTTTCGCTCCACCCACAGCGGGAGGACTTATTTTGTGACTTCCCACACACTTAACTATTAACTCATGTAAATAGTTCCCAAATCAGGCCTCAATTTTTCTGATACGAAAATAGGGTATTTTTTTTGTGACGTAATTACTTTATAATTTTCAGATTTATTCTTAAACTTGTGCTATAAGGCCTTTGCTTTATGCCAATTTTTTTTTTCATAAATTTTGAATCCCTTGAGGGTGTTGTATTTTTTATCGTTAACTTAAAAGTTTGATTTATTTCACAGCTTCAAGGGACCGCAGACTTGAGTATATGGTTTTAATTTCATCTCGATATCTTCACGCGTTCCTTTCTCCTTCTCCCGGTCTTGATGATAGACAGACAGATAGACGGACAACAAAATGGTCCTATAAGGGTTCCGTTTTTTCCTTTTGAGGCACGGAACCTTAAGAAAGAAAACTTCCTTTACCTTTTGAGGACTTTTTTTTCTAGCCTATACTGTCCCCCTGCGGGGTAAAGGCCTCCCTCGATTCTTTCCATTGTTTCCGGCTTTGAGCCACTTGTTACCAATTCCTATAAAAGATATGTATGTCATCTCGTCAAATCCTTCTTGGTTTTTTTTTATATTGCACAACTATCACACAACGCCATCTAGTCCCAAGCTAAGCAGAGCTTCTATTATGAGTACTACGACTGATAAACATACATATATATTTCTAAATACATACATGTTATAGATAAATTACACCCAGACACAAAACAAATGATCGCGCTCATCACACAAACATTTGTCCTGGGTGGGAATCGAACCCACGACCTCCGGCATAGCAGTCAGAGTTACTAACCACTAGACCAACAGGCCAGTCAAAGCGGCGCGGTTTGCCGTGACCCCTCGTGCGATTTGTAATAATTTTACATATTAATGTGTTTCAGCTGGCAGTACGGTGTTCCGGTGTCTCGACATTCCATATTTCCCGTTATCTCAATGGCAGCCAGACCCAAGTGATTCGACGAACGCAATACCATGTAAGTTTTCTTTCCGTACGGTAAATTTTTGAGACGAGGCTAAGGTAATGGCTACCTGTTCTTAGTTTTTTTTTATGGTAGGTAAAATCATCCAATGACAAATTCCGCCTTTGGGCGGAACGGGAAATAGTGTCAGACTCTTACTAACTAAAAACCTACCCTGTTCCTTCCCTGCCTTGGATCCAGAGCCCTGGTATGCATTTTCAGACCTCCCCAGAGCCTCAGACTACCTGTTCTTAGTGTCTTTCTAAAAACTGTGAATGTAGTCACGTAAGAAAGTTTTCGTAAGGCTGCAATCGTTAAGGTTTAGGTAATAAGATTCTGACTCCACTGGCCCCGGGGTTTTGAGAATGCCATCCTTTGGTTCTCGTCAGCGTGAATTTTAGGAGCCTTCGTAGATTTTTTGCCATGGTTTGCGACATGGGTAAATACAGTACCCTAATACTGAGTACAAAAACGGTGTAAAACACAGATTTGAAGGTATTTATGTCGCATAATTATTTTGGTTATGTAAAGAGTAACGAAGATTACATTTCTTCGTCCATTGCGAATTTCATAGTAAAGTAGCGACCCAGTTATGGGCCTTACTTATGAACTAAAAATGGTGATGATTTCTTACTCAGACAGGCGATTTAGATACTACGTGTGATTCACTTCACTACAACTCTCAAACAAAACGATGACCATGAACATCTTAAAGAAACCGGCATGACCTAGAATCTTACATTTGAGAATGCAATGGAACTCCAGTTCGGGTTTTGGCATAAAAAAAAAATCGTACAACATAACATTATTCATTTCGATGCGATCTTATGTGGTGACGACGAGCAATAAGTAGCCCGCCGACCGACCGTCTGGTAACCGTCCGAACCGAGTCCAAGTCGTCGACGGCGCGTATTGTTCCACGTGCGCTTCTAAGAGTTGTCAGCAAACCGTAGGGGCCCAGCAGAATTGAGGCCTATCGGGGCCAAGGATCGTTTTCTGAAAGGAAGATTCAGCCATGGTATGTAAGGCAAAGACGGAACAGGAGTGGGTTTGGTCTGTTAAATTCTAGCACTATCTCTCGCCTCGCCCAAAATCGCGGAGATGTCATTGGATGATTTTCCCATTCGAAAAAAAAAAATAGTGTAATAATGCATACCAAATAAAAATAGGCACTTGAAGACATGATCTCATCCATGATCATTGATCATTTGCCAATCTACAGTGTTCTCGCGCGGTAGTTCACATGCCTCTCATAGAGTCCGTAAGACCTTATAAGTAGATATTTCTTTTTGTAATTATATAACACAAAAGTAATAATAACAGGTTTGGCATGTGTTTCAGACGTGGTGACTCGGTCAGCAGCTCCGTTGCTTCTAGCAGTATTCACGCAGGCGGTCGGAGCGCTTTGTTGCGTCCTAGGACACTGCGTAAAAGGACGCCGGCTTTGCACATTTATTGCGGGCGTTCTTTTTATTATATCTGGTGAGTTGATATGTCTTTTTTTATTTTATTTATATAAACTAGTGCTTGACTGCAATCCCACCTGATGTTAAGCAGTGATGCAATCGTTGATGGTGAGGCGCACTAGTTTATTAAGAGCCTATTCACTCTAGCCTTGAAGACACCTAAATTATAATCGGACTTGAAGACCGCAGCTGGCAAACTGTTCCAGTCCCTCGATGTACGCAGTATAAACGACGAGGCAAAACGCTTAGTCCGTACCGTAGAAGTTTCAACAACTATAAGGGTGGATATTCTAAACTTAGATAGCAGAAAAATAAAGGGACAAAGTTTATTTGTGGCAAGTAATTTGAACTAAAATAGAGAATATTTTTATGTTTTAGAGATGCGTACTAAAACTGTTTGTAGGTAACACTTTTAGTACGAAGCTCTAAAATCATAATAAAAATCTTCAGTATCAAAAAGCAATGAGTAATTTACAATTTCATAAATCCCGGGATTTTATCGATCTTGTTATAGTTCCGGGATTTTACAGGATATATTTATTATCAACTCTATGTTATTTCCTTCTACGAACTTTAAGGAAATACACGCTACCTATTCCGAATTATGTTTATGAGTTAAAAAAGCAGTTGTAATTAAAAAATATCGAAACAAACACATTACCACGGGTTGACTCATGACCGCCTGGTACACATGGAGGCGCATACGGTCGAGATGTGCCCATTTGGGCGCAGAACCGTCGTATCTTTGTGGAGGCATCGGCAGTAGTGAACTCGCGCCAGGCCCTAGTACAGGCGATGGTCCAGAATGAGAACACATGGCAGGCGGTCGCCTCCTTGAGCGGAGCAGTAATGCTAGCTAATGAGGCGACCGCAAGCGTTAAGGAAAATAAGCGTAATTTTAACCAGTAAAAGTCTGACACGCTCTCCTGCACCACCTTAGTGCGGGAGAAGACATTGGATGAAGTATTTCCACTTTAAAAAAACATGTTGAGTTGTACTCTAAACTCCTTGGATGACCAAGCTAGTAATAGCATAACCTGAAATGAAGATGACAAATTAAAAGTTACTTAGATAGATAGATGTATTCTTTATTTTTTTTTTTCTTTATTCTTTATAGATGTATTTTTTTTTAACAAATAAAAAAAACAGGGTAAGTGTGAGTCGGACTCGCGCAATGAGGGTTCTGTACAAACTTACCGATGAAAACATTTCAGTTCCCGGATTAAGCTACGAAGATTTTTCTGAATTGCAATTGTTTTTTGTGAGGTTACTACAAATTAACAATTTTCAGACTTTTTTGAGTACTTATGCTATGAGCCTTTGAATTTTGATTCCCTTGAGAGTATCGTATACGAGAGTATCGTATAATATCGAAATACGCGTTTTTTGTGTCATAAACGGCCGTATCTTTTTTTCCGTAAACTTAGAAGTTTGATTTTTGCACAGCTTCAGGAAACCGCAGACCTGAATGTATGGTTTTAATTTCAACACGATACTTTCACGCGTTCCAGATATAAAGGGTCTTGACAGACAGACATATAAGCAGATGTACAACAAAGTGATCCGATAAGGGTTCAATTTTTTTCCATTTGGGGTATGAAAAAGAAGTCAGAGTCAGTTTTTAGGGATTCGAAAGTCATAAAATATGATTTGGATCCATTCACAATCAGTCCGAACTCGGCCAGAAGGTGCTTAACCCTCAAATTTTACAAGTAGAATTAGGTTTAATCAATGCAGCTGATTATTTATTTAATTGCAAACCAAGGATTTGTGCTGTTTCTTGCATTACAAAAATTTTTTTTCATTGCTTTTTTTTTGTCTTTGTGCTCACACCATAAGTTTTATTGTAATAATGCCTGTACGTGAGGACTTGTAGTTGACTTTCTAATGTTTATGGTTTCTTTTTTTTTTTGTCTGGTTTAATAAGTCGTAAGTCCTCCATGTATTAAATAAATAACTAAAGAAAAACGAAACTCGTTTTTCTTGTCAGCAGGGTCGAAGCCTACTGGGGCCATGGGGAATTTAAAAATAAAACCCGAGGCCCTAGAACAAAGGCAATGAAGGAACAGGAGTGGGTTTTTAGTCAGTAAAAGTCTGACACTATCTCCCGCCCCGGCCTAGAGCGCGGAGATGTCATTGGATGATTTTCCCAACGAAGAAAAAAGTAGTTTTTCTTCTAAGTTACTAAACACCGAGAAAAACATCACAAAGGTCATTATTAACTTAAAGTAGTATTAAGTAGTGAAACAGTGTCGTGAATAAATGAATTGGACTGTCAGGCGAAGAGTTTCGTGCTACTATACTAAAATTGAGGAACAAAAAGCCGAAAAAGTAACGTCCCTTATAAAGGACATGACCCTTTTAACAATACTATAAAATACACATACTGTAAAAAATTCAACGGAGGGCTAGACACACAAACGAATGAACGGACGAACAGCGGAGGTTTAGTAATAGGAACGTTAGCACTTCGAGTACGGAACCCTAAAAAAACAGATGTAAGCGCACTGTGAAAGAAAAAAAAAATGGAGCACATGGCTAAAATAATAACAGCTTTGATGGGATTAACGCATTAGGACTAACTTACAGGTTATAAGCATTTACTATGAAAAATATGCGTCACGTCCGCGCAAAACGACCGAACGCTCAGCATCCATATTTCGAAATCGTTACACAACTGTCTGAGAAATCGGTGAACATACCAGGCTACTTGTAATTATTTAGGTCACTTGAAACTAAAAAATTAATGTCGCAAAAAACGTACATTTCGACAGTCACAAGGGAATCAAAATTCATAGGGTATTCCCATTGACCTAGAACCCTGAAATTTGCATGAAGCAAGGTCTCATAGCACCGTAAATTTGTAATTATGTCACATAATCAAAACTTTTTCGCTTCGGAAAAATCTTCGAGACTTGATTTGGGAATAGAACTATTGACATAAGTTAGTTTATACGGAACCCTCCGTGTGCTAGTCCGGCTCGCATTTGCCCAGTTTCTTTAAAGATAATTTCTTTTGTACAAATAATCTTAAAGTTGTTTTTTTTTTCATTTCAGGTTTAATAATGCTGACTGGAATCGTCATGTACATATCCGTCTTCAAATCACAAGTAGGCCACAAGTTGCGCTACATGACTTACTTTGAAACCCCCAGAATGTCGTATAGTTACGGCTACTCATTTGGACTATACATCAGTGGATTCGTGGCCGCCGAGTTAGCAGGCACATCGGCCATATTCCTATTTCTTCAGTGGTACCAAAAAGATTGGATAACAGAGCTAACTGAAAAAGCCAAAGCTGATTGTCGTGCGTGGGATCGTGAATATGCATTCACAGAATTCAGAGAGCGGGATTCCACAATACTAGAAAGGCGAATGATGAAAAGAGATACATACCCGCCTTCAGGGTCTTCGGCTGCAACTCCACGAGAACGAAGACGCTTCGTGTTCGACGGCGATGATATCCCGCATTGTTCAATACACAATAAAAATAGGAGAATAAATTTAAGTTCAGCGTCATTAAAAGACTTGTCGTCGTCGACGTTGTACGGGTTTCCGGCGGCGCCGAGGCCGACGGCCTGTGACAATTACTTTGAAGAATTCAAAGAGGTGCCTCAAAGCGCAAACACTTTGAGTGGACTAAGGAGTGCGTCAATATTTCAGTCACAGGCGTCGGTGGCAAGCGGCCGATTTCTGGACACTTCGGCGGTGGAGCCACCGCCTTCACGAGAAGAAGAAATGGTGACTTTCGGTGCTGGTGCACGTGGTGGTGATGAGCAGCCGCCACCTCGCCATGACCGCGCCGTGGGCACTGACCCCTACCGCAGAACGACGCCCGTCTGATCCAAGAACTTGGGTTTCGCGCCCCGAATATAAAGCATATCGAGAAGTGATAAGTGACGATTTTATTCCCGTGCTACGTACTAAATAGTTAATGTTCGTACCTAGCCGGATACAGTTAAGAAGTGTCTTTCGAATTTATGAACGTATAATAGGTGCATACGTGACTTGTGTTATAAAATTTTTAATTGTTATAATTCCTTAAATAAACACTGCCATTTGTCTAATTTTTATTTTTTGTAAAAACAGTCTCTAAAGCAATGGTAAATTTTGTAAAGTATGATTGAATTTATTCGGCATTAGTAATGTATGGTAAAGTGAATACTTGTGTCTTGTACAAGAAACAAGTATAAAGTAGGTATACACTTTGTGTTATCAAAATTGGGACTAATGCCATTGCATCGTCATTCAAATATCCAAGGCGTTTTCTAATAATAACCTGTCAATATCATTTAATATGAAGATTAAACGTTATAATTTACTAGCTGCCCACCCCGGCTTCGCTAGGGTGAATTTTTTTTTTTTTTTTTTAAACGTACCTTATTCTGACAAATACGAACGCAACAAATAAATAATTAGAGCCGTCCTAAATAGATTTTTTATAAACACACATACATTCGGCATTAATTTTTGAGTATAATTACTGTTTGACATATCTGTGTGTATAATATATAACATAATAATCATACACTCATAAATAGGCTTTTTCAAATACAACTGAATATGCTACCTCTGTTTGTAACGAAATTTCTTTATTTTTTGTAGTGGGAAATCATCCAATGATTTTTCCCGCTCTAGGACGGATCGGGACAGTATGACAGATTTTTGATCATTTATGACCATTGAACCCTATTTTTTTTAGTGCTGAAGAGGAAACATAACTTTTAATAGCCTTACTTTAAACTCACCAGATAAGAACCATAAATACAGAACACAAAATTCATCGGGACCCATTCTAGAAAGTCAGCCGTCTTGTCAGTAGATTGGAGTAATCTGCAACGTAATATAGGTGTGTGCTTTCAATTCACTAAGTCTCCATTTCTAGAATGGGTCCCGACTGCTACAATTTATCTTTTATTTAAAATATTATATAGTTTAGTGAAATCGGGTGCAACGACTTTCTTGTTTTAGGGCTTTTTCATGAATACTCAGAAAAGCAGTCGGGTTTTTTAGTTTTTTAAATTACCGTTTTTTATTTGTAGAAAATGTTCTACAAAATTGTGGCACATTATATTATTGTATCATCAATAGATTTTCCGGACACGATTTTTTTTTCCGATGAATTGGTCAAGGTCGCTGGAGTCCGATGGATGCGAGACGCACTGGACCGGCCATTGTGGTGACGCTTGGGGGAGGCCTATGTCCAACAGTGGACGTCTTTTGGCTGAAATGATGATGATGATGATGATGATGAATAGATTTTACAGCGCACGCGATGTAAGGTTATTTTCACTCTGGGTTACATTATTACAGATTTAGTAAGGAACCCTAATGTTTTTTAATATAAAGTATAGCCTATTTTACTCAGTAATAAAGTTTTAACTTTCTATAATTGAAACAATTTTCTAGCAATAAAATCGGTTCACTAATTTTTAAATTTTTATGCGTTACAAACTTAAATAAAAATCTTTTCTCGTTCTTATTATAGATAAATTCATACTTTTTAAACGCACGTTTTTATCCCAAGGAGGTATAGTACAAATTACCTCCTATTTCGATCCTTACATTTGTAAGTTTTTATATTGTTGAATAATGTATCCAAGATATTATTTTATAATATCACTGATTTAGATTTATTTAATAATCGTTGAGCCTATTTTCTTTCTGAGTTTGACCCCTCAGGCCCCCCTAGCTAAGTTATGATCGATTCGTTAAGCTTGGTCTTATTGGTCGCTTGTTCTGACCACGTGACTGAGCGTTGAGATGACGTTAGAACAAAGGAATTGGGGGCGTTGACAACTCCAAGCATTCATGCTTAACGAAACGATCGTAACTTGGGCAGAGGGGTTTGGGCAGATTGAGAAGAAAGTTTTTGGGTTATTTAATTATGATTTTTTCAGCAGCAGCTCAAGGATTGGAGGGAATTGCTGATATGAAAACCAGGGGGATAAATGGAAACATGTATTTTAAAAGACACCACGGTACGGCGCCACTACCTATGGTGTCGTTTACATCTTTGTTTGACAACAATAGCAACTTAATAAATCTCCAATACAAAACGTATTTATGTTCATCGAAATTTAACCCTCTGGGTTACGTTCAGCTTACAGGCTGGTCGCCTTCGCAGCAACGGACGTTGATCACAAGGGCGTGAGGCGCCTATGTCTATATTGTATTCTTAACCACAATGACATTTCTATTAAGCGAAACCCGTTTAGGATACATTGTTTTATTACGAAGTTCCCCTACCTGAACTTCCACTTTCGAACTCCATCATCAAAACATATAAATTGCACTTTATAGCCAAAGTGCATCTTATGACAATTCTAATAAGCATATACACGGCTAAGATATGTGGGACACTCAGAAAGTTTTAAGAAAATAAAAAACTAACTTCAATGGATAAAATATTTTTATTAAATCTTTTCAAAGAACTCTTCACCAGCCTCTGTAAAAAGTTTCATGCGTCTAAACCAATTTTAGAAACATTTTTTCCAGCCCACCGCAGACACCAACGGCCTTTTCGAACGCTGCTAGCACGTCTTCCGGCGATAAAAACTGTGGGTATCCCTTTCATAGTCCGGTCAATTTAGATATCCGAGGTTACAAAAGTTCGCACCCAGCTGAAAATTAGTGGAATTGTTTTTTTTTTGGTGGGTAAAATCATCTAATGACATCTCTCTTCGTCATCCTTGGGCGGGGCTGATAGTGTCAAACTTTCTAGGACTAACAACCCACCCCGTTCCTTCGTTACCTTTCATACCAGGGCCGAGCTTTCATTTCAGAAACAGACCCTTGGCCCCAGTAGGCTTCGACCCTGCTGGGTCTCCACGGTTTGCTGATCACTCCTGGTTTCAATTCTGAAGATTATCTGCTTGCTTGTAAACATCATAATATGCTACCGTTGCAGAATAGGCGTATGATTTTGGACACGCTTTTTCTTTATAATATCTGTAATAGTATTGCTTTGAGTGATTTGGTTCTAAGATTGAGTGCTCCGCTTCGACAAACTAGGCACACACAGCTTTTCGATGTACTACACAGTAAAACTAACTACGCACAAAACTCTGTCATTGTTAGGATATAGAGAAACTTTAATAAGAAATTCTCTCATTTTTTTAAAACCAAAAAACATACCTTCAGGAGTCTGTTGGTAATTTCCGTATGCGATAAATTAGTCAATAATACGAATAGTAATTGGTAACAGTAATTTATACACCACTTCAACTCTTCACACTCATCCCAACACACTCGCCAACGCCACACAGTACTACTAGGCTTAGATGGTGCTAGCGTTTCTTTTTTTTTTCTGTTTGTTTCTGATGCTTTTGATATTTGATGTTTGGATAATAAATTGTAAATCCCTAATTGGCTGTAACATTAGTTTATTATTAAATAAAATTTGTAAAAGAGCTGTGGATTTTGTGATTAAATAAATCAACTCCTTGAGGAGCGTGGGAACAGTATCTGCCGTCGATGACTTGGGCTTGGTCCGGACGGATACCGGATGGTCGGACAGCGAGCTACTTATTGATCGCCATTCGTAAGCCCGCGCCTAAGGTAGCTGGCAATCAGTATAGCAGCGGAGGCTCGAGCGTGAAGGCCGTTGCCTCACGCGTGCAGCTTTCTCCTTGGCTAGCATTACTGCTTTGCAGAAGGAAGAGACCGCCTGCCACTCCTCATCACTTCGGACCATGGCCTGTACCAATCTTCGGCGCGAGAGATCGTCGACGAGAATACGGCGATGCTCTGTCCAAGCGGGGCAAGTCTCTACCGTGTGCTCCACCATGTTCTCCGGGCGGTCCAAACTGTGGTGACACCTGGGCGTCGGTTCCACATGAATTCGGTACAAAAAATCTCCGAGCTTGTCATGTCCAATGAGAACTTGGGTCATGCGGAAGATGAGGATGCCGTAAGGTCTTTCAAGTCACGCCTCAAAGAGGAGACTTACCGCCATAATTATTGCGTGCCCAGCACTGGGTTGCGTCAGTCGCAGTCGCTATTTCACCATGAGATTCCGCCGTAAATCTGTCCGCCATGCCGCGACTTGTCACGACAGCGGAGTTTAGCCCCAGCGTTGCATCCCCTCGCGCAAATCGTGCATGCGTGTATGGACTGTTGCCTCCAGATCCCCTGGCGGCAAGCCAACAATGCGGCTCGCCACTTCGCGGGAAACCGTGCAGCATCCCCGCACCAACCGTATGGCCGTGACCCTCTGGCATGAGTTCAGCTGGCCCCTCGGTTTCTTCCGCAGCGAAGGCGAGAAGTTTTATCATAAAATTAGCTAAACAGAAATTGTAGATCAGATGTGATAAAAGTAAACTTCTTTGTTAAAAAAAGTGACCGTTTATGTCGTAAAAAGCGTATATTTAAACACGTGCTTTATAAATAAAGACTTTTTTTCGCTAAACTTTCTGACTGGCCTGGTACATTGATTTTTTACAGAGTTCCGGTAAATACACTGATGTCTATTTATTAACCAACACTGAACTCGTGGCTTTCAAAGTGCTTTTGTCCGTGTTTGTTATCCGCCATTTTAGCGCTGTCGGCAATAGCGAGTATTTACGGTAGTAAAGCTAATTCGACCTCAGCGAAACAAATATCGATAAATGTTGCTATTACGTTTTGTTAGTAAGTTTATAAGAATATTTTAAACTTACTGTATATAATCTTACTGTACTGATTTTGTCTTAATCAGACTGATAAAAAAAAATACAACCGACTTCAACGTAAAAAAAAAAACACTAAAAAGTGCAAAATAACTTTAATTTCGGAAGTCGGTGTTTTCATAATAGGTCTCTTTGTTATTAAACACCGATTTCCGAAATCAAAGTTATTTTGCGCTTTTTGGTGTTTTTAAAGTCGGATGTATTTGTTTTTTGTAACGAGTTTTTTATTTCGCACTTTTTAGCTATTATACTCGTAGTACCATTCGGTTCCATCATCAAATCATCTTGACAATACCAAACACGACTTGGATCCACTGATTTAATACAGAATTCCGGTTCTTACCTAACTTCCAGCTTCATCATCAGATCAGTTCTATGTATACCCTCCATAGAATTGATCTACCCCTTCTTCCTTCAGTCTTCCTTTCAGTCATCGACTACATGTATAAACAAAAAAATTTTACTTGTTACGACAGTTCGGCTAAGATTTTTTGAAGAGTTCCGTTCTATATCTTCGAAGTTCATCAACAGATCAAAACTATATTTCTATGGACCAATAAATTCGTGTCTACATGTTGTTTGTGCATTGTGTGTCTTATAGGTCAAATAAAATATTTTTCTTCCTTTGTATCTCCTCCTTTTTGAAGTCGGTTAAAAACAGGAAAGATATGATGAATATTTCTTACTTTTCTAGTCTTAACATTCGTGATCAAAATGTAATGAACTCAGAAAATGGTTGTTTTTAGGTGTCCAGTTGGTAGTTTCCATATTCTGAATTTAAACTTTCCTTTCCTCAAAGTCTTTTGGAAGTCTGAAAAATATTACGTTCTGAAGTTCTGATTTTGAAGAGATATCCAATTAAGGTTGGACAATTGATATGCATTAATATCGAGTGCGAGAAAATAAATTGACTACACAAGCTTAAATAAGTTAATATCACGGAAAAAATGCGTTATTCTATTGTACCATCGATAATGAAACTATCGATATGATTCAACCACTAATTGTGAATAAAAATAATTTTATTCAGACATATTTCACTAATTAATGTGTATAGTAAAACATTATTGAAAGTAAGATATCATAAAAATAAGTATGATATGATTACATTCTACGTAAAAGGCAAATTTTGATAAAAAAAAAATTATACGAGTACATCTGTTTTTTTTTTTTTTTTTTTTTGTGGCGCCTCTTACGATATACACAATCATGGCCTCATTTTTTAAAGGTTTTATCCATTTCTTAAACCAAGAATTCGAACGAAATTAAGTACAATGCAAAAATACTTCAGCCTTCATAGATACACCGTTAAATTTTGATCGTTTTAATCCCATGGAGGGTCGATTCGGTACATAAAACACTATCGATTTATTAAGATAAAATTAAAAAATAAAGTACTTTTTTTTAAACTGGAATTAATTTACGCATGACGGAAGATGACGTACGAAATTAATTTCTTTAAGTAAACGTCAGCTGAGCAAGGCCAATGAACATGGTATAACTTCGCTGATTTTATTTGTGATTTCAGATATGCTCCCATAGTAAAAGTTGTTTGTTGTCATGACTACAATCACGTGTTTAAGTATCGTCTATAAATTACCAGTCACACTATATATTTTTTTATTAATTATAAACTACTGCATGACTGCGATGCCACCTGATGGTAGCCAGTGATACAATTGTTGATGCCGAGGTGCACTAGTTTATATACGAACTTATTCACTCTAGCCTTGAAGGCACATAAATGGTATGTGATCGGACGAGAAAAGTGATGCAGGCAAATAGTTCCAGTCCTTCGATGTACGTGGTATAACGACGAAGCGAAACGCTTAATCTGGACCGAATATACCTTTAAATTTTGGTCGTTTTAATCCCATAGAGGGTCGATTGGGTACATGAAACACTATCGATTTGTAAATTTTTTTTTTTTTTTTTTCGAATACTCGTTTTAATATACTCGTACATACGTACGAAAGTAATTTCTTGAAGTAAACAAGTCAATGACCTTATAGGTAGCTGTTGGTCGTTGCGTACTAACTACCTACAGTTTATTGAACTCGCTCAGCAGACGTTTACTTAAAGAAATTAATTTCGTACATGAGTGAATTAATTCGAGTTTGAAAAAAAGTACTTTATTTTTCATTTTTATCTTTACAAATCGATAGTGCTTTATGTACTGAATCGACATTCCGTGGGATTAAACGACCAATATTTAACGGCCTAAATAAAAAAATGGCTGTTAGTCGTGCTAAAACTCGAGAATGGCTGGACCGATTTGGCCAATTTTGGTCTTCAAATATTTATAATACTACAGGGAAGGTTTAAACGGTAAGAAAATAGGGAAAATATCACGAAAAAATAAACCGACTATTATGCGGTACAAAGATTGCCAGGTCAGCTATTCTTATAGATAAAAATGAATCACTGTGCTGTGTTAGTCCCGCTAAAACTTGAGAACGGCTGGACCAATTTGGTAAATTTTGATACTCCAGAAAAGGTTTAAACGGTGAGAAAATATGGGAAAAGGCACAAGAAATCCGATTACATAATATTCATAGACTATTTAAGGCGGTACGAAGTTTGCCGGGTCAGCTAGTATACATAGAAAATAATTTTATCTTCATACCTTGGATGAAACATTTGATCGAAGCTTCATACACATACAAACAGCATAAACAAGGATACATAAAAACCTTTTTTTTAATCCCATTTTATTTGCAGGGTTTTTTTTTATACAGAATATGTCACCCCGATGATCTAATACAAATATTTTAAATACATATTCACTAGTCTACCCGCAACCTTATATACATAATAATAATACGATAAAGCATTCTAGCCTCATCTCTTAAAGCTGAGGCTAGAATACAATTATAGAAGCCCACATTAAAACTGTTGGCAAAAGCTTGACGTCTTTGGACCCCCACACGAACACACTCCGATAGAGCATGGTGCACATCTTCTATAGTGCCACAGGCAACACAATTGGGAGAATCGATTTCAATAAATGCATCATAAATGCAAAAATGTTGAATGGTATGTGGCCAGATCAGAGTCTCAATGCCGTCACAACCAGTTGTCTGTCCATTCTTCCCTCGCTGAACCAAAGCGTCCGTGGAAGAGATGGCTGAATCGTCCTGTACCAAATGCCCTTCGTTAAAGATCTTTTGTCTAAGTATTCGGACCAAGATTCGATGCATCTGTCTCTGACCAAGGGTAGGATCTCAGTATGCCAAGTATGAATATAATTTTATCTTCATACCTTGAATGAAACATTTGATCGAAGCTTCATACACATACAAACACTATAAACAAGGATACATAAAAACCTTAAACTTTCAAACTTTATAAAATTTAAAAAGGAAGTCGTAAAAAACCTTCATTTGTTTAACAATAGATTCTTTTTCGCTGTCAAAATATGACTATTGTCAAATAGAGTAAAACATTTAAGAGTCCTATAGTGTACTAAGTGATTTGTTTAAAAAATAGAATATAATGGCACCGTAAGTATTGTATGGAATTATTTTCAGCCTGGCCATGAGCCGTTATCAGTGAGATGAAAGAAAAATAGAAACTCCGCTCATAGTTCACTCGACGCGCTCAATGTAGTAATATATATGTCAATGGACGCGCTACTGAATTTTGCTTCTCTAAAAGTCATTCAGGGCGATATCATTACATGTTTTTCAACTCTAAAAGAGGCGGTTCTTCTGAGAAACATAAATTAGTAAAAACAACAGTCCCATAAAATTAGGACATTGAATCAATTCATTTAATTATATAGAATAACAGAGCAGCGCGGCGAAAGCGCTACAACCGCACTGCTGTCGCGCGACACGTTGCGGCGAATTAAGAGGTGTCCTTGGAGCCTAGTGTAGCTATACAGTAGCATGGGCAATGCTATAGGCACACAGTGTACGACTAAGCACCGATAGACTGAACACCGACAGGACTACTTCGACGGGACTCGCCGATAGGACATTTCGCCGACAAGACTTCGCCGACAAGGCTCATCTGCAACGAAACTTATCTCCGATAATAATCAGATACCTACTTTGAAAATCGATTCTGTTTTTCTAGTAATAATTATAAAACTCTTAAAAATAAAATCTTGCATATATTTTGTATAACTAGCTTTTGTCAGCGGCATCGCCCGCGTTGTAGGTTCTTCATACAAAATTTGGATCCCCGTTTCATCCATTTAGGAGGCAAAGAACTATAGAGAAATATATATGGAGCGTGGGCTCTTAGACCAACAGAGATCAGATCACTTGAATAGACTTGTCTGTCAATAAATATAAAGAAGTAAACTAATTTTTGTGAAAAAATAATGGGGTTATGTTTTTATAAATAAATTTCCACAAAAATAAATAAATATTGTCAATATCATTTGGCACCATAATTAAAAAATAAATAAAATGGCGATAGTGACTATATTCAATAGATTAAATTTTTTTTTTATTATTATTTATTTAAAACGACCACCGAGACCTCCGAGAGCTTCGTGAGCTTGACTTTTTATTTTTTCTTTCTATTGGCATTGGAGTGTAGAAAATAATTCATATTAATGTCATTCATAGTTTTTAGGGTAAAAACCAAAAAACTGAACCCCTAAAGGATAGCTTTGTTGTTTGTCTTTCTGTCTGTATATCAAGCAAGACCCTTTACCTCGACAACACGTCGAGATATCGAGTTCAAATTAAAGCCTCAATACCAAGTCTACAGTCCCTGGAAGTTGAAAAAAATCAAACAACTAACGAAAAAATACAGCCGTGTCTTTGCAACGTATATTTGGACACTATCAAGGGAAACAAAATTGGCCCGTTGAACCCAAAATCCTGAATTATAAGTCAGTCTTGTAGCACAAGTAAGAAAATCAGTCTGAGAATAGTAAATATGTTGAATGTCTCAAAAAAAATGTACGATTTGAAAAAACTTTTCGAGACGCCATTAAGAAATTGGAACTATCTACATACATAAGTTTGAACGGAACCCTTAGGGCGCCTTCAAATTAGACGTAAAGTGCCACGCGGCGGCAGCGAGGCTGCAGCGTAAAAACGTGTGACGGCCGCGCTACAACTGCGCTGCCGCGGCACGTCTTTTATTTACATGAAACTAGCGATCCGCCCAGCTTCGCACGGGTGCAATGGTGATATTAAATATATTATGCATGTATTATACATATTGTACAAAAATTGCAGATATAGGGTACTACTCAGCCGCTAAATTAAAATGGGACTAGGCAGGCCACGTCTGCCGTATGTCGCAACAAAATTGAGCAAAGTGCGAAGCAAAGCAGGAGCCGGTGACGCGGTAGGGCCAGAAGAAGATGGCGTGATGATTTAGACTCTTAAAGGATTGCCCGGAAGTAGTTAAAGACAGAAAGTGGAAGAATGGAAGCGAGGGAGGCTTTTGCCCTGCAGTGGGACACTACATGCTCAAAATAAATAATAATAGTAACGTACACCTCATATGTGAAGACAATTAATGACCTGAAAACTAATTTCATTTTTCCTTGCAGAAAGAAAAAAGGGGCTGCAGATGAGCAGTCGATCATTGACAAAATTTCATCGTAAGTACATAAAATCCTATGACCAGTGCAAAACCAGTGATGCCATATATTTTTTTAGGCGGGAAGTCAGCCAATGACATCTTCTGCACTCGAGCGGAAAGGTGTTAGACTTTTACTGACTAAAACCGCACCTGTGTCCTTCGTTGCCTTTTATACCAGGTGGCTTCCTTTCAGTAGCAGACCCTTGACCCCAGTAGGCTTCAACCCTGCTGGGCCCCTACGGTTTGCTGACATCTCCTTGAGCCGCGCGTAGAATACTATGCGCCGTCGATGACTTGGGCTTGACCTGGATGGTTACCAGACGTCCGAACGGCGAGCTACCTATTGCTCGCCGTCCGCAAACCCACACCTCCGATGTCCGGAAATCAGGATCGGGATTCTGGCAGCTGGGGTATGAGGGCCACTCCATCGCGCGTGCACGTGCAGTTGTTTCCCTGGTTAGCATTACTGCTTCGCAGAAGGAGGTGACCGCCTGCCACTCCTCCTCGCTTCGGACTATAGCCTGATCCCACTACCACCCGATCGCCCCCACGAGGACACGGCGGTGCTCTGCCCAAGTGGGACACACCTCTCCCGTCACTCCTCTATCGAGTGATGGATGGCTCCGAAACGTGATCGTACAGAATAGGCTTCATCAGAAGGTTAAAAGTCACCCAAAGGACAATGGAAAGGGCTATGCTGTGAACTTCCAAGCGTGTTCACATCAGAAATGATTGTCTGTAAGAAAACCAAGGTTACCGATGTAACCCGAAGAATCGCCAAACTCAAGTGGCAGTAGTAGGTAGGGCAAATTGCTCGCAGAACAGATTTTCGATGGGGCCGAAAGGTTCTCCAATCAATCACGTACCAGAAGACTCAGCATTCGAAGGCCTCCCACAAGGGAGACCGATGACCTGGTCAGGGTTGCGGGAATCCGATGGATGCGAGATGCACAGGACCGGTCATTAGAGTGAAACTTGGGTGAGGCCTATCTCCAACAGTAAAAGTCTTTCGGCTAAAATGATGTGATCTAGAAGCTAATTGAACGCTGTCTATACTTTTGTATATGGTTTGAACGGTACCCAGAATAGATTTCTCTTCTTTACATAGCCTATGATTTATTCTACGTCTAAATAAAAGGCGTTCTTAGACTGTTGTAATTAAATTCTGATTACTGGCCGGTGTAAGGTAATCTTTGAAACTCCCTATACTTACCGGACTATAAGTTTGATCTTACAAAGGCGGATAAGGATTATAATATTTGTGTATAGGTTTACGTATCTTCTATGTGCATATGCTCGGAACGCTTGATATCATAGAAAATAGCTTATGCACACATAAACGCGATGCACAATAATCTATATGTCACCAGTAAATTGTAGATTCCGTATGATTGTAATAAATCTTCAATAAACTATAATTTCTCGATATAATCGTTTAATGTACGATAATTCACATCAAAATTCATAATTTCCAAGATAACCGTGTCTTATTTAGAAAAAATAGTTTAAAATTTCTCGCGATAGTTTACAATCTTACGGCGTTTGCAATTTCCGGTGACATATACACACCATCAAAGCTAACTTATCTTCGTGAGATCGAACGAATGCCAGTCACACACGTTCCAAATTATTGTCAAGTTTGCAGCCACCTAAGGTCATACATACGTAACCGCTCTTACGCACAGTAGACTTGTCATGCATGCTGATAACCACACACCGTCAAGTTTACCGGACGCTGCTTCAAGTGCACTACAAAATTGACGGTGAACTAGATCGAGTGTAGCTGGCATTAGGCAACTTGTTTTAACGAGTTTTACGAGATATTTTCAAATATTTTGAGCCTATTTTCAAATTCACCACCGTCTTATAATAAACAAGATACTTACCTAACCAATTTAATTTATTCACTAATATTCTTTTTTTTTACAGATATTTGGTCAATCCATTGTAAGTGTTCCATTTTCTCATTATTTTTTTTTTAATTTAATATAGATGTAGAAAATTTGTTGCACATATTTGTATACGTTACTGGCGATCTGTGTAATTAGGATTTTTTTTAAATACCTGAAACGTTTAGCCAACGTATTAAATATATATGTGATATTTGTGAGGTGAGCAAAATCATTTGTTCTGTGTCTGGGTGTAATTTGACTATAATATGTATGTATTTAGAAATATAAATATATAGGTATGTATCACTTGTCTAGTACTCATAACACAAGCTCTGCTTAGCTTTAGACTAGACGGCGTTGTGTGATAGTTGTGGAATATTATTATTATTTAATTAATATTTTGCCTAGGTATTCTATATGATGTCGATTGTTCAGCAGGCTTAAATAACATATAAAATAAGCCTCCATATAATTTGAGCCTCTGAGCTCCGTTGGAACTCCGGCGTGCGAGGCTCTCGAATCCTCCATCAAGAGCAGAAATTACCGGCCTTGAATGAAAACACGGACATAACGGCCTTGTTTTAATTTATCAGTTTACCTCTACCATGAGTTTTAAGCAATAGTATTCGTCGCTACTCGATATCGACGCCGTAAATATTTTGTATGGCAAATTTTTCAGCGCCTCTAGCGGTCACTTGCAGAACCAAAATTTGCCATACAAAATATTTACGGCGTCGATATCGAGAAGCGACGAATACTATTGCTTAAAACTCATGGTAGAGGTACTGGACGTGTTTGATGATAGTTTAGAATAACCATATGGTATATAGGGTGACTGGTAATTAGTGAACAATACTTAAACACGTGATTATAGTCATGATAACAAACGACTTAACCTGAAATCGTGAAAAAATCAGCCAAATTCAATACATTTTGACCAGTTAGGCGAACATAAATACCAGCAGATATTTTTTCCCGATTTCAGGTTTGGTCCCGTAATTATGATCTAAGATCCGGTAGAAGAAGAACCTTCCCTCATCTGTTATTTGATTAGGGTAAATATTATATGCTAGATAATGCATTTATTTATACATTACAAATTGGTTGTCTAGCTTAATCTGGTGCCAATGGTGTTAAACAATTGAATTTGTTGTTACATTTTTTTCATCAATTACCCTGATTGGTACTTGGCTGATTTGGCTTAATAGCAGATGAAAGAATATATTTCTAATACCAGATCTAGAGCAGAAAGTTGTATATCTTAAATCTAGCTAACTATGGATTCGCACCATTTTTACTAAGGCAACCTAATAGCATTGGATTAGAAATAAAATAACCTTGCATTTGATATATAATTTAATGAAATAACAGATGAGGGTATATTATGAACATATACCTTTTTAAACGAGGCAACCCCCCACCGAGGAAAAGTAGTTAACTTATATTTTTTTAGTTCCTTGGAGCGTAATCTTTCAGCTGATGCTAGACTTTCTTAAATAACCAATCAAGGTAGTAGATGAAAAAAATGTAACAACAAATTTAATTGTTTAACACCACTGGCACCAGGAATGAATGAATGAATGATATGCAAAAATACAAATGCATGCATGCATTAATGAATGCATTATCAAGCATACAATATTTATCCTAATCAAGTAACAAATGAGGTAAGGTTCTTCTTCTATCGGATCTCGTACTAATAATAAAAGTTGTTTATCATGACTAAAATCAAATGTTTAAGTATCGTTCACTAATTATTACCAGTTATCCTATATACGTCGTTAAATTTTGATCGTTTTAATCCCGGGGAGGGTCGATCCGGTACATGAAACACTATCGATTTGTAAAGATAAAATAAAAAAATAAATTGCTTTTTATTCTAAAAGTCGATTTTTCTCCAATCGACCCTGCACGGGATTAAAACGATCAAAATTTAAGGGTGTAAAAATACAACTGTTCTACCCTATCTACTTGCGTTTGAGCTTTTTGTATAATATTTGTTTTCAGCCGAAGAGCTGAACCCCCTAAAACCCCGATCTCAGGTTGTGGAGAACGAATAAAGAATATGGCAAAAAACAACTTTAGAGGCTTAATTGGCGTGATAGTGCCATTGTGTGCACTGTCACATCAAGTAGAAAGATTTAATGTTGAGTATACCTTTATAATATTTTAACTTCTGTACTTTACATCAGTTTTCTGATTTTGTAGTTGAGTATTTGTCAAACCTTAATGTTGCCCGAAAAGCTATCATAATCTGACAATAAGTTAGTGTTACGCCTAATCTGAACTCACCCATCAAAATTTGGTCCGAGACGTCAACTCAAAAGACTACTTAATTTATAAACCTGTCATTAGTTGCATTTTTTTTTAAATTTGTGTAAAATCACTTATATTCAATAGTCCCTGTGTTAATTACTATGAATCTAGTAATAATCGTTAGTTTTATATATTTCATAATTCTTTAAATAATATGAATATTTTGAGTGTCGTCGTAGTTTTTGGTTGTAGGTAGACCTTCGTAAAATGGAAGATTAAATAGATATTAACACAGTATACATAAAACTTTATCTTATGGTGACTGAATAGTTAGTAGATCGGTTATGACCGTATAGTGACAGTTTACGTTGTTTATATTTGTGCATACGGGTGTTCATAAGGATTAAAGATCACAAGAAGTAACTGTGTTTATCTTAAAATGTTCTTTGACAGAAACAAGTTTTCGTCCGTTTTGTTCGACAGGGCAACTACAAGGCTTAGACACGTTCTTACTATAGATGGAAGTACTTAAGGCCCCTTCAAATTAGATACAAAGTGCCGTGAGAAGAACGGCTTAAGCACTGCCGCCACGCTGCTTTGTTATTCCATATAAATAAAAAACGCGCGGCCGCTGCGCTACACCCGCGCTGTAGCCGCGCGTAAGTTTATCGATCGACTAGTGACGATGCGGTGCGCGACGGTAGCGATGCAGCCGCGCTGCCTCTTCGTGGCGCTTTGCGGCTAATTTGAAGGCTTCCTTATGTTTACCTACGTATTAATTGAGTAGTTTTTGTTTGCTTTTATATTTGCACCAAGTGCAACTCCATTTTGTGTCCTGGCAATTTCTATCCATACTAGGTTGTCTGGAAGAAATCGCCGAGTGCGATAAGGCCGCCAATTGTATGTTTTCTTTTTTATAAGGTTTCCTTTTTATAATATATATTGTAATCTTGGTGTACAATAAAGTAAAATAAATATATATTCATTATTTTCGTTTCAGCCTCAACTAAAACTGTGGCTCATGTGGCAGTGGATGGTATGGTTTTATCTGGTCCAACCTATTGCAGTTCCTTGCACATCTTTGATTCCCATATTTTTTCTACCGATGGTTGGAATATACAATTCCTATGATACTTGTAAATGTTATATGAACGTAAGTATTTGTTAATCCTTTTACGTTTTTATTTCGCAAAAAAAAAATGTATCAATACAAATTTTAGAGATATGTAGAACAGGGTATAAAGTGCCACAAAACCTCAATTGAAAACGGAGGATCCTCCGACTAGACAGGTTCTTCTATGTCTCGTGAGGGCAACTGCCCGAAAGGTCATTTTGGGCTGTCGTATATGTTAAAATCACGCGGAGAACTTTAATTGCGCGATGCAGAATTTTGTCGTTTTTATTTTATTTATTTAATTTCCAATCCTAATAACCGGAATAAAAACTAGATTTTAGAGTGCTGTCACATCCCTGCATTTCAATCGTATGCCAATAAAGGTAATTCACGTTGGAGGTAATTCACGTTGTAGTTATCATTTTACATAATATGTAAAATAACAACTGGCAGTAGTAGTTGTTACGAGTATTTTACATATTATAACAACTACTACTATATTGCATTGCATAAATTCAAACGGCAGATATGTGTTACTTTGCATTTCACCAATATGGGGCCTAACTATTACGTGTTCAAAAGTCATGAGTGCGAGTGAAAAATAGGGATGGGGCTATACACTCTATACAGCTCCATCCCTTTAAAAGTTCAATTTAGAACTCATGCTGTACCCGTTTTTATGGATGGACAACTATCGTCATTATCATTCATCAAACACAACGTCATGTAAAGAAACAATACTCGATTTACAGGAGGGTATTATGCTGTACATAACAAGTGCTTATCTATTGGTGCTGCTCAATAATTCTGGCATAGATAAACGTATTGCTCTATGGCTTCTATGCCTTGGAGATAATAATAAGTTTTCTGGAAAAATGTAAGTACGTTTACGGTATGTTTAGTGATCCACCTCGACTTCAAATAGGTAGCACTAAGATGACTTATTTCTATATCTTTCTATTCAGCGGGGCCCCTCGAGTTAGTGACAACTAGTGGCATAGCTTTGCTTGTTCAATGTACCTCACGAATTTACTGATAAAATCCAATGCACCTCAAGCATTTTGATAGACATTACGATTAAGCGCCTTGTCTATCCAGCGGGGCCCTTGGTTATATTACGCTCGGAGTACATAAAAGTTATGCTGATTGTAAGTTGCACCAATGTACCTCTCGATTCATGTTTTAACTTCTAGGAATATTAAACACGACAGGAGAAATTCAGCAGAAAAAAATTGTCTATCCAGCGGGGCTCTATGTAATACGAGTCCATACGTGCAAAAAAGTACACCATTGTTATGTACTACCAATATACCTTTCATTTCTTTACTAATATTTGTTTTTTTTTTTTGGCGAGTTTTTTAATTTTTATTTTACATACAAAATAATAACTAAAGCTTTTGATAAGGTAAGGTCAACACTCAATCACATTAATTAACAACGAAGAATCTTTGGTCGTAGCATAAATAATATTAATATACTTTTTTTCCCGCGCTAAAGTTTTGCTGGTTGAAGATGAAGCAAAGGTATCAATCCGCTATACATCCTAATTATTAAAATATGGAATTCAAATATTGTTTTAATGTAGAACACATTAAAATGATAATTTGTTTGTAATATCAAATTATTGTGTAAATATTCATGTTTATGTATAACTAGCTTTTGCCTGTGGCTTCGGTCCCATTAACTGACTTCTCTGTTCTACTCTACCCTACTCGACCCTACTACACACTATACACTATTACCGCTATACATTAGCAGTTTAGAAAACTCGCTAGCAAAATTTAGAAAACTCGCAAAAAAAACAAATATTAGTAAAGAAATGAAAGGTACATTGGTAGTACATATCAATGTTGTGCTTTTTTTGCACGTATGAACTCAGATTACAATGGGCCCCGGTGGATAGACAATTTTTCCTGCTGAATTTCTCCTGTCCTGTTAAATATTCCTAGAAGTTAAAACATGAATTAAGAGGTACATTGGTGCAACTTACAATCAGCATTAATTTTATGTAGGTATTCCGAGCGTAATGTGACTGAGGGCCCCGGTGGATAGACAAGGCGCATAATCGTAATTTCTATCAAAATGGTTGAGTTAAATTGGATTTTACAGTAAATTCGTGAAGTACAATGAACAAGCAAAGCAATGCCATTAGACTTGTCGCTCTAACTCGAGGGATAGAAACACATCTTATTTCTTAAAATAAGCTATTAGATCAAACTATCTTAAATGCTTGAGCAAATACGGATGTAATAAAAATAAGTTATGTTGTATATCAAAATCTATTAAACCTACCCAATTTAAAGACAAAAATAAACTTCTAGCAAGTAAATATGTTTACAAAAGTAGGCCTCGCATAATCAGGCACATTGACTTATATGCGCTCTCGTTAGAACTGACATGATTATTAATATAACAACTCGGGAATGCTTGGCTATTCTCAGGACTCATCTGTGTATTTTTTTTTCAGGTTAGTTTTTAAAGCTAGTACAGCGGCATTTTTTCTTTCGATGTTTAGTAGTCGACTGATAGCGGCATATAATCTCATACAAATAATGACCAATGCATTTGAAAAAATCGAAGTAAGTACTTTAATGTTAACAAACTTGTTATAATTTGATATAGTGGAAAACCTTATTTTACACAAAATGTGTTTACACAAAAGAGATTGTTTGTCACATTGCAATTAAATACATTTACTTAGCTGATTTTGTGGAAATATAATACATCGATTACATAGTTTTTATTCAAAAGAACATGTTATCTGGTGGATTCAGTTAGATCCGGCTGCCTAATTCCTGACAATTACATTCAAGAGTTTGATGTGGTTTTTTGTCTCCCAAGTGCCCTGACACCGGTGATCTATCCTTAATTTGTGCGATTTATTTATTCTTCTATATTTATATATAAAAAATTGTTGCCCATCGGTGTCGCAAACAGAAGCTATGCTGTCGGTTCAAGAGATAAGAACCTCTTAATGCTTGCAGCCTGCATAAGTGCTGCGATATTACAGAAAATATAAAACACAAAGAAACTAATAAATACCTAATTACGAAAATCAAATAACGTACCTTTAATATAAAGTTTATTTGAACTATCCCAAGTCAGTCTAAAAATATAACACTTCAAATCAACCCGTTTTAAAAACCAGCAATTTCATAGGTTTTACCAGCTTCGACAGGTAATCGTCGAGGTTTGTAATAACAGCAAATGGAAATGAAGCTCTCGTTTATGAACTGAATTCCGTGTTTTTCGCTGCACATAACCGGAACCCCGTAGGCCGTATCGTGCATTATTCAACATGGCTCGGCAGCCTATAGATATAAGGTCCTGAGCAAGACACAGTAGCGCGCAATTAGGCACCCGGCCGTCTCTTATTATTCACACCGCGCTGCGATAATATCGCCAGACCTTTGGAAAGATGTCGGAAATTGATCAAAAATTGAAACATTGTATTTTTTGACGTGCCTATATGTAGGCCTAGGTGAAATAAAATATTTGAATTTTTGATAATGTAGTAAACACGCACGGTTTCCCGTTAATACAACACCCAGACTTTCGACACCACACCTCGCTGCTATGATCACCGCTGAACTGCAGAGAAAAGGTGAATGCACACTTAAAAAAATGAATTTTAAAATTCTTTATTCTGGATTCCTTGATACACGGACCATAGATATCCGTGATATGGACGATTTGGCCCTATTAGTTGTGCGGATCATATCTTATAAAAAAATAAAAAAATATTTTCTTTCGATTCATTCCAACGCGTCCGGATCAAAAAAGTGTGTACCTCGTAGCACACCGTATACCACGTGGGCACCGAGACGACAGTATTATAAAGAGGCTTCTCTTTCTCACAAATAGTACAGATTTTTTATATGCATAAAAATTGCAATGCGAATACATTGAATTTATCATTTTGTTTTTCAGAAGACATCAAAGCGCTCAGCAAAGCCAACTAAAGGATCTCCTGATATCACTGAAATGCGTTATGTAATTAATAATGCAATTCAAACCTCTTCGTCGATTGGTGCGTTGACAATTTATATTAAAAAATGATTTCTACCTACATTACTTGAAAACCCAATCTTTGATCACTTGAATTTATTGCCACTTCATCAAGTATCTATATTCTCCCAAACTGCAACCCAGTGGTTTAATTAGAAAACACTACTGAGAATTAATTCAGCAAGCTGAAAAGTTTATAGCGGAGTGAAAGATTCATTTAGTACGTTTAGTGGTAGCTTCTACCAAGGGCTTCGTCCGCGTGAATGTTCATTATTATGGACGCGAAGTCGAAGCCGAAGTATAAAAACGTCTTATGCGCAAAACGCAATTTTGTTAGGTTTACAATTATTTTTAGTAAATTATGTTTTACGGGATAAAGCGAGAACTAAGCGACGCCGACGCTCACGTGGGCGATATAAAATCAGTTAAAATCAGACTGAGATACCCGCTCCCGCACATGTTGCCGCTCACCGCCCGCGCACTCACTGTGGCCACTTGTATGAGCTCTGTGGGCTATGCCTCACTGGGACGCCATGGCGGCGTAGCCAGATCAAGACGCCAATAAAAAGTATGGATTGGCTGCGTGGCCAACAGTTGCCAGGTGAGGTACACACTATAGAGCTGCATGCATTTCCTTGGTTGCGCGAACTGGCTGCGACGCCATGGCGTCCCGGTGAGGCACGGGCCTGTATGGTGAGAGATGCCCGCGCGTGGCCCGCGCGCGTACCGCATTAACCGGTCCGCGCCGCTTCCCGCGCCCGCGTGCCCGCTGTGGCCACTCAAAGGAAGTTCTTGTGTTAGAGATTGCCGCGCCGCGCCCGCCCCGCACCTGCGCTCCCACTGACCACAAGTCACCATATAAAATATTTGGAGGCCGACGCGCCCAAATAGGCGTACGTGGCCCACGTGGACCCAATGTAGTTCTGACTTTATTTTAGAGGAGTGATGTCTTTTTTTAACAATTTTACAGTGATCAAGTATTTTTTGTTGTTTGCGTTAAGGATTCTTTATTAAAATTAAACCTCGAAGATACCATGTCAAAATAAAACTAAAATAACAATAGTATAGCAATTAGCTGTTACTGGAATTATACAGCTTTCACATACTTACTATTTTTACAGGTGGTCTTGCAATCATACATTCCTCATGGGTTACTCTTCTCTTTCGGGCATGCTATCAAGAGTACGTATAAATATATATTTCATTATTTCTTTTGTATATTATAAAACTGTTGTTTTAGTATAGCATAGTAGTATAGAGCATTTTAATATAGCTTAATGCATTACTTAGTACACGCGCCACCCACAAATGCTGCCACGAGAGGCTAGAAGCGGCCACAAAGGTATAGTAGGTATGCGGCAAATAAGTTAAACCCGTTGCTATGGGTAAAAATGCCAAAAAATCGTAGGAGTACGATTTAAATCGTACATCTAGCGGCCCTGGGCGTCGCAGATGTAGTAGACAACCTAGACAACTAGGTTGTCTATGGTCACAAGGTGCAATATTGTTATGCAAGATCCACACATGGCTTGACGGAGAAACTGTTTTTTGGAAAAAAAATGGTGCGTCTATTTTAAGCAGAATAAACTTGTTTTCTTTCTTTATATTCTCCTAGCTGTGCCCGCAACTTCGTTCGCGTGAATGACGAAACTTATCAATGAGTTTTTTGTGTAAAGTGCTATTTGTGTAGAACGTTGTCTATCGAGCATACTTACCGGTATTAATACTTCTGTCTCGGCGCGGGCCCTTTGTGGCTAATTACAATAGAAACGGGTGACGTAACCTGCGACAAACTTATTATTTGCGGTTGGTACAGTAATCGGGATTAGGGATCGAACCGCAAAATTAAGTTTGTTTTTTATTGTATATACTTTTCCGGGATAAAAAGTACCCAGTGTGGTGCCCAGGATATTAAAGAATAATTATACCAAGTTTCATCGTAATCGAACAAGTATTTTTTGCATGATGCCTGAACAAACAGACAGACAGACAAAATTTTTTTTAATCGCATTTTTGGGTTCGGTGTCGGTCAAGTAACAGAATCAGAATCAGAATCAGAATTTTATTTGTAAAACATAGGTATTTACATAAAGTTCTTAAATTAATTAATGTGCGCTATGTTTTGCCGTGATGGCGTACAAATATTGAACAACATAAAAACTAAATAAAAAATAAACTTACACCAAAAAACAAAAAAACTAATTTAAACTCTATAAGACAAAAAGGAGAACTATCTTACATTTAAATTAAATATCTTTATAAAATTTATAATTAAAACAAAATTAATAAAGCGAAACCGTAGGTATTAAAATTGGCAATCAGTCTTTGAAGTGTTTAAAACTATATCGAATGTTTATTTTTACATTATTTTATAAATACATAATAATTGTTTATTGCACATAAAATATTAAAAAGTATCGTTTATAAAATCTTCTACAGTATAGTAACATTTTTCAATTAAAAGTGAGTAGACCTTTTTTAAATTTTAATATGGGCAATATTTTTATGGTATCTGGTATTTTATCATAGATTTTCGGAGCCATGCCAAAAAAACTCTTTAAACTCTTTTCATTAAAGCGGTTCTGCAATTTCTGTAACACAGTTTGTTCACATATTGAGAACGCATTGGGGTCTTTTTAACATCGGATATTTTTTTAAACAGATTTAAATTAATTTTTACAAACAAAGCAGTTTCGTATATGTACATGGCTGGCATAGTCAGTAATTTTAGAGATTTAAAATGAGGTAGACAAGTTTCGGTACTTTTTAAGCCACACATAGATCGAATACATCGTTTTTGCGCTTTAAAAACCGTCTCTCTTTCAGTAGATTGGCCCCAAAAAATAATTCCAAACCTCAGAACTGATGCAACTAATCCGTGATACGCTGTTAAAAGTGTTTGCGCATTAACTTCACCATTTATTTTTTTGATATTTTCAATATACAGAATTTTTACTTCTTCTTGTATAGATGGTTGTGCGCAGCCTCCAACTCGAATTAGACCCGAGAATCTTTAACTGCGCATTCGAGGTCAATCTCCATTCTGGTTCATCTTGTATGTCGTGCATTTTGGTTTAACTAGTATTTTGCTAGCGATCCACATGTGGCTGGACTCTGACGAAAAAGGTTAAAAGCGCAAGTGGCCTGTGGCGACGATTTGTGTCCGCGTTTAATGGTGCGGGCTACAAAAACCGATCCAGCGAAGATTTATAGCGTGTGGTGTAAAATGTGTGAAACTACAGGAAATATGCCAGCGGCGGCGTTTTATCGATGGTGATTCGATCAGTACGATTCTATATTTTTCATTGTAAAAGTCCTATGATAAAATCTAAATTAGTCTGTCTGACCCGTTCTATGGTAATAATTACTAATGTCAATTATATTGCTTTACACAGCTGAGATGCATGAATGCTAAACGGATATGAAGTAAATTATTTGAAATCTATGAGTGACTGAAATCGCTTGTGATTTGATATCAAAACCTCTGTACAAAATTCTAGATCAAAAGATTTGGTCTAGGCCGTTATGAACGAAGTAAGCGCGTGCGAATTTTGGCTTTTACATGTACAGATAGAAGTAGGGAAAATACCATTGATATAATCAAAACAACGGAAGATAGGACACTCGCGTCTAGCGCGTGGCTCGCTGAAATCAGGATAATCCTAAGTTCACTCAGCCACAATCGGCGAGTGACATAACCAGGGTGTTACGAAATTTTTTATTTTTTGTTTTAAAAGTGGAATAACGGTTATCAAAATACCTTAGTGTGCTTTTATGCGTTGTACAAATTATGTAAATAAAAAAAACAAATCACATGGAATCACATTTCACTCGTAAGTAAATGAAAACTTATAATTTCTTATGATATTTCTAATTTCGCTTATTGTTTTGGGCGCCATTTTGCGAAACAAAATGTTTGGAGTCAATTATAACTGTAAACATTCGGCGGCTAACGCGATTTCACTCGCACGACAGCTCCGGCTCTTATCGCTGTCCTTGTCTATCATATGTGAATATGTGAGTGTACGTTTACGACTGCGATTACACTGATCACTAGATGTGTGAGTTTCGAGTCCAGGTTTTTTGTTTGCAATGTTAGCGCATAACTCGTCTTCCATTATAATTATATCAATGGGAAAAACTAAAAAAAAATATGTATAGATTGTGTGGAGGATGATTTTTCAAGAAAGGATGTCTCTTCTGAGATCGACGAATAGGGAAGTATGAAAGAACTAGATGTGATGCGCCTACTTCGAATAAATTTGAATAAGGGCAATATAATGAAGACGCGGTATAAAATTTGCCAAGACTACTCTGTTTAAGGTTATATCACAGGGATACAAACAGTTTCCTAAGACGGAGAAGGAAATACGTTTTTAGAGGAACATTGCAAGAAAATTACAAGTTTCTTGAAAGCGCGTTTTCTTTTGTGGAAAATCAGAATAACTTCTCTCACTCGAGGGTGAAACAAGAAGGCATATCAAACTTCTACTGACTAAAACCCAATTGCGCTCTTCAGTCACTTTTTACGTTCTGGGGCAACGATCACTCTTTCAAGCGCTCCCGCAGTTGAAGGTGCATAGTATATCGATATTGCTCACGAATTAAAATGCTCAATAGTACAACTCTGTTAATCAGATCATCCAACGGTCAAGAGGCTTGTGACGACATAGATGTCGCCTTACTCGTTACTCTCTGTTCCACTACCCCCAAAGGCTTTCCAACGCTGCGTCTTCCGGTACGCGGCCGCCGCTTCAGAACCTTTCGGCCCCAACGGCCATCTGTTCTGCGAGCAATGTGCCCTGCCCATTGCCACTTTAGTTTGGCGATTCTTTGTGCTATGTCGACAACATTGGTTCCCATGCGGATAACTTCGTTCAATTAATATGCAGTTTAAAACAAAATACACATTTAGGTATTTAGTAATTGGGTTGATTTGATTAATTCAACTTATTTGCTGCGTACTATAATAACATCTTGAACTTCTTTAGAAGTTAGTGTGTGTGTGTGTTAGTTAGTGTTTAGAAGTTCAAGATGTTTTCTTTTTTTCTTCTTCTTTTTTTTTTCTTGAATGGTCCCGTAGTACAAACTAGTCTGTGGACACACTAGTAGAAAGGGATAACACAACCTTTTGTATCATACTCTTCGGAACGTTTTTAAAGTTATCGTGAGCAATCTAGATAGTTTATAATATAAAATCTTTGCTTTTTAGATACACTCTATATGATCACTAGATTTAATGAAGGTTTTCAGGAAAACTCACACCACTAGTTGACGCCACAGCCGTCAGGTCTTTTCCTATGAAAACTTAAACATGACGTTGACGTCTAACGTTTGACGTTTATGTGTAACTAATGTTGTGGTTTGAAATCGCGTACATTCAGACATCACGTTAAAGCACGTAGTTTAAGTTAAGATAGATATGTTGGTAGCTCATAAGCCACCAACATATCTATTCATTAATCAATCACTAATTAAAGGAGAATCGTGCAGTTTATCTATGGATTAGTAAAGTAACTATATTTACCCTTGCCTTCCCACATCGCAATGTCATTTTGACAGGTTCTTGGACCTATGGTGCTATTCTCTAAGAAAACGCATTGCTGCCTCAACGACGAACACCCAAATAGGATACATTGGATTGTCACTCTAATGTACCTATACATTGGATTGTTAATTCAATGTATCCTATTTGGCTGTTTGTCGTTGCGGCAGCGCTGCGTTTTCTTAGAGAATAGGACCTCAGATGCCTCAGTGCTAGTTGTAGTTAGTAGAACAACCTCATTGCAACTGGTTTTTATTGGTCGCGCAAATACTAACTATTAATAAACAATTGTATTTTATGAGGTGCCGAGTTCATAAAATAAAATTATGTATACATTTTGAATAATTACATGTTTCATTGTTTGCAGATTTACAGAAAAAAAATGGGAGAATCCCGATGTATTCAACTACCTACAATATTCCGCGTTTGCATTTCCTGTAGCTTTCGTTATGTTTATTGTGAATTTATTATACCACATAATCCTTATGATGAGGTAAGTTGAACAATTCTCTTAATTTGATCTAACTGGTAGTATGGGGTCGTAGACTGACAAGCGTAGTGATGAAGGAGCACTTTGATTAACCATTTTAGGGCTTAGATTAAATCAAAACAACGTGAGACAAATGACTCGACACTAGCACGTGGACCGCTGAAATCAGGCACGTCCCTAATTTCGATAACGCGATTTCGCTCGCACGACAGCGCTGGCTCTTATATCTGCGGGTCTAAAAAGGTCACATCTTGCAATTCATTACCTGAATTCCTGTCATACTTACGATTTGACTGGCCTGGTTGATTGGCCTGTTGGTCTAGTGGTTAGTGGCCCTGACTGCTATTCTGGAGGTAGTGGGTTCGATTCCCACCCAGGACAAATGTTTATGTGATGAGCACGATCATTTGTTCTGTGTCTGGGTGTTATTTATCTATAATATGTATGTATTTAGAAATATATAAGTATGTTTATCAGCTGTCTGGTACCCATAACACAAGCTCTGCTTAGCTTGGGACTAGACGGTGTTGTGTGATAGTTGTGGAATATATTATATTATTATACAACGTGTAACCAAAAGGGTATATATATCGAGAAGCGTTGAATATTACAGGTGGTATAGATACTCTACACGAAGTTTCAGCTCAAAATAAATTACTCTGAGAATTGATACCAAATTCTTGGTATCGCCGGATTCTTGAATACAAATCATAACAAACGTGTCACGCCACTACGAGGTTTAATTACAATCCACGTCAATTGCTAATATTACGCAACATTGTAGTGTTATTAATACTCACACGTATTTCTACATCACTTCATAATCATTTCCATTCCTTTTTTATACTATTGCATTGTTTTTCGTTAGCTTTTACAATTTTTTTTCATTTTCACTGTTTTGTTTACGTCTTGACGTATGACGCTGTTAGAACATTAATACGCGGTTATTAAAGAGTTTTCATGCTAGAATTTATTGGTAGGTCAGTTTCACACTTATTCATTTTTTTTTTTCAAATTGAATGAGCTGCGCGCTAACGGACACGTCAGGGACACGGCTGTTGAGATTTCCTTCACAGATGTCTGGTACACGCATTCGCTCTAGTTTTTGGCTTGGTTTTTAATATTAATTAAATCATATGTTTACTTTTAAATATGACCATAGCTATAATACTCCTTAATGTCCCTAACTAACATTCAGTGGGAAAGAAACTTAGATAATGACAACGTCATGTCACACAAAAATAATAATACAGAAATTATAAAAATTAAGGTTATAAACTAACAGAAGACATTATTACAATAAAAAGGGATGAGAACAGAGATCAAGTAATTTAAGACAAGTGTAAGTATTAAATAACACTACAAGTTTTGGTTTTATTCATAAACAGTTCACTGCCAGCGATCAGCTGATTTTTTGCTAGTGATGTATTGATCTCAGTTTGAAATGTTCGGTTTCTGTTATCATTTGTATTAGAATAATTCATAAATTTCTACCATGTAAACATAAGGTTAGAAAACCCTTCCAGTATTGTTTGTTATCTAATCAAGAAGCCGTGCACTTGATATGTATATGGGGTTTTTGTGACATGTTGTATATTATATTATTTTTTAGCAATTATTCCGCTAATATTCGTAAAATTTTACGAATGTGCTGTCATATAGACCAGTCTGTCAAAAAAAACCGACCAATATAAGAATTGTATTGCAGAATCATATGAATATGGTTTACGTATAACAATATGAACTGCCAATTCGTGACCATTTTGCGATTTTTGACATGATTCATATTATATTATCCGAATGCAGATCTGCTAAAGTGGCCTTTTTAGCCCCCCTGTCCTTGTATTTCAGTGACTGTAGGTTTGCGACTGTGATGACACTGACCATAGATGTGTTTCGAGTCTTAAGTTTTCTGATTGCGATGTTAGCGCGTAACGTATCTTCCCTTATAATGTATCAATGTTTTAGGTGATTCTTTGAAACCGAGGGAATATGACTCATTCGTCATGCCTTGATCATACGTACTGAGCAAACGGATGAGATAGAGCTCTCGGCCGAATACTCGGTACGTATGAACATAGCGTGGAGTGCTCAGCTGAGCGCTTATCTCTACAACTCGCTTAAGAACATCACCTTCTCGGCCGAGCAACATTTTACTGTCTCTCCCTCTTACTTGGTACGAGTGATCAAAGCATAAGGCCTCCTTTTTTACTGTTTGTGTTTTTTTTTTTGCGTATAAGTTTTCCCGATTGGGAAGGATATACATATATCAAAGGCGCTCATTTGTGCCCAGTGGCTTACAACACAAAATAGAAAGGTACAAAAAATATAGGCCAAATGAATGAGTTCCCTCGGTTTCAAAGAATCACCCTTTAACAGTTTTCTTTCTGTAACATACTGAATAATTATAGTTTCTCGCAAAAAACGTGTGACTACTGCACTACAACCGCGCTGCGGCCGCGCGTCATTTATTTATATTAAATAACAAAGCAACGCGGCACTTTGCGACTAATTTGAAGGCACCCTTAGGTTAACGACAATATAAGGGTTGTGACATGTTCATTATGATCGGGATATTGACGGTGATATGATAATAACGAGAATTCGAACATTCTGCTTGAAATAACTTTATGAAGTTACTATCAGGGCCCGCTCACAGAGAAAGACAAATGAGTACAATTTCAAAAATAGCACTACAAAATAGTACTTAGGGTAAGTTTAATCAACTAAGGGTACCTTCAAATTAGCCGCAAAGTGCCGTCGCGCAGCACTTTACGGAAAATTTTAAGAAGCCTTTACTTTAACCATAACCAGTGCCTCGACACATCGATATAAATGTACTACGCACTAGATTAGGCGTGCCGTACAATCACTTTGCTTGACTTAAGTGTACTGCAGGCCATACATCTCTTTACATTGATGACTTGATGACATTAGAGCAGTTTTGCAGTATTTAAGCGCTGAAAGTTTTAAAAGTTTTTTAATAAAGGCCTATAGATACTATCAAATACACTTCCGCCTGACCACCGCTTAGTTCATTCACGAAACGAAAACTTGAAAGGTTTGGTTTGGCGGCACGCCACTGTTTTCAAGCGAATTTTTTTTTAAGTTATCAGGTAGAAATGACCGCGATGGTACATTAAATTTAATTCAGGGATTATTTGGGGCAAAGTAGTGTTTGAATTTGGATTTTTTTCTTGTTTACCCCGAAGATATAGCCGTAATATTATACATTTTACTACCGAGCAGGTCAATGGTTAGCAACGTTCTAGCTTACCATCTTAACCGTATTAAAATACATAACATTTTTATAGGGCCGAATCAAAGGGCATGGGAGAAATTCAAGTCAAAGAGTTAAAAAACATTCTTTTGAAAAACCAGGCTGAGATACCGACAAGAATCAGTATGCATGAATTGGTAAAAACAATTTGCCTTTTTTTTGTATAAGTTAGTTTCCTCTTAGTAGAGGTGTTCTTGAAAGTTGATTTAATGTCGTTTTTAAGTTTTAGTACCACACATATAATTGTATGCATCTGTTTCCGGCATGCGTGCAAACATAGCTCAATCTGCTGAGAAATCGCGCAGATGCTAATCGTGGTAACCAATTACTGGCTACGATGCTGATCGGTGCTTAATTATTGATCGCGAACTATGTGATAAAAAAAACGCCGAAGATTTCGAAGTTGGGCGACGACGATGTGTCTTCTTCCTCCATTGTTCTCTGCGCACACTGCGTACGGAGAAAAAACCCGAATTGCAGCACGCCTTAGTTGAAATGCTCTGTTCACGCGCGTAGTGTGCACTGTTCATGCCCGCAAGGCGTGCATACTATGGGAATTCTGTTACATTGCATGATACACAATGTCAGAGTGAACGACGAATACTTTCATTGCGCGTTACATTACATGTTACAGCAGTTTGTATTCGGCTTAAAGAACATAAACAATGCAGCTTAAAGTATGGGCTACACGGATGTAATTCAGCGTCCTAATAGAGGTGGCCTTATTGCAATCTGTGTAGACAAAAAATCTAACAAACAATCAACACTATGTTGGCTTAGTTTACAAGCTGCAAGTTCCCACCAAGGTGAACTTTGTTTGGACTCTGGATTACATCCGTGTGGTCCGTCCTTTACCCTTGTACGATATTTTTCTGTGGATCATAAGCTTCTAAGGTCTAGATTGCGGCTAGTTTTACGATCGATAATAGTCTCAGTTGTGATAATGCGCTAGACCACCTTAGAATAAGAATCAATTTATTTTAGATATCCATTATTTCTGCTTAATGTGTATTACACAACCCTTTTAAATAAATTCTTTGTTTCAGTATTCCGTATCATTTACAATACTTTTATTGGTCGTGTTATTTACCCGCAATAGCAAGTTTATGACGGGATGGGCTTATCCAGTTGAGAATTCAACTGATCAATATGTATTAAGGTAATCTTACTTGTACTTTTCTTCAATAAATAATATATTTAGAAATCTGTCAACTGATGGAATCAACACTCCAATCCAACGAAAATCTTAATCCAAAACTCTTGAGTAGACACTTAGTTTTCAGGATGGATTGCGTTTTTAGATTATTTGGACCCATTTAAGACCTATTGTCTACGGATGCGTAGTTTCATAGACGTCTATTCGTCATTATACTCTTGGTTAATGCCTGTGTGAAGCTTACATACAAAACTATGAAACCCTGTTAACGAAGCGGCAGCGTTGTGCCACTCGGATCTATCAATGGAAATGTAGTTAACGATATATACAGGATAATAACCCTGTTTTATGTTATTGATTTCATCAACGACTTTGACACTACACTGGTAGTCTTTATTTTCTATCTGATACTTTTTTTTAGGTAAGAAAATCATGCAATGACATCTTTCGCCCTTGGGCGGGGTGGGGACTGACACCATCCCCACCCCGCCCAAGGGCGAAACCCTGTCAGCGAAGCGGCAGCGTTGTACCATTCGGATCTATCGATGGAATGTAGTTAAGGCTATATACAGGATAATAACCCTGTATTATGTTATTTATTTCATCAACGACTTTGACACTACACTGGTAGTCTTTATTTTCTATCTAATACTTTTTTTGTGGGGCCTGACACTATCCCCATCCCGCCTAAGGGCGAAAGATGTCATTGGATGATTTTCTTACCTAAAAAAAGTATCAGATAGAAAATAAAAGACTTTTACTGACTAAAAACCTACTTTCACATTACCTATGGATCTGGATAGACTTTGGAGGTTTATTCTTCAATGCTATTTATTTTAGGTGGAAAATCATCCAATGACATTCCTTGCCCTTGGGCGCAGAGGATCTCCCGCTGCGCCCAAGGGCAAACTTGTTTTTCTCTTTAAGTGCCAAATTTTTACTGACTAAAAACCCACTCCTGTTCCTTCTTTGCTTTCGTTCTAGGGCCCCGTGATTCATTTTCACTTAACCCATGGCTCCAGTAGGCTTCGACTCTGCTGGGCCGCGGTTTATTTATTTTTTTATTAGTGGGAAAACCAACAGTGCGACATTACAATATAGAGAAAAACAAAATACAAAATAATGTGGTCCCCTCGAAGGCCGATTGTAAATACGTTTGTGCAACTTGAATGACCTTGAAAATCGTTAATTGTCATACTGTTCACACAAACATACGAAATTAAAAAAAATTGTTTCTATATCTTTATTTTTCCTGAAAAAAACCCGAAAAAGTTTATTTTTAGTTATTTTTATTCTTTTTATATCATTTTCTAAAAAGGGGGCTATTACGCAATAATAATACCCCCTGGCATGTGGGGGGTTAAGTGTGTAACCAATGACGTGTTCCATGGAATACACAAAAATAAAAATTTATGGACACAATTTAAAATTTAAACATTATTTTAATTTAATTGATGTTACAGTAACTAAAATGACTACTTACTGACAGAGTTTTTAACAGATTATATTTGAATTTATGAGGAAGAAAAGCAAACATATCAATATGAAGGAAATTCCTATTAAAGTTTTGTAAGTCGACGTAGAGGTCGGCCGACCTTTAAGCTTACCTCCATCGAGGGACTGGAACAATTTGCCTGCTGCGGTTTTCCCGTCCAATTATAATTTAGGCGTCTTCAAGGCTAGAGTGAATAGGCTCTTAATAAACTAGTGCGCTTTACCATCAACGATTGCATCACCGCTTACCATCAGGTAGGATTGCAGTCAAGTGCTAGTTTATAAAAATTAAAAAAAAAACCTAATTTAGTGTGTGGCAAGAAGACACTGCAAACAGGCGTCGTACGCGCACTTCGCGACGTACTGTTGTCCTTGGAATTACGTAACATATTTTATTTCGGATATCAATGCAGTCATATACATTGCTACACAACTCAAACAAAAATACTGTCTCTAGGAGATTACATTTTTTACGAAATGTCATACGAAAAAAAAAAATATGTACGAAAGCATCGGTAATGCTTATCTTTTAGGAATTTTCTTTGAACCTTTTCAATTTTTCCCGAATATATATTGTATAAGAGATTCCACACTGGTGCTGCGTACTCGAGCTGACATCTGATTAGCGATTTGTAGAGATATAAATAAGTGGAGGAACGAACAAACTCTTTCGCAGATGTCATCACAAACTCGTACACGATAGGCATTTTGCACCACTTTGTCAATGTGGGCATCAAGGTGAAGTTTATCGTCAAGAAGGATTCCCAGATCACGAATAAGGGACACTCTTAAGAGAACAGTAATATCCAAAGAATAAGTGTGCTTGAAAACCTACCTTTTCTTCGTAAAACTGATACAACAGCATTTAGGCAGACTTAGTAGTAATTTATTAAGGGCGGGTTTCTGAATTGAGTATTTTGAGTTAACAACGTCTCAAACCATACTTAAATGCCAAATTTTGACAGGTTTACAGGGTAAAGTACAGTTTGAGTAATTCTCAACTTCAAATGCTTAAATCAGAAATCGGGGGTAAGCCTACAATAATCACTAAAGTAATCAAAATACTCTAGTAGTAAACTGCTATCTTGTAAGTTTTTGATCGGCCTATACATTTTTATATCATCAGCTTAAAAATATGAAATGATATATAAAAGAGTGAAAAAGGTATAGGTATCAGTGGACAGGTCTGGGTACACTCTGATTTGTATATAAAATTAAAAAAAAAAAAAAAAAACTGGAAATCATCACGTAACGTTAAATAAACGTTAATAGTTCGTTCAGTTCCAATTAAAATACAATTCCACACTAATATTATAAATGCGAAAGTAACTCTGTCTGTTGTGCTTTCACGGTTAAACTAATGAACCAATTTTAGTTTTTGGCAATAACTTGAATTCCGAGGAAAAACATAGGCTACTTTTTATCTGTGTTTTAATTCGTCTTCGCGTCAGTAATAGACGAAATTCACACAGAGGAAGCTGTTCACAACAATTCACACACACACGAATACTAGACCAGGCAAGGAATTTAACTAGTTTTGCCATCAACAGGCTAAGAAGAAGACTAACTCAAATTTGCGTCGAATAATAAATTGTGGAGATAGCTTTTTTTACTAGAGATAGATATTTTACTCTAATTTTACTTACTTTGTTTCAGAGTTAAAGATGCGACAGTGACTGCTATATTTGTTATAGTCCTTCATATTTTACCTAAAGGCTTTGGTTTCGTGAAGTTATTTACTATTTCACGTAAGTTAACATTATGTTTGACTGTGCAAGTTTAATAGGACGTCTTGAAGCTTTGTAGATCGCATACAAATATAATGGAATGAGTTACAGACTGACGGTTTCGAATTAGGGCTGTGGGTGTATACCCACAACCCTAATTAAACCCACAACCCGAATTAGGGCTGTAGGTGTATACCCACATCCCTAATGGAGTAGGAATAAATTTCTGGTACAAATTAGGCAACACGTAAGTTATATTACTGGACTGGTCTAGTAGTTAGTGACCCTGACTGCTATGCCGGAGGTCGTGGGTTCGATTCGATCCCAGGACAAATGTTTGTGTGATGAGCACTATAATTTGTTCTATCTGGGTGTAACTTATATGTAACTAGCAACCCGCCCCAGCTTCGTACGGGTACAATGGTGATATTAAATGTTATTCATGTTTTCTAGACATAAAGCTCCATCTTGAATCACTCTATTAAAAGAAACCTCATCAAAATCCGTTGTGCAGTTTCAAAGATCTAAGCATACATAGGGACAGACAGCGGGAAGCGACTTTGTTTTATACTATGTAATCATAAAATATGTATTATATATTTCGAAATATTATAATAGTAGAGGATAAGATTAAGAACGACCTTCACCGAGCTGTTTATTGGATAATAGTACATTATGATACAAGTAATTGGTTACCGTCGAGGCGGTATTAAGACCCGAGCCGTGGCGAGGGTCTTAAGAGAGTCAAGAACGGTAACCATTCATTACTCACGTGTACTCATACGACGTTTTTCAATACACTTGTGGGAAAAAATAATTTAGCTACCTATTATTACAACATTAAAACTAGTAAAATTATTCATAACATGGCGGTAAAAAATTAAATCTGTTTTCATAGGCGCGCGCATATCATTTTTTTTTAAATTTACTCATAGGCTAAGGCTATGGTTTATTATAGTCTTTTGATCATTTTGCATAGTCGCCGTTTGTCTTCTTGCTTGAAAAGTTTTTACAATAATGTCATTCGTAGTGACAATAGAATACGGATGTAACATTTTCTAATGTTTTTGTAATAGTTGATTTTGTTTAATTAATACAGCCAGTAAACATCACTCGAAAAGATCACGGCTTAACCGCGCGCAACTTAAAATGGCAGCCAAAGACTACAAAGAAAAACAATTTTTATTGGAATGAACGATTTATAAATTATATGATTTTTTATTAAATAAATCGGTTTTATAAGTTAAAATGGCTGAAATTGCATAAAATAAATAAATAAGACACTGATTTATACTATTGAACGCAATAACCCAATGTGAAATTATTTCGTGGTCAAAATTTGTTTTGCGAAGAAAGAGGTTGATCAAAAAGGTTTCAGCTACATTACAGCACTAGTGCATAATGATTACCAAAATGTCACAGTTTGGTAACAGGTGCCATTTATACCTAAACGTATTGCAGTAAGAGTTACTTTCTGAGCAAGTGTATTGAAAAAAGTATTTTATATCAAATTTAATGTATTAAATAATATATCGCGGGGCCAGACTAACATTAAATAAAAAAATGGTAATTTAAAAAACTAAAAAACCCGACTGCTTTTCTGAGTATTCATGAAAAAGCCCTAAAACAAGAAAGTCGTTGTAGCAGTCGGGACCCATTACATCATAGATCTACTGACTAGACGGCTGACTTTCTAGAATGGGTCCCGACTGCTACAACGACTTTCTTGTTTTAGGGCTTTTTCATGAATACTCAGAAAAGCAGTCGGGTTTTTTAGTTTTTTAAATTACCATTTTTTATTTTTTACTTTTTAAGTTTTTTTTTTTACGATATCACTTTCACAGTAATTACAAATCTAACGACACCTCGCAAACTAAAATCCATCGAGCCGTTCAGGCTACAGAGCGTGCCAAATATTTGAATTTGGCGCCAAAAATTCGCCATTTTGTTTTTTTTTTATTTTGATATACCCAGTGTCACTCTCACAGTAAATACGAATCTAACGACACCTCTCAAGCTAAAATCCATCGAGCCGTTCAGGCTGCAGAGCGTGCCAAACAATTATACATACATACATACATACATACATACATACATACAAACATACATACATACATACATACATACTCTCGAAAAACATAACCCTCCTTCTGGCGCAGTCGGGTCTGTCAAAGTCTGGCTAGGATTTTTTTTAACCAACCCACCCGCGATATATTATTTAATACATTCAATTTGATATAAAATATGTTCCATCCAATAAACAGCTCAGTGAAGGTCGGATCTTTAAGTATGTTTATCAGTTGCCTAGTACACATAACACAAGCTCTGCTTAGCTTAAGACAAAACGGCGTTGTGTGATCGTTGTGGAATATTATATTATCTTATAAAAGAAAATCGTGTTAGTTACACTATTTATACCAACTCAAGAACGGTTGCACCGATTTGGCTGAAAATCGTGGACAGGTAGTTTAGAACCAGGGGATGGACATAGGATATTTTTTATACTGTTAATTAAAAAAAAATAAAAAATCCAAAACTTGCTCATTTATTGTATAGGTAGATACGGTAGAGTATGGTAGAAGGGGAGCGAAGCCGCGGGCAAAAGCTAGTATATATATAATATTATAGTATTATTATATTTTTATGTGAACCAGCATCATAAAAACCTCGAAATGCTGGGTGATTTTACCTACCATAAAAAAATAAAAATAAAACGTAAAAGTAAATTCTCAATAAAGTGCACCAATATGCTTACTTTCCAAATACATACACAATAGCTGCGGTATACTAATGGTCTGTTGCCACAAAAAATACTTTAAAAGACCTACAAAAATAAGATTAGAGCGCCGTAATTATTATTTTTGTTCGCCACACTACACTCTATTGTGACATCGGATCCAAAATGCCAACGATTGCGGCATGTTGATAGTACTGCTTTTTAGTGTTTCCGATTCAAAACAAAACATTATGGTTTGGTAGATTTTGAAGTAGTACAAACTTCGATGAAACATGTACCTACTAGATAAAGTTCAAACAAACCAACGTTTGACGTAAATGTTAGCGCGTTATACCAAACATTGGTCCAAATACCAAAATTGATAAAATTATTTAAATCGCACAATTAGTTACATTTTTACTAAGAAAATAAACAAATATTAGCTAAAATTACCGAAAAAAAGATATTCCTTCCGAAATTTGAGTATTACGGTGGTTTTGTACAATTTTTTAACGCGCCGTGTGGCATTTTCACGTGCTAATGTTGGCTATAACTGGACCACACAGACTTCAAATATCACAAAACAATTATTTGTTGTGACATTTATCGGGCCTTTTTCGAAACAGTGATCTGTAATCTAGTAAATGTTTCATCGAAGAGTACAAATTACGAGTCCGTCCGATTTAGGCAACTAGACCTTATATAGATGAGAATATTTTTTGTTTCAGAAAGAAAAGATATGCCACCTATAAAACCTGAATCCGCCATTCTGTGGTGGCGGTTTGTTGACAAAAACGTAAACTATGGTTACCTATTTACATTTGGTAATTATATATAATTTATTTAATTAACTTGCTTACTCTAATTGCTTACTCATAATTGTGTTGTCCGAACCTCGTACATACAAAAGTTATGCGCATAGCGACGAAGCTGCGCTGGTAGGTCTTTTTAAGTAGAGCATCTTTCTATGGGCATAGAAAGATCACTATTTACCCGTGATAGTAGGTCAACCCATCACCTGATTCAGGGGTAGATTTAAATACCCGCAGTTTCATGGCGCTAGGGATATTTCCCTGGACTTCTGAGGGAGAGAACTCACGAAGCGGTTTTCTCCCGCTGCTGCCACGGTAGCGGGCCCGCAGCTTCTTTAGAATGCAAATATATACGTAAAAAATTAAATCAGTTTTCACGACGTGGTTTTGACGGCCGCGGTGTCAGCGGTAATTCGCGGCTTCCGTTGATCGGCGCCGCGGGCGCCCGCCGCCGCTGCCTCGGCGATTTGCGCCCACATGCTCTGCGGTCGGTTGGTGACCGCGCCCTATCGGCCGGTTGCTTGCAGTCGAAAATCGCAGCCGTCGCGGCTGCGGCGGCAGCGGCGATTCAACCGCCTTGTGAGTTTTGAAATAAAATAGCCGTTTTCTCTGCCGTGGCGGCCGCGGAAAAAACCCGCTTCGTGAGTTCTCCCTGAATGTAACGATAAAAATAATTTCATAAAATAAATCTTCATTCACTGACTATTAGACGGTAATATTTCATCGTATCAGTTACTAATATTATAAATTTAAGGTTTGAATAAATCTTTTTTTTTTATATTTAGCACCGCAGAGAAATACAAGTCGTATCAACCAGTAATGTATACAAAATATATTCAATTCAATTTTTAATTTTTATCGTACCACTAATATGTCCAAAGATAAATCCTAAAAGGATTTTGGTCCTCTATTCATCTTGGTTCAAATTCAAAATGAAAAAAAAAAATGGTAATAGCATTTTTTATTATCGCACCAAAACTGTAGGACCATTGGTTTTATTTAAGTTTTAAAAAATCATTTTGCGTACATTTTCGGTAACATGAATTCTAAAACCAAAGAGTTAAGCTTGAATAGAAACTTCCAGGTAAATGCCGTTTACCTTTACACAATATGGTGACCTCTCCTCCCCTAGCCACTGAACGCTCGCCCCACCTCGAACATCTTATCTGGTACTTTGGTAGGTACCAAAAGCAACGCGTGCGATAGTGATTCTCGTCCCAATTTTATCACGGATGGGAAGACTAAAATCTACCATGTTGCCTCAGTTAGATTCAGACAGCAGCGTTTGATTCATTTTTATGGACATGGACCACGTACGATCCGTCCTAAATGATTGTTCAGAGGAGATCACAGTGACTGAAGACCATCGCTGGAAACTCCTAGACGATGTATGGAGTCTGAAAACCAAAAAGTTTACAGTTCCCTGCGACGTAAAAACAAGCAAAACTATTGAAAAACAAAACTGCATCAAAATCCGTTGCGTAGTTTTAAAGAGCTAAGCATACATAGGGACAGACAGCAGGAAGCGACCTTGTTTTATACTATATAGTGATATCAACTCAGTGTGCCAGATTGTCTAGTACTCATTTTGCGAAACTTTTTGTTAAACCGTACCTACCTTTCACTATCATAAATAGGGAGCACTAACATCTGGTAGCGCTCCCTCTGTGCAATATGGAGAGTTCCTTACCCATACGAGCAGGAGTTCTTCAAGGCTCTCCCTCTGGTCACAACGTATACCAATCCAATCCCTTAGTAGAAGCAAGCTAAACACCTCGTTGTGATCCTAGATCAGCATTTGACCTTTGCTGAGCGCATAAAGCAAACTTCTTGTACGCTTACGTGTCTTTGCACATACAAATGCTTCAAAAGCAATTCCTAAAAATCCGCGGAGCCTCCTATAATGTCTGAAATGAGTGTTCTCTGAATGAGTATTTTCTGGGGAGATAACAAAATAACCATCAACAAAAAAAAAATATATATATCACAATGAAGACACAACTACAGCCCTGCGTTCAAAAATAACTAAAGTAGGGTAAAGTTGCGACCCAGGGTCGTTCTTTTATAACTTTTACCCTAGAGTTAACCCAAATAACTCTAACTTCGAGCAGGGCAGGTTGGTGTAAGCGGCCATAAATGACATTGACAGTTCGCATTCAAAAATGCGAGTGTCAAGGATCTAGACTCTGGGACAAACTGGATTGCTTACGGAGCAATATTACACATTCTAAATTGTACTTTATTTTTATACTAATTAGGTTTTAAACCTAAAAATTAGGTTAAACTCTAACCTCAAATTTTAACGCAGGCCTGGATAAAAAGCGACTGTAATTTTTTTGTTGCATTTTTTTTAAACTATTGTCATGCATATGTAGGATAATATATTTCTTATTTTTTGAAAACGTATTTCTTTGAAAACTAATAATTTTTGAACTTAAATAAAACCGAGGCTAATGATTCCACAGTGTTGTTACCATAATAAAAAATCTTCGTAAAGACAAGTTCTAACAGAATACTGCTTTTTTTTCTTGGCCGACACTTTCTAATTTGGCCAAAAATGTATGGACCGTGGGTGATGTCTTTGCTAGCAAATTTCAAATTCAATGATTTGTATTTCATTTCAATGTAAATTTATTTAATTCCTATACTACATTCAGAATTTTTAGTTTCTACTTTTGCATGCCTTCTGGCCAACTATGATCAGGCTTAAATGGGCCTTTCAAATAAAAAAATAATTTCTTTAATATCTGACATACAGCTTGTTTTATATAATTTCAACATCGACCCGTCCTTGTTGAAAGACCTTTATTTACAGGAAAACATTCCTAGGAGACCATTCATAACTTTTTTTAAATTCTGAGCTACATTCACAATTTATCGAAAAAATGCTAAACCACCAAATGTACAAAGGCGGACATAATGCCTTAGGCCTTTTTTTAGGTTACCTTAGAATTAATAAAAATAAATTACTTTCCAGGGAGTGCCATTGCTCTACTTCGTGTCGGTATTCATACGAAAGTGAATAAGTTATTGTCCGAGACTCTTGGCAACAATATAACAAAACAATCATATAATGTGGGATTATTGATTTGTATATTCATATCAGCCATTCTATGTAACATTATGACGGCAATGGCAGCATGCTCAATTTTCCTTCCTTATATTATGCATTTGGTAAGGTTTTTTTTTAATGATATAGGTATTAATAGCTTAGATTAAATCAAAACAGCGGAAGATAGGTGACTTGCCTCTAGTGCGTGGACCGCTGAAATTGTGCCTCTGCGGTACAATTTCACATAGGTCGGGACTCTCGCACACATTTGGCGGCTAACGCTATTTCGCTCGTACAATAATTCTCTGTCCTTATCTATCAGTGAATATGAGTTTGCGATATGTGAATTTCGAGTCCTTGTTTTCTGATTACGATGTCAGCGCTTAACGTATCTTCCGTTATAATATGTCAATGATTGATATTGTAGAAAAAGCAGAAGTGCGAGTCAGAGTCGCGTACGAAGTGTTCTGTACATTATCTATCTATACGGTTCTGTACATATGAGTGGTATGTTGCCAACGGAAGAAGTATCTACAGCCCTCGACACATCACTATAGATCAACGGCAGCGGTCGATCTATAGTGACATTTGACACACGCGATGGCTGCCGTTGTTTTTCATTTGTTTGAACAGCTGCTGCCGACTTACCGTCGGCTGAAAAACACTTATTTAATATTATTAATTTTAGTCATAATACAAATTCCTGCATGAAATCCCGCAATATTTTATTTATTTTTGGTTGATAGAGAATTAATTAAAGAATTAATTTTTGAATTACATTTTGCATTTAGAAATTAGTTTTTATTTAATATTGAAACGAGGATAAAATCATTCGCTTATATAGTAATTACAATCAGGATTATTGATTGGAAAGTATAATTTGACTAGTCAAGTGTTTTTCAGCAAAAAGAGTAAACAAAGCTGCGTAATCAGAGTATACACCGTTAAATTTTAGTCGTTTTTATCCAGTGGAGGTTCTATTCGGTATATGAAACACTATCGATTTGTAAAGAGATTTTTTTTTAAATATTTTTTTTTATGTTTTCCGTGACTTGGCGATCTGTGTTGGAAACGATAAGCCATTCAGTTGTGGTGTCTCGTTGGATGTTTTATTAACAGAAGGGTTCTTGAGAGACCCTTTCATATATTGGTTTGACCAAATCTCGTGGTAAGCTTAAGGACACTATGCCGTTTCAGTCGTAAGTGTGTAACATTTCCTGTGCCTACTAGTTTCGATGCCAGTTTATTGACGTGAGCTGATATTCTCGTTTGATAACTTTCGCTATGTCTAGCAACTTCTTGTCTGACAGTGTTAATATTTAGGTCTTTGTGTATGTATCGATTGCTCACGTAGTATGGTACATCTAGCATGGCTCGCAGTGTCTTACTTTGAAATCGTTCCAGTATATCGATGTTGCTATTGCTAGCAGTTCCCCACAGCTGGATTCCATAAGTCCAGATTGGTTTAAGTATGGCTATCTAACTTTCTTGTAACAAGCTTCATCCAGTACATTGATCTGACTTTCGTATCCAGCTGTTTGCGCTTAGTCCAAATGTGCTTTCTCCAGGTGAGCCTTCGATCGAGATACATTCCCAAATATTTCACATCTTCAGCCTGCGGTATTTCCTCATTGTGAAGTTTTATTGAGGGACAGGTTTCCTTTCTCAGGGTGAAGGTCACATGGGCAGATTTTCCCTGATTAACTTTAATACGCTATTTGTCAAGCCACTTCTCCACTTCATGGACATGGGCTTGTAGTTTGGCTGATGCTAAGGCGGAATCTTCGTTTAGCGACAGAAGTGCTGTGTCGTCCGCATAAGTAGCAGTTATCGTATCAGCGTGTGTAGGTAAGTCTGCAGTAAATAGCAAGTATAGTATGGGTCCCAATATACTTCCTTGTGGAACTCCTGATAGGATTTCATTTAGAGGAGCGACTTCATTGTTGAACTTCACCTCAAAACATCTGTGTATAGGTATAATCGGGAAAAATGAGTGGGGTAGCAGCTTTTTTATTTTGAAAAGAAGTCCTTCATGCCACACTCTGTCAAAGGCCTGGCTAACATCCAGGAAGATATCAGAGCAGAACTGTTTGCATTCCAGTGTACGACTTATAGTATCCGTAATACGGTGTACCTGTTCAATAGTTCCATGTTGCTCTCTGAACCCAAACTGGTGAAGAGGAAGAGGAATAAATCCAAGAGTTTACCCATCAAAGGGAGTAGGCTGATTGGTCTGTAGGAGCTCACCTCATGGAGTGGTTTGCCTGGTTTGGGTAGCATTATAACCTGGACAATTTTCCAATGAGAGGAATAGATTGCTAGTCTTAAGCAGGCATTGTAGATAGCCGTGATGTGAACCACGCATTTACTAGGTAACTGTTTGAGTAACTGTGCATCGATTAGGTCATAGCCTGGCGCTTTTCTATTTTGTAGTTTTAATATTTCTCTCCATAATTCCTTGGGGGCTAACACCTTTTAACGGTATAGGCTCATTTGCAGCGGTGCGTCTAGATATTCGTAGACTTCCTTGTCATGTTCAGGATATTTGCTAGGTAAAGGTCTGAAAATAGATTTTAAGTGTTCTGCAAGTATTTGTGCCTTTTTGAGTTCAGATTTGCCCACTTTCCATCAGCGGTTTTTATTGGTGGTATATGATCTTTTGGTCTTTTCAGCCTTTTTGTTATCTTCCACAGCGAATAGTTGGTGTCTTTATTAGGAGTTAGGTTAGCTAACTGTTTTTGAATGCGCTTGTTTTCTGTTTGGGAGATAAGGTGCTTAAGTTCCTCGGAGGCCTTGTTGAAGCTTTCTTGTCACAGAGATATTTTGTAGATTGCCATCTTCTCCGCAGCTGTCTTCTTTCATTTACTTTGTACTTTATCTGTTTTGAGTAGTGGATGTTTTGTGCGGTTTTTGGGCGCAACAAAGGTGTAGATTGTTGAGCCGCTAGGTGGATAAACTTGTTAAGTGATTCGATAGCTTTTTTGACATTATCCGTTCTATTTAGTGGTAAGTTTAAATTTATGGATTCTGATATTTTGGTTCTGTAGTTGTCCCAGTCAGTTCTGTGGTTATACAGTCTTTGTTGGCATTCCGTCAGTAGGGCCTTGCAGTGAACATTTGTTATTACTGGTATGTGGTCGGAAGATAGGTCAGTACATTCTTCAACGTTTATTTGGCTTAGTGGAATATTTTTGGTGATGAAAAAATTCCAAAAGGTCAAGTAATTTATTTGGGTCCGTACGTGGCCAATACGTGGGAATGCCATGTGAAGCGCAATGAAAGTTAAGGTCATTCGTAGCTATACAGAGTTGTCGACCGCGTGGTGAAGTTAGTCAAGAGCCCCAAAGACCATGTTTCGCGTTCCAGTCACCACCTCAGATGTATCTGTTTCCCAGTGTTTTGAAGTATTTCTTGAATTCATCGCTTGTAATAACGTGCCTAGATGGACAGTAGATTGCAGAAACTGTTGCTTCTCCTTTGTTATCCTGGATCTTGACGGAAGTTGCTTGAATCTTTTCGGTTTTATATTTCCCAAGAAGATAATGTTTGATGTTCTCCTTTATTATGATATCAGTTCCTCTATGTGAGTTCCCAAGGGTGGTTAGAAGTATACACTACATAGTTTTTAAGGGAGAAGTGGGTTTTTGTTGTGAACCTTGTTTCTGAGATTAAAGCCACATCAACTCTTTCAAATTTCAAGAAGAGTTCCAGTTCCTGTCGACGTTCTGTCAGCCCGTTGGCATTCCAGGTAATTATCCTAAGGTTTAGGAGTGTTTCATAAGGCTTGAGATTAATTGGATCATACGATCCATCATATTGTCTGACATATCATTAACCTTTTGAGTACCGTAATTAGAGACACAATAGAAAGACAATAGGTGTGCGTACACCAGTGTTCTCTTGGTGTTTGACAGTTTAATTATGTTTTGAAACTTATCGAACATTGCATCTAGACTTCCATTAAATTATTTGGGTCTTTGATGAAGGTTTTTAATTCTCTTGTATTTTTTTGTTTTTTTGCTTGTGCATAGGTTATAATTGGTTTTGAGTGTTTGTGAAGATTGTAGTTTTCGTTGTAGTTATTTTCTTGCACATATTCCGTTGGGTTTTTGCAATATTGATTTTGTATTACGTTATTTGCGTTTTGATTAGTTTCTTTGGTCTTTTCTGTCTTGTTTTTCGTAAGTAGATTTTTGTACTGTTTGTATTTTGTGCAGCCTTTATAACTTGCTGGGTGTTTTTGTTAGCAGTTTGCGGAAGTTGCCTCGGTGTCGAGTCTTTTTAGACAGCTTGTTGTGGAGTGTTTTCGCCACATTTTACACATCTAAATGGCCTGTTACATAGGTTTTTGGCATGTCCAAATCTCTGACATCTTTTACATTGCAAAATGTCTAACTTTTTGTATGGTGCTTCAAATGAAACTTTTACGTAGTTGACTCTGTTGATTTTAAAGATTTCATTGTTGTTGTGTTTAGGTTCCAAATCCACAAAGAAAAGAGGCAATGGCTGTTTTGTAACTTTGTGTTTTACATTTGTTATGTACCTGATTTCGTGCCAAGTTCAAACAGCTCTTTTTTATAAGTTCTGTGTCTTCTGATGCATGTAGACTACATAAAACTACTCTATAGGCTCTTTCGCTCTTGAGTTTACCTGTATAATGGCTAACATTATTCTCTATAAAATTAGCTCTTATGTTTTTGTATGTGTCTACCGTCGGCAAGCATTATTTTAACTATATACCCTGACCTTATGAGTTGTCATAGTATATTTTTGGGTTTCTGCAATTGAGGAGAGGAGTTCTTTTAAACTCATTATGTCAATGACTCCTGTGACAAATATGGGTTCTGGTTTTGGTGGTTTAGCTCCTTGGGTGGTTCAGTGGATCCCTCGTTGGTTTCCGATTCTAAGATTTGAAATCTATTTGCTGTAGTTGCTGCATATGCTGTTTTAGTTACTTTACTGTTTTTGTTTGTACATTCAGGACTGGACTCCGCCTTCCTTTTCATAGATACCTGATCGTTTTGACAGGGTTGTTTTATTTTAGCTTGGACCTCATTTGAGTCAGATTTAGTAGAGTCTAGAGTTCACGTTTGTCAGTTGAACATGTTTGTTCTGCTTTTTTAAATGGTAATGATCCAAGTGAGTGACTTCTTGTACGTGTGAACATGCTTTTTTGAAGTATTTGTTGTGTCATGTTCACGTTCTTTTTTTTAAAATTTGTTTTCTTTTTCATTGCTTATATTATTTATTTATACCCACAGTTGACTAGCTTACTAGGCTAGTAGTGTCGGGTTAGTTGACCGCCGCCCGAGGCTCGGCGTTGAGGTTCGTTAGGGTGTAGGGTGACATTTGGGTATTCTTCCTATGGACGCGAACCATTCCACCCCCCAAATTAAAAAATGAAGTACTTTTTTTAAAGTCGCATTAATTTACACATGAACGAAATTAATTTCTTAAAGTAAACGTCAGCTGAGCGAGGCCAATGAACTGTATGTAGTTAGTACGCAACGACCGACAACTACCTAGAAGGTCATTGACCATTCAATTCGAGTTTTCGAGTTTTAAAAAGTAATTTATTTTTTAATTTTATCTTTACAAATCGATAGTGTTTCATGTACTGAATTGACCCTCCGCGGGATTAAAACGACCAAAATTTAACGGTGTAAATAGGGTGACTGGTAATGAGTGAACGATACTTAAACACGTGATTGTAGTCATGATAACAAACAACTTTTACTATGGGACCGAACCTGAAATCACGAAAAAAAATCTGCTGGTCAGTACATTTGTATTCGCGTAACTGGTCAAAATGTAATGAACTTGGCTGATTTTTTTTTCGATTTCAGGTTTGGTTATATAGTAAAACTTGTTTGTTATCATGACTAAAATCACGTATTTAAGTATCGTTCACTAATTACTAGTCACCTTATATATATATAAACCCTTCGGCTGTTGGATATGACTTCAACCCAAACTGTTGTCATTGGCTAGCATGGGTGACAACTTTGGCTCCAGATTTTTGTAGGATATCGTTAGCTTGGCGCGACTTTGCTTGGCTTGGCATTTGTCCAGCCCACGGACACATGGCGTGGTTTTACAATATGTAATTGAATCAAATACCGACTGTGCTTCGGGTAAAAAGTTGGAAGAGCAGTCAGAAGTAAATTTCCAACAGATGGATACCCATTTCTGAGTAACCAGGGTGGATTAACACTTTCACTGTCCTAAGACAATTATCAATACAATTATTGTACGTCCAATAGTGCGTTATATACAATGCATGGACGTATGAACTTCAATCGCCGACCAATAGTGTTGTCCAAGTATGTCGAAACACGATCGATGTATAGGTAACAAACATGGTCAAATCGTTGATCTCGTGTATATTTTGGCGGACTGTTTCATTGATAAACCTCTACGAGGAAAACTAAAGAGATAATTATGTACCATAATAGATAAGTAAATTGCATAGACATGACATTGACAATGCCATTTTGTTTTTGATTGTGTGTTTATTGGTGAATAGTTATAATATTTTCTATTATTGGTCTTGGCTTCATTTTATCAACCATGACTTGGATTGTATCAGGCGATGATTTAGTGCGTATTTTAGAAGATAGTGATAGTGAAGATGAGGTACTAGAACGATTAGAGAATTTGCAAATATATGGACCTGAAGAAACTATTGAAGCCATTAATGAATTCATAAATGAAAATAATTTAATGGAAAATAATTTCGCGGCGTCTTCTACTTGGAACATGAATATACTACCTTTAGAAAGAAAATTCTTTACAGGCTATTTGAGTAAACGACAATTTCATCACTTCAATGCCGATTCCGATCTGTGGACTGTTTTTCTTTCAAATCTTGTCAGATGATATAATCGATTTCATGATAGCGGAAACAAATACGTATGCGAGTCAACTTTTGCAACAAGCAAATCTTCCAACTTATTCGCGTATAAAAAGATGGACGCCGGTGACTAGGACCGAAATGAGATCATATTTGGGCATTATATTATTAACTGGTTTGTTTTTTTTTTATTTGATTGATTTTTCAAGTTTCTCGTGAACAACACTATTCTTGGTGGTTAATAGTGTATTGTATGTCATGCACGGACGTACGGAGCTAACTCATCAGTGCATTACATAATTATAATGCATGGACAGTGAAAGTGTTAAACGGAATAAGCCGTACATCAGAACACAGAAAAACCTACTCAGATATTTCTCTTTGTATTTCCTAGACATTATGACTTCATTTGAAATATCCCATCGACTTAAACTGTTAAAAACCGAGAAGACGCCGGCATCCGCACACCTATTGTCTTTCTATTGTGTCTCTAATTACGGTATACATCAAAATTTTGTTGTGAAGACTGGTGATTGGAGTATTGTGAAAACAACAAGTTGACGGCACTGAAATCAACATTTTTATTTTATGAGCATTATTTAGTTAGGGAAATGGTATTTGACAAAAAAGAATATTCCACTTTTTTGAACGAGTTAAAAGCTTCAAAATCCACTTAATTCTGATTGTTCGTGTGTAAGACATGGACACGTTGACAATCAAATGGAGGGCCGGAACTGCGTTAAGCGGTCGCCCGCGCGGTCTTATACAAAATTGTTCCATTGCGGGGACTTCCGCGGGTATCCTTCGCGGATAGCTAGGCCCCGCGCACGTTTTGCTACGTGATAATACATTAAGTTCTCCATCGATACGACTACATGCACTCAGTTAAAGTTGAACTAGTGACACTGCGCAGGTAATAAATCCGGTTTCTGTAACGTGGACAGTCGCACGCGACACACGCGCGACGTCACGCGACGGATGTCCATCGCGGGCGCCCGCTTAAAGCTGCTTTTCAACCAGAGATATGCTATGTAGCTATGCTGCAAAGATGTAATAGCTAAGCTGTGAAACTATGTGGCCGTTTCCCTTGATACTAAGATACGTAGCGGTTTTTTTTTATGGTAGGTAAAATCATCCAATGACAAATCCCGCCCTTGGGCGGGGCGGGAAATAGTGTCAGACTCTTACTGACTAAAAACCTACCCTGCTCCATTCATTGCCTTTGTCCCAGGCCCCGGGTGACATTCTCACATAACCTTTGGCACCAGTAGGTTTCGGCCCTGCTGGGCCCCTACAGTTTGCTGACAACTCCTAGAGGCGCGCGGGAACAGTGCGCGCCGTTAACGACTTGAGCTCGGACCGTTCTGTTACCGGACGGACGAACAGCGAGCTACCTATTGCCCGCAGTCCGCGAGCCCGCGCCTATGGTGGCCGGAAATCGGGATCGGAATCCCGGCGGCGTCATCTGCGTGTGCGCCGTTGCCTGATGCGGTCGGCCTCCTCCTTTGCATTACTGCTTCGCAGAAAGAGGCGACTGCCTGCCACTCCTCCTCGCTCCGGAGCATGGCTTGAACCAAGCCCCGGCGCGAGAGATTGCCGCCGCCGATCGCCCCCACAAAGACACTGCGATGCTCTTCCCAAGTGGAGCACACCTCGACTGTGTGCTCCACCGTGTCCTCTCGGAGTACAAAGCTTCTGAAGCGTAGGTATACGATATATTATATGATGGATATCAAACGCATCCACAGCAACGAAGCATTAGCACATCTCTGATGGAAAAGCACCCTTACGTAATGTAGGAAACGCACTGTCAAAGGGGGGTAAACGCATTGGCTCGTTACGTCGCCAGCCGTTAGGTTGAAACGTTCGTCTTGGTCAACCACCCGAAAGCAACTGCCAGCGATGCGGATCGCCCGCGACCGTGAGTCAAGTATACAAACACTATACGTAGTTTCGGCCCTTACACAATTAAAAACTAAATAAACTGAAAATGTTGAATATACCACCATCTAGCGCAAACATGATCATGCTCCGGCCACTAGTTTTTGCTATAGGTCTGTGTAATTTTGCCGTTGCAAGCATTTATTAAATATTTTATTGTTCTTATTGCAGGCAGCGATAAGCGCGATCCCTTGGCCTACTCACTATTATTTGGTGGCATTAGGAATTGGTTTGGCAAGTAATTTAGGATTCTGCACACCTTTTCAATATACTCCGGCTTACTACTGTCATCACACTGGAAGAGTACCAATTTTGAAAATGGTATTTTTTTAAACATTTGTTTTGATCTTAAGAATAAGTAAACTTTTTTTGTTGGTGAAATAGCCCTGTTAGATGCGAGCATTATCAAACCCGGTGGTAAAATTTAGTTTATTTTTGATTGGGTACTATTATTTATGTACATTAAGTCTGTAATATAATATGTCGACAGTTTGAGATAAGCCGATGGTGCCCCACTGACTGGAGCTGCAATGTCTGGCAGCAGGGTTTAAGGGAAGCTAAAATACGAAGACCCGTCATCCTATTCAAACCTAGTTTATCAGTTTCGGGATAAACGGAAAACAGGATTACATAATCCTCTTGAGCAAATAATCGTCGCACACAGTCGCACGGTGGCGGCGTCGTCATTGTGACGTAGCACGGTGGCGGTGCCGTGCCGTAGACATACATTATGTCTACGCCCTTCGTAATAAAATATAAAGTCTTACACAATGATCATCATCATATTAGCCGAAAGACGTCCACTGTTGGACATAGGCCTCCCCCAAGTGACACCACAATGAACGGTCCTGTGCATCTCGCAACTCTTGCCAGGTCATCGGGCCGCCTTGTAGGAGGCCTTCCAACACTGCGTCTTCCGGTACGCGGTCGCCATTCCAGAACCTTTCGGCTCCAATGGCCATCCGTTCTGCGAGCAATGTGCCCAGCCCACTGCCACTTAAGTTTGGCGATTCTACGTGCTATGTCAGCAACCTTGGTTCTCCTGCGGATATCTTCATTTTTGATTCGATCACGCAAGGAAACTCCGAGCATAGCCCTTTCCATTGCCCAAGAAAACAGCCTTAGCCAAAAACTATTAAAAAATAATTGATGTTTGGTAAATAATATATGTACCGCTTTAGTTTCTCATATAACTTGCTAAATATTAAAATATGACCAATTTCAGTTCGTTCAGCACGGCCCTCTAAAGCTGCCTATGTCTTTTTAATTCAGTTATGCTTGTTTACAAAATTCGGCTTCCTGAATTACGTGCAGCAATCAGAAGCAAAACGAAAAAATAATTGTCCTGCCGAGTCTGGCCATTCTTGCGCCCCCCAGAGTCTATACCCTGTGCCTAGGTACCGGTGGCACCGCCCTATTTACGAAACTGCACAATACTCTATTTTCATAGGATTAAAAAAAAAAAAAAATTCTCAGCTAAGAGGTAAAAAATGCACAATGTTAGGTACCTATTATTTAGAAGAAACTTTTTACTAAAGTTGAGTACATCAGAGTTCCTGATATTCCTCTTGCCTAGCAGCTAGTACATATTCAATATCTGTGAATGTGAGAACTGAGGGACCCATTTTAAACCTTCAAATTGTGTCGATGTTTTTTTATTCATTATATTTTTACAAAATGCTGTACGACTTTTACAAAAACTTGGTGCAGAAAAGGAAAGATTTTATGCATTACATTTAGTAATATTTGCTAAAATATTTTTCTCTTGTGTGGATTGAGGGACCCTACTTTAGCCATTATATTTTTTTTTATCTTTGGGGTTTTTTGGTCTGAAATTTAGTAAATATTTTTAGAAATTCTGTACTAAATGTCTGTAGTCACAATACTTCAATTGTCCAGATACTTATCGAGATCTGGCTGATGGTCTGCGAGGACTGAGCTACCCCACCTTAAGGGCTGTATTTTTTTTTTGTATATTTTTACAAATTCCCAGACTTGTTTTACAATTTTTTTAAGACTTTTACTAAATCTTTAGATTTATATTTTGCGAAATGCAAGTATGGTCCCTCAGTTCACACACACACGAATATGTTCATATTAGCTAATACTGACAAATATCGGTAATAACCCATCTTTACTTCGTTTCCAAAAAAATTTGGTCGCTTTCGCTCGTCGTGCGCGCACTCCACCTTACGTGACGTGACAGTGACAAACACTTAAAAGTCACCGTGACAAAAGTCACCGGTGCGCGCAGGGCATTAGTGATTATTTTGTATGTAAAAAAAATTAAGAAAACTCGCAAAAAAAAAACATAGATATTAGTGAGGAAATCAAAGGTACATTGGTAGTACATAACAATGTTGTACTTTTTTTGCACGTATGAACTCAGATTACGAAGGGCCCCGCTATATAAACAATATTTTCCTGCTGAATTTCTCTTGTCCAGTTAAAGATTCCTAAAAGTTAATACACGAATTGAGAGGTACATTGGAGCAGCTTACGATCAGTATTACTTTTATGTATTCCGAGCGTAATATGACTGGGGGCCCAGGTGGAGAGACAAGGCGAATAATCCTAATTTCTATTAAACTGGATAAGGTACATTGGATTTTGTCAGTAAATTCGTGGGGTACATTGAACAATCAAAGCAATGCCACTAGTTTTGAACGCGAGGGGCCCCGCTGAATAGAAATACATCTATTAACTCAGCCTCAGATTTTGGTTTGGAATTCTCCATGCATTTTAGTTTTCATTAGTACGTGATTGAGCTAATTGCCGAGCTTTACCAGCACACATCTTGGATGTAAAATTGTGAAAGTGAGTGTCAACAATTTAAGCTATGCTCATGATATGGTGTTGCTGGCTCTAAGAGCTGGTTCAGTCAGAATGATGTTACGTATCTAAGTAAGTGTGAAAGGCATGCAGCCAGACATGGTCTGGTGAATAATGCAAAAAAAAGTGAATAACTGATTTTTAGGTCTCCGGGGAAGACTGTTGAGTATGAGCCAGTGCTAACCCTCAACGTACCTAAAGCTCACAATGAGTGTGCAAGTTACCCGTTAACATTTCGTTGTAATTTAAACGACCACATGCGTTGTTCATCCCTCTCCCCGGCATCGCCCGCGCTTGCGCTAACGGATGCGGGGTGAGACGCTAGGTATGGCATGTTGTTTCGCAGTACCGTGCATTATTTCATGCAGCTTAGAATGAAATGAGTCAGAGCCACCATGAATCCACAAAACGCAACTACGCGCGTGAGTGCGTAAAAAACTCGAACGATGATGCAGATCTGCACTCCCGCAAGTACGTGCGTAGGTGCGTTAACACGCAACCTGCAGCGTGATGGGTGGCAGTGTGATAATCACCGGCGGGTGCGCATATTTCTCCGCTTGTAGGTGCGAGATCTGAATGAACGCGCGTGGATGCACTAAAAATATTAGTTTAGTGTTTAGGTTTGGCATATTCAATATTATAACGTGAACATACACTATAGCATTTATTCGAGCATTTTTATGTAATGTAACGTCCTAACGATTGGTACAATACAGATAAATGGTCAGTTTCAAAAGCATTTCCATGTAATGTATCGTTCCTGCGAATGCTCTGCGATGTGTTCAGCGTAATGCTCACAGTGAGTCTGCAAGTTACCCGTTAACATTTCATTGTAAACTAAATGACTGCGTGCGTCGTTCGTCCCTATCCACCGCATCGCCCGCACTCGCGCTAAGGCTTGAAGAAATTACGCTCGTTGGTTTGTGCAATTTAGTTTGTAACAAAACGGCGAGTGTGCTCGACGTCTGGTTCGTGAGGGTGATACACTAGAATATATCATAGAGTGGCTCGTTGTTTTTTTTACTAGTAATTGTTCTAGTCATTGATCTCATATATATATTTGAACCCAAGATTCAAACTCAGCGTTTCAAAAACGTCCGCAAAAAAAGAGCGCATCATTAGAAAAAGTGCGCACCTGTCAAGTAGTCTCGCGTGGCCCGTGTCACTGTCAGGTCGCTAAAAATGCCGAAGTGTTCGTTGCGAAATTGTAAAAATATTACGTCAAAAACGTTAAAAAAAGATGGGATATCGTATTTTCTGTAAGTAAAGTTTTTATTGATTTGTTTTTGTTGTTTTTATGATCTAATATACAGTGCAATATGTGATTTTGATTTAATTTGTCACAAAATTTCTCTCAACGGTCCATGTATAACACGGCAAATTTCAATGGCCTCATTGCCAGTGTAAGAACCATGCATAACAGCTTACTTTTATTTTAGTCGCATAATACAAATGATCCTGTTCTAGTCAATGGAATCGCTTTTTTTTTATTGTTTAATTTTTTTTTATTAAATAATAAGTTTGAACTTATTCGTAAAGTTTTTAACAAATATTTATACGTTATATATAGTATCAAATATTTATACGTTATATAGTTTTCAATGGAATCCTATATGTAGAAAAAAATACAATCGACTTCAATGTAAAAAATGCAAAGTAACTTTACTTTGAAAATCAGTGGTTCTAACATATAAATGATATTTATTTTGTAAGTAGGTTTTTAAAAACTATTTTTTACACGTCAATTTTTTTTCTCGTCAGTTTCGATGTTGATCTAGTTTAGATGAGGCCGGTGTTTCCTAGCTGACTACCCTGAGAAGAAATTTCCAAACAAACTCAGGGATCAAAGTCTCTTTTAAAGTCCATACACGTTTATACCGTGTGTAGTAAAACAGAGGAAATTATAAGACGAGAACAGCGCATAAATGAAAAAAATAATACAACCAAGGCCTATTTGTGTTCCTTAGTTTTGAAATATACCTTGCATTTAAATATATTTTCTTGTTTTGACTCACATTCACTTCAACAACCTGCTCTATTAAATCACAAAATTAGTCTTATAAAAGCTATAATAGAAAAATTTATAGATGTTTGGTTACATTATATTGCAAAGAAAACAACAGAAAATCTAAAATCAAACTCAAAAAGACAACTCACAATAAATTAGATTTATTTCAAGGAAATTAATGTGTAAATGCTACTATGGAGCAATTTATGGTTTTAGATTACTATTGGACTTGTTTGAGAGTTTGTAATGCTCACTCGAATGCCTCACTGGCACGTGTGTCATTCAGTTCTCTTCAAATTGGTTGAAACAAGTAGTGTTGATATACGAGTCCGTGAATGGGCACTGTCAGTTGAAAGTGGTCATCTCCTAGCTGCCAGTTGCTTATTTTAATTTCTATTATTTAGAATATGATTTTCTTTACATTATTTACTAAAATTTAAGTTCACGATTATTGTTACTGTTGTTTATAAGTTTTGCTCAAATTAAATATTTATTATTATTATATTTCTAAAGGATTGGCCGGAAGTGGCAAAAGATAGAAAAGAGTGGAAGAATGGAAGGGAGGCCTTTGCCCTGCAGTGGGACACTACAGGTTCATAATAATAATAATAATAAGCTGCGAGCTGTTCCCGATACCGGTGGGATACTATTTTTTATATTTTTAAATGTTTCTTTTTTTTATATGTATGTTAAAAATATTTAAAAATTTAAAAAATATGTGATACAATAAATAAAGGGAATAATAATAAGATCTCACCGATACACACTCGATGCTTTACTGCACGGCCGTAGCGGCGTGTCGTGTAGCTCACGTCAAATTCCCAACCAGTGACGTAGCTACACGACCCAAACCAGCTGTGCCGGCCTGGCAGTGCAGGATCGAGCGTCGTATCGCTGGGGCCAGAGCACTCATCGGCAAACTTTTCTGCTTCAGGGAGGGCAACACTCGCCCAAGAGTGATGCGCGTTGTGAGACGGGCATTTTCGGGGACTGATATCAATCCCCGAGACTATATGTCACGAGTCACAGAGCGCATCGACTTCCTGAAGCAGAAGGTGTATGCATGGGCAAACCGTATCCGTAGGTATAAGCGGCAGGTGGAGCAATACACCCAGAATCGCACATTCCAAAGTAACGAAAAGTGGGTGTATAGGACTTGGGAGCGACCAAAACAAAGTATGACTGATACGCGCCTCCCAGATGATGACGCCATGACTTCGTTTTGGCGCAATATCTGGTCGGTACCTGTCCATCATACTGAAGGTGGTTGGATTCGAGAGGTCGAGCGAGCGTGCGAATCAATACCAGAAATGGGGGCAGTCACAATCAGCCCCCAAGTTGTAGCCCGTGCAGTCCGTCCGTTGCCTAATTGGAAGTCTCCAGGGCCGGAAGGACTCCACAACTTTTGGATAAAGTGGCTCACTAGGTCGCACGCTCGTTTGGAATCTCAATATCAGACCGCCTTGGAGTCTGGTTTGCTACCCGAGTTTTTTACAACAGGAGTTACCCACTTGCTCCACAAATCTGGCAGCACCGCGGAACCTAAAAACTATCGGCCAATTACATGTTTACCAACTGTTTATAAAGTTCTTACATCCATTTTGAGAGGTAAGATCAACTGCCACGTGGACAATAACGCTATTATGTCTGCCTCTCAAAATGGATGTAGGAATGGGTCCCGCGGTACTAAGGAGCTACTCCTCATCGATATGGCCATTAGCCAACAGGTTCGGCGTTCCCGAAAGGATCTGTCGACATGTTGGATAGACTATAAGAAGGCCTACGACTCAGTTCCTCATACATGGCTCATGAGGGTGCTAGAATTGTACAAAATTGATGCAATACTATGCGCCTTCCTAATGTCATGTATGAGGCAATGGAGGACGGTCCTTCGCTATCCAGGATGTCGACATATTCGAAGGAATAGCGAACCGGTAAGGATTGAGCGAGGTATATTCCAGGGTGACAGTTTGAGTCCGCTTTGGTTTTGCCTAGCCTTGAATCCTCTGAGCACACTGCTGGAGAATTCAGGTCTAGGCTACCGGTTGAAGGGAGGTGGTCAGGTTATATCTCACCTCCTTTACATGGATGACTTAAAGCTTTTTGCCCCCAACAATCTGCAACTGATGGAGCTACTGAAGGTAACTGAAACCTTCAGTAGTGCCATCAGGATGGAGTTTGGTGTGGACAAATGTGCAGTCATGCATGTAAAGCGAGGGGAGGTTGTGGAATCCGTGGGTATTCAACTCACGGATTCCATTGGCCTGAGATCCCTCTCTCCAACCGAAACTTATAAGTATTTGGGTATGTCGGAAGCCCTAGGCATCAATATCACTGACATGAAGCAATCGTTGAAGGAGCGCTTCTTTGGACGCCTGAAGAAGGTTTTCAATAGCCTTCTTTCAGGCGGAAACAAGGTGCGCGCCTTCAACGGTTGGGTCATCCGGTATTGATGTACTCTTTCGGCGTACTCAAATGGACTCAAACGGAACTTGACGACCTGGATAGGCGGGTCCGAACACTGCTGACTGCATACCGAATGCATCACCCACGATCGTCGGTGATGAGACTGTATATCCCGCGGAAGTGTGGTGGTCAAGGTTTTTTAAATGCCAAGACCCTTCACAACCGCGAGGTATGCAGTCTCAGGGAGTATTTCCTGGCTGCCGACGTGGGTATGCATCGAGATGTAGTGGCAGTGGACAAGGGACTCACCCCGCTCTCCTTGGCTAAGGAGAACTGGCGCAAACCGGTAGTGCTTGACACTAACGATCGCAGGGAAGTATGGCAGAGCAAGGAACTTCACGGACGCTTTTTCCGGACCCTTCACGGGCCCGATGTAGACCAATTGGCGTCCGTAGCTTAGCTGCGTTTCGGTGACCTCTTTGGGGAAACCAAAGGTTTTGTCTGTGCAATTATGGACGAAATTATCATGACGAATAACTACCGGAGATTTATTGTGAAGGACGGCACGGTTGACATCTGTCGGGCGTGTCACCGTCCGGAAGAATCAATTCGTCACATTATCTCCGGTTGTTCTCGTCTGGCTAACGGCGAGTATTTGCATAGGCACAACCTTGTAGCCAAGATTATCCATCAGCAACTTGCTTTGAAATATTCTCTTGTGGGATCGGAAGTGCCGTACTACAGGTATGAGCCCGACCCAGTTCTTGATAATGGTCATATCACGTTGTACTGGGATCGGTCCATCATCACTGACAGGACTATTGTAACCAATAAGCCTGATATAGTAGTGGTGGACCGAAACGAGAGGCGTGCAATTATTGTTGACATATCCGTTCCGCATGACGAGAACCTCGCGAAAGCGGGGAAAGATAAACAAATCAAGTATATTGACTTGGCTCGCGAGGTTGTCGACATGTGGGAAGTGGATTCGGCGATCATTGTACCGATAGTCGTGTCGGGTAATGGCTTAATAGCCAAGAGCCTCGACCAACACCTTAGGAGGCTCTCGTTAGGCGGCTGGATCAAGGGCTTGATTCAGAAAGCGGTACTCCTGGACACGGCTCGTATTGTTAGGAGGTTCCTTTCTCTGGAGCCCTGATCGCCGGTAGCTTGGACCCTGTTCCCGATACCGGTGGGACACTATTTTTTATATTTTTAAATGTTTTTTTTTTTGTTTGTAAGTTTTTTTAAAAATATTTAAAAATGTAATGAGTAAGTTTATAAAATGAATAAATGGAATAATAATAATAAAAAATAATATTTATCATCCTCATTACCACGTTTCTGACAAACTACTTTAAGTTTATACAACCTTTTAAATAAAAATAAAAAAATGTACATCGGTTCATAAATGACGGAGTTCTGAGTTAACAAACTTAAAAAATACAACAAAATTGAGAACCTCCTCCATTTTGGATGTTGGTTAAAATATTTTTTTTTGCTACCCAATCACCTTCAACTAAATACCTTACTCAGTTTCGATAAATTGTTCTACTTAATATATTTGAACCAAAAAAATAAAATAAATGTATAATAATATTACTAGTAAATATTTGTTTCATTGATACACATGTCCTACCCAAAATATTACGCTTAGTTAAAAATTACGCTTACACAAAAATGATTAGAACACAATTTAATAAACTTAATAAAACTAATTTAATATCGTATAAAAATAAAAACTATATAAATATTCGTCTCCACTCCATGTGTTGTTCAGCCGGCTAACTTTGACAGTAAAATTTTATTGTTTTTTGTATACTGCTTTGTATTGACAACTTTAACTAATCCGAATAAGGCTGAATTTGCAGAACTGTATAGAGAACAGTATGTTTATAATATGGCTCTAACTACTTATGTCGAATTGTTGAGTGTTTGACGACAGATTCGAGCGTTACTTTTGTTGGGGACCATTCGTCTAGGGTTTTCTTATGTCAGTGGTTCTAGTATATACTCACCTTTGGCCTCATGCAGTAGTTGTTTTATCCATTTTCATGTGAAATCATGGTCACCCATCAGTTGAAATATATGAGATTATAGATCGAATTATCTTACTAATATAGCTAAGTACTAAGTACTAATATAGCTGAATCGCAATTTATTTGGAACGAATGTACTCCTACACATAATTCAGGAAGTCGAATTTTGTAAACAAGCATAACTGAATTAAAAAGATATAGGCAGCTTCAGAGGGCTGTGCTGAACGAACTGAAATTGGTCATATTTTAATATTTAGCAAGTTATATGAAACTAAAGCGGTACATATGTTATTTACCAAACATCAATTATTTTTTAATAGTTTTTGGCTAAGGCTATTTTGTCTTTTTTAGACATTTTCATAAAAACTGTTTTTTTCAGCACGGGCCCATATGCACACCTATATATTCTTTGTTATTACGAATCATCGATCATAATATCTATTGCGATCCATATGACGTGTTAATAGAGTACATTCTTTGAGTTGAAGATTTTTTTTAATACGCTTTATACTTTTCAAGTTACACGGGGGCCAAGCTGAAAACGTTTGGCTGGCACGGCACCTTTTTTTCATATTTATTCAAAAGTACAGAGTTACATTATATATAAAAAGCAGTACGTATGATCCTCGAAGCGAGTACATTCGATTCGATTTCGATTGGTGAAAACCTAAAACGCAGATTCTGCGGGGCCTTGGTGGGCAAACGCACGTAATGCTATCCGTTTGTTGAATAGATATTTACCGGTAACTGGACAGGAGGCTATTAATAATATAAGGCAAACTAAATTATTTCTTCATAATTATGTAACCCAAAATAATCCCAATTAGTTCTTATGTTTAGCACCGTACTACGTGAGATAGTAATTTTATTTATTCATTTTACAGGTAAAATATTCCATACCATCAGTTTTGATAAGCGCCTTAGTTATTTATGGTAGTGTATTAAAATATGCTCCAGCGCTGTTCGATTCTTCAGGTTTGGGCGTTTCGCCATTACCAACAGACTATGAAACAAAACAAATATATTTAGCAAAAATTAAGGAATTGTTGGAAAAAAACAAACCAAAGGTACCAAAAACGGAAGAAGCTGGAGGTGGAGAAGGAGGAGGAGGTGGAGGAGATGGAGGAAATCTACTTTAATATAATTTGGAAAGTGATTATAATTTAAAAACTTTGGTTTTAATTCTTTAAATATAATAGCTTATTTAAAAATTAAATAAGTCTCGTTTTTCCCACTGTTCTAAAATTTCTAGAAAAATTTATAAACATCATAATGGCGGGACCAAGTCTTTTATTGGAATGATTCTACCACATTAGAAATACGATAGTTGGATCGGAATCAAGCCGTCCTCAGCGGCTCTTATGCGATTGAGTTTTTTGGTGTGCATCTAGATTGAGGGCCCATTTTTTAAATCCTTACGAAACGATATAAAATTTACAGGGAATTTAGTTAAAAATTAGTAAAACGTAAAGCAATAACTAGTATTTTGTACCTGATTTACTACCTCCAAAAATGAACAGTAGGTGACGGAGATCTTTGCCCCTGTGGCCATTTGGGATACACGCATTACTAAGTCAAATAGCCCGTGTCGACCCGTGGTCGACATGGGCGTTTCGCACCTCCGTCGTCTATATTATTGAAATTAACTCGTCTCTGTCTGTCTAAGGACTATTTGTATAAATTTATCTCGCTTCCCCGTAAAATTTTCTATTAAAATGAACAAAAACGTGTATCCAAACCATGGAACAAAATTAAAAAAAAAATATTTGAAGTTGTCAATTTTTTGCAACTGTCAGTTTTTTGCACGGGTGTGAGGGTGTTTGCAAACAAGTTTTTTCTAAAATAGTTACAGTTGAGTGATTTACTTGATGTTTGTTTTGTTTTCAAGGTAAGTAAACAACGAATACATAAAAAATAAAGTTTTTAGCATGAAACACGAACAATAAAGTGAAAAAAATCAACACGGCAAACAATAACGAAAACGCGAACAATGCGAACTGTTGCACTAATTTCTATATTTCTCAGTAATGGTAAATGATTGATGCTATGATTTTTGTTTATTTTTTAAGAATATGAGACTACCTACATTGTATTATTTTTATTTTAGGCCTAAATGTGTTAATTTATGCATATAAAGTCAACTAGAAATACGGCTCGCGCCGTCAGATTTTTTATGCAAAATGAAAGGGCTGTAAAAAAATTATTTTGTATGGACCGGTGTATGGTATTATTTTTTTTCCTAATCTTTATATCCTAAATATAGTAATTAAACATAAAAAACCCTATCTCATCGCTTTACTTTTTGAGGTATATACATATTTTTTAAAACAAGTCGTGCTTAAAAAGCGCGAATCTCTGTGTTTAGCTTATCATATTTCGAGTCAGCATTCGAATATTTATAAACAAAACACTTAAATGGGTCGCCCCATTCAAACTAAACATAAAAAACATAACACTTAAGAGTTCGTTAACCGACGCGCGCGGCGGGAGGCCATAAACAAAAAAAGCGGGTGGGGCACTCGAGATAACGAGTTTTTGCCGACGGAACAAGTGAGCGGTTAGCAGTTTTTTTACAAACATAATTTTTGATTTTTTATATTTGCTACGCCTGAATAGTTAGACGAGCAAAAATACTTTAAGTAAAAAGTAGCAACTGCATTTCGTGCAGGCGCTTTATTATTAAAGGTTTTATTTATATTATTAAATAACACCATGTTTTTAAATCATAATAATTATTATGCGTTTTAACATATTTTATAAAGTTAGTCTAATGAAAATGCGCCAAGAGAAAATGAGATCAAATAAAAAAATATTAAAACTGATATAGTAGGACAAAAACATTTTGATACTTGAGTATTATTTGAATATACGTCAATTGTAAAAACGAATACTACACTGCGCTCAAAAGGCTGCCCAACATATATGGGAGTGGGCAGGATATGTCTGCCGCATGCCTAACGAGCTATGGGCACGTAAAATACAGGATCGATGTCTAGACACAACAATGTGGGGCTGCGGCAGACCACGAAGGAGATGGTGGGACGACGTGGATGTCTTCCTTAAATGAAATGAAAAAGCAAAGAATTGTGATCGTCGAAAATAGTGGAGGGAGGCCTACAAAAACAATACGAATAAAGTTTTATTTATTGGTATATTACTCGTACATTATACTGCTCTGTCAGGAAAGTACCGGGAAAAGGTCAATAACGCAAAATGTTAGGTTTCTCCAAATTTATTTCAATTATGCTCATTCAAAAATTATACACCTGGAGCAATAAATAATCCAATCATTGAAACATTTTTAATTATAGTTGGATCGGAATCAAGCCGTCCTCAGCGGCTCTTATGCGATTGAGTTTTTTGGTGTGCATCTAGATTGAGGGCCCATTTTTTAAATCCTTACGAAACGATATAAAATTTACAGGGAATTTAGTTAAAAATTAGTAAAACGTAAAGCAATAACTCATAAATTTCTTAAACGTAAATTAAAAATGTTATGATTAAATAACGTGGGCCCTCAATCCAGGTGCGTGTGTGAACTGAGGGACCATACTTGCATTTCGCCAAATAAAAATCTAAAGATTTAGTAAATGTCTTAAAACAATTGTAAAACAAGTCTGGGAATTTGTAAAAATATACCAAAAAAAAATACAGCCCTTAAAGTGGGGTCCCTCAGTCTTCACAGACTATCAGCCAGATCTCGAAAAGTATTTGGAATATTGAAGTATTGTGATTACAGAATTTTAGACCACAAAACACCAAAGACAAAAAAAAAAACTAAGCTGGGGTCCCTCAATCCACACAAGAGAGAAAAATATTTTAGCGAATATTACCGAATCTAATACATAAAATCTTTCCTTTTCTGTACCAAAGTTTTGTAAAAGTCGTAAAGCATTTTGTGAAAATATAATGAAAAAAAATATCGACGTAATTTGAAGATAGCGGTTTTTAAAACGTGTCCCTCAGTTCACACACTCACGGATATTGAACATATACTAGCTGCTAGGCGAGAGGAATATCAGAAACTCTAATGTACTCAACTTTTTGTTAAAAGTTTCTTCTAAATAATAGGTATCTAAAATTGTGCATTTCTTACCTCTTAGCTGAGAGCATCGCCGTGTCCTCGTGGGGGCGATCGGCGGCAGCGATCTCTCTCGCCGGGCCTTGGTTCAGGCCATGGTCCGTAGTGAGGAGGGATGGCAGGCGGTCGCCTCCTTCTGCGAAGCAGTAATGCTAGCAAAGGAGGAGGCCGACCGCATCAGACAGAGGCAACGGGGCGCTCACCTCAGCCGCCGCCGGGATTCCGATCCCGATTTCCGGCCACCGTAGGCGCGGGCTTGCGGACGGCGTGCAATGGGTAGCACGCTGTCCGATCGTCCGGTAACCGGCCGGACCGAGCCCAAGTCGTCGACGGCGCGTTCTGTTCCCGCGCGCCTCAAGGAGCTGTCAGCAAACCGAAGAGGCCCAGCCTGCTAACTGCAGGCAGGCAGGGTCGAAGCCTGCTGGGGTCAAGGGCCGTTTTCTGAGAGGAAGGCTCAGCCCCGGCACTATAGGCAACGAAGGAACGGGGTAGGTTTTTAGTCAGTAAGAGTCTGACACTACTTCCCGCTCCGCCCAAGGGCGGGATTTGTCATTGGATGAATTTACCTACCATAAAAAAAAAAACCTCAGCTGAGAAAATACAATTTCTTTAATCCTATGAAAGTGGACAGAGTAGTGTCACCACACAATGATACAAAATGTAGACAGCATTCATTTAATAAAGCAATAGAATAGAATAAAAACAAGGTTGTACAGTTAATTCAACATTATATTACAAGGCTAATACATAAAAAAAATACAGCCCATTATTATACACGCAAAAGAAACTTATTTCGTTTTTTAGTTTTCTTTTCCTACTGCATCGGCCTTTTAGTTTTGCTGACAGTCTGTGAGACACGCGTATACTACGCACCTTTGATTGGTCTTTACCGGATTACCGGACGGAGATCTACCCATTGCTCGTCATCCACAAGCTTGCACTCACGGTGGCCATAATTAGCCCTGCGACTCCAACCTACATAATGAAATGTTGTTAATAATAAATACACATGTGATTGCAGCAATTCCGGAAGACTTGCTTATGCAACCAAAAGTATAAAGTATACACTACTCTGTCTACTTTCATAAAATTAAAGAAAATGTATTTTCTCGAGTTCCTGATATTCCTCTCACCTAGCAACTAGTAAGTCTGTAAGGAAGCAATTAGGAGCAAAATGAAAAAATAATAGTCCTGCCTAGTCTGGCCATTCTTGCGCCCCCCAGAGTCTACACCCTGTGCCTGGGCACCGGTAGCAGGCACCGCCCTGTTTACGGCACTGCACGCGTGTGCATCTGGATTGAGGGCCCATGTTTTTAAATCCTTACGAAACGATATAAAATTTACAGGGAATTTAGTTAAAAATTAGTAAAACTTAAAGCAATGACTCATAAATTTCTTAAACGTAAATTAAAAATGTTATGATTAAATAACGTGGGCCCTCAATCCAGACGCTTGCATAATGACGCATAGTCTAAATCTCGGAAAGTACTATGTCTGGGTTAATAATTTTTATTTAGGAATTTAGTTAAGAATTTCTTAAATATTTTAAGAAATTCTCAAATCTGTAGAATATCACATTACAGATTTATGGCGATTTATCTTGGGCCCTCAGTTCAGTAATGTAATTTTTAAAGAATCTGCAAAAACTTAATTTATTTGACGAAATCCATCATTCGACTTTAATAATATTTTAGTTAGATACCTCTATGAAGTAGTAAAAAAGAAATAATGACCCAAAAGTTAATTGATAAAAAGTAAATGAGAGTTAAATTTTACTGAAACGTCTGAACTGAGGGCCCAAGGTTTTCGGCTTTATTAACTAGACTTTACCTCATAGGTTAAAGCAAAGAAGATTGAGGTTTTTTACTATTTTTTAACTAAATCTTGACGTATCGTCCGTTCTTAAAATATAGCATTTAGCTATATTTTAAAAGAAAACCGATTTTCAATTTTGTATGGGAGAAAATTTTGTAGGGTGACCATAATGTTCATCATATCTATACATTTTGTAAAGCGTAGACTAAAATTCTTATATTTGCAGATAAAAGTATTAAATATCTACAATGATCTTGTTTGTTGTTGTATTGGCCTAGATTCCTAAAGCAAATAAATAAAAAAGTAAATTTATTTAGCTTCAATAATATGTTTGCAAAAATGAAAGATAAATTAACCGACCAGTACCTAGTATGTTTTATGTAGTCGTCGTATCTATGGACAAGATCTGGAGCACCAGCGATGTCGCAATCCGTAAATCAATCGAATTAATTTCAGTAAATAAAACACGTTCGATATAAGTTCGTTATAAATCTAAGAAACGACCGATCATACATACATAAATTTAACTTAAAAAATAGTCTGAAAAAGGTTTTACGATATAATACAAAGTCTTTTTGCAACAACTATTCAAAGAAGCTATTTGAATCTTTGAATCTACACAGCAATACATTTAAATATATTTATCACTATCGTTGCATTGTCCTAGATTTTGTAATATAGCAGTATTTTATACTGCTATTTTGGTGTAATTACGTTAAGTTCCGTCAAATTACAATCAACCGTTTCAAAGACGTATCACATATTGTGAAATACTGTTCCGGCGGGAATATGAAGAGTAGCCTAAGTTACTGCTTTTAATATTAGCTATCCATCAGTCCTACGAAAATCGGAAAAGCCGTTTCGGAGATTAGCCGGAACAAACAGACGTCTGTCTGTCCAAAGACAGAGATGGACAAATTTAAAAAAATTCATTTTGTTACAGGTAACTTTCATTTAGTAATAAATAAAATGTTATATTGATAGTATAAATAGATACTACAATTTTATTTAAATATAATACATCAAGTATAGATTCAAAATGTTTTTTTTTTTTTTAATAGTTGTTGCAAAATAACTGTAAGTAAATTGTATTATATCGTAAAAACTTTTTCAGACTATTTTTAAGTTAAAAGTGAATGCTCAAAAAAAAACCCAGCTCTGGCAGATACGAGATGTATCTCAAATTATCAATAATAATAAGTTATAAAACAATAACTAACTATTATCTTGATTAAGCATCATGTAAAAATTGCCAGTTTTAGTCGAGTAGGTAGATCGCGTCCCATGTTGGGCGACAGTTTGTTGTCTTCTTTAATTATATAGTATAACAACTATAACAAAACAAATAAATAGATGGTTCGGAATAGTTAAGTTGAAAACGTCTTTGACCATATTGCCTGCAGTGAAGCGATCAATCGAAACTGATTGATACCTCAACATATATTTGGAAACACAAACGCTCCCAAGTTAATAGCAATACTTGATGGAACTTACCTTTTCGTCGAAAAAAGTTCAAACTTTCTATTTCAGCGGCTTAGTTATAGTTTACATAAATATAAAAAACTCATCAAACCGTTCATGGTCGTTTGTGCTGATATGCGCGGACAGAGGAGCGCATAAAAACTTGCACATGGTATTCGTTGACCTCGAAAAGGCATACGACCGGGTACCTCGTGAGGTTCTGTGGTGGGCCCTTAAAGAAAAAGGTGTGCCTGGGAAGTATATTCAGTTGATCCGAGCGATGTACAGTCAATGCCGTACCCAAGTCCGGTCTACAGTGGGCACCACTAGCAGCTTCAATGTGGCTGTCGGCTTACACCAAGGGCACTCAGCCCTTACCTCTTCCTGATGATAATGGACGCTCTGACGTCGGACATTCAGGAAGAGGCTCCCTGGTGTATGCTTTTCGCCGATGACATTGTGCTGGTTGCCGAGAGTGGCCTAGAGGTCCAGAATAGATTGGAATAGAGTGGTGGCACAGACTGGAGAGTGTTGACTGAAATTAAGTAAAACCAAAACGGAGTACTTGTTCTGCGATTTCGGCGGTCTTTCCGGTCCTGTGCCCTTAGCTCTCGCCGGAACGCCCATACCAATCTGCTCCGACTTTCGGTACCTCGGATCGGATCAACGCCGGATGGATGAAATGGCGACAGGTCACGGGAACAACTTGTGACCCACGGATGCCACTCAAGTTGAAGGGTAAAATTTACAAGTCCGTGATAAGACCTGTCATACTGTATGGATCAGAATGTTGGGCTGTGAAAAAGATGGATGAAAAAAAATAAATTACAAATAAAAAAACTTTTTTAAAACAAGCTTTCAATTAAATGGGCTAAAAAGAAGAAAATAAACTTTTCCTTTAAAACTTTTACTATCAATTTATAACGGAATTACACAATTTATATGATACAAAAGCTTGTCGCGAGATTTTGAAAATATTAAAATCAATAGATGAAGTTACTAACTTATTTAATTAATGAAGTTATTTAGCTGTGTATTTACACAGTTAAATCTCGCGACAAGCTTTTATATCATACAAATTGTGTAATGCCGTTATAAATTGATAGTAAAAGTTTTAAAGGAAAAGTTTATTTTATTCTTTTTAGCCCATTTAATTGAAAGCTTGTTTTAAAAAAGTTTTTTTATTTGTAATTTATTTTTTACTTTTTAGTTATACCCTTTTTAAATCACATTTGCATTCTCAGCAAATCCTTTCATTTGTTATCCATATTATAGGAAAGCATAAGAAACTTAGTCTGCTATCTTTAGAAGTCTGCCAGGTTTTTTTTTTATTTTATTTTTTTATGGTAGGTAAAATCATCCAATGACATCCCCTGCCCTTGGGCTTGGTTCGGTCTGTTGCTGGACGGACGGACAGCGAGCTACCCATTTCCCGCCGTCCGTAAACCCGCGCCTACGGTGGCAGGAAAGCGGGATCGAAATTACAGCGGCGGCTGTGGCGTGAGCACCGTTGCCTGATGCGGTCGGCCTCCTCCTTTGCTAGCATTACTGTTTCGCAGAAGGAGGCGACCACCTGAGAAGTCTACCAGGTTGAATTTATGAAACAAAAATAATGATGGTGGATCGTAAAACTAACAATAGACCTAACTCACTAGAAATAGCCAATTTCGAAGTTGTCCAGAGTTTATCTACCTAGGATCTACAATCACAAATACTGGGAAATTCGGAGAAGATTCAAGCACCATAAAAAGATTGACGCTCTTGAAATGTGTCTACTGAGAATAAAACAGACTGCTCAACGCACTAACGTTTCCATTTTTAAAGAGCTTTGCATCAAAACAAAAACTTTCGTCGATTGTTCAACAGCGAATTTTTAAGATGTTTGGATATATCATACGCAATGTAAGCTCTTTGGAACGTTTAGTGGTACAGGGAAGAGTAGAGGGCCTACGTTCTCGCGGCCAATCGCCTACCAGATGGACAGACCTCACTAAATCATCATTGAATGTAGACTGCATTGAGTTGTGTCGTTTAACTGCGGAGTTCCAATGACCACGATCCGGCTCCATCATCATACCCTGGTTACCGTATAAGATCCAAGTACTCGTCATTAAAAATCAAATGAGCCTAAAATCAATGGGATTGTGTTGATTTCTTACGAAGTTCCTATGGTAACCTTCCAGCTCCATCATCAGAACCTGGTTACCATTTAGGATCCAAGCACTCGTCAATACATATCAAACGAGCTCAAATTCGATGGGGTTGTGTCGTTTAACTGCGGAGTTCCTATGACCACGTTCCAGCTCCATCATCAGACCCTGGTTACCATATAGGATCCAAGTAGTCATCATTACAAATCAAATGAGCCTAAAGTCGATAGGGTTATATCGTTTAATTGCGGAGTTCCTATGGAAACCTTCCAGCTCCATCATCAGACCCTGATTACCATATAGGATCCAAGTACTCGTCAATACGAATCAAACGAGCCCAAATTCGATGGGGTTGTATCGTTTAACTGCAGAGTTCCTATGACCACCTTCCAGCTCCATCATCTGACCTTGGATACCATATAGAATGACAGTACTCGTCAATACGAATCAAACAAGCCCTAATTCGATGGGGTTGTGTCATTTAACTGCGGTTTTCCTATTACCACGTTCCAGCTCCATATATATTATATATTATATTTATATTTCTTAGGTTGGGCCCGACACGAAGAGGCTTTTAGACATCCTGCTTCTTTCTTAGACAGCGTTCTGGTTGATCCTCATTAATAGTATAGTGACATTTTTAACGCTTCATCTTCTTATATATAAAAATGAATAGCTGTTCGTTTCAATTAAATGAATAGCTGTAGTTTCGCTAAAACTCGAGAATGGCTGTACCGATTTGGTCGATTTTGTTCTTCAAATATTCATGATACTCCAGGAAAAGTTTAAACGGTGAGAAAATTAAAAGAAATCAAGAAAAAAATGTCGAAGCTAGTCTGAAATAAAAACTTAAAAAGAAAACATTGACTTCACCACAAAAAAACATTAAAAATAACTATGATATCGGAAGTCGATGTTTCTGGTTTTGTTGGTTCATTACAATCTACTTCTGAAATTAAAGAGTTATTTTGAATATTTTAGTATTTTATGTAATGAAATTATTTGTTTTTTGTAAAAATGATTTATTTCCTAAAGCTAAATAGTGTGCCAATTCAATAGTTAGATACCTATAAAGATCTTACAATCTTTAAAATCACTAGCCAGAGTATTTACATCTCATGACCCCAAACACGGCTAGAACACATTGATTAAATACGTTGTTCCAGTGCCTACCTTCCACCTTCATCATCATCATCAAATCAGTTAGATGTTACCATTTTCATCAGAACTATTCATAACCATTTATTTATTTATTTGTTTTGTCATAGTTGTTAAACTACATAATTAAAGACAATAAAAAGGCGCCCCACGTGGGGCGCGATCTACCCGCTCGACTACAGCAATTTTTATATGTTTGCAAGTAAGCATCAAGATAATAGTTAGTTATTGTTTTATTACTTATTAATATCGATAATTTGAGATACATTTCATTTCGGCCGGAGCTGGGTTTTTTTCTATGGAGCCAGAGCATTCTCCTTTATGTATGAAGTAAATTGTTTTCTTAGATTTATATTGAACGTGTTTTATTTACTAAAATTAATTTGATTGATTTACGGATTGCGACATCGCTGGTGCTCCAGATTTTGTCCATAGATACGATGACTACATAAAACATACTAGGTACTGGTCGGTTAATTTATCTTTCATTTTTGCAAACATATTATTGAAGCTAAATAAATTTACTTTTTTATTTATTTGCTTTAGGAATCTAGGCCAATACAACAACAAACAAGATCATTGTAGATATTTAATACTTTTATCTGCAAATATAAGAATTTTAGTCTAAGCTTTACAAAATATATAGATATGATGAACATTATGGTCACCCTACAAAATTTTCTCCCATACAAAATTGAAAATCGGTTTTCTTTTAAAATATAGCTAAATGCTATATTTTAAGAACGGACGATACGTCAAGATTTAGTTAAAAAATAGTAACAAAACCTCAATCTTCTTTGCTTTAACCTATGAGGTAAAGTCTAGTTAATAAAGCCGAAAACCTTGGGCCCTCAGTTCAGACGTTTCAGTAAAATTCAACTCTCATTTACTTTTTATCAATTAACTTTTGGGTCATTATTTCTTTTTTACTAATTCATAGAGGTATCTAACTAAAATATTATTAAAGTCGAATGATGGATTTCGTCAAATAAATTAAGTTTTTGCAGATTCTTTAAAAATGACATTACTGAACTGAGGGCCCAAGATAAATCGCCATAAATCTGTAATGTGATATTCTATAGATTTGAGAATTTCTTAAAATATTTAAGAAATTCTTAACTAAATCCCTAAATAAAAATTATTAACCCAGACATAGTACTTTCCGAGATTTAGACTATGCGTCATTATGCAAGCGTCTGGATTGAGGGCCCACGTTATTTAATCATAACATTTTTAATTTACGTTTAAGAAATTTATGAGTCATTGCTTTAAGTTTTACTAATTTTTAACTAAATTCCCTGTAAATTTTATATCGTTTCGTAAGGATTTAAAAAATGGGCCCTCAATCCAGATGCACACACTGCACGCTACTGTCTAATTTCATAGAATTAATGAAAATGTATTTTCTCAGCTAAGAGATAAGAAATACACAATGTTAGATACCTATTATTTAGAAAAAACTTTTTACAAAAAGTTGAGTACATTAGAGTTCCTGATATTCCTCTCGCCTAGCAGCTAGTACATGTTCAATATATGTGAGTGAGAGAACTGAGGGACCCGTTTTAAAAACTGCTATTTTCAAATTGCGTCGATATTTTTTTTTCATTATATTTTGTGTGCGTGTGGTGTGAGGGCCCGGTTGTTAAAATTCTTTCAAAATATGCTTAAGATTTAGTGAACATTCCCAAAGAAATGTGGAGCTTGAAATCAGAATTTGTGAAAGTCAAATAAACGAGTTATGGACTGTTAAGGCGGGCCCTCAGTCCACACATAGAGGATTGAGGGCCCACCTGTACCGGATAAATTATGGACTCCACAAAAAAACTCTTTATGCTAAAATCTAAGCTAATGCCAAACAAAATTTGTGGGAACAAGATATTTTCGCAAAACACACTCCTAATTTACATATCCTTGTTCAAAATGGGCCCTCAATTCTCACTGACGTAAATACGCAAATAAAATGAAACCTTTAACTTACAGCTGCTGTTTGAAGCCCTATAAGCTACTAGATAAATTGTGAAATTTGTGAAAGCAAGATCAGGTCACATCTTCTTGTTGTTTGAAAGTTACGACCTTGACAAAATTCGGGCCCTCAGTTCTCCATTTTTTCATGTTTTCGTTATATTACGCTTAACGTATGAGAGATACGATAAACACAAAAATGTCAATCATGTGAAACAAATTCGGTAGAAGATAGAATTAAAAAAACCCTTTATTGTACAAAAAAATCGAGTTTTAGTCCCATTCCTCGGAATTGGGACATAGGGTGTCCACAATTTTTTTGCGATGGTGCCATATATAAAGATTTTATTTTCAAGTCATGAAATATTTATATATAAAAAAAAATGGACAAATATGTGCAGCTGTTCTTAATTGATGCGTTTACATACACTGGGTTTTTAAAATATATATATATGTATGTTAATGACCAAAAGCCCTCGTCAGTTCAAACTAAATCATAGTGACTTCTAATTGTTGACCCATCGTTCGATAGATGGCGTTGGCGTCGAATTAGAAGTCGCTATGGTTTCGTTACCGCTATTTGGTTGGGTCTGGTGACCACTATTCAATAAAGGGAATTCTCTTAGAGATTTCATAGACCAATATACGGTGGTTTTATTTATATTCCTACCAGTATATACATACAGATCAAAATAGATCAACCCTATTAATACCAAGTGTTCCCGCAGCGGCGCTAGGTACTTTAACATTGGTCCTTCGAGCCGGATCGTTCGGACAGTTTTTTTGAATTCAAACTAGTGGAGCCACCGCTGGCCCGCTTCCCCGTGTACTCGCAGTGGATCGCTGCGTCAAGGTACACGGCCGTCCGCACGAGCGAAGACAGCAGCGCACAACTTTGGCGGTACTGAGCTAGCATTGGACGAGTACAAGGAGTGGTCACCAGAGGGCGCCACTTTCAGATCAACACCAGTAACAGCAAGGTGACGCAGGCACGACAACAGCAAGGTGACGCAGGCGCGACAACAGCAAGGTGACGCAGGCGCGACGTCATAGCGGACGTCACGCGCAGTTCGTATATCGGCCACGAGAGGGCGCCACTTGCAAGTTGAAGTACTGTGTTTGTGTGAAGTGCAGTTTTGTGAGTACATTTTTATTATTGTACCTGCCTATTTTTTGGAACAATCAGATCGAGTCAAACAATTTTGAACTCTATTTCAACGAGAAGTTAAACTTTGGAAAATAGTGAAGAATTTTCAACTTAGCCAAATTATTTGTGATTTGGGACTTTAGAAGTTTATGAACACTTTAACCTTATAAGATTTATTTTAACTTTATTAGTGACTTGTGTTTTGTGTGCATGTTAGATTTAAGACTTCTAATATTTTAGAGAAAACGGGGGAACGGGGAACCTATGCCCGAATTCCGCCAGAATTTAGATGTTTCCAAAACACTTGTAAATTTGAAGTAGTGATTTGGGACTTGTGCTATTTTGTTTTATGATAATTTTACAACTTAGAATTTTTTACCTTTGTTAAGTTTACTGTCAAAATTTATTAGTTTTTCATATTTTATCTCTTTTGAGAAAGATTTATCAACTTATACATTAATTGTTGTGTTTATGAAAATTTAGATCAAGTAAAAATCAATTTAAACTCACATTTATTTAGGTAAAAAATCAATTATAAAAATGGAAGGTTTAATTAACGTATTAAAACAGCAACAAAATGTGATTTCAAAAGGATTTAAAAAAATGTGGAAAATGTGGAATGTGTGTGTGTGTGGAATTTTAAAAAATGTGGTAAAGACAGATTAACACTAGAATATATAGAAACAAAGCAAGAATTATTAGAAAAGGATTGGGCATTATTCAAAGAAAGTAACACAAATTTATATGAACGGTATAAATCAGAAGATATAGTACAGAAGGTAGTTGACATTTATGATCCGACAGAGGATATTTATATTAATTATAAAAGTTTAATGAAAACAGCTCTTAATAAGATTCAATTATCTAAAGTATCTGAACGTCAAACCGATAACATTTACACTAGTACAAGCAAGTCAAGTAGTTCTTTTGTTAAGTTACCCAAAATATCAATTCCGACATTCTCAGGAAAGTATGGAGAATGGACAACATTTCGTGATCTTTTTGTATCACTAGTTCATAAGAATGAATCCTTACACAATGTGCAAAAGTTGCACTATTTAAAAAGCCATCTTATTGGTGAGGCCGAACAATTGATACGGAATACACCAATAACTGATGCCAATTATGTTCAGTGCTAGAGCCTACTAGAAAAACGTTACAATAACAAAAGGTATCTCGCCAACTGTATCTTGAAACGGTTATTTGGGGTAAAACGTATACAAGTTGAATCGGCGTCATCATTAAAAGAACTTTTAGACACCACAAGTGATTGTTTAAATGCGTTGTCAAACTTAGGCATAAATGTGAGCACATGGGATGTTATTGTCATACACATAGCGACATTTAAATTAGATATTGAAACGCGTAAGCAGTGGGAACTAAGAATAAGTGGTAGCGATTCAAACGATTTCCCCACCTTTGAAGAGTTCAAAGTATTTTTGGAGCAACGTTTCCGTGCGTTAGAATGCATAGAGCCAAGAAAGGATTGAGGTCATCAGGTCAATAACAGATCAAATAATCATACGTCCAAATCAATGCTTGCCACAAACTCATCATCCCAAATGAAATGCGAGTTTTGCACTGAAGTCCACAAGCTTTGTTTTTGTAAAAAGTTTGCCAAAGAGGCACTTGATACTCGATGCGAATTTGTAGTTAAAAATAAAATTTGTTTCAATTGTTTAGGTGGCAACTACACAGTTTACAATTCGTCGCTTATATTACAACACCGCGAACATGCATATTTAAGAAGACAACAGCGCCAAAGTGTAATTTTTACTTAATTCATGAGGATATAACTATTTTGTGCATTTAATTATTTGTAGAATAGCTAATAAATGATCCATATGAAAAAATCCGATTTTTATTTATTGTTAATTATTAATAATTCAGTTTTTTTGTTTCTCCTGTAAAGTTAAGAAAAAGGCATATTCGCGGTGTTGTAATATAAGCGACGAATTGTAAAAAGAACACTCATTGTAAAGTGTGCCCTAAGCGCCACCATTCATTGTTGCATGTGGACCGCGATTCGACCAGTCAACGTCACTCTGAAGCAGAGCAGACTGCTGATAGTGCTAGTCCTTCGACTAGTGCTACTCAGATAGTTGCTTGCTTATCAACAGGGAAGGTATCTCAACCCAGACAGGTTTTATTAACCACTGCACTAGTAAATGCCGAGTCAAAGCCGGGTGAATACCAAACAGTACGAGCCTTACTTGATCAAGGCTCACAGGCTTGTTTCATTACTGAGGCTACAGTGCAATATCTTAAATTAAAAAAGATACCAATTCAAGGGTTTGTGTCAGGATTAGGAGACCATAGACCAACCGCCACAAAGTACATGGTACAATTGACGATTAAGTCTCGCGTCAATCTTAATTTTAAGTTTACGTTTAAGGCTTACGTTTTAAGCAGGATCACTTCATATCTACCTGAGCGAAGCTTAAACACAGATGCGTTCGACTGGTTAGGATCGAACAATCTACATTTAGCTGATCCAGGTTTCAACACACCTAACAAAATCGATATTCTGTTAGGTGCTGATGTTTATAGCTGCATCATTATGGAAGGTTTAGTAAAGAGTCCGTCCGGTACGCTCATCGCTCAGAACACTAGATTGGGGTGGGTCTTGTCAGGTTTGATCACTTCTGAAAACAATATTACAAACACTAAATTAAAAACCCTAAACGTAATGCACTGCAAGGTTCAAGAAGTTGATAATATTTTAAGAAAATTTTGGGAAATTGAAGAACAAACCAGCTCTAAAAAAATACTTACGCCAGAAGAAAAGGAATGCGAAGAACTATATACCAGGACTACGAAGAGGGATTTCTATGGCAGGTACATAGTTAGGTTACCTTTCCGATATGAAGATCCGCCTTGCAAGTCTGGGAATTCACGTGGCATAGCCAAATCAAAGTTTCTAGCATTGGAAAAAAGATTAGCAAAGAATAAAGAGTTGAAGGAAAAATATATTCAAGTTATAAACGAATATTTACACTTAGGACACATGAGGCTCGTAAAAAAGGATGACAGCAAGAAAGAAGAAGCAGTGTATTTGCCACACCATGCAGTCATTAGAGACGATAAGACCACAACTAAAGTTCGCGTGGTTTTTAATGCATCGGAAAAGAACAACAAAGGTGTATCACTGAATGATACACTCATGATTGGGCCAACGCTGCAAGCTGATTTACGTCACACTGTTTTAAAATGGCGAGTACATTCGATAGGCCTTGTCGCGGACATAGTTAAAATGTACCGTCAAGTTAGAGTAGCCGAAGAAGATGCCATGTACCAAAGAATACTTTGGCGTGACAGTCCGGAGAAAGAAATTCAAGATTATGAGCTTGTAACTGTAACCTTTGGAACAGCTTCTGCGCCGTATCAAGCAGTCAAGTCTTTGCGTCAGATCGCAATAGATGAAGGAGAACAATACCCCCTTGCTGCAGAGAAAGTTTTAAATTGTTTCTACATGGATGATTTAATGACAGGTTGTGACAGTGTAGAAGAAGGCATAGATATATTTACACAGATGGTAGAATTGTTAGGAAAGGGTGGGTTTGTATTACAAAATGGAACAGTAACAGTAAAGCAATACTTAAGAAAATAGAGGTAATTGAAAATAATAATAGAATCTTAGAACAAACAGACCAAAATAGAACAACTGAAAGTAAGGATAAAACAATAGAATAAAAGGAGGTGAAAGGGTTAGAGATCAAACGAGACAATATTATAAAAATTTTGGGACTTACCTGGAACCGCAACGAAGATACTTTCCAATACTCGGTGAATCTTCCTCCGCTGTCGACTGCACCTGTAACTAAAAGGTCAATTATTTCAGATATAGCTCGATTATTCGACCCACCAGGCTGGTTAGCGCCTAGTGTAGTTTTAGCTAAAATGTTCATTCAAAAATTATGGCTTGCAGGTATTAGTTGGGATGAAGAACTAAATACTGAATTAGTGAAAGAATGGGGTACTTACCGTGAAGAATTGTCACTACTTAGCAAAATTCGGATACCTCGTTGGCTTGGTACTAAGCCAAACGACGATCTTGAGCTGCATGGTTTCAGTGACGCCTCCAAAACTGCGTATTTGGCTGTGATATACTTGCGAACGGTAGATGTTAAAAGCAATGTTCATATCTCGTTGTTGGTTGCGAAAACCAGAGTAGCTCCGGTCAAGCAAATTAGTATACCACGTTTAGAGTTGTGTGGAGCAGTATTGTTGGCAAATCTTTTGAGAGAAACAGCAGATGTCCTCAACATTCCTCGGGATAAAATTAAAGCCTGGACAGATTCAACTGTGGTGTTAGCTTGGCTCAACAGCCATCCAAGTAAATGGAAAACTTTTGTTGCCAATCGCACCTCGGAAATATTGACCACCATGAAGGCTTCTCAATGGTTTCATGTTAAAACTAAGGACAACCCAGCAGACTGTGCCTCACGAGGCATATTGCCTAGTGCATTGCTTGATAATGGTTTATGGTTTTCCGGACCGCCGTTCCTCACTGATAAACGTGTCATGTACAATAGGCCAAGTGATTTAAATATCGACTTAGAGGAATCAACAAAGACACACATTGCTGTAGTGCCAGAACATTCCATGTTCGAGCGGTATTCGTCATTGCAAAAATTAATTAGAATAGTCGCATATTGCAGACGTATTCTAAAAAATAACCAACATAAACACAAAAACTATTTACAAAAATTAGAGCTAGAAGTGGCATTAGAGTGATGTATAAGACAAACACAAAGGGATATATTTAAACTAGAATATTTGCAGTTAGAGGACAAGGGTTACTTATAACTAAAATCTAGTAAGCTGAACTCACTTTGTCCATTTCTGGACATCAAAGGTATTATTAGAGTTCGCGGTAGACTTGAGAAATCTCCATTAAACGAGGACACAAAGCATCCGATAGTACTACCAAACTCTTGTCATTTGACAAACCTTATAGTGGCAGATGCTCACTTAAAAACGCTGCATGGGGGTCCTCAGCTAATGACAAATTATTTGAGGACAGCTTACTGGATAATAGGGGTTAGGAACTTAGTAAAAAATTATGTACACAAATGTGTAATATGCGCTAAAAACCGTGCAACCTTTAAGACTCAAATAATGGGTTCTCTTCCAATGGTTAGGTGTTCTCCAGCGCGACCTTTTCTACATAGCGGTGTAGATTACACTGGTCCTTTTAATATTAGGACAACGAAGGGCCGTGGACATCGATCGTATAAGGGCTACATATGTTTGTTTGTGTGTATGTCCACTCGTGCGCTTCACTTAGAAGTCGTTAGTGATATGAGCACGCAAGCTTTTTTAGCCGCTTTCAGACGTTTTGTGTCTAGGCGAGGTCATTGTGCCAAAATATGGAGTGATAATGGTACCACGTTCGTAGGCGCCTCCAGAGAGTTGCAACAATTGGCCTCTATTCAAGCATCAATAGCAGAACAACTCGAGGCCAACGGTACTGAGTGGCACTTCATTCCCCCACATAGTCCCAATTTTGGCGGACTTTGGGAAGCAGGAGTGAAGTCCACAAAGTTTCACCTCAAACGGGTCATTGGAGATGCTACTTTAACCTATGAAGAAATGAGCACACTCCTTAATCAAGTGGAAGCTTGTTTAAACTCACGCCCAATAAGCGTCCTCAACGTTAGTGATCCTGGTGAACTGCTACCTTTAACTCCTGGACATTTCCTAATTGGAGAACCATTAGTAAATGTACCAGATGATAATTACGAGAGCAAAAATATTAGTTACTTGTCACGATGGCAATTTATTCAAAGGACACTACAGACATTCTGGAAGCGTTGGTCTCAGGAATATTTGTCAAACCTTATGAACCGGTACAAATGGTCTTCAAAAATTCCTGAACCAAAAATAGGGGACATCGTTTTAATTAAGGAAGACGATTTGCCTCCAAGTCGTTGGTTGTTAGGACGCGTAGTAGAGAAACATCCCGGTGATGACAATGTCACTCGTGTGGTCACATTACTCACTAAGTCTTCTACTATTAAGAGGCCAACATCAAAACTTTGTATATTACCTATAACAGATCAATGATTTTGTTGTTTTTAGATTACAAACTTATTTCTACAATATTTACAGATTTACCAATTTTAGTTTATACATATGTGCAATATTTACATTGTTTAGATCAAATTATTTCATAAGTTATTTGAGATGTAGTTATTTATTTACACATACTTTTACATTTGTTAAACTCTATACTTTGTTTTTTTTTTTAACGATGAATTGTTAAAGCCGTTTAAGTTTAAAATGAATTGTTATTAGAAAATAAGATTTCAAAGTTAAGTTCAACCTTAGTTCAGAATCCAGGTCAAAAAATAAGATCAAATTGTTTGTCACGTCAGACCTATCTAGTTCAAGAAGGACATTCCTTCAGTAATGTCCTTGGTGGGCGGTATGTTAATGACCAAAAGCCCTCGTCAGTTCAAACTAAATCATAGTGACTTCTAATTGTTGACCCATCGTTCGATAGATGGCGTTGGCGTCGAATTAGAAGTCGCTATGGTTTCGTTACCGCTATTTGGTTGGGTCTGGTGACCACTATTCAATAAAGGGAATTCTCTTAGAGATTTCATAGATCAATATACGGTGGTTTTATTTATATTCCTACCAGTATATACATACAGATCAAAATAGATCAACCCTATTAGTACCAAGTGTTCCCGCAGCGGCGCTAGGTACTTTAACATTTATTATGTATGTGGTATACGCTTTAAATGTAGATCAACTGATGCGTGACGTCGTGGGCACTCTCGATCTGTCCCCATCATTCTCAAGTTGTGCCTGCTTACTGATAATTTGGTTGTTTAATTTATAAATCCAAATCCCTAAAATAATTTGAGTGAACACCACATTGGCAAATATGGAACATATCATTCGCTCATAGAAAGGCCTGTTCAATCCAAATGCACTTAAAGCATACTATACTGCTTCATTTCGAAGGCTTTCGGGTAGCTTCAGCGTGCCACGCTGACTGGACCGTATGTACTCGCCCATACATTTGTTTTTTTTATTGCTTTTCCTGTGTATGTAAAATTGAATAAACAAATATTATCTACATAAACTGTACTTAGTGATGAAATAATTAATTTTGATAAGGATTAATAGCATGAGTAAAATAAATGCGTTCAAATGTAGCCCAAAAAAAATTAAGATTTTTTTAAATAAAAAAGTTGTTGTTGTGCCTCAATCGACATAGATAGGTATAGTGTGTCGCGGACTTTATTGTAGATATTTATAAGATCTATAATTAATTAGAACATTTTATGGTTCTACCTTTTATAGTTTAGGCAACGTACGATTTTTTACACCTTGTGTCCGAAAAACCCAAATATCTTAAAACCCTATTTTTTTTTTCCAAAATAAAATTTAGCCTATGTTACTCGTAGCTTTCGAATGGTGAAAGAATTTTTAAAATCGGTCCAGTAGTTTTTGAGCCTATTGGTTACAACCAAACAAACAAAGTTTTCCTCTTTATAATATTAGTATAGATAAAAACCGAGTATATGTAAACGCATCAATTTAGAACAGCTGCATATATTCGATCAATTGTATTTTTTGTTGCAAGGATTGATTTGAAAAGATATTCATTTAAAAAGAAATTGCACCCAAGCGAAGCCGGAAGAGCAGTTTACATATATTTATAATTACAGTTAGTCAAATATTTTTTTTTAATATTAAATATTTTATAACTTGAAAATAAAAACTTTATATATGGCACCATCGCAAAAAAATTGTGGACACCCTATGTCCCAATTCCAAGGAATAATAGTAAAACTCGATTTCTTTGTACAATAAAGGGTTTTTTAATTCTTTCTGCTACCGAATTTGTTTCACATATTTTTCACATGAAGCGACATTTTTGTGTTTATCGTATCTCTCATACGTTAAGCGTAATATAACGAAAACATGGAAAAATGGAGAACTGAGGGCCCGAATTTTGTCAAGGTCGTAACTTTCAAACAACAAGAAGATGTGACCTGATCTTGCTTTCACAAATTTCACAATTTATCTAGTAGCTTATAGGGCTTCAAACAGCAGCTGTAAGTTAAGGGTTTCATTTTATTTGCGTAGTAAACATTTACGTCAGTGAGAATTGAGGGCCCATTTTGAACAAGGATATGTAAATTAGGAGAGTGTTTTGCGAAAATATCTTGTTTCCACAAATTTTGTTTGGCATTAGCTTAGATTTTAGCATAAAGAGTTTTTTTGTGGAGTCCATAGTTTATCCGGTACAGGTGGGCCCTCAATCCTCTATGTGTGGACTGAGGGCCCGCCTTAACAGTCCATAACTCGTTTATTTGACTTTCACAAATTCTAATTTCAAGCTCAGAATTTTAACAACCGAGCCCTCACACCACACGCACACGTTTTATTTATATTATTAAATAACACCATGTTTTTAAATCATAATAATTATTATACGTTTTAATATATTTTATAAAGTTAGTCTAATGAAAATGTGCCAAGAGAAAATGAGATCAAAAGAAATCAAAAAAATATTGAAACCGATATTGTAGGACAAAAACGTTTTGATACTTAAGTATTTTTGTATACACGTCAATTGTAAAAACAAATACTACACTGCGCTCCAAAACCGCAAATCGTTGATGTAGTTCAAAAGGCTGCCCAACACATATGGGAGTGGGCAGAATATATCTGCCACATGCCTAACGAGCTATGGGCACGTAAAACACAGGATCGATGTGAGGCTGCGGCAGACCACGAAGGAGATGGTGGGACGACGTGGATGTCTTCCTTAAATGAAATGAAGAAGCAAAGAATTGTGATCGTTGAAAAGAGTGGAGGGAGGCCTACTAATACAATACAAGAACCAATAAAGGTTTATTTATTGGTATATTACATTATACTGCTAAAACAGGAAAGTACCGGGAAAAGGTTAATAACGCAAAATGTTAGTTTTTAATCCAAATTTATTTTATTGCTTTCAATTATCCTAATCCAAAAATTTTACACCTGGACCACTCATCGAAACATTTTTAATGATAGTTGGGTCGGAATCTAGTCGTCCTCAGTGGCTCTTATGCGATTGAGTTTTTTGAGATAAATCAAATCTTTTATTCAACATGTTTTATATACAATTGATTATTTCAAATGATACGGATCGACTAGTGAGACAGAAAGTCCAGTAGCTATCTGTCTCAAACTTAAAAGAGGATTTACTATTTCCTTCACTTTTGCGATGTTAACAGTACAGTTGAAGACGTTGATGGCCTAACATACCGTGGCAAATCTTTCATCACATCTCGACCGCTTTTGAAAATACTATATAGTATATAATATAATATTCCACAACAATCACACAACGTCATCTAGTCTAGTCCCAAGCTAAGCAGAGCTTGTGTTATGAGTACTAGACAACTGATAAACATACTTATTTATTTCTAAACATATACATATTATAGATAAATTACACCCAGACACAGAACAAATGATCATGCTCTTCACACAAACATTAGTCCTGAGTGGGAATCGAACCCACGACCTCTGGCATAGCAGACAAGGCCACTAGTGTGCATCTGGATTGAGGGCCCATTTTTTAAATCCTTACGAAACGAAATAAAATTTACAGGGAATTTAGTTAAAAATTAGTAAAACGTAAAGCAATTACTCATAAATTTCTTAAACGTAAATTAAAAATGTTATGATTAAATAACGTGGGCCCTTAATCCAGACGCTTGCTTAATGACGCATAGTCTAAATCTCGGAAAGTACTGAGTCTGGGTTAATAATTTTTAAGAAATTCTCAAATCTGTAGAATATCATATTACAGATTTATGGCGATTTATCTTGGGCCCTCAATTCAGCAATGTCATTTTTAAAGAATCTGCAAAAACTTAATTTATTTGACGAAATCCATCATACGACTTTAATAATATTTTAGTTAGATATCTCTATGAATTAGTAAAAAAGAAATAATGACCCAAAAGTTAATGAGAATTGAATTTTACTGAAACGTCTGAACTGAGGGCCCAAGATTTTCGTGTGTGTGTGAACTGAGGGACCATACTTGTATTTCGCTAAATAAAAATCTAAAGATTTAGTAAAAGTCTTAAAACAATTGTCAAACAAGTCTGGGAATTTGTAAAAACATATAAAAAAAGATACAGCACTCAAAGTGGGGTCCCTCAGTCCTCACAGACCATCAGCCAGATCTCGAAAAGTATCTGAAAAATTGAAGTATTGTGATTACAGACTTTTAGTAAAGAATTTGTAAAGAAATTTATAAAATTTCAGACCACAAAACACCAAAGATAAAAAAAATATAGTGACTAAACTGTGGTCCCTCAATCCACACAAGAGAGAAAAATATTTTAGCGAATATTACCAAATCTAATTCATAAAATTTGTAAAAGTCTTATAGCATTTTGTAAAAATATAATGAAAAAAAATATCGACGCAATTTGAAGATAGCGGTTTTTATAACGGGTACCTCAGTTCTCACACATAGATATTGAACATGTACTAGCTGCTAGGCGAGAGGAATATCAAGAACTCTAATGTACTCAACTTTTTGTAAAAAGTTTCTTCTAAATAATAGGTATCTAACATTCTGTATTTCTTACATCTTAGCTGAGAAAATACATTTTCTATAATCCTATGAAAGTAGACAGTAGCGTGCAGTGCCGTAAACAGGGTGGTCCCTGCTACCGGTGCCCAGACACAGGGTGTAGACTCTGGGGGGCGCAAGAATGGCCAGACTAGGCAGGACTATTATTTTTTTATTTTGCTCCTGATTGCTTGCTTACAGACTTTTACTAGCTGCTAGGCGAGAGGAATATCAGGAACTCGAGAAAATACATTTTCTTTAATTTTATGAAAGTAGACAGAGTAGTGTCATCACACAATGATACAAAATGTAGACAGCATTCATTTAATAAAGCAATAGATGAAAAAAAACAAGGTTGCTCAGTTAATTCAACATTATATTATATGGCGTATGTATATGACATACAAAAATAGATTACAAAAAAAATATAACTGACTAATAAAAATACACATTGCTTGCAGAATGGATGGCCATTGGGGCCGAAAGGTTCTGGATTGGCGACCACGTACCGGAAGACGTAGCGTTGGAAGGCCCACTACAAGGTAAACCAATGACCTGGTAAAGGTTGCGGGAATACGGTGGATGCGAGATGCACAAGACCACTACTACTATATTGACGTAAACGAAAAAAGATCTCCCGGGTCCTAAGTAAATATGGGTGTCCCACAGGGTTCCATTCTTGGCCCATTTTTGTTTCTTGTTTATACGGTGATACGACTGACCTTACCTCATAAAGGATAAGGCCCCTCTTTGAGGCGTGGCTGCAAAGACCTCACGGCATCCTAACCTTCCGCATGACCCAGGTTCTCACCTGACACGGTAAGTTCGGGAGGTTCCTGTTCCGGATTCGTGCGGAACCGACGCCCGGGTGCCACCACTGTGTGGACTGCCCGGAGGACACGGTGGAGCACACGGTCGAAGTGTGCCCCGCTTGGGCAGAGCATCGCCGTGTTCGCGTGAGTGCGATCGGCAGCGGCGATCTCTCGCGCCAGGCCCTGGTACGGGCCATGGTCCGAAGCGAGGAGGGATGGCAGGCGGTCGCCTCCTTCTGCGAAGCAGTAATGCTAGCAAAGGAGGAGGCCGCACGCGAGAGGCAACGGCCCACAAGGCCCAACCGCCGCGGGGATTCCGATTCCGATCCTGATTTCCAGCCAACGTAGATATGGGCTTGCGGACGGCGAGCTATGGGTAGCTCGCTGTCCGACCGTCCGGTAAACATCCGGACCAAGCCCAGGTCATCAACGGCGCGCACTGTTCCCGCGCGCCTCAAGGAGTTGTCAGCAAACCGTAGAGACCCAGCCTGCTAGCTGCAGGCAGGCAGGGTCGAATCCTACTGGGGCCAAGGGTTTGCTTCCGAAAGGAAAGCTCGGCCCAGGTATATAAGGCCACGAAGGAACGGGGTGGGTTTTTAGTCAGTAAGAGTCTGACACTATCTCCCGCTCCGCCCAAGGGCGGGAGATGTCATTGGATGGCGATCTCTCGCGCCAGGCCCTGGTACGGGCCATGGTCCGAAGCGAGGAGGGATGGCAGGCGGTCGCCTCCTTCTGCGAAGCAGTAATGCTAGCAAAGGAGGAGGCCGCACGCGAGAGGCAACGGCCCACAAGGCCCAACCGCCGCGGGGATTCCGATTCCGATCCTGATTTCCAGCCAACGTAGATATGGGCTTGCGGACGGCGAGCTATGGGTAGCTCGCTGTCCGACCGTCCGGTAAACATCCGGACCAAGCCCAGGTCATCAACGGCGCGCACTGTTCCCGCGCGCCTCAAGGAGTTGTCAGCAAACCGTAGAGACCCAGCCTTCTAGCTGCAGGCAGGCAGGGTCGAATCCTACTGGGGCAAGGGTTTGCTTCCGAAAGGAAAGCTCGGCCCAGGTATATAAGGCCACGAAGGAACGGGGTGGGTTTTTAGTCAGTAAGAGTCTGACACTATCTCCCGCTCCGCCCAAGGGCGGGAGATGTCATTGGATGATTTAACCCACCACCAAAAAAAAAAACCTCATAAAGGATAACCATAATATAGTGTTGTTTGCAGACGACAATTCACTTTTGTAATGTAGGAGGTTACCGTCGAGGCGGTAGTAAGAGAGCCAAGAACGGTAACCATTCATTACTCACGTGTGTCATACGACGTTTTTCAATACACTTGTGAAGAAAAATAATTTAGCTAACTAATATTACATCGGTAAAACTAGTAAATTTGCACACATATACACATTTTTACTAAATCCATACACACACAGGCCGGCCGGCAAACTCAAAATCGTTTATTATTAACTCAACAAACGTTTTTGATGATACTGGCATATAGGTACTTTTGTGTTGGAATCGAGCACTAGGGGCGCAGCGGGAACTTGTCAGAAGCAATCGGGAGCAAAATGAAAAAATAATAGTCCTGCCTAGTCTGGCCATTCTTGCGCCCCCCAGAGTCTTCACACTGTGCCTGGGCACCGGTGGCAGGCATCGCCCTATTTACGGCACTGCACATAACTGTCTATTTTCATAGAATTAAAGAAAATGTATTTTCTCAGCTAAGGGGTAAGAAACGCACAATTTTAGATACCCATTATTTAGAAGAAACTTTTTACAAAAAGTTGAGTACATTAGAGTTTCTGATATTCCTCTTGCCTAGCAGCTAGTACATGTTCAAAATCTGTGAATATGAGAACTGAGGGACCCGTTTTAAGAACCGCTATCTTCAAATTTCGTCGATATTTTTTTTTAAATTATATTTTTACAAAATGCTTTACGACTTTTACAAAAACTTGGTGCAGAAAAGGAAAGACTTTATGTATTAGATTCGGTAATATTCGCTAAAATATTTTTCTATCTGGTGTGGATTGAGGGACCCTAATGTAGTCATTATATTTATTTTATCTTTGGTATTTTGTGGTCTGAAATTTTGTAAATTTCTTTACAAATTTTTTACTAAAAGTCTGTAATCCCAATACTTCAATTTTCCAGATACTTTTCGAGATCTGGCTGATGGTCTGTGACGACTGAGGGACCCCACTTTGAGTGCTGTATTTTTTTTTTGTATATTTTTACAAATTCCCAGACTTGTTTTACAATTTTATTGTTTTCAGACTTTTACTAAATCTTTAGATTTTTATTTTGCGAAATGCAAGTATGGTCCCTCAGTTCACATAAACACCACTTTGCCCATATCACTAAAGCGTAAGCTTATGGACATGTGTAATCTCCTCATTTGACCTATGGTGTATACAGACTTGATCTTTGACTAACATCCAAAAGTCTAAACTCATGGTTTGCCAACCGACCTGGATGTCTTTGTTAAGAAATGGAATGTGAGTAAGGGACTGGGACCATTAGAAAGAGTGGATGGCTTTTGCACAGCAGTAGAACAATACTGGATAGCTATAATAACCAATACAATACAAAAACGAGTAAAGATTTATTTATTGGTATATTACTATTCTATCAAGAAAGTCACGGGAAAAGGTGAATAAAACAAAATGTTGAATTTTATCATCCTCAAAGTATGCTATTTCATCACATAAATTCAACCGCTTTTGAACGTATAAAGTGCGGTACTGAAGATATTTCTTCTTAAAGCTTAGTTTTAAGTGTAAAGGTTTTTTCGCCAAATTCCTTAACGATTCAATGTTTTTTTTTATTTCGCGCAGTCCTTGAATATCTTCAAGATTATCTATAAACATAAGAAAAAATATTATCATATCGTAAAATATAGGTATATCTAATAGTCGGTCAACAATGATCAAGATTATAATGTCATAATAACTTAAAAACCCGAGATCGAAAACAACTACTTTCTCTTCTTGTTTTTCTTTACTTACTGATCATAGTATTTCACAGCTTTCCTACATAACTTTTTATTGTTTTACCCATGATAAGCAATTATATTTTTAAAATCAATCTTTGTTACAAAATACTGACAATTGCGATCATAGACTTTGACGTGCTTTTGACGGCAACATTATGTTGCCAATTTAATTTAAAGAAAAAACTCCAAGTCGCGCTTTCGTTAGACAGACTCTAGTTCCCGAGATTATAAGTTGAACTACTGTATTATCTTTATTTTCTTCAAAATCAAGATCAGGTTTTTAATAGGTAAATTATTTTATTTACACATATTATCAGCTATACAAATCGTATTTCTTTTAAAAATTCATTCACAGTAACTGTAAACAGAGGTAAAAACACCACACCCCACCCCACTAACACATACAATAGAAAAACACGTTATATGTATTCATATTTTTATTCAATCCAAAACAACTCATCCGGGTGTTTCTTCAAGTCGGGCCATATAACGGGAGCCCAAAAAGACAAACATATCAAAGATATTAATATGGTTGTAACTGTAGGACCAATACCCGCTTTTACCTGTAATAAATGATATATAAGTTGCAAATATTTTTTTTAAAAACACTTACACGTTTTTTTATGGTAGGCAAAATCATTCAATAACAGATCCCGCCCTTGGGTTGAGCGAGAAATGGTGTCAGACTCTTACTGACTAAAAACTTACCCCGTTCCTTCGTTGCCTATCATACCGGGGCTGAGCCTTCTTTTTAGAATGTGGGCCTTGACCCCAGTAGGCTTCGACCCCGCCTGCCTGCAGCTAGCAGGCTAGGCCTCTACGGTTTGCTGACAGTTCCTTGGGCTTGGTCCGGTCGGTTACCCGACGATCGGACAGCAAGCTACCCATGGCTCGCCGTCCGCAAGCCCGCGCCTACGGTGGCCGGAAATCGCGATCGAAATCCCGGCAGCGGCTGAGGCGAGCGCCCTGATGCCTTTCCCTGATGCTGTCGGCCCTCCTTTGCTAGCATTACTACTTCGCAGAAGGAGGCGACGGCCTGCCATCCCTGCTCACTCCAGACCATGGTCTGAACCAAAGCCCGGCGAGAGAGATCGCTGCCGCCTATCGCCCCATAAGGACACGGCGATGCTTTGTACAGGGGGGGCACACTTCTTCACCCATGGCGTTAGGCCAGCAAGGAGGGTCGCTGCCTCGCAAGAAATCGTGCGGTACCCTCGCACCATGTGAATTGCCATGACCCTCTGACACGCATTAAGCTGGTCCCTCGGTTGCTGTTGCAACGACGGTGCCTACACTGGAGCCCCGTAGAGGGCCATGGACCGATCGATTCCCGCGTAGACGTCTGGTCCCCTGAGGTTGGGCAGGAGTCGCCCAAGAGCAGCCTCAGTCCGGTTCAGTTTGGGAAACTTTTACACGTCAACTTTTTCGTCAGTTTAATTTATATGAGGCCGGTGTTTCCTTGCGACTACCCTGAGAAAAAACACCGAAACAAAATCAGGGGTCAAAGTCTCTTTTAAAGTCCATACAGCAAACATACAATAATGGTCAAAACATAATATGAGAACCATGCAGATTGGAGTCTGAGATGGTCTTTTTAAGAAAGAGCCACACGGTTCTGGGTTCTACGAAGGAACGGGGTAGGTTTTTAGTCAGTAAGAGTCTGACACTACTTCCCGCTCCGCCCAAGGGCGGGATTTGTCATTGGATGATTTTACCTACCATAAAAAAAAACCCAACAGGAAACTCAATATCTTGAATACCTGAAGACTTGGTGCAAAAATAGAATTGGTGTAATTCTATTTTCGGCTGTTGCTCATATACAATATTTCTCTCTCCGATTAATAAATATTTTAAAATTTTCTTGCTGGGGAAACGTTACTCCAGCAGAAAACGTTTTTTCTATTTTTTCCAAAACGACAACACGCACTAATTTTACACATTTACAGCAGATTGCGTACTAATTATACGTTCTACTCATATCGCTCTACGAGCTACTTTCTTACTGGAGTAACGTTTTCGCTTTGGTTACGCGCAGTCCTCCTCTGTGCCACACTTCGATTGAGACCTGAAAATCTGTTACTGCACATCGAAGTTTGATCGCCATTTTGGTTCAACTTATGTACCGCGTATTGTACTGTGCTGTAACTGATTTTTTACTCACCATTTTCATCGTTGGTATGTTAGCGGCGCTCTGAATAACTAAATTTCCTGGCGTGCCAACAGGTAAGCAAAAACAAAATGAAGCAGATATACCAGAGACAATATTATACCACAACGGGTTAATGTTAATTTCTTTAGCCTGTAACAAACCAGCAAATTACTTAAATTTCATTCATATGTTTATTATGAAATTGACTGTAGTTTTTTTTTTCTTTAAATATTTCTAATATATGTCTACCTATACTCCATTTAATTTTATAATAGAATTATAGTACGAGTATATTCGTGTTAAAAAAATAGTGTGTCATCAGTGGTACTAAGGGTGTCTCAGTAAGAATGCACTTTTTCATAAAAAAAAAACAAGTATTTATCACACAGAGTTGTGATATTTTTATTGTATTGTAAAGAAGACATGTTCCGATTAAGTATGTAATAAAATATCCGGCAAATGACCCCCACGGCTCCGATGACAGGCCATTACTCTTTTCATGAAATTTTCCATGACTTTTGCACAGAGATGTGGCTGTATCTCACCAATGACGCGTTGGATTTCCGATTTGAGCTCAGGAATTGTTACGGGTTTATTCGCATAAACTCGAGATTTCACAAAACCCCAAAGAAAAAAATCGCACGGCGTTAAATCGCACGTTCTTGGTGGCCAGTAATTGACATCAGAATTTCGTGAGATAATGTGTTCTGGAAATCGTTGCTCCAATTAGTAAATTGTTTCATGCGCGGTGTGGCAGGTTGCGCCGTCCTGCTGAAACCACATGTTGTCCAGATTCATGCAGTCCAGTTGAGGTCACAAGAAGTCCGTTAACGAATGCCTTCACATTCACTGCAATTTCGGCCTCATTTTCAAAAAAGTAAGGTCCAATCTCGCCGCCTGACAAAAATCCGCACCAGACAGTTACTCGTTGTTGGTGCATTTGTTTCTCATGGATAACATGAGGATTTTCTTAGTCCCAAATTCGACACTTTTGTGTATTCACGAAGCCATTCATATGGAATAGCGCTTCATCGGAGATAATGACTTTTTCCGAGAAATTGGCATCGACTTCACTTTGATCCATTACCCATTGAACTAACTGCTTCGTGAAATTTGAAGTTGTTGAGAAGGATGTCGAATTGATATTTTCGGGTTTTCGGCGACACTCTTGTTTACAGCAGCAATGTTTTCAAGAGACCGACCGGTACGTTGACGCAAAGGATTCTTATTATCCATAATTGACTCAGTTTCTTCAAATTTTTTGACCACTCTTCGAATGGTTGACACATTAAGTGCACTTTCTTGGCTGAAAATTTGGTGAAGTGTGCGAGCGGTTTCAGCGTAATCTCCCCCATTTTTGTAATGAGTTTTCACAATTATAACGCGCTGTTCTTTAGAAAAGTTCTCCATTTTTAATAATTGGAATAAACAGAGGTGACAGCTGTCAAATTTCAGAGTTACCACCATTAAAAAAAAATATTCCAATTTTAAAAAGTGCACTCTTACCGAGACACCATATACAAAGAAAAGAGGCATTCTTATTGCTACAATTATGATGGTAAGTCCCCACTTTGAGGAGTGGCTGGAAAGACTTAAGCTCAGTTCAGGAAGTTCCTGCAACGGATTCGTGCCGAGGTAACGCACGGGTGTTATCTCTGTTTAGGCCAGCCGAAAGACACCATGGAGCATACTGCAGTAGAGCATACGGTAAAGGTGTGCCTTGGGAAGAGCACCGCCGTGTCCTCTTGGCGGCGATCGGCGGCAACGACCTCTCACGCCGAGCCTAGATACATGCCATGGTCCGAAGCGAGGAAGTGGCAGGTGGTGGCAAAGGAGGCACGTACATGCGTGAGGGAGCGGCCCTCACGCCTCTGCTGCCAGGACCTCGATCCTGTTTTCCAGCCACCGTAGGCGCGGGCTTGCAGACGGCGAGCAATGGATGGCTCGCCGTCAGATCGTCCGGTAATAATAATAATAATAATAATAATAATAATAATAATAAATATTTATTTCAGGTAAATACCCATAGGATGACACTGACAAAAATACAAGTACATACACAAAACAAAAAACATACTAATAACATAATTCAACATGCTACATCATAACATTAATTATTTACGTTTTTTTTTTTTTTTTTTGTCTTTGACATCACATTAAATTAAATAAATCATAGAAGAAAGTAAATAAATAAAATAAAATGTCCGATTGTTCAATTAAATTACATTAAACTAAATTCAATAAATTCAACAACAAATATTAAACAATAAAATGAACTACTATGTTATTACTAATATTATTCACAATACTGGTAGATGTCCTATGATTTCATTAAATTAACTAGATGTCACTAATATTAAATTTACATGTCTCATACACGGCCTGGATAATGTCATTTTTCGTGTTCCTAATTCGGTCCATAAAGGAAGCGGCCCGCTTTCTCATCACTGCATAGAAGTCATCTACCCTATTCTCGGCGAACATGCCAGACGCACTGCACCGCCACGGTAGCTTGAGCATTGCTCTGAACGCGTTGTTGTACTGCACGCGAAGAGCGTGGTACGTTCGCTGGGTGTAATTGTGCCATAGGTAGCAGGTATAGAATGACTGACAGTACGCCGTGAATAAGGTGATTTTAACAGTTTTGCTGCACCTTGCAAAACGACGTGCCAACATATTGCTCTTAGCGGCAATGGACCTCCTCTGCCTTTCCATATCATCATCGTCACTTAGGTTATCCTTTATCACATGCCCGAGATATTTAAAAGTCGATACAATTTTTAATTGTGTACCATTTAAGGTGATAACTGGGTTATAACTATTAGTTTTGTCGTGCCTAAATATCATCACCTCCGTCTTACTCACATTATATGTAAGCCCGTGGCCTGCAACATACCTTTCACATATTGATAGCAGTGCTCGTAAACCATGTACAGAGGGACTTAACAAGACCATGTCGTCGGCATAGCTTAGGTTGTTTACTGGTTGATTGCTCATATGACAGCCTACGTTTGATCTGCTAAGCTCCTCAATCAAGCCATTCACATACAGGTTAAAAAGGGTTGGTGATGTTAGACCACCCTGTCTTACGCCACATTTAAGCGTGTACTCTTTGGAGAAGGTGTTGGTTCCCCATTTTACCACATTGGTCTGAGCTCCGTACCAGTATTTGAACAGTCCTATTAAGTCACAAGGAATACCCACCTCCTCCATCTTCGCCCATAAAACATTATAATTTATACAATCAAAAGCACGGCTGAGATCAAGGTAGCAGGCATACACACTTGTGTTTCTGGAGTTATAATATTTAACCGTATTTTTTAGCGCGTAAATAGCCATATCTGTAGATAAACCGGCACGGAACCCGAACTGTGCATTATTTAAATTAATGTATTTTAATAATTCGGGATGTAGAAGTCGCTCAAAAATCTTTGACAAGACTGTTGCCAAAGAAATGGGACGATAATTACTGGAAACAGAAACATTTTTAGCACCGTTTTTAGCTAGGGGCACAACTATAGTCTTCATAAACTGTTTTGGTAGATAGGAATGTGATAGACACAAATTATAGAAGTTGGACAATAGCTCGAACAGTACCCTACCACCATATAATATATGCTCCACGCTTAGACCATCGTGTCCGGGTGATTTTCCTTTTTTCATATTCCTTACGCAGTCAAATACACTATACGGAGTTATATCAACACTTGTGTTACATAATAAGGACTCACCGACTCGATGATCCGCGCGTGATGAGTCATACTGCAGGCCGCTACCCATGTCCCCGACCGTTTGGAATTGCCGAGCGAACATCTCCGCTATTTCGAGGGTATTCTGATTATTATTAACTGTTACGGGAATCGAGGGTTTATAGGATAATTTATTTGTAGATTTCCAGAAACTTTTGAAATCGCATTTTGACCTTTGCTCGGCAATAATATCCATTCGTAGCTGCGTTTCGTTGTTTTGACACCATTTTATTTTATTCTTAAACAATTTCCTAGTTGTACACATATTATTATATACCACCCCTTGCTTCGGCCTGCCATTTAGCAACCACATTTGAAAAGCATCTCTTGCCTGATTGTGTAATTCTTTGATGTGATAATTCCAACCTATAACTCGTTTCTTTTTATTGCATTTATCTGAACCAGAAAATGATCGTCTCGCTGCATTAAACAAACAGTTCGTAATATCTGAGTACATTTGGTCTATTAATCTAAAATGAACAGAGTTACTACACGGCACGCCACAGCAATGTGCGATATAGTGGTCAACATTTAAATTCGATAGGAATTCGGTACAATAAGCTGTATATAACGATATTTGTTCACTATTTCGATTACCCCACAACACTTTATTGTTTACGTGACAATGTTCACCTAACTCTGTTTTAACTGTAATCACTGATATGTCACATTCTATTTCCAGTGGATAGTGATCCGACCATGTAACATCTGTGAGAACTCTTGTGCTTTTGATAATGTTTTGAGCTGCTGACGTCACAATGCAGTGGTCGAGCCAGCTACATGTGCCGTGTGCCTCGCTCAGAAATGTAAATGTATTAGAGGACTCACCCAGAAACAACACGTCCGCACATACCCAGTCCTGGTCCTCGCAGTAGGCGGACAACTCATCACCGAACATACTGCCTACATCGGCATTGAAATCACCCAGCGCGATTGCATACTCAATCCCGCTATCTTCTATTATTGAGCTGATTACACCCAGGCACTCGGTAAATTCAGGTCTATTTTCAACGGACTCAGTGGGCATGTACACTGACATCACCAGCATACAACGGTCCAGATGGTTCACTTTAATCGCTATCACACGTTTCGAGGCACACACTATGGGCACGACGTTGGTAAATAGTGACTTCCTCCACAGTAGCGCCACTCCTCCATACGGTCTTCCTTTCAGCGTACCGGACGAGGTATCAATCGGTGACACAGCGTGATATTCGAAATCTTTGTGTATTTGTCCCAGGAAACCCAGATTATCAGGCAGTAGCCACAATTCCTGTAGGGCAATTATGTCATAGCTTTCACATAATTGTGTCACAAAAGGCTGTGACCTTTTTACGGACTTACAGTTAAAACTGACCATTTTCACACGTCTTTCCATGTTTGTGATGCACAACTATACTCGTAGTTTCTGATATTTGTGTACTTATATGAAATTGAATATAGGTATGTATATGTATGTAGTGTTATCTATGTAAACGTTATAATGTGGCTACGTTTTCTTTTCGACTTTGTTTATAGATCCTAAATACTATGGATTCCGGCCAAAAATCTTCTTTTAACACAGTGTCTAAATCCTTCTTCAGTACTAATACTTTAAATGATTTAAAGTTCGTTGTTTTCTTCTGATTTAATGTTTCAATACCATATGTGCTGTGTCCATTCTCGGTAAAATAGTTTGTTATGTCAGTTTCAGTACATTCGTTTGCAAATCTTGAAATATATATCGGTATGATTTGATCAGCTGCTTTCAATGAAGTAGACTTGGTGCTGGTGCCGCGTTTGTTTTTCGATTGGTTTCTTGTTGATTCGTAATAATCGAAAGAACAAGCCCAAGTCGTCTACGGCGCGTAGTGTTCCACGCGCGCCTCAAAGAGATGTCAGCAAACCGTAAAAGCCCAGCAGGGTTGTAGCAAGTCTACTGGGGCCATAGGTAGTACGTCTGTGAACTCCGGAGCCCTGGGACGAAGGCAAAGAAGGACACAGGTGTGGTTTTAGTCAGTAAAAGTATGACATGCACTCCCGCTCCGTCCAAGGGCGGGTGTTAAGTACCTAGCGTCGCTGCGGGAACACTCGGTACTATTTGGACTGGGTGGAACTATTTTGAACTATATGTGTATACAGGTAGGGATGCAAATCAAACCAGCTGAACTGAACTGAATGGAACAACTCTTTATTCAAGTGTTCTCAGACCCAAACAAATTGCGGTAACGAAACCATAGCGACTTCTAATTCGACGCCAAAGCCATCTATCGATGAAAATTTAACTATATCGTGAAGATACCAAGGACGTTACTGATGGAACGTCCTTCTAAAGTGACCTGAAGTGATACATTGCTAGAACAAGTAGGCAGAGCAAAATATCTGGACTACATAAGACAAATGGCGTTTTTAATGTTTCCACTGCTGGGATTCAGGCCTCCTCTCTAGGAGAGGGATAAAGCCGTCGAATAAAACTTAATACATTCGACTTTTTTAATTATTAAACAAATATTTTACATGAATACAGATATAAGGGCTTTCTAAAAATAAAATATCATAAAGAGGTAAAGTTTTTTCTTTGTAGAAGATAATTTTTGAAAGTATTGGTCGGATAGCTAAAATTTTTTAACCGATAGAATGCTGATTTATTCCTGAGTGACATGGTCATATTTATCCATGGTCTTTTTTTTTCCGATTATAATTTAGGTGTCTTCAAGGCTAGAGTGAATAGGCTCTTAGTAAACTAGTGCGCCTCACCATCAACGATTGCATCACTGTTTAACATCAGGTGGGATTGCAGTCAAGCACTAGTTTATATCTATAAAAATATATATATATATATATATATATGCGGATGATGCCGCGGCCAAAAGCCAGTTTTAAATAATTTTCTTACCAATCGCATCACGATGGGTGTAATAACGTTGCACACTGCCACATTTGAGGCAAAGTTTGTTACAAAAACTGTGAATATAATTATCAACAACATAATAAAGTAATTTGGGAATATATTCAGATTTCTAAGTACAGCTCCAATTTGCCCGTTTAAATCTGAATGCTCCTTCTTGGCTGCCTCTGAGAGTGCAAACCCACCACCTACAACAATAATATTCAGCCTTAGGGCGTCTTCAAATTAGCTGCGAAAACGCGCGACTGCAGCGCGACAGTTCATCGGTCGACTAGTAATGAGACGCTTAGTTTTTGTTCAAGTCTAAATATGAACAAAAATCAGGTTGAAGAATTTATCGATGACATTGAGAGTCGTCCATTAGTCATTTCTTGACTTACATAAAGAACGGTAACAATTTCTTAGGTTTATTATTTTTCCAAAATCTTTTTTTCACTTTAATAGTAAGTACGCCTTCAAAGGGTTTCTATGAAATATGGGTCCACTTTCCAATAGCTCTGGAAGACGGGATAACTGGTCCTCATCGCAAAGCTGGGGCGCCTTGCGGACTTTCCGTCAGTGTATCGACCCCTTGTGCTGCTCGACGAGGTGGGCAAGCTCTTTGAAAGAGTCATTGCGAGCCATCTAGTCACGCACCTTGCATGGAAGGGGCCAGATCTTGCGGACGGCCAGTTCGGATTTTGCAGGAAGTTCTCCACGGTGGATGTTATCATGCGCGTGCGAGCCATCACGTCGGGGGATACGCTATCCCAGGGTAGGTATGTCGGTGTCTTTGGACATCGCCAACGCCTTTAATTTCCTGCACTGGAGTAGCATTGGGAAGGCATTCCGGTATCACCGGGTGCCCGACTCCAACCTCTGTCGTGTGATTGAGGCCTACTTGTCGAACAGGTACATCATCTACTCCGGTCATCAGGGAGAGTGGAAACGGTGAGAGATGTCGTGCGGTGTCCCACAGGGATCGGTACTAGGACCGCCTTTGTGGAACGATGGATACGACTTCGCGTCGCGCGTCGACCTCCCTGACTGGGTCAGCGCGGTCTGTTAGGCAGACTGGTGTGGGGAGAGTCGTACAAGGCCGCAGCCAAACTAGCGACGCGTGGGGTTGCGGTAGCCGTGGAGAGGAACGAGAAGTTGGGACTCGAGGTGGCACTGCACAAGTGCGAAACCATATGCTTTCACGGCCCTCAGAACACACCTCCACCGGGTTTCCAATTAACGGTAGCTTTACATCGGCGTCGGTTTAGCGATGAAGGGACTCATCCTTAGCAGCCGGTGGAATTTCGAGGAGCACTTCTGACGTCTGGCTCCCAAACTGAATCGGACTGGGGCTGCCTTCAAGCGGATCCTGTCGAACCTAGGGGGCCTTCTGCCGGAGGCTCTACGCTGGCATTGTTCGGTCCATGGCCCTTTATGGGGCGCCGGTGTGGGTGCCGTCGCTGCGAAAGCGACCGGTGGACCAGATGAACGCATAACACTTAGTCATAACAAAGTGACATGCACACATTTAGGGTAATAGTTATTTAAATAATTACAGTTCAAAAATATTATTGGAGTCAGCATTAGAAGCTAGCAAATAAAAAAATTATTGCATTATTATATATATAAAAAAATATATATCTTTTTAACCTTTTATAAAAAAAAAGTAAAGTCAGAAACTAGTACAATAATATATAAATATCATTACCTAAGAGGAACATAAAACTGTAGGGCATCATTCCATCCATCACTACCCAATTTAATACTGAAGAAACTGGCTTATTCGGTAGTTCATCAACTGAAAAATTTAAAAAGTCATTATAATTATTTTCTGATTATTACGCAAAGAATTGAATCAACAAGAACTTTGAAAGAACTGAAAAAAAAATTGTCAAATCATATATGGCTTCCATGATGGATAATATATTTTTTTTTCGAAGTAGGAAAACATTAAATGACATAGGATGGCGCGAGAGGACATATGTCAAGACTTTTAATAAGACCCACCTGTGTCTTTAAGTGGCCCGCAGTTGCCAATTGCGTTCTAAGGCCACCGTCACACAACCTAATATAAAATCATTTCATCGTCTTTACTGGCCCCTTTCATTTTTGCTGACATTATCTTTGAGATGTAACTGGAGTAAGTGCTACGTGCCGAGGAACTTAAAGGAAAACTAAAGAAACAAAGAATTTGCGTAGGTTATGTCATAACCATACATTTTGTGCTTAGCGTTTGGCGAAAACGCTAACAGAACTGTCATTTATCTGAAGGCACAGGTGAGATAGTGGTCAAACGCGAGCCTTATGGAATGTTACTGTAATTGCAATGAACCTAAAAAATTTGTTTAATTTGTGTGGGAGGATGCCGGTTTTGATGTATCAACTTTTCTTACCTATACGAAAAAGTTGGTATAGGTAACACTATGCTGTATGAATAGTAACTAAAATAAAAAAGGAAGATTTCTGCTTTTGCTTTTATTCAACTCAATGTGATTGTATCATCATTTCAGCCGAAAAACATTTACAAGCTGCAAGAAGACCTCCCTCAAGCGTGCGTAGCCGCGTATTTGCATTCTATACAAAGTCTGAACGCAGCCATAGGGAACACGGTTTCTCATTCTGGGGCATGTCGCCACTGGTCATTCGATTTAAGAATTTTAAAATTATTGCATAATTCAATATAGAGTCTGTCTAACGAAAGCGCGACCTGGAGTTTTTAAAAAAAATTAAATTCACGTGCTTTTGACGGCAACATTATGTTATGTTGCCGTCAAAAGCACGTCAAAGTCTATGATTGCAATTGTCAGTATTTTGTAACAAAGATTGATTTTAAAAATGTAATTGCTTATCATGGGTAAAACAATAAAAAGTTATGTAGGAAAGTTGTGAAATACTATGATCAGTAAGTTTAAAGAAAAACAAGAAGAGAAAGTAGTTGTTTTTGATCTCGGGTTTTTAAGTTAGTATGACACTGACAATATAATCTTGATCATTGTTGACTGACTATTAGATATATTTTACGATATGATAATAATTTTTCTTATGTTTATAGATAATCTTGAAGATATTCAAGGACTGCGCGAAATAAATAAAAAAACATTGAATCGTTAAGGAATTTGGAGAAAAAACATTTACACTTAAAACTAAGCTTTAAGAAGAAATATCTTCACTACCGCACTTTATACGTTCAAAAGCGGTCGAGTTGATGTGATGAAATAGCATACTTTGAGGATGATAAAATTCAACATTTTGTGTTATTCACCTTTTCCCGTGACTTTCTTGATAGAATAGTAATATACCAATAAATAAATCTTTACTCGTTTTTGTATGTATTGGTTATTATAGCTATTCAGTATTGTTCTACTGCTGCGTAAAAGCCATCCACTCTTTCTAATGGTCTCAGTCCCTTACTCACATTCCATTTCTTAAGAAAGACATCCAGGTCGGTTAGCAAACCTTGAGTTTAGACTTTTGGATGTTAGTCAAAGACCAAGTCTGTATACAACATAGGTCAAATGAGGAGATTACACATGTCCATAAGCTTACGCTTTAGTGATATGGGCAAAGTGCCCTTAAATAGTTCCTTGATGGACCAGTAACTTTTTCAGGTATTTTCTGTTCGACACATTATTTCTTTGTCTTACCTGGCCCAGAAAGAGACTACTTGGCCCAAGTAGACAATAATATATTTTAAGACGTATTGTATATTCTGTCCGCCTACGTGTACGTTCCTTTAGGAGCTGCTGGTTATGATTTTCGTCTTCAACATTTTTATATGTAGACCAACCAGCATTTTCTCTAGTCCTGTGGCTGTAGGAGAGAACAGGACAATATTATCAGAGAAAAGCAAATTACTTTACTTAGCTTCGCTGATAACAATGCCCTTCTCTTCCCATTCGACTGCTAATGTCTGAAAGAAGTGGTAAATAACTTTGGGGACAACGAGACGCCCTATTTGACTCATTTCTGTTTGAAACATAGGATCTAATCTCTCTAACTTGCTGGAAGAATTATGTGTGGATTCTATTTTTTGTTTTGTAAGGGAATTGAATATTTATGAGTGTGTGATGCTGGCTGTTAAAAGCGTATTGGTTGAGACTATATATTTATTTCTAAACATTTTGTGTTCATCATATTAGGAATATAGTTCGTCAAAAAGCATTATACGATTGTCGCAAATACAAAAAAAATACTCAAGTATCAAAAACAATTCTCCTAGTATGACAGTAATACCATATTCGTTATTTTTTGATTTGACCTCATTTTCTCAGGTCGCGCTTTCGTTAGACAGACTCTATTAAAATATTATTACTATTCTACATTATTAAATATTTTTGCATTACTGTTTGCAGAGAAGTTTCGGAAAAAATCCAAAGTAGATGGCAAAAGAAACATTAAAAAACTAATGAGTAAAGCGGCTGCCGAGTCTCGTACGCTGAAAAAACATTCACCAGTTAACGTACATCAGTCAAACAATATTAGGGATTTCACCTCGGAATCAGAGTTTGTCAACTATAAACTTGTTAAACCGTTATTCTGACACCTAAAACTTATCTCTAAACCTACTCCTCACGACGCAGGTGCTTACCGAACACGGAAAGTTCGCTAAGTACCTGTTCCGGATTCGTGCGGAGGATTCGCCCGGGTGTCGCCACTGTGCGGAACATCCGGAGGACACGGTGGAGCACACTGTAGAGGTGTGCCCCGCCTGGGCGGAGCATCGCCGTGTCCACGTGAGGGCGATCGGCGGCAGCGATCTCTCTCGCCGGGCCTTGGTTCAGGCCATGGTCCGTAGTGAGGAGGGATGGCAGGCGGTCGCCTCCTTCTGCGAAGCAGTAATGCTAGCAAAGGAGGAGGCCGACCGCATCAGGCAGAGGCAACGGGGCGCTCGCACCAGCCGCCGCCGGGATTCCGATCCTGATTTCCGGCCACCGTAGGCGCGGGCTTGCGGACGGCGTGCAATGGGTAGCACGCTGTCCGATCGTCCGGTAACCGACCGGACCGAGCCCAAGTCGTCGACGGCGCATTCTGTTCCCGCGCGCCTCAAGGAGCTGTCAGCACACCGAAGAGGCCCAGCCTGCTAACTGCAGGCAGGCAGGGTCGAAGCCTACTGGGGTCATGGGTTTATTTCCGAAAGGAATGCTCGGCCCCGGCACGATAGGCTACGAAGGAACGGGGCAGGTTTTTAGTCAGTGAGAGTCTGACACTACTTCCCGCTCCGCCCAAGGGCGGGATTTGTCATTGGATGATTTTACCTACCATAAAAAAAAAAAATCTCTAAACCTACTTATTGCAGTGTTCACTATTACAGATTTTCCAAGGTCAAAGGTCAATAAAAATATTTTTTACACGTGTTATTAAATGAAAAAATATTGAAATTTTAAGGTAAAATTTGAAAAGTTTATCATCATCATTATCAGCCTTTTAATGTTCCCACTGCTGGGACACAGGCCTCCTCTCTAAGAAAGGGAATGGGCCGTAAAACACCACGCGAGCCCAGTGCGGGTTGGTGGATGTCACATGTCTTCAAATTTTATAGAATAAAGAAAAGGTTATAGAACATATAAAATGACAATACTTCCGGGTGTAAGCGGTTATTTCAAAATTGAATCGCTTTTTTGACCTTGGAATGTCTGTAGTCTTTCGCCCTTCGATAAGTAGGTTTTGTGACATTTTTAGGGTACCCAAATAATGAGTACTTAATACAAGTTTATATAAACAAAATCCCTTCCCTCTCCTAGAGAGGAGGCCTGAGTCCTAGCAGTGGGAACATTATAAGGCTGATGCAATGCAATACAATGCAATGCATACTCAAAATAGCTGACTATCTCTCATTCTGAGATACTTGCGCTTATTTGACTAGAATTACTAGACTACATAATAAAGTCAGTAACGAATACAAAAAAAAAGGAATAAAATAGAAAAGTTGGCTGTTTTCTATTCCCTCTCACTCTGTACCATGGCCTGAACCGAATTCAGACGTCTCGCCGCCAATCGCCTCCACGAGATCACGGCAATGGTCCGCTTACGCTAGATAGACCGCCATCGTATGCTCCATCGTGTCCTCCGGCACAATGGTGATTTATTACAATTACTAAGTTTTCACATACTTAGCCCGAATCATACTGCAGCTAAAGTAACATAAAATATATTATTAATAGTAATGTATGCTTACAATTTATAGTCTTCTAACTTGAAGTAATCTGAAATAGATTCACCCCATCCGTAAAATATTTGTGGTGATCGACAGAAGAACAGCATAATAGCACCACTGAACAATATTGTAACCATCTATAAAAATAATAAACCACATTTATCATAATTAACGTTGAAACGAGAGGGAACACTTACGGAGCTTTAATCATCATTATCCAAAGAATAAAAAGAATTACTATCACTGCTATTTATAGCCAGGGCTGAGCATAAATAAAAATGCAAAAAAAAAACTACGCGATTAACTATTTTTCCACCTGCCAGTTGTGCTTACACTATAGTAAAAAACATAAATTATAAACCAGAATTGATTTAAATAATAGTCCAGGCATAACACATAATAAGCATTGTTTGTGAAATGTAACCTAAATTTGTTTCCTGCGGTAGTTGATACTAGAAAATGTTGAAAACCATGTTGTGTAAAAGTAAATGCAAAATAGCACTATCAAGGAGAATTATTTTAAGCATGGGTCCGGTAATATACAATAAAATCCCTGATGGCATTAAAAATGAAAATTTACACAACTTTAAAAGAAAATTGATTTTCTTTTTTAATTGAAAAATGTTATTATTCAATCACCGACTATTTGAATGATACATTGTTATACCGACATTTCATACGTAAGAATTATACATTTTATATTGACATTTAACTTTACATTTTGACATTTAATATCAGATTTTGACATTTAATTTTACATTTTAACATTTAAATTTAATTTATAGCGTTATTCCAATTCTTTAATCTTCTTTATCAACAGTTCGTACGTGTTATTGGCAAAATTGTGGTGTCTCTTGCACAAAGGCCATTAATGAAGAGTTGAAAACATCATTGGTTGACTTTGTTTGTAAATTGCGAAGGTTCACACGTGCTTTCGTTTGTGTAAAATTTTATTACGATTTAAGTAAATTTTACCTGTGTGAACTTCAATCAAAACTTTTATTTGTGTTTGTCTTGTGTTGCAAGATGTTGCAAGCCACAAACTCGTTAGATCTACTACAAAGTGCAAAGTTCGACAGCTCACCTCGCGGCGCTGCTGCCACCACATGAAACTGGCAGAATAGTCGACACCGGCTCCGTTTGCCAAAGAAGAAGAAAAAAAAAGTACACAAATAAACGAAAGCGTGCAAAGTATTGAAAAAAAAACGCACCTTTACTTCCTGTATTCCATGCTTCCTGATTTTTAAGCAAAACTGTCACGTATTAGTCCTATCCTCAAAAACTAAAAGAAAAAACTCTAAAATGGTGAAAATAAAATGTATACACTTACCTGGTATGACTAACAATAAAACTATCACTAGTACCTGGACTACCTAAAAGCAAAAAGAAAACAACAGACGTCGCTTTCTGGCTACAGCGTGCTTTGTTTTTCGGCGACCTTTCCCACTGCAACTGAATGAACAACAAAAGACTTGCTCCACCCGCTTCGACTGCTTGATCAGCTGCTGTTTGATCTTGTCGAAGTCAGCAAAGGACGTGACTCGTTGCCGGGTTCCTTTCGAGTCAAGAACGATCACAGTGCCTTCTATAGTCCAGCATTGCTTCACATCAAATCTATCTCGCGCATCCATGAAGAGGTGAGGGAGTACTGGCTTTAGTGAGAAAATCTAACACTGTGATGCCAGAGCCCTTCAGCTTGGTTATGCCGAACTAGATTTGGTCCTGGGGAGCCATATGGAGGGTTTGTAAGTTGCACTGCTCCCCAATCTGTGACCACGCTTGATGCCAGACACAGACAAGTCGAGCTTGAGATGTTGCATTACGTTTTCCTTTACCATTTTCAAAGTGGTGTTTTTTTTTTAGATTTTACTGACAAAAACTCACCCCGTCCCTTCTTTATCCGAAGGTAAAGAGGAAGGGGGAACGAAGTTCCAGGGTCCCAAGGTTCTTTTTCACATAACCCATGAACCCAGTAGCCTTCGACCCTGCTGGGCCCCTAAGGTTGGATAGAAAGCTACCCATTGCTCGACGTCCGCAAGCTCGTGCCTCCAGTGCTGGAAATCGGGATCGGTATCTCGGTCTGGGTGTGAGGGCCGTTCCCTCACTCATGCGACCGCTTCGTTTGCTAGGGTTATAGCTTTGCAGAAGGACGCGACCGCCTGCCAGTCCTCCACGCTTCGGACTCGCTCGGTGCGAGATATCGTTGCCGCCTATCGCCCCCACGAGGATAAGGCGGTGCTCTGCCCAAGCGGGACACATCTCTACCGTATGCTCCACCGTGTTTTCCGGGCGGTCTACACAATAGTGACACCTGGTCGCTTCTTTCGCATGAATCCGATGCAGGGAACCCCCGAATTTACTATGTCCAGTGAGAACTTGCGTCATGCGAAAGGTGAGGATGTTGTGAGGTCATTCCAGCCACACCTCCAAGAGGGTCTTCAAGGAGTGGCTGGAATGACCGCGATAATTATGATGTGCCCAGCACAGAGTTGCGACAGTCGCTGTCGCCATTCCACCATGAAATCCCGCCAGAACTCTGTCCGCTATGCCATGACTTGTCAGCGGCAGTGGAATTTCGCCCCGGCGTTGTATCTCCACGCGCAACTCGTGCATGTGTGTGAGAACTGTTGCCTTCTATTCCCACGATGGCAGCCCAGCAAGGAGGCTCACCGCTCTTTTCGTGGCAAACCGTGCGATATCCCCATACCATTCCGATGGCCATATCCTTCTGGCATACGTCCAGCTTGGCCACCGGTCGCTTTCGTAGTGACGGCGCTCATATCGGCGGTCCATAAAGGGCCATGGACCGAACGATACCTACTGTTATGTGATGTTTGGATAATAAATTGTAAATCCTTAATTGGCTGTAACATTATTTTATCATTAAGTAAAAGTTTGTAAAAGAGCTGTGGATATTGTAAATAAATAAATAAATAAAATGTTATGTATCTACATAACCAAACATAACCATCTGGTTGCCATGGTGACAAGAAAAACAAGTAAAGAGATGACGTTTGTTTTTGGTGTGCAATATACGAGCTTGAACGTATCGGTTGTATTATTCTACAAACCCTTTTTCAAACCTAACATAAACTTATTATAAAACAGTGGAATAATAATTTCATTCATAAAATCTTACACATTCCCAAAACGTGATTTTCCCTAATTTTTTCCATTTTTCTTCTACAGTATTTTTAGCAGCTAGAACTCCCTCTTCAGATATCTTAGCACTTTGAGCAGCTGGACTCTTAGATCTGAAATTTCACATGTAACAAACATGAGCGTTAAACGCTCTATTTGCTGGATAGCTCCTGCCAGCCGATATACGTACCTACAAACTTTAAACAAATTAGTTTGATTTTTTTTCACAACAGGCCTTTCTCGCTCACCTGTCCTCAACGAGTCGAGCATGGTTTAAAAGTTCGTTGCTTTAATTATGTAACGCAATCCAACGCAATGTTTAATGAAAAGGCAACGCGATGTTTGATGAATAGGAAACGCGAAAAAAGAGAGATAAGCCTGAAAACTCTGTAGGCCTTCGGTAATTCCATGATTTACTCGAATAATTTACAAAACTTGTTCTAGTAAATACCTGTTTTTTTTTTAAACCCTAAAAGTTTTTGAAAATAATTGTCGTCATTCAGAATCTATCTATCTATTTATTCTATAGAGGTACTTTTTTTACATTTTCATATGAGTACATTATGAACGGCCAACGTTCACGTAAAATAGCAAATGTTTTGGATTAGGTTTACACAGATTTATTATGTTTTAATTTCTATATAAGTCTAGATATTATCCACAAAATACTGTGTATCCAAAATATCTGGAGAAAGATGTGTAATAAAATCATAATCACGTAAGAGCAGTTGTATGATAATGTATCTTGGGTTGGCCGATCGCATTGCGACATGGTACCTGTGGTGCTATTCTCTAAGAAAACGCAGCGTTGCCTCAACGACGAACACCCAAATAGGATACATTGGATTGTCAACCTAATGAACCTATACATTGGATTGTTAATTCAATGTATCCTATTTGGGTGGTCGTCGTTGCGGCAGCGCTGAATTTATTAGAAAATAGCACCACTGATTGAGATCCCACCACGTACAAAGTGTTGTGGAATATGTGTTTCCTGATAGTATGTCTTTAAGTCCAGAGTAAATAGAATGAAGGTTTTGGTTATATTGTCTTTTGATCACATTGCCTATTCGTCGTTTGTTTTCTTGTATGAAAAGTTTTTAATAATGTCATTCGTAGTGACAATAGATTATGGATGTAACATTTTCTAATGTTTTTGTAGTATAATTAATTTTGATTAAATTAATACAGTCAATGACAAAAACTCCTCAAAAACTCCTTTCATTTACTTTTTATAAATAATATAATTATATTTATATATATGTAGGTTGTATTATATGAATTATACATGTATGTTTATTTTATTTATATACATTAATTGTACCCTTGTTTTCTTATTAATCCTTTGTTTTTTTTTTTTGTATGCACCTGTCATGTTTTCTCTTCACTACCCTTGGTTGACTGGTAGAGAATGCCTAAGGCATTAAGTCCGCCTTTGTACCTTTGTGTTGCATGAAGTTTTAATAAATAAATAAATGAACTTCATTCGAAAAAAATCACACCAAAAACCGCGCGCATTTTAAAATGGCGGCCATAGACCACAAAGAAAACATTTTTTTTTTCGTAGGTATTCAAAATTTGTGTTGCGAACAAAGAGATTAAACAAAAAGGTTATAGCTACATTACAGCACTAGTGCGTAATGGTAATCAAAATATCACAGTTTGGTAACAGGTGCCAGAATATACCTAAGTGTAGTACAATAAGAGCCACTTTCTGAGCAAGCATATTGAAAAGGTTATTAAGACACCAAGTTCCAACTAACTTGGCAGGATAATAATTTTAGTCCTGCAGTTTATGTCATGAAATGCCACCATTTTTTGATATGGCTGGTCACGTCACGAAGTGATCAATTCTATTATCTGCCAGCGACATCTTCACATTACGTGTATAAAAAAACAGAAATATAATACACGTATTATTGCTTAGTTATAGGCAAAAGCATAATGTTCAACAAATAACTTTGAAGGGACTAAGATTTGAAACTTGGTACCATAATAACATATTCAGCTTAAAATTGGAAGGTGGGCCCAAGAATGGCATCCTCCTTTGGAGCACATACGAGTAGGTGAAAATAATAATATGTAATATAATAACATTCCACAACTATCACACAAAACGGTCTAGTCCAAAGCTAAGCAGAGCTTGAGTTATGTTATGAGTACTAGACAACTGATACACATACTTATATATTTCTAAATACATACATATTACGGATAAATTACACCCAGACACAGAAAAAATGATAGTGCTCATCACACAAACATTTATCCTGGGTCGGAATCGAACCCACGACCTCCGGCATAGCATTCAAGGTCATTCACTACTAGACCAACAGGCCAGTCAATATATATATATATAATGTATTTACATTAATGTAGTTGAAACTAGAGCCACTACTGCGAACACCTGTGTCTCCAAGCCATCTAAATATGTTTAGTAAATATTTATAAAGAGTGCTATAATAATTATGATAAGGTGGAAAATAAATAATGCTGCGGTCTTCCCGTCCGATTATAATTAGCTGTGATCAAGCTAGAGTGAATAGGCTCCTAATAAACTAGTGCACCTCACCATCAACGATTGCATCACCGCTTACCATCAGGTGGGATTGCAGTCAACTACTAGTTTATAACTTAAAAAATAATAATAATAATATCCAGGCTTATGTTTACAATATACATTATCACACCGAGAAAGCTTTTAATGTTATTCAAAACATAGGTCCTATCATGTGTGGAGTACTGCAGCCACATAATGGTTGGTGCTGCAAAATGCCACCTAACAGCTTTGGACTCGATGAAAAGGCGTGCGAAGAGGCTAATTGGTGATTGAGATTCGGTTAGGTCTAATAAAGAAAAAAAAAAGAAAAAACATTTATTTGAAACTCACACAAAAAATAAAAGAAAACAATATTTAAAGATTAAAAGGACTTGTGCGAGGCCAAAAAGGCTCCTATCTCAGCATATGTTGTGATATTTTAACAAAAAGAATAAAATAACGCAATGCTGGAATTCTGATAGGGCCTTCAAAGCCTTGAGCATAGGCGTAAGGTTTCCGGCCTTTCTGTATTTTATAGGTTGCATTTTGGAGAGTGTGCACGGGAATTGCATGTCTTGATTCCGCCATCTCAATTCTACCATCGGACAACCCGACGTACCGCGAGTATCCACCTTTACGTTGTTGAAACATCTACAGTCCGGACTAGGCGTTTCGCCTCGTCGTTTTTACCGCGTACATCGAAGGACTGGAACAATTTGCCTGCTGTGGTCTTGCCAGCTGGTGGGATTGCAGTCAAGGACTAGTTTATAACATATAAAAAAAAACTAGGCATGTTAATCTTTCTAGAGTTACAGGATTGTTTAAAACAGTCACCATGCCCTTGGAACACAAAGGACAACGATAAGATTACGATTGCGTCTTTTCTGCCAAATAAAACGTTTTTCTTTCTTTTTGTCTTTCTTTTATCGGAAGAAACATAGATGAGTTTTAGTCTATAAAAGCTATATATACTTCTTGGAAAGATCTAATTATATACTCCTTTTCTTTCCGACCAGAGCGGATTTGATGATTTCCCACTTTAACAAAGGCGTGGTTGTCGTTAAGCAGAAAAATAATATTTATCAATTATGCGATATACATACCTTAGAAATCCAAAATACACAACAACCAGGTAAAAATATACCCCTGCTTCTAATATTATCATATAAGGGATTGTAAATGCAGAGAATTTTGGAAATGATAAATATTCTGGTGCCGTTGGATATAATCTGAAAAAATACGATTGATATAGTATTATAGCATTTTTAGTAAGGAGGAGGTTCTATGTTCGGCTATATGTTTTTTTTTTTTATGTATTTTCACCGATATCTCGGTCAATTTTGGGCCGATTTTGAAAGTTTTTATTTTAATTGAAAGATTATTTTCCCAAATTGATCCCATAGAAATATTGTTTTTATCAGATTATGAATTTCGAATATATAGAATGGAACTCTTCAAAAAATCATTGAACTGTCGTTACAAGTAATAAATCAGTGTATCCTAGCCGTATTTGGTATTATTAGAATTTTCATAATGATTTTATGATAAAACTGAAAGGCGGAAGGTATCTATTTAAGTTTGGCTGAGGAGTACTACAGCCAAAAAGTGTGAAATAAAAAACTTTTTACAAAAAATACAACCGACTTAAAAAAAAAAATGAAATATTTTTAATTTCAGAAGTCGGTGTTAAATAACGAAAAGACCAAACTATTATAGAAATATATTGTATACAACAGATTGCATAGGATAGTCTTGTATCTGGTCCAAGCAACTGACCAATAGTGGTTTTTCGGATTGTTATATAGATTCAATTCGCGTGGAAAACTTTATTACTATCACAATGTATTAGGATGATAAAACGAACGTTAAAAATTAAAAAAAATGTTTTGATTGGAGTGAGCAAGCACCTTTTACTTCATCCAACAAATCCAAAGGAAAGATTTTTTTTTTTTTTTTTCGGTAGGTAAAATCGTCCAATGACAAATCCCGCCCTTGGGTGGAGCGGGAAGTAGTGTCAGACTCTTACTGACTAAAAACCTACCCCGTTCCATTCTTCGCCTTGGTCCCAGGGTCCCGGGTGCCATTTTCACATACCCTTTGACCCCAGTAGGCTTCGGCCCTGTCGGGCCCCTACAGTTTGCTGACAACTCCTTGAGGCGCGCGGGAACAGTGCGCGCCGTAAACGACTTGAGCTCGGACCGGTCTGTTACCGGACAGACGGACAGCGAGCTACCCATTGCCCGCCGTCCGCGAGCCCGCGCCTACGGTGGCGGGAAATCGGGATCGGAAACCCGGCGGCGGCGGCGGCGTGTACGCCGTTCCCTGATGCGGTCGGCCTCCTCCTTTGCTAGCATTAGTGCTTCGCAAAAGGAGGCGACCGCCTGCCACTCCTCCTCGCTCCGGAGCATGGCCTGAACCAAACCCCGGCGCGAGAGATCGCTGCCGCCGATCGCCCCCACAAGGACACGGCGATGCTCTTCCCAAGCGGGGCACACCTCGACTGTGTGCTCCACCGTGTCCTCCGGACGATCCAAAGGAAAGATGGATGGATAAATTGCACGAAGTAAAAATATGCTGGCTTATAACAAGTTTGAGAAATTAAATCATACCTTTGAAAGAGTCCTTTGAAGACTAAATTAGTGGCAGTCCCCACTAAAGTACCGATACCACCTACAATTATAAGATTTATTCAGTTTGTAACGGAAATAATTTGTCATATTTTAAATACTGGCTCTGCCTATAGACATTGACATAAATCATAATCCGGTAACCATCCGGGCTGAGCCCGAGTCGTCGATAGTGTGTAATATTCCGCACTCGGTTTTTAGCCTTACAGCTTTGGTAACATAGAGATGTCCGTGAGGCCATGAATTGACTTCTGAAAAGGTCACTCGCAGTCCTAGAACGCAAAAGGCAACTGAAGGTCGTAGTTTTAGCATAATTAGCCTTACGATGTTGCCATTGCTGAGACTCAGGCCTCCTCTCTATGAGAGGGATGGGCCGTAATCCTACATGCGGGCCCAGTGCGGGTTGGTGAATGTCACCTGACTTCGAATTTTTTGATACATGGACATGCCGGTTTCCTCACGATGTTTTTCTTCACCTTTTTGAGAGCAGTAGTGATGAAATAAATTACACAAAGTAATGCGCCTGGCTGGGTTTGAACCCGCGACCTTACAACTCGTAAGTCGGGGCCGTTACCACTCAGCCACCACCGTTCTTCTTTTGTCTTAGGGAGAGAACTCACGAAGCGGTTTTTTCCCTCAACCGTGGCGGTTGCGGGACCGCAGCTTCTGGAAAATGCAAATATATGTCTTAAAAATTAAAGCAATTTTCACGACGCGGTGTGCGCGGTTGTTCGTGGCTGCCGCTCACCGGCGCCGCGGTCGCCCGCCGCCGCCTCGGCGGTTTTCGCCCGCATGCTCTGCGGTTGGTTGGCGGCAACCGCGCTCTTTCGGCCGCCGGCTTGCGGTCGAAAATCGCAGCCGTCGCGGCGGCGGCGACAGCGGCGAATTAATCGACTAGCCGTTTCCTCCGCCGTGGCAGCCGCGGGAAAAAACCGCTTCGTGAGTTCCCTCCCTTAGTCAGTAAGAATATGTCACTTCCTCCCGCGCTATCCTAGAGCGATAAAAGTCCTTGATTGACTTCCCAACTCAAAAAATATTGTTTCCAGACATTCACGGCATTTCGCAAACATTGCTGTTCAAAGTTAACTTTGAACAGCAGATTAGAGAATCAGATGACAGAGAATAGAAGACAGAAAACCAACTCACCAACTGTTGCTGAAAACGATGCAGCACAAAAGTAGCACGTTGTTATATCGGAAGCTATCATTTCACCGCTACTATCTTGCTCGTATATAGTTAGCAGGTTTTGCTGTTAAGAAACGAATATTTTTTAACTCCCGACGGAAAAGAGGGTTGTTATAAGTTTGACCTGTCTGTCTGTATGTGTGTCTGTCCGTGGCATCGTAGCGCCCAAACGAATAGACTGATTTGAATGCGGTTTTTTTATTTGAAAACTGGCTTAATCGAGATGGTTCTTAGCTACAATTTATGGAGAGATGTCCAGGTGTTTAAGGTCACCAGCTCGTTTGTTAACTGCGGTGGAGTTTTTGAACACTTAATGGGTATTTACTATATTTGAAACATAATTATGTGTGATCTAATATTTGAAATACTCGTGTACAATCGGGTCCTATTGAGCTGGTCTAATGATGGAGCTCGAAGGTGAATTGAAAGAACCCTGGATTGCTTATTAACATAGTAAACCCATCAAGTTTGGGCTCATTAGATTTGTCTTGACCAATTCAATACATTTCTCATGATGACAAGGACCTGATGCTAGGACTGGGAGCTGGCTGATGGAACTTTGGAATGCCTACTAGTAAACCCATTGAGTTTGGGCTTATTAGATTCGTCTGGACCAGTTCTACACATTTTTCATGATGACAAGGACCTGATGCTAGTACTGGGAGGTGACTGATGGAACTTTGGAATGCCTACTAGCAAACCTTTCGATTTTGGGCTCATTAGATTCGTCTTGACCAGTTCTATACATTTCATATTGATGACTAGGACTGTCGGGGGTTTTTTTAAATGTTTTAATTTTAGATTAATATGGTTATTATTTTTGTGACAACATGATACCTACAAAATTTTCACAACACTTGTTTTGGTATGCCTCTGCTAGTGCTTATGAAAAAGTAAAAAAAAACTGATAATCTCAATAAGGCCGATTCTAATGATAAACGTGTAATGATAATATAATTTTTATTTACATAAGAAAAATTTACTAAGTCCCTGACTCATAGGCTAGTGGTTTACCGGCGCGTACTGTTCCCGCGCGCTTCAAACCGTGGAGGCCCAGCCTGCTAGCTGTAGGTAGGCAGGGTCGAAGCCTACTGGGGCCAAGGGCCGCTTTCTGAAAAGAAGGCTCGACCCCGATATGATAGGCAACGAAGGAACGGGGAAGTTTTAAGTAAATAAGACTCTGACACTATCTTCCGCCCTGCCTAGGAGCGGGATTTGTCATTGGATGATTTAACCTACCAAAAAAAAAAAAAAATTGTTGCTTACTAAAGAAAAATTATTATTACTTAATTATTTTGGTTCGACAACATCCTTCTCAGACGTATTAAAACTAACCGAAACTCGATCCACCTTACGCATTCATTTTTCGAGTAGGATCTGGTTGACGATTGAATAAAGACAAACTCATCCTTTTTTAATTGACTTCGAAAAGGAGGAGGTTCTATGTTCGGCTGAATGTATTTTTTTTTAATGTATGTTCACCGATATCTCGGTCCATTGTAAAGCGATTTAGAAAATTTTTATTTTGTTTGAAAGATTATACTCCCAAATTGGTCCCACAGAAAAATTGTTTTGATCTGATGATGAACTTCGAAGATATTATGATGAAACTCTCCAAAAAATCCTAGCAGAACTGTTGTTACAAGTAAAATTACTTTGTTTATACATGTTGTCGGTGACTGACTGAAAGAAGAAGGGGAGCCCATACATAAAATTGATCTGATGATGAAGCCGGAAGGTAGGTAAGGAATTCTGTAATAAATCAGAATAGATATGTTAGCCGTGTTTGATTTTATTAAAATTGCCGTGATGGTTTGATGATGGAATCGAATGGTGGAAGATATCTATTTATGTTTGGCTGAGGGGTAGTACAACTAAAAGTCGCTGTTTAATTAATAACAAAGAGACCAAACTACTATAGAAACACCGACTTCCAAAATTAAAGTTATATTGCACTTTTTAGTGTTTTATTGAAGTCGGTTGTATTTTTTTTTTTTGTAAAAAGATTTTTGTGGGTAGAAATCATCCAATCGCCCTTGGGCGGAGCAGGACTAAAAACCCACCCCGTTCCTCCGTTCCCCGTATACGTGTCTACTAGGTCTCGGTCTCGTAAGCAAATCACTGCTTGTCGTCCGCAAGCCCAAGACTGAATTCTAGGATTTAAATAGATTGAATGAGAGAAGGTTTCTTATGCGTGATATTGTAAAGCTGTGCTTTTTCATAATTAAAATTTTTGTTTTTGCTTCCTGGTCCTGATTTTAGTTTCACAAAGTTCAATACTCACGTTTTCAAATATTTGCAACAAGGCAAAAATTATTGGGACCATCATTGTTGTCGCTGCTGTATTGGTTATCCACATCGAGATGAACAAAGTTGTGAGTGACATCGCGAACAGCAACCTGTATTTTTTAAACAAAATAATAATAATATTTTTTTAAATAAATAGGGCATCATCGCATAAAACATTGTTAAAAGAAATAAACCTGTAGTGAGAGTAACCAATAATCCGAATAGCACTTAAAGCCAGCCTTTGATGTAGTCCTGACTGCTCCACGGCATATGCGAGCACCATACTTCCATAAAACATTATAACGGTATCCTGAATGAAAAAAGAACGTACGAAGTTGATATTGAGAGTAGAGCAAAATGACTTGACTTTACAAGTCTGGTATTTGATTTCCTGGGTTCAAAAACGGTTGTTAAAAAGCTACATATGACAGTCAAAAGCAACGGCTGCTTTCCAAACCACGGGGGAATTTCGGCATGATAACATTGTTAACCATCCACAAACCTTGGCAAGCATTTCATAAACTTGAGGATCAATCTGTTTTATTCTAGCCACAAGTTCCCCTTTTATTTTTTGAGTAGTATTTAAATTTTTCTCAATTGTTTTTAACTGTACATCAATTTTATTGAACTGTTCGTCAGTTTTATTTATCTGTTCCTCACTTTTATTTAACTGTTCCTTAATTTTATTTAATTGTACCTCAGTTTTATTGAACTGTTCGTCAGTTTTATTTATCTGTTCCTGAATTTTATTTCACTGTCCCTTAATTTTATTTAACTGTTCCTCAATTTATTTAACTTGCTCAATTTATTCCTGGTGTTTAGAAAACATATTTTCTAACAATGAACACCACCACTAACAACAACTACTACAATATATTTTTTTTTATCAATGGCATACCATTATTACTTCAATAAAACTACTTATGCACTAAAATATACTGTTTAGCGTGGCCTAAAAAAATTCCATAATGGAGTGCGTCAGTTAGGGTACTGACGCACTCCATTACGGAATTTATTGAACTGTTCGTCAGTTTTATTTATCTGTTCCTCACTTTTATTTAACTGTTCCTTAATTTTATTTAATTGTACCTCAATTTTATTGAACTGTTCGTCAGTTTTATTTATCTGTTCCTGAATTTTATTTCACTGTCCCTTAATTTTATTTAACTGTTCCTCAATTTATTTAACTTGCTCAATTTATTCCTGGTGTTTAGAAAACATATTTTCTAACAATGAACACCACCACAAACAACAACTACTACAATAACATTTTTTTTTAACAATGGCTTACCATTATTACTTCAATAAAACTACTTACGCACTAAAATATACTGAGGAGTGCGTCAGTACCCTAAATAAGTATAAAAAATCAAATCATATTTGTAGTACAATTAATACTTTTAGTGAATAAGATTTCTGATGCACATTTAAAATTATCCCTTATATCATTATAACCCATTATCTAGTTTTTACCACTCTAAAAATTATATTTAATTCTACTCACATTCATATAACAACTGCACGTAGTATTTGTGTCCATAACATCAACAAGGGGAAAAATAACTATAGGGAGCAAAGACGTAACTGGCAAAGGAATACATTCTGTTACCCAGTATACTGCCATTAACAGAAGAGTGTAGGCACACCACTGATACTTCTGAAAAATAAAAACTTTTTTTTTAATCCTCGGACTCTTCTAGGGGAGCTTTAGATCAGGGCCATATATGTTTACTGAATACTTAGTTCAATATCAATATTGACAGGGTAATTTTCAAGTATTTAAATCTTCTATACGATTGTTTGTTATCTAATTTCTCCTAAACGGCTTGACCGATTTGAATGTAATTTTTTGCGTATATTAGGTGTCTAACAGAACCGCAAGTACGTATAAATGTATGTTGAGAGATTACGTAATTAACATTTTTATAGTAAAAAATATCCCTTTTGCCTACTTTTTTCTATTGATTGGTTCGCGTTTAACCACTATCTCACCTTATAGAAGCGATGGTAGTGGTCGATGATGGAACATGGTTGCTTAGCTTTACCTATTCAATCTTGACTAAAAGATCCCTAGTTTAGCTACCGCTGTAGCGCATTGTCCTGCATATGGTCGTCTAATGATGAAACGGGTTTGGCGGAAATAGGTAATACTGGCTAGAGTGATAACTATGACTGATACAGTTGGGAGAAAGATAATCTTTATTAATGTGTGATAAGATCTTACCTTTGGAGGGAAAGGTGTGAGCACAAAAATTAATATAAGTGGAGTGATCAGGCAAACCAAGCCGCGCCAGCAGGTAGTTGAAAAGATTGCAGCTCTTTTCCAACATGTTAGTTTTGTATCTTCAGGCCTGCGAATAAATAAAAAGTTTGTAAGCTTGGTAGGTAGGGAGCATAGCTTTTTTTATTCATAGATAAACATATGTATTTAGAACTATATAAGTATGTTTATAAGCTGTCTGGTACCCATAACACAAGCTCTGCTTAGCTTGGGACTAGACGGTGTTGTGGAAATATTATTTAAAAAAAACTATGAAAATCCGTATAGTAGTTTCTTAGATTAACCTGGACAGACGGACACAGACTTTGCACGGCGGAATATTTAATAGGTAGTGTGTGGTAGTCCAAACTTAAAGTTTTCTAACGAGCGATTGAACGCGAAGTCGAAAGACTGCGCTCCAAAATCAAAATTGTTGATGTGACTCAAAAGGGTGCCAAACTTAAATGGGACTGGGCATAGTTTTTTCGCTTGCCAGACAAACTGGGTCAAAGTAGCACAAAATTGGTGAGTTTAAGACAATAGACAGTGGTCACAGCAGATCACGAAGTAGGTGGCAGTACACATTTTTACAATAATAAAATAGCCAGGCCAGGCGCACTCCTCATTTTGGGTGTAAAACTGTGCCTACGCTGCACGGCCTTTCTTGCAAGGCTATTTTAATTTAATTGGATTCAATGAACCACCCAAAATTAAGGTCTGATGAAATTTCAACTCCTCCCGGTAGGCTAATATAAACAAGGTCACCTCCGTGCCGTGCAATGTATTATGAACATTAGAACAACATTCTGTGACATAGGAAGATATTTCCGCAGAATGCGTTGCGGTTATTTTTTATTTAGGTATTGGTTCCTTTAAATCTGCAATACAGTTATTTCACTAGCTGTCTAACTCATAATATACTGAGAAAAACATCATAGAAAACAAATTAATTACCTCCCCAGATATTAACGAGTAGAGATATGCCATCTACAAATTTATTTTGGAACTAGTAAACGGTATTCATGGATAGATGGCGGTTTTCTCAATAACAAGCAAAAATGTAAAATTAGAACTTCAACGTATAGGGCCTATCCAGGCCTTGGTACAGGCCATGGTCCAGAGCGAGGAGGAGTGGCAGGCGGTCGCCTCCTTTTGCGAAGCAGTAATGCTAAGCAGGAGGCCGACCGGATCAGGCAATGATGCTTACGCCGCAGCTGCCGCCGTAATTCCGATCAAAATTTCCGGCCACCGCAGGCGCGCGCTTGCGGACGGCGGGCAATGGGTAGAACCAAAGGAGACCAGCTGTAGAGCCGATGCTTGTTAGGACTGCGAGAACGTTCAAAAGAGTTACAGTAGTTCTAGAACTCAGGGAAAATAAAGGAACATACGTGAACGAAACTCGGTAAATATCTGACACGCTTATTTTCTCTATCCAAAAGCGGGTGAAAGCATTCGATAATTTCCTGACTCAAATAAGGTGTAAACAAATTGTGTTAAATTTTGTAGTTTTGCTTACTTGTAGCACTTTACACTTTAATATTTGTATCATTTGTATTACATATATTTTGAATAAATAGCCTAGTCATTGAAACTTACTCGTCTACAGCTTGTTCTTCTATTTGTATCTCAGTAGGTTCTCCCAAATTTTCCTCCATAACCAGATCGGAACAAATCCAATATTAAAATATAAATTTGTATTTTCAAAAGTATCACCAGACAGACAATCGAGTTGGCCATGCGTGAAGCAGGGAAAAACAAGGTCTAAGCAATCACGATGTAACAACTCATATTGCCAGGAATTAACGTGTTTCTCCTTTTTTGAAAACCTAAACTTTGTGCATTACGCATATAGATAAAAATATTTTTTGAAGTTGAAAAAATATCGAATAAATCATCATTAAGATAAAAATATGAATCAAAACGAAAAATAAAAAGTAGTCATTATTGTTATTAGATTATTTGCACATAATTCACATATATTTCGTAATTTGTTTAGTTCAGCCATATGCAGCTTTTTAAAATGAAAATTCAAACTAATAAGGCTAGAGTGAATAGGCTCATAATAAACTAGTGTACCTCACCGTCAACGATTGCATCACTGCTTACCATCAGGTGAGGTCGCAGACAAGCACTAGTTTAGGTATATCAATTTAAAAAAAAGTACATGCAAACGCAAAGCTTCTTTAGGATAGAAACGCTCCAAAGCACACACAATCTTTCCATCTTTTCTTTGGCTTCCCTCTTCCTCTCCATCCATCAACATGAATACATATAACTTTTATAATAATATGCGTTTTATTGTTTCATTCCTCCTCTTTACATGACTATAGCAAGATAAAAGCCTTTTAATTTTATATTCTCATCAAGCCGTGACCTCATTTCAGCCCACGTCAAGCTGTTGGAACCCAAACCTTTGCAGTGCTACCACTGCCGCGTGGGACACCAGGCAGGCGCAGTGGTCGATCAACGACGCCGTCTACTACTGACTCTAATCACATCGACAGCCGCTGATATCGGTCAACGTGATTACAGTCACCTAGCCGTCTAGGTCCTGAACCCAGTCTCCACTGGGTAGGACATAATACGGCTCGGAGACTACGGTGACGATGATCGACCACTGCGCCGTGCTCTAGAGCAACAGATCCTGAGCCCGCGCAGTGGTTGATGTTCGCCTAGAGGAGACGTAATAGAGCTGTTATTGAAATTCCATTACAGTCTCCTCCCGAGCCCTCTGTGAGGGCACTGCCGCGGTGGCTGAAGCGGCTTCAGCGGTGGCAGCTACAGAGCCGGCTGCGGCATAAATGGGCCTTTCAAATAAAATAAAAAATCTTTAATAAAAATATCTCACATACAGCTTGTTTTATTTAATTTCAACATCGACCCGTCCTTGTTGAAAGACCCTTTAGAATCATTACCAAAAACAAACTGGCAATCAATGAATTTAAAATTTTGAAGAACGTCGTATTCTTCTTTTTAATTGAGTCGAAAAGTCAAAAAGGACAGAGAATCTTTCATCGTTTGACTTTTTGTAGTGAAAAAGAACGAAAAACTACAAATAATAAATAAACGTATTGCAAATGGGTCCCAAGGAAAAAAAGTAAGTATATAAGATACATAATTGTTTTAGCCAAACTAATTTACTTTCGTTGGTTTTGTGGAGTTATCTAGGTTTATTTTAGTTTTTCCAATTTCAAAAATTAAATCCATGTGTATCTATGAGCTGTGGCATTGTTCGCAAATCGCAAGGGTTACCGCCTTATATATGTAATCAAAGATTATCGCGGGCCTGGATCGCAAACGGTAACTGAGCGTCGGTGGGTTTTATCTTTCAACACAATATATTATTACATTATTGACATTGACGACGTGATGAGGCCTGTCATACTGTATGGATCAGAATGTTGGGCCGTGAAAAGACTGATGAAAAAACGTTGCATGTAGCAGATATGAAAATGTTGAGATGGATATATAGTGTCACGACAGTGAATAAAGTGAGAAATATAATTATATATAATATATGAGGAAGTTTGAAAGTGGCGCCAGTGACTGAAAAGTTGAAAGGGAACCGTTGGTTTTGGTATAAATGGCCATGTAAAGAGGAGGGATGAAACGCATGTTACTAATAGAGTGGGATGGATAGTGAAAGAGAGGAAGGCATTAGAAAAGATGGATTATGTTAAAGGTGATATAAAGGAAAAAGGAGTTAGTGATAGCGTGACTGGTGACAGGACAGAATGAAAGAAAAAAACATATTGCGCCGCCGTCAAATAAAACTGGACAAGAACAGGAAAATAATGATTTTAATATTGACGTTCGATAAGCTGGATAAATTAAAATTTCCATTGTGCCTCTTAGTAAAGCTCTTCGGAGCTTTAGGCCACTCGATTAGGGTGAATGGTAAAATGTAAACGCGATCGCGATGTCGAGCACGCTTTATCAAACATGGAAACTGCTGCTTGTGTCCAGTGGGCCGTGCCACAATCTACAGTACTGTAACCGCGCATTGTGGTTTCACTATAAATGTTCTGAACTTCACAGCTATGGATACGTTTTTGATTTGCTTAGTCTAAGCGTAACCCTAGAAGAACATGAGAAAACGAAGCCAATTTTCTGTCATTCTTGTTAAACCGTCAGAATGCGAAGAATTCGAGCTTGCTAGTGTTATAGCTAACTTAGTCCCTTTTTTCCTCGCCCCATCCTGCTGATCTAGCGATACATAGCACATTTTGTAGGTACATGCAGCTACGCAGCTTGGCTCTAGTGAAACGGGACACAGTTTGGTAGCTTAGCTGTACTGCTTAGTTACATTACAAATGTAGTGGAACCGCCTTCATAGCCGCACAGTAAAATCAAATGGTCTTATTAGCTCATTCTGGCCTAGCTTAGCAGAAATGGCAGCAAAACATATTTATTGTATACTAGCTTTTGCCCGTGATTTCGCTCTTTTAATTCTACCATACTCTACCCTACCCAACCCGACCTTACCCTACGCTACCCTCCTCTACCCAACTCTACCCTACTCTACCCTACTCTACCCTACTCTACCCTACTCTACCCTACTCTACCCTACTCTCCCTACTCTACCCTACTCTACCCTACTCTGCCCTACTCTGCCCTGGAGGAGACGCCAACGCCTGGAGTGTCTGGTGGGGCAGTAGTGAGACCAACAGCAGAGGCGACGAGATGCTGGGAGCTCTCGATCAGCTTGGACTGCAAGTACTTAACCGAGGGGAAACTCCAACCTTCGACGTAGTTCGTGGCAACAGACGTTACACGAGCTGCGTCGACGTCACAGCCTGCACGGCGGATATGCTGACGGTGACCGATGGCTGGCGAGTCGTCGACGACCTGACGGGGTCGGACCACAACGGTATCGAGTTTAGCATACACCTCGAGAAGTCTTTGGGTATCACGGTTAACCGGACTACCAGGATCTACAACACCAAAAAAGCAAATTGGGCGCAGTTTCGTAAGAAACTGCACCAAATTATGCAAGAAAGCCAACTTACCATAAGTCTGTTCGATCAAATCGACAGCAGGGACAAAATAGACCTGGTAGTCGAGGGACTGACGACGGCAGTGCAAGACGCCTGCACATCCGTGATACCCAAAAAGAAGGGCGTGGAGAGGTTAACCGTGCCGTGGTGGTCTGATAAACTCGCCAGTTTGAAGAGGCAAGTGGTCACCAAGAAGCGGAGAATCCGTTGTGCAGCGCCAATTCGGAGACCAAAGGTTGTTGAGGAGTACCTGAAACAGAAAGAAGAGTACGAAAGTGCGGTAGTCCAGGCAAAGATCGAGAGCTGGAAGGGGTTCTGCGCGAAGCAAGATAGGGAAGGCCTATGGGAGGGCATATACCGGGTGATCCGTAGGACGGAGAAAAGAGAGGAGGATTTGCCGATGGTTAGGGACGGCAAGACTCTGGACCAAGAGGCTTCTGCGAGGTATCTGGCAGAGACGTTTTACCCAGAAGACCGTTCGGAGGGGGATAACGAGGAGCACAGAAGGGTGAGGCAAAAAGCCGAAGAGGTGAACGGGGGGAACGAAGTTGAACCTTTGGACCCCCCCTTCACACTCGACGAGCTGGAGCGAGCTGTCTCCTCGTTCAACCCCAAAAAAGCCCCCGGTTCCGACGGTCTGACGGCGGACATGTAGGGCCACACGATCCGTCAAGACCCAGACTTAGTTCTGCGCTTGGTAAACAAGTGCCTGGCGCATGGATACTTTCCACGGTCCTGGAAAGAGGCAACCGTCGTCGTGCTCCGCAAGCCCGCGAAAGACGACTACACCACCCCGAAGTCATACAGGCCGATTGGGCTCTTGCCTGTCCTCGGCAAGATATTAGAAAAGATGTTCGTGGCCCGACTCAAGTTTCATCTTCTACCCAGGATGAGTACTCGCCAGTACGGCTTCATGTCCCAGCGAAGCACCGAGGACTCCCTCTATACTCTGATGGGACACATTCGTGGCAAACTTAATGAAAAAAGACTTGTCACGGTTGTGTCCTTGGATATAGAGGGAGCCTTCGATAGCGCCTGGTGGCCGGCTATACGAGTCCGTCTGGCTGAGGAAAAGTGTCCTGTGAACTTGAGACGGGTCATGGACAGCTACTTGTCCGAGAGAGTGGTGAAAGTCAGGTACGCGGGAGTGGAGTACGAATCCAGGACCGAGAAGGGATGCGTCCAGGGGTCCATCGGTGGTCCCATAGTTTGGAACGTTCTGCTGGATCCTCTGCTGAAGGGTCTAGAGTCGATGGGCGTGTATTGCCAGGCGTTTGCTGACGACATTGTCCTTGTGTTCGATGGGGAGACTGCACTTGAAGTCCAAAGGGATGCCAATGTCGCACTCGAGTACGTGCGAGCGTGGGGTGTCACGAATAAGCTTCGGTTTGCGCCGCATAAGACCAAAGCAATGCTGGTCACGCGCAAACTGAAGCACGACACCCCATGTCTCAGGATGGGCGGAGTGGACATTGGCATGTCGGACGAAATCAAGCTGCTCGGTCTCACCATCGACCACAAGTTGACATTTAACACCCACGTCGCAAACGTCTGTTCCCGAGCCATCGGCATCTACAAGCAGCTGTCGCGGGCAGCTAGGGTCAGTTGGGGTCTCCATCCAGATGTAATCCGCTGTATTTATACGGCTGCAGTGGAGCCCATCATCTTGTACGCAGCGAGCGCGTGGTCGCCGGCTGCAAAGAAAGTCGGGGTGCAGAAGAAGCTGAGCGCCGTCCAGAGGAGCTTCGCGCAGAAGCTGTGCCGGGCCTACCGCACGGTCTCCCTAAACTCAGCACTGGTGCTGGCTGGGATACTCCCTCTTGATCTCCGCATTCAGGAGGCAGCCTCGCTCTACGAGGCCAAGAGAGGGGTGCCCCATCCAGCGCTAGGAGACCGGGAGATCGAGCGAGTGGTGTCGGCGCTGCAGATGCCACATCCGGCTGAGCAGAGGGCTATTGCACTGCGACGCCTGGTAGACGAGGAACAGTACAACGAGCACCGCAATTATGCGGTGCGTATTTTCACAGACGGCAGCAAGATTGAGGGCAAAGTCGGTGCCGCACTGTCAGTATGGACCGGTGACGCGGAGACGAAGGCCCTCAAACTTGCTCTGCCGTCTTATAGTACCGTCTACCAGGCAGAGCTTCTTGCCCTCTGCAAAGCCGCGAAGGAAGCCCTCCGAAGGACCGAGACGGCGTTCGCTATTTATAGCGACTCCATGGCAGCTCTCCAAGCAGTCGTGAACCCCGAAGCCCTCCACGCCCTTGCAGTGGAAGCAAGGGACGCCATCCGCCGCAGCAACGCCCAGAACAAGAGCATCTCCTTGTTCTGGGTCAAAGCTCACGCGGGGCTGGAGGGAAACGAGAGAGCCGACTTGCTCGCGAAGGAGGCTGCCCTGAAGTCGAAGCGGCAACCCGACTACGACAAATGTCCGGTTTCATTCATCAAGCGCATGATCCGCATGGGAACGCTGGACGAATGGAACCGGAGGTATTGTACTGGAGAAACGGCGACCACGACCAAGATGTTCTTTCCTTGTGCGATCGCTGCGTACAAGACGGTGCGGAAGATGGAGATCACCAAGGAGCTGACCCAAGCCCTAACAGGACACGGCGGGTTCTCTGAATACCTGACTCGCTTCAAGTGTAAAGAGAACCCGGCGTGCGCCTGCGACCCCGACACGCAGGAGACAGTCCTCCACCTCCTCACGGATTGCCCGGTGTATGCCATCCAAAGGAACGATTTAGAAATGAGGGTCGAGATGAGAGTTGTGAAGGAGAACCTGAGTCTCATGATGGCAGATAAAAAGATACGGCTGAATTTAATTGAGTTCATCACGAAAATTGTTAAATCGGTGAATGGACGGAACAAATAAAGAACATTTTAAATTAATTATGATAGAGTTTTTACAATACAAATACAATTCAAATATTTATTTTATTTTTTATATGCAATTACAATTTTAAAAAAAATTTAAACAAATATAACAAGCCAATTTTATCAATTATTTTAGAAATTATTTATTATTATATTAAAATATTATTAGCTACAAAGAAAATGAGCATCAAGGAACCTACAGCCCAAATTAAATCCCTGCGAAACTTGACGGCAGGGAGCCTTTCGCATGGCAGGAGTGTGGTTTTAGCCGGTAGGAGTCCGGCACTACCCAGACTGCCTTCATGGGAAAAAAAAAAAAAAAAACCCTACTCTACCCTCCTCTACCCTACTCTACCCTACTCTACCCTACTCTACCCTACTCTACCCTACTCTACCCTACTCTACCCTACTCTACCCTACTCTACCCTACTCTACCCTACTCTACCCTACTCTACCCTACTCTACCCTACTCTACCCTACTCTACCCTACTCTACCCTACTCTACCCTACTCTACCCTACTCTACCCTACTCTACCCTACTCTACCCTACTCTACCCTACTCTACCCTACTCTACCCTACTCTACCCTACTCTACCCTACTCTACCCTACTCTACCCTACTCTACCCTACTCTACCCTACTCTACCCTACTCTACCCTACTCTACCCTACTCTACCCTACTCTACCCTACTCTACCCTACTCTACCCTACTCTACCCTACTCTACCCTACTCTACCCTACTCTACCCTACTCTACCCTACTCTACCCTACTCTACCCTACTCTACCCTACTCTACCCTACTCTACCCTACTCTACCCTACTCTACCCTACTCTACCCTACTCTACCCTTCTCTACCCTTCTCTACCCTACTCTACCCTACTCTACCTAAGAACCTTCTCTAGACAATAACGAATACAACAAAAAACAAAATTTCACTAATTTTGTTTTCAGCGATTCATTTTTATATGACTACATAGTATAAAACAGTCGCTTCACGCTGTCTGTCCCTATATTATGTTAAGATCTTTAAAAGTACAGAACGGTTTTTGATGCGGTTTTTTTTTAGTAGATTAACTGATTCAAGAGCAAGGTTTATAATAAATGTATGCATAATATATTTAATATCACCATTGCACCCGTGCGAAGTTAAGGTGGGTCGCTAGTTATAGATAAAACACGTTTCATATTTTTCGAAAATTACATCTCTAGTCAGTTAGTCAGTAGCAGTCAGCAAGATTTTTGACCACGTCCTGGAAAAGCATATAGGATACTTTTTATTCCGGGAGTATGCAGTCCCCTCGATATAGTATATTCACTGTAACTATTTCAAACTAATGATTTATATATGAAATTGACAGATAACAAAAGCTGATTGTTTAAATCAATCGAATTTCTCAGATCTCAATCGAACAGCCGTAGCTTCTCTGAGTCAAGAGTTACTAAATGGAATTCCTAAAATGACTTTAAAATGAGAGGGGTAAGCTCCGAAGCCCCTCTTCCTACTCCCCTACCCCACGATTCCAATTTTTTGGTGTAATTTTGGATGATGTGATGTGCGAAATCACCCAAAGACTTTTCACGTATCAGATTTTTACACTACAACCCACTCCCTGTGTTCCTTTGTTTCCGTGCTTTCCAGGACCCTGGGTTTTCCTATAAGAAGGGAGCCAATGGCCCCTTGTACACGTCACCCTGCTGGGCCCAGATGGATTTGTTGACATCTCCTTGAGGCACACGTGGAACAACTACGAGCCACTGATCAGTATGATGATGGATATATAGCAGTAACACCAAACTGTTTCTTTCGAGTTTGCTATCTTTCGTTTTTTAAGGTTCTGTACCTCAAAAAGAAAAAAACGGAACTCTTATAGGATGACTTTGTTGTCTGTCTGTCTGTCTGTCTCTCTATCAAGACCCTTTAACTTGAGAATGCGTGGAGGTATCAAGTTTAAATTAAAATTGTATACTCAGATCTGCAGTGCCTTGAAGTTGTGAAAAAAAAAACAAAGTTCTAAATTGACGGAGATAAAAGATACTGCCGTTTATGTTACAAAAAAACGTATATTTTGACACTCAAAGGAATCAACATTTTTAGGGTGCTTCCCGTTGACCTACACTCTGAAATTAAGCATGAAGCAAGGTCCTATAGCACAAGTATAGGAATAAATCTGAAAACTGTAAATTTGTAGTTACGTTACAAAAAAAAATAAAATAAAAAAAAACGGAAATATCTTCGAGACGATATATTTCGAAATTGAACTATTTACGTAAATTAGTTTGTACGGAACCCTCAGAGTGCGAGTACGTACTTGCACAGTTTTTTTTTTTTTTTTTTATTTCCACCCGTCATGCAGGTAGTTAAAAAAAATGTATGCATGGAAAAAAATGAGTAGTTTAGTGGATGACAATATTTTTATATATTGCATTTTTACAGGAAGTTGGAGCCTACAGATGAAGTGGGGTATGGCGAGAAAGTTAAAGTGTTTTTTGCTTGTCATTGGCGAGGAGTAATAATAGTACTATCGCCTGCAGTGTTGGTAGGCGTATTGGTGCCATTCCCTCCAACGGTAAACATTTAATTTATTATTATTCAATACTTAGTGCACCAGTTTTTTTTTTTTGTAATATCAGATTTTGCTGAAAGTGTCTTCTATTAGCTTCTAATTGACTCTGGAAAGTGAAGACTCTCGGTGGAGTAGTTCTCACTAAAGAAAAAAATTCGTTTGATGTATAGGATATCAGTCAAATACCGCAGTAAAAAAATCATGACTGAAGGAATGGGTACTACGGGCAACACCCAAAAATGATCAATAGTGGTTGCGAATTGCCTTGGGGTTTTCAGGCACCTTGTTTCACTGTAAGAGCATGACCTGAACCAGGTCTAGATATGAGAGGTCGACGCCACGGATTACCTTCATAAGAAATCTGATTCTTAATCCACAAAAATGATGGTGCTCTGTCCTTGAAGGGCAGATTCCACCATAAGGTTCGTTGTAACGTTTGGACTATCCTGCTCTATGGTGACACTCTGTTGGCAACTGAAGGAACAAATGAGTTTTAGTCAGTAAAAGTCTGACACTCTCTCTTGCTCTACTCAGAGGGGGAGTAGGTATTTGATGATTTCTTGACTTTATTACGTGGTATTGCTTCCAAATAAAAAAAATGTGATGGAAAATATCCTATAAAACTTCATAATCATCATCATTTCAGCCAAAAGACGTCTACTGTTGGACATAGGCCTCCCTTAAGCGCCGCTACAACGGCCGGTCTTGTGCGTTTCGCATCCATCCGACTTCAGCGACCCTGACCAGGTCATCGGTTCACCTTGTGGGAGGACTTCCAACGCGTCCTTTGCGTCTTCTGGTACGCGGCCGCCACTCCAGAACCTTTCGGCTCCAATGACCATCTGCTCTACGTGCAATGTGCCCAGCCCATTGCCACTTAAATTTAGCGATTCTACGTGCTATGTCGGAAACCCTGGTTCTCTTGCGGATATCTTCATTCTTGATTCGATCACGTAAAGAAACTCCGAACATACACCTTTCCATTGCCCTTTGGGTGACTGTCAAGTCTTCTTATGAGGCCCATTGTAAGCGACCACGTTTCAAACCATATGGCAACATGACTTTCGTCTTGAGCCATGTCTATAAGCTGTTTTCCAGAGTCATCACGAACCGTCTCGCGCGCAGGTTCGATCACTTCCAGCCTCCCGAACAAGCCGGATTCCGAAAAGGCTTTAGTAGTTAGTACCGTGGACCTCATATATACGCTGAGGTAGGTTAAACAGAAGACTGAGGAGTATAATCGAGCCTCTCTGCTTAGCGTTTGTGGATTACGAAAAAGCCTTTGATTCGCTCGAGACCGGGCTGTACAGCAGATTGACTTCCAACGATGCCAGATTGACTATTGGTACATCGAGGTGCTGAAGTGTGTGTACAAAAACGCCACCATGTCAGTCCGACTTCAGGACCAAAGCTTGAAACCTTTCCTCTTGCAACGAGGTGTGAGGCAAGGAGACGTCATTTCTCCGAAACTGTTCACAGTAGTGACTGACATAGTAGTCATGGCTGAGACTACGGAAGAGCTCAGTACCATACTCGGTAACCTCAGTAGAGCTTCCGAAAGAGTGGCAATGAACATGGACCAAACCAAAATTATGGTTAACATCCATGTAGCGCCCACTCCTATCAAGATCGGAGGCTCTACACTCGAAGTGGTGGACGACTACGTTTACCTAGGACAGATAGTCCAATTGGGTAGAGACCTACCCAATTGGACCATCTGTCATCTGTCAACTTCGAGAAAAAGGTCAATCGTCGAATCCAACTCAGCTGGACGGTGTTCGAGAAGCTGCGCGATGTCTTCTCGTCCAAGATACCACAGTTTCTCAAGACGAAAGTCTATAAAACTTAGTTTTAGCATAATTTTTACTTTTTAATCACTATATTTAAAAACGCTTTTGTTCTATTTTACATAACTGGATAACATTTATAGCAAATACCAGATTGTATCCTAATAAAGGCTTCAAATGTGCATCCAATTGTCTATTTAAAGGAAATAAAACTAAATTTTTAGAAACAAAAAACCGCCGCCAATATTTTGATACTCTCTCGTGTAAAAAAATGACTTTTTGACATTATGACCCTTTTGAATTTAAGCAGCGATATAATATGTTATAGCTGAATTTACGGTGTGTCGACTCCTTAAGAGCGGCCCACCCGAGACACATTTTCATACAACCGCTCTTAAGTGATTATGATGTTATTACACATCTTTCTTCAGATATTTTGGATACACAAATATCTTCTGGATATTATCTAGGCTTCTATAGAAATCAAAACATAAATTAATTCTAAACTAATCTAGTAAAGACCTCCGAAAATCTACTATTTAACGTGAACTTTGGCCCTCCATAATGTACTCTTACATGAATAATATAAAAAAGTACTTCTGTTGCACATTTAATCTAAATTCTAAATGATGACTATTTTTTAAAAAAAAGCTTAAGGGTTTAAAAAAAAGACACGTATTTCCTGGATCAAGTTTTGTGAAATATTCGAGTAAGCAATGGAATTACTGATTGCCAACAGAGTTATCAGGTATTCTTTTTTTTTCTCGTTGCCTCTCCTTCAAACATCGCGTTGGATTGGTTTAGATGAAGCAACAAGCCATGTTCGACGTTGATGAGCGAGTGGAGAAGGTCAATCTTAATGTTGGACCCACTATTCACGGCATACTCTGTATAGAACGAAGTACTGACTGACATATCAATGCACAGCCGAAACTACTGGGACTAAGGACGTGATATTTTACACAAGGTTTCCTTTTATGACGTAAGCTAGAATTTTTCAAAATTCACCCCCTAAAGTGATGAAACGGGGGCTCAGTTTGTATAGTGAGACCTATTTTCACGCAAGCGAAGCCGCAGGCAGAAACTAGTATGACGTAAAATAATAATCACCTTACTGAAATTTTATCATTTTGGGAACAAAGGTCTTTTATTATCATCCAAACCTGGGCTAGCTAGCACACCAGTTTTAGTATTGTCTATGCCGATGCTTGTTTTTTGGTAGGAAAATCATCCAATGACATAATTATCTCCGCGCCCTTGGGTGGTGCGGGATATAATGTCAGACTTTTACTGACTACCACATTTACCATGGGTCTTTGCCGATGCTGTCAAACCAGCCGTACAGTTTATTTTGTACGTCATACTAATACTAATATCAAAAGCTTTATTTTTTGTTTAAAAGAAAGCTTTTATTTGGCATCTTAAACCTAATTAACTAAATGAGACGCCTTGGGCCCGCCATAATTGTGGCGATAAGTCCTTTCTTTGACCCCACGACATCTTTAAATACCGCCTGATGCAGTTCCTCACTGGAAGAAACGTGTGATTGTCACCTTTGTTTGTGCAGACTACACGGGGAAGACACGGTGGAGCAATTGGTGCAAAACTGCCACACTTGGGAGGAGCAACACCGTGTCTTCGTGGAGGTATTTGACGGCGGCGGTCTCTCACAACTAGCCCTGTTTCATACCTTGATCCGGAGTTGGAGTAAGAGGGTTGCGGCCGCTTGTTAGTAGCGATGCAGATATCTGGTTACGTGGGCGAAGGTATAAGAACAGTGACAGCATCGGGAGTCTATTGCGATTATTTCGTTATTATATCGCTCTTGAACCTTATTTATTAGGACGTGTGTATATATCATTAACATTTGTAACGCAGTCTTGGTTATCCTGAACGTAAAACCTCTTTAGATTTGGTAGATGTATTAGTATGAATATTTTTTATTTTCTAATAAAAAAAATATTTTTCAGCATGCGCAATGGGTTGGATACACGCTTATGTTAATGGCCGTTTTTTGGGTAACAGAATGTATCCCATTAGCGGTTACTGCATTTTTACCACTGGCAATCTTCCCATTTGTTGGAATTATGACTACACGGCATTGCTGCTCCAATTATATGAATGTAAGGAATACATAACAGTATATTAATTCCTTTAAATAACTTTTGTAGGTGTATCTTTGGTAGCCACATATATTGAAGTATACTTGCGCAAGTTAAGACTTGCACAAGTATTACTGTAACATGGTTGCACAAATTTCTGACTTGTACGAGTTAAAAAAAAAGTTCCAATTTTCGATTCTCAACTTGTGCAATCTTGCAGTTGCGCAACTTTACTTAAACGTGTGTGGCGGTGTCGTACAAGTTTCAAATTTCTTTAGCTTTGGGTGCAAATTTCAATTCATTTTTAATATTATTATATATTATTATTATTTATCAGATGTTTTATTATTATTATTTCTTAAATTGATGTGCGAATGATGCTCATTTTTTCTTTAAAGTCTTTATTCCATACCTATACACCGTTAAATTTTGGTCGTTTTAATCCCGTGGAGGATCGATTCGGTACATGAAACACTATCGATTTATAAAGATAAAATGAAATAATAAAGTACTTTTTTTCTAAAACTCGAATTAATGTATGCATCCTGCCGAGTCTCTCAGTCACGTCATACGACATCTACACCATAGGAATTTATAGGATGTGGCTGTCTGTACGTTCAACACCATACGCCATAACAAGAATTTATTAAGAATTTATATTTATTCATTTCTTATTTTTTCAGGATACGGTTATGATGTTTATAGGAAGTTTAATTATATCCAATTCAGTGGAACAGTCTGGACTTCATAAACGATTGGCATATTGTTCTATACAGACGATTGGCTATTCTCACTTAAGGTAATAAGACTGTTTTTAATTATTGTTTATATAGTTTCTGGTAATACTTGGTTCCTGGAACCTGGAAAGGCAAAATTCGCAGGGGCAGACAACCTAAAATTGTCTCTGTTTGCACTGTTGCCGCTAAAATTCGGACTAACTCTGCGTTTGGATATGCAAAATTAGGGTTCTAAATAAACTACACTGAGCACTCCTGCCGGAGTCTTCGCCTGCGTTATTGTAGAAAATACATAGCCTATATCACTGTGCTGTAGTAGCATTCTACGGCTATTTTTTTTTAATCGGCCCCGTTATGTTTTTAAATTTTAATTTTCATTAAAAAAAAAGTTATAAAAATCCATCCTCTATACACCGTTAAATTTTGGTCTTTTTAATCCTGCGGAGAGTTGATCAGGTACATGAAACTAGTGTTAGTTTTAGAAAAAAAGTACTTTATTTTTTAATTTTATCTACACAAATCGATAGTGTTTCGTGTACCGAATCGACCCTTCACGTGATTAAAACGACCAAAATTTAACGGTGTATAATATTAGTATACTCGTAGATTGCAGTAGCTTATGCCTATGGATAGAGTAGTCTTTAATATAAATAAAAAAATAATCTCTACAGAGAACTAATTGGTAAGTAATTTTATGAAATTTGAACGTGTGATTTATTTTTTTGCTTTGATCACCAAATTTCTAAAATGGCATCCAAGAACATTTTTTGGGACCCGTGTGTTGGTAATGCGCATTCAACGCAAGGAAAGTATGCGACCAGCGAGTTTTCACCTAGTGGTCTACCCGCCGTCCACGCGTGGAGGGGTTTGACCGAGGTGATCCAGTGACGATACGAAGTGGTTGTAGTAAGCGCATGCTCATACATTTTTTTTATAAAGACTACTAGCCGCGGGAAGCGAGTTGGTGCGGTGAGGGTGCTCGGAGACTCTAGTGACCTTTAATGTGCAAGGTTTCGTGTGTTTTATTTATTTTTTTATTTTATGAGTATATTATGAAAACCCAAAATCCTACTGGAGAGTTGGGGCAACATCACGATCTCTAGATGCGATCTATTTGACGACCTAAACTGAACGGTTAGAGGGATGGCGCTATATAGGGGGTACAGCTTCATCCCTCATTCTCGCTCACACGCTTGGTAAGGCCATTTTTTCATTAGGCTTTGTTGGTAAGAACTCCTTTTTACAGATTGCTCCTGGCTATGTGCTGCGTCACCTGCTTTGCTTCCATGTGGATCACAAACACTGCAGCTACAACCATGATGACTCCTATTAATTTTGCTCTATTAAAAGTATTTGAAGATGTGAGTATTAGTAGCCATTTTTTCAGCCATCGTACTTCAAATTCGTGGACTTAAGCTGTGTCGAACTTTTAAGACAATTTAAAAAATAATGACAATATAAATGTAATTTTGACTGAAAGCTTCAAAACCCTCAGTCTTCTTACAAGACAGGTAATTAATTTAGTGATGACTCAAAGTATGCTCAGCGCTTGTTCTATCGTCAACCTTATCGTTGCTTACCATCGAGCAAGAGAGTGGCCATGTTGAGATACATTAACATATAACAGTTCTTACTTGATTATGATGTTATTACACATCTTCCACCAGATATTTTGGATACACAGATATCTTGTGGATATTATCTAGGGTTCTATAGATAGAAGTAAGAAGATAAGTACATCTATAGAAAGAAGCTTTGTACATTTAATCGAGATTTTGGATCAAAAATCTTCTCTACTATACTCCATCGGTTCAGGTAGTTAACTAAACGTAAACAATCATGACATGTTTTTTTACTTAAAAATTCGTATAGAATACACAAAGAATATTTTAATGTAGTTGATTACCTAACATCGATTTATGTAAATAGCTAATTGTTAACATTTTTAAATAACAATTTTAGACAATTTTTAGATGAGACATGTGAAGATTGCTTACATTTAGTTAGGGCGGGTTTCTGAATTGAGTATTTTGAGTTAAGAACGTCTCAAACCATACTTAAATGCCAAATTTTGACAGATTTACAGGCTAAAGTAGAGTTTGAGTAATTCTCAATTTCAAATGCTTAAATCAGAAATCGGGGGTAAATCACCTAAATAGATGGAGTATAGCTGTTATATATAGCGTTGCCTGTACAGTACCTATATAGGTACATTGGACACTTGTGTATAATTACTTATTTTCCGGTATTTAACTCTTAAGTGGGGACACTTATTGCGACGGACGGGAAACTACGGAACCCTACACTGAGCGTGGCCCGACACGCTCTTGCCCGTTTTTTTTTTTCAATATTCGGTTGGCTGAATTTTGATGTTTTGACCTCCATTTAATATTTCAGTAATGCAGTATTAACATTTTTTTTTATTTACAGCAAGGTGTTATTGTCGTATATGAAAAAACAGTGACTGGTGACCTTTATGCAAGTGATATAACTTCGGCCTACTTTTGTGCGGTTACGTTTTCGGCGACTGTCGGTATTTATCGATTCCAATTTGTCTTTTACATTTTACCATATAATTTCAAACAACCTTAGTTTATAAAAAAACTGTTAAAATTGTAGAATTTTACATTTATCAAAATTGGTACATTGTAAATTGACGTTTGGATAATATTTTTCAATACTTACTTGAGAACCCGCTCTTATTCCTATTGCTTTTAGGCAAGTTACTGTTTTACAAATTAGTGCGTAGATGTATCATGTTATGTTGATGATGTGTGGTGTTGATTAGTGTGTGATGTATTAGTGTGTGTGTGTGTGTATCAAGCTGGGTGCTAAGCGACCACCGCGAGTCGCACGACAAACCTCGCTTATTTATTCTTTTGAATTCTGGTACGCAGATCCACGCGAGACAGAACAGCTCTTTAATTGTGTCTCTGATTACGGCCATACGAAAGATGAAATTTCCGTAACTAAGGTATTGGTACAAGAGGAAATTTGTCACTATTGCAGTCGGTCACATTCACCCTGAGTAACATAGGCTATATTTATTGCTAGAAAAGATTAGGGATCTTTACTAAAACGTTAGTAACGTAATCCAAGGTGTAAAAAAAATGCCATAAAACATCATTCGTTGCATGCGCTGCGGAAACTATTGATGATAGAACAAAAGTATGATCTACAATTTTAAAGAACATATCAATTACTACAAAAAACTTTGGAATACTATATATATGTCCAACTATTATTGTTATGTCACAATAACCATTTTTTACATTTTAAAAGTTGATAGAAATACCGACTAAAATTAGACCATGTTATTCATACTTCTGTTTAAATTCCTAATCAAATAAATCATATTGTTTTCAAGACTGTTTCAATTCATATAGATTACTTTTGTTCAAATCGGCTATTCCATTCAATAGATATTACGAATTTAAAAAGTCATAGTTACAGAAAAGGCGCCGCCCGCGCTGCGCCATGTCGTGACTAGCCAAGCATTGCAGTGGTGTGGGAGAGGGGCATATGCACATCTAAGTAACATATTTTAAAAAACGATGAACGAATTCGGATTGTAATTAAACATAAATAATGTGATACTGCATTTAAAAAAGTATAGAAATGAAAACACAAATAAAAAAAAAACATGTCTACCCGAGTGAAGCATGAGAAACATGTCTATCCACTTACACACTAGTTCTTAATTATATGATATTTTGCAGGTGGAATTGGCACACTTGTTGGTACTGGTACAAATTTAGTATTCAAAGGTTTTTTCGCTAGGTAAGTAACAAACAAAATGCTCTTTTCAAATTTTGGGGTCAAATTTTGATCGTAATTGTCAAATACAATTTAACGATTATCACCTAATCAAATAATAACTAAGGTTTATTACATTTTTAAATGTCTGCTTTAAATGATAGCATAATAACTATTCTAACCATAAACACGAGAGGAATTTCATGTACGCGTTTAAAATAATGTCCATGTAATAATATTGTTTTAAATTATAATATATTTATTGAAATTATTTCTTTATTTTAGAACATTACCCATAGTATTTTTTTTTTTTTTAGTTCATACCCAGCCGCTCCAGAATATTTATCCTTTCCGATGTTTTCCGCCTTTGCCATTCCGTATATGATTGCTTTAGAAATCCCGGTTTACCTTTACATGGCGATTTTCTTTTTCGGATTTTTAAGGTAAGTTATGCTGATTTAAGAGAAAATCCTTACTAAAAAAAGTCTCGCCGCGTCTGTCTGTATATATACCTATACACGATAAACGGATTTATAGGTTTGCGGGACCTTCGCAAGTCATCTTTCTTAGAATCATTTTATTTTGCACACTTCGAATTTGTGGCGTCATTCTGTAAACATTTCACTTGTCCCTGTAATGATCAAGATCACTTTCACATTTTACAGAATAGAGCAGCCGATTGTTTTTCGACAGTTCGTGCTGGTTTTTACTGGTTACCGAGGTTTATGCACTACTATAGCTAAAATGATAATAAAGAAATTGGGCAAACGCGATTCTCGAGCACTGAGGATTCCGTGCAAACTTATCTATGTAAATAATTCAATTCCCGAATGGAACCTAGATTTTACAAAACTGCAAAAAAAAAAAAGTGATGTAACAACAAATTTACTGTTTTCAGATTTATTTGTACACCTCTGCTGTAAGAACTTACTTTATGCCAAACATGATCTTAGGTCAACGGAAAGTACTATGAATTTTGATTCCCTTGAGTGTCGAAATATACGTTTTTTCTTTCGTCAAATTGAAAGTTTTATTTTTGCACAGCTTCAGGGGACCGCAGACCTGAGTATATAGTTTTAATTTCGACTCGATACCTTCACGCATTCTCGAAATAAAGGGTCCTTACAAACAGACGGGCAAATATACGGACATCAAAGTAATCTTATAAGGGAACCATTTTTTTCCTTTTGAGGTACGGAACCCTAAAAATTTAACAATTTTCCAGACCTGGCAGTGAGACAGCAAAAAAAACAACAATGCCAATAGCCGTTCAGAAAGCCGCTGCAGCTGTGATTGCCGAAGATGTCAGAAAAAAAGGATCAATATCATACTGGGAAGTGGTTAGTTAATATTTGTTTGAGTGATATATAATGATTAACATAAAAAATGCCTATTGTACGCTTAATAGTGTTCAGGCCGGTTTTCTAAAATTTCTTTGTTAAGAACTTCTTAAAACCTACTTTGAAGTTTAATTTTGACAGGTTTTCAGGCAAAAGAGTTTTATAGTAAATTTTGATACAAGTGGGGAAAGTTTTTCATTGCAGCCGAGGCGAAATTCACCCGAGCCTTACAAGCGAGGGTGTTATGGAGCCGAGTGCTGCAGTGACAAATCTCCACGTGTATCAAACGACGTTTTTCAATACACTTACGAAGAAATACGATGAAAAATCCACCAATAATCTATGTATCTTCAAAATTAATCCCAATAACATATAAAAATGAGTAATTAGAAAGGAAAATAGGTCAAAAGTCCCGGATTTATAAAAAAAGATTTGATTCCGATGTGAAGTGATGTGGAGTTAACGCAATTAAAATTTAAAAGGTCCAAATATATAGGTGGTTGTAGTTAGGAAAAGGCTATAATTTTACTTGAAGTTACGTTAAGTAAGTATATTTGTCTGCTGGCGGCTTTCAGGCGAAGGTCCCAAGGCATCTCAGAACAGTGAATCAATCATCGTATTCGAAATCCTAAGAGCAAAACCCAAAAACAGGACTGGCTCTGCTTTGACGGTTTCTATACTAGCAATAAAAATAATCCTAGTTTGATATCACACGTTTTGCCCTTTATACTCCGTTGCGATACTATGATATAGTCAACATACACGGATATCGATTAAAATATATTGTTGATATAACTTAGGAACGTACAACTTGGTAAGATAATAGTACATTATGATACAAGTGTGTAATGTAAGAGGTTACCGTCGAGGCGGTATTAAGACCCGCGCCTTGGCGAGGGTCTTAAGAGAGCCAAGAACGGTACCATTCATTACTCACGTGTATCATACGACGTTTTTCAATACACTTGTGAAGAAAAATAATTAAGTTAACTAATATTACAACGTTAAAACTAGAAAAATTTTTCATAACATGGCGGTAAAAAAATTAAATCTGTTGCCTATGAGCACGCGCTAGGCTATGGCTATATGGTCTTTTGATCATATTGCCTAGTCATCGTTTGTTTTCTTGTGTGAAAAGTTTTTACGTTAATGTCATTCGTAGTGACAATAGAATATGGATGTAACATTTTAAAACGTAGTATTTGATTTTATTTTATTAATACAGACCATGAATTTCACTCGAAAAATTACGCCAAAAACCGCGCGCGTCTTTAAATGACGACCATAGACCACAAACAATTTTTATTTTTTCGTATTCAAAATTAGTTTTGCGAACAAAGAGGTTGAACAAAAAGGTTATAGCTACATTATAATAATAATAATATTTTTTTATATTTTTAAATGATTTTTTTTTTATGTATATGTTAAAAATATTTAAAAATGTAAAAAAATATGTAATACAAGAAATAAAGGAAATAATAATAATAATATTTTTTATATTTTTTTATATTTTTAAATGTTTTTTTTTTATTTTTTGTAAGTTTTTAAAAAATATTTAAAAATGTAATTAATAAGCATATATAATGAATAAAGGAAATAATAATAATAATAATACTTTATTGACATAATTTACAATTTGGATTATAGGATTCTCTAACGCCTGCGCTAGTAAAAACTGTGTTGCAGGTGTTAGTGTCTTCCCTACAATAAAGTGACAGTAATCTTACGTCAGACAGTGTGTTACAACAGAAATAAACAAAACCAAACATTTTTTTTTTTTTTAACTAATTGTACAGAAACATGCTGCCATGGGTGTGCGTTTGTGTATAATGGTGTGTTAGTGTGTGTGATAGTGTGGCTGTGGGTGTGTTTGTATGTGAGTGTATTTGTGTATGTTAGTGTGTTTATTCATGCGACTGTATTTATATGTGCGTGGGCGTGTATATGTAACTGTGTGCGTATGCTTATGGTATCTGTTGCGAGTGAGACTGTGTGTGTACCAGTGCTGTTCGGAATGGATTATATTTTTATTAGATTTTCTACATCTGTGTAGTCCATTGACTTTAACCAACTGAATAAAATAGTCTTAAATTTATTGTTATTTAACACGTAGATCCACAACTACCAAGCTTGTTCATACAAAAGTAGACTCTAAACATCGGAATTAAGGCCTATAGTGGCGTGGATGTGAGAGGACACCGGTGTCCTCTGAGCTAGGACAGATTAATTTGCTTACTTTGCCATTTTTCTTATCTTTAGTTAATTTATCATACATTTTTGGGGCTAGAAAAGTGTAATGTCTTTTGGCAAATGCTGTTCTAGTGCGTGGGACAGGGCATGTTTCCACGCGTTTCTGTAATTTGGGCAAGTTAGGGACAACCTGTTTGTGGTATCTTCGTAGTGTTTCGTAGGCAAACATCTTTCTAACGGATAATACTCCAGTTAATTCATATACTGAGGATGTGGGATGTCGGTAAGGTAGGTATGAGAGCACTTTAAGCACCATTCGCTGTGCCCGCTCAATTCCAATCATGTGTGTTTTCGCCGCACCTTCCCATGCGCAAATGCAGTATCTGATAATACATTCGCACAACGCTCGGTAGGTTTGTACGAGTATAATGCTATTTGCAACTGTGCGTAAGTTTTTAAACACGTATACTAGTTTCCTGACTCTAGCTATTAACGAGGTGAGGTGCAAAGTCCAGTTTAGTTGTCCATCTAGAGTAACACCCAAATACTTTATGGAGGTGGCTCTAGAAAGCGTCGAGCAGTCACAGCTGGAACGTGTCTCACTTCTGTTGCACGGGAAGGTATGTATTTTGATGCTGTGTGATTTAGTAGGTTTTCCTGTAGATGTTTTGCTGAAGAACAGATATTTCGTCTTAATGGCATTTAAGGATAGAAGACTGTTTTCTAGCCAAGATGTTACCTTTGCTAAGCCTGTCTCAGCCAGTTTAAACACCACATCCCAAGTTTGAGCATGAAATATCAAAACCGTATCATCTGCGAACATCAGAAGATCCAAGTGTGGTAGAGTAGCAGCTATCTCGCATAGATTATTAATATAAATAAGGAATAATGTTGGTCCTAGCGTGCTACCTTGGGGAACGCCGTATTTGCAAGTTGAGTCTGAACTTTCATACCCAGCCACCCTAATGCGTTGAGTTCTGTCAGTTAAGTAGTCCCTAAGCCAGTCCAGAGCCACCCCTCTCACACCGACGCCTTCCAAGCGTGCTAATAATATTTTAACGGACATGGTATCAAAAGCCTTTTGAAGGTCTAAAAAGACCCCCAAACATTTTTCCCCCCGGTCTAGCGAGCACATTACAGCACTAGTGCGTAATGGTAATCAAAATGTCACAGTTTGGTAATAGGTGCCATTATATACCTAAGTGTAGTGCAATAAAAGTCACTTTCTGAGCAAGTGTATTGAAAAAACCTTTGCGCAAGCTATCAGCTATATTTTCTGACTGACATATTTTTCACTGACAAAAAGCATGTCTTCTAAAATTGAAATCAGAATCAGAATCAGAATAGTTTATTTCAAATAGACCAATTACAGACACTTTGGAATTGTCAAAATTTCGGTCAGTCCAAAAAAAGTGAAGCTAAATTGCACGTTCCAAAGCGTAGGAAGGATCTCTATGGAGAAGAACGTGCAAGAAACTCCATGGACACTCTTTTAAATCATATTATGAGTTACATAATCTTGGTTACAAATTTATTGTCGCTTCTATTATGTGAGCACAATGAAGAAAAAAAAAATAATTAAAAAGCAATTAAACCACAAATAATGAAAAAAATACAATAAACTAATAAAAAAATAGTAATTGAATTAAGCCACTGGCAGCTAAGAGATGACCAGTCCCAACTGACGGCCCCACTCAGCTCAACCATTTTGAAGGGAACCGAATGACCCAATAACACGTGCCACCATCAGCGAAACATTTGAGTGAGCATGACAAACTCTCAACTGCCATGCTCGTAACGTCAAACAAGTTGTTACCTAATAAAATAAAAATGCTCCATGGTACTTCACATTCACAAATTAGAAAAAAAAAGTGCTTCTACATTATACAATGTTATTGTTCCCAATTACAAAAAGTAATAATTGATCACAAGCTCCATTAAAATAAACTAATCAATTATAATATATATATTATATTGAAAAAGAAAGACATAACATTTCGAAAACCACGATACAAAAAGGGTCCCAGATCTCCTCCATATTAAAAAGTAATAAAATACATAAAATAAAATGTAGAACTAATTTGTAGGCAAACGTGGCTGTGGCTGTGGAGCAGGACCGGCATTTAGCCAAGCATTTTTATCAAGGATGTAATCATCCAATCTATAATATGCTTGTCTACATAGTGTGCGTTTAATGCATGTTTTAAATTTTGACTCATTGAGATGGAGAATCTCAAGTGGTATTTTATTATAAAATTTTACACAGTACCCCATAAAAGAACTTTGTACTTTAGCCAATCTGAATCGAGGTTGATCTAATTGGTTCCTATTCCTAGTATTAAAATTGTGCCTGTCACTTATCTTAGTAAAAAGATGAATATTTTTCCGAACATACATAATGTTTTCATAAATGTATTGACAAGGGACCGTCATAATGTTTATTTCCTTAAATAGTTCCCTAAGAGAATCGCGCCTGCGAAGATTATATATGGCTCTGATAGCTCTTTTCTGCAGAATAAAAATAGACTCCATGTCTGCAGCCCGTCCCCATAGTAATATACCATAAGACATTATGCTATGGAAGTAACTAAAATAGACTAGTCTCGCAGTATCTACATCTGTAAATTGACGGATTTTTCTAACAGCATATGCTGCTGAACTTAGCCGACCTGCCAGAGATGTTAAATGAGGACCCCATTGTAGCCTCGAGGGGACCCCATTGGAGTCTCGAGAGTTTTTAGTTTTTTTTTCCTGTCCTCGATCCAGGAAAACCGTGTCCTTGACGAATTCGAGTTTCTCCTTGTTCAATATCAAAATCACTACTTCTTACATTCGGTAACGCAAATCTTATGCACTTAGTCTTTTTTCCATTCAACACCAAATTATTAACATTGAACCATTTGTGGACTTCCTGTAGAGCTTTTTTTACGTCATCAAGGTTTGTAGAACGTCTATTGACCTTAAAAATTAGCGATGTATCGTCAGCAAACAATACAATGTGTTTTTTTTAATAGATGCGGTAGATCATTAATATACACTAAAAAGAGAAACGGACCCAATATTGAGCCTTGTGGGACACCCATTTTGACTCTCAGACCTTGAGAATTTATACCATTTATTTGAACTTGCTGTTGCCTGTCATTTAAATAAGATTTCACTAAGCTGAGTGCAAGTTTACCTAGCCCATAATGTTTTAGTTTTAAAAGCAAGGTTTCGTGATTAACGTAATCGAAAGCCTTTAAGAGGTCACAATAAATCCTTATCGCATCTTGGGCTTCCTCCCACGCTGCAAATATATGTTTTAATAAAGCGACACCAGCGTCTGTCGTACAACGACCTTTGGTGAAGCCATACTGCTGATCGTGAAAGATTTTATTGCTGTTAAAATGGTAGAGCATTTGATTCAGCATAACTTTTTCAAACACTTTACTAAAAACTGGCAATACCGATACAGGTCTATAATTATTAGTGTCATTATGGTCACCGGATTTAAAAAGTGGTATAACCTTACTGTTTTTCATTATATCTGGAAAGACTCCTTGGTCCACACATAAATTAAATATTAAAGCCAAGTATGGTGCTATGGTCTCAATTATGGATGTACATACCTTAACAGATATTCCCCATAGGTCTTCAGTTAATTTGATTTGCCTTCAGTTGATTTGATTTGAAATTTTAATTTGCCTAAAAGCCTTTATGACTGTCATAGGGTTTATATGTTTGAATTGAAATTCAACGGGATAGCCTGGCACGTTTGCTTTCAATAAAGCAATTGAGGCTTCAGGGGAGGAATTTAGAGCTTCCGTTGTTCTAAGAGGTATATCAGTAAAATAATTCACAAACGTCGAAAAAGCTTATGGGACCATGTGACGTCTCCAGTAAAAAATCCGTGTTGTGTACTTTATTCCTACCAGTTTCACTATTAATAATTTTCCACACAGTCTTTATTTTATTGTCTGCCGATTTGATCTTGTTGCTAATGTACAGGGCCTTAGCAGCCTTTCAAATCTTTCTAAAAAATTTAGAATATCTATTTACATATTTATTGAAGCTTTCAGTGTTGAAAAATGGCTTAAGGCCATATAGCTCATATAGTCTTTCCCTACTTATCCTTATACCCTTAGTCGCCCAGTCACTAAATACAAACTTAGGGAAAATATTTTTTGACTTCTTTTCAAAAACTGTATTAAACTCATTAAGTACCACTGAAAAGAAATTATCAAAAAAATTATTAGCATCATCAATATTATGGCCCAGAATATTTAATTTATTTTGTAAGTTACTATTAAATTTTGTTAATTTGCCAGTTTTTTTTTTTTTTAATTTTAGTTTTTTCTAAGGCTGCTTTAGACATAAAGTTACTGTTTATCCACTATGATCAGACGGAAGACAATCTAATATAGCTTTATCTAAATAATCACATTTGCAGAAAACATTATCAATACAAGTTGCAGAGAATGGAGTTACTCTAGTTGGTTCTGTAAAAACATTAAACAGATTAAATGATTTAAAAAGGGTTAAAAATCTGCTGCTATTTGAATTATTTTCCAAAAATAAAACTACTTTCACGATAAAGAAAACAGACTAATCGAAAATTATTTTTTAAATACTTTAACAAAGAAGACTTATGCAGTAATACTGTAATGTACTCGGTATTTAAAGGTAAATGTATTTTATTTTCAGATGGTAGTGATATTGTTCGGCGGTGCCATGGTTTCCTTTTTCTGTCGGTCTCCACAAATGTTCGACGGCTGGGGTGACCAGCTTATAAAATTTTTCCATTTGCAGCCTAAATTGTGCGTACTATGTGTTATTTTCTATTTTTTAATATTATTCTAAATCTATTTAATTTTATTACTAACCGACTCTGCAAACGTTGTTCTGCCTTTTAAATTTTATCTCAGGGGTGGGAGCAGGAGGGTAAAAAACACTATATGTCCTGTTCTCAGACCCATTGAATATACCCACACAACATTTAATAAAAATCGGTAAAGTCATCTGGGAGGAGTTTTGGTTACGAACATTATATATTAGAAGAAGATTTATGAACAAAGAATAGTGTACAATTTTTACTAGGGATTATACATGACGGAGGAAGAACCTCCGTAGTGTTTTTAAAAAGTGTGACGTCAGCTATGCTGACCAATATTATCATCATGATGGTCACTCATTATTGGGTCTTCAAAAAAAAAACTTCACGACTTGTTCCAACACTTCGTTTATTTAACGAGCAGCGTAACGACGTTACAGAGAGGCCCCGCAAGGGGGCGTACCGAGTGGCTTCGAGGCAGGCACAGCAATGTAGAGCGACAGGGCTCTATGTGTTAATGTTTGTATGTGTATACAGTAGGCGCGTCACGGTGCATTGTTGACTTAGCCCCGACTCTTTACGACACACCGGCGGTCAGTCGCTACCAGGTGAAACCCCTAGTTACCTAGAGGAAGCCCGGCGGGGGACAACCTGCGACAGGTGTACCGGCTTGGTACGTACCTACAGTAGGCAGTGAAACTCTCGTTTAACCCGCTTCCAGAGCGAGCCGGTCACGCGTTAGACCGCAGTGTCGACTTATGTGTGAGTGTGAGCAACATTGTATGTGTGACATTACTCAGTGCACGTGCACCGAATAGCACCGAGTGTGAGTTTAGCGAATGAATAGTGGCGAATGTATGGTCGACTCGCACCGTGCCTATATTAACTTAGAACACGGTACTTGTCGGGGTGCGTGTAGTATGTAGTCTTATTGTTTGAGTAGGCCGCGTGTAGACTGGTATGACCTACTCAGGCTTCAATCCGGAGGTGTTGGGGACTCGCTGCCCGCAATCAGGTCGCGGGGGAGTCGTCTCGCGTCAGGGGGGCGCGCGCATGCCAGGGTGCCAGGTGCTTGATGTGCGGCCAAGCTGAGGCTTCGGCACGCGAACATCCCCTTCGCGAGGCGCCGCACTTACACGTCCAGGCTCTCAATCCCGAAGTCGCGTTGGATGATGTCGTTCCTCACGTAGCGAGGGGCGTTGACAACTCTACGCAACGCAAGATGTTGTTGCGCGCGAAGTCCTTCTCGGCTCGCCTCACCAGTGAGGGCGAACCATGTCGGTGCGGCGTACGTCAATACTGGGCGGATGTAGGCTTTATAGATGACCAGTTTGATGCGCGCCGGGAGTCGGGACGAGAGCACTGGTTTGAGCTGGTTGCGGATGACTCTACCCTGCGCGGCGACATTGCGGCCGTATTTATAATGTTCGCCCCACTTACGTGCACGCGTACAATTTTTAGGTTAAGTATTGAAATTTAAATTAGGATAACAAAAATAGCGATTTGCTGTCCAACGTTAATTTTAAAGGGTAATAAACTCAAATTAATCATTCTAATAATTTTTAGAGCAATTTAATTATAAATCTTAATTATTTAAATAACGAACTATCGTAATTGCGCCAATATACATATTTGGTGATGACAATATTGCAGCCTATTGCATTATCTTTATCTAAACGAGGCCGATTCAAACAAGCCATTGACAAAACGGTGATTTTCTGTGGGGATTTTCAAAATGAAAAGTAAAATGTAAACGTAAAAATTATATTATTCCAAAACTTTCACATAACGCTGTCTAGTCCCAAACTAAGCAGTTTGTGGTGGGATTGCAGTCAAGCACTATTTTATAACAAATAAAAAAAAATATTCATACCACAAACTTTGCTTAGTTTACACTCTCGTACTGTATTATAAGTGTTCCTACATGAATATCACACATATTAATAATTTTTTTTTTACAGCATTCGTGATTCTGCCCTGGCTATGTTTGTTTCATTCATGATGTTTTTATTTCCACGAGACAAGAGTTTTTGGTCAAACTTTTCCGTCAAGTGTAAGTAAGATTCATATCATCTGCCCAATAGAAGTCCGGCAATAGATAAAGTGCTACCCGTGAGACTGCAGAGTTGGTCACTAGCACATAATAAATATAAGGTGGTCCTGCACTTGCGTGTCGTCAACGTACTCGTAGAAGCTTGTTGCTTCATCTAAAACAATGCAACGCGATGTTTGATTGAAAGGGAACGCGAAAAACGAGACAGTTCTTGAAAACTCGGTTGGCATTCAGTAATTCCGTAATTTACTCGAATATTTCACAAAATTGCTTCTACTAAATACGTGTTTTTTTTTAAACCCTTAAAAGTTTTGAGAAAAATTTTCATAATTTAGAATCTCGATTATAATATGAGCAAGGCTTTTTAAAAGTACTTTTTTATATTCTGTACATTATGGAGGACCAAAGTTCACGTAAAAACGCAGATTTTCAGAAGTCTACAGGATTAGTTTTACATAAATTTGTTTCGATTGCTACAGAAGCCTAGATAATATTCACAAGTTATCTGTGTATCTAGAATATTTAAAAAAGGATGTGTGATATCATCATAATCTCGTAAGAGCAGTTGTATGAAAATATACCGCGGGTTGGTCGCTCTTAAGTTCCACGTTCAGGAGTCATAGGGAGTGAACTCACGAAGCGGTTTTCTTCCGCTGCCGCCACGGTAGCGGGCCCACAGCTTCTCATCAGTTTTCACGACGCGGTTTACGACCGCGGTGTGCGCGGTTGTTCGCGGCTGTCGCTCACCGGCGCCGTGGTCGCCCGCCGCCACCACGGCGGTTTGCCGCCCGTACGCTCTGCGGTCGGTTGGCGGCGACTGCGCCCTATCGACCAACGGCTTGCGATCGAAAATCGCAGCTGTCGCGGCGGTGGCGGCGGCGAATCAACTGGCTCGTGAGTTTTGAAATAAAATAGCCGTTTCCTCTGCCGTGGCGGCCGCAGAAAAAAACCGCTTCGTGAGTTCTCTCCCTAACAATGACGTCTTAAAATGTTAATCGTGCGAGCGAGAAAGACGGATAGATTATACACCCTATATAGCTTAAAGTGGATCGCGTGATGAGCTTGTGGTAGGGTTGTGTGGTCTTTGGTTAGTTCGATTGATATGCAATTGTTATTACGATTTTGAATTTTTCAGACCGTGAAGACCTGCCAAAAGGAAGAACGGGTAGTGTGTTGTGCTGGAAGATACTAAATGACAAATGTCCGTATGCTTTCAGTTTTCTTTTAGGTTTGTTGTTTTCACTACATTAATATACGTGTTAATATGGTATACTATGGTATACACCGTTAAATTCTGATCGTTTTAATACCATGGGGGTTGATCCGGTACACGAAAGAAAAGATAAAATAAAAGATAAAGAACTTATTTTCTAAAACTCGAAATAATATACGTACGAAAATAATTTCTTTAAGTAAACGATTCAATGACCGATAGTGTTTCATGTCAGTCGACCCTCCGAGGGATTAAAACGATCAAAATTTAACGGTGTATAGTTATTAAGTTTTTTTTTATTGAAGTAAGTTTTGAGCGTGCCTAGTTGAAAGTTGTGGACGATTTATTTTTTTCTGGTGAAAAGTGCATATTGGTTGTTTTTGACCTGTTCATACAAAGCCGAGCTCGAAATAAGTGATTTATTTAAAATAATTCTTCATAAATATTCAGAACTCAAGATTAAATAGATCAATAAAATCTTACCAACATCAAATAAAAATACCTGAACAGTAGGTACTTTAGATGGTTTTTTAGATTTCTGACGAAGCCCCATCCCTGTCACGCAGTGATATGTGAGGATAAGCCTTAAATTATTGCGCTACCTCTTTTTGGGGTTTTTTTTTTTAACGTAGGTAAAATCATCCAATGACAAATCTCGCCCTTGGGTGGGGCGGGAAATAGTGTCAGACTTTTACTGACTAAAAACGTACCTTTCCGTTCCTTGCCTTTGTCCCGGGGCCTGTGGTGACATTCTCACATAGCCTTTGGCCCCAGTCGGCTTCGGCCCTGCTGGACCCCTACAGTTTGCTGACAACTCCTTGAGGCGCGCGGGAACAGTGCGCGCCGTAGACGACTTGAGCTCGGACCGGTCTGTTACCGGACGGACGGACAGCGAGCTACCCATTGCCCACCGTCCGCGAGCCCGCGCCTACGGTGGCCGGAAATCGGGATCGGAAACCTGGCGGCGGTGGCGGCGTGTGTGCCTTTGTCTAATGCGGTCGGCCTCCTCCTTTGCTAGCATTACTGCTTCGCAAAAGGAGGCGACCGCCTGCCACTCCTCCGCGCTCCGGAGCATGGCTTGAACCAAGCCCCGGACCTCTTTTTGGGGTGACGGCACTTTCCATATGCAAGAACCCATTGCGTCCCAATGGAAAATCACCACTTTCGCTTAGTGACCACTATACGTGTGGCTGATGTGACCCTGGTAGCTTTTGTACCTACATCTATTATGCCCGTTTTAGAGCGCAGCTCGGTATACCATATTCGGTCTGTTCTTTTGTTAAGACTCTGAATATTGCGCTCCACGACTCTTTGGCAGACCCCAAGATAAAACTTACTAATTGTACATCGTCATCTATATTTTCATCTTATATATAAGAAAGTCTATTTTTAACTCAAGAATGGCTGAACCGATTTGGGTGAAAATTGGTGGAAAGATAGCTTAAAACCAGGAAAAGGATATAGGATATTTTTATGCCGTGAAATAAAATAAAAATCCAATATGTGCTCATAAAGTTTTAAATAAATAAACAAAGTATAGTAGAGTAGGGTAGAGTAGGGTAGAGCAGGGTAGAGTAGGGTAGAGCAGGGTAGAGCAGGGTAGAGCAGGGTAGAGCAGGGTAGAGCAGGGTAGAGCAGGGTAGAGCAGGGTAGAGCAGGGTAGAGCAGGGTAGAGCAGGGTAGAGCAGGGTAGAGCAGGGTAGAGCAGGGTAGAGCAGGGTAGAGCAGGGTAGAGCAGGGTAGAGCAGGGTAGAGCAGGGTAGAGCAGGGTAGAGCAGGGTAGAGCAGGGTAGAGCAGGGTAGAGCAGGGTAGAGCAGGGTAGAGCAGGGTAGAGCAGGGTAGAGCAGGGTAGAGCAGGGTAGAGCAGGGTAGAGCAGGGTAGAGCAGGGTAGAGCAGGGTAGAGCAGGGTAGAGCAGGGTAGAGCAGGGTAGAGCAGGGTAGAGCAGGGTAGAGCAGGGTAGAGCAGGGTAGAGCAGGGTAGAGCAGGGTAGAGCAGGGTAGAGCAGGGTAGAGCAGGGTAGAGCAGGGTAGAGCAGCAGGGTAGAGCAGGGTAGAGTAGGGTAGAGTAGAATAGTCAGTTGATGGGAGCGAAGCCGCGGGCAAAAGCTATTAGTAATTTTTTTCTATTTGTTTTTTTTTTTCAAATATTCCACATAAAAATGATAAACATATATCTAGACAGTATATTTCGATATACTAGTGTTCTAAATACTTTATCGACCACTACTTTTTTCCCATCGATTTTACAATTTTTTATCTTCACCATAAAGTTAAAACCAATTGTTTCCCAAATCTTTCCTTGACTTTATATAAATATAACAAACTTTAAAAAAAAAGCACTCAGTCCACAAGCACACTGTTAAAATGGGCAGAATACATAATTATGTCGATGACTGTATTAAGTTGGACAATCTATTGTTTTAAGATTGTGTACATGATTGTGTAAACGTTGATTTTTTTTTACACAATGAAACCTTGTTGTTATAGGAGGTGGTTTTACACTATCGGACGGAGCTAATACCTCCGGCTTGAACAAAATACTTGGATTGACGATGAAAGAAAAATTAATGGGATTGGACAATATTTTGATTATTTTAATCATCATCATTGTTGTTGTTTTTGTTACCAATTTTGCGTCTAATGTCGCTGTGTGTACAGTTTTTACACCAATAGCAATGCAACTGGTGAGTATGACTTGTAACTGATTTTTTTTTTGTAAAAGTCCTCCCTAAACTGGTAACTCGATATATGACTAAAAATCGTGTTGGTGTGACCCCTTATTAAACATTTAGGTAAACGCGCTCCATCGTTAACCGTATCGTCGCTTTTCATCAGGTGAGATAGCGGTTAAGCGCGAACCTATCAATAATAATAAATTAAGTAAACGATGAAATCTAGTCCAAAACGCACTGGTTTGAAAAACAGAGTCACCAAAATGCCCATCACCCCGATTCACTGGGTGTATCATCACCCCGACTCAAGGAGGCTATTAAACCAACTCACAAGGACAGTATCACTTCGATTCACTGGGGATATTATCCCGAATCATTGGGACAGCACCACCTCGATTCACTGGGGGTATCATGCCGACTCATTCGGACAGCACCGCCTCGAATCTAACTGGGGTAGCACCACAGACAGTTTCGACTTATAGAGAACTTTTCGACTTCCGGTTCCGATGCTTTGAAAGTTGCCCGGATGCATAAAAAATTATCGATCTCTGATCAGTGATCTGAACGGAGAGGTAATGATAAAAGCAACATCTATTTCTTTGAATAGGAACTAAAACATTCAAAAACACAAATTGCGATATTATAATTCTTAACGCGATTATAGATACACAGCTTTTCGGATTAATTTATCAGGCAGTTGTCGCATTTCATTTTGCAGTTGGGAGTGCATCGAATGCAGGACAAAAATACGGCTGCTTAATTTCGTTTAGAAAAAGTCAGTAAAATAATACTTTACCCGCCCTGAGACACCAAGAACATCGCACTATAGAAACTTTTCTAAACTGACGTCTTATTTATGCTTGGATTTTTTTCAGGCGCAAAATATGAATCAAAATCCATTGTGGTACAATATTGCTTCCGGATATGCCGCCTCCTTCTGTTTCATGATACCCGTTGGAACACCAGGAAATCTTATTGTACAAAGTGCTGCAAAAGTTTCTACATCTAAAATGGTAAGCATACATGGCGTTTCTCACATAAGCATTCAGAATACCAAGCATCGACATAAAAATATAAACTACTAGCTTTTGCTCATAACTTTTTCCGGGTTAATGTTAGTTAATGTCGACAGAAAAAGTAGGCTATGTCCAGATCCTTTCTTAGGCTTTAAGATGCCAGGGTTTTTTATGAATACTGGGTCCACTTTCCAATAGCTGTGTTGATATCATTGGATAGGTAAAACCCCCGTAGTTGCACCGGGGAAAAGTAGGCAACTTATATTTTTCCAGTTTTTTAGAGCACACTCTTTCAGCTGATGCACGACTTTCTTAAGCTACAAGTCAGGGAAGTTGATAAAAAAAAAATCATAACAAATTTTATTGTTTAACACCATTGGCATGTGATTTAGGTATGCAATCTACTCGCGATATATCGATATATGCTTTGTCTGATGTATAATCTTTGTTATAATTTAATTACAGATGAGGAAATATATTTCTTATACCAGAACTACCCCAGAAAATTTTAAATCTTACATGTAGGCAACTATACATTCACACCATTTTTGGGAAGGCAACCTAATACGGTTGGATTAGGAATAAAATAACCTTTCATTTGATATATAATTCAATTAAATAACAGATGAGAGTATATTACGACCATTTACCTACCTCTTTATGCGAGGCAACTTCTATATTTGCCCCAAGGAAAAGTAGGCAACTTATACTTTTTGAGTTCCTTGGAGCGCATTCTTTCAGCTGGTGCTCGACTTTCTTAAATAACCAATCAGGGTAATTGATGAAAAAAATATAACAACAAAGGACAATGGGAAAAAATGTATGGAACCTGGTACACCCCTCCAATAGCAATGAGATATTTATCGTTACATAGGTCTTTTTAACTGCAACAACATTTACTATGATAGCTTTGTTGAAAGGTTTGTCCGTCCAAAAGTTAGGTTAGGTACTAATTGGTACACCCCACCAATAGCAAAGACATATAATTATGTCGTTGGATAGGTCTGTTTAACTGGAACATCATTTACTATGACAGGTTTGTTGAAAGGTTTGTCCGTTCTGAGTTTGGTGTACCAATTAGCACCTAACCTAACCTAACTTTTATTTCTAACCTAAAACTCAGAACGGACAAACATTTCAACAAACCTGTCGTAGTAAATGTTGTTCCTGTTATGAAAACCTATTCATCGACATATATGTCTTAGCTATTGGTGGCGTGTACCAATTACCTAGTTTTTAACACCTAACCTAACTTTTGTTTTTAACCTAAAACTCAGAACGGACAAACATTTCAACAAAGCTGTCATAGTAAATGTTGTTCCAGTTAAAAAGACCTATCTAACGATATATATCTCATTGCTATTGGAGGGCTGTACCAATTAGCCCATTGTCCTTTAATTGTTTAGCATCTTTGGCACCAGATTTGGCTAGGCAACCTATTCGCAATGTATAAATAAATGCATTGTCTAAGGGAAGGTACTTCTTCTATCGGATCTTAGATCAACACTTGAAAATCCGATTTCAAGAAATCCAAACCAAATACAAAACTAAAATCTGAAATCTAGCCGAAATCGCGATATATTCGCCCTGTCCTTCCACAACGTTCCGCTTAGTTAGAAAGAGAGGAGACGAATTTCATATCGCATCGGTCAGTTTGCTTTTGGATATCCATACGATTTGGATTTTTGCAGTTTTCCGATATTCAGATACGATTTGGATTATTGTACGATTTGGATTTTTGTAGTTTTCTAATATTCAGATACGATTTGAATTTTTTTACGATTTGGATTTTTGCAGTTTTCGGTTTTTGAAGTTTGCGTTTGGATTTCCACACAAATCGTTTAATGATATCCAGATTTTTTGTCAATTTGGATTCTTATGGCTATCGGTTTGTTGGTTATCATAATCAAACCAAAATCACACATATTATGCGATCAATGTCACCCTTATATTGAGGTAACATAAAAATTTGTTTTCAATGATTATGCGTTGATCTAATTTAGTTTTAATTATCTAATTTTTTCGTTCAGAGATGCAAACTTGACCTTGGTGACAAGTGCGCGCGTCTTCGTATCACCATATCAGTGAAAAGAATTTCTCGACTTTTTGAATGTGTTAGTTTAGAGTGGATTAATTAAAGATACTTAATTGTAAATACTCGTAGTTAAGTACTTACTAAAATTTTTTGGTTCAGATTTTTTTTAAATTGATTTGTAATGAAATTCTCACAACAGGTTAAATCAAAAAGTATACCTATTACGCGGCTAGTAAGTTGAACCAAAATGGCCGTCATTGCTATGGTTACGCGCAGCCGTCTACTTCGATTTAGTCCAGAAAATCGGTTACTTAGAGCGCATTCAAGGTCGATTGCCATTTTGGTTCAATTTATATGCCGTGTATTGTAAGGAACGAATTGGTGAAGTGATACAGGAATCGGATATCTAAAATCGGATATTGATATCGATTTCAAAATCAGAAATCGGATATATATCCGCTTGCGTTCAAACCAAAAACGCCCAGGCTAGGTAATTTTGAGCTGAATATAAGTTACTATCGTCTAAGTCCCAAATCTTAGTCCATTCAGATTTATTTAAATGCTTTATTTTACAAACGTGATTTGTTTATTACCGAGATGGTAATGTTGAACTCTTTTGTGAACACTAATAGGGTTGAAAATAAAACCACAATTATGTCCTGACCTAAGTGGAAAGCTTTATTCAAACAGCATCATCTGAATGTAACGAAACCATATCGAATTATAATTTGACCTTAGCGCCATCTATCGAGCAAATCGGTACTAAATTATGCAAATTAATATTATCATCGTCAACATGATTAAATATTTTATTTTTTACTTAGTTTTTTTCTGAGTGCAGGAAAGAAAGAATTAGAAAAGAATTTTTGTTAGCGCGCGTTAAGGGTATTACATTGCTCAATGACCTTGAAGAATTGACCTCTATGCTAGTAGAGAAGAATTGACCTCTATGCTAGTAGAAAAGAATTGACCTCTACACAGGCATTGCAGGGGGTGCTGCGCGCGGGATGTTAGTACTGATTCGATTTTTTCTTGATTATTTATCAATATTCAATGAAATTAGAAAAAAAAATCAATACAAGTTATTCAATTTATCGTAACATATATTTTGGTATAAATCCAATGTATAAATATAGAGCCGTTTTCGAGAAAATATAGAATTAATGTTCAAAAAAGGCCTATTTACCAGATTTTTTCTCTAAAGTTAGGGTATTTTTTTGAGAAACGTAATCAAAACAACTTATTAGTAATGTCCTTAAGTATCCCCTTCATTTTTTATATGGTAATCGTACATAACGAATAATCTATAAACTTCGGTTACGGAACTTAGTAAGGGAAAGTCCAAGACCCATATTAACCGTGTCCTTGTCAGGAAGGCGTATTACAAGGTTAAAAACAACGTCGAAGACACGCTGGTTTGGCAATGACTACTTCTGTACGTGTGGCTTGCCTGGCAGCTCTTTAATTGCATTATTGTATACTTGTCTATTAACTGCTCCATCTTTGTTTTAACTCCATAATTTATATTGATACTTTTTTTCCCCTCTTAAGCGTAATTTAGACGGTACGAGTTTCTCGAACGTCTTGTTCAAGAAAATCGTACGCAATAATCGTAAGCAATAATCGCCATGACATTATCGTATCAAAGTGTTTACACACAGGTAAGAAACAAATTCTCACCTACGATTATGTCATACGAGACTCGTAAGCAATAATCACTAGGCGATAATGTCCTGCGTCTGTTTAGACGGCAAAAATATAATGAGAAGATTCTTGCTTTCAGTGATGCCAACTCTATACCACCAGTGAGTGCTAAAAAACTTCCCAAAAAGTGCCAGATTGCTATGGATTTCCAAAAATAGTGCTATATGAAATAAAATAATAAAATTATATAGGTAAAATTGTTTAACTTTTCTTTGACATACTTAAAAACTGTTACAACTATTATTTTAATACTATAACCACTCATATTTACTGTCAATGTCAATATCTATTTCTGCAGTTGTTTTTATCGTTTTCTCCTTGTACCTACTACCGTCGCCGTTTATGTGGATGGTTGTAAAATTTCAGCCGCCTTTTTCAACATAATATGTACGTAATTAATTTATATACTTATATTTATATTTATTTATTCCAATTTATTGCTATGTGAAACTACACTAATTTTACAGCACAATATCCGCTAGGAATCAATTTGCAAAGAATTGAAACACCCACTGAACATCACTCGAAGCTATCCCGCCAAAAACTCATAAACTTATTAATTATCTATGTGTAATTCCAAAGGTAATAAATCTATGTGAAATACGAATACATATATATACATGGCGTGTCTTCGTTTTATTATCTGGAATTAGAAAATTTCGCTTGACTATTAAATAGTGCTACATTCAGTGCTAGGTGCTGTATGTTAGATTTCAGTGCTGGCCTTGTGAAAATAGTGCTAAATCTAGCACTGAAAGTGCTAAGTTGGCACCACTGCTTGCTTTCGAGAATCTCGACTTGTCTATACCTACCAAAGATCTTATATATTTTGACGACAATCTGGATTGATTACGGAGCAATATTACACACTCTAAAGTGTTACTATATTTTCATGTACATTAGGTTCATATATTTCATTGACAAGTAAAAGAAGAAAAAACGTTCCGAGCAAGACAACGAGAAAGAGGTGGTGTGTCCCTTTCTAACCTCTATTTATAACTAAGGTAACCATAAATTTACTATATATGTAAATTATTAATATTTATGTCATTGCAGCATTTTAATATTAATTGATGCTGTAGAATTCTAATACTTATGGACGGCAAAGTACCAGTTACACCTTTCCAAGGATTTGGAGTGGTGACAGTGTGAAACATGGAAAGCCTCCTACAAGGTGGACCGATGAACTGGTAAAGGTTGCGGAAATCCGATGGATGCGACGCTTAGAACCGTTCATTGTGGCGACATTTGGGGGAGGCCTGTGTCCAACCGTGGACGTGTTTGGACTAAAATGATGATGATGATTGGACGAAAGGTTAAATACGAATATCATAAGCGCACGCATGGGGATTTAGCGTCGAACGCTTTGTCTATACCTCTAGCCGAATTAAATACGCGATTGTCGTAGCTGTACGAACCACCGACGGGCCATTTCACAAAAAAAGTCGTCAATCAAAACTAATTTTACTAAAGAACTGAATCTTGAACTTTAATACCATTGAAGCGAGTATTTCATGAGATAAATTAATAAAAAAATAAATTGTAATACGTAATATATTTTAAGGTGAAAATTTACAAGGGAAGTGACATGACATATAATACAATGTTTTTTTTATAAACGCTACACTAAAGAGTTTTTATCATGAACTAAAAGAAGTTCCGCTACACCATGAATTGTGATCTCTCTTTATGTCATGGGTTCCAAAGTCTGTTCTTAACTGGGGAGTCTCAAGTAAGATTACTAAAACTCTCTTTATAACTAAAAAAAATATATCATTCACTAAAAAATATTTTTAAAAAAATTGAAAATTAATTACTTTTGACTTCTCAGTAACTTAAACTATTTTTTTAGGTTTCACAAATAGTTAGGAATAACTGGTACTTTGCCGTCCATAAGTATTAGAATTCTACAGCATCAATTAATATTAAAATGCTGCAATGACATAAATATTAATAATTTACATATATAGTAAATTTATGGTTACCCTAGTTATAAATAGAGGTTAGAAAGGGACACACCACCTCTTTCTAGTTGTCTTGCTCGGAACGTTTTTTCTTCTTTTACTTGTCAATGAAACATATGAACCTAATGCACATGAAAATATAGTACACTTTAGAGTGTGTAATTTTGCTCCGGAATCAATCCAGTTTGCCCCTAGGATATTATATGATCCTTGTTCTCGCCAGAGTAGACGAGCGAGAGGCAAGTCATACCTCTCGCTCGTCCACTCTAGCGAGAATCGTATGTTCGAGTCGAGAAACTCGAACCGTCTAGATGAATGTTTAGACGGAGATGCTTTTTTGTTCTTACGATTATCGTACGTTCGAGACGAGAAACTCGCACCACCTGGGTATGTGTTTAGACGATGACATTTTTTCTATGCTCTTACGATTCTCGTATGTTCGAGGCGAGAAACTCGTACCGTCTAAATTGCGCTTAAAGCGCAATTTAGACGGTACGAGTTTCTCGCCTCACCCAGCCTCGCCCAGGTGGTGCGAGTTTCTCGTCTCGAACGTACGATAATCGTAAGAACAAAAAAGTTTCTTCGTCTAAACATTCATACCTAGACGGTTCGAGTTTCTCGACTCGAATTTATTTCTTACCTGTGTCTAAACACTTTGATACGATAATGTCATGGCGATTATTGCTTACGATTATTGCGTACGATTTTCTCGAACAAAACGTTCGAGAAACTCGTACCGTCTAAATTACGCTTTACTCTCCTGTGACATTGTTTTTGCAATGTTTTTTATATTATATAAAACATAGCCTACCTATTTTACTCTTAATTTATTATTGTATACATGTTTAATTTATTGACAGGTTTATTTTTATTTTTGTATAGCTTCTTTTCTAATGTGAATGTGAGAATACCGTAGACTCTGTAGATTCAAGTATTACAATTTTTACGTAGTTTTGGGTACAAACCTGACCGGTCTTCATTATCCTCTCATATCTATTAATATCGTAGTATGAAAATATTGTAGACAATCACTTTTTTAAAAGAGAAACCATGGAGTTTCTTGCCGTTTCTTCTCCATAGGAAACGACCAATTGGAACCGTGCGCTAGCTTTTGACGTTTTATAAGTGCCCATGTAGGCCTATGTAAAATAAAAGATTTTGAGTTTTGAGTTTGAGTTTTCAATCAACCTAAGTATTTTTTGGATTTAGGCGATGTAATCCCCTTAAATGGTCGGTCGATCGTGATGCGGCCCGCTCTCACTGCGATGATTAACTTTGCCCAGTCCTATTAATATGTACTAGTAACTTCTTTCAGCAGCTTCGTCTGCGTGAATGTTGGTTATTGCGGACGTGAAGTCGATATCGAAGACAGCCTATATCCATCCTAGGAATTCAAGCTTCTTCCTTAACAAATGTCATCAAAATCGTAGTTTAACTGTGAAAGCGTAACATACACACAGATAGACAAACGAATTTACTTATATTAGTACGGACTTTTCCACCAAATGTGTGAGAAAACTCAGTGGAATTTTGACGAGCTCCTAATGCCGACCAAAAGCCTCTTATTAACATAACTGGTTTTTTTTTTCAGATGCTATGCGGATTTGGACCTACTGTTACAACCATTTTTATATCATGGCTAGTTATGCTCTTCTGGGCACCCATTATTTGGCCCGATATCAAATCTTTGCCAAGTTGGTTCACTGCAACACAAAAATAATAACTGGAGATTGAGAAACAGAAAAGAGATACGTTAATATTTCAAGCTTTATGTACGTTTGAGTGCTTTAAAAGCCAATGACCATAATTTGTCATTTTTTGTGGTGACCATTAACTAATTTTATTACATTTATAAGAATCCAAACTCTATGAGATTTCCTATTAAAATAATAAAAACTTTTATATAAACTTAAAAATACGTTCTTATGTGTATGTCGGTCTGAGGTGGAGCCCAAGTATATGATCATATCTTTTAAAGAATAGGCAGAGAGCATAGAGCCATTTTAACAGTATTACTTTAAACTAATACTTTATATAGATACTCTTTATTAGGTGGAAGTTCATCATATAACTATGCCGCTCTGGGTGAAGCGAGAAAAAGTGTCAGACAAAACCACCTGGGTTCCTTCAGTTGCCATTTGCGTTTCAGGGCTACGGAAACCCTTTTAAAAGAAAAATAACTTGCAGCCCACCAACGATGTGCCCTACTATAGACTTCTGGTCTGACAGTGCACTGTCAGTACAAGTCGAGCGGTGACAAAAGTAGAAGGGGCATGCGCAGTATTCAGTTTTAAGGTCTATGTGGTGACGTGCGGAGTGACTGCAACTTGATAGTAGATCGTCACGGGTGACGCTGACGACGACACGTCATTGGTAGATCAGTCAGTCATGCCTCTTGGGTACTGTTGCGTACAGCTTGTGATTATTTCGTAACCGTATTAGTAATACGTAGTGGTAAAACTGATAAAAACAAGTAATCTTAAAAATAAAATTTTAAAACGGCAAGCCAGAAAAATAGTTTACGACGTGAAGTGTTACATTAAGAAATAAACTAATGAAATCGTGGGTTAAAGGAAAAAGCACGTTCATCATCATCATCATCATCTTTTCAGCCAAAAGGCGTCCACTCTTGGACATAGGCCTCCCACAAGCGTCGCCATAATGACCAGTCCTGTGCGTCTCGCATCCTTCGGAATCCAGCGACCCTGACCAGGTTAAAAATACATAAAATTTACTTTTGTTTTTAATTTTTCTGAATTTACCTACATGCAAGATAAATTACAAGCTAAAACTAGTGTTATTATACAGGGCGAAATTGAATAGATGCCACAAATTTGAATATACAATAATACGGGTTGTCAAAAAAATTTCGAACATATCAATGTAAAATTTATAAACTTTTATCAGTGTTACAAAAAACGTTAATATAATTAAAGTATCAAAGAATTTGGCATACTATGAATGAATAGCGCCGCCCCCGTCCGCCCGACCGTGGCCGCCCGCGGATCTCTTTCCCGCGCTCACGATTTATAATAATTTTGTAAAACTTATTATGATCAAAAATACAGTAAAATTAAAACAATGTTAACGTATTAATTATAACCTAAATAATGTTTGTTACAACAAAAAATCAATTATTGTATTTTTGGCGTATTTAAAAAGTTGGAATCGCAGTATTTACAATAAATCAAATCGGTACACTTACATGTATTTTAATATTGTTCAAATGTCCACCTTCGTTTTTTAAAAACAATTGAGCACGGCGCCCCGAATTGTGCATAAGTTTTATTAATACTGAAGTTTGTGATTTCACAGTTTCGAATGCGCTGATTATTTTGTTTTTAGCGCGTCTAAAGTTTCGGACTCGCGTTCTTATACAAGTCTTTTTATTTCTCCCTACAAATAAAAATTCGCATGATTTCGTAAACCATACATTACAACAAACCATCACAAAAACCATAACATCACTAACACATTTTACTTATCATTTATTATTAGATATACTCGTTTAACTTAGTATTTTATTATTTGCGTAGCATAGTTTAAATTTATTATTTTTCCCTGTGAAAAGTAAGTCTAATTTCTGTTCAATGTAAACTATTATTTTGTAGAAAATATGTATCTGATTCTGTAGATCAATCCTTTCATTTTTTTTTTTTTTGAATCGTCTTGATTGACTTTTGAGCTCAAGCATTACAATTTTTTACTTCACCATCATGTTTTAACAATTACAGTCAAATGGGGCGAAAGGAACACAGGGGACATGGAAAAAGTATTTATCATAAACTTAGGTTTTCTCGAAACCCATAGGTTCTCCAAAACTTGTCACACTATCAGGAACTGAAAACAATACGCCAAGTTACCTGTATTTCTGGTAACACTTAATTTGATAATCTCGTCTTTGTAAATGAATGTTATTACTGTGTTATTTTTGGTTAATGGTGTATGTAAGGAAATAAATAAATATTAAAAGTTTTCAAACGATTCCACTTGAGTATATTAATTATTATTTTTATAGAATATAATGTAGAGCTAGCCTAATGTGAAATAAATGTTGATTTTTTGCTTCATAAGTTTTGTTTTATTTATTACAATTTATAGTCTTAATACGTTGGTTTAGGTGTGTGTTAACTCAAAAGTTAGCGGAAAAATAAATCCGGACGGTAAAATGTTGTTAATTATTAATTTATTTATTTGAACTTCATAGTGGTACTAGGCGGACTTAATGCAACAAGGCATTCTCTACCAGTCAACCCTTTATAAACGTCATAATGGCGGGACCAAGTCTTGTATTGGAATGATTCTACCACGTACATTTAGTACGTTTTTGTACTTTTTTGTACCCGTCCTAAAACTTTTGTACCTCGCACGGTATAAACGGAATTTCACGATACCCATGGCCTCGCCATTATAACGCGTTATAATGGCGGGACCATGCTTGTACTCCAAAACTATAACGTATTTCTTCATTCTGATTAAACTATTATTTTGTAACTGATTTAGTACCTCCAAAAATCAACAGTAGGTCACGGAGATCTTATTAGTTTTTTACAAACATAATTTTTGATTTTTGACATTTGCTACGCCTGAATAGTTAGACGAGCAAAAATACTTTAAGTAAAAAGTAGCAACTACATTTCGTGCAGGCGCTTCATTATTAATAGTTTTATTTATATTATTATACAACACCATGTTATTAAATCATAATAATTATTATACGTTTTAATATATTTTATAAAGTTAGTCTAATGGAAATGCGCCAAGAGAAAATGAGATCAAATCAAAAAAATATTGAAACTGATATAGTAGGACAAAAACGTTTTGATACTTGAGTGTTTTTTGTGTAAACGTCAATTGTAAAAACAAATAATACACTGCGCTCCAATACAGCAAATCGTTGATGTAGTTCAAAAGGCTGCCCAACATATATGGGAGTGGGCAGGATATGTCTGCCACATAGGCATGTGGCAGACATAGTTAGGCAACGACCTATGGGCACGTAAAACACAGGATCGATGTCTAGACACAGCAACGTGGGGCTGCGGCAGACCACGAAGGAGATGGTGGGACGACGTGGATGTCTTCCTTAAATGAAATGAAAAAGCAAAGAATTGTGATCGTCGAAAAGAGTGGAGGGAGGCCTACTAATACAATACAAGAACGAATAAAGGTTTATTTATTGGTATATTACATTATACTGCTAAGTCAGGAAAGTACCGGGAAAAGGTCCAAATTTATTTTATTGCTTTCAATTATGCTTATTCTAAGATTATACACCTGGACCAATAAATAATCCAATCATTGAAACATTTTTAATGATAGTTGGGTCGGAATCAAGTCGTCCTCAGTGGCTCTTATGTTATTGAGTTTTTTTGCGATAAATTAAGTCTTTTAAGCAACATGTTTTATATACAATTGATTATTTCAAATGATACGGATCGACTAGTGAGACAAAGAAAGTCCAGTAGCTACATGTATTAAACTTGAATGAGGATTTACTATTTCCTTTACTTTTGCGATGTTAGCAGTACATTTGAAGACGTTGATGGCCTACCAGACCGTGGCAGATCTTTCATCAGATCGCGATTCACTTTTGAACATACCATACCACTCCTAAGCTTGTTAGTAAAGATATTTCTTCTCAGAAATTAGTTTAAGTGTAAAGATTTGATGACACTTTTTATAATGTTTATTAAATAAAAAAAAAAAACGTTGAAACGATAAGAAAGTTGGAAAAAATCTTTACAATTAAATTTTGTATAAACAACCTTGTGAAAAATAGTAAGATAATACCGTTATTCAAAACGGGTAGTACATCTGACCCAAATGTCCTTTCCTTGGTATTGTTCATCAAATCGTTGAGCTCCTTAGTAGTCTTAAACCATTAGAGGTCAAACAAAAAGTAACAAAATATTTTTTAAATTTTCTTTATTTTCTTATTAAAATAAGAACAAAAAACACAAGAAAAAGAAATAAAAATTGTAGTTTTCATGAAGTTACAGGGGTGTACTTATTTGAGTACAACCGCCAAAGTATGAAAAATTTTAAAACACGCTTTTTTGTCATAAAGTGTTTTATGGCACTTTTTACATCGCCAGTACACTCTTGAATGACAAAAACACATCGCAGCTATTTTTCTATTTTAATAGACTAATTTCCAACTCCATCTTGAGGCACACCTTGGCGTAAATAATATCGCGGAATATGACTGCGAAGCATAATTTGACCAATAGAATTATCCTTGCACATTAGATGTAAATACCAGGAATCAGCAATAACCACGTTTACCGTGTAGGTAAATAGCACACACCACCATTTTTTCACAATGAAAGCAATTCTATATAATGAGACAGACTGGTCGAATTCATCCACACCTCCCATGTCTTCGGGGCAGGTGTGTCTTGGCGGTGTCTCTGGACATCGCCAACGCCTTCAACTCCCTGCCCTGGAGTTGCATTGGTAGGGCACTCCGGTACCACCGGGTGCCCGACTACCTCTGTCGGGTGATCGAGGCCTACCTGTCGGACAGGTTCATCATCTACCCCGGTCATCAGGGGGAGTTGAAACGGCGAGAGATGTCGTGCGGTGTTCCGCAGGGATCGGTACTAGGGCCGCCCTTGTGGAACATCGGGTACGACTACGTGCTGCGCGCCGACCTCCCCGACGGGGCCAGCGTGGTCTGCTAGGCAGACGACACGCTGGTCCTGGCGCGGGGACGGTCGTACCAGGCGGCGGTCGAACTAGCGACGCGCGGGGTTGCGACAGTCGTGGAGAGGATACAGCAGTTGGGACTCGAGGTGGCATTGCACAAGTCCGAGGCCATGTGTTTTCAAGGCCCTCGGAGCGCGCCACCTCCGGGCTCCCAATTAACGGTAGGAGAAGTTCACATCGGCGTCGGGTCGACGATGAAGTACCTGGGACTCGTCCTCGACAGCCGGTGGAACTTCAAGGAGCATTTCCGACGTCTGGCTCCCAGATTGAACGCGACTGGGGCTGCGCTCAAGCGGCTCCTGCCGAACCTGGGGGGCCCAGACGCCTCCTGCCGGAGGCTCTACGCAGGCATCGTTCGGTCCATGGCCCTTTACGGTGCGCCGGTGTGGGCGCCATCGCTACGTAAGCGAGTGGCGGCCCGGCTAACCGCCTGCCAGAGGGTCATGGCCATCCGGATGATCCGCGGATACCGTACGGTGTCCAGCGAAGCGGCGAGCCTCCTTGCTGGCCTACCACCGTGGGATTTGGAGGCAACAGTCCTTGCACACATGCATGACCTACGCGTGGAGATGCAACGTCGGGGCGAAACTCCGCTGCCGCGACAAGTCGCGGCATGGCGGTCAGAGCTCCGGCGGGATCTCATGGTGAAATGGCGAGAACGATTGTCGCAACCTCGTGCTGGGCACGCCACGATCGAGGCGGTAAGGCCCCTCTTTGAGGCGTGGCTGGAAAGGCCCCACGGCGTCGTCACCTTCCGTTTGGCGCAGGTGCTGACCGAACACGGCAAGTTCGGTCCGTACCTGTACAAGATTCGTGCGGAGATGACGCCCGGGTGTCGCCACTGTGCGGACCGCCCGGTGGACACGGTGGAGCACACAGTCGAGGTGTGCCCCGCTTGGGAAGAGCAGCGCCGTGTCCTCGTGGGGGCGATCGGCGGCGATCTCTCGCGCCGGGGCTTGGTTCAAGCCATGCTCCAGAGCGAGGAGGAGTGGCAGGCGGACGCCTCCTTCTGCGAAGCAGTAATGCTAGTAAAGGAGGAGGCCGACCGCCTTAGGCAAAGGCGGACACGCCGCCGCCGCCGCCGGGTTTCCGATCCCAATTTCCGGCCACCGCAGGCGCGGGCTCGCGGACTGTGGGCAATGGGTAGCTCGCTGTCCGTCCGTCCGGTAACAGACCGGTCCGAGCTCAGGTCGTCTACGGCGCGCACCGTTCCCGCGCGCCTCAAGGAGTTGTTAGCAAACAGTAGGGGTCCAGCAGGGCCGAAGCCTACTGGGGCCAAAGGTTATGTGAGACTGTCACAAAAGGTCCCAGGATAAAGGCAAGGAATGGAAAGGTAGGTTTTTAGTCAGTAAAAGTCTGACACTGTTTCCCGCCCCACCCAAGGGCGGGATTCGTCATTGGATGATTTTACCTACGTTAAAAAAAAAAAAAAAAAAACCTCCCATGTCTTTATTGTTCAATTGGAATACATGTGGCATTGCTACCTTCAGTTCTTCACAAACAGCACTTTTCCTATTACCGGACTTTAGATTTCGGAACTTCGAACTTCAGAAGTATACTGAGAAGCTGAAGAATATGATGGGGTACGTTTCCGCCAGATTGGACTGAAATCTGGAGTGAATTGGCGGGTAGCATCTAGTCGACTTTTTGTTAACCTCAGCGGTTTATCATCACTGTCGTCGTACTGATCTAAGATCCGATAGAAGAAGTACCTTCCCTCATCTGTTATTTGATTAGGATAAATATTATATGCTAGATGATGCTTTTATTGATACATTGCGAGTAAGTTGCCTATCTAAATCTGGTGCCAAAGACGTGAAACAATTAAATTAGTTAATAATTTTTTTTCATCAACTACCCTGATTGGTTATTTAAGAAAGACGAGCATCAGCTGAAAGAATGCGCTCTGAGGAACTCAAAAAGTATAAGTTGCCTAATTTTCCTTGGGGCAAACATAGGAGTTGCCTCGTTTAAGAGGTAGATAAATGGTGGTAATATACTCTCATCTGTTATTTAATCGAATTATATATCAAATGAAAGGTAATTTTATTCCTAATCCAACCGTATTAGGTTGCCTTCCCAAAAATGGTGTGAATGAATAGTTGCCTACATTTAAGATTTAAAATTTTCTGGGCTAGTTCTGGTATTAAAAATATATTTTCTCATCTGTAATTAAATGATAATAAGATTATACGCCAGATAAAGCATATATCGATATATCGCGAGTAGATTGCTTAGCTAAATCACATACCAATGATGTTAAACAATAAAATTTGTTATTAATTATTTTTTATGTACTTCCCTGACTTGTCGTTTAAGAAAGTCGTGTATCAGCTGAAAGTATGTGCTCTAAAGAACTGGAAAAATATAAGTTGCCTACTTTTCCTCGGTGCAACTATGGGGGTTGCCTCGTATAAACAGGTAAATAAAGGTTCACATGATTCTCTCATCTGTTATTTCATTGAATCGTGTATCAAATGATAGGCTATTTTATTCTTAATCAAGCCCTATTTAGTTGCCTCACCAAAAAAGGTGTGAATTCATGGTTGCCTAGATTTAATATGTTAAATTTTCTGGGCTAGTTCTGGTCATAGAAATATATTCCCTCATCTGTAATTAAATGACAGTAAAATTATATGCTAGATAATATATATATAGATCGCGAGTAGATTACTTAACTAAATAAAATGCCAATGATGTTAAACAGTAAAATCTGTTATTATTATTTTTTTATCAATTTCCCTGAGTTGGTATTTAAAAAAGTAGAGCATCAGCTGAAAGAATGTGCCCTAAAGAACTGGAAAAATATAAGTTGCCTACTTTTCCTCGGTGCAACTATGGGGGTTGCCTCGTATAAACAGGTAAATAAAGGTTCACATGATTCTCTCATCTGTTATTTCATTGAATCGTGTATCAAATGATAGGCTATTTTATTCTTAATCAAGCCCTATTTAGTTGCCTCACCAAAAATGGTGTAAACTCATGGTTACATAGATTTAATGTATTAAATTTACTGGGCTAGTTCTGGTCATAGAAATATATTCCCTCATCTGTAACTAAATGACAGTAAAGATTATATGCTAGATAATATATATATATGTATATACATCGCGATTAGATTACTTAGCTAAATAAAATGCAAATGATGTTAAACAGTAAAATCTATTTTTTTTTTTTATCAATTTCCCTGAGTTGGTATTTAAAAAAGTAGATCATCAGCTGAAAGAATGTGCCCTAAAGAACTGGAAAAATATAAGTTGCCTACTTTTCCTCGGTGCAACTATGGGGGTTGCCTTGTATAAACAGGTAAATAAAGGTTCACATGATACTCTCATCTGTTATTTCATTGAATCGTGTCTCAAACAAAGGCTATTTTATTCTTAATCCAGCCCTATTAAGTTGCCTCACCAAAAATGGTGTGAATCCAGTAAATGTTCAAAGTGTACCCTTATCTGTCATTTAATCAAATTTTATATCAAGTCAAAGGTTATTTTATTCTTAATCAAACCGTATTAGATTGCCTTACCAAAACCGGTGCGAATTCATGATTGCCTAGATTTTCAATGTAAAATTTTCTGCGCGTGCATTGACTGTGACAGAGGAGTGATGCATCTTTCATTTGATAGACAAACATCCATCGAGTTCATTTTAAATGTGTATGTAATAATATCGATTTTTACCCTAGAATTAATTTGTCAGCCACTCTACATAATTATGAAATGTTTTTTTTCGTTCAAAATGTACGTCGTTATAAATGTTGATCATGCAAACGTGGATTAAATACTGGTAATAGAAAAAAAAGCAACATTATAGTATTTTTTTAATAAAATATCATTATGAATCTCTATAAATAAAAAAAAAATGTTTGTATGTTTGTCCTCTATGCGCTTCTAAAACATTGATCTGGGCAAGATGTTCTGAGGACACCTGAGAGGGCCCTGGTCCAAAAATATGCATTCACTGTTGGAATACAGATAATTATAAATATAATCTACCTTTAATAGTAAATCGTTACTTTTAAACTAGAACCCTAGTTTAAAAGTAATGATTTTTTGAGTTTTAGAAGTTAGAATTTTGGCCAGCTAAATTAATCAAATACGACTGTGGTGGTGATTATTTCTTTTTACAGCAAAGAGGTCCATGTTTTAAAGGTCGTTAAATTTAATAAAAACTTAAATTCTATTTGTGAACAGATTATTAAAAATTAATATAATTATTAATACAATTAATTGAATTTACCAACAAATTAATATATAAATAATTTTTCAATAATTTAATATTTTAATGATAAAAATACTTCTCGTTCTTTTAATATTCTTTCGTTTAATACACGTAGAAATTTGTCACTGCAGCACTCGGCTTCATGATATCCTTGCCTCCAGTTTAGTACGTCAATTAATTCTTCATTAATTTTTGGGTAAAAAAATATATAATCATTAATATAATTTACACATTAAAAATAAACTAGATGCATCTTTGTCTATCAAATGAAAGATGTATCACATTTGAAACAGTTAATGCATGCGCAGAAAATTTTACATATTAAATCGAAGTAACCATGAGTTTACACCATTTTATGTGAGGCAACTCAATAGGGCTGGATTAGGAATAAAATAGCCTTTCATTTGATACTCGATTCAATGAAATAACAGATGAGAGTATCATGTGAACCTTTATTTACCTGTTTATACGAGACAACCCTCATATTTGCACCGAGGAAAAGTAGGCAACTTATATTTTTCCAGTTCTTTAGAGCACATACTTTCAGCTGATACACGACTTTCTTAAACGACAAGTCAGGGAAGTAGATAAAAAATAATTAATAACACATTTTATTGTTTAACATCATTGGCATCTGATTTAGCTAAGCAATCTATACGCGATGTATATATATATTATCTAGCATATAATTTTACTGTCATTTAGTTACAGATGAGGAAATATATTTCTATGACCAGAACTAGCCCAGTAAATTTAATATATTAAATCTATGTAACCCATGAGTTTACACCATTTTTGGTGAGGCAACTAAATAGGGCTTGATTAAGAATAAAATAGCCTATCATTTGATACACGATTCAATGAAATAACAGATGAGAGAATCATGTGAACCTTTATTTACCTGTTTATACGAGACAACCCTCATATTTGCACCGAGGAAAAGTAGGCAACTTATATTTTTCCAGTTCTTTAGAGCACATACTTTCAGCTGATACACGACTTTCTTAAACGACAAGTCAGGAAAGTAGATAAAAAATAATTAATTACACATTTTAGTGTTTAACATCATTGGCATCTTATTTAGCTAAGCAATCTATTCGCGATGTATATATATATTATCTAGCATATAATTTTACTGTCATTTAATTACAGATGAGGGAATATATTTCTATGACTAGAAGTAGCCCAGAAAATTTTATTTATTAAATCTATGTAACCATAAGTTTACACCATTTTTGGTGAGGCAACTTAATGGGGCTGGGATAGAAATAAAATAGCCTTCCATTTGATACTCGATTCAATGAAATAACAGATGAGAGTATCATGTGAACCTTTATTTACTTGTTTATACGAGGCAACCCCCATAGTTGCACCGAGGAAAAGTAGGCAACTTATATTTTTCCAGTTCTTTAGAGCACATACTTTCAGCTGATACACGACTTTCTTAAACGACAAGTCAGGGAAGTAGATAAAAAATAATTAATAACACATTTTATTGTTTAACATCATTGGTATGTGATTTAGCTAAGCAATCTACTCGCGATATATCGATATATGCTTTATCTGGCGTATAATCTTATTATCATTTAATTACAGATGAGAAAATATATTTTTAATACCAGAACTAGCCCAGAAAATTTTAAATCTTAAATGTAGGCAACTATTCATTCACACCATTTTTGGGAAGGCAACCTAATACGGTTGGATTAGGAATAAAATTACCTTTCATTTTATATATAATTCGATTAAATAACAACTTATACTTTTTGAGTTCCTCAGAGCGCATTCTTTCAGCTGATGCTCGTCTTTCTTAAATAACCAATCAGGGTAGTTGATGAAAAAAAATTATTAACTAATTTAAGTGTTTCACATCTTTGGCACCAGATTTAGATAGGCAACCTACTCGCAATGTATCAATAAAAGCATAATCTAGCATATAATATTTATCCTAATCAAATAACCGATGAGGGAAGGTGCTTCTTCTATTGGACCTCGTTCTATACGTACTAATTTTTGCTATCACCCCAGTAGAACCGAGTGATATCTCACGTATTCTCACTAATCTTAAAAGTAACGCCGAGGGCCACGACAATATTACTTTAGATATGATTAGCATGACTCTACCGCACACTTTAAATGTCATAACTGAAATAATTAACTGCTCTATAGTGACGTCAACATTCCCCGAACAATGGAAAATTGCATCAATTAGGCCGTTACCTAAAAATTCAAATCCAACCGAGTTGAAAGACCTACGTCCTATAAGCATTTTACCATGCCTGTCTAAGGTATTGGAGAAAGCCGTCAGCCAACAACTAACTAAATTCTTGGAACAAAATAACATTCTGCCTGACCTACAATCTGGGTTCTGGAGGCAACGCAGTACGTCCACTGCTTTACTGGACGTTACTGATAATATATTAGCTGCCCAAGATCAGGGAATGTGTACAATGCTCGTCTTGCTAGATTTTTCCCGGGCATTTGACGCAATAAATACATATTCAATTACTATTATCCAAGTTGAACTATTACGGTTTCGACCCTGGTGCCTTGCAGTGGTTCCGCAGCTACCTCAGAAATAGAAAACAGCTGGTCGATTTGCGTTTGGGTGACGGCACTACTCTGAAATCGGCACTCATTGCAGTTGAGAGAGGAGTCCCGCAGGGCTCCATCTTAGGTCCGATTATTTTCATTTTGTACTGTGCAGATATCATTAAATGTCTCCGCAAGTGTAAATATCACATATACGCCGATGACGTTCAGATTTATATATCTTTCCGACCACACGAGTACGATGATGCCATTAAAGCTCTTAACGATGACCTCCAAAGAATTGCCACTTGGTCTGAGGAGAACTGTTTGTCATTGAACCCTACAAAAACAAAATATTTGGTGTTTGGCTCAAGGCAGCAGCTTGCGAGGTTACCTGGGTCATTTGACCTGAAGCTGATGGGCGAGCAAATCGAGCGATTGTATGAGGCGAAGAATTTGGGACTTGTTATAGATAAAGACCTGCGTTTTGAGAAACACGTAGCAGACTCAGTTAGGAATTGTTTCTATCGCCTGAAGGTTCTATACAAGATGAGACCGTACTTGTCCGAAGCGTTACGTGAGCAGCTAGTAGAAACCCTTGTCCTTTCCAGGTTGAACTACGCAGACACGGTATATGGTCCGCGCCTGTTAGCTCGTACAGATCGGCTCATCCAAAGGGTACAAAATGCTTGTGCTCGATTTTGTTACAACATTCCTCGCAGAACCCATGTACGCCATACTTAAACAGGCACTTTACGCTGAAAATGAAATCTAGACGTTAACTGCACCTAGCTTGTCTCTTGTTCGGTGTAGTTAAAAACCAAAAACCGGACTACTTATTTAACAAATTGAGTTGGATTACGAGCCGGCGGGAATGTGGAAGGAGGCAATGCTCACAGCAATTTTCAACCCAGTCCTGCGGTACAGCTGCTTTTAGGGGCAGCTTTCGTTATGCTAGTTCCAAAGTGTGGAATAACATCCCACCACCGATCAGAGCGACCAATACGATGGGTACATTTAGAAGACGCTTGCGACAGTATCTGATTGATGCACAACTAAAGCTGGATATGGTAGCACACAATACCTCAATTATATAATGTACCGTGCTTGGTATTTGCATTTTTTTGTGTTAAAGGTAGGCAGAATTAATTAGGTACTGTTACATAATGGTGGAAGTTGCTCACGATAGCGCCGCTTGCTCGGGTTCCGTCTCCTACAGCCCGTTGTCTGCGACACCAGTGCGTTCTGTCGTTCGAGACCTGTAAAATACATAGCAGCACATTACTTCACTATTTTCATCTTTATAGTATTCAAATCGTTTGCTTTTCAACGTACCTATTGTTTCTGGCCGACTTACTTGCGACGAACGCGCGGTATCGGGATGGCGCCTCTTGATCCCATTTTACAGGGAACTTGGCAGTGTATGAGCCTCAGGGTGAACTATCGGACATTGCTGTAAATTCAAATAGACAATTAGAATATGTACCACAAAACTAAATGACATCTTTCCTCAATACATGATTCTATATGATTATACTACGCTGATTATTAAATTTGCGCTTACCTGCCGTACTTGTTGTCCTCCTTTATCGATAAAATACTTTGTGCACAACTCTGCATAAACTTTTATATTATAGTTTTGTATAATTATATTTATTGCACCTTCATTGCAACTAGCAGTAGGATAATTGATGAGGGTAGTCAGTGATCACACTGATTGCATCCTAACTCGTTCGAGATTCACCTACCCACATTTTATATCTTTATTCTACCGTTATTACTCTTTTTATTCTTTCGCTATTGTTTTAATTGTCTTTTATTTATTAATTTTCACACATTAAACAAATACACTGTCTAACACAATTTTTCGTATATTATTAAAACCCTATTTTGTAATTTTACATTATTTTAGTACATAGTATACACACACTCCAAACGGTTTTTCGTCCGTTGCGTCACAACAACAGGTCAGTTGAAAACCAGCGTCAGGCACTAGTTGTCTGGCATTCATGCTGAACTGGACCTATTTTGGTGCAGCCATGAGGCACACAATTATTTTTATTTTATTTTTTTGTTTTTGTTAATTTATTATTTTTTGTGTTACCTAATTGATGTGTTCATGCCTTATGCTGTACCAAATAAATTCTTTTTCTTTCTTTTCTTTCTTTTCTTTCTTTTCTTTCTTTTCTTTCTTTTCTTTCTTTTCTTTCTTTTCTTTCTTTTCTTTCTTTTCTTTCTTTTCTTTCTTTTCTTTCTTTTCTTTCTTTTCTTTCTTTTCTTTCTTTTCTTTCTTTTCTTTCTTTTCTTTCTTTTCTTTCTTTTCTTTCTTTTCTTTCTTTTCTTTCTTTTCTTTCTTTTCTTTCTTTTCTTTCTTTTCTTTCTTTTCTTTCTTTTCTTTCTTTTCTTTCTTTTCTTTCTTTTCTTTCTTTTCTTTCTTTTCTTTCTTTTCTTTCTTTTCTTTCTTTTCTTTCTTTTCTTTCTTTATATCTTCGAAGTTCATCATCAGATCAAAAAGATACTTTTATGGGTCCAATTTGGAAGTATAATTTATAATCTTTCAATCAAAACAATTTTTTTTTAAATCGGTCCACAATTGACCGAGATAACGGTGAACTTACATTAAAAAATAAATACATACAGCCAAACATAGAATCTCCTCATTTTCAAAATCTGTTAAAAACGTATTTACCAAATAAGTCAATCAAAATGGTTGAGGTACCTACATTGAATTTTATTAGTAAATTCGTGAGATGCATTGAAAAAGCAAAACAATGCAAATAGTTTTGTTGCTCTAACCCGAAGGGCCCCGCTGGATAGATATACATGAGTGAATAGGCTCTTAATAAATTATTATTATTATATATTATCATTAGGTGCGATCGCAGTCAAGCAATAGTTTATTAAATGTTAATTAAAAAAAATAGTAATTTAAAAAACTAAAAAACCCGACTGCTTTTCTGAGTATTCATAAAAATGCCCTAAAACAAGAAAGTCGTTGTAGCAGTCGGGACCCATTACATCATAGATCTACTGACTAGACGGCAGACTTTCTAGAATGGGTCCCGACTGCTACAACGACTTTCTTGTTTTAGGGCATTTTTATGAATACTCAGAAAAGCAGTCGGGTTTTTTAGTTTTTTAAATTACTATTTTTTATTTTTTACTTTTTTAGTTTAATTTTTTTACGATATCACTTTCACAGTAATTACAAATCTAACGACACTTCGCAAACTAAAATCCATCGAGCCGTTCAGGCCACAGAGCGTGCCAATCGATATCCGTGGTACCAAATATTTGAATTTGGCGCCAAAAATCCGACATTTTGTTTTTTTTTTTAATTTTGATATACCCAGTGTCACTCTCACAGTAAATACGAATCTAACGACACCTCTCCAGCTAAAATCCATCGAGCCGTTCAGGCTGCAGAGCGTGCCAAACAATTATACATACATACATACATACATACATACATACATACATACTCTCGAAAAACATAACCCTCCTTCTGGCGCAGTCGGGTAAAAAAAAACATCGCTACATCTTGTAGTTTTATAACATAAATGGCATTATAAAACAACAATTTTACAATTTTTGTCGAACGAGCGATCAACTCAAGCGCGTCAATATGGCTAACAACTTGCCCCCTAGCCAAGTTACAATCGTTTCGTTTTGCGTTAACGCTTGGAGGTGGCCACGCCCCCAATTCGTTTGTTCGAACAAAGGAGTTCGGGGCGTGGCCATCTACAAGCGTTCACGCAAAACGAAACGATTGTAACTTGGCAAGGGGGGCTGATCATTTTCTAAAATTGTTTTTGAACGCGCCGAAGCGTTACCGTTGTATAGAGAGATTCGACACGAAACGGTCGAAACGTGACTAGGCCTGCTGGACTACTACTAGAAAGTTTGACCATCTGTTTACCCAAGAAGTTTCGTGTTACCAAGTAATACTAGGGTTGTGGAGGTCTGACGGGTGGTCGCTCTTAGCAAAAATCAGGTATACTAGCATACCGCATTCTAGCTAGTTGAGAAAAGCCTAAGAAGACGATGAAGCATATTTATACTGTACTTAAATGATGTTGTTTTTTATTTACTCGTATCTTACTATTCTATTTTTATGTCACATAAACAAGCATTTAGTTGATCCATACATAGCATCACCCTGTCAAGTTTTCTTAGAAGATTTGATAACTGGGCTATAATGATCACCAAGCAAAAGATGGTGGCTAGTTGTGATTCACATTAGAAGTGAAGATAGATTTGGAGACGAGGGGGCTATGAATTCGAAGCGGTATGAAGAGTGGTTGAAAGGGATTCACCCAAAATTAAAAGAAAACTCGGTACTTTTATAGTGATCAACAACGCTCCATACCGCTCAAGAAAGTCAAAAATTTTACGATTTCAAATTGACGTAAGGACAAAATTTAAGTAAGGCTCAACATAAAAATATATACCATCTATTAGCCAAAATATTACAGCTTCTATTAGCGGCAGCGTCCTGCCATGGTGCCGTTGCAGCATCGTCGATATAATAGTTTCATAGTTTTGTACGTAAGCTTCACGCAGGCGTAAACCAAGCGTATACTATGCGTTCGTAGACATAGTTCTAACCCGTTTGAGTTAGTGTGGGCACAGGGTACGTAGGTAGCGAAAAATATTAAAACTTTTAAAATAAACGTAGTCCAAAGTTTAATAGAAGGACTTTGTGAAGTAGCCCCTCAGCTATGTAGTAACTGCATCTTTAATGTAATTGAACATTTTATTATTAAAGTTGGTAGCGATTCTAATGAATCATTTCACTCGGACTCTTTTGAATCAAAATAAATGAGAGTTTCAAAATTAATTTGTGTTTTATCTCTAATTTATCCTTGAGATTGATAGAATATTTGGGCCCGCGTGATGGATTACGGCCCATTCCCTCTCCTAGAGAGCAGGCTTGAGTTCCAGCCTTAGGGACATTTAATATAATAATATAATATTCCACAACTATCACACATCGCCGTTTAGTCTCTTTTTATGGTAGATAAAATCATTCAATTACAGACCCCTAGCGGGAAATAGTGTCAGACTCTTACTGACTAAAAACCTACCCCGTTCCTTCGTTCCCTATCGTGCCGTTGCCGGGTCTTCCTTTCAGAAGCTGACCCATGACCCCAGCAGGCTTCGACCCGGTCTGCCTGCAGCTGGGCGTCTACGGTTTGCTGACAGCTCCTTAAGGCGCGCGGGAACAGTGCGCGCCGTCGACGACTTGGGCTCGGTCCGGTCGGTTACCAGACGATCGGAAAGCGTGCTACCCATTGTACGCCGCGCGCCGTCCGCTTACCAATTGGACGCCGTCCGCAAGTTAAGCAGAGCGTGTGTTTTAAATACTAGACAAGTGATAAACATACTTATATATTTCTAAATACATACATGTTATAGATAAATCACACCCAGATACAGAACAAATGATGGAACATTATAAGGCTGATGCTGTGTTATGTTATCCTTGATATAATTAATATAAATCGAAGTCATTGTTGCAATATTCACAAATAACATAGCACCAGCCTTATAATGTTTCCACGGCTGGGACTGTGGCCTCTTCTCTAGGAGAGGCTAATATTAATCTTCTTATATTTATAAATGAATAGGTGTTTGTTTGTCTCGCTAAACCTCGAGAACGGCTGAACCGATTTGGCTAATTTTGGTCTTACAATATTTGTAATACTCCAGGGAAGGTTTAAACTTTGAGATAATATGAAAAAATTCACATAAAAAAATCGCCTATTAGGCGGTGCGATGTTTGCTAAGTCTTCTAGTAACATAATATTATTAATCAAAGTAATAAGCATTAAATTTTGCCATTTACTACTGCACCAGTACGTAAAGCGTTAAAGTTTTGTCGAAAAAACACCATTGTTTGTGATCTTTCAAAATTGAGTTGGTAATAATTATAGTATCGTTATTTGCGAAGTCATTTTAACCACTGCTAAATTGGTACAATCAAGGATTTTGTGTTAGTCCCTAGGATATAAATAAGATCCTTTGTTTGACATATACCTGTCAGTTCGACTTCAGGACCAGACGTCAAAAAGTATCTTTCAGCAGCGGGGTGTGAGTCAGGAGAGTTCATTGAAGTTAACAAAATTAAATTGTAACTATTGTAAATACTTTTTTTCTAGTCTTTCGAGTTTCTGTCTTGTTTATAATTGACTTAGTCATAATCTGTGGTCATAAGATTGACTGACTGACTTCTTTCTGCGAAGAAATTCTTTTATTTTGTTCTTTAATTTAGAAATATATTTATATTCATTTTACTGTTAATTCTCGCTAAATACTCTCCAGCGTTTGATGGTATATTAATAGTTCGTACGTGTTATTGGCAAAATTGTGGTGTCTCTTCCACAAAGGCCATTAATTAAGAGTTGAAGTTGAGTCAGGAGAGACATAATTTTGCCGAAACTGTTCACGGCCATAAAGGAAGATATTTCAAGGGTCTGGACTAGAGAGGGCTATGAATTAATGTTAATACCGTCGCCTTTGATTTTTCGACGATATAGTTGTCATTGTTGAGAGTGCGGAAGTGCTCAGTATGATGCACGATGACCTCTGCAAAGCTTCAAAAAAAGTAAGTCTTTAGCTTCGTTAACTAGACTCACACATTTTTTTTTCTCTTGGTTTATCTATATATAACTTAGTAAAGGTCTTTGGGACAGCAAGGCTTAGAGCCTATGTCGACTATTTTGCCCAAGTCAAAAGTACATTATGGTTAATAAATGTAATATGCAATATTATGTAGTATGCATATCATAAACACTAGAATGCTTGAAACATTACTAACTGTAGGCATAAAAATCCTCGATTGATACAGTTGAACTTTAAGGGTTAGTAAACGCTTTGAGTAAACGTAACGTTAATAATGTCATTAAATATGTCTAAATAATGATGTTATTTCTGACATAAACATTCACAAATTTTATTTCTTAGATTCAAATTTAAATGGTTCTTATTTTCCTGTGCTTTATTGAAACGATGTTTATCAGGAGTTATTAAAACATGAGACTTCCAAGAAACTTATCAGGTTCATCCAAAACACTTTCACTAACGCTTTCGTAAAAGTTACACAAACATGAAAAGTGTACGCGCGGGCGGGCGGGCGGCGTCGTGGCGGCGTGCCATTATTGGAGGAACGGGCACGGTAGCCCGGCAACAGGCGGGCTCACGCAGCTCACTTCAGTTATTCAGTTGATCAGTTGACGAGTCGCCGCCTGGCCGCTCGGCGCGTCCTAACACGAACTCAGTTCCCGACCGCTCTTCGGACAGTCCGTATATAAACCGGTGTTTTCTTCACACGCGTTACAAAACTTAAATAAACGTACGATAAAGTCAGATATTTACATTTGTGGCGTAAGAACAGAAATGTATTTTATTGGTGTGTTAAACTTTAACATAATCGCTGTGAAAGATGATCGGAGTCATTAAATATTCATGATATCACAACGGATCTGGCAACGTTACTCGTCTGTATCAACAGGTTAGTTTATTGTCTCAAACGCTTGATTCATTACATTACTAATACTTTAGATTAGAAAATTAAAGTAGATATGTAAGTATCTAGCAACTTATTGTGTCTCAATATTATACGGCAGCAAATTAAAGTCTTACGTGTAGTCCTTGTACTATACAAATACATACCTATGTGTATTCTTTCTTTTACAAAAGTTTTGTGTCGGTTTTCAGACCGTGCATTTTTTTACTTTTAAAAAATGATTCTCTGCTGTTCGTGTATTTTAATAGTGTAACTTTTGAATGCTTTCTGTGGAAACTTTTGATTGTAAGTAATGACTGACGAAAAATCACTACATAGTATAAAACAAAGTCGCTTCCCCCTGTCTGTCCCCATTTATGCTTAGATCTTTAAAACTACGCAATGGATTTTGAAGCAGTTTTTTTATAGATAGAGTGATTCAAGAGGAAGGATTATATCTATAAAACATGCATAATATATTTATTGTCACCAATGCACCCGCGCGATGCTGGGGCCGGTCACTAGTTAATTAATAAAATGTAAACCGTATCCACCAAACCCGCACTGGGCCCACGTGGAAAATTACGGCCCATTTTCTCTCTTGGAAAAGAGTTTCGAGTCCCAGAAGTGGGAACATTATAAGGCTGATTTTGCCATACTATGTTTAACCGAACCTACTAATTTTTTCATGGTTTGTTGTTGACATAGGTAGGTTCGTAAATGTTTAGTTCGCATAGATTGACAAATTACAGGTATAGACCTGCATTATTTTGTTACGATCGCTGGCTTGAACTCACGTTGTTTGCATGTGATGAATTGGTTTATTTATTTCAATTACATTCACATATTTATAAGTACAAACTTCAATCTATCTTAGTAACTTGCTTCTTTATTATGATATTATTATATTTTTATAATAAAGACTATATAGATCTACCTTGCGTTACCAACAATCATGAAATTTCAAGTTGATTGTTGAGAGTATAGGTTACCTCTAGGTAAGCCAGCTCCATAATGGGCCACATGGTTAAAAAATACTTGATTTTTGTTTACTTAATTTGCTTTTTTTACTATTTGAGAATAGTACCTAGAAGTGTACGGAAAATGATCATAAATATAACAATGAGAGCATTATAACATTAGCCTTATAATGCTCCTACTGTTGAGATGCAGGTCTTCTCTCGAGGAGAAGGAATGAGTCTAAATCCATGAGCCCTTGCGGGTTTTGTGACTGACATGTGTCTTCGATGTTTTTTTTTTTGGTGTATGTTAAGCCGATTTTGCACAATACTTTTCTTCACCGTTTTCACATATATCACTGTAAACCTTCTGATGCTAGCGGTTTCTCTCGCCTTTACGTTGAAAAATATTGCCGAGAAACATTTTCTCATGACAAAAATTATTCTATGTTCTATTCGAGCACATGGTTTAACCGTGTGCTACATTTAATTCGTCCAGCCCTTCGAGTGCGAAGAAGTAACAAACATACACACACACTTACAAATTTTCGCCTTTATAATGTTAGTGTGATTAATAATTAAGTTAATCAAAATTTGCCAAGAAGTGGTGGCCCAGTGGTAAGTGAAGTACCGGCCCCGACTTACGAGATGTAGCTCGTGGGTTCAAACTCAACCACGTGCATTATTTTGCGTAATTTATTTCATCACCACTGTTCTCAAAACGGTGAAGGAAAACATAGTGAGGAAACCGGCATGTTCTAGAACCAAAAAATTCGAAGACATGTGACATGTGTCATGTTAAGTTTCTGCACCACCCTAAGGTCGAGAAATCAGTCTCAACTCATCATTATCAATTGATGCACTTTGAACGAATGGTATTTAATTCATAATCCGCTAAAATGGAACTTAACTGAACATACATAACAATAATTTTACATAAATTGGTTCACACCAATTTATGTAAAATTGCACAATTGTTCAATTGCATTGTGCTATAAGGTGGTAGGGCTCACACCTAGCACCTTATGGCACAAGTTAATTTCAGCTACCATTATTTATGCTTTCATTTTAATAGAAACGATGCCGCTTCATATGAAATGAAAAGAACAAGCCGTATAAAAACAATTAATATTCTAATACATAAACAATCATTATTATACTATAATCTACTCCTCCTCCTCTCTTTTCCATATACGTCTGTCTTCGGCCATTGTGGGCCAGACCGTCCAGTAAGAGTCAAGTTTATCTCTCCACCCCATTTGCCCATTATTCTTCTTTCATACGATGGACGTGTCCGCTCTAAACCCACTTAGGAACAGCAGGTTTCCGGTAATATCTTTGACCTTAATTTGGCATAAGGGATTGTTTTTTACACGGTTTGAAATTCGAACCCCCAGGATATTGAACTCCAGTATTAAAAAAAAAAAAAAACTACCATGCGATGGTCCGCAAAAAAGAATTTCATTCCTTTTTTTGTTCTAGTAACGTGCTGATAACTAAACGTATGCCCGTCAAGACGTGATAGTGCACCCGAAGAAGTCTAATTGATTAAAAAAACAAGTTTTCAATTAGCAATTTTAAGAAAAAAAATAAAATGAAAAAAAAAAACTCTAAAACTGAGTTTATTAAAAAAAAAAAAAAACTGAAAGCTTTCCTCTCAGCAATACATTGATTTATCTGAAGAGAAAATTAAAATATTCATACACAGTAGGCTTAGACAAATGATTTGCTGTTAGCGTTCTCGCCAAACGCTTAGTAAAAAATGGCAATGACATTACATGCGGAGAAGTCGTGTGATAAAAAAACGCTACCAGAAACGCTAACAGAAAAGTCATTTGTTTAAGCCTGCAGTTCGTGCTACGCTTTGAGCGGTTGCAAAAGCGAATGCTCCTAGGTCAGTACATCAGTATGTTGAGCTGGCACTGTATAATATACCCATGACATTTTGTTACCAATTAACCATATTGTCAGTTTACTCGTTAACGTGACACGGTGATGAATTGTGTCTGTGGTTATGACATAGTCTACGACGGGGAGCAACGACACGGTCAGTCTGTATTTCGTATCGTAGGCCATCAAGTACAAGCATTATTCAAAACATAATTTCGTTGGATGATCCGCACCTGGGGGCTTACTCTCGAGTTTAATTCCGATCGGTCGACATTGGAATTGTGACTTTATGTACTCTTGAATTCGATGCTAGCGCCAAATTGGTTTATAAATTGCGTGACCACTCGCCAAGCCCAATCCCCACTTTACTTAGTTTCCCAAACAGGTCACGCAATTTGGCCCTAGCATCGAATTCAAGTGTACCTAACGTCATAATTCCAATGTCGATCAATCGGAATTAAACTCGAGAGTAAACCCCCTGATCAGACAATTAGGTAATGGCAGGCGATCGCCTCCTTCTGCGAAGCAGTAGTACTATAAGCGAAGGAGGTGGCCTCACACGTGTGGGAACAGACATCCTCACGCCTCAGCTGCCGCGACTCCGACCCCAACTAAGGGCTAACGCTGCGTTAAGCGGACAGTACCCGTTACACATCGCGTGACGTCACGCGTGTGTCGTTTACGTCGGTCCCCATACCACCGGAAACTGGATTATTACCTGCGTAGTGTCACTAGTTCAACTTTAACGGAGTGCATGTAGTCGTGTCGATGGAGAAGTTTAATTTATTATTACGTAGCTAAACGGGCGCGGAGCGCGGTGAGCCAAGACGGGTGCCACGCGGTGGACCGCGTCGGAACACTTTTGTATGGGACCGCGTAGTCGTCCGCTTAACGCAGCATTGGCCCTTACAGCCCCAGTAGGCAAATGCTTGTGGACGGCCAGCAATCGGGCTGGGACAGGCAATCAGGTAATCTTCCGGACCGAATCCAAGACGTTTACAACGCGTAGTATTCAACGCACTCCTTAAGGAGATGTAAGCTTACTGTGGGGCTGACGCCCGCTAAAGCTGCAAGATATGTTTGAAAAAGAAAGCCGTGGTCCAACAACTAGACTACTACTACGACACAGATATGGTTTTATTTACTATAAGTCTTACACACCCTCCCACTTTACAGGGGAGAGATCAGTGGAAGATTTCCTACATTCATTTAAAAAAAAACTCGCTCACTGAGAGTTCCGTACAAACTTACCTATAGAAATGGTTCAATTCTCGAATTGAATTAAGAAGATTAAATTAAGAAGATTTTTCCGAAATGTACGTTTTTTTGTAATATATAGGGTGACTGGTAATTAGTGAACGATACTTAAACACGTGATTGTAGTCATGATAACAAACAACTTTTACTATGGGACCAAACCTGAAATCGCGAAAATTTCAGCCAAGTTCACTACATTTTGACCAGTTAGGCGAACACAAATGTACAGTACTGACCAGCAGATTTTTTTTTCGCGATTTCAGGTTTAGTCCCATAGTAAAAGTTTTTTGTTATCATGACTACAATCATGTGTTTAAGTATCGTTCACTAATTACCTGTCACCCTATATACGGCGTCTCTTTTTTTCCGTTAACTTAGAAGTTCGATTTTTTCACAGCTTTAAGGGATCGCAGACTTGAGTATATGGTTTCGATACCTCCCCGCATTCCCAAGATAAAGGGTCTTGACTGATACACAGACAGCCGGACAACAAAGTGATCCTATAAGGATTTCGGTTTTTCCTATTGAGATACGGAACCCTAAAAACACCTGATCCGAAAGTTGTAGTGTTAAAAACTAAGCATCCAAACAGGGTAAGCAGTCATATTGATTTTATGATACCGATGATTATTCTTTTGAATACCGTAATTAGAGACACAATAGAAAGACAAAAGGTGTGCGGACACCAGTGTCCTCTTGGTGCTTGACAGTTTTTACTGTACTGCGTCACATAAACATTTCATAATAAAAGCTTTCTTGATTTTTTATAATAAAACATGGACCCAACAGAGGTAACCTTGCTAAAGAAAGGAAGGAAGAAAACACGTTTATTTTAGCACACAGCAACTAACAAAACTTTTACAAAAATAAGTATAGATATACAAACATAATCCGTGTAAACAGCAGATGAAATCCAAACCGACAATCAACACAAATTGTTGGCTTGGTTAGTTTTTTACCAAGGTGACCTCTGCTTGGACGGACTACATTCGTCTGGTCCAACCTTAAGATCGCCCTACCCGAGACAAATTTTCATACAACCGCTTTTACGTGATTATGACATTACTACACATCTCTTATTGGGTATTTTTGAAACGCAGATATCTTGATATTACTACTCGTAGTATCTAGGTTTCTTTTGAGACTAAATCATAAATTTGTGTAGGACTAATCTAAATAGTAAAAACCTCTGAAAATCTGTTACATCAGCCTTATAATATTCCCACTGCTGGGACTCAGGCCCCCTCTCTAAGAGAGGGAATGGGCCGTAATCTACCACGCGGGCCCAGTACGAATTGGTGGATGTCACATATCTTCGAATTTTTGGTTCTAGGACATGCCGGTTTTCTCACGATGTTTTCCTTCACGTTTTTAAGAGCAGTGATGATGAAATAAATTTCACAAAGTAATGCGCCTGGCTGGGTTTGAACCCGCGACCTACAATTCGTAAGAAAATCTGTTATTTTACGTGAACTTTGGCCCTTCATAATGTACTCATAAATGAAAATATAAATAAATAATAATAATACAAACCTTGCATATTTAATCAAGATTCTAAATAATTAAGATTCCAAAAAAATTTACAAGTTTTTCTGAAATATTCGAGTGAAAGGTGAAATTACCGAATATTAACAGAGTTTTTAGGTGATATTTCTTTTTTTCGTGTTATCAATTCATCAAACATTGCGTTGGATTGCGTTGCATGAAACAACAAACTTCTAAAATATGTTCACGTTGACGATTGACGAGTGTGTAAAAGCCCCTTAACCGTATTAAGGCCGGCCAACCCAAGGTACATTTTCATACAATCGCTCTGAAATGATTATGATGTTATAACACATCTTTTTCCAGATAATTTAGATACACAGATATCTTGTGGACATTATCTAGATTTCTATAGAAATCAAAACATGAATTTGAGTTAAACTAATCCAGGAAAGTCCTCTCAAAATCAGCTATTTTACATAGACTTTGGCCTTCCATAATATACTCATATATTAAAAATATAAAAAACTACTTCTATAGAAGCCCTGTAAATTAATTGAGATTCTGACTGACAATTTTTCTCAAAAACTTTTAAGGGTTTTAAAAAAACACTTATTTCCTCGAACAAGCTTTATGAAATATTCGAGTAAATCATGGAATTACCGAATGCCAACAGAGTTTTCAGGTGTTATCTCTCTTTGTTCGCGTTGCCTCTTCATCAAACATTGCGTTGGATACGTTGTATGAAACAACAAGCTTTTAAACTATGCACTCGTTGACAATAATTGACGAGTAGGAAAAGGCCTCTTAACCGTATTAATGTAGAAACCTGTAACCACTACAAAGTTCAACAATATCTGTATCTCACACTCCGAACAGAATATAAAACAGTTAAGTGATACTTGTGAGTGATATGTACTAAAAGCTGACTAGGTACCTTCGTATTTGACAAATGGATTACTGATAACGTTATCAAAGCCTGGGCTCTTCGCATATTATTATTATCAGGTGACATGTATGTGGGTATCAGCTGATGCTATTGATTGTTCTTACTGATTTTGTCGTATTACATGGTTATTGTTTTGATAATAGAAGCTACGGTATAACTGTTATTTCGAGTGGTCCAGAGAATGTCTCAGTCATTGAATTATTATATTTTTATCTCAGAACCCCGAGGTCTTGGACCTTTGGAAGGCTTACGAGGGGCAAAGCCAACTCGCATAGGCTCTTCAGACAATTTCCACGGCACGTGATAACAACTGAATTATTATTATTAATTTATTTCTATAAGAACACAAAATTAAAATCAAATCAAATAAAACATTTAGACAAAAGACATTTAAAATGTTGAACACAATGTCATAGAAAAACAAAATAGTGCAGAGAAATAAAACAAACATAAGCATATTAGGATGTGTCAGTATTCTGTGTAAGTCTTTTATACGCCCCATGAAAAAAGTACAATACAAACTAACAGGACTATAAGAAAAAATAACATACACATTGTAACATAATTACGAAGCTGTTTTATAGTGCTCTCGAAAACCTGAAAACGTTATAGAATAAAGCTAAGTTTCGAAAAAAAAAAAAGATTCCAGAGCGATAGATTTATCGCTCTCTTTTTATCCTTTTTTTTTGAGAGGGTCTCCTTTTTAGGTCCAAGATTAAGTCCATGTTAAATATCATTAAGATCGGTTTAGCGGCGTGAGGGTTTTTTTTCGGTAGGAAATCTTTAAATAGCTCCTCCCTATTGGGGAAGCGAGAGCGAGTGTAGGTAACTCTTTCGAACTATCTTGTAGCTTACGAAGACTTAAAAGTTTATTACTACTTACACCACACTAGCTACTAACTTACTACAAATTCACATATGTAAAATAACTGAGTAAGGATTGTTTCTATTTCTTTTTAAGGAGGCGTTACATGACTTTTAATAATTTGAAATTCATCATCACGTCTTAACGGCTAGTCCTTATGTTTTGAAATAATATATGTTAAACGAGGCTATTTGCCTAATAATTTGATATACTAATTTAACGTTTTTTTTCATAGAACTTGGTGTAATTTATTTTAGAAATTATGTCTAACGCAGACAGAAAAGCGAAGATTAGACCAAAACCATTAGGTGTATTTTTATGAAAATTTAAAAAACTAAAAAAGATAAATTAATTACTATGTGAAGGACATATTATTATTCGAAAAATCTTGATGCGCGGGGAGCGATGCTAGCTTCTCTTTTCATCTAATGACTCCTCCTGTTCTAGAGCAGAGCGGGAAGGCGTGTCCAACTTTTACTGACTAAAACCATCCTAAGTTCATTCTTTTCCTTGCGCTCCAGGACCCCAGGCTTCCTCATCGAAAGCTAACCCATGGAACTAAATAAGGATGTGTTTATCTTCAGTGTTACGGATTTTTATTTAATTTTTTATGCACACAAGCCAACTGTATTTTTCAAGTAGCCCTTTTATGATGCAGCGCTTTAAGCTTGTTTAGAGATTGTTTTTGACAACAAACAAATTTTCAAAAATGAATGAAAATGCCGTTTTTATCTTCTTATGCCTGTATAATGTGGCATTTAGATATCAGTGTAGTTTCATGATATGGTTGGTATCCTGCTGATTATAATGTATACGATTCACAGTAAAAACTTAGGTAAAGTGAATAAAGCATACTCATATCTATGTGTCAAAATTTCGTTGCGCTATATCTAATTCTATTTATTTTTCAAACTCTCTTACTTTAATCCGACGTCTTTTCGAATACAGGCTGGAAGACTAACTTAACTCTTGCTTGATCAAGCAAAATCATATAGGATTAATCAATATTGTTATCGTTTAATATTGATTAATTTTATTATATTATCTAAAAAAAGAGTGCCATCGTTGATTGGTTCTGTTCTAGTTATCTAGTATTTTTGTCTTGGTTTGTTATTGTGTCACTGAGTGAAACTCAGACAATTTCAGATACACAATTTTCCAGTTTCAACTTAATTTTCATTCTTTAAAAATTGTGGATAGATAGTTATTTATTTGTGAAGAATGTAGGCTATTAATACTATTTAGTGTTACAATATTTTGGAATTCTTGTACATTCTACCTCACGGCGTGCAAATTGCTCCAATTATTATTATTATTCTGTTTAGTGAAAACTATTAGTCAATACTACATAAACATAAATTAAATAGAATTATAATGTAAGAAATATGCATTTTTTTTTACTAGTAATATTCTTTACGGTACTTTTAAAATATTATTAATGGTTATAGTATTCCAGAACCAATAAATTTTTTTTCAATGTTAGTTTATATTTGGGTTTCACATTTGATGCGCAGGGTGTAAATTAATGAGAACTATCTGTAATTTTATAAATAACTGGCAAACTTTGTACCACCTAAGTATAGAAATATTTTGATAACGAATTTTTTTTTTGTTAATTTTTCCATATTTTTTTACTGTTTACCTATAAGAAATATTTCAAGACCAAAATTGGCCAAATCGGTCCAGCCTTTCTCGAGTTTTAGCGAGACTAACGAACAGCTTTTCATTTTTATCTATTAGAAGAAGACTAGCTAAACTCGTTACCGCCTAATAGACGGATATTTTTTTTTCGTAAATTTTTCCGCATTTTCTCACCGTTTAAACCTTCCCTGAAGTAACACGAATATTTCAAGAACAAAAATAGCTAACTAAAGCGGTCCGGCCGTTCTCGAGTTTTAGTGAGACTAACAAACATTTTTATATAATGATAAGACTAGTAACTGACTAATACGGAAAATCTTTCAATTATCAGATCGACTGTCCTCCAAATCTTTATAGCTGTATTAAAATAAGCAGGCCCGATAACTGTCATCGCATTTATATATTACAGAAGGTATTTGAATACCTTTGTATTGAAATATCAAGCTGGTAAAACAGTGTGACTAATGTAGCGATATGAGATTATTATCTCTCACCGGTGCGCCTCTAGTGATTTGGCGAGCTTCCATAAAATCTTCAATAATTAAGACGTTGAATAGGTTAACTTACGAGTATACCAGTGTTTTTAAATATTATATTGTATCTGTGTGAAAATCACGATATTAATAGTTATTAGACATTAATGCTAGAACTACACTACTCACACGTGTGCCACACACGCTGGGCGCGTTGGTCTTCATATATTTTATATGAAAACTAGACTTGTAGAGCTACACTTGATCCACGCCACGCGACGCCACACGCCGTCATACAAATCAGGCGTGTTACACGTGTGCGTCGATCTAATGTAGTTTTAGCTTTATATTCGTAGTTACCACCATTCTTTCCAATTACGGCTCCTCGCTTTTTCATTCCAATTTTTAAGGATTTTCTTCGTGGTCCGCGTCACGGTTTGTCCAGTTTTTTAATAAAAACTTACGAAGAATACTTAATTCTTTTAACGATTTTGTACTGTATAGGAATAGAATAATTTTGGCTATCATGTCGAAAAGTAACAAAAACATTTAGTTAATTACTAGCTGACTCGGCAAACTTCGTGTCGTCAATAGTCGGATTTTTTTTATGATCTTTTCCATATTTTCTCACCGTTTGTACTTTCCCTGGAGTATTATAAACATTCCAAGACCAAAATTAGCCAAATCTGCCTGGCCTTTCTCGTTCTCATTTTTGTATATAAAAAGATTACAGATTCAAGCAAAGCTGCTTATAGGAAGAGATCTTGTTAGGTTTTATAATACAAGCATTTAAAATTGAAGAAAGTCTACACAACATGATCTTTTCTTTAAACATACCAGTTCTTAAGTCCGTAAAAATATTGTCCGCAGACAGTGTTAGTAAAGCGGTTATTTCAGTCTAAAGGTTAGTTTATTTTTATATCCCACACTAGCAACCCGCCCCGGTTTTACACTGATAATTTAATTATAGACAAAACTTCCTCATTTTTTGCTCTTTCTATTACACAATGCCCTGCGTAGGTGATTAGACATGATTATGGTTGCGAAGCGGTCCGATGTGGTTTAAAATGGGAATTGAACTCGACGTGATGACTTTGCCATAAGTGCGCAATATCGCCACTTCAACAGCCATTTGTATGAAACAATTAGTCATCCAGTAGATAAACCAGGAGTTCGCACGAAAATATCAAACCAACTGATTGCGTCCGCTTCGCTTTGCTAATCGCCACACCGCACCAACGTATTATTGGTCACGTAGGCCACCGCAATAGAGTGTCCGCGCTGGATGGTTTCGCTTTAGTCGTTACGTTAACCCATCTACGTGAGACACCTTGTAAGTAAAAACCGCATCAGAGGCCCCAACATGAGCTCTTAACGCGATTTGACGACCTAAACCGAAATATTGGAGGGATAGAGCAATATTAAGTATACAGCCTATGTGACTGTCCTGTTGGTCTAGTGGTTCGTGGCCCTGATTGCTATGCCAGGGTTCGTGGACTCGATTTCCACCCAGGACAAATGTTTGGGTAATAAGCACGATCATTTGTTCAGTGTCTGCATATAATTTATCTGTAATGTATGTGTTTAGAATCTAGTATAAGTATTTTTATCAGCTGTCTAGTACTCATAACACAAGCTCTGCTTAGATTGGGACTAGACGGCGTTGTGGGATAGGTGTGGAATATTATATTATAGCTCCATCACTCTTTTATCCCTCTATTCCACCTCAAAAAAAAAAATCTGCACGATAAAAGTTTGTAATGAATTTTTTATACTGTTTACGAATATTTAGGGTGGGTATTTTTAATATCATGCGGATTTCACCACGCATGCGGGATCGTTCCACCGCCCAGCCTCCTCAAATGTCATTTTCATATTAGTATTTATTGTAATGCGTGGAATACGCATGCGGGATGCGGGTGTGATATACCACACGAGTGATAGCCTATTTGCAAAATAAATATCATTTTATCATTTATAATTTATCATTTATACCGAGCAGTAGCCCCGCATGCGGTGCAATTCCGCATGCGTGATGAAATCCGTACGACATTAAAAATACCCTTATAGAGAAAAAATAATATTTTACAACTTTGATATAATACTACAAAACTAACTTGGTAAATTTTTGCTTGTTACAGAATAACCAAAGATGGAAACTGACAAAATGTCGACGGCGTCTTCCGTGGGAGCTGCGGAGCGCCGGCCATTGCTGCAGGCTCTGGTTATTGAGAGACGTATCCTGTTCGGCTGTACGTGCTTTACAGGGTTGTGCACTTTCCTCTGGATTGCAGCCGTGTGCACCAAGAAATGGGTGCACATAGAAGGTGGAAACGGTAAGGCAAATAATATAAAGAGCTAACATTTTTACCCACGTGAAAGTAGGTTTGTCCATACATATTTTGGACACTGTTTTATTTCCTTAAGGGCGAATTTCGGGTAATCTTTTCTTATTATTTGTTTACAACAAAAAAGAAAACATTGTTTAAAAAAAAATATTTTAGCATACTTGTGCGACGCCTGAGTTGTACGTAGAGTCGCGTGGTATGGGTGTAATGTAGCTCTACTAACATAGTTGCAATATAAAATGTTCAGAGACCGACGCGCCCAGATCAGCGTATGTGGCTCACGTGGGCCCAATGTAGTTCCTTTACCTACCTTTATTCTTGTCAGGTTTGACCTTGACCAATCATCTTTCTAAGTAAATAAAAAAAAAATACCAACTCGATTTCTTGATCACGTAATACGCCGTGCGTGGCAGACAAATTATAATTAACATGTCAAATTGTGTAAATACCCTGTCAAAATTACGTGTAAATATTAATGTTGTGGACATTTAATAAAACAAATATTCCAGTCCAAACGTTTTGGCTACGATACATTCATATAATTGTAAATGTGAATATTTATTCAAGTTCAATAAATCATTTCATTTCAATTGACTAATGATACTACAGACAGGAACGTAATTGATCAACTCAAATAACAACATTTTATTAGTAAATATGGACACTTATAAAACGTCAGAAGCTAGAAGTGGGAGTAACTGGACGATACAGTTACAATAATATTATACCTATATAATACAGAAATATTGTATACTGATATAATATGGTATATTTAAAAGTAACTCTGTCTGTGTGTCAGTAAAAGCCTAACAGTCTCTTCAACCCCACCCAGAGAGAGAGAGTAGTTAATCCAAGATTCCTCAACTCTATAGGAGGGAGGTGTTCAAATAACAATCCAATTGTAAGGTTGAAATTGGTCGTTTACTATGAAGAAGTACCGGCAAAAAACTCCTTGGTTTACACTTAAATAAAAATGGTATTACTATATTTCTATATTACAATATTAATAGGTAGGTGTCATATATAAATATTTATATTATATGATTAATAAAAACGTTGCTTTACACTAAGAATTTTATTCTATATTTTGGGTGCGTTAGCAAATATTGTACTCATATACAAAAACACTCCTACCTGGATCAACCAATAATAGGCTATACTATACATTCTAAAAAGAATAGAAAAGTTCTATCGTTTATCGTTTTTTTTTATTTTACTTTGTCTTAGGTAAATCTAGGTCAAATAAAAACGTTATTGTTTAATCTAAATTAGTTAAATAATAGGCGAATTGTTCATCGCTGCTGTCGCGTTGCTATCGCGCGGCGCTTCGCGTCTAAGTTGATTTGAAATTGTATATTCTTTTGGGAACTCTTATTAACAAAATTCAGGCAAGTGCTAGTCGGGCTCTTGCACAAAAGGCTCCGTACTATTATCTATACAAATTATTTTTAAGTAAAACACATATTTTATTCTGTACTTAGTATTTATAGTGGCAACAGAAATATCGACGACGATCATCTGTGAAAATTTCAACTATCTAGCCATGAGATCTGGTGACAGACAGACAGACAGTAGGGTCTCTGTGACAGAGTCGCGTTTTTACCCTTTAGGTACTAAACCCTAAAAAGTTTATAGCTGAAACACGGCTATCGACTCCGTATTCACTTTGTTCTATTTTGATTGATCTCCAAGCATATCAATAGTGATATTTATTGTACCCATCATAATACATAGTGGAACCTATTTGATAAAGTAATATTTATATCCAGAATGATTCATTACAATTGTGTGTATTTCAGTGCGTAGATTCATGTCTGTTTAATATCAAATACTAGCTTCTGATAGCGACTTCGCCCGTGTGGTATTAGTATTTCCCTCCACTATAAATTATATTTAACATGATTTGTCATTAAGTGTACAGATTAATTCAGGAAATGAGTTAACTGTTTCGGTTTTGCGGGAAGAAACGCCCGAGTATCATCAGCATTGTTGTGCGGATCGCTCAGAAGAGACGGTGGATTAGGGTAAATGCCTGAGTCACTTTGGCAGGGTATCGCTGTGTCCTATTGTGGAGACGATCGGCGGCGGAGATCTCTTGCGTCCAGCCCTAATTCGGCCATGGTCCAGAGGGAGAGAGAATAGGAAGCACTCACCTTTTTCTGTGAAGCAGTAATGCAAGCGAAGGAGGTAATGAAAAGTATGAGGAAAAGACAATTCTCATGCTCCGACCCCTTCAAAAACCCTTGGTTTTAAAGCCAGTCGAATTGATAAAAATGGTTCGTCAAAACGAATTTCAAATAAGTATTTCGCCACTTTGTATTAACCTAGGCATATTGTGGTGACACCTGATCGGGCTAATAAGTCCATTCCAGATACTGTAAGTCGTCCTAACGATTTTTTTTTTTTGGTATCGAAATTAATTTCATAACTTTAAGGGAATAAAACATAGCATTCATGGAGCTGTATTGACAATAGATTTTTTGGTACCTACAAAATGTTAGTAAAAGAGGTCCATATTAATTATTCGTAACCACAGCCCTGATATGCTGTTATTATGTCAATAATGTTCGGCTTAGATAACTAAACATAACTTAAAACTGTATTTTTAAATAAACATATATTTGGTGTTAACCATTTTAAAACCTACTCCAACTGCTACAAGATTTTCAACAGTGAAATACTCCAAAATCTATTTGCTCTTTCGAGCCGGATTAAAAAACCCAACCGACTCGAAGGACTAGAAAAGATTCAAACGTAACAAAAAAATCACTGTGAAGATAACCGATGTGCCCCATCAATTTCTAACAAAAGGTGATATTGCAGCTAACTTCTTCTTCACTTTTCTTAAGTTTTCGCCATGACATTTTTATAGAGACAGGCAAGAATAGCACGTGCTGTACATTACTAATTACGTCAGTCTAGAAGCTGTTACTCATCTCAGTACATTTCATCATTCATTTATTACAACATCCGTAGGAAGTGATGAGACGTTCTATTCATAGTCAAGACACAGCTTCGTACGTACCTAACTGTTGTTTTAAAATTAGGGAAATCGTATACCATGCATCGGGCAGTTTATAATGAATTACAAACGTGTGGCAATGGGGTCGTTGGCCTTTGATCTATTTCTGTTCTCGACAGCAAGGGGAAGTTATACAACATAAGATTAAAGCACGATAACTTGTATTGTGTTTTTTTTATAATATTTCCAGAAACCCGGGCGTTAGGTGATTCGATATTTTTATGAGGACATTCCATCACAGTTCCTTATTATTTTGTGGTGTTCCTAAAAATAATTTAACACCTAGCAATCTTCCTATTTCTACTACTACTACCGTATAATGTTTAGTACAGTCAATGATACTTGGCTCTATCCGGTAGTAAGTTTAGTAATTTAGTTCATTTAAAGTAATAACACTGCAGATTCTTCAGAAAATTACCAAAAAATCATAAACATAAAATTGTTACAGCATTGAAAGTGCTTTTTTGTTTCCTACATCCTGGCCCACTTATAAAAATCAATAAAACTATTCCAGGACATAACACGCGCATTGACAGGACACGCGCTATTTTGTTACACACGGTATCTATAAATTTTCTTTTTTTTCCAACTCTCCTTTCGCAGGTAGGCAGAGGTTTATATTAATACATCACCTTTGTACCTATTTTTCTGTTACCTTTTTTTTGTATTTTATTAAATAAATTAATGGACTACCCAATACAAACCCTCAAGGAATTGTCAGCGAACTGTAGGGGCCCAGCAGGGCCGAAGCCTACTGAGGCCAAAGGTTATGTGAAAATGAAACCCGGGGCCCTGGGACGAAGGAAATGAATGGAATAGGGTAGGTTTTTAATCAGTAAGAGTCTGACACTATATCTCGCCCTACCCAAGGACCCAAAAACCAAAAAAAAAAACCCAAAACAAACTGTCACCTTTATAACGAAAAAAATAAATTAAAAAAATATTTATTTAAGTCTCACAAATTCGTATAATCTGTATGTTTCTTTCTTTAAAAGACAATTTCAGACAAATCTGCATAGTCTTTAAAAGAGACTTTGACCCCTGAGTTTGTTTCGGTGTTTCTTCTTAGGGTCGTCAGCTAGGAAACTGGCCTCATCTAGTTTAAACTGACGGAAAAAAACAGACGTGTAAAAGTATTTTTAAAACCTACTTGCAAAATAAATGTCATTTTTCATTTACAAAAAATAAAATATGCATAAATAAGAAAACCTAAAATAACCTGAAATATTAGTGTGATGTAATGATACTCGCATGAAATGCAGATAGTAAATTGTAGACTGTTCTAAAATTGTGAATGCTATACAAACATTGTCATCAGATTTTGTTGTAGTTTTATTGCATATTTTAAGAATCTACTAGAACTATGGAACTGAATAGAAACTTTAAGATTCGAACGTCTTTTTTTTTATTTTGTGAAAGTTGGTAAATGGTTGGGGATTTTGCTGACATTCATTTTCTGAATATTATTATATCTAAAACTACTTGTACTAATTAAAAGTTACAATATAAACACAGTACAAATAGATATTACGGATTTATAAATAGTAGCCTAGTTCGTAATAGTGAACAATGTTAGTTCATGTCGGAACTGATTTACATAGTAGCAAACATAAATGGATACTAAAAGAGGTAGGTCAGGTATAATTAATATGAAGCTTTGGTATTGTTCGAAAGAGTTACCCTGGAGCTAAAATGCATAGGGCAACTAAAGAAACACCACCCTTGGGGTTGGCCACGCCTCCAATTCCTTTGTTCTGACGTCATCTCAACGATCTGACACGTGGTCAGAACAAAAGAATTGGGGTCATGGCAAACTCCAAGCGTTCGCGCTTAACGAAACGATCATAACTTGGCTAGGGAGCAGGTGTGTGGTCGGACTCCGCTTAATTTAGAGGCAAGCGACTTGTAACCGTTTAAACCCCACTCTCTATTCAAAGCAGGTGAGACTCCCGGGTTGCAGATGATCAGAACAGGGAGTTGGTCCACTCAAGCCTCAGGAAAATTGGTCATCACGTGCTGCCGTACACGACGCTGCCCAGTAGAGACGCCTTTACTGTTACACTAGGAATGCACTTTAATAGGAGTTGTACAGAGGTTTGGGGGAGATGTTATGTTAAAAAAGGTCACGGGTCGCCTTCCGTTTGCTGATGATGATCACTGAAGGAGTTTTACTGAGCTGAAAATCCATCACTCTCAAGCCCAAAAGCCTAGGTGACTTTTGATATAGTGTTCGCCGATTTTATTGTCGGACTGGACAACGTGATATCTAAATGACTAAAGCATTTTTTTGTCAGCACGTGGTAAAGTATCAAAACGGATCAGACTATGATAAAGTATGATAAAGTATCAAAACGGATCAGAAATTTTCAAGCAGAAACTCATACAATCGATTCAAGCTGCAATTAGTTTTCGTAAAACTAGTTTATTCTTATGGCTCACGAGGATACTACAAAGATGGAAGGCATCATCTTATGTCATGGTTTAACCATGTGTCAAAATCTGTTCACCCATTGAGGTGTGATTGGATTACAAAGATTACAAACTTCTAAACATTTAGATTTTCTCATTTATCACACTGCTAGGATATAATTTGTCCGACATTAAAAAAAAAAAAACTTTCATTGAATTACTCATTACAAAATTTCTAACCACTTCACAAACCGGCGTAAAATAACTTGGCACCTATGAACAGCAAATTTTGTTTTTGATCTATATTAATTACTACTTGCTAACTGTTTGGAAAAGCGCCAAACGATCGCGTGGAGTCATTAACACGGCCGATTGTTCCTTTCCTAATATTATTATGCTCTTTTGTTCCAGGTATTTACATGTATACCGGCCGATATTTTATGTCAAGCGATACTGGAGTCTGGGAGATGTGTCGATACGTCTTTGAGCCATTGAATAAGACTGCCCCACCACAGTTAAATATTACCGGGTTGGAAGGAGATACTAAAACAAGTAAGTGGACTTTAAAATATTCTTAGAATAAAAATTTAGGCCTACTATCCAAGGACGTGTAGCTTTATAGACACATATTCGTAATTATACGCTTGGTACGCTTGCGTGAAGTTTACCTACAAAACCATGAAACTCTTACTTTAGTCTGAAACCTGTCAAATTTTGACTTTTATCTATGTTTAGTTAACATGTTCTTATGTCAATATACTCAATTCGGAAATGTGTCTTAAGCATTTGAAGTTGAGTATTTTTCAAACTCTACTTTGGCCGGAAAACCTGTCAAAAAGTATTAAAGCAGGGTTTGACACGTTCTTTTCTAAAAATACTTAGTTCAGGAATCCGGTCTTAACAGTCGAATAGGTCCGCTTGGGCTGAGTACCGCCGTATCCTTATGGATGTAATCGGCAGCAGCGACCTCGCGTTGAAAAAATGAGTCTGAAAGGTAAAGAAACCATTGACACAATTTACGTGATTGCAATTGATTCCGTAAAAAATCGTAAGTCGGGATTGTTACCACTCGGCCACCATAAGATTAGATTAATCAAATAATATGCAGTTATTCATCAAAATTTCGGAGGTTGAGTTTCAATTTTTGCTGTGTATTAACACAAATATCCCACAGGAAATCTCGTGACCAAACCATAAAAAATCGGCGAGCATTATACTTCAATTTGCATTAGCAAATCAAACATTACACCGTTTTATTTGAACAAGGTGACCTAACCGTGACAGCTTTTTGAAGGCTCGCTTTTAACTGACACAAATACCAGTACATTCGCAAACAATGCTACGCCGTGTTGATTTTGGTCGAAAAATTGCGAGGAATTCATCAACTGCGGTTGGAGCAGAAAAAAAGCGTCAGTATCTAATACATAAAAAAAAAAACGCTGAAATGTTTGAAAATCTCACGTGAATTTTTACGCCGTTCTAAAGCAAGCGTGTTTGTTTATTTTTTCCCTGACACCTTATGGTTTTACTCACTCAGTGTGTCCATTAGTTCCCGCTGGTTTACTTCAGTAAGAAATTGTTTTCTTAGTTAAGAACCACTAAATTAATCTTAACTAATCCCAAGTCTTGCAATTTGACTGACAGACGATTGGTGCAAAGTAACCAAAACACCATTTTCCTCTAAACCAGTTTTAATGAAACACTTAATAGGCAATAGGTGTTGTGTGATAGTTGTGGAATATATTATTATATATAGGGTGACTGGTAATTAGTGAATGATACTTAAACACGTGATTGTAGTCATGATAACAAACAACTTTTACTAGGGGACCAAAGCTGAAATCGCGAAAAAAATCAGCCTAACTTTTACCAGTTAGGCGAACACAAATTTACTGACCAGCAGATTGTTTTTCGCGATTTCAGGTCTGGTCCCATAGTAAAAGTTGTTTGTTGTACACATTCATTATGCGTACAGCTAAGGAGTGGAATTCCCTGCCAGAGTCTGTGTTTCCTGATAGCTATATCCTAGGGGTCTTTAAGTCAAGAATGAATAGGTTACTTCTAGGCAAGCGTGCTCCATCTTCGGCCACATCTTCAAGATAGTGGTCAAACGCGAGCCTATCAACAATAAAAAAAAAAAAAAGATTTGAAAGTTATTTCTCGTTCTGGTTCTGTGGAACATTGGCATCTTTTCGAGTTTGATTTCCAATAACAAATTAGAAACGAATTAATGAACAGACCTATTTCTGCTGATAGCAGCGATGGTGAGTTCCTGATTGACGGACAATGAACAAATAAACCTTGTACATCTTTCGTTGTAGTGAATAATTGACTTTACTCATAAGTTAAGAATATTTCAAATTGTGGAGGTGCTGTTGGTAGTGCAACTTCGAGTCAAACCAATTTTTTTATTTTAAGTTTATATAATATTACAAACTAATTTTTTTTATAACTTAATAGAAATTAACACAAATTAAAAATAACAATATAATTATACAAATCGGTAGCAAAAGAATTTATTTGTAAATAAAACTTTTTACAAAAAAAAAAAATACAACCGAATTCAATATAAAAAAAAAACACAAAAAAGTGCAAAATAACTTTAGTTTCGGTAGTCGGTGTTTCCATAATAGTTTAGTCTCTCCGTTATTAAACACCGACTTCCGAAATAAAGTTATTTCTTTTTTGTTACGATAGTTCTGCTATGATTTTTTGAAGAGTTCCGGTCTATATTATCTAAGTTCAAAACAATATTTCTATGGGACCAATTTGGGAGTTTAATCTTTGAATCAAAATAAAAGTTTTCAAAATCGTTCCACAATTGACTGAGATATCGGTGAACATACATATAAAAACGACGGTTCCGCTATATTTTTTTGAAGAGTTTCGTTCTATATCTTCGAAGTTCGTCATCAGATTAAAACAATATTTCTATGGGACTAATTCGGGAGTATAATCTTTCAAACAAAACATGTTTTTTTAAATCAGCCCACAATTGACCGAGATATCGGTGAACACACATAAAAAGAAACTCATACATAGAACCTCCTCCTTTTCGAAGTCGGTTAAAAAATTCATCCACATCGATATCAATGGAAAAACTGCCTAAAACGCTAGCAGCATTGCCACGTTGAATAGCAATGCTGTTTCGTCAACCGAAAAAAAATGCCCAGCCTAACCGAGCTGGTCACGCAAGCAAAATTTATTTCCAACTCTATGACAAGTCCCCAACACTTGTCTATACATAATCAGTAAGTATAGGTAATTGTTGGGGATACATTTGTACGGCCACCACATGTTTCCACACTAATATTATCCGCGTCATGCTATCCACCGTTGAATGGTATGCAAAACCGTACATTTGGCTAAAATGACGCGCGTTGTTGTGTTACTCGTAAATTCAACGCGTTGGCCCAGACGCAAGCAGTTAATCGCTCACAATGTGTTTACCTATTATTAACACCTACAAATCTGTCGTTATTTTCACGGTTTTCTCTTCACAGTTTGTGTTGGAGCACTTCGTTTGTATGTACGAGTAACCACTTATACAGCAATTACTTTTTGTTAGGAACAGTTTTTTTTATACTTACTGTTTCTAAGATATAACTGTTTAGTCTGTTCCTCTGCATAACCGTTTAGTTACTTTATCCACTCTCTGCTAAACATTCACTGAGAAGTTAATCTTCTTCACCTTCAAATTCGCAGTAAACAAAACTATTATAAAAATAGATGTATAATATACATCTATCTTTTCTAAGTGCTGAAGTGTGTATGGTCGTCATTACGCTTCTTAAAAACGGACCGGCTTCTTCGCAATTCAAAAATTGATTATACTGCAATTGCTATAAGTTGATGCGAGTGACAGTTGTCGAATTCGTACAATGTAGCTCAACTTCGGTCAAATATCTTCTTGCTTTTATGTTTACACGTGTTTTATTTAGACTATGCAAATTCATTGAAATTAATAAAATTAAGTTGTAACTATATAGGGTGACTGGTAATTAGTGAGCGTTACTTACACATGATTGTAGTCATGATAACAAGCGAAAAAAGTCTGGCAAGTTCAGCACATTTTGACCAGTTAGCCGAACTTCAGGTTTAGTCCCATTGTAAAAGTTGTTTGTTATCATAACTACAATCACGTGTTTAAGTATCGTTTACTTATTACCAGTCACGTTATTAAAGTAACTGCTTTTTTTAATAGGGTCATAATCTATGGTCATAGGATTGTCATTTGTAAGTCTGCGTCTGTGAAGAAATTCTTTTATTTTGTATTTTAATTTAAAATGAAAGATATATTTATTTTATTGTTAATTCACTCTGACACCCTCCAGCGTTTGATGGTCTATTAACAGTCCGCACATGTTATTGGCAAAATTGTGATGTCTTTTCCACAAAGGCTATTAATTAATAGTTGAAGTAATTAAAAAATGGATTATACTACAATTGCTATAAGATGGTGACGGCAGTATTGGATTCATACTATGTAGCTACCTATCCTTTTCTTTCATCTTAAAGATGCATATTTTTGTCCTGCTGTTATTCTACCCATCCTATATAAAAATACCTAAATTGAAATAAATGCATCGTGTCTGAAATTTATATCACGTCCTCAATATTCTTCGGAAGCATACATATGGCTTCATTATGCTTTACTATGAAATATTACTGCCCTCCGGGTACCAGCGGTCTCAAGAATTTAATAACACATAGTTATTTCAAGTTATATGCAATATTATTGAGTCATGTGTCATAAAGGCTGTTCATACTTACGAGTAATATTCATGTCGACGATCAGTCGAGACCAGTAATAATAAATACTTTTTCAATACACTTTCTCGAAAACCCGTTCTTATTACACTGCGTTTAGGCACGCAATGGGCGGTTTTCCACACTAGTGCGGAAAAGCCCCCGCCACAATTTTATTATAATAAAATTGTTTATCATATCAGGCTGGACACGCCTCAACATCCACGAGGCGTAGGTCAACCCCTACGAATTTTAAGTGTATAAAACGTCGTTTGATACTCGTGCAAATTTGTCACTGCAGCCCTCAGCTTTATAGCACACTCGCCTCCGGCTCGTGCGAATTCTGTCTCGGTAGCAATAACAAACTTTCTGCACATGTATCAAAATGTACTACACTCGGTGTCTGAATTGAAGAGTCAAGAACAATAACTTTTAAATGCAAAAATTTGACAGGTATTTAGGATTATGCAGGCTTAAAATAAACGAACACTGACAATACTCAAGAAAGAGGATTATCTAATATTAAAAATAATTAAAAAATCTGGTTTACTGGTTACATGTCTCCATGGTGCGAAAATTTTAACAAAACTTCTACTCATTCTTAATTGCTTAAACATAGTCGTATCTACAAATTAAAACTGGTGGTGTACACAGTACACAAATTATCATTACACAACTAACATTTTTATGCAGAAGATAAATACAGATAGTTTGAAAAAACGTTGCATTTTTAAAATATCTAATCACGTACCTAGCTAGTTAAAAAGGTGCTGGTACACCTAGCAAGTTTGAACAATGTTGTCAAAAATCAATCCATAAAAATTACACGACCGGACCGAGTCCAGGTCGTCGACGGCGCGTTCTGTTCCCGCGCACCTCAAGAAGCTGTCAGCAAACCGTAGAGACCCAGCCTGCTAGCTGCAAGCAGGCAGGGTCAAAGCCTGCTGGGGCCATGGGTCAGCTTCCGAAAGGAATACCCGGCCCCGGCACGATAGGCAACGAAGGAACGGGGTAGGTTTTTAGTCAGTAAGACTCTGACACTACTTCCCGCTCCACCCAAGGGCGGGATTTGTCATTTGGATGATTTTACCTACCATAAAAAAAAACATATTCTATCTTTCTGATTAATAGCAAAAGACTTCATTAGACATAGTAACTTACTTATTCGAAAGACAAAACGAAAATGGTTTATTTGGAAAAAAAAATTAATATATTAAGGCCCACCGATATCGGTACCAGAATCCAAGCCACCTGCGATCCAAACTCCAAAGCGAGGAACCTTCTAATAATATGAACCGTGTCCAGAATTGCTGCTTACTGAATCAAGTCCTTGCCTGCTATTCTCTAAGAAAACAGCCTTGAGTGCAGCGTTGCCGCAGCGACGAAAAATCAAATAAGTAAATTGGATTAACAATCTAATGTTTAGGTATACAAAAGTATCTCGTATGGTGGTGATCGTGACTCGTGGTTATTAAATCATTGATTGACATGACTAACTGTACAATAATCGCCGAGTCCACATCCAACATGTCGACAGTCACCCCAGCCAAGTCAAGACGCTTGATTTACTTATATTTTTGGATATTCACGAGGTTCTTGACACGCGGGGAATTATTATTATTAAATGAAGAACAACTATCTTTTGATCTTCATGTAGCGACATGTTTCTCTACCTAGCTATACATATTTCTCTCTCTAACTTGCTGAACCTTGCAGAGCAAGCGGAGTAAGAACTATCAAACACGCGAAGATTAAATGACGGTTAAGTAAAATCCAATTTTTTGTGAATCTTTCTTAATTTTTCTTGCCGTAAAAACCTCCAGCAAAAAATTTAAGTATTCCTCTTTCGGTACCAATAGGTATGTTAGCTTGATTCCGAATCTGAAAACTACATACTTAACATATCTATTGGGGCCGAAATAGGACTACTTCACAAAATTAAACTTAAAAAAAAAGATTATTGAACTAAGCAGTCCGCGTAAATATCCGCGTAAATAGTACGGATTTAATACATGTATTCTATATTGTAAAATCGTGAGTGTAATCGAATCCAAAAGATCATTCAACATCAACAAACCGGTAGCTGCAGTGCCAACTAGAACACTAATAGGTACATGTAAGTTACACCAATAAATTTACTGTAGAAAACGATTGCATTGGATGTCTACGTGACTATGAGCATGTACATAATTATGTATTTCGTCATTGAATTGTAAAATTTTATTTAAAATTATGAGAAGAGAAAACAAACCAATGATTTATGAAGTTGCAGTAAAAAATTTAATTAAGTGGATACGTCTGACATATTGATTTATCATCTAAACTATCAAAACGTTACTTATAATTAAAAAATACCTAATCTTTGATGTAATCTCCAATCTGATTTACTAACCTCCTATGATTCGGATATTTAGATACAATAACGTACCTATTTAGGGTTGAAAAGTAACGTACGGGCACGCATTTATTTTGGAATGACTTTTGGCCACAGTTTTATATATAAGGTACTAACAGTCTCAGAAGACGATGGTTTACCGTCAGAAAAAAAAAACTAAGCACCCGATTACAGGCCACCTATCGGGTTCAGTTGTGTTTTTGAAACATCCAGAGACCCACTTAAATATACATACAAAGTTTTATTCAAATCAGCCAAGCCGTTTAGGAATAGTTAGGTGACAAACACACGTATAGAAGAATTGTATATGTAAAGATATGAAAGAATGGTGGAGGGCAAGACGTTCTTGATTTTTTAACTTGATCAAATAAAAACCCGGGCAAGTGCGAGTCAGATTCGCGCACTGAGGTTTCCGTACAAAATTGCCTATGAAAACAGTTCAATTCCCAAATTGAATCCAGTAATGGCTTTTATGGTTTTTAGTATAAAAATTTATTTATACTGCGAAATTGAAGATAAAAAAATGAGTTAAGAATATTTTTCCAGATTGCATTTTTTTTTTGTGACGTATACCTAACTACAATTTTACAGTTTTCAGAATTTTCCCTATACTTGTGCTGTAAGACCTTGCTTCATGCCAAATTTCAGGATTCTAGATCAACGGGAAGTACCCTATGAATTTTGATTCCCGTGAGAGTGTCGAAATATACGTCTTTTGTGACATAAACGGCCGTATCTTTTCTCCGTTAACTTAGAAGTTTAATTGTTTCACAGCTTGAAGAGACGGCATACCTGAGTATTTGGTTTAATTTCAATTCAATACCTTCACGTATTCCAGAGATAAAGAATCTTACCAGACAGACAGAGAGACAGAAACACGGATCACAAACCGATCCTATAAGGGTTCCGTTTTCTCCTTAAATTGAGGTACGGTACCCTAAAAAAGAGCGTATTGTCATTTTTATTTAATAAAATTTGGAATACACTTACAGAAGTCGTTCTAGAATGTCATATCAATGTTTTTGCAGTGATATAGAAGTGAAAAATGTGTGCTGATCTCAATATAGTATAAAACAAAGTCGCTTCCCGGTGTCTGTCCGTATGTATGCTCGATGCTTGATCTTTAAAACTACTATTAATATTGTGATGCTGTTTTTTTAATAGATAGAGTAATTGAAGTAGAAGGTTTATAATATGTATAATATATGCATAATGTATTTACTAGGTATCACCATTGCAGCCGTGCAAAGCTGGGGCGGGTCGCTAGTTATCACTATTTTTCAAAAGAACTAGCTGTCACTTTTTTTGTTTATGCTTTGTTTATGTAGCATTTTTATTGTGATATATTAGGCAGGTATATGATTTTGAGTTACTGTTTTCTGTATTATATTTTACGAGAGCCATAAATTATGCTGTCATAAACGTTTTATTTGTATCAACTGCGACTTCTTTATTACCTTTGAATATTATCCAATATTATAACTTGCCACTTAATGAAATAATCTTTTAATAACTCTTTCTTTCCCTCTCTCGTAATTCATAAAATAATACAAGTTATGAGATGTTATGTTATCTATTTTTTTATCTTCATACTGTATATACAAATAGATACATAACATCACACACCACTTCTTTCTTTTTTTTTTGTGGAAAATCATCAATTAAGACCTCTTGCTCTGGGTGCGTATTTTTTTTTACATAAAAACATGCATGTGAAGCATTGTTAGATATCAATTTACATATTTTGCCATGTTACTACTTTAGCACAACACATCTGTGCTCAGCTACAGTGGTCTTATTTATTTCTTTTTTTATAAATGGTAAGTCGTCTACTAACTCCTCTCGCTCTGAGGCGAGTGAGAGAGACTGTTAGACTTATACTGAGTAAGCTCACCTGTTTTCCATCAGCTGCCTTTTGCGTTCCAGGGCCGCGGTAATTCTTCCGAACAATCTCGCAGCCATACTCTATTTTTTTTTTTGTATGATTTTAGTGAATAAAATTCTGACACGCCTTTTTACTCCGCTTTAGACTGGAAGAAGTATTAGATAATTTCAAACCTTAAAAAAAATGTACACCGCAAACCGGCCATGGCAAGCGATGTGTTACTTTTTAGATCGACACGTGAATATTAATATTTCAGCGACAACCTCTGGCAAGTTAGCAAGAAACGAAAAAATGTAGCGACTTTTTACTATACGCACCGTATTTCACCCACCACGACACGACAACACAATATACTACAATATGACATGCATTTTAGCCACTCCATCAGGAAAATCATGTTTTATTAAAAGTGCTCATTGTATTACTGGCCTAACAGCGACAGTGTTTTAGTCGCGCCGCGGGTAGTGACCTCATGTCGCGTTTAGATTGTAATTATCATTATCGTTCTACTAAACCCGTCTGAAGATACTCGTTTAATATTAAAGCTCGCAGATTTCACTGAAAATAATGTTTTGTTTTTTCTCTTCTATTATTGCAAACATCTGTTGCTTTGTTCGCGACAATAATAACATTTTTTTTTACAAAATACACACGTGCCACTTTCGCAGCCAATTCTGTACTTTAGCTTATTTATTTATTAAAACGGAGTGACAAAATGACAATAGCGCTGATAGACACAAATTATGAAAGCGTATTTTTTCACTAGTTTGATATAACATCAATGACTATGAGCCCATTTCTGAATTGAATATTTTGAGTTAAGAATGTATGAAAGCCATAGACAGGTTTAAGGATTAAGTAGTTTGAAAAATACTGAACTTCAAATACTTAAATCAGGGTCATCAAAGGTTAAGCAACGCTTGGCAGGACTAGCCTTTGGGTGGGTTTTTTTATGGTGGGTGAAAATCATCCAATGACAACTCCCGCCCTTGGGTGGAGCAGGAGATAGTGTCAGACTCTCACTGACTAAAAAACCGACCCAGTTCCTACGTTGCTTTTCATACTAGGGCCGAGCCTTCCTTTTAGAAGCGAACCTTTGGCCCTAGTAGGCTTTGACCCTTGCCTTTGAGTGGGTGACCATTTTAACATAAAGAGATTCCTCGAAATCTAGCACAAGTCGTACCAAGGGGTACCAAGAGAATGTCAGACTTTTACTGACTAGAACCCACCCATGTTCCTTTAGCTTTAGCCTTTTGCGTTCCAGGGCTATGGTGACTGCTCCATTTTCAAAATTTGAGATATCATTTACGTTATTAGTTTTGACATCTATACCTTTAATATGTTGTTTTCTTGAATGGGATGTTATAATTTTTGTTTGTATATTATTTAACATCTGTGTTCTACGATAAATTGATGTCACGAATTCATTATCCGCATTCTTTGTTTACGTGATATTTCGAGCAGAGTTATTTGTAATTCTGTTACTACCAACTCTAAATTATCTGTCATCGTCCAAGAATGTTTGGTTCACACAGTTTATTCTTGTGGCTGACTGGTTTCTGGTCTGTAAATTATTTAACGTTAACAGCTATGAACCGCGTGCCTATTAAATCATTAAACCAGGTGTTCACGTAAGCCATCGAAAAATATACGAAGAATCTTCCATAGCTGCGGAAACCGTCTACATTTTCACAGAGAGTAAACAGTTACTGCCCACACAATAAGATTTATATTCATCGATAAAAATACCACATTGGTTCCTGCGAGTCGCTAACTGCCCAAATCCGTTGATATCAATTGCTTTAGTCAAGTAAATAATAGTTAATTTTGATAGAGGTGAAAAAAGTTTCTGATTGCGCCCGCAACGGCATTTACCTGAGCCATTGGTGAGGGTATCATGAAACTGAGTATTCCAGTAACGAATTGCCCCGTATATCAAACTACGTTTTTCAATACACTAACAAAGAAATAAAATTTAAGTTCAAAAGTATTTTTGTCATTAAATTATTAAACACACAATGAAGGAGGTAATAAAATTTAATTTGCTTTTTCCCACGCTTAAATTCGTAGAAAAGCAAAGGTTTGAACCCGCTGTACATTCTAATAATTATGATAAATAAGAAATTCAAACAAAGTTTAATTTTTCATTAAATAAATTTCAGTGAAATAGTAAATTATGTAACTAGGGGATAAAGCAGTGTCTTTAGGTTGCGAGTGGCATGTTGAATTTCGAACGAAAAAACGGTCGCTAAGTTTTAATCCCGAACGTTAGTGAGGGATTAATATAATTAACTCGTTAGCATGCAAGGGAGTTAATATGTATAGAAACCTGAGTGAAGTGAGGAATTCAAGCCGCCCAAGACAAAGACAACTTAACCCCCGTGTCGGATGCTCTACGTTACTACTACTACTACGTTAGTAACCACATTTTTTTTAGTGGCCAATTTGATTTTTCAATAACTTATTTGATGCACGTAAATTTTCATTCACATGCGTATTTTTTTTTTATATAATATATAATGGCTTTTGACGTTTTAAATTCAAAGTCAAAGTCAAAGTCAAATCTTTATTAAATCTCATAATCTCCTTAGGAATAAAATGACTTTGCTTTGAGTGATGGCATTAACGAGCAGGTGGTGTAAAAATAAAAATATTATCAATAATTTAACGATTGTTAATTGTTATCTGTGACAAAACCATATAAAAAAATAAAATCCTTGAAAAAAATAAAATGAATTAAAAATCCCCGTGGGCAACATTGCATGTCGACCCTAATCTAATTGAGAAAAGAGCCAGTTTTGCAAAAAAAAATATATTGAAAATAAATTAAAACAGAATATATTATTTAATGACGGGAGTAAAAACAGTACCTACAGACAAAACTGCGGACTTTACGTCTAACAAACACCTACAATGTTACCAAACAGCTACAAATAAATGTGCAGTGGCGTTGTGAGGAACATAATTATCTTTCTTTACGATTTGCCCGAGTTGTATAGTCGTTAATCTGTTCTTGTGTGCATCTTCTTGCTAGAATTGTTTTTTAGTTTTCATTTGTAAGCCAGAAACTATATTTTTAAGTAGGTGTGCAGAGAAATAGCTAAGTGGCTATCTTAACCCTCTTGTGACTACCGACCTTTATAACGCCACAAATAGACTGTTTTTTTTTTATGGTAGGTAAAATCATCCAATGACAAGTCCCGCCCTTGGGCGGAGCGGGAAGTAGTGTCAGACTCTTACTGACTAAAAATCTACCCCGTTCCTTCGTTGCCTATAGCGACGGGGCTGAACCTTCCTCTCAGAAAACGGCCCTTGACCCCAGCAGGCTTCGACCCTGCCTGCTTGCAGTTAGCAGGCTGGGCCTCTACGGTTTGCTGACAGCTCCTTGAGGCGCGCGGGAACAGAACGCGCCGTCGACGACTTGGGCTCGGTCCGGCCGGTTACCGGACGATCGGACAGCGTGCTACCCATTGCACGCCGTCCGCAAGCCCGCGCCTACGGTGGCCGGAAATCGGGATAGGAATCCCGGTGGCGGCTCGGGCGAGCGCCCCGTTGCCTCTGCCTGATGCGGTCAGCCTCCTCCTTTGACAAATAGACTGTTGGATCTAACCGCCAATTTACATGTTTAATGTTTTTTAAACAAATATCGCCTTACATAATTATAATCAGAAAATACAGAATCGGACGGTCAAGTGCAAGTGCGAATCGCCCTTGAAGCTTGTACCATTATCTACACATTCTTTGTTGCATAATTTATTATAATCTAGCGGCAACAGAAATACATTATCTGTAAAATTTCAACTGTCTAGCCATCACGGTTCATGAGATACAGCCTGGCGACAGACAGACGGACAGAGGTGTCTTAGCAATAGGGTCTCGTTTTTACCCTTTGAGTATGAAAATCTTCCTTCTTCTACTGCTCAATGATTGTGATTTTTCGTTAGGTATACAACCTTATTTACCGAAACACGGGTCTAGTATTTTAAGCAAAGAATCTATGTATCAAATTTCATAACTGTATCATGAAAAACCACAGAGTTATAAGCTTTTTATGTTACCTAATTGTCCACACAAACACATGGTCACCGGGCCATCCGGGCCACAGAGGGGTTATTTTGCGCCCGCACTCAGCTGGTGTCTAATACCCACTATGACCTGCCTGACCTGTGTTTTAATTAGTGTTGGTAGTGTCCAACTTGTGACTTTTTTAAAATATTTTCGGGAAAAAATGGAGATGGTGTAAAAATTATTAGTATCGATTCAGTTACAGATTCTGAACAAACTACGAGTATATATTCAGCTTTTGCACATAGTAAAAATAATGTTGTATATGCAGACAAATTTACGACCAAAAACTAGTTATTTCGGTAAATCAACTGAGATGTCAACAAAACTTGTCATCACATTGTTTAATTATTAAATTTCTCCTATTATGCGTCATGTTGGATTTTCCCTTCCTCTTCAATATGCACACGCATATCTTGGCACCAACCTCGTTCATTAGTAATTCAACACATTGTTTTTAAATGCCCTACCTACTTACCTATCTATTTAGGTTTAAGTAATATATAAATTCTTGTGTTACCAGACTTCTCCGAAACGGCTTGACGGATTTTTACGTATTTTTTTTGTATGTTTGTTAAATCTGAAAATAGGTTGCCGGCCATTTAACCTCCTTCCCCCCCATGTTTTTCTTTAATAAGTTTAGGTATATTACAGATTTACGTTTGCTGAGTCAGCTAGTCTATATAGAAAATGTTTGTAGGCAATTTGATTCAATTTTCTTAAATTGATGTTTACGTTGATAAAAAAGTAATCCAAAAAATTGTTCTGCTAAATAATTTGTCCCTTCTGTGAACATTTTAAAAAATAACTTCCGCGCATTTGTTCATGCACTAATAATATAAAGGACAAAGTTGTTGGAGGAGGTTGTTGTAGTTGTTGTTGTGCTTTTACGCCCACACAGCTAAACAGATTTGGATAAAACATGGGTACACCAGCATAAAACAGGATTTTTTAGCACTTTTAAAAAAGTCCACAGCACTTTCATAAAGACTGGTATTGATAAAAACACTTTGTTAATCTATATAATATAATATATAAAAGCGAAATACCACTCACTGATTAATTACGAAATCTCAGTAACTATAACACCTACAAGAATAAAATTTGGCAAGTAGGGTCCTTATAGGGAGTAGACGTCCGCTAAGAACTGATTTTACGAAATCCCACCCCTAAGGGGGTAAACCGACTTTCAGGCAGGCGAACCCGCTGGCTGAAGCTAGTGTGATTTATGGATAACTGCACAGCATTGATCACAGTATACACTAACTTTAAACACTACACTAAGTCAAAAGGTGTAGTTCTAGTTGTCTACGCACTAGGTCCATATTACAGCTGGATCGCCTGAACATTCTCATGTCGGTGAAGTCTGTGTTCGTGGGATCCAGCAAATTGAATTTTTTTTTTTTTGGTAGGTAAAATCATCCAATGACAAATCCCGCCCTTGGGTGAGGCGAGAAATAGTGTCAGACTGTTACTGACTAAAAACCTACCCTTCATTCATTGCCTTTGTCCCGGGGCCCGTGGTGACATTCTCACATAACCTTTGGCCCCAGTAGGCTTCGGCCCTGCTGGACCCCTACAGTTTGCTGACAACTCCTTGAGGCGCGCGGGAACAGTGCGCGCCGTAGACGACTTGAGCTCGGACCGGTCTGTTACCGGACGGATGGACAGCGAGCTACCCATTACCCACCGTCCGCGAGCCCGCGCCTACGGTGGCCGGAAATTGGGATCGGAATCCCGGCGGCGGCAGCGGCGTGTGCGCCTTTGCCTAATGCGGTCGGCCTCCTCCTTTGCTAGCATTACTGCTTCGCAAAAAGAGGCGACCGCCTGCCACTCCTCCTCGCTCCGGAGCATGGCTTGAACCAAGTCCCGGCGCGAGAGATCGCCGCCGATCGCCCCCACGAGGACAAGGCGATGCTCTTCCCAGTAAATTGAATGATGGTAATGACTTTTAGTTACTATTCTAACTTATAACTATAGTTATTTTTCAATTTATATAATAACTAGTGTCCCGCCCCAGCTTCGCACGGATGCAAAGGTGATATTAAATATATTTTGCATGTACCTTTTATACATATAAACCTACCTCTTGAATCACTCTATCTATAAAAAAAACTGCAACAAAATCTGTTGCGTAGTTTTAAAGATCTAAGCATACATAGGGACAGACAGTGGGAAGCGATTTTGTTCTATACTATGTAGTGAAAGTATCTGCTTGTTTACAATTCACAAAAATATTTTTATCACAGTGTGTCACAGCAAAAATGTTAAGTATTACGAATAACAGAATGCGAGTAGCACTACTGTTTATGATAAATTCATCGTAATATTATTGCCTACAGTTAAAATATTTCGAAATAGTTTCATAAGAGCCCATCGTCTGGTCTATATATCAATGTGAAGACGGTTAGCTTCATACAGGTGTAGCTTCAAAGAAATTTAGTAAAATTAATGTCTTGTTACGAGTTTTATGTATTTCAATAGTTTAGTCACGTGGGCTGTGACTTAATTTTAGGACAAAAATAAACTTACTTTTTATTGATTTTTATACTTCGTACTCAAATTCATTTTTAGGGTTCTGTGCTTCAAAAAACGAAATCCTTATAGGATCACTTTGTTGTCAGTCTGTCGGCCAAGACCTTTTATCTCGAGAATTCGCGGAGGTATCGAGTTGAATATTTGTTTGAGATTTATTTAAAGCTCTGAAAAAATCAAAATTCTAAAAACAAAAAACAGAGGATACGGTCGTTCAAATCGCAAAAAACGTATACTTCGACAATCTCAAGGGAATCACAAATTCATATAGTACTTCCCGTTGACCTAGAAACCTGAAGTTTGGTATAAGGCAAGGTCTCGTAGCATAAATATAGGAAAAAATCTGAAAACTGAAGTTACGTTACAGAAAAAAAAAAACATTTTTACGATTCGGAAAAATCTTCGAACTCAATTTGAGAATCGAACTGTTTTCAGAGGTAAGTTTGTGCGGAACCCTCTGCGTGCGAGTCCGACTCGCACTTGTCCGGTTTTTTTAAAGTAAGAATTCACCCAATGTCGTCTCTCGCATTGGGTAAAATGAAAGGGCGTATTGTGTGTGACTTTTATTGGCTAAAACCACACCTGAGTTCTTTAGTTACCTTTTGTGTTCTAGGACAACGGGTTTTATTTAAAAAAAAATCATGTTGTTCTTTCGGCCCCTGCTGCTATTTATACCGTATTTCTTGCCATCTCTTTGAGGCATGCGTGGAAAATATTCAAATTCATTTAGATAATAGTTTTCACTATTTATAATCCAGGGATTGATCTACTCATGTGCCAAACATCCCAGTGATTATAATTACACAAACTTAGCATTTCTCATTTATAATAAGTTATGTAATTTATCTTGCCCTTACTTCATATTTATATTGTATTTACTGCAGATCATATTAGGAATCTTAGTCTGATTCGGTCAGTTTTCAGTCAAAAGTTTTTGAATAGAATTGCTTCGCTTGCATATGCATTTCTATTAAGTGCGTAAGCTACGCACCATTCGTATTTTTTTTTGTAACCGTTGCCCCACACGAGGTATTAATTCTGTATCGTAGGTGTGTTCACGAACAAGTAAACTTACATACACAAAATATTCAAACCCGTAACAGCTTCCTGTAGGCCAAACAAATATTTTTTCGCGACACACAGTGCCAATCTCTTAACCACTGCACTGTCTATACCAACATGTGTACCTACAGCTTGTGTGATACCTAAGCAGATTTTTTATTTTATTTTTATTAACAGGGCACATTAACAACTTGTTTACTAAATGTTCTAAATTACATATTCATGTAAACAAATCAATTAAGGCTTATATACTCATCACTCACATAGTGATGGTTCAAAATTATAAAGTCACGTATAACGTATAAATTAAATTTAAAGAGATAAAGCGGAGTAACATGATAGCGATGGAAAGAAATGGATTGTATAACTAATGAATGATACTGATAAAAACACGCAAGAGCCAATTAAAATATAGTATAATATAATAATTTAAATAGAACAAAGCAGACATCAAATAAACATTTATAACCAAAACAAACAAGATAATGACAGAGTCAAATAAACATTTTGTCCTAAAATTAAAAGAGTGTAGCGTAAAAGGAACGCACTGCCAGCCAACATTCCGTATATTATAAATATATTTGAAATAATTAGGTACTTACCTAAATCAAATAAATGGATTAGAATTTATGTAAATAACTTGTCCTTATAACTTGTCTTTTACTTATCAAAAACCATAAGTGTGCCTTCAGTTGCCTTTTGCGATCCAGACACACTGTTACTCTTTCGAATAATCCTGAAACCCATACTGATTACATCTTTACATTCTGATTACTCTTTTTTGTTCAATTATGTTCATACACGTATATACTGACCAACTACCATTACAACCTATGTATCAATTTCACTTAAAAAAATAGGGAAAAATATTAAAAAAAGAAAGACGGTAAAGCATTTATATTATTCTGTCGTAGAATTTCTATCAACCTTTATGTGTTCATATTGTCGTCAACTTACCTAAATAAAAATCGGATTGCATGGTCAGTGAGTCCGAGCGTACTCCGGGACACTGACGATTCGGATGCCCCTGACACGGCACGACAGCTATGTGAACGAGTTTGTACAAATTGTACGTAACCGATTTTTACCCCGTCCCTAACGGAACACGGCAGGGCCAACCCGGAAATGTGTGGATAGCCGGCTTTAGGCGGTACGAAGTTCACTGGATCAGTTAGTAATATAATAATCTGTAATTAGTAGATATTCAAAGTGAATCGAAAAGCACTAGGAAGAATTCCTAACTAAAATAATCATGAGTGTAGGTATTAATCTTCTGGTAATTCAGTGACTCATTAGAGAATTGTTTATATTGCTCAGTCGATCGAAGCGCTAGACTCATAGAAACATGTACGTACTGTGAGAGTGTGACCGAAATAGAACTTAAATACCGCCATCTATTTCCCTTCAGCTCATAAAAGTCTGGTTAAACTCAAGTCCTAGACTAGTTCTGTTGACTGAAGAAACTTTGAACATCACATATCTTGGCAGACGTAGTGGCGATCGTAATTTAATTACTACTATTAGCATGTAATTTTCATTCAAATTTATGATCCAGATTATCATTTGGGGTCAATTGTTAGTCAGAATACCATGCAATACGATGTCATACGATTTCTGAGTTACCAATATAATGTTATCTTCCTTTCCTGCCCCTCATATTTGACGGCCTGCGCCTGGCCAGCGCTTTCCAAGATCTGAATGTAGCGTATGATATAGCTGTCTGAAATGTTACGTAGTACACCTTTCTTTTAGGGTTCCGTGTCCAAAGAGTAAAAACGGGACCTTATTGCTAAAACTTCACCGACCATGTCTGTCACCAGGCTTTGTCTCATGAATCCTGTAGCTAGCCTAGCTAGCTTCGCTGGACAGTTGAAATTTTCACAGAGGATGAATTTCTGTTGTCGCTATAAAAACAAATACTAAAAAACCAATAAAATAAATATTTATGTGGGACTTCCATACAGCAGACGAACGAATTTTTTTCCAGCTTTTTGCTACGGACTATACGGAACCCTTCGTGAGTGAGTCTGACTCGCTCATAGCCAGTTTGATTATGGATAGGTTCGCGCTTGACCACTATTTCATCTGATGGTAAGTGATGATGTGTTCGACGACATCGACGAACAAATTGAGACGAACAGAAAATAATAATGAAAATTTAATCGTTTTATTAGTATTGAAACTATTAAATTAGTTGTAAGCATTACAAATGAGATTTAAATGATGAAACAACTCGTAAACGTTGATTAATATATCTGAAGACTGATATTATTCGGCCATCTTAAAATATATAAATCACGTGAGCCTTTAGCCACATCATTTAACTCGGTGATCTAATCTTTTGACATTAAAATTTATGACTTGTCTCTTAACCAAGAGAACTCAAACGGAAACGTGAATAGCAATCGTTTGTTGGATTAAAATTACACTCGGTATCGATAAAATTGAATGCCAAATGTTAGTGAGAAATATATATCGAATCTATTTTGATTTCATAATTATTTAGACTCAGCCAGTCGTGTGTAGCGCACGTGTTGGGTAAATACTTGTAATGAACGCCGGTAAATATAAGTACAAATCGAGTATTTTGACGCTAAAAAAGAAAGCAAAATCTACTTTCCATTAGGAATCTTGAAATTTGGCTGCATATTGCAAAAGTAAAAGAAAAAATATAAAGTAGTAATGTCAAGCCTTGAGCACAGGCGTAGAGTAGCCAGCCTTTCGGTTTTACAGGAAGCATTTTGGAGAGTGTGCGCAGGAATTACATGACTTGATTCGGCCATCTTAATTCTACCTTCGGACATTCCAGCGTATAGCGAATATCCAACCTTACGTTGTTCCTCAAGGAGTTGTCAGCAAACCGTAGGGGCCCTGTAGGGTCGAGGCCTAGTCTGGGGCTCTGGGAAGGTATGAAAATGCATACCAGGGCCCTGGAACCAAGGCAGGGAAGGAACAGGGTAGGATTTTAGTCAGTAAAAGTCTGACACTATTTCCCGCTCCGCCCAAGGGCGGGATTTGTCATTGGATGATTTTACCTACCGTAAAAAAAAAAAAAAAAAAAACCTTACGTTGTTGAAACTTCTACGGTACGGACGAAGCGTTTTGTCTCGTCCTTTATACCGCGTACATCGAGAGAATGGAACAGTTTGCCTGCTGCGGTCTTCCTGTCCGATTATAATTTAGGTGTCTTCAAGGCTAGAGTGAATAGGCTCTTAATAAACTCGCGTGCCTCACCATCAAGGTTTGCATCACTGCTTAATATCAAGCACTAGTTTATATCAAATAAAAAAATGTAACATTGAAATGTATGAGACTATGCCCACTAGAACGCTTCATCATCGACTAATACCGCCATGTGCGAATACGGAACATGTCCGCACCGACGATATACGAGTACGCCAAACCGGTGCGCGCAGGCGATAAAGCAATCAGCATGCGGGTTATAACCGCGTATGATAAACGGGCGGGATATGCTGTTGATACTTTTTAAAATACATAGTAAGGGTCAGTGACGGGGCAGCAACGTGTGTCGTCAGGAGTATAAAAAAATATCGTTGCATACATTTTAGAACTCGATTACACACATTCGACGCCGAGCCATCAACGAGGCGTCAGTGTCAGCGCCAACACTGCACCCTGTCCGAGCCTTCCGATTCCACGCCGTGTCATGCCCGTGTTAATATTTTTTCCTTGAAGTTTGTCAACTTTATTTTTTACGAGGCACGGAAGCTGGGTATTGGCACGGGCACGTCCCTCTACTGACCCGGCACGGATGTGTGGCGACAAACTTTAATCCGTGTTGTATTTCTTTCCTTGCTTTATCATCGAACCGCCAGACATGCGGTGATGCGCTACCGGTACATGCTGAACATCTGACCTATGCGCACAAAACGTTTTGGGAATATATTAATTCTGCGTACATCTAAGAAGTGGAAGACTCGACCAACACCTTAGGAGGCTCTCGTTAGGCGGCTGGATCAAGGGCTTGATTCAGAAAGCGGTAATCCTGGACACGGCTCGTATTGTTAGGAGGTTCCTTTCTCTGGAGCCCTGCCCGCCGGTAGCTTGGACCCTGTTCCCGATACCGGTGGGACACTATTTTTTATATTTTTAAATGTTTTTTTTTTATGTGTTGTTTGTTTACCTTTTTATTGACGGATATTAATCATATTGTTCAGGCAAAGGTATTCCAAGTAACCAGTCCACATAAGCCTCCCAAAGCATAAACTTGGTTTTCCATGTCACAATATTCGTATCACGTTTGATGAAAATTGTCTAAGGGACCTCTATAAGTTGGATTCGGCCCCTCGTAAGTCTTCGAAAGGTCCAAAACCCCAGCATTCTGAGATAAATAAATAGGTCAAAATGTCACAATATTCGTATCACGTTTGATGAAAATTGTCTAAGGGACCTCTATAAGTTGGATTCGGCCCCTCGTAAGTCTTCGAAAGGTCCAAAACCCCAGCATTCTGAGATAAATAAATAGGTCTAATATTAAAAAAAAAAAATCTTTCAAAATGCATCAATAAAGTGGAAATAGTTTCCAAGTAAAGAGGGAAGGGCAGGAGAAAATTACAAGCGTTCTGTTTTTGCCAGATGGCTACCGAACCTTAACACTTCGATCCACAACTACCCAACTTGTTCATACAAAAGTAGACTCTAAACATCGGAATTAAGGCCTATAGTGGCGTGGATGTGAGAGGACACCGGTGTCCTCTGAGCTAGGACAGATTAACTAGAGTAAACTTTTCGCACTACATTCTACATAGTTCTATACACATTCTGCAGCCGTTCTAAATTTTCCAGGTATACTTGCCGCAATGCGATAAACCGCAAACGGCCCCGCTTATCCGGCAGCTAGTGAGTACCAGGCATACATAACCTGGTAAGGGTTGAGCGATAAGCGGTAAACGTCCGGTAGTAAGCAAAGTGAAACGTCCGCTAGTACCTCACTAGCAGTGACCTACTTATAATACGAGTATACAGCGAAATAGTGGATATGTTTACCCTTTTTCTTGCGAAGTACTCAGTTTGGTAAACTTTGATGGCAAAAATACGAGTACCATTAAATGTATGGAGTTTAGGCGTGTATTCGTGTATAACGCCAGCGGTTACGGGTTGTCGCTTAGTAACCGCCTTATAATTATGTCAGATAGAAAATAAATATAATATACTAAGCAGTTCAGACAGTTATTTTCACAGAAATATTAAAAATGTTTTTAATATTTCTGTGGTTATTTTATTCACCAGCCCACAATCACAAGTAACTAAAGTGGGGAACCCGACGTGATAATAACAATGCATAAACAAGATTCTAGGGATATTTTTTTTTTTAAATTTAATTGTATTGTGTTTATTATCCGACTGATACATAGGGCGGTTAGCGTCAACGTTACACAAGTATACATGCCTAGACCTTATAAATGTAAAAAAAAAAAAACGAAAACAAACAAAAAACTTTAAGTTTATTTATAATATGCATATTTTTTACATTTACCACTAAAAAATATAGTCTATGTCTGCTAAGATGCAGTCATGGTAAAGAAACCAAATATCTTAATAATATTTTTATTTTAATAAGTTTAGTTACTTAACCGTTTATTATTTTGGGTTGGGTTAGGATAGCTATAGTATTATTCAGGATTTATAGTACTTATACTAAGCTTATCATTGCATAACTTTATACATGAAAATAATTTATAAGCTATAAAATTTAGCGATTAGTGTAGCTATATACTTATTAATGAAGGAATTTTTAGAATCGGTTTAGTCATTTTAGAGATTACCCCCTAATTTCAAACTTAAAATACCTCGTCATCTAATTTATAAAAACATCTAATATATAAAAATCTGTTGTCACAGTGTTTGTTATCTAACTCCACCGAAACGGTTTAATTATTTTTTTTGTGTAGGTACAATACTTAGTAGGTTTTGGAGTACGGTATAGGCAATTTTTTACTCTCTTAGATACACCCCATTTTTTTTTTGATAATTAAATTTATATGGCTGAAAAATATTTGCTGGATTAGTTAGTAATGTTATTATTTATTTATTGTATACTTTATTGTACATCATTACACATACAATAGGAAACTAAAAACTAAAACACATACATACAATGGGCGGCCTAATCACATACAGCGATCTCTTCCAGGCAACCTAGAATGGACAGTAATTGCCTGGACAAAAAATGAGGCTGTCAATGATGTGACAAAACTAGTATCATCCCTATTTTTTAATTAGTGCTCAAAAAAATGGGGCTCAATCAGTCCCCGTTACTGATCATATTGGTGTAGTCAAAAGTCAAAAAAACGAAATCCTAAAATTATCTACGAAAATTTGTCATTTGGTAAATTTATAATTGAATCAATCATTCATAACAACTACTACTAGAAAATACTAAGCGCAGTGTTTTTCCATTTTTATTGACATTCTTTCATTCATAAACAATAACCTGTACAATGTTTCCATAAATTGAGTGAGATTTTGGGATATAAACAAACGCTCATAACTTTGCTGTTTATGAATATTATGCATTGAGACTTTACTTAACCTGTTGAATATCGTAATTAGAGACACAATAGAAAGACAATAGGTGTGCGGACGTCGGCGTCCTCATTTGCCATAATTAAAAAATAGTGGTGTATACTTATTGGTGAAGGAATTTTTAGAATCGGTTTAGTCATTTTAGAGATTACCCCTTAATTACAAACTTAGAACATCTCGTCATTTAATTTATAAAAACTTTTTATATATAAAAATCTGTTATCACAGTGTTTGTTATCCAAACAATTTTTTTTTTTTGTGTATACTTAGTAGGTTTGGGAGTACGGTATAGGCATTTTTTTACTCTCTTAGCTACAGCCCATTTTTTTTTGATAATTAAATTTATATGGCTGAAAAATATTTGCTGGATTAGAAAGTAATATTACCTATATCTATCACTAGCTTCTGCCAGCGGCTTTGCCTGCGTGATAGTTGGTTTACCCCCTTAGGGGCGGAGTTTCGTAAAATTCGTTCTTAAAGACGTCGGTTAAGAGCGAATTTTACAAAACTCCACCTGGCCATTAGATACACCTTATAAGGAACCTACCTGCCAAATTTTAAGTTTGTAAGTGTTATAGTTTCTGAGATTTCGTGATTTATCAGTGAGTGGTATTTCGCTTTTATATACAGATAAATAGTATAAATGTGTCCATATACTTTGTGGCAAATTAATATATTTTTTTCTGTTTTATTTTTATAAATAGGTACTAAAAAACTTTTTCTCGAATTCATCCGATCTCCGTCTAAACAACGAAACGCTCCATTATAAGTGAAATACTTCAATAAATCTTTTGTACCTTGCACACGCCAATGTTTTGCCACGGGTTTGCTTTTAAACGTTTCGAGATGTTGAACAGACAGACATTACTGTCATGACGAATACACAAACAAGTGCGCCCAACACATACAGTTGTGTATATTATATGTATAAAACAGGAATGAATAAAAATCAGCCAAATGCTAGTAAGAATCGTACATTATTCATTTGATGCTGCCAAAACTAATATTGTTTACCTGATGACAGACGCCGCAGTAAGTGGTAATCTGTCTAAATAAAAGACAGTCCTGACTCACTCACTGACTAACTCATCAACGCCCAGCCCAAACAAACTCTTGGACTTAGAACTTTGAAATTTATTGTACAAAGGTTTCTTTTATAATGTAAAGAAATAATAAGAAAGGATTTTTTAAAATTCGTCCCCTAAGGATGTTTTTAATATCATGCGGAATTCATTGTGCATGCGATTTTGCTCCACATTGTCATACAGAAAATATAAAACGGCAAAAAAACTCATCCAGCGTATATTTGCGGAAGTTACGCATGCGGAGTCAATCAACATGCAGTCCCTACAGTTTGCTGACAACTTCTTGTGGCGCGCGGGAATAGTACGCGCCGTCGACAACTTGGGCTCGGTCCGGACGGTTACTGGACGGTATTGCGAGCTACCCATTGCTCGCCGTCCGCAAGCCCGTGCCTACGGTGGCTGGAAGTAGACGACGAATGTGATCCTATTTGGCACATTCTTGTATAACTCTAAAAAGTTAGTAAAATAATTTGACAAGCCATTTTTATAAAAAAAAAAAACTATTTGTAAATCAGTTTTGTACCAAATATTTCTGCTATGCTATTTTCAGTAACAAATTCACAATACCATCAAGGAGGTACTTACCAAGTCTAAAAGTGCCAAGTCCGTTCCAAGTAAAATACAAATGTAATTTTTTATCGAGATACCAACGTTTTTCTCGAGTTTAATTCAAAGAGAGCGATGGAAGTTAAGAAGAAAATAATACTTACTGCCTCTTCTCGGAACGTACGTCTGATGTGCCAGTTAAATGCTTTTAGATCCTTTTTATGAAACTCCAAAGTATTCATTAATCAAATAGAAGATTGTTGGTTTGTTGGGATAATACGTTTTTTTGGGAGATTTTTTAACTAAAGATATTTTTTTCTTATAATTATAAATGATTTGTTGCTAGTTGCTACCAGTGGTTTCGCTTGCGTGAAAGCAATTTTCTTTATACAAACTGTTTTACCTCCTTTGCAGGTGAATTCTGGAAAGTCATCTCTTAGTGCATATTTACGTCATCAAAGGAAGCCCTGCCTTGCAAAATTTCCCCGTAATACCCTACTACTGTGCGTTGATATTTCACTTAAGGGCCGGTTCTAGTCACTGTTTTTTTTGTATGAACTTCGCTCGGGATTATGTCATCTTCGCGGCCCCAAAACAGCGGATTTATTTTTATATAAAAAAAAAACAACAACTATTCAAGATTTTTGTTCTTGCGAAGTGCTTTTAAATAACAAGCTTTATTTATTTTTTGTAACTTTCAAATAGTTCGAAAAAATACGTTTGAAATCGTAAATTAGGGTCAGATTCACGATTTTTTTTTATCGAGCCAACTAATTTATATCGTGTTTTCATTTTTGCCAAGCCCTTGGCCATATAGTCAATTTTAATAAAATAAATTTTCATGGTGTTCTCTTTTATATTTGTGGATTTCCATAGGTTTAAAAAAGGTCAAAATGAGTAGAACCGGGCCTTAATCAGTTTATCCTTACATAAATATAGATTATAAATAGTTTGCCATAATATTCTAAGCTTCCCACTCCACTTGTATCATTTGCTATGGTCATCAAAAATACTCTCAAATTATAAACGTTTACTGTTCATAAATAACGAGCTAAAGCTGCGAATTTGAAAGAGGGTAGAAATCATCACCATTAACGATTGCATCACTGCCTATCATTAGGTCTGATCGCAGTCAAGCGTTAGTTTATATCTGTTTAAAAGAAAATTTAAAATGGATGATCATAATATGTGCCTCCTATAGGCATTTGTAAGACTTTTTCCAACTTACAGCCAAATTCACCAATAAACTAATCGCGATTCGTTCAAACAAAACTCAGTTTGAGTGACTAATCGAAATTATAGCTTTATTTTGCGTTTCACCACGGTGAATTAAACCTAGTTTACGCTAAACTCAGCTTCAATTCTTTTATTGTCGCCCATGTTTATGACACGGTTCTTTAAACTAGATTACGCTGAGCTCAGTTTAGTTGAACTAAGTTTTTTTTTTAATGATGATATCAGCCCTAAGATGTACTACTAATATGCCTCCACAACCCAGCAACCAGGTAACACAATACCCCTTGGAAAGAAATAAAGAAAGAAAAAAAACAAAAACAAGTACTGAAAGATAAGACGCTTGTGTATAGTGTCTTGTTTTGTATGATTTGTTGGCTTTTAACAATCCGTAACAACAGTCAAAGATCTACAAATAACAAGCGAGATTGACGGCAGCACGTAGAAATCTCAGAATTTTAAGATAGTTATCTATCCATAGTCTGACGTTAAACTGTCAAGCCCCAAGCGTACACCGGCGGTCTGCACACCTATTGTCTTTCTATTGTGTCTCTAATTACGGTATTCAAAGGATAAGCATTGATTAACCTTGGGGATTGACGTGCGACTGTAATAACTTAACCACATCCACCTCCTCCTCCCCTTCCCTCCCAACCTCTTTATAATCATCATCATCGGTTCAGTCGAAAGACGTGCCCTGGTGGACATAAACCTATCCCCCAAGTGTCACCATAATGACTGGTCTTGCGTTTCTCGCATCCATCGGATTCAAATGACCCTATCAGGTTATCTGTCCACCTTGTGACCAACCAGCGCTGCATCTTCTATTACGCGGTCGCTACTCCAAAACTTTTCATCGTCAAATGTTCTGCAAACTATGTACATTTGACTGGCTTTTTGGTCTTGTGATTAGTAACCCTAACTGCTATGCCGGAGGTCGTGGGTTCGATTCCCACCCAGGATAAATGTTTATGTGATGAGCACGATCATTTCGTCGACCGTAGGTTCAATTGAGGTAAGGGACAAAATACGATTTTTCAGGAGAGGCCGACAAAGTTTTTTTTCGGACTAAATCGCCCATAACTTTTTTTGTTATTAATATTTTTCGGATCTGATTTCACACATAATCTTGTATTTTAGTGCTCTATCTACATGTGTAACATTTATTTAAATAACTTAGCTAATTAAGAAAATTGATGTCCCTTACATCAACGTATTTTGCTATTAATGTCCCTTACTGACCAAGTATCTTGTAGTCCCGTCCCTTACATTAAATTGACCTCTATGTTGGATCCAATCTATTAATGAAAAAATAGTGTAAAGGACTTGTTGAAAAATTTTATGAAAAAAATACAGTGTAAAGAGATTTTTGACAGAAAATGAAGTACACACTTTTGAGGTACGGATATCTTAAATTTGGAAATCGTTACAAGAAATCATTTAAGAGACAACAAAATGTATTAGAACCGTGTGTGTGTGTTTTTTGTATGTTGCTTACATGCAATGTTTGTACATTGTAATAGTCAATTTGTATTAGTTTGAATAAAACAATTTTTATTTTATTTAATAATTATGTTTATTTTAAGCAGATTATTAAAAGAAATGGTAACAATTTTACCTATACTTACTGTGCGAGCCTCACGTAACCCACACAAGAAGATGTCAGAATGTCAGGGTTACGTGAGGCTCGCACAGTGTGGTCCTTCGAGCCGGATGCCTTTAATGCACTGTCATAACATGCGCTAATACATATAAGAATTAGGTCGGTTTTGCAATCCGACTCGACAATGACAAAAGTGCTAATATTAAGTTATAAAAATAATGGCTTGCACACTTACTTTGAATTATTATTCAAATAAAAGAGTAGCTGCAAATAATCATAGTAGAGCCTCTAAGGCATTGTTAATCAAATTAAAATAAACAATTTTACTTCTACCGCTTAATCAGCCTTCAACATGAGATCAATGTTTAATCATTATAATCATTAAAAAAATATATTAATAAAATTGAGATTAATAAATGTTTCAGAATTAGACGTTTTTTTCATCAACATTATTTTCTTCGTCCGTTTGATTCAAATTGTCAATCACTTTAGTGCAATATGGTAACTTCAAACAATCACGCACAATTTTTTAAATCTATGTATTTTGCGAACGATATTGAGGTTATACAAAGGCCTTAGTTCTATGCAATTATTATCCACTGTTATATCAGGCGAGTCTGCTAGTTGTGACGGCACACTAACAGATTTTTTACCCTTTCCCGTCCCTTTTCCTTTTCCCTTCCCACTTTTGGTTTTTCGTTCTGGATTACTCCCTATCTTTTTGGCTGCTAATTCTCTATTTATTTTGATGACATAAATTATCATATTTTGGGTCCCATTCAATTAAATCCTTGTGCTCCATAAGGGTTACGACATAGAGACGAGGATTCTTTCTAGCACATGCCATGATGACATCAATTTACGCATTTCTCGTTCAATAACAGAGTGCATGCTGTCAACTGGCATGTAACAATGACCGGACAATAAGAAGTTAATCTGAATCGTTTCGATATTCTTGGATATTGAAAAAATAATAATGCAATATTGCCAGCATTGTCCTATTACGATTTTGTCCAGTGCAAGCATCGCATAAATAAAAATATAAAAAATATAAACATGTTTAAAAAATATAATGATATTATGCATAATTTTAATACTAGGAACAAACACAAATTTGTGATTCCTGCAACTAGGCTTAAAAAAATAGGGGGCTCATTTAGATGCCAATGCATACACTTCTATAATAAACTTCCTTGTCATATTCAACAACTAAGCCTTAATAAATTCAAATCCTTTGTAAAACGAACACTCTTTTTACACTGTAAAGGACTATATTGAGGACAAAAAGGCTTGGGATTGACCTGCTCCAGCATGCACTACAACTGTTGTTATTTTTATTTATTTTGTTATGTTTTTATTTTCGATTGTGTTTTTTTATTATTATTATTTTTGACAATTTGACATAGTTGTTTATTTTTTTTTACAATTTGACGTTGTAAATTAATTTTTATTTTACAATTTGACGTTGTAAATTAATTTTCATTTTACAATTGGACATTGTAAATTATTTTTATTTCACAATCGGACATATTTTTTTCTATTTCTTTTTATTTACATTAATGTTTGACATTTTCCATTCAAGTTACTGAAAAGAAAAGAAAAAAAAGCAATCCACATATTGCCTTTTCTTTTCAGTAATTTTAATGTATGTATGTCTGGCAATTTAAGTATTTTCTGCGACCTATCCAAATGTTCTGTCTTTGGTATTGTTCGTCAAGTTGTTGAGCTCCTTAGTAATCCTGAGTTGCGCTTCACGAATACTGACAAATGCTTGCACTGACTGAACAGTTCCACTCAAATCTGTATGGTTCTTTCTTCAAAAGACCATCTCAGACAAATCTGCATAGTTCTCATGTGATTTGACCATTACAAATTTACTGTATGGTCTTTAGAAGAGACTGTGAACCCTGAGTTTGTTTCGGTGTTTCTTCTTAGGGTAGTCAGCTAGGAAACACCGGCCTCATCTAGTTTAAACTGACGAAAAAAATGTTGACGTGTAAAAGGGTTTTTTAAAACCAATTAGCAAAATAAATATCATTTAATACAGGATAACTTTTCTTATTCCTCTATCATCAGCATCTTTCAGATACATAAAAAGGCCTATCTCTTTCTCGTCGCATTCACCCCAAACATAGCAAAACCCGTTTGGAGTAGTAATTTCTGTCTGCGTCGAAGCAATTGGTTTAAATAGTTTTGTTTTCCATTTTTACTACATTGTTTTTGTCAAAAACCGTGCACAATCCCGTCCAAACGACAGGTGAACTCGCACTTATAGCGACTTTTTTGATTCCCGTGCGCTGTTTTTGCATTGGTATCATCCTCTCTTTCGCACACAGAAAAACGTTGTGAGATAGAAAAGGATGGTAATAGTGCATGTACGTGCTATCTTGTGTTATGAAGTTAGAAATGTGTGTAAATAAAAGTAACAGGGACAAATATTCATTACTTCTCACGAGCAAATTGGTGTAACGGACACAGAACCTAAATATAATTCGATTCAAGTAGGTGTAACGGTGACACTGCTTAAAGTATGACAATGTAAATTGAGGTAAGGGACAACTATGTCAAAACTCCTGCAATCCATTTAAAGTATGGAAGATATTATTTTTTTCAGATAACAAAGACATTAGTGTAAGGTCAGTTTTAGTATTGTTTCTTCAAAAATAAACCATGTAATGGTTATTCGTTTATTGGGAAGACCCTTACCTTATTTGAAGTGGATTGGCGGCGATAATTACACCATTTCACGTTCCTATATTGCAAACTTTTTCAGATACATTGTTATTATGGGGCTGATTCGAAATTTGGACCCAAAAATCATTAGGATAAGGGACATTTTTCTCAAGCTAGAATTTTATCATATACACCATTCGATGGAGCAAAAAATTCTGAACAAAACTGTATACTCAACTCATTTTGGGTATTTTGTCCCTTACCTCAATTGAACCTACGGTCGACGATTTGTTCTATGTCTGGGTGTAATTTATCTATAATATGTATGTATGTTTAAGAAATATATAAGTATGTTTATCATTTGTCTAGTACCCATAACACAAGCTCTGCTTAGCTTGGGACTAGACGGCGTTGTGTGATAGTTGTGGAATATTATATTATATCTCCAGCCCTCTTTTATCCCTCCATTTCACCTCAAATTATTATATAATAATAATTATTATTTCTTAAAATAATAATAATCATTGATTTTTTGTTAATTATAACTTTCTTTTCAGAGTGCACCAATTATTTGGCCCCGCCTGTCTTGGAACCTCTGGACTTAGCTTATGATGTTAATATAGCAAGTAAGTATTATATGATGATGATGATGATGATTAACCTATGTTATAAACCAAGTCTACAAAAGTCTATTGCAAGAGTTCAATCTTCAAGATAAGATCTCCACTACTTACCTTAGTTTATTTTTAGTACACAATGAAAATTTCTTTAAGGTAAAGCAAAATCAGAATTTAAATAGCCCTAATAAACCTTTTTTAGGGTGGGTCAGTAACTTCTGACTTTCAGACTTTTAAATGCCTAAAATCCACCCTTGGAACGTAAAGGATCACTGAAGAAATCAGTGGCCCCTAGCATTCCAGGCTGCGTTGTCTCTTTGAAAACTTGTAAAACAGCGATGAAATAGAGCCCAAATATTAAATACCAAAGAAAAACTAGAGGCATACTTTTAAAACTCATACTGGACTATTATTTTGAAGGCTTCTGATAATTTTTCACAAGTTTTTGGTTTAGTTACTCCTATTATAAATGCAATCGTTATGGAAACTTTTTTATTACTCTTTAATAAAAATACCCCGTTCTAGTAACCACATAATGCAAATCGATACATACCTCCTTAGATTTTTCGCTTTTGAGCCGTTCTATTCGAATCCAATATCAGGTGACAAAGCCTGGTAAAGTCTTTTGTAACCAGATAGGAATCGTACATGTCACGCTTTATGCCACGGAGTTGTATTCTGTACAACGTGTTTTAGAATTTTGTTTCCTGCAAAAAAAAATGTAAGAAAAAAAAACAGGAAATATGATGTAAAGCGGATGCAGTATCTGTGTTCGCTTCACATCATTTTCAGATTGATTTCTTTTCCAATTTTTTTTTCTAGATTCATTCCTCGAAATCTTAGAAGTCATGGTTTTGAAAAAAAAAATAACGCAAAAGAGCACATTTTTTACTTGCTTTATACTGAATTTTTTTTCTTTGAAGTCAGAAATCATCAACTAGAGACAAGCCAGTTGGGTCGTGGGTTGAATTCCCACTTAAGACAAATGTTTGTGTAATGAGTACGATCATATGTTTTGTGTCTAGGTGTGATTTATCTATTATTATATGTATGTATTTAGAAATATATAATTTTGTTTATCAGTTGCGTGGTACTCATAGCACAAGCTCTGCTTAGTTTGGGACTGGATGGTTGTGGGATCGTTGTGGAATATGATTTATTATTATTATTTATTTAACTTAACTTTTCTCGCTCTGGGTGAAGCGAGTGGGAGTGTTCGATTTTTACTGATTTAATCGATCTGTGCTCTTTCGTTTAAGAATCCTATATTGATTGTATTGACATATATATTTTTCTATGTTTAGATTACGTACGCACTATGATATCGTTCGGTATCATCAGCCTGTTTGTTATGGCGATGGGCTGCGGTTTCTCCATGTACACCTTCAAAAACCCTCGATACATGTTCAAGCGTCTTGCTGCAGGCATTCACTTCATTAGCAGTAAGTACTTAAAATTAATTGTATTCAGTTTATTCCTTATCTTAAAAAAAAACATGGATCACAGTGCCTAGTGCGAGTTTGTTTTACGTTAACGCGATCGACACGTTTATGACGTTCAGCACTCCGATTGGCCCGCTCTAAGCTCTTAACCAGTCAAAAGGCCGAGCGCAGTAAATTTTTCTATCCGGAAACGCAACATAGTTTGATCAAATATATAATTTCAGCAAATCCTGGATAACAGGGACATAGATATTTTTTTTAAATTTTAGAGGTCTTTTACTTATACAGTTTTCAGTCTGGCCATGCAATGAAATTTAAATGGTTGCAAACAAACGTGTCCAACCTGTTTGAAGCGATATTTATAATGTTGAATCTAATAAATAAAATCTCAAGTCACAGTGTTTGTAATTGAACTTCTCCGAAACAGCTTTACCGACTTTTATGAAATGTTTTGTGTATATTTGGTGGGTTTGAGAATAGCTGGGCTATTTTCTACCTACCTCCCACTCTCCAATTTTCTTCTTTGATATTATACGACAAGAAAAATGTTTTCCAGGTTAGCTAGTTATTAAATAATTGTCTTACTGAGGCTGTTGAGTTAAAAAAGTCCAATCAGGTACAGAGGTAGATGAAAAAAATCGAATAAAAAATATACCACAGCTATTGGGGTTTAATATTCTCAGTTAGAAAGTTAATTTGTCATAAAAATATAGGAAACTTATGTTAATTATCAGCACTAGAAGCTTTTTTACAAATCCCTGGCGCATTTAGCCAGGATGCACTGTATTATCATCTTCGGGAATTATTAGATCTTTAGGTATGTTAGGGTTATTGGGTTTCTCCATTAGAATTTTCTTAAAGTTGATTACGTTACATCCCCATTGCCTGCAATCTCAATAATAGTTCCTCTTCACAGGATTTTTTTAATAACATTATATTATTTTTGCAGCCTCATGCACATTCGTGGTGGTGCAAGTAATGATGTCTTCAGTAGAAGATATGAAAAAAAAAGTGATAATTTACCCCGAAAAGGCCTACCATTAGTAAGTATTAAAGTTTATATCCTTAATTTTTTATTATCAATTAATTTAGCCATTTGTTTTTCCCTGATGGTTGCTACACGCATATTGCAAGTGCTGTCGACCCGATAATGCCGTACCGCTTGTGTATGTAGCAACCTTTTTTTTAATTAGCCTATACTTTCCCACTGCTGGGCAAAGGCCTCCCCCAATTCCTTCCAACCAACCTGTTGTAGCAACCCTAATATTCATAATTGTTATACATTACAATTTTCATACTCAATCAGGATCAAATTCAAACATGCCAAAGAGCAGTGGAAAAGTGAACATTCTTAACCTAAAACGCATAGATAAACAAAGTAACATAAAGAAAGGATCCATAAAGAAAAAGGATCAATGTATCAGGTGCTCAAAATCGCTGCAAAAAATAAATTAAAATACTGAACTACCCACATTGCTCGTATGAAGAATGAAGAATGATAGATAGTTTAATAAAGTAATGCAATAAACTGACCCTGTTAGTAAAATGAAAAGAAAAACACCCCCTGAAAAAAGGTTTTATGAATTAAAAAAAAAAACGGCTGGTGAAAACTGACTATCAAAGGCCAAAGACATAAAGCTCTAGAGAGAAATAGAGGAGGCTTTTACTCTAAGCAAGGTGAAATGATAATCCATTATTAATAGTCGATAACAATAAGGGAGTTAATAAAATATCAATAGTCACTGAGTCACATGAATAAAGGTATCCTTTCTATATTTTAAGTTGTATATCAAAGCGATTGACAGAGAAAACTTCTTGTGAATATATAAACAATAACGATAGCTTTTCAACATAATTTGGACATCGGTTTATGCTTATTATATTACTATTTTATTAGGCGTCTAAATGAACACCATTGTGTTTATTGCAAAACTGTATTGGCTCCTGAATACAATGTTATGTTTTTGATGTATTACTAACTTCTTTGATAGACGTTTGTATATGATCGAACCCATGCATGTTAAGTGCGGCTAACATCGTCCATTGTTTATGCGAGCATTATCATTTTGCGTTGAAAGCATTCCATTGTCGAATTTTGTATAGACATTTTAAGCTCATCGTGGCTATATTTTTTTTTTACGTCACATTAATTTTCTATTTGTTCACAGTTATAACATCAGTTTCTTCTTGGCCTGGTTCGTGGTTCTTGTCAACTTCTTCGCTGCCGCCTCTTTCCTCTGGTACTCCCGTAAGAGAAAAGGCGACAAAGCAGCCACAGATGAGCTGGCCATGGCTGACGAACCCACCATCATTGGCCGATGACGCTTCCAGCAAGTCATTGTCACGCGACATCTTCAGTCGTGGGAAAGCTTCCTCAAATCTTTACTGAACAGTGCTCAAATGACCAATAGCTGTAACTATGTTCAAGTCTTCCATGTAATGTATTCTACGAAAATAAGACTAAGTGATGCCGCCGGATGACGTTTTGCCATTCGAAGCTGTTTCCAAAATTGTTCGATGCGTCGCAATGGAATGTTGTTCAAAATAAAATCGGTGATAATCTTAGTAAAGTTATTAGCTGATTAAATTCCTCATTTAATGTAGTTATCGATAACAATACTATGAATGCATTGGATAAATTACCAACATACTTATTTTCGAAATGGTGGAATTTCAGTTTCATTGGCAATGCTACGAAAATTCACGTCAAGTCGGTATTTGAAGGTCGTTCATACGGGATGGAGTCGGCTTTTACATCCGATTGGATTTTAAAACACAGCCGTTACCGAAAAAACCGCCTTCGATTACGAATTGCAATGAGTTCACCCAACTAACTCGGACGACTAACTCGGTTACAGTCGCATCACTAACATAATTACACTCCGTCAGTTTCAGCTTTTAGACGATTCTTGACTGATTCTGTTACCTTGAATTTAATTACTCCCTGAATGTAAATCGTGACGTCTATATTAGTACGCCTTGTTAATCTTATAAGCGACGGAAAAAATAATCTTTATTGCGACATTTTTTATTACCGGCTTGCAATATTTTTATGTGAAATACGTATTTAAAGTTTATGTATTTGTCTCAGACTTATAGGATTAACGAAGTTAGCGCACGTCGTGTTTTAAAATAGCGGTTTTATACTTAAAAAATGCGTTATCTTTTGCGTTATTATGTAAATATGTTGTAACTATTACTATGCTGCCATGAGTAACTTGATTCTAGTCATACTAGTACTTATTATATTAAAATGCATAATGTTTGTAAGGATCACTTCCGTAATTAGTTTGGATATTGAATGATGAACACGTATTATAAATGTAGATACAAGAAAATAACTTGTATTTCGACTGTCCCGTAAACTATCGAATCTAAAAATGCATTTTGTTTTATTTCTGTTTTAATCTTAGCCTAAAGGTATATTTTAAAGTAAACTATAAAAACGATAATATTAATTGTCATTACGTTGTTTTTTTTTAAACCAAATTAAAATACCGACATAGTCATTAATGACATAGCTATCCATAAAATAAACTTCAAATAGCTCTCCTGTATAGTAAGCTTTTTCACTTTCGATACTTTACGTTGGGACAGTCGATTTGAATTAGTGAAATCCCTTATCCGAACAAGAACAAATTGTGTTGGGACCAACAAGACATAAAATTACTATTGTCTAAACATCGGGGATTTATTAATAGAAATCACAGAGCGGGGAATGCAGGAACCGCTATCTTAGGAATATATAAAGTAGGTAAGTTTGATTTAAAACAGTTACGGAATGAATCCTGAAGAGTGGTATTGTTTATTCCATTATATTTGCATTATCGTGTGTATTGATGTTATGTACGTTCTTCTTATATATAATTCTTTTTTTATCAAATAAACTTTGTAAACTTTAGCAATGATTTTCTTTTTTTATCCTCCTTTTTAACTTGTGTTATGACAGTCATTTAAATTAATTTTTATCATTCAGAATCTCGATTGAATTTGCTATGTTCTTAAGATATATATTTTGATGATATCAACACCAGAGCCCTGGAACCAAGGTAATGAAGGAACGGGGTGGGTTTTTAGTCAGTAAAAATCTGACACTATCTCCCGCTCTAACTCCCACCCTTGGGCAGAGAAAAAGATGTGGATGACTTTTACTCACCAAAAAAATTAAAAATACATTAATAACTTATGTTTTCAAAATATTTAGAAAAAAAAGTGTAGATACTATCGTCATAATCATGTAAAAATGGTGGTATCGGAATGTATCTCGGGTTGTCCGCTCTTAAAGTATGTTTATGCTGATGTGACAAAGTGTTATGAATAAAATTATAGACGATTATATACGTTTTGGTGACTGCATTAAAGTAATGTTCTGGATTGATGTACTGCGGTCCAAGTCTTTAACATTTTACAACAGAAAAACTTTTCGACAGTAGTTATTTTGGGATGAGCATTGTCGAAAGTCTGGCAACGGCCCAGAGTTGAGCTGTGACAGTGCCAACGTCAACAGAGGTCAGTGTCCTAAAAAAAAACCGATGAAGGAAAAGGCCAGTGGTTCTAATGGGCTGCTGCTTGATTCTGATGGCCAAAATCTTCCGTCTTCTGTCTCTGCTTGACACGCAGTGTAAAATACTTATTGTCATAAAACAACTTCACGGTTAAGAATAATGTAACATGATATTTTTGGACGCCACTTCCCTAAATACCTAAAGACTACTAAAATAAATCTCTGATGTGTCTGTTCAAATTAAAATGCCTTAGATTTTTTTTGTCGAATATTTTCGTATTTTTCAAGTAACAAAGACTTTATTTATATATTCACATTAACAAAACACTTAATAAAAAAAATACATAAACAAGGAAGAGCGCAATATGAATCTTGTTTCAATCAAACAAATTCAGTAAATCTGCTGTTGGAAAAGAAATATAGGAAGAAAAACTGGTAAAATTACTAAATATATTTAAAAAATGAATAAAAATTAACCTAAGAAACATAAGCGTCATTAATTACCTTTCCTTTAGCTTTATTAATTTTGAAAGCAATCGGCGGGGTTAATCTCTCGCAGGTTCTTTGGTTTAAGCCTTGTGATGCGGTCGCTTCTTTCAACGAAGCAGTAATATTGACGAAGAACATGGCGGCAAACGTGAAGGAACGGTTGTAGGGCATCGGGCGTTGCAGGGCGATTTCCGGCCACCACTAGTGCTTGGAACGATTAAACGACGAGCAATATTTCGCCGTACAGCCGTCTGGTACGGACCGAGCCCGAGTCGTCAGCGCATAGTGTTCTAAATGTGTTCAAAGAGATGTTAGCAAACCGTCAGCCAATGCCGACGAAGTTCCTGAAAAGGAAACCCGTAGTCCTACAGCACAAAAAGCAACTGAAGGACACAAGTCTAATTTTAGTAAAATTCGAGAGCTTTACCCTTGAGCGGGGAAGACGTTGGATAATTTCCCAGCTCAAAAAAATCTTTATTTACTTTGGGTTGGCGTAACATACTGTCTTCTTCCATCGCATTTCTCTATGAGTCATCATTTCAAAACGGCATTAGTGACCCAGTGGATGAGCGATGTCCTAAATCCTTATATGGTTAACTACACATAGGCAAGGCACCCCAGACCTGAAACAATTGTTTTAGATCGGAGTTGTCTTATGTACTGCACCTATGACATAGAAGTACGTAGTTTTGAATGGCCTGTTGGTCTAGTGGTTAGTGGGCCTGACTACTATGCCGGAGGTAGTGGTTTCGATTCCCACCCAGGACAAATGTTTGTATGATGAGTATGATCATTTGTTCTGTGTCTAGGTGTAATTTATCTATAATGTGTATTTATTTGGAAATAAATAAGTATGTATATCAGTTGTCTGGAACTCATAACACAAGCTTTACTTAGCTTGGGACTAAAACGAAGTTGTGTGATAGTTGTGGAATATATTATATTATTATTATTTATTTTTAGAATGGGGATTTTATTACAATATGGTATAAATAAATAAAAAATATAAGACGTTTTTTTATACCACTATAAATATTTGTATGGCCTACAGATAGGTGTTTCGGTGAAGTGAGGTTACATGTAAACATGTAAACTCACATACACAAGACACCCAGACCAGGATACATAAGTTATTCCTAGTGTGGGGCATCTTTTTTTTTTAAAGAAAGAAGACTATAGAAATTAATGATCTGATAGATGAGCTCAGCAGGCTCGGTGTTAGTTGTTCAATAGATGGCACTTGTAAATATGAATATTAGCTGAGCTGAGCCCACTTGTTAAAGCCTTCAACATGCTCTTAAGTATACAATTGAGAGGTATACAGTGTCACATGGTTTCAGGTGCAACTCCAAAAAACTACTTATATTTAAGGCAGGCAATAAAAATCCTACTTCCATTCCATCGATAAGACTTGGAGAAATTCCAGTAAGTAGGGTCACCAAATTCAAGTTTTAGATAATGAGAGATTTGGATAATGAGAGAGACTGTAGGGCATTGGCAGTAAGATACAATGTGCTGGCGCACAGGATTGCAAAGTCCACAACAGAGTTCCTTCGTTTTGCCATCACAGTTTTAAAATCATCCATATTCATGCTTAAAACTTCGTCACAAAATATTCCTCACTCTAAACCTCACATCTTATTTCTAATAGTAGATATCAGATGTGAGGCTTCTAGTAGGGAATATTTCGTGAAGAAGTTTTGGAAAAAGGTAGTTTTGAAAAAATTAACGGCATGAGTACATAATAGGTATTAGGAAGTCTGAAAGTGATACCGTTAATGATAATGAATGTCCATACATTCCAAGAAAAAACCAATGAAAAATTCCACCACCGCGGGGTCCAGAATCATGTACTGAATCCATGGTATTCGTTTGTGGTACGCTGTCAGATACACCCTGTATACTCGAACCTTCTAATTTTTATTTTGCTCTCGATTGCAAGATTATATATATTTTTTAATTAGTAACATCAGAACCGTTTTTACATTTATTTAATTGGCTTTACACTCTTCTATTATTTTTATAATATGTACTCCGATTTCCATGTTTTAATTGCCAATCCTTACATCCATCAACTGGTAATTGGTTTTACCAGTAGTAGTACAGTACATTATTTCCCCTTGTGAGGAGGCCTAAGTCCCAGTAGTGGGAATATTGTAATGCTGATTATGCGTATATACATATGCTTAATTACTAACATCAAACAATAAGTACTTTTAATGCTTTCTAAAAATGAAAATTTTTGTAAAGGTAAATTAAAAGTGTTCGCTTTTTTATCAGAAACAAACTTCAGCGACACATTCGATAACCTTTCGCCGACGATGAGAATAATCAGCTATTCGCATCAATCACTTAAACACGTAGAGTTCGGTTTTAGTCTATTTTAGTCTTCTAATGGTACTTAATGGTGCCTTAAACACTTAAAACAACACTAGATGAGTATGCTTAGACCAAAAAAAAATTGAGTTTACCGAGAATATTTGTAAAATAGGTAGGTATTATTTTCTGATTCTTGATCGTTTTTAGGCCGAGCAGGGCCGATGTACACTAGCTAGGACCACGGGGAATTTCCGAAGGGGAAACCCGTAGCCCTAGAACGTAAAAAACCAACTGAAAGACACAGGTATGGTTTTCGTTGTGCCCTCCCGCTCCACCCTAGGGCGGGAGAATTATTGGATGATTCCCCACATTAAAAAAATAATAATCTTACAAAAAATAAAACGATTTCAACGTATTTCATCGAAGACTAATAATTAATAATAATCGGAAGAGGCTAAATAGTAAAACAGATTTGATTAAGACCTATTAAGACCAATCTACAATACCTGGAGCACAAGTGGAGGATAGCTATGCGTTTCGGTATTATATAGGATACATTTTGGAGAGTGTATGTGAGAATAACAGGAGTTGATTCCGCCATCACCTTTCTATTATTCGAACACCCAACTTACGTTTTGCAAATTGTTGACACCTCTATGGTCCGAACTCAGCATTTCACGTCGTCGTTTATGCCGCGTTCATCAAAGGACTGAAACAAGTAGCCTGCTACTGTCTGCACTTACTAGCGCGTTTCACCATCAACGATTGCATCACTGCTTACAATCAGGTAGAATTGCAGCCGAACACTACGTTACGTAATTGAAAATAAATAAATAAGGAAATCAAATAAATTTAATAAAGCAATGGTAATGAAGAGAAAGAAGAATCTTAACGAGCCGCTGGTGAATCTAGGTTACCGACGCTGATATGGCCTGGCGAATTGCTAAACTTAAATTAACGATTACATCACTGCTTGCCATCAGGTGGGATCGCAGTCAAGCACTAGTGTATATGAATTTGAAAAAATAAATAACTGGGCAGTGAATGTCACTCGCAGCTCGAAGGCCGATGTAATTGAAGGAAATGTACAGTAACGCATAGCGTTGGCTAAGTTTCTCACGAAGTAAACCATACAGTAGGTAAGGCGTAGCATCAGCATGTCTCTTACTATGTCCACCAATGATTAGTTGTAGTCAAAGTCATAAGATACATACCGCTAGACGTAAACATCATCATCATCTGCCTTTTAATGTTCCCACTGCTGGGACACAGGCCTCCTCTCTAAGAGAGGGAATGGGCCGTAATCCACCACGCGGCCCCAGTTCGGATTGGTGGATGTGACATGTCTTCGAATTTTTGGTTCTAGGACATGGCGGTTTCCTCACGATGTTTTCTTTCACCGTTTTGAGAGCAGTGGTGATGAAATAACTTACACAAAGTAATGCGCCTGGCCGGGTTTAAACCCGCGACCTCGTACTCGTAAGTCGGGGACATTACCACTCGGCCACCACTGCTTTAAGACGTAAACGATGTAGCAAAATTTAGGGGACAATTTTTAATTCAACTAAAAACTATTTAGATAAAATAATAATGAATTCAGATGATCATGAAAAAAAGATACTGACATTATGTGTAGATTATAATAATACTATAACAACAAAAATAAAACCTCATTTGATATCCGCATGAATTTGCAACTGGCATCTAGCTTCACAAGCCGTTCGATACTTGTTTCTTAGTTACCATCAGTTACCAAAGAGTATACAATAACTACGTCAGTTACCATAGCAACTATTCAACAGTATTCGCATTCGCATGTTGTGCTGGGAAGATAATGGAGTGAAATAATTTCGGGTTATATAACCTTAAGCAGATCAATAAAAGTTGAGTAATTCAAACGAATCACGCGATATGCCTGGAACTGAGGTATGTTGCTACGTTTTTGTCCCTTTCAATTTAATTAACATGATACAGTTTGCATGCAATCGAGTTGTTACTTACGTCAACGTCTGCTTTCGTAGAACTTTGCACGAACCCCGTCCCTTGTGCCTTCATTATTAGCATTTATAATGTCCATGGGTTTAGCCTGACAAACTACTGCGACGTTCCCTGCATAATTTGTTTTACGATGCTGACGATCCAAGAATATCTCTTCGCTATGCATAATTTTTATTTCTGAATTTTAGTAATGTATTTTATCGATTCTACACGTTTCTGCTATGCATTCTGAAGTATTTGCATATTAATTATATTTTTAGATCACTGGTTATTAGTTTCGAATAAGTATATTTATTTTAGGCAGTGGTTTTGACCGTTCATGTTATGTAAAATTTTAATAGCAATATGATAATTTTCACCAAACGGTTGCTAAGGCGCTGTGCATTTATTGCAGTAACTGGCAACTAGATGCAATATATTTCAATTGGACTGCGTACTCATAGTAACTCGAGTTTCGATGATTGTCAACAGTCTTCAGTTGCTATACTTAATCGATGATTAAGTTAGTTTCTTATTGCCGCAACTAGGCACTGTTAAATATTATACCAGTTTTTAAAGTTGCCGGTTTCCTCAACCGTCAATCGTAATGCGTCGGGTGATTTCACACCCTCCCTCCTTCTCCCTGTGCCCGGCAATACCATTGTCACTATGAAAGTTCCTCACAGATTGCTATAAATTGCGGCAACCGTAAACGTTATAGCAACTATCAACATCATTTACAGGAAACGTTTTAAATGTTGAAAGTTGCCTCAACTTAAGTTGCTCCATGTGCAAATCCCCTGAATTTGGTGGAGGAATGGTAAATTTTGTTAACTACGGTTTTACGATATCTATATACACAGCGTAATAGCATAATCAGCCTTATATTGTTCCCACTGTTGGAACTCGGGCTTCCTTTCAAGAAGAACCAATGGGTTATAATCCACCACACGAAGCCAGTTCATTTACTTACCATAAGTTTGGTGAATGGTGCATCATACATTAAGTGTCAATATTTTATAATGACTATGCACAACATTCATTTTACATAGTATTTTATACATTCAGCCTTGACTGGGGTTTCTATAAATTAATATGATTACATTGTAATAGTTTCCTGAAATAACAGTGCAGAGACGGAAATGTGAGGAAAAGCGATATAATTGCCGTCTTTAACTATAATCGTTAAATGATATGTAAAATTAGCCAAGAACGTATTTGTAATATTGAAGTTTTCATTATCGTTTCTTTAATTCTTCTTTTCTTTAACTAACACTTCATCAGTGACTTAGTTTGCGAAAATGTTTTCTTAAAAACAATGACAAAACTATATTTTGAGGACACTTTTGAAAAACTATTTTTAATAAATTAATTTTTAACAACTATTTAGAAAAAAGTAAGGTAGGTCCTATTATTCATTCTTTTAGAATTTGTGCCAATTTTGAGTTTATTAACCCAAGGTATAGGAATACTCCATGCAATCTTTAAAATCTCCTTAATTGTACTATTAGGGGAAGTTTTACAAAAATAATAACCTTTATTATTTATTCAAGTTACTATTTGTACAAACTTTCACATATATTGGCCCACGAATGGAATATTGCATACAAAAAAAAAATCCCTCGACGATTTTGACCTCTTTAAAGGTACCCCTCTTGACCACCACCTTAAAAAAAAACTTTGGGTAAAGTTCATTATCCTGAACCTAGTAGTTTCGGCTATGTATTGATAGTCAGTTTCTCCTTATAAATAAATAGATGAGAAATTTGCCAAATCAGTCACACTGAATGTTTAAGTGGCATTAAGTAAATGGTTACCTGGATGAGAATTTAGAATTTTCTACCCTGATAGCACCTATCCGTAGAACAATTTTTGTTGTGGGCAATGCCGCAAACTGACGACAATATTGATTAGATATACAATTTCAAGTTCTCTAAACAATAATTGTAAGAATTTGAAACACACAGGATATAACAAAGCAAATAAAGAAAGTAAAGTCATCGAAGAACTCTAAGATAGATGATCTTGGCAAAGCATCTGGCGGAGAAGAGGGCGCTGCAAGCTCTGATGATAGTGCATCCACCGGTAAGCTAAATAATGAACACTACGTGTTTTTTGTATATTATGTGAAGAATTATGCCTTTAACTCTAATGGAAGATAGGTGACTCGTCTCTAGCGCATGGACCGCTGAACTCAGGCTCGTCGCTTAATTGCCGCTAACGCGATTTTGTTCGCACGACAACCACGCCAGCACTTATCTCTGTCCTTGTCTATTAGTGACTGTAGGTTTACGACTATGATGGCACTGATCATAGATGTGCGAGTTTCGAGTCCAGGTTTTCTGATTGCGATGTTAGCGCGTAACGTATCTTCCCTTATAATATATCAATTTTTCTAACTAAATAATGTATACTGACTTTGTGAGCTAATATAACGATGTAAACCAAATCACTTTTTCTACTTTAACGATTAAATTCTACTTTCAAATTTATTATTTTTATTGAATAAGTATTTTTTTTTTTTTTTTGAATACCGTAATTAGAGACACAATAGAAAGACAATAGGTGTGCGGACGCCGGCGTCCTCTTGGGAAATAATGAATTAAGAGTGAATAACTTTTTCAGGAAGCGGCCAGCAAATAGGTGACGATGATAAAGGTTATAGTGCTCAAATTGGATTGAATGTAGCTATGTCATCCACAATTCATATTAACCGGGATGAGTATTTGCAAGCCCATAGAGATCTCACTTTGGAACGCAACCACCAACAACTGCTCAACAATATACTGCATAGAAGACTTGCTGAATATTACAAGTACCTAACTATTTCTTCTTCCTTTTTTTGTGGTAAGAAATGATCAAATATCTTATCCTGTTCTGGATGAAGCAAGACAGAGTATCAGACAGTTACTAATGATAAATAATATTTATTTTGCAAATAGGTTTGTGTTTTTAAAAACACTTACACGTCAATTTATTCATTATTTTAAACTAGATGAGACCGATATTTCCTAGCTGGCTACCTTAAGAAGAAACACTGAAACAAACTCAGGGGTCAAAGTTTCTTTTAAAAGTCCATACAGCAAACATGTAATGGTCAAATCATATGATAACCATGCAGACACTAGACTGAGATAGTCGTTTAAGGAAAGAACCACGCAGATTTAAGTGGACCTGTCCTGTCAGTGCAAGCATTTGTCAGTATTCATATAGCTCAACTTAGGACTACTAAGGAGCTCAACGAGTTGACGAACAATACCAATGAAAGGAAATTTGGGTAGGCAGCAGAAAAACTCAAATTGTCAGACATACGTCAAAATAACTCAAAAGAAAAAAAAGATTCACATAGTCTTCATATTCACAATTATAAACGAAAATATAAAATAAAATGTAGAAAAATGTAATATTTAACAAAGTAAATATTTAAGTCAAAATTGAATTGTCTTCCGTCAGTTTTTCATTTCGTTACTGTGCGCGTGACCGTAGCAACTCCGAACAATTCGCAGTCCTAGTAGGACCCCTATACATATATATAATATATAGGGTGACTGGTTATTAGTGAACGATACTTAAACACGTGATTGTAGTCATGATAACAAACAACTTTTACTATGGGACTAAACCTGAAATCGCGAAATAAATCTGTTGCTTAGTACATTTGTGTTCGCCTATCTGATCAAAAGAATTTGGCAGATATTTTTCGCGATTTCAGGTTTGGTCCCATAATAAAAGTTGTTTGTTATTATGACCACAATTACGTGTTTAAGCATCGTTCACTAATTACCAGTCACCCTATATAATACGTTTATGTTAATACGTTAAATAATAATAATACGTTTAATCTTTATATCACTGTATGAGCTAAATTTAATGTTTATGTATCACCATTGAAAAAAACTCACGTTATCTAAATATAAAAAATTGTCATAAACAACACTTATTTTTGGCAGCATAAAGATTATATTAACCACAATAACTTCAGAGTGATGTATCACAATAATTTATTATACAGTCGTCAGCATATCTAATGCACGCGGCCGTAAAATTGTATACAAGTAAAAACCAATAAGACAACAACACGACGTGCAAGAAAAACTTTTCAACCGTAAAATAAAACTGACGGATATATTTATTTTTCTAGTCATCGTCGCGAGTTTGGCGCAAACATCTGAGTTGCTCATTTGTATTGAAAGAAAATACTAGCCCACTGAACTGTATTACAAAAACAAGAAGTTTGTGTAATACTTTGGCAAGCAGATTGTACGTGTTGTCATTTTATGGCAGAATGCCGATAGTTTTACATATCGTGAACAAATTGTTGGAAATTTAAAACTTTTGACGTGATTAAGAGAGAATTTGGTATCTATTTCCTTGAAAGTTCCGCATTATCTACGTTGAAGTTTTAATACAAATAAACTTGCCTCTTTTCTTTTTTGCTAATCGTTTTTATTGCTCTATCTATGCAGCCAAAGATAAATAATAATAATCAGTGACTCACATTGATGCGAGCTTAAAATTACCTGCCAGGGTCATAAGGAATTATCTAAGAGTCATCGCGGTCCAAGAATACACACATAAAAGTATAAAAGACTTAAAATGTTTAATTTATTATTGTCTATAATCGTCATTTTAACTTTTTTGATATCTACATAATATAAACTATTATTAGTATTAATTAATTATTGTATAAGAATGTACATAGATTTTCGATTAAGTTAAATTATAGGATACTTAAAGAATACGTCCTCATGTCTGCATACCCTTGTTTTGCTGTCCCCGACAGGGTCCATGATTGTTTCATATTCAAATGTTTACCACCTATTAAGCTTCCATTGTGGAATGCAATAAAGAATTGAGTATTGACAATTTAAAGAGGAACTAAAAAAACTCGTGTTGATTTTAGTCTGTTGAAGTCTGACACTCCCTCATGCTCACCTTAAGAAGGAAATTATTTGATGATTTTTCAGCCTAAAAATACTTCAATAAACTTTTTTCACCTAGCGCTGTGTATGTGTGTAAATGGTTAGAAAATATTATGGCACAAATGAGTAATTTGTTTACTAATATTCCCATAATTTTTCAGAAAACGCAAATGTGAACATGTTTTGAAGCCGTTGGAGGGAGCTGTAGATATGGAAGAAAAATACCAGCAGAAATTATACGCTTACGAAGAATTGAAAAAGAAGGCAGAAAGTGAAATTGCTGATGTAAGCAAGTTATCATCATCATCATCATTTCAGTCTAAATACATACACTTTTGGACATAGGCCACAAAAACCAGTGCCAGTCTTGGAACCGTCGATCATGTACTCGCACCAGTGATTTCTGATTTAAGCATTTCATCATCATCATCAGAAGTTAAGTATTTCTCAAACTTTACAAATCCTATCAAAATGTGGCATGAAAGTAGGATTTAAGTCAATTTTAACCCAAAATACTCAATTCAGAACCCCACATAAAATTTTTATAAATTAAGGTTGTTTTTTGCTAGGTATTTTACTTTTCCAATTTTAAGAGTGCTTGAAATTGGCACAAAACACATCTTCATCGTTCTAAATTCTCTATTGATTTTCATTTCAATATTGACTCTTTTTCTTGATGTACCTTCTTTCACAATTTCCGTTCACCGTTACTCTGGTCTTTCGCTTCTCTTATAACTATCGTCATTCATACTCAACTTTCCTACTGAGATTATTTCCTAATCCTTCTCTATCACATTCCTATACCATGTCATCTGTTGCAATACAGGTTAAATGTTCTATTAGTTCATTTTAAGCAAGAAAGCGTGTCTACTAAAAAATAATAATCTAGTATTATTTACCTTTAGAAAAAATTTTTTTTTACTAAGATGTTACTAATAGTGTTCTTTTTATTTTCAAAGTTAGATTAGCGTACTTCCCCTCTATGGTCCATTTCAGCTTCAGTCTGCATAAATGATTTATTGTCGTATATATTTTTAATAATAATACAGGTATGTATTTACTAGTACTCAGAATTTTACTCAAAGTTTATTTTTAAACAGATTAAAAAGAAAGTTTCTGAGGTTGAGGAAAAATATGCTGGTAGATTAGAACACGCTAACTCAAAATTTGATGGATTGCAACACCTTGAGAGAACAACTGGATCGGGACTTATTTACTCAAGAAAAGGGAAACCTATCGCTGATAAGGTAAAACTTTTCTGAAATTCAAAGGATTAATCTAAGCACGGTATTAATGATATTATCTATGTAGGTAGTTAATATTGAAAGACTTTATTACTGTTATATCTGTCTTTATGTCTAAACACATACCTACAGCTAAAAGAAGACAATCATTTTTTTTTTAAATGACATACTTGTTCTATTTCTTCATCGAAAGATGGTGAGCGTTAGCTTCGAGCGCTCGGTATCACGGTAAAATTAAATAGTTTGTGCATGCAAAAAAAATATATATATAAACGTGAATCTACACACTCAAAATTAACCCGCCTTCGTGATCGTGATACAGAATATATGTACCTATCTGATAATTTCAAGTAACTAAGTCAAGTTCTGTCATTCTATTTTTTTATTCATCGGTTTGGCTTTGGCCACTTTCTCACCTTATGGTAAACGAGGATGTAGTCGACTATGGAGCACGGTCTCCTAGAACTAACCTATCACTCTTGATTTAAAGACACCTCAGTTGTAGCTATTAGGAAATATAAACTCTGGCAAGGAATTACACTCCATTTCCATATATAAGATGAAAGCGTTTCCAAAACGTTTTGTGCCTATAGGTGTAATGTCCACCAAGTACTATTTATATCCTTTCCGTTGACATATTGCAGACTGTGGAAAGATTCCTTACTCTTCAAAGGCGTAAAAGTGAACAGTCCTCTGCACTTTGTCTGCGATACATTCGGGCAAGAAACGCCGTTGCTGAACTTGAGGATGTCGTAAAAAAGCTGGAAACCCTGGGCCCAGGGCTTTACGTGTGGCAGTATGAACAACTCAATATTGATAACCAGAATTTTAACACTAAAATAGAAGGTATGTTTATAACTTCTGTTATTAATATTAAAAATAAAAATTACAGTAGGCGGCAAATAACTTGACTATACATTTTTGTCGAGGGGGTAGTTCTAGCATGTCAGAATTTATTGAATTATACTGGTGGGAGCTTTCACCACCACAAAATTTCGAGTCAAATTATTTGCCGCCTTCTGTACCTGCAAGTTTGTGTTTCTGATACTAAATATATAATAATTCGACATCGTTGCCTTATTTTTTACTTCTTTAACACATGAAATGAAAATTTAACATGATATGGAATATAATATTTTTACTAAGCTACTGCAATTATTATACACAAAATATATCCTTTTACATACTGTTATTTTAAAAATATGAAAGTCTGGATGGTTAAATGTTCAGATGGTAGTTAATCGAGCTGATGAAGCTGAGTTCGACGAACTTTAAATCTTGAGACGGATATGCATAGACTATGAATTTAAAAAGGGTATATAATACTTTTTGTCCCATATTATTAGTATGTGTTCTTGCGATTATAAAACATTTACCGTGTAGATGAAACCGCGGGTAAACACTAGCGCAAACATTTTGACCATTGAGGAAATTGTAAAAAACAAAAATATTCTGCCTCACCGGCATAAAATTACTGTTCTAAAGATCTTTTCAAGAAGCTGACACCTTTTTCAATTGTGCTTACCAAATTTATTACATTTTTGACAGAACGTGAAGACGAACTTATAAAAAATCGTGCGAAATGCACAGAGCATAACCAAATCTTGGCTCATATTAGAGAAAAGATGCATCACACTGATGAGGTCATTGACTTTGCCGAATGTGATCTTGGAGACGCCGAAATTGAGTTTTATAGAGCCAGAGAAGATTTGGGCCAGGTTAAGGTAATTATTGTTTCGCAGTTTTTGTTTTTGAGTATGTGGAGTGCTGTATAATAACAAAACTGCACACTGAAAATCCAAATACAACGCACATCATGTTTCATAGTATAACTTATCCGCGTAATTACGATTACATCTTGTTGAAGTTTAATGGTATCTGGCGAGAGATAATCCACACACTAAAAGTCTGGCAATGGATGCTCATGTTTGCTTATACCATCCAGAAGAACATTGAGCTTTAAGTTCAGCTAAGTTACTATACTTTTTTTTTAATCTGTTACTCGCCAAAGCCACGTTGGAGGTATGCTGAAAAGAGAGTAAAGTTCCGCAAACCCGGTAAGTCCAGTGGGCTACTGCCGATAGATGATTTCGGGCTATCGTAAATATTGAAATATCGCGGAGAACTTTGATTGCGCGTTGTAGGTTGTCGCTACACTACCATTACTTGAAACTTCATATTAGGACATCGTTCTTGCGTATGTTGAGGACATGCACTGGCTAACTGGCTATTCGTTTTTACAAACTGACAAAAACCTGGATAAATTGCATATAATTTTGTACCTGTTAAAATATTCGTGTCATATTATTATACAACATTTTTTTTATATATATAAAAAGTCAGTACAAACTTTCAAAACTGTATCATGAAAATCACAGAGTTATAAGCTTATTAAGTTACCTGGTTGTCCGCACAAATACATGATCACTCGGCCATCCAGGCGACAGAGCTTTGCTCCCGCATACTGGCGCCTAATGCCCGCTACGATCTGCCGTGTTGTATTTAATGTCGTTGGCGTTCAATTTGTGACTTTTTTTTTAATTTAAATTTTTGGGATAAAATCTGACGTGGTGTAAAAATAATTGCAATCGATTCAGTTACTGAACAAACTATATTCAGGTTTCGCATACTTATACTAAAAATAATGTTGTATAACTAACCTAACCTAACCTAACACTCGGTATGTGATAGTATTGTATGCTACTATTTTATAATATCCAGGGTCATCGTAATAAACTACGTTGGTCCGTGGAGGACGAGAGACTGAAAGCTGGGCTCCTAACAAGAAAAGATTTACTGCGCGACTTCCAAGGTTCCTTAGACGAGGTAAACGATATTTATTGGACATTTGTGCAGAGCATGAGATAAAGAGAATAGATGTTTGTCTAGCTTCACAATTTAGTTTTGAAATGGTTGTTCAGTTTGTGGTACGAGGACTTTTAAATTGGCACTAAATGTTGGTTCAAGATTTTTCAGTCCCTGCGAAGAGAAACATCTCTTCCTATTAAGAAAAAGAGGAGAAATTACTGCTATTGATATACTGGCAAACGAATCAGTTTAGATTCAGTGCAAACGGGCCACAGACCACAGCCACCGATGACTGCCGCGTGCTACCGCCACATTTTTAACCCTAGTCTTCCCAAAAGCTTGGAAAGATGCCCTAGCTATCCCTTTACCTAAGAAATCGCATGGTGAATCTTTCTCCGACTATCGTCCCATTTCTATTCTTCTTTTCCTATCTAAAATCCTTGGAGAACTTCTACACCAGCAACTTAGCTCTTTCCTTTCCAAACATAATCTTCTAAATCTCTTTTAAAACCGTTTTCGGCTTGGACAAAGCACTACCTCAGCACTTGTGGATATCACGGACGATACAGATCTGGCATGGAGATGGAAAGGTTAACAGTAATTGCTTTGCTTGACTTTAGCAATGCTTTTAATACAGTTGACTGACATTTTGCACGGAATCCTCCGCTCTTTTAACATATCTCCATCGATAATTGACTGGTTTCATATTTACCTGCTTGGTCGCCGGCAGCGTATTTGCATTGACGTATCTTTCTCTTCTTGGTGCGACACCTCTGGCGGTGTACCACAGGGTGGCGTTTTATCCCCTTTACTTTTCGCACTTTTCATTAACGCTATCACTCAACGACTATCTTCTTTCTGCCACCTGTATGCTGATGATTTCCAAATATACACCCAATCATCTCTTGGAGAGTTAACCGATGCCATTGTTACAATTAATATCGCCATAGCTCGAATAGGTGACTGGAGCGCTGAGTTTGGGCTAAAGATCAATCCCACTAAGACCCAAGTGATTGTTGTCGGTAGTTCTCATACGGTCGGTAAGATCGATTGGTGATCCATTGCCATGTCGTGCGTGTTACATCTGCAATTCAGGGGATAACAAAGTGACCCGACTAAAACTAAATATACACCCCTATTTTTTAATTAGTGCACAAAAAAATGGGGCTCAATCAGTACCCGTTACTGATCATATTTATGTAGTCAAAAGTACAAAAACCGAAATTCCAAAATTGTCCACGAAAATTTGTCATTATTGGTAAATTCATAATTGAATCATTATTCATAACAATTACAACTAGAAAATACTAAGCGCAGTGTTTTTCCATTTTTATTGACATTCTTTCACCTATACAATGTTTCCAGAAATTGAGTGAGATTTTGGGATCTATACAAACGATCATAACTTTGCTGTTTATGAATATTATGCATTGAGACTTTACTTATATAATAACAAGACCATTTCTAATAAGCCCTTTAAGTATTCGCTATAATTAAAAAATAGTGGTGTATAAAAGTGTGTTAAGCCACTGTCGCTGACTACTAGTAGATGTGGTCGGTGGCCGGTTTGTGCCGAGCCATATAGAGTTTTTTTATTGACATTATATTGCTTCATTTTCAAAGCTACGGAACATTCGCTGCTGTTAATTATTTAATGAATTCTATTAAACTAGAATGTAACAAGTTCTGTCCAAATAGGTGGTGCTATTGGAACAGAAGAAGAGAAGCCTTGAGGCACAGGTCTCACAAGCCTCGCAAGAACTGAGGAAAGCACGCAAGTTCATATTAATTCAAGGTACCTTGCAACACCGTAATGACACCGAATGAAGCAGATAAAAACTGAAAGAAATCTAAGATACTACTGTTGGCTTTAGATGAATCTATTTTATAGAACTATTAGGCCTATTAGCCTCTACCAGCGGCTTCAACCGAGTGGAAGTAGGTTTCTTCATACAAATTTTGGATCCTCCTTTCATCCGATCCAAGTGGGTGATTTTTATAAAATCTTTTTTTTTAAATTCTTATTTTAAAAAAACCTCGGCGTAAAAATTTCAACGTTCTAGGTCAAAGGGTAATAAGTCAGTGAGTGTCCGGACTTTGCCTTTTATAATGTACAGATGTTAATGGTTTAGGTACCATTTTTGACAACAATCGAATTTCCAAGTGGTGCCAGCGCAACGCAAGCACCACTTGGAAACGTCCTGATGAACTTTTTTACCCGACTGCGCCAGAAGGAGGGTTATGTTTTTCGAGAGTATGTATGTATGTATGTATGTATGTATGTATGTATAAATGTATGTATAATTGTTTAGCACGCTCTGCAGCCTGAACGGCTCGATGGATTTTAGCTTGAGAGGTGTCATTAGATTCGTATTTACTGTGAGAGTGACACTGGGTATATCAAAATAAAAAAAAAACAAAATGGCGAATTTTTGGCGCCAAATTCAAATATTTGGCACGCGCTGCGGCCTGAACGGCTCGATGGATTTTAGTTTTCGAGGTGTCGTTAGATTTGTAATCACTGTGAAAGTGATATCGTAAAAAAATAAAACTAAAAAAGTAAAAAATAAAAAATGGTAATTTAAAAAACTAAAAAACCCGACTGCTTTTCTGAGTATTCATGAAAAAGCCCTAAAACAAGAAAGTCGTTGTAGCAGTCGGGACCCATTCTAGAAAGTCAGCCGTCTAGTCAGTAGATCTATGATGTAATGGGTCCCGACTGCTACAACGACTTTCTTGTTTTAGGGCTTTTTCATGAATACTCAGAAAAGCAGTCGGGTTTTTTAGTTTTTTAAATTACCATTTTTTATATTTATTTTCATTCTCAAAGTACCAGATTTCCACAATTCCAAAATACCAGTCTCAAATTGTCACAAATAGTTTCCTGAAAAGTGATAATTCGAACACTTTTTAACACTCAGCACCTAAATTACTATTGTGTATTTTTTTTTACTATAGCATGCATTTTTGATATTGTGTATTTACTATTGCATGTACATTTTTTTTCTCAATATTTTGTTTATGAAAAATAGACATCAGTCATCACGTAATTGTATCGATATCTAATAGGCACAGTTTTTGGTGATATTGTTGTTGAGTGGTTGTTCTTTCGATATTCCAATTTTTCTTCTTGTACCGAAAGAGTTGGGTATATAATACAAATTAAATAATGAATTATTATTATTACTATAGTGTATTCGGGTTACGAAAATGGTAACTTATCGTTGTCTCCGCTTAACAATACCAAGTAGCTCAGAAGTTGATGATCAATTATGTTAAGCAATAATGCAGACGTTTGTTAACTTTTTTTCATAGTCTTTATTTTATAAAATTGGGGTCAAATAATGAATATTAAAATATTTAAACCTTATCTATGATTATTATAACTTCGTTATTGTTGTTAAAATGCAAATAAATAAAATCATGAAATTGTCTATTTTGATTTTCATTACATAATAGGCATATTCAGCCTTACAATATTCCTATCTAGGAGAGGTGAGTTTGATTTTAGTACTGACTTAGCTTTTTTTTTTTTGATCTTGGTGGAACTTGGCAAGAAGCTACTAAAATGCAAAAATGTGTTACATCTGCAATTCAGGGGATAAAAAAGTGACCTGACTAAAACTAAATATACACCCCTATTTTTTAATTAGTGCACAAAAAAATGGGGCTCGATCAGTACCCGTTACTGATCATATTTGTGTAGTCAAAAGTACAAAAAACGAAATCCCAAAATTGTCCACAAAAATTTGTCATTATTGGTAAATTCATAATTGGATCATCATTCATAACAACTACTACTAGAAAATACTAAGCGCAGTGTTTTTCCATTTTTATTTCTTTCAATCATAAACAATAACCTATACAATGTTTCCATAAATTGAGTGTGATTTTGGGATATAAACAAACGCTTATAACTTTGTTGTTTATGAATATTATGCATTGAGGCTTTACTTAAATAATAACAAGACCTTTTCTAATAAGCCCTTTAAATATTTGCCATAATTAAAAAATAGTGGTGTATTATGTATATTTAATAAACATGACGCTTTCTGAATGTAAAAACCGTCAGAAGCCAATAAACAAAAACACGAACTCTGTCAAGACTTTGTTAAGTTCTTATCGCCGACTTCGATATCGTAACGGAACATTAATTTCCACCTTTCAATCAAAGGTTATTGGGAGTGTTAGGCAACCCTAATTAACCTCCTTCAATATTATCGACTTTGTGTCAATAAAATAAGACCTTGGTTGCTATTTATTCACAACTATCTCCTGCCGCGGCTTCGCCCGCGTGACACTAGGTTTCTTCATACAAACTTTTTTTTACGGTAGGTAAAATCATCCAATGACTAATCCCGCCCTTGGGCAGAGCGGGAAATAGTGTCAGACCCTTACTGACTAAAACACCTACCCTGTTCCTGCACAGCCTTGGATCCAGGGCCCTGGTATACATTTTCATACCTCCCCAGAGCCCCAGACTACGCCTCAACCCTGCTGGGCCCCCACGGTTTGCTGACAACTTCTTGAGGCGCACGGGAACAGTGCGCACCGTAAACGACTTGGGCTCGGTCCAGTCTGTTACTGTATTAACGGATAGCGAGCTACCCATTGCCCGCCGTCCGCAAGCCCTTGCCTACGGTAACATATAATCGTCTAATAGTGTTTTTAATATCGGATTGTGGTGTGGTGGATTTCATCACGCATGCGGGATTGTCCCCGCATGCAGAAATTTTGACCCCGAATGGGGCTGCTGCCCAGGATCACGCCCCGCGTCCCCTACGTATTACAATAAACACTTGTATGAAAAGGACATTTGCGGTTGTTACGCACGCGGAGTAATCCTGCATGCGTGATGAAATCCGCACGATATCAAAAAAACATCCGTAGGGAGAGAACTTTGGAAGTTGGGTTTTTAAGTTCTATAAATTAAATCTATTTATGAAGCGTTATCCAAACAAACTGATTCGGATTAAAACTCAAATCCGTCTAAGTACCTATCCCGACCCAAACTATCTTATAAGACGCATTAACGTAATACCGGCAACTAAACAATGTATGCCGTAAGTATTTGGTTCAGTAACAGCATCCTGCATTACCGGGTTCCGTAGCGTTATTAATTAACGAACTTACCCGTGGGTATCATGGAATATGAGGAACTTTGCAATTAGAGAGCGTATTTTAATTGCATATTCTGGTCGACCTGTTTATGTTAAAGTTCTATTTTTAAACGCGTTTGTTTATAAGATAGAACGCCTTGGCCGTCATTGCTTGAGATGATACGGTATTGTCAGAAACATTTCCTATGATTAGCATCATTCATTAGTTACTCAATTTCTTTTTTATAAAGTGCGAAATCATCCAACATACACCAGTGTCTCAAGGCGAAAGTCTATGACCAGTGCGTATTACCAGTGATGACATATGGCTCTGAAGAGTGGTCGCTTACCATGGGCCTTATCAGAAGGCTTAAAGTCACTCAAAGGGCAATGGAAAGGGCTATGCTCGGAGTTTGAGAACCAAGGTGGCCGACATAGCACGAAGAATCGCCAAACGAAAGTGATAATGGGCAAGGCACATTGCTCGCAGAAAAAATGGCTGTTGGAGCCGAAAGGTTCTGGAGTGGCGGCCTCGTACCGGAAGACGCAGCTTTGCCGCATTAGAAGGCCTCCTACAAGGTAGACCGATGACCTGGTAAAGGCTGGAAATCCGATGGATACTAGACGCACAGGACCGTTCATTGTGGTGATACTTATTTCGGGGAGGCCTATGTCAATCAGTGTATGTCTTTGGGCTGAATTGATGATGTTGATGATGATGCGAAATCATCCAGTGACTTCTGTCGCTCTAGGAGAGTAACAAACATCCACACATACAGATTTTTTTTTTCTTATGGTAGGTGAAATCATTCAATAACATCCCCCGCCCTTGCGCGGAGCGGGAGATAGTGTCAGACTCTTACTGACTAAAAACCTAGTTTATAATATTAAAAGAAAACAGGCATAAAGTATTTCAAAGAGATTATGAACAAGAAATTATTCCTCATCCTGCAGCATATCGCTAGCCCCTTTGATTAATCGTATGCCTTTGAAATCTTTTTCTTTATCCAGTATTATGAATCAGCTCATTCATTAATTGGAATCCAGAAAAAAAAATGCAAGTTATAAAATGGAGATTTATTATAAGAAAAATTCGAATGTTCATGAGAACTTATAAGTAAAGTATAAGGCACTGATATTGTACTATATTATTTTTATTCAACACTGACTAGTTGCACTGGTTGCATTGTCTTTTGTTTTTTTTTTTTTTTTAATCATGATGATGCTGATTTGTGGTCTGAGAGTCTGATAGATTCTGGTTGCTCTACGATGTCTCTAGTCAGGGGGCCATGTTTCCATCCCTCGGGGTAGCCAAACTGGCGGACGTCATCCCACCATTGCTGCTTGCCGTCAGCCCAGATGCAGTAGATAACGTTTGTGCCTACCAACACTGCGAAGCACACCCAGAAGGCCACCCGCCATTGCGCCAAGGTTGACTGTAACATAAAAAATAAATGTTTTGCTAAAAGGTATTTTTTTTTTTACGTGGAAAATCATCCAATCACTTGTCCTATTCTAAGACGGAGCGGGGGGACCTGTCAGACTTTATTTGATTAAAACCCACTCCTATGTTCACTTTTTGCCTTCGTTTTAGGGCCTTGGGGCTCTCTTTCACACAACTGATGGCCCCAGTAGGCTTCGAGCTTGCTGGCCCCCCTACGGTTTTTTGCTGACATCTCCGACGCGCGTGGAACAATACGCGCCGTAGTATCGGTGATCTACGATGATCTCGGTGAGATTTACGATGAGATGACCATCTTCAAGACAGTCCCGAACTTTTATATTACTGTGAATCTGCTTGATGATATATACCTTGAGTTTTGTTAAGTTCAGTGCTGTTTTAATTATTTACAAACTAGCTTTTACTAGCGACTTTGTCCAGGTAGAAGTCGAAAATCAATAAAGCTCGTGGTAAGCCTCGAACCAGGATTTCATAATTTTTGAATAATTAGCTGAACCGGCAAACTTCGTACCACCTAATTAGTCGATTTTTTTTTCGTAAATTTTTCCAGATTTTCTCACCGTTCAAACATTTCCTGGAGTGTCACAAATATTTCAAGATCAAAATTGGCCAAATCGGTTCAGCCGTTCTAAAATGAATAGCTCATTTTTATATATAAGAAAATTATATACTTATGGGATATAAAATAATCTCTTGCCTCGATTCGATTATTTTAAATATTTGAAAGCGTGTTACTATTGCCCAGCGGTAACTGCCCCAACTTGCAAGTTGTAGGTTACGGGTTCAAACCTAACCAGGCGCATTACTTTGTGTAATTTATTTAATCACGGCCGCTATCAAAATGATGAAGAAAAACTTAAGAACCAGTTGTTGGAAGACATGTGTCATCTTACAATTCGCACTGGGTTCGCGTGGAGAATAACGGCATTGCCTCCTAGAAAGGAGGTGGGACTCGCCCAGCTGTGGGATTATTATAAGACTGATTATTCTTAAGGATGCTTGTCCGGTAGGACATTATGGAACTGTGAATTATTATTAATTCTTAACATATTTAAATAACCAACGCCCACATTAAAAACTGTTTTGATTCTGATTCTAATACGAGTTAATTTTTGTTTGGATTAATTATGTTAAGCTGATATTATTGTTAAAAACGATAAAAGTAAAAGTCATCATTACTTTATCTACTTTTTAGGAGTCAGACCTTAAAAAAGCACTGAAAACAAAAGTTCAGACGGGAAAATTTCAGGGTCGAAAATAGATCAAGTGTAAATGGTTACGAGAGATGTCTGTATCACAAAAATATTGATAAACCAGAAATTGTTGGTCTTTGTTTACTGGACCATGTTTATGATTTATATTCTAGTGTTTTGGCATCAAAACATTAAGATAATTGTCGCCCACTTTGTTCCAGATATTTATTTAGAAAAAGACTCAAGTCTTTTCAGTTATTTGTTTACCACATCAAAGGATCTTGAAGCCAAATTTCTTTGTTAGGCCATTATTACAGCTTCTAAACTCTAATCAAAGCTGTAGGATTGTTCAAAGGAGTTACCACGACCCTGGAACTCAAAGAACAACTCATCATCATCATCATCCTTTTAATGTTTCCACTGCTGGGACTCAGCCCTCCTCTCTAGGAGAGAGAATGTGCCGTAATCCACCACGCGTGCCCAGTGCTGATTGGTGGATGTCAAATATCTTCGAATTTTTGGTTCTAGGGCATGCCGGTTTCCTCACGATGTTTTCCTTCACCGTTTTGAGAAGAAAGAGCAACTGAACGAACATAAAAATAGTTTTTTTTTTTTTGTACAAAAGGGGTCTTTTCATTTCTTTCTTGTACCAAATTTGTTGCATATTTTTTTTCACAATAAGTGACAATTTTGTGTTTGTCTTATCACTCGTACGTTACGAATAATATAAAGAAGAAATTAAAAATGGAGGACGGGCCCGAGTTTTGTCAAAGTCATAACTTTCAAATAGCAAGTAGATGTGACCTGTTCTTGTTTTCACGATTTTTCACTATTTGTCTAATAGCCTGTAATTGTAACTATAAGGTAATGGTTTCATTTTATTTGCGTAGTAAATTTCAGTGAGAATTGAGGGCTCATTTTAAACAAGAATATATAAAGTAGGAGATTGTTTTGCAATAATATCTTGATTCCACAAATTTTGTTTGGCATTAGCTTAGATTTTAGAATTAAGAGTTTTTCTGTGGAGTCCATAGTTTATCCGGTACAGATGGGCCTTCAATCCTCTATATGGGAACTGAGGGCCCAACTTAACTGTCCACAACTCGTTTATTTGACTTTCACAAATTCTGATTTCAAACTCACATTTTTTGGGCATGTTCACTAGATCTTAAGCACATTTTGAAAGTATTTTAACAAATGGGTCCTCATACCACACGCACACGTTTTAATCAGTAAAAGTCTGATACTCTCTCTCTCACTCCACCTAGAGTGAAATTTATTTGATGCTGAAAGTAAATTTTCGTTCAAGCGTAAAATTCGGAACTACCACTTGAAGTCTTTTCAACTTTAGTTTCAGTCTTCGTCATAATAATTGTAATTTTTTAAGTTCTCCTAATTATAATTATTTGATATTTATTAGTTTATAATATTAACATATACGCCTACGTATTTTATTATTATAAGTAACTTAATTCATACTAATTCTGTACAAGATATTCTGTTATTTATTTATTGTGCACACCTACCATAGTCTTCTCTTTTTAACCCAAAGCTTGACTGGTAGAGAATGCTTTGTTGCATTAAGTCCACCTATGTACCACTATTGTACATGAAATTTAAATAAATGATTAATGTCCGACCTATAGAAATAAAAATATTACTACAATTTGGTAGAGACGAATACGGAGATAAAGATACCTCAAAACTCTTGTTTATGAACTAAAGCGTTTATTTGGAGGAAACAATGAACATTGTGATACACAATAATGGCCTTTAAATTTTATGCGAAATTCTATCGTAAACTGAGCTAAGTGGAGTTAAATCTCTCGTGAGTTTTTACGAGGTAGAAAGCACTTAACCTAGATGAATTTGTATGTACTTACATCAGGCGTCAGAAGGCCTATAAGGTACGGAGTGATGATGCCAGCGAACGTCGATGTTGTGTTTACGAGTGACGTCAGAGTTCCGGCGTAGTTCGGCGCCAAGTCCAACGCGTTTACCTGAAAAATTAAGTGTTTTAGATGGATGTGGAATATCAATTGGAGGGGTAATTTCTTCGTTGATTTCTATATTAATTTCTTTATGTTTGGTTTGGTTTTTTCTTTTATCTATTCTGTCTCACACATGGGCAAACATCTACTCCTTCTTCGCCACTTCTTCCATATTACGTGGGCCCGCTCTTTTTCTTTTCAGCCCTCCCTAGGCAAGTTACGACCGTTTTGTTTCGATTCTCTTGAATCCATTGCCAACTCGAGGCGTTCGACACAAGGGAATCGAAACGAAACGGCTGTAACTTGGCTAGGCCTGCAGTTTTGGCAAAATCTGTCTAGTTCGTTCCCCCATCTCTTTTACGACCCCGTCGCACTTTCTCCGAGTACCGCTTTTTTGCTACTATAGCCTACATTTATTGAGCATACGACAAACATGTCTTGCTCAGTTAGATAGCCTTTTAAGTCACATCAATTATCTTAATTTTGGAGTGCAATACAACGACAATGATTAAGAAAGAAGTATAGAAAAAGAAAACATGTTGTTTCTCTCCTAAATTAATTGGGCGAAAATAATAATGAATAGCAAAAAAAAAAAACTCAAAACAATAATGAATAATAAACAATGGTCAAAAAGGTAAGGAGTTTTCCGTTGACTTTTTGAACAATTAAACGAGCATATTTCTATTACTAGGAGTATCAATACATACGACGAGTACAAAGTGAAAAATGTTGTCTGCAAATAGGTACGGCTTTCTGATAATTTGCAGGAACTTACTAAATTAAACATAAAATTATTATGTTCTAGTATATACATTAATTTTAATATTTAGAACAGTGGTGGCTGAGTAATAAGGACCCCGACTTACAAGTTGTAGGTCGCGGGTTCAAACCCAGCCAGGCGCATTACTTTGTGTAATTTATTTCATCACCACTGCTCTCAAAAACGGTGAAGGAAAACATCGTGAGGGAACCGGCATGTCCTAGAACCAAAAATTCGAAGACATGTGACATCCACCAATCCGTACTGGGCCCGCGTGGTGGATTACGACCCATTCTGTCTCTTAGAGAGGAGGCCTGAGTCCCAGCAGTGGGAACATTGTAAGGCTGATGAAATGCAATGCAATTATATTTTACCACACAGCAAAAAAACTATGAATTATATTATAATTGTTACAGATATTGATCTGTAACAATTTTTTTGCCCTGTGATGGAAAAAAAATACGGCAGTACTTATTTTTGCATATTCAACACATGTAAGATCATTTTCCATTTTGTGGAATATGATAATTATTATCTAGTACTCAAATTACTGCAATTATCAGAAAATCACAAAATACAGATTTTTTTTTTCAATAATAACAAACCTATATTTATTAACTTGACTGATTTGCTTGGAATATTTTTTTCCTAGCAGCTTTTACCCGATACTCCCAAACACAAAACATTATTGTCTACGTATAACCTTCTAAGATTGTGTAACGTAGCAGAAAAAAAAAATATCGTAATATCCGCTTGTAGGATTATTGAGAAGGATACGTTAATTGATATTTACGCTTCCCGACAACAATAAGATGCCCGAAAGGAACCCAAGGCGTTTCGTGAACAACACTGTATAAACAAAAGAAAATAACTTATTATCTGTTCAGTAGCAAATTCCGGTAAAAGTGCAGTTTACGGGTCTAAGAAAACCACAAAAACCTTTCTGAGGGTCTAAGTATCATGACTCTTGATAAGATACACACTTGGGAATAAAATAATGCAAGACTTTTTGGTTTAAGGAAAATTCTGGGAAGAATTTTTATCAAAATACATCTACTCGTACTTTATTCTTAAATACGACCTAAGGATTTGATCTCGTCCTAATTTAGACCTTGGTTCATTAAAGATACTTTATTATAACTATCTAGATTTTCTAGATGTTTTATTTTGCTCTATTTTTTTTTAATTGTCAAGGAAAATGGACAGTTTCACAGATTTTGAATAGAAAATTCAACAGTCATATTCATTTTTCAGTTAAAAATATCTGATCATTGAAAAATTGTGGCTTGCAACAAACATTGCTCAATAAAAAAAAACAATTATAAGGAACAATCTAAATTTCTGTTTGTCTCTAAATAAAGTAAATATTACCAACTGCAAATACTAGCTTGAATGGCTAAAAATAAAACACAAAATGGGCGAATGGGGTTTTGGGTTCGGGCGAAAGCCAAACGTTAATGCTAGAAAACTCATTTAGAACAAGTTACGGAGGCTAATTACGAGAGTACCTTCATGCCGCTGTAGAAACCTCCCATGAGGGCCATCGAGAGTACGAAGTATACCATTGCAGCTGTTCTGTCACAACCGGCGTAGGAAGCTAGGATGATACAGATGGCGGGACCGGTGGCAGCTGGAATTTGAATGTATTGATGAATTTGTGGCGACAAATCACCGTAATCAATAAAAAGTGGTAACTATTTCCATGCCCTAACTTTTAGTCTGAAATCAAAATCTCGATATAAACACATTTTATATCACGAGCAATACACGAAATGCATGCTACCGTATTTTACCTTTTATTAATTTGCAATGTACGTATGTATTAATATTTATCTGGTTCCCTCATCATCGATTAAAATCATAAATAGTGATCTCTCATTAGTCAAAAATTGGTGATGATTCATAAAAATGTAGCTGTCTACACGTCTGCATGCTTATGAACTATTAACTCTACCAAATCTCACAATCATTCGTGCGCACTAATACACAAAATGAGGTTCAAAAAAAAAAATTGATGTTTTGTGCCAGTTACTACTGTTTCTAATTACTTGACTTAAATTATTTTAAAATGATATGTATAAAGACACTATTAATAACCATGCTAATCAATCCATAATATTTTTACTAAGATTCGATTGATATTTATATTCTTGTTGCTTTCAAAAAGTGCAACATTACATACCAACAGTTGTGTGAATAATTCTTCCAGTCTTGATCGTATGCCAGCCTTTCTTGATGCAGATATCACAAACCAATCCAAAGAGGAAGGAGGACACCCACATGGCGATGTAGGGCAAGGCAGTTAGCGTGCCAGTCGTAGCGATATTATACTTCAGAACATCGTGAGAGTATTTAGGAAGATCCGTCACCATTGTGTAGTAACCCCAATCGTGACCAACCTGGAAATAGAACAGAAAAATTCAAAATGCAATGAAAAAAGCTTCAGGAATAGGAAGTTTTAACTTAGTGCCTTTTTGTTATTATTGATTATGTTTGACATCTACCTAGTATGAGACAAAGTGAACGATGACTTTAAAAATACCGGCCACAAAGTGAACGATGACTTTAAAAATACCGTCCAAGTGCTAGTCAAACTCCAGCACAAAGGGTTCTGTACTGTCCGTAACAAAAAACTACAAAAATAGCCGCGTTCGTTGTATGGGAGCCCCCACATATTTATTTTATTTTATTTTTAGTATTTGATGTTATAGCGGTAACAGAAATAGATTAACTGTAAAAATTTCAACTGTCTGATGACAGACTGACGGATAACGCGCAGCAGAGCCTTAGCAATAGGGTTCCACTTTTACCCTTTGGATACACTCGACGAGGTGGGCAAGCTCTTTGAAAGAGTCATTGCAAACCGCCTCGTCGCGCGCCTAGCACGGGTAGGGCCGGACCTTTCGGACGGCCAGTTCGGCTTTCGCAGGATGCGCTCCACGGTGGACGCCATCATGCGCGTGCGAGCCCTCACGACAGGGGATGCGGTGTCCCAGGGCAGGTGTGTCGTGGCAGTGTCCTTGGACATTGCCAACGCCTTCAACTCCCTGCCCTGGAGTAGCATTGGAGTGGCACTCCGGTACCACCGGGTGCCCGACTACCTCTGTCGTGTGATCGAGGCCTATGAGTATTTCTCAAAATACATGTACATCTTTGAAAAAAAAAGTGTGCTTTGAAACAGTTCAAAAGTTTTATATTTATAAATCATCACACAAAAAAAACACACACTCAATTTTGTAGGATGAATATTAATCTTTAAGATAACGAAGAATTATAGCTATAATCATACTTATTATCAAATATTTCGATATTTTAAAAATAGCTTTTTTTACCTTTCATACAAAAACCTGTTTGCCACTCTACCTTTTTCATGTGTTTTTGTTTCATAAAATGCGATACGTAACTAAATTATTGTAAATTTCTTTGTATCATCGTTCTACAGTAATCGCAGTTTCTGTATCAAATTGATTTTCTATGGGGTGTCATAGTGAATTGGCAATTTAAAGCAAAAAAATAAAATGAGTCGCTCTCATTTACTATTTAGTTATTACTCTTTAGTTACGATTTATTTCTACTTTCCCATGATTTCTGAACGATTCCGTAATTTTTTTACACGGACAACACTAGCTTCACTCTGATTGGCTATTGGTTTGACGTCTCCGCCATTACATCTATCGTGAAAATCAGTGAGAACGTGTGTGTTTTGTGGGGTTACTTTTTCGAGACAGGAAGTAAAATCAGCGATTTTTCATAGAACGGTAAGTCTTCATTTACCCATTTTTTGTAATACGTGTTGTACGAATATTTAATAAGCTTTTATATTTGCTGTAACAGCTTTTATCAATAAATATATTTTTTCTGACCTCAATTTGTCTAATATTTCGTAACGTTTTTTACGAATTTCGTTACGTAACGAAAAAGTACAACATAAAGCTGAGTGTATACTGTTATAACCTGACTAAGCATAGTAATATTCACTACTTAATTTATGAAAAAAAAATATATAGAGCGTCAATAACTAAAGGATTGGATATTATCTGCTATATAGAAGTGCCACCAGCAAAAAATAATGAAATAATTTAAATTACGTTTTTATGTGATTTAACAACTTTTTACCCCTGATATTACTTACATGAAGTTCTATTGAGAACTTCCTCCTTTTCGTCGGTTAAAAAACCTCGCGGCTTTGTTTCAATTCGCTTGAGAATAGAATTATACCGATTGTTACAAATACTTAACTCTTGCTAATGACACTTCTGTAGAGATGCCCACTATACTTGTTGGTTTGACTTATCAAATTGGTTATTACTTACAACTGCTTATATACAACTGCATTACTTCTTTTGTTTTTTAAGGAATGCCGCCAAAAACCAATGCCGAAAGGCAAAAAGCTTACAGAGAACGACTCAAAAAGGATAAACCAAATAAATATGAGGAAATCCGTGTCAAACATTTGGAAAAAGTTAAAGAAAATATCAAAAAGAAAAAAGAAATTCTTACAGAAGAAGAAAAACAAGAGCTACGAGCAAAGTGGAGACAAGCCAATGCTATAAGAGCTGAAAGAAAAAAAAAGGCCTACTCTACGACAAAACAAAACAACACATTGGAAGTAAGAAAAAATGCTAAAAATAATACAAATATCCTTAAGGAGAGACTACAAAAGCTTACTGAAGAAAATACTCAATTAAAACGACGAAATAAAAATTTAAGACAGGCCTGCAATCGGATGAAAAAGCGAGTGGAAATTCTGAAAAAACGACTACCCCAACAAATTAGGCCTGATAATAATGCTATTTCCATTGAAACTCGGGATTAAAAGATTGGGAAAAAAAAATAATTTGATTAAAATAGTATGAATGATTACTCCCTTATTTTATTTCTAACCCCTTAAGTATTTGGGTACATACTTACAAATATTTCGTATTGAATAAATGAAGAGCATTCACAATATTTCGCCAATGTGTAACCAGCCTTATGGTTACTATTTAGTTACATCTAAGGACTATTTCGTAACAATATTTCGTTACTACCATTTCGTTACGTACATTTATTTTGAGAAATACTCCTATCTTTCAGAGAGGTATATTATCTACCCCGGTCACCAGGGAGAGTGGAAACGTCGAGAGATGTCGTGCGGTGCTCCGCAGGGATCGGTACTAGGACCACCCTTGTGGAACATCGGGTACGACTACGTGCTGCGCGGCGACTTCCCCGACGGGGTCAGCGTGGTCTGCTACGCGGACGACACGTTGGTCCTAGCGCGGGGAGAGTCGTACCGGACGGCGGTCGAACTAGCGACACGCGGGGTTGCGATAGTCGTTGAAAGGATCCAGCAGTTGGGACTCGAGGTGGCACTGCACAAGTCCGAGGCCATGTGCTTTCACGGCCCTCGGGGTGCGCCACCACCGGGATCCCAGCTAACGGTAGGAGGGGTTCACATCAGCGTCGGGTCGACGATGAAGTACCTGGGACTCGTCCTCGACAGCTGGTGGAACTTCAAGGAGCACTTCCGACGTCTGGCTCCCAAACTGAATCGGACTGGGGCTGCTCTCGGGCGGCTCCTGCCCAACCTCAGGGGACCAGACGCCTCCTGCCGGAAGCTCTACGCGGGAATCGTTCGGTCCATGGCCCTCTACGGGGCTCCGGTGTGGGCACCGACGTTGCAACAGCAACCGAGGGCCCAGCTGAATGCGTGCCAGAGGGTCATGGCAATACGCATGGTGCGAGGGTACCGAACGATTTCCCGCGAGGCGGCGACCCTCCTTGCTGGCCAACCGCCATGGGATCTGGAGGCAACAGTCCTTGCACACATGCACGATAAGCGCATGGAGATGCAACGCCGGGGCGAAATTCCGCTGCCGCGACAAGTCGAGGCATGGCGGACAGAGCTCCGGCGGGATCTCATGGCGAAATGGCGTCAGCGACTATCGCAACCTCGTTCGGGGCGCGCCACAATAGGGGCGATAAGGCCCATCTTTGAGGCATGGCTGGAAAGACCTCACGGCGCTCTCAACTTCCGCACGACGCAGGTGCTTACCGAACACGGAAAGTTCGCTAAGTACCTGTTCCGGATTCGTGCGGAGGATTCGCCCGGGTGTCGCCACTGTGCGGAACACCCGGAGGACACGGTGGAGCACACTGTAGAGGTGTGCCCCGCCTGGGCGGAGCATCGCCGTGTCCTCGTGGGGGCGATCGGCGGCAGCGATCTCTCTCGCCGGGCCTTGGTTCAGGCCATGGTCCGTAGTGAGGAGGGATGGCAGGCGGTCGCCTCCTTCTGCGAAGCAGTAATGCTAGCAAAGGAGGAGGCCGACCGCATCAGGCAGAGGCAACGGGGCGCTCGCCCCAGCCACCGCCGGGATTCCGATCCCGATTTCCGGCCACCGTAGGCGCGGGCTTGCGAACGGCGTGCAATGGGTAGCACGCTGTCCGATCGTCCGGTAACAGACCGGACCGAGCCCAAGTCGTCGACGGCGCGTTCTGTTCCCGCGCGCCTCAAGGAGTTGTCAGCAAACCGTAGATGCCCAGCCTGCTAACTGCAGGCAGGCAGGGTCGAAGCCTGCTGGGGTCAAGGGCCGTTTTCTGAGAGGAAGGCTCAGCCCCGGCACTATAGGCAACGAAGGAACGGGGTAGGTTTTTAGTCAGTAAGAGTCTGACACTACTTCCCGCTCCGCCCAAGGGCGGGATTTGTCATTGGATGATTTTACCTACCTTAAAAAAAAAAAAAAAAAAAAACCCTTTGGATACAAAACCCTAATAATTACGAGGTTCCGATATTCAGTGATCAATGAGATGGTCAGATTTTTTACCGAGAGGTCGGTATAACAACCTGGTGGATATCATTGTCGATTTATCTCTTATTATAATAGTAATTGGAATATCCACCAATATTTGGAGAACCAATATTAATGATCCCGAAAATTACCCAGTTGTATACATGGCGATCAATAACTCCTAGGCAACGCATTGACAGCTTGATATAGCTCAACACGCTTATATGCTCTCAGAGCGTAATATTTCATCTAAATATTCCATCAAATTAAGACGCTCATCATTAATTCATTTGATTCTCTCCATGTAAATGCTTGCTCGCATTTGCTTCTTGAACCCATTAAATACGGTATATGTTTAATCATATTTTATGCATGATAATTTACAAGCAATATCTGCCAGTAAAGTTATAGACGAAAAATTAAGATTAAGACACATTTTTGACAAAATAATAATTTAGATTTTCAAACTTGGTTTATGGTTGACAAAGGTTTTTAAAATCTTTTGACCTATACATTTTCATTTCATTTTTCATATATACATTTTCAATATATATTTTCAAATGTATTAAGTTATACATAAGTATTTCAAGATAATTATCGTAATAACGTCAAATATAAGGGTACTATCGCGGTCATTTCTGCATGATCTCTTAAAAAAAATTTCGCTTGAATACTGCGGCCGGCGTCAAACCCCCACAGCTTGGAAGTTTTCGTTTCGAGTGCAAGCAAAAATGAACTTAGTGGTGATCAGGCGTGTCAGTGTCTTTGATAGTACCTACTTGCTAGTTTTTTGTAAAGACATTTGTAATTTTTCACGAGGTTCTCTTGGACCATCGAATGTGTTTTATGTTACTAAACTTTTTTGTGTGAAATTTGGACGTCTGTCTCTTGGTGTTCTTTCTTATATACTGCGTGGTTTTTGTTGAGCGATTTTCTCTTGTAAGTCCGGGTCATCACGCTTCATCAACTACCAGTAGTCAGTTATCGTGCTAATATTTCACTTTCCTTGATACTACTCTCAATTTTTTCTACCTATATATAGCTGACCCGTATATAAAAGTGGTTCTGCGAGATAAATTATCAAAAAAATTGGGCAAGATAAAGTACAAAAGAGGTATTTTATTTATATTGCATTAACTAGCGAAACGCGGCAAGATCATAGATTACAACGAGCACACATAATATACTCGTACTACAGTCATAAAATTTCACGTTGCAACAGTATTACTATCAACTTATCAGACTGAAATAAATAAATTATCCGGTTTCTAAGTAAGTAAAACGACATCCGATACCATTCCTCTAAGCACATAAACTATTTGTTCCGTTTGCTCCATTAGCCGTCCGGCCCCGCTCGTTAAGCTAACCGTAAGGGAAAAGTCACAACAACATTCTACGAGCATTTCCCGTATCCTACAAACATTCTAAAAAGGTCCCATGTGTATTTATTTAACACTAACTGACACTAAATGTCCTGTACAAACCCTGGGATCATACACAAACATTATTTAATTTTTATTTTATTTATACACCATTTGATCGGTTTTTTCTTTTTTTTTTGGTGGTGAGTAAAATCAACCAGTGACATCTCCCGCCCTTTCCAATGACATCTCTCGCCCTTGATATTCGGTTCTCAAATTCACAAATAGCCGGCACCATTTGTATCCCAGTTTCAATAATGCTTATCGAAGGAATGTAGCATTTGCTTCCCTAAGACATTCCGTAATCCAATAAGTGTCAGGAAAGGATTGAATAATATTGGCTTGCTGTTAGAACTGGAAATAATTCTTTAGATCGAATGCCTATACAGGAGTAGTTTTTTTTAGGGAAGAGCGTGGCTACGTGCTTTCAAGTTAGCAAACAGACTTTAATTAGTCATGGAAAGATGAAACGGTGTGCCCTGCATGGACGGAGCGCTGCCGTGTCCTCGTGGAGGCATGAGGTTGCGGCGATCTTTCTCGCCGAGCCTTGGTTCAGGTCCGGGAATAAGATGCAGCGAAGCAGTAATGCTAGTGAAGGAAATGACGGCAGCCATGACGAAAAGCAGATCCTCATGATCCAGCCGTCGCTACAAGAGACGCATGAGGCTTCTGGTATAACTAAGATGTAAAATATACTGAGTACCTATCACTTCCTTACATAATAATGAAACGTGCCCCCAGTCCACATTTGTCTATCTGTTTACAAAAAAACTCAAAAACTTCATAACAGATTTGAATCTGGTTTTTTTTTAATGTATGTAAAATCGTCTAATGACATGCCCCGCCCTTGGGTGGAGCGGGAGATAGTGTCAGACTCTTGCTGACTAAGAACCTGCCCTGTTCCTCTCCTGTTCCAGGGCCCTGGTATGCATTTTCATTCCTCCCTAGAGCCCCAGATTAGGTTTCGACCCTACTACCAGTTTGCTGACGACTCCTTGAGGCGCGCGGGAACAGTGCGCGTTTCGTAGTAGTTTATTAGGGTAAATTTAATGTGTCCTGATCAATTTTAGGGAGTGAATTTCTCTATGCCTAATGAGTCATAAGCAACAAGCGAAGATCCTGCCAGTGTGTCTTCGACCTAAGGGACTTCGTCCACGGGCGAGTGCCTCACGACTTTCCTGTAATACGAACGCTAACTAATTTACATGATAGAGCAGTTCTGGCGATGACGTCACGGTGGCGTATCGTTAACGACTCTCGTACATCGGCGCCTGCCGTCTGCAAAGAATGCAATTTTCCCTTTTATAGGAGGCTCCAGCGGTATAGTCTCGTGTTACCTCATCGGCTGTCACTAGCGCTGACATAATATTTTTGACAGTAATGTAGTACAATACGTGGCATATAAGTTGAACCAAAATGGTGATCAACCTTTAGTGTTAACCATAGTTGCATGTCAGACATGCAGCTTGATAAATTGTCCTTAAATTGAATGCTGTTTTTGTTTGTGTGTTTTGTTGTATTGAATTTATGTGTGCCTAAGTTTTGATGGTGTTTTGTAATACTGACACCCTATGGGCCTACGATGCCTGAGAAAAAAAGGCTTTAATTTTTATTTGTATTTTTTAAAGAGCAACGGTCGCCCTATTGATTCAACTTATTTGCTGCGTACTATACCTCTTTTTCTAACATCTAGCGATTTCGAAATGAATGCCTAAAAAAGTGCGCTGTTGAATTTTCATTGGTTGGCTCAACGTCAGACAGTTGAAAATTCATGAGCGCGTTTCCACTTTTTTGCTGCCTAGTTTCTCTGAAAACGGGCAATAAGGAGCAATATAGAAAAGTGTCGGGATGGATGACACTATGCTTGTTACACCCTTCAGTCAACGACCAACGCCGTGGCGTCATATTTTATTGGTGTCGATACGCTCCATACTTAATGGTAGGTATAACCGCGTCCGATGGATATTCGTAGTCTATTTTAACGACGCCGTACGTAATAACATAATCTCATGTGTAAAAAGTTCGTTAGTCTCGCTAAAAATTGAGAATGGCAGGACCGATTTGGCTAATTCTGGTCTTGAAATATTCCTGATACTCCAGATAAGGTTTAAACGGTGAGAAAATATAGAAAATTCTTATGTACAAAAATGAATAGCTGTTCGTTAGTCTCGCTAAAACTCGAGAACGGCTGGACCGATTTGGCTAATTCTAGTCTTAAAATATTCCCGACACTCTAAGGAAGGTTTAAACGGTGATAAAATATAGAAAAATTCCCGAAAACAAATCCGACTATTAGGCAGTACGAAGTTTGCCGGGTCAGCTAGTCTTATATATGAAAATGATTAGCTATTCGTTAGTCTCGCTAAAACTCGAGAACGGCTGGACCAATTTGGTTCATTTTAGTCTTGAAATATTCGTTATAGTCCAGGGGAAGTTTAAAAGGTGAGAAAAAAATATTCGTCGACTAACAGCTAGTATAATATAAATAGCTGGTAGTGGAACGAGAAGGTCTGCTAGACTTTTACTAGCCTTAGGTGGGAAAGTCATAGGTGGCTTAAGACCGACTAAGTCAACCTTAGTCGGTCTTAAGCCACCTATGACTTTTGAAAATTTCCGCATTGTTATACGTATTCTTATGCAGATAAGGATAAGTAATACAGAAATGACGTCACGGCTGGCGTGGTGGTTGAGCAATTTTTTTTTATGGTTATAAACTAGTGCTTGATTGCAATTCCACCTGATGGTAAGTAGTGATGCAAAAAATTGGATGCTGCGCCGATCGAGAATTAGATTCCCGCACGGAACCAATATTTGTTTAGCCTACAAATAGTTTTTCGGTTCTGGTTGTCTTATGTACGTGAGTTATATGTTTGTGAACGCACCCATAATACAGGAATAATTAATAGAGTGGAGAAAAAAAAAATTCGTTATGGATTGGCAACGTTTCGCTTATGATATAGATCTTTAATTAAGTCTAGTTAGTAAATAAATGGGATTGATGAAACGCATTTTACTTAGAGTTATAAGTATACGTGTGGGTGGATGGATAAAGAGAGGGAGGCTAATGATAAGCTGGATGAGTTTTGCGAAGAGTGGTGTGATACATATGCAAGAAAAGAGAATGACAGGGCAGAATGGAAAAAATAACTTGTTGCATCAACCCTAAGTAATGATATAAGTAAATAAAAATGATTCAAACTTATTGACCCAGTCGTGATCACAATAATACTACGACTTAGCATTTAAATAATAGGTACCTATAAAGATTTTATAGTTCAACCCAGTAAATTGTTAGAATTAACTTTAGAACGAATGCTAGCTGATGGCGTCATCCGTCTATATTCTTCACAACAGTCGTGGTTGGGCTCACAAGTTTAATTTTGAAAGCGGATGTCTCGGGATTTTTTTAATGACATAAACTAGTGCTTCACCGCGATCCTACCTATTGGTAAGCAGTGATGCAGTCGTTAATGGTGAAGCGCACAAGTTTAATAATAACCTCCTCACTCTATCATTAAAAAAAAATGTGAATTATAATCGGACGGGAACACCGCTGCAGATAAATTGTTCCAGTTCTTCGATGGACGCGTAAACTACGCGACGAGGTGAAACGCTTAGTTCGGATCGTAGAGGTGTCATGAAAGAGTGGATACTCGCCGTAATCGGTCGTTCGATGGCAAAAAGGTGATGGCAGAATCAGTCATGTAATTCCTGCGTACGCTCTCCAAATTGAATCCTATAGAACTCCGAAAAGCTGGCTACCCTACGTCTGTGCTGGAGGTTTTTGTTTATTCGTTAATCAAAATCGATTTCAGAATTCGATTATAATTAAAAAGTACAGAGTACATTTTTTGTGTGTGTCAGTCCAAGCCAGGTGTTATAGACAAGAAATAACTTTTAACTCAGACCAAGGCAACTGTGTTCTGCCTATTCTCTATGGTGCAACACAGTAATGTCCGGTTCACACATGGCTGGCAGTTTGTTAGATTTTGTGCGTCTATTTGGGCAAAATAAACATTTTTTCTCTTTTTTTCCTTTTTTCTTTCTAAAAAAAAAAAAAAAAACAACACTGAATTAACCTCATTTTTTAGAAGTCGGTTAATCTTTAAAACTCGTGACTGCGTAAATACCAGTCACTCTTTTAAAACCGCTAACTTTAAATGAATAAAATAGTGAGTGTGTGTCTGTTTGTTGATTTGATGGCTGGACGGATTTGATTTTGGGTTATTTTGAACGTTTCATTGTTTTTCGTATTGAAGTTCCTTTTTTTTATTTTTTGTTTCACACTTTTTAGTTGTGGCACACATGTAGCCCAACATTCCGAACAATTCGAACAAGCCCAAACACGGCCAAGATACATTGTTTTATTACGAAGTTCCCGTGCGTATCTGATTTTTTTTTTAGAATATTATTCATAGGCTCGCGTTTGACCACTATCTCAACTGATGGTAAGCGATGTGTGTGATGATGGATTAGCAAGGTGGAAACCCTCCTCAGATCATCAGATCAGTTCAATGGTACCTCATAGCCAAAGTGCATCTTATGACAATTCTAATAAGAACTCATTAATTAATCAATGTATCCTAGCTGCGTTTGGGACGGCTAGGATACATTGATTAATTATTGAGTTCCGGTGCCTACCTTCCGGCCTTAATATCATTATCAGATCAGTTCCATGGTACTATTTTTTCAACATAACTATTCAGACACATTTATGTCTCAGTACTATTATAGTTGCTTAACTATCTTCTATCTATGCAGAGTGTGAAGTTTCGGTGGCCATATCTGGTCTTCTTCATCTATTCTACTTCCTCAAATGATGCTTTTTGAGTATAACAAAATATAGTATCAAAAATTAATAATTAACTATTAAACTATTTGTTAATGTCGACGTCTGATTTATAAAACTGAAAACTTATATATTTGCATGTAAGGATCACGATAGTAATTGGTTATTGTTTTATTACTAATTATTACTGATGATTAGAGATACAACTCATTTCCGCCGGAGCTGGGTTTTTTTTGAGCATTCACATTTATTCGTGAGATAAAATTTCCCACACGAAAGTGATTGGAACAAAAATAGACATCCCGTTCATTAACAGTTTTAAGTCCGCAAACATCGTCAATATTGCATACCGCTTGAGACAATTTGTTTCTACGGTAGAACTTATATCCATACTAATATTATAAATAGGAAAATGTATGTGTGTGTCTGTTTGTTTGTCCCTCTTTCACGGCAAAACGGAGCGACGAATTGATGTGATTTTTTAAGTGGAGAGTTGTAGGGATAGAGAGTCACATAGGCTACTTTTTGTCTCTTTGTAACCCCCACTTCTCTAAAATGGGGGTCGAAGCATAGATAGGAAAATATTGTCCTATCTGAGAACTAGACAACTGATAGTTATATATATAAATACATATTTAAATTATGGATAAATAACACCCAAACATAGAACAAATGATCGCGCTCATCACACAAACATTTGTCTTGGGTGGGAATCGACATGGCCTCCGGTATAGCTGTCAGGGCCACTAACCAATAGACCAACAGGCCAGCCAAAGTTAAATCGAATTTACCTCTAAATACCGCACTATCACTTTGTGAAGGTAGTTTTCCTTTATTTTCTCTCGTTCAGTTTAATCTAAGCATTCGATCCTGTGGTTTACTTTGTTAAAGCATGAGGTTTGAAAGGGTCAGTTGGGTACATAGCTGTAGGTACAAACAAATAGTATGGTGACCTTGTGGTTAGCGGACCAAACAAAGTTGCGTGTGTAAATACTTTTGTATTGTACTTCACTGTTAATGTTTGATATTAAAAGCTTCTGTCAGTGACTTCGAATGCGTTAATATTATCCGATGGTATTAAATGTTAAACTAAATAATCAGGTAATTAAAAAAAAATATAAAATATAAATGTGTCAATTTGGACACTGTGTCCGAATCTTCTTCTTCTTCCTGATCATTACTTGGGGTCGGCGCAACACGTATTTTTCTTCCACTCTGTCCTGTCACTCATCACTAACTCCCTTTTCTTTCATATCACTCCTCACACAATCCATCCATCTCTTCTTCGGCCTCCCTCTTCCTTTCCATCCATCTACGTGTAAACTCGGAATTGTTTTAATCCCGTGGAGAGTCGATCTGGTACATGAAACACTATCGATTTTTAAAGATAAAATAAAAAATAAAGTACTTTTTTTCTAAAACTCGAATTAATATGCACAAGTACGAAATTATTTTTTTTAAGTAAACGAGTCAATGACCTTGTAGGTTGTTGTCGGTCGTTGCGTACTAACTACCCATAGGTCATTGAACTCACCCAACTGACTTTTACTTAAAGAAATTAATTTCGTACATGCGTAAATTAATTCGAGTTTGAAAAAAAAAACTTTATTTCTTAGTTTTATCTTTACAAATCGATTGTGTTTCAAGTACCGAATCGACCCTTGTGGGATTAAAACGATTAAAATTTAACGGTGTATTGTGTTATACTATGATTTTTTATTAGATGAAGTAAAGTGACAGCAGTGGGCAATGCCCAACTGTCAAATAACAATGCCCAACTTTCAAACAACCATTGTTTTAGCAGTCACTTTACTTCATCTAATAAAAAATCATAGTATAGAATCGTCAGTAACTCGAAGTAGGTACCTATTAATGTAGTGCCCTTGTGGGTAGCGAACCAAACTAAGTTACGTAAATAATTGCTTCTGTATTGTATCCAGTCTTAATGATTGTGCGTATTTTCGAAATGAGGGCAACCATTGTTGTTTTGTTATTAGGTAAAATTAGATTTTCCTGTCATGTGAGTTTTTATAGTGGTTAATTTTATACAAGTGTGTCATGTAATGTGAGCATTGATTTGCAATATAACTCTACAAATATTTCCTCTTTTTAATTTTAGTATAGACATAGGTATACATTAAGATAACTATTATAAAACTTCGTTGGCAGCAAAATTAATTCGTAAATTATTAACTAAAAAAAATTTAGTTGTAATTTATTACTAAATATTTAAAATGAATATTGAGATATTCTGTTATGATTTTTGATCATTTGTTTTTGTTTTTTTTTTTTTTATCTGTAACAATTTGTTGTTTCGTCTGTATTAATAGGTTCTAATAACTTATGGTTGCGAATTAAAAATAACAATTTTGTTTTTCTATTTTAATGAAATACTTGAGTATAATAGAGGTAGTTTGAAAGTGGCGCCAGTGACAGAAAAGTTGAAGGGGAATCGTTTGTCTTGGTATGGTCATGTGAAGAGGAGGGATGAAACGCATGTTACTAACTTATTTCGGAGTATACATGTAGATGGATGGAGAGGAAAAAAGATAGGGAGACCAAAGAATAGATAGATGGATTGTGTAAGGATTATTCTGAAATAAAAGAAAATTAATGATAGTATGATGGATGACGAGGCAGAATGGACGAAAAACGCGTTTTGCGCCGACTCAAAATAACATGGGAAAAGGGCAGCAAGATGATGAGGAAATTCCGATTGAGTTAACAACACCAGCATAGTAAAGACCCTCTCTTAACTGTTTAAATCTATGGGTACAAAACCACAGGTGTTAAAAGTAACTTTGATACATAACATTTACGTATTCACACAGAACGTAGGATTTAGGAAGGTATGCGTAAGTACAGCAAACTTATAACAGGGCTAAGCCAACATCCGAAGCAGTATTAAGATCAATAGGCATCATTTAGTAAACAACCAACGACCTTCGGCAACTCGTGGGCGCTAAGTACAACATCAAGCACATGACAGAAGGTTAACTTGAGCTTTTTCAACTAGACGATAATAAGCGAGCTCACAGTCAGATTACGTAGAAAAGAAAGATATGTGAAATGACACAATGCTTGTTATCGGTACACAAAATTTAGTAAAAAAGAAATACAAAAACTACTTCACCTGAAGCAGCGGAAGAAACATTATAATAAATTTGACATAATAGTCATATTTCTGAGATTTTGCATTGTTTCTGAAACACTTTTTAGAATATAATTCTTGGTAGAACTTGGTTAACGGTTTTGTCTGTTATTCTGACCTTATAATAATTATATCTGTATTACTTGCCGTTGTGAATTCCACCTGAATGAGAAATGAGCCGTTTTATCTGCATATTTCATAATCGCACAGCACTAATTAGCAATAGCAATTATTCTTGTCATCCTCTAAATATTTAGCTTAAATTACATAGCTTGTTTATCGTATCGCTATAAAATCACTATAGAGCTCCTGTTTAAAGCATGACTAGGCCGGTCGTTGATGAAAATAAGAGTTACTGTGAAAGTTTATTTTATTTGATATATCTAGTGCTTGACTGTATGATGGTAAGTAGTGATGCAATCGTTGATGGTGAGACGCACTAGTGAGTTGTTCGAACTTGAATTTCTGCCTTTATTTTCTGTCAGATTTTTGTTAGGTGTTTCTGTTTTATAACTCAGTCAAGGTCTCGCTTATGACGGAGCGATTAAACAATATCTCATTACGTGAAGCAATTTATGTAGGTATGTTTTTAAATTATTCTTGTCGAGATAATTTTAGAATAATTCGGAATATGTATTAGATATACTAATATATGTATATTGATAATATTTAATATGTATGAAGACATACGAGGGTTTCCGATCCGTCTATCGTCAACGTAAGCATGGCTTAAAAGCTTGTTGTATAATCCAACGACAAGAGGCAACGCGAAAAAAAGAGTCGACATTCGGTAATTACGTTACGAAATCGAATATTACACACAGCACTCACACACGCTCATACACCATCACACAAGAACACACCATCATACGTACAAACACACAAGCATACTTTAAATAATTGTTTATTATTGTTGTTGTCTCATAATACAGGCATTACATGTTTAAAAGGGCTCCAATTAATGTGAAACTATTTGCTTCAGAATTATAGATTTTTGTATTTTACTAAACTTGTTCATAAATGTCACATAAATGTTTTTGTAAAAACCTTCAAAGATTTAAAAAAACGTTTTCGTCAATTAGAATCTCGAATAAATGTGCAGCTATTATATTTTCTTTTAGGTACATTACGAAGGGCCAAATTTCACGCAAAACAGCAGATTTTCAGAGGCTGTTACTGGATTAGTTTTACACAAATTAATACAAGATATCTGTGTTTCCATAATTTGTAAAGAAATATTTATAATAATGAAATGTATCTCGAGTTATCCGATCTTAATTAATATTATTAAATTATAGACTAAATAAATGTGCAATGAAATTATATTTATACGTTAATTTATATGTTACTTAGTTTGGTTTGGGGCGTTAATTTATATGTTGCTTGGTTTGGTTAGTTTGGACTGGCCTGTTGGTCTAGTAGGTTAGTGGCCCTGACTGCTATGCCGGAGGTCGTGGGTTCGATTCCCACCCAGGACAAATGTTTGTGTGATGAGCACGATCATTTGTTCTTTGTCTGGGTGTTATTTATCTATAATATGTATGTATTTAGAAATATATAAGTATGTTTATCAGCTGTCTGGTACCCATAACACAAGCTCTGCTTAGCTTGGGACTAGACGGTGTTGTGTGATAGTTGTGGAATATTATTATTATTATTATTATTTAAAACGGGCATAATATATAGTGACTAAAGTGTAGTGTTTTGTTATCGCTTTTAATGTAGTTGCGCTTGCGGTTGGACTTAATGCACATTTGTCATTGTTTTCATGCTATTTATGTAATATTGACACCTCAACGGATGCAGTCTTTGAAGATAAAATATTTGCTCCAGATTTTTTAGGTCAATGCGAAAAAATGAATATAAAAATAGAACTATGTAGGTACGAACTAAAATTATAACTAAGATAATGCAGGCAGGCAAGTTCAATTACGATTTAATTTAACATATTATTATAATGTTAAACCTGTACATTGTTTGTAAGAAGTTCAATAATATTTTAACATTATGGTATCCTACTCTCTTACTACTTTATAAAAGTGAAATTTGGTATGTTTGAATTTTTATTTGTTTGATTGTTTTGTAACAGCATAAATGGCTTACTACCACTAATTATTGTAGACATCTCTGCTTCACAGACTTTCATGTTTTCAATGGCAGAAAAATGTTTTTGTATTTACTTAAATAAGAACAAAAAGTTATATATGGATAGATTATTACTAAATTTAATCCCAATTAAAAGCGAACTAAATTTATTTCCGGGACTATTATTAGGTTTAATGCCAATTAAAACTAGTAATAGTCCCGAAACTATTTTAGATCGCGTTTTGGAATAAGGCGGATAAGGTTCGCTTCGCATCACTATATGTTAATATGATGATGATTATTATATCTTGTCCACTTTGATTTTTATCTTGTACCACTTTGTAGAAAACAAAGTTGCTTTCCGTGTCATGTTCGTGTGTTTTCATCTGCTAACTTCTCCGAAAGCACGCAACAGATTTTGACACGGTTTCTACTAATAACAGCAGAATGAAGGTTTTAATAAATACATGGCACATATGCGAAACCCGGGTTGGTTGCTAGCAACAAGATAAAAGTAATTTGCCAGTCATGTCGAATGCCTGATAAAGATGGGAAAAATACTATGAGTATGTAGGATTTTTCCGCTAGTAAGTAAGTTTACCCACTATCTTGAAATATCTATATTAAGAAAATACATAAAAGAGAAACAAAAATGGACCAAGAATTGAGCCCTGAATGATGCCATTCTTTTTACAAATGTGAGAGAACATGATGATGTGTGGTAAATTTTATTGTTTGCTTCAATTCTCTAAATCCGTACAAAAATCAATAAAGGATTGATAGCGGACGGAAATATAGTGTGTCATAAAAATGGATTCAAACTGGCTGGATATAAATATGGATGTAACTTACCGCAGCCCAGACAAGCGCCCACACAGGTGCAGACCGCAGTAACGCTTTCCAGGGTACCGGATCTTTGCTGTGTACGCTCTCAGCAGTTGTCACATTGTTGTTTAAGTACGTTAGCTCCTTCTTAGAGATGTACGGGTGGCTGTTGGGTGTGCTGTAGCAGAACATACTCTGAAAAAGAACGAAAGAAATTTTAAGTGATAGAGAAGACCCTGAATCCTGAATGTCTGTCGTAAACTATGACCTGCTGGCAAAAAATACAAATGTGCTGACGATCCAACAAGAACACGTAGATATGGCCCACTCGCGAAGGATGACGAGGAGATTCAAACTTAAAAATATATGTAAATAGAATACAGGCTAAGAGAAAGAGGATCATAAAACTGCCGTAATGAGATTTAAAAGGAAGACAGCCGTTTAGTACGACCTACGTGAGTAGTGCAAAATAAAGTGACTCAACTTCAGAGAATCAATTATGAGAGTATTTTTGGTTTAAAATAAAGACAAAAGAAACAGTCCAAAACAGTATTTCATTTTATGTAACCTCTCTCGTCAAAAGCACAGAGCTCTGGTCGAGTCTCGGTTAGTATTAAAGTCATAAAATATAGTAATGCAGCTTCATCCGAACCATGCACATTAAAAGAAAGGAATAAAAGCGCTAACTCGAAATCAAAACGAACAGTAAACGTCCATTTCAACCCAGCATCAGTCAACACTCCACCAATCACTCAACGTTAATCCGCATTATTATCCCACAAGTGGTCATAAAATTGCCGTAAAGCCGTCCATCAATTTTGCCGCACCGAAAAGGACACGGCAATTTGCCGTTATCGGCACCGATTGCGTGCCTACTAATTTTATTCACAGCTTTAGTGGATGCCTTTTTGCTAAAACCAATCTTATTTATATTATTGGGTTTTGCTACTCCGAGGACATTGATTAATGTGCTTTTTCAAACAGTTTGTTTAGGCTTTTCTGGTAATTGGTTGTTTTAAGGCTGGTGATATGATCACCCTTTTTTTGTTGGGATTTAATAGGAAATATACCTCCTCACCAATATTGTATTAGTATACCTATCAAGTCTATGTAAAAAGCTGCGATATCAGTTGCTTTTGGAGTACCGTATTATATTTTAAGTACTCGTACTACTTTGCCAATGACTTCGTTCTCGAGAATGTTTTCATAATAAATTGAACACCCCGTTAACCGTAATTTAAGGGTAGTTTTTGTGGTAGTTTTAAAAAACTCATAGAGATAGTCTTTATTATTATATTTAGGTAACTATTTGTGCTAACTTTCAAGTAAATTAGCATACAGAATAAGTTTATAAATAAAAACGAAATTGCCCCTTTTCATAAATATTGAATTTGCAAAAAGCCCTTCTTAGTCTTCGCCTGCGTCATAAAAGGAAGTCATAGACAAAATTTTATGTTCGCAGTCCCCGTAGTAGTTTCGGCTGTGCGTTGATATATCAGTCTGTTTCTTCTTTTAGATTAATGTTTGTAAGTAAAATGTTGAATATCAGTGGCTCCTTTTATATTATTATAAAAAACCGTATACTTTTTTCCTTTGTTAGCCTTTAGAATCTTTCAAATAGTATACCTCACCAAGTTAATTAAGATAGTTAAAAAATAACTAAATGAACTTACCCATAGACAGAACCACAAGATGCCGAAGCCTCCGAAGAAGTAGAACACGTATGCCCAGTCTCTGCCATCAGCTAATAAAATTCCTGACATGAAAGAGCCGAAGATATTGCCTATTTGAGCACCGCCGAACACGAGCGCACCTTGGAACGACCGCTCATGAGGAGGAACCCATCTCGCCAGCATTATCATGAGGGCAGGCATTGTAGGACCCTGTTAAAGAAACAGATTTTTTTAAATATTGTACAAGCATATAAAACCTTCCCCCAAAACAACACGATACTCACTGTTGCAGAAGTATTTTTTAGTAAAGAATAAATTTTAGTCTGTAAAAGTCTGTCACTCTCGCTTTATAAAGATTAAAGAAGACTATACAGAGTGAGATGACGTCCCACAGTAAAAAAGGTATCGTTGAAGTGTATTAGCCTGTTGACGAAACTATTTTGTTTTTAATCGCGGATGAGCATAAAGGCGCGGAGCGACAACACAACTCTTATTGTCGCATAAGGTTTTATAGAAATCGATAAATGGATTCAATATGTCGCAGAATCATTTCACATTTTTGCATTGCGCCTTAAATTGAAAGATGGTATCTTTCGATTCAAAGTAACATATATCGTTATTTTATCTAATTGCTCATTTGCGCATGTCCCCTCTGAGACGAGAAAATAATAAAATTTGGAGTCCTCTTACTTTTATATAAATAATTCATGATTCACAATAAAAAAAATATGAATAGAACTTCATGCACGTCTAAACATAACTTTTACACCCATATTTATAAACAAGAAAATCTAATTACTTGAGTAAAAAGAACTACTTAAGTAACATTTTGTGTTCTATAGTTAAGAATTTTTTAAATTTTGAATGATGATTTCTAACGTCAAGTAATGACTTAATAAGAAATTACTTAGCAACGAGTGATAACTTCTTTATAAATACGGGTGTTAGATACAATACTGGGTCAGAATAGAATAGAATAAAATTTATTGTACACCAATATAGTAACAATTCACAAAAACTTAAATGTGTGGGTACAATGGCGGTCTCAGCTGTGAGTTCATCATAGAAATCACAAAAGATTGTGTAAAATTTCAGCTTAACTCGGAATGTTCTCTGTAAAACAGTTTTTTTTTTTTATCCCTGCTTTCATATCTTTGTTAAAAGCTCAGTGTTCTTTAAAGCAAGCAGCGCATTAGCATCCTTAAGACTTAAGAACCTTTCTTTGTATAACAAGTCATGACCAACATACTGTTGTTTTTCCTTTGAAATACAATTCATTTCATGAAAGACAAAGAAGAGAAAGGAAATGTGTAATTAAAGCTAGAAAAGTCGACCCGTGCTAAAGCACACAGAACTTTGTATAGAACAAAATGCAGTGAACTATTATTGCATTCAGTGTTAAATAACACGGTATTTTTTGAACTGCTGGTTCTCAAAGGCATTTTAATAGACTTCATGGAAAATGTTCTCAAAAGACCATACTTGCTTTAGTATTGCCTCGACAATTTCTATGATATTTTATCGGGTAATTAGACTTCCACAAATTTTAGATTTAAAATCGATGTTTCCCTAATGATTGCCAAAATAAAAGTAACAGGCGCTTTCCAGATTAATTTAATATGTAATAATCATAATTCAATCATTATGTTTTGACAGATGACTAACATTATTGCCGATAGAAATATATGTAAGATACGTCATGTAGTTGTTTTTAAAAAGATCTCAGAGAGAGAGGATTCTATAATATGTTTTGGAACACTGTAAATAAGTCACCAGGGACCTGAACAAAAAACACAAGGGGTTTATAAAATGGCTCCATGTAATGTCTTAATTTGTTACTCGTAATTCTAATAATATATTTTCCTGTAACAATATGTAAAAAAAAAGTATTTATTTTACGAATTATGGCTTTTTCAGTAACTAGTCTAACCACAGTGCATATCAAAACAATGATAATAATAATGTAAGATATTTGTTACAAACAGAATCGGCTGGCAGCAATAAAAGTCTCGTTCAAGTCAAGTTCTTTTTTGTGTAAATTGTCCAATATCTTTGCTAACTATACATAACTTTCAATACAAAAAAAAAATAGGTGTCTGACCTCACTGCCTCGTTTTAAAACTCCATCCTGTATAGTACATGCCAGTGCATACAAGGTTGAATGAAACTCGTCACCCATGACGCTTTGAATCGATTTCATTCATGGACCATTGCAGTAGAAAACTAAGATTTTCCATTTTGTGCTCGTATTATTGACTACATGTATCAGTAATGGAGTGGCTTATATATGTAGTAGGGGGTGTTTTTCTGTAGATTAGACACTTAGCTGCGGTATTATTCTAAAGACGTGCTATGGCCCTGAAACTCAAAGAGCGACTGAAGACATACAGGTCTAGTCAATAAAAATATGACACTCTCTGTTACTCCACTCAAACCGGGAGAAGTCATCTGATGGCTTAAAAAGTAAAAAAAAAAACGAAAAAATTATGTATTGTGCTAATGTAGCATAGCATAGCATCAGCCTTATAATTTTACTACTGCTGGGAATCAGGCCTCCTCTCAAGGAGAGGGAATGGGCCGTTATCCATCATGCGGGCCCAGTGCGGGTTGGTGGATATCACATGTCTTCGAATTTTTGGTTCTAAGACATGCCGGTTTCCTCACAATGTTTTCCTTCACCGTTTTGTGAGCAGTGATGATGAAATAAATTACACAAATTAATGCGCCTGGCTGTGTTTGAACCCGTGACCTATAACTCGTAAATCGGGGCCGTTACCACACGGCTACCACTGCTCTTTCTGCTAATGTAGCAACATGGCTTAATATGTAGATAAATAATTTCAGACAGAGAGATTTCTATGCTTTACACGCATATTGTATTCGTTGTTGAAAATATTAGAAATGTATTCTTTTGAAAATAATATGTTATATATATCTGTATATAAAATAGATTGTCAATGGGGCCGAAAGATTTTGGAATGGCGACCGCGTACCGAAAGATGTAGCGTTGGAAGGCCTCCCAAAAGGTCGGCCGATAAGGTGAGGTACTCGAGAATTTGGCAGATACGAGATGCACAGTACTGTCGAATCCTTGCTGCTGCAGGCTCGACTTCCGGGATCGATAATTATATCAAAACGACTTTAGACTTTTACTCAATGATATATTAAAATTAGTTCGCTGTTCGCTGTGGTGACACTATAGGAGGAGGCTTATGTCCAAGTGGATGTCGTTCGGCTGAAATGATGATGATGTATAAAAAAAACCTGTATGTATTTGAATCCGGTCTTAACAATAGTGATGTGAATTTATTCCAGAAGATTTAGTTTAAAATTAAAACACCCATAATAATAAAGAATTTGTCGATATGTTTATCTAATACTAGCTTTTGCCAGCGGTTTCCCCGCGTGAAGTAGATTTCTCCATACAAACTTCCAACCCACGTTTTACCCTCTTAGGGGTACAGTTTCGTAAAATCCGTAGTGGATGTCTACACCCTATAAGAAACCTACCTACCAAATTTTAAGTTTGTAGTAGTTATACTGCGGGTTTCTGAATTGAGTATTTTGAGTTAAGAACGTCTTAAACCATACTTAAATGCCAAATTTCGACAGGTTTACAGGCTAAAGTAGAGTTTGAGTAATTCTCAACTTCAAATGCTTAAGAAATCGGGGGATAGTTTCTAAGATTTCGTGTTTAATCAGTGAGTGATATTTAGCTTAATCTTCCTATATGTAAAAAAGAATAGCTGTTCGTTAGTCTCGCTAAAACTCAAGAACGGCTGCACCAATTTGGCTAATTTTGGTCTTGAAATATTCATGATGCTCCAGGGAAGGTTGTACAACGCAATCTCTTATTAAAATGTCATTTTGAAATGAATTATGCTGGTTCTGGTAATACCCGTAGTTTTTTTTTTATGGTAGGTAAAATCATCCAATGACAAATCCCGCCCTTGGGTGGGGCGGGAAATAGTGTCAGACTTTTACTGACTAAAAACCTACCCTTCCATTCATTGCCTTTGTCCCGGGGCCCGTGGTGACATTCTCACATAACCTTTGGCCCCAGTAGGCTTCGGCCCTGCTGGACTCCTACAGTTTGCTGACAACTCCTTGAGGCGCGCGGGAACAGTGCGCGCCGTAGACGACCTGGGCTTGGACTGGTCTGTTACCGGACGGACGGACAGCGAGCTACCCATTACCCACCGTCCGCGAGCCCGCGCCTACGGTAGCCGGAAATCGGGATCGGAATCCCGGCAATACCCGTAGATGGCGTTATCCTCATTAGGCGATACGAAGTTTGCCGGGTCAGCTAGTATTATATAGAGATTGAGAACCTTGTAATTTTAGATCTACTTAAAGGTACGTTATATTAGATAACATGTTACAAGTTCTTGAGTTTAGAGCTTGAAGTGAGGACAAACATAAAAATGATAACAATGCAAATATATTTTCATTGACAATGAAGTACGGCCACTTGAGTCAAAAGTAAACAATATCAAAAAGTATGTTCTCATATTTGCATTAAAACTCAATGGTGATTCATCGGTTTTATCAATATGTGATATTTTGGTAACCGATATCTTTTTTGAGATTGGTGTCACCAAAAGATTTCCACTGCTGTTAGTGTACTGAGAAATATCAAACTTTTACTGATTAAAACCGTGTCACTTCGCCCGCCCTTTGCTTTCCAGGGTCGCAGCGGCGTTTCAAACAACCTCAGAGTCCTGTTGTGCTATTCTCTAAGAAACCGCAGCGCTGCCGCAACGTCGAACACCCAAATAGGATACATTGGATTGTCAACCTAATGTCACTATAAATTGGATTGTTAATTCAATGTATCCTATTTGTATGTTCGACGTTGCGGCAGCGCTGCGTTTTCTTAGAGAATAGCACCACTGAGGATTATACCACGATGTGTTAAAAAGTCTGTCGTGCGAGCGAGAAAAAGGGATGGACTTATACACCCTATACACCGGTACATTTTGATCGTTTTAATCCCGTGGAGGGTCGATTTGGTACATGAAACACTATCGATTTGTAAAGATAAAATTAAAAAATAAAGTACTCTTTTTTAAAACTCGTATTAATTTACGCATGTACCAAATTAATTTATTTAAGTAAAAGTCAGCTGAGCGAGGCTAATGAACTTTAGGTAGTTAGTAAGAAACGGCCGACAAGGTCATTGACTCGTTTACTTAAATAAATTAATTTCGTACATACGTATTTTAATTTGAGTTTTAGAAAAAAAGTACTTTATTTTTTAATTTTATGTTTACAAATCGATAGTGTTTTATGTACCAAATCGACCCTTCATGGGATTAAAACGATCAAAATTTTACGGTTTGTAGATCCGTCCCTTTAATTTTTCAGTTTAGGTCGTAAAATGGATCGCTTTAGGAGCTCATGGTAGGGGTCTCTGGACATTTTGTTAAAGTTACAAATTCTTTTTTTGCGTACGTCTATCGCCAATTGTTCACCAACTGCACCAACCATGCCTTCATATTATGTTTTTCAATGTTACATTGTTCATTCAATGTTCCATTGCTTGCGGTTGAAAATTAGTTAAAATTTATTGCCGGGTACAGACTAGCGTAACATGCAAAGTAACATGAAAGAAGCATTTCATAAGTTTGGACGCAGCGAGCTCACCAAATGTGTATGTAAAGTGTATGCAGAGTAAGTACTGTGGTAGGTGGAGGCGTAAATCAAACAGCTCCAATGCTTATTATTGTTATATTAATTATAAAAATTATTTTATATATTTCCTATTTTTACTTTTTACTTCTTTGACCATTTGTGTCAATCTATCCTTTGTTCTTTTTCTGCCATAAACCTTCTAAACTAATATTAAAGTGCCAGTTTGCACTTTAATGTTGCATATACATGTGAACTCCTTGCAGTCACCACAGTACCTATTCACATAAGAATAATAATATTTAGTTTAAATGCTGTGTTCGCGCGTGTAGTGTGCACGGTTTGCGCACGCAAGGCGTCCACACTATGAGAATTCTGTTACATTGCACGATACATTGTAGGAGAGAACTCACGAAGCAGTTTTCACTCGCGGCCGCCGCGGTTACGGGCCCGTGACTTCTGTAGAATGCAGATACGTATGTAAGAAATTAAAGCACATTTCACGACGCGTTTTACGTCCGCGGTAATTCGCGGCTCCCGCTGCAACGGCGGTTAACTTGTAAGTAGAATCGCGCTGGCCGCGTTCGCCCGCCATCTCGGCGGTTTGCATTGCGTCCGACCGCGCAGTGGCTGGCGATAATTAGCAGCCAGGCTTGCGGCCGAAAATCGCAACCGCGACGGCTGCGTAACCGCATAAGTCTGCCGGGCTCGTGAATTTCGAAATAAAATAGCTTTTTTCTCTACGGCGGCGGCCGCGGTTGAAAACCGTTTTATGAGTTCTTTGCCTGTGACCATGATGTGGTCGGTAAATGTTTTCATTGCGTGTTACATTGAATGTTACGTTACAGCAGTCTGTATTCAGCTTATAATCTTACTTAGTAGGCCAACTACCCACCACAAAAGCAATTATGAGGTTTAAAGCACCTAACTTTTTGCATAGAATAATAACACATAACTCAAAACAAAATCTTGACAACATTGTCCAGGACAACAACGAAAAATATTAAAAACTTAATTACAGCGAAAAAATAACGACGGAAATGTAGGTCAAGGAGTTTTGAACGGTCGGAAACAAATTGCTGCTGTGTTTCATCTTGAATAAATAATTAGCATATTTTGTTCGCGCGCCATTCTTCTGTTAAACTGATAAGTTATGTTGTAGAGGAGAATAATAAATAAAACTGTGAACCTGACCCATTTTTGGAGGAAAAATACGGGTTTGAATACATCATTATTATTTCAGCCCAAAACGTCTTGGCTACTACTAGACATAGGTGTCGCCAACACGACTGATTTTTTGCATCTCACATTCATCAAATTCCCGCAACCCTCACCAGCTCCCCTAGCCAAGTTTCGATCGTTTCGTTAAGCGTAAAAGCTTGGAGTTGGCTATGCCCGAAATTTATTTGTTCTGACATCATCTCAACATCCAGTCACGTGGTCAGAATATAGGAATTGGGGGCGTGGTCAACTCCAAGCGTTTACGCTTAACAAAACTATCGTAGCGTGGCTAGGGGGTAAAAATTCGAGGACATGTTGCATTTTCCAACTGGCACTGGGCCACGTTTTGGATTACGGCCCATCCCCTCTACTAGAGAGGAGACTTGAGTCCCAGCAGTGGGAACATCAAAATACTGATAATGCTAAAAAAATACCATCTGTTCTTTGTGCAATATCTCCTGCCACCCTTAAGTTGCACAAGTTTTCGGGCTACGTCCGTAAATGTCTTCATTATAGATTCGATCTAACAAAAATTCCGAGCATAGCCCACAATAAGATATAATTTATGTTAATTTAAATTAAATGGTACTGTAAATGTGACCCATTTTTGCGAGGGAGGAAAGTACAGTAATAAATACACAATTATGTCCATTAGAATTGCTTCTTCAACGAATTTATTTGCAGAGTTAATTGCAAGACTCTGTTCACATTTATTCTTTCATTTTTCTTTTTAATACCACGATGTCGGAGTTTTTAATTTAGTTTCTTCATGGCGGCATAGATAGCGCTACACCATAATTATCTTGTCGTTTCGTTAGAAATCTTCATGAAAAACATAAATTTTTCTTAACTATAGAATACAAATTGTTAGTTAAGTAGTTACTTTTAACTCAAGTAATTAGTTTTATTTGTTTATAAATATGGGTAAGACTCACCTCTCCCATTCCTTGCAAAATTCTCAGTATAAACAACCATGTGGCTCCACCAGCTCTGATCACCACTGGCGTTAGGAAAGTGAACAGTGCCGTACTCAGCAGTCCAACACCGAGGGTCCATTTTCCGCCGAATTTTTCGGCTAAGTACCCTCCCGGCACTTGAGTCGCTGCGTATCCGTAGTAGAAACCGCTTAGGATTAATCCTTGTGTCTTTTCATCCCAATCGAAGATCGCATACTGGAAAGGAAGAATAGATATATTGTAGTGCAGATAATTGTGTGTGTGTGTTTTAAAAAGAAAGAAAGAAAAAACGTTTATTCGTACCTTACACATACAATAGAAATAAAATAAATAAAAGAGAAATAGCATTAAAATCTGTGCAAGGCCAAAAAGGCGCCTAACTCAGCATATGCTGCGATACTTCTAAAGAAAAATATCATAGCGCTAGTATTCTGTTAGGGCCCGCAGTGATGCTACGGTCACTCTAAAGAGGTAAAATAAAATAGATATCGAAACAAAATAATAAACACAGTAAATAATAAAAACATTGATAAAACGCGAAAAAGTGTGTCATGGAAGTATTAAATAAATATTTAAAAGGAATAGTACATATATTATTAAATAAATAGTGAACCATAGACAGACGCCTGGCGCTGCGCTCCGCTCGTACATCATTTGTCAATACCATAGACAAACTTAATTTCATACATACATATAAATTATGAGTTTAAAAAAAAAATACTTTTTTTTATCCTTACAAATCGATAGTGTTTCATGTACCGAATCGACCCTCCACAGGATTAAAACGATCAAAATTTAACGGTGTATTATATGTATGACAAAGCCATAATGTAGAATCTTTTGATTCATCTCATCCAACTTCGTTTGAAATAACAAAGCCAGTTAAGCTTGCGTCATTCCTCGCTCAGTGCACAAGCGTCAAGTATATCTAATCTATTTTTAATACCTGCCCAGTAATCTGTTCCATCATCTTAGCATAATATAAGGTCGGTTTGTCGGTATCGTTAAAGGTACTCGAGGTGATTATTAATTATAGGATGTCATGCTAATTATATTTATTTATTGTCCTTTAAGTTACCCCACGTACTTCCAACGCGTCTTAAATTTAAATATTATCTCTGTATGTGTTGTGTACTTCAAGTTATACGGGTTTCTTATTGATTGTGACTTAGGTTTATGCACGGTTATTATTAGGACCGGAAATCTGTATGCATATGCATGGAAAAGGAATTTATGAGCATTCAACGCGTGGGACAGGATAAGCAGGTAAAAAGCATGTTGCATGATTTTCCAAAATTAAACTAGTTGGCATATAACGATTGTATTTTCGCATTAAATTCATGTCATAAAAAAGACGGCTTTTATCCTATTGAAAGACGGCTTTTTTTTCGGTTCCCTATATATGTCTCTTCTTTAACTCCAATTGAATATTTATAATATTACTAGCTGACCCGGCAAACGTTGTTTTGCCTTTAAATTATTTCATAAAAAAATTAATGGTATGGAAAATAGATAGTAGCCGATTCTCAGACCTACTGAATGCGCACATAAAATATGGTAAAAATCAGTAAAGCGGTTTCGGAGGAGTACGGTAACTAACATTGTGACATGCAAATTTTATATATATTAGATTATTAATAATGTTTTAAAAACTAAATCAAACCAAATATGCGAGAAAAACATCAAAATTAATTTTAAAACATCTGCTGAGTTTGTACCAACAACTTTCACTAATTCAAATTAACAATACGAATATTTCAAAAGATCCCATTCCAGAAGTATTTCAGAAATATATCATAGCAACTGAAAACACCATACAAGACAATGTTTGTCGAACATGTGCAAGCATAATGAACGTAGATGTTCAAAGCCAAAATGTTAAATGCTTTTAAAATGTAAATTCGCAATATAAAGTCTCTGCACTCACTAAAGGACATCCGAATGGGGACAGAGTGTATGATATCATCGTGTCTGTTTATATTTGAATATTAAATCACAATGTATGAGTTTATTTCATTCACAAATGTGGTTTTCATGCATGTTTGATAAAATTATGAATAAAATTATAAGTAAATAGAAGTCCACATTCTTGAGCATCGAGTTACTAGACTGTCGGTTTTCTATCGCTTACATTTCAAGAAGTGTGCGTTGGAATTGCACAAAAATTTTGAAGGAGTCTATATTTCCTAATAGCTACTACCATTAGGTTTTTTAATCACGATTGAATAGGTCGCTTTTAAGCAAGTGTGTTCCATCGTCAACTATATCATCGCTTATCATCAAGTAAGATATAGTGGTCAAACACCAGCCTATATATTTTTTTAGGCTAGTATCCTTGATCATTAAAAATAATTTTTGGGCAGTTTATATAGTTTCAGCTCTCTTCATGTGCTTATTATAATATTACCAATGTAATATGTGGAGGTGCATTTGACAAGTGACTATGTTAGGGCAAAATACTCATTTAATTTAGGAACGAATCCTAAGAAATATTGTTGAAAATACTAAAGTAGCTTGTGTTGCTGTTATACTTGTATGTTTAACGATTCAACACGTGATATTAGTCACGCAGAGTCGTACTCAAAGACCATTATAATATTCAAAACATCTGAACCATAGCAATAATTTTTAATTCCTAGAAAAGGAAGTGGTGGCAAAGATCATGACAATGACCATTATTCATTAGTATACAGTGGTCAACATTAAGTCATTAACAACAATAAGTAAACAACCAACATTATTGCGCAAACAACAGCTGAAAATGAACATGTCAACGAAGACTGACATGTTTATTGACCTGTCAGGAGTTCCCATGGGACCTGATTATAGAGCTCATGGGAATAATGAACAACAAAACAGTCGTACAAAGAAAATACGTATCTTTTTTTTTTTTCTTTCAAAACATGGGTTTTTTTTTTTAAACATGGGTAAGGTATTCGAGAGTTGGGAAAAGTACCACGATGTTTTTTAATGTTGTGCTTTATTTCAACCTTGACAATTTTTAAGACATAGCTGCAACTGAAAATTATAGTCATGAACGTTACCAGTAAAACTGCTAAGTTTAAGTAGGTTTATTCATGCGGACATCATTGTCTAATATTTTAATAACGTAATTTACTTCAAGATTTAATTTAAGTAAAAAAAACGTGTTTTTAATTTATTCAGCAGGGCCGAAGCCTATTGGGGCCAAAGGTTATGTGAAAATGTTACCAGGGGCCCTGGGACAAAGGCAATGAATGGAACAGGGTAGGTTTTTAGTCAATAAGAGTCTGACACTATTTCCCGCCCCACCCAAGGCCGGGATTTGTCATCGAATGATTTTACCTATCATAAAAAAAACCTAGACAGTAGCAAAGTATCCTAAAGCAGCTACAAAGTGCGGCATTAGTATTTTAGTGGCACATAATTAATGACAGTCTGTTCGCTCGTCGACTTCAGCTAAAACCTAATTTCTTCTAGAGGTATTTACTTTAGGATAAAGGAAGTTTCTCCTAGGCTTTTGTTCTAACACTTATGACACTATTTAGTAGAGACCCAACATATTTGAGTCCCAGTGTAAATACACAAGTGATGATAATTCGTAGAAAACTGATATTAAAATTCTAATTTTGAATTTTGTAATTTTTTAAATTCAGAAGATCTATTTTTAAGCTGTAACTTATTCAAATGGAACCTTTTTTGAGATTTATAATAAGCATTACTAATTTGCTTCAAATATATATTATTTACACAAACGACCTTTGTACATAGCTTTGAGAGATTGAGTGGTATCGCAATTTTTCTGTACACCCGTTATTTTTGCGGTTTACTAATAATTCTGCTTCCAGTTTCATGAAGTTTGGATGTTATGATTAATCACATCTCAATGGTTGAAAGGATTTAGATGACATTTGACATACTAATAAATTAACACCCGTATTACCCGTAAACAAGTAAAACGAATTATTTGAGTAAATGTAACTACTTAAGTAACAATTATTATTTTATAGTTAAGAAAAATTTAAAATTTTATTGAAGATTTCTACCTACAAGTAACCATTTTATAAGAAATTACTAAGCAACAAGTAATTACTTCTTTATAAATACGGGTGTAAGACTTGGATTAGGATATGTCGTTTATGTCATAGTATATTCGAGTACACTTTATTCCAGTAGTATATTCCCTAAGGTCAATTTTCAATTTTCACGAGGACAAAGTCGTTGGCAAAAGCTATTAAAATAAATAATGTTTTCTATAACCAACCCTTCGAAAATTTCCAGAGGGATCATTAAACAACGACCCAAAACTGAAAGTGATTAGTGTGAAAGTGATTAAAACAGTAACTATAGTCGCAATTTCTAAAGTGACGTCACACCCATGATACGCTGTTTTACTCATCAAATAAGTTTTAGGATACAAGTGTAGATCCTTAATGTCGTTTTTAGGGTTTTGTACCAAAAGGATAAAAACGGGACCTTATTACTAAGACTTCGCGGCCTGTCCGTCTTTCATCACCAGGTTGTATCTCAAGAACCATAGCTAAACAGTTGAAATTGTCACAGACGAGATACCTGTTTCTGTTACCATTATAACGAAAAATACTTAAAACAGAAAAAAAAATATATGTATTTTTTGCTACGGAAGATACGGGACCCTTCATGCGCGAGTCCGACTCGCACTTGGCCGGTTTTTTATTTAATAAACATTGCCCGGAATACTAGGAATTATTCCTGTATTGTAGGTGTGTTCAAATACATGTAAATTTACATACAAAGACACCCAAACCCGGAAAAACTATCTTTAGGTCATACAAATATTTGTTCCGTGCGGGAATCGAACCGACACGCAGAGCAGCAGCTAAATGATGAGTGAAAGGAAAATAATTGCGTTAGTTATCTTAATGAGAAAAATGGCCTGTGGAGTTACAGGTTTAGCTATAATGGTAAACAAGACTCTTTGATGCTTATTTGAGATAGATAGTAGAAATTAACAGAAAATTATACAACGTTAAATTTTGGTCGTTTTAATCCCGCGGAGGCTCGAACATGAAACAGTATCGATTTGTAAAGATAAAATTAAAAAATAAAGTATTTTTTTTCTAAAAGTCGAGGTAATATACGAATGTACGAAATTATTGTTTTATAGTAAACGAGTCAATGACCTTATAGGTAGTTGTCGATTCTTTACAAATTGATAGTGCTTCATGTACCTAATCGACCCTCCGCGGGATTAAAACGACCAAAATTTAACGGTGTATAAAACAACATCTACAGTTCCATGGTTGGTAAAATCACTTGTAGAAGATAAGTGGCATAATTTCTGCAGATAAATATCCATTTTAACAATATATCAGTGTGTAACCGAGTTAACTGTAATTTATTACGTGATTTAAAACAATGTACATGAAGTCTGTTGCACATTTTTCTCTATAAAGAGATTTACGTTTCAGAACGTGAAATTAGCATCATTTTTTTTCTGACTAGATGACTTAAATGGCGTGTTACTTACTGACATACATACACTGCAGCATAGCATAACATCAGCCTTATAATGTTCCCACTGCTGGGTCTCAGGCCTCCTCTCTAGGAGAAGGAATGGGCCATTATCAACCACGCGAGCCCAGTGCGAGTTGGTGGATGACTCATGTCTTCCAATTTTTTGTTCTAGGACAGGCCAGTTTCCTAACGATGTTTTACTCGATAGTTTTAAGAGCAGTAGTGATAATATAAATTACACAAAGTAATGCGCCTTTCTGAGTTTGAACCCGCGACCTTACTCGTAAGTCGGAGCCGTTACCACTCGGCTACCACTGCTATTATATAGACCAAACTTTAATAAAATAAAGATAGTCTGGTTGTCACAGGCTGTCACTCTATCAGGTGCACTGGCATAGTGGCATATATGTATAAGAAAAATCGTCGTAGGCTAGACTAAATTTCCAGAACAACTCTAGATTTTGCGTGCGATAGATAATAATCTGATACTCACAGGCTTCTCGGCAATGATAGTAGTGACGTTATTAATAGAATCATCGCTCGGGCAGGCATCGGGGTCGATGTAAACTGACCCGCCACCACGAGTGCGGTTGACCATCTGTGTGATAGCCAGGTTGAGGCAGACCCGCATCGTGTACGCGTTGCAGACACCGAGCAGGCCCATCACGCCAAGGATGTAGCGTTGAGGGATCACGCAACCTGGGAAAAACCAAAATAAACTTATTACAATGTAAAGGATAACCATCAGAATTCTGTTACTAAGCCTTCGCTGTCCATCTGTTGATCTATTAGCATATTTTTTTTATGAAATGAAAGAAAGAAAGAAAAAAAACAGTTTATTTACACGGAATGACGCAACTAAAAATTGGACAAACATAACTTTGCGCCACATCCGTGCAAAACGGTCGAACGCTCAGCATAATGCTGAGGGCATGAGGGCACATGCACAATGCGATGAGCACACAGCGCTGGTTTTCAGCGTTGACCAGAAATGAAATTGAAGTGTAATTCTGATATTTAATTTTAAAAAAAGCTAGCCTGAAAATATGAATTGATATATTTATGGTATAATTTAGAAAAAAAAAGAAAACCACAGCATTAAGTATATTCTAAACCACATCAAACATTTTCAAGGTTAGAGGAAAAAACATATCTGGAAACAGTAATTTATACGCTAAACGTAAGTCATACATATGCGTCAGTATTAAGGTGATAGGATAATAATAATAATAATCGTTTATTAGGAACAATAAAACAAAATATAGGTAAAAGCAATGGAATATAATAATCGTTTAATAATAATAATAATTGTTTAGTAATAATAATAATTGTTTATTAGGAACAATAAAACAAAATATAGGTAAAAACAATGGAAGATAATAATCGTTTTATAATAATAATTGTTTAGTAATAATAATAATGGTTTATTAGGAACAATAAAACAAAATATAGGTCAAACAATGTTAACGATGATGACTGCAAATGTTAATACTGTGGCGCAGCCATCAATGCCCAACTCCAGTGAGAGGGATGGTTGTTTCAGACTAATAAATATAAATAAGTCCTTACAAGAGATAAATTACACAAAAATAATTGCGGAAAAAAATCCGCAATGTCTTTCAACCGCATATTTATATAGTACGCAGCAAATAAGTTATCGTCGCTTTCCATCAGGTGAGATAGCGGTCAAGCGCGAACCTATCACTAATAAAAAAAAAAAAAGTTATGCGCAGCACTTCTATTGACACCCGAATATCTGTTACTGCGCATTCATGGTCGACCGCCGGGATGGTTCAATTTGTGTTCCGATTCCTAAGTCCCACACAACCTTCGTTGAAATAGGAAGAGCCTTCGACCAGACGCGTGTTGTGGATCCGGGTAACTGTCCAATGTTGATTTTAGGCTGTTTTATGTGTTCTGATCGCGGGAAAACTCTAATACCTTGATGCAACTAATGACCACCCTAGACCGAGAAAAGTTCTAGGAAGATATCCCACCTTGGTATGAAAATGCATACCAGGACCCTGGATCCAAGGCAGGGAAGGAACAGGATAGATTTTTAGTCAGTAAGAGTCTGACACTATTTCCCGCTCCGCCCAAAAGCGGGATTTGTCATTGTACGATTTTACCTACCATTAAAAAAAACCTTAAAAAGGTGACCTTTTTTATTCCTTCATAAATCAGTCTTTATACAATTTTGGTTTCTTTTGTACCATTAAACAAGAATTGACACTTACATTCAGTTAACAATACTGCTAAACTACCTTTTCTATAGACAGACTTTCATATTAATTTTTGTCTAAAGTCGTGTGTGAGTTTGTTTTGTTTTAATTTGGCTTCGCTACATTGTATAAAAAGTTTATTTCCGTGTTGGTCTGTGTTTTTATTTATCCGCTAACTCTTCTTAAATGCACACAATGGCTAATCCATTGCGATAATACGATTTATTTACCTACTAGAAAGAGCGATAAACGTGATTTGTGTGTGACCGGCAAATTGCAAGCGCCGTAAGATTGTAAAACATCGCGAGAATTTGTAAACTATTTGTTTCTAAATTAGACACGGTTATGTTAGAAACTAATTCATTTGGATGTGAATTTTATCGTACACAAAACGATTTTTCCTAATAATCGAGAAATTAAAATCCAATAAACATTTATTGCAATCAGATAGATTACTTTTAGTTAGTTTTGATGGTTTTTTTTAATAGTACATATATATATATATTTACTAGCTTCTGCTAGCTGCTTTGCCCTCGTGAAAGTCGGTTTCTCCATACAAACTTCAAAGCCCCCTTTTATCTCTTTAGGGGTTTTTTTTTTTTTTTGTGGTAGGTAAAATCATCCAATGACGAATCCCGCCCTTGGGTGGGGCGGAAAAACAGTGTCAGACTTTTACTGCGCCTCAAGGAGTTGTCAGTTTGCTGACAACTCCTTGAGGCGCGCGGGAACGGTGCGCGCCGTAGACGACCTGAGCTCGGACCGGTCTGTTACCGGACGGACGGACAGCAAGCTACCCATTGCCCACCGTCCGCGAGCCCGCGCCTACGGTGGCCGGAAATTGGGATCGGAAACCCGGCGGCGGCGGCGGCGTGTCCGCCTTTGCCTAATGCGGTCGGCCTCCTCCTTTACTAGCATCACTGCTTCGCAAAAGGAGGCGACCGCCTGCCACTCCTCCTCGCTCCGGAGCATGGCTTGAACCAAGCCCCGGCGCGAGAGATCGCCGCCGATCGCCCCCACGAGGACACGGCGATGCTCTTCCCAAGCGGGGCACACCTCGACTGTGTGCTCCACCGTGTCCACCGGGCGGTCCGCACAGTGGCGACACCCGGGCGTCGTCTCCGCACGAATCTTGTACAGGTACGGACCGAACTTGCCGTGTTCGGTCAGCACCTGCGCCAAACGGAAGGTGATGACGCCGTGGGGCCTTTCCAGCCACGCCTCAAAGAGGGGCCTTACCGATCTCTTTAGAGGTGGAGTTTCGTAGTTTCATAAAATCCGTTCTTAGGAGATGTCTACATCCTATAAGGAATCTACCTACCAAATTTTAAGTTTGTAGGTGTTTTTTTCTATAAGTGGCCCGTTCCTTCTTTGCCTATCGTGCCGGGGCCGAGCCTTCTTTTCAAAAGTTGACCCCAGCAGGCTTCGACCCTGCCTGCCTGCAGCTAGCAGGCTGGGCCTCTACGGTTTGCTGACAGTTCCTTGAGGCTCGCGGGAATAGTACGCGCCGTCGACGACTTGGGCTCGGTCCGGTCGGTCACCGGAAGATCGGACAGCGAGCTACCCATTGCCCGCCGTCGACAAGCCCGCGCCTACGGTGGCCGGAAATTGAGATCGGAATTACGGTGGCGGCTGCGGCGTGAGCGCCGTTGCCTGATGCGATCGGCCTCCTCCTTTGCTAGCATTACTGCTTCGCAGAAGGAGGCCACCGCCTGCTACTCCTCCTCGCTCCGGAGCATGGCTTGTGCCAAGGCCCCCTGGGTCGAGTTTCGTAGTTGCGTAAAATCCGTTCGTAGCAGATGTCTACAACTACATCCTATAAGTCTAACTGTCAAATTTTAAATTTGTAAGTGTTATAGTTTCTGAGATTTCGTGATAGATACTGATAGTTAAGTGCTTTTTTTTTTTATTTGTAAAACTGTATCTATAAAAATAAATAAAAATTTTATCAGAACAATATTTTGAACAGCTCCATAAATGTGAATGAAATCTGGATGAGTAAAAGGAAATTCCCGATTATTTGGATATTTCCTTTATACAAAATAGTCCAAAATCCTGAGGAAAATAATAAGGATAGTCATGGTTACCTACTGAAACTGTTTTTCTATCTTTGTAATTAATTTTCGTGCCACAGAATGTTGACGTCATATGTCATGTTATCAACGTAGAAGACTTCTTCCTCTGGTGGCACTGACGGGTAACGATCATTTAGCACAAAACTTTTTGCATTGCATTGCATCAGCCTTATAATGTTCTCACTGCTGGGACTCAGGCCTCCTCTCTAGAAGAGGGAATGGGCCGTAATCTAACACGCAGGCCCAGTGCGGGTTGGTGTATGTCACATGTCTTCGAATTTTTGGTTCTAGTATATGCCGGTTTCCTCACGATGTTTTCCTTCATCGTTTTTGAGAGCAGTGGTGTTGAAATAAATTACACAAAGTAATGCGCCTGGCTCGGTTTGAACCCGCGACCTACAACTTGTAAGTCGGGGCCGATACCACTCGACCATCACTGCTCTCTATCTCTCTATTCTGTCGTTGATGGTGGACTAGTTTATTAAGAGCCTTGAAGACACCCAAATTATAATCGGATGAGAAGATCGCAGCAGGTAAATTATCCCAGTCTTTTTTTTGCGTTGATAAATCATCAAATAAGGGCTGCGGGATTGCTTTAAAGCTATATCATGACCCTGGACTACAAAAGGCAACTGAAGGAACAATTTAAGTGGGTTCCAGTCAGTGAAAGTTTATTTCTTCTTCTCACGTCACCTAGAGTGGAAACCAGTAAGGACGACGCCTGCTAGAGCATTGGGATTCGTTCTGAAAAGGATACCTATACTTAAGATCCTGTGCAAAAGGCAACTGAAAGAGCATAGGTGTAGTTATAGTCAGTAAATATGTCTGACACACCCTCTCGCTCCACTCTAGAGAGGCAGAAATCATTTGCAGATTTTTCACCGAAAAAAAAAACTTTTTATCGAAAACCCTCTTTTTTTTAAAGTCAGAAACACTAGTGTGCTCAATTTCCCGCGCGTGACTTTACTTGATGAAGGGAAATAGGTTAATCTGACGCTAACTAATCGATTCGCTTGGTGAGCAAACTGAATGTACGCTGGCAGTGTCACCCGATACGATATCTATCCACTCCGGTATCTAGTCACTAAGTAAATATACGCTGAGCTCTTTTATATTTCTGTCAAAGATATTCTGTTTTCTTGATATTGTAACTGATGATAGTACTAGGTATTCCTATAAATTAGTTTCAACAAACACTTTTAAAACTGAACACCTAAGTTAATATATTTAAACTATTATACGACCTTCTTCCTTTCGGTTCTTTAAGTAAACATCAGCTGAGCGAGTTCAATGACCTGTAGGTAATTGTCGGTCGTCGTTGCATAATAACTATCTATAGGTCATTGGACTCACTGAGGTGAAGTTACTTAAAAAAAATATTTCGTACATGAGTTTTAGAAAAAAAAACTTTATTTTTAATTTTATCTTAACAAATCGATAGTGTTTCATGTACCGGATCGACTCTCCACGAGATAAAAACGATCAAAATTTTGCCATAAATATTTCCGTAGATTCTGATTTTCGGAGTCGGAGTTTTCTAATAGGCTACTCTGATAAGAAACACCTAAACAAAGTCAGAAATTAAAGTGTGTTATTCCAAAAGTATATTTTATAGTTCAGATCATACTATTTCTGATCGATTATAACTTATGAGTAATAAGTGCATACTTAGTACTCCAAAAATCATTTCAGACACTTTCCTGCATAGAATAGTGTCCATTCCAGGTTACCTGGAAGAGATCGTGGAACGTGATAAGACCGCCCATTGTATGCATGTGTTTTAGTTTTCTCTTTATTTGTATATAATAATAAATAAATTGTGTCTGAGAATTTTATTGGGGTAAAAGAAAATGAATAAATGATAAAAAACATTTATTTTGCAAATAGGTTTTAAAAAACACTTTTACTCGACTTCTACTTTAACACTTTTTTTTCATCAGTTTAAATTAGATGAGGCCAGAGTACTAAAAATTAAACGCAATTATTTTAACAATACGAAGGGAGACTTAGAAATTTTCACTTCCAATCTTTACTATATTTATTCAATAGTTAGGAATTGCATTTTGAATTACCTTACACAAAACTGTATTAAGTGAGGGGCATTGTCAACAACTGGAATCCCCCTTTTCATAAATAAGTATTCTAATACGTGAGGGGTCAACCAATCAAAGTTTGCAGATATATAAATAATAGAGATTGCATACCCGGCCCGGCCGGGCCGGACCCGGCCGGGCCCGGTGCCCTTTTAGACATTCATTGGGCCCGGCCATTCATACCGAGCTGGTGACCGGGCCGGTTATGAATGGCTAGGCCAGTCACCGGGCCCGATATGAATAGTCGGGCTCGGTGGATGTCAAAAAAGGGCACCGGGCCCGGCCGGGCCCGGTTAGCAATCTCTAATAAATAAACATCTAGATTAATATGTGGGCGACTCAAGCCCACACAAATGTGTTATTTTGTGGTTTGATCACGATCACACAAACATGAAAAATCATTTGAACCGTTGACCACAGATTCTTTGTCTTGTTCAAGGTTTAACCATATAAGGTGCCTATATTACAAAATTTTATGTAACTTATAGGTAGGTAGCCACATAACCGAGGACGTCGGCTCAATACACCGCTTAGTTTCACAACATAACGCCCACTCTTGGATTAGAGCCCTTTACTTTCAAACAAGAACCGATCATATGACCTTAAGTTCAACGCTCTCTAGTGGTACCAAATTTTAATTGCAAAACAGTTTTCTTTGCTTGCAAAAGGTGGTGAATACTTTGTAAGTGTTTTCGAGTAAGTTTATTGAAATAACTAAAAAAGTTTAGGGTATAATAATATTAATATTTCCACAACTATCACACAACACCGTCTAGTCCCAAGCTAAGCAGAGCTTGTGTTATGAGTACCAGACAGCTGATAAACACACTTACATACATATATTTTTTTTAAATACATACATATTATAGATAAATAACACCCAGACACAGGACAAATGATCGTGCTCATCACCCAAAGATTTGTCCTGGGTTGGAATCGAACCCACGACCTCCGGCATAGCAGTCAGGGCCACTAACCACTAGACCAACAGGCCAGTAATATTATTAATAATAATAATATTCCAGTTCTTTCACACAACGCCATTTAGTTCTAAACTAAGCAGAGCTTGTATGAGTACTAAACAACAGATAAACATACTTACATATTTCTAAATGTATGCTTAAATTAATAACATACTCATCTCAAAAACTTTTGTCTTGGGTGGAAATCGAACCCCTGCAGCATAGCAGTCAGGGCTACTGACCACAAGATCAACAGGCCAATCAAAATGTATTTTATCATCAATTACTCGTAACTTTGATGATTTGATAACATACATTTTGTGACATAACATACATAGTGACCCTTTACGTTCCAGGGCCACAATGATCCTTTCAAACAATCCTGCTGCCCATTCTATTTTCACGTACACTTCTGGGCTCTACTCTAAGAGCTAAAGACTTACCATGACGTGTTAAAATGTCAGGCGTGCGAGGAAAAAAAGGGATGGAGCTATACACCCTATATAGCTCCGTCCCTTTAACAGTTCCGTTTAAGTCGTGGTAAAATAGATCGCGTTTAGAGCTCCTGGTAGAGGCTCAGCCTTATGAAAGGAACCGAATTTTAAATGCATCATAATTGGTTGGTTGCAGTCTCGAACTGAGTGTCTCAAGACGAAAGTGCGTGTTGCCAGTGATGACATATGGCTCTGAAACGTGTTCGCTTATAATGGGCCTCATAATAAGACTTAAAGTCACCCAAAGGGCAATGAAGAGGGCTATGCTCGGAGTTTCCTTGCGTTATCGAATCAGGAATGAAGATATTCGCAAGAGAACTAAGGTTGCCGACATAGCACGTAGAATCACCAAACTTTAGTGGCAGTGGGTAGGGCACATTGCTAGCAGAACGGATGGCGGTTGGGGCCGAAAGGTTTTGGAATGGCAACCGCGTACCGGAAGACGCAGTGTTGGAAGGCCTCCTACAAGGTGGACCGATGACCTGGCAAGAGTTGCGGGAATCCGATGGATGTGAGATGCACAGGACCGTTCATTGTGGCGACACTTGGGGGAGGCCTATGTCTAACAGTGGACGTCTTTCGGTTGCTATGATTATGATGATGAGTCTCGAATTTTCTTCACACTTGTAAAAATGTATGAAATATTTAAACCAACCCACATTGTAAATTGACAAGATTTATTTTTGCCATCCCTTAGTCTATTACGAGTTGTTCATAATATATGAGCATAACTACAAATACCCCTTTCTGGGTTTAGGGTAAACAAACCCCAATGATGTAGGTAAGAGGAGGGTTACTTATATATTAATACGATGGCTTATTCATATTCAGAATCATATTAGTATTATTTCTGACTTTGTTAGATGAACTCAAAGATAACATACAACTGAAAGTTCTTCGGGCGTGAAATTACGCTTTTATTCCATCAAAAGGTATCTCTACTGGGATCGAATCACTGGATAGATTGGAGTACTGATTATACAATCATTTATTTTGAATCGTTTAGCAGATCGTATATTGAGGATTATATTGGCCTTAACAGGAACGATCAAGTAGGCATCTCACTGTTTCTCTATGAATTATTCAGGTTTTACCGAAGAAAACAAAAAAAAAAATCATTATTATTTGGTATATATGACAAAACGCTACATCATTGTTGAACTCCTTGACAAAAAGGGTTTTCAATTCGAATTAAAGTAATTTTTACAATTGAAAATAAACACGATCAGGTTAGTCAAACCGTGTGTATGTATATTTTTAAACTGGTAAATTCTATGTTTTTGTTTTTATTTCTTCAAAGTTTATATATAATAAGTGTAGATATGGCAGGGCAGATCTTAGAATAAAGAACCTTGCTCGCTGCCCACATCATGATATGGGCAAGCCAAATCAATAAACAGCTAAATGCATGATCATTTCATGTTTTGGCTGGCAGTTATTCTAGGATCTGGCCACGACAGATATATTATTGTTTAAAGCTATTATTAGTTTTATTAAATATAAATTTTTAGTTTGTAAGTTTCCACTATACAATGCCTTAGATCTTTTCTGTAACATTGTACAAATATTTCTGAATAAATAAATAATTTTATTAATAATCGATCTTGAAGTGACAAGCCAAAACAGGAAATATGTTTTCAATACTGTTTTGTGTTAGATAACATATTAATAAGATAAGGTTCTAAATACTATTATAATTATTGCCTGGCACCTTCATTATTATCGTAAACTATTGATAATATGTATTATCTTAACTTCTGGTTAGTTAAAGGCTTGATTAATGGTTCACGAAAACCCAATATTTCCATTTGGTACATACCGTTGGTCCATACTGATCCATCTCAATGGATTATCCTTTATAATCGGTTCAGTTTTAGTTTGCATCTTTATTAGAAGTAAGGAATAGGATTGTTTTAATATTGATAAATGGAGACAGAGACAAATAGGTCAGTAGAAAATGGATGAATTGAGTGAGGAATACCATTTATAGAAAAGGAGTGAGTTTACAGACTAGCGGTTGACAGTGGAGGATTTAAAGGAGTTACCGTAACCCTCACAAAAAGGGCAACGAAAGGAACACTTCGAGAGCTCCACCCAGAGCAAGGCAATTTATTTGATGATTTCCTTCGTAACAAAAAAAAAGGTAATATGGAATAATGTCACTAAAACGAAGAATAGAAGTAAGAATTCGCAGAAACATTTATTATATATTAGTCTACAATTACTATGATAATTAAAAATAAAAATATATGTATTTATTTATTTAAACTTCATGTACAGTAGTGGTACATAGGCGGACTTAATGCAACAAGGCATTCTCTACCAGTCAACCTTTGGGTTAAAAAGGAAAACACTGTGGTAGAATATAAAAGAAAAATCGGAAAAGGTAACCATGTACTGCAATTTAAAGGCAGTAGCAATCAGAAACTTGAGATTACGTAGGAAGGAACCGGTCGCATAGTTATGAATGAGGACATGATTGGTAATTAAGGAAAACAAGACCTGAGTATGAAGCCAGACTACTTTAGCTGGTATGTGAAATTAACATTATGATCTTGCATTTCTACAATTAAAAAAAACCGGCCAAGTGAAGAAGAGTTCCGTACTACTCGTAGCTAAAAATGGCAAAAACCGTTGCAAAAACAATCACGTTTGTTGTATAGGAGCGCCACTTAAATATTTTGGACTATTCTGTTTTCAGTATTTGTTGTAATAGCGGCAACAGAAATACATCAAACTCAAACTCAAAAGCGTTTATATTTCATATAGGCATACATGGACCCTTATAAAACGTCAGAAGCGAGTGCACGGTTCCAATTGGTAGTTTAATATGGCGAAGAACCGGCAAGAAACTCCATGGTTACTTTAAAAAAAAAAAGATTTTTTCTACAATATTTCCATATTAGAATATTTATAGATATGAGAGGACAATGCAGACCGGTCAGCTTTATACCCAAAAGCACAATCAAAATTTTAGTCCATGAATCCGCGGAGTCCACGGTGTTCTCACATTCACATTATAAAATGAATAAAAACAAACCTGTCAACAAATTAAAGATGTATACAATAATAAATTACTAATGAAATTGAGTCGGCTATGTTTTAATTAAGTAATATAAAAAACATTGCAAAAACAATTTCACAGGAGAAGAAGAAAAATAAACTATCAGTACTTATACATTATAAGGTTAATACAATGACGGAGCAGTTAATATATAAGTATACAATAATAAGCTGCCAGGCAAACAACTTGTGCAGAAGTAGCCATTAGTCATCATCATCTGTGAAAATTTCAAATACCTAAATAAACTATCACAGTTCATGAGATACAGCCACCAGACAGACTACCCTTACGGTAAGGAACCTAAAAAAAGCCATCAAATAAATTGGTGGTTTTTTTTTTATGGTAGGTAAAATCATCCAATGACAAGTCCCGCCCTTGGGTGGAGCGGGAAGTAGTGTCAGACTCTTACTGACTAAAAACCTACCCCGTTCCATCGTTGCCTATCATGCCGGGGCTGAGCCTTCCTCTCAGAAAACGGCCCTTGACCCCAGCAGGCTTCGACCCTGCCTGCCTGCAGCTAGCAGGCTGGGCCTCTACGGTTTGCTGACAGGTCCTTGAGGCGCGCGGGAACAGAACGCGCCGTCGACGACTTGGGCTCGGTCCGGTATGTTACCGGACGATCGGACAGCGTGCTACCCACTGCACGCCGTCCGCAAGCCCGCGCCTATAATAAATTGGTGGTACTTATTTTTAAACATATTTCTTTCGTCCTGTGACAAATTACATCATTAAAAGAATTTGTAAATATGAAATGATGAAAGTTATTTTTATACAGTTTTAAACAATTATAAACTAATTAACTAGATACATAGAGTGCCTTAAATATTTAATTAATTTAATATGTTACACATGCTTATCAACACGGTGTTGTCACCTGATTTGGTAATGTGAGATAATTTTCATTTCATCAAACTTATCAGTGTTCTATTTTATTAGTCGTTATGTACTGAAGTTTATCTTTTTCTATGCTATGATAAGTGTAATAGAGAAAGTTTGAAAGTGGCGCTAATGACGGAAAAGTTGAAAGGGAATCGTTTTTATTGGTATGGTTGTATGAAAATGAGGGATAAATGGTATGTTACTAAAAGATTTTAAGAGTATAGATGTCGGTGGATGGAGACGAGGAGGATTTAAGTAACCCCAGCTTGTAGCTACAGGAAACTGACCAATAGGATAAAACCTTAGTAACCTAAAGAAAGATTAAAAAATAAAAAAACCGAGCATGGTCGAAATCTACTGAGGCCATGGGTTGTGCGAACATAAGAGGGGATTTTAAAAGGGGGATAAATGGTATGTTACTAAAACATTTTAAGAGTATAGATGTCGGTGGATGGAGACGAAAAGGCTTTAAGTAACCCCAGCTTGTAGCTACGGGAAACTGACCAATAGGATAAAACCTTAGTAACCTAAAGAAAGATTTAAAAAAAAAAAAAAAACCGAGCATGGTCGAAATCTACTGAGGCCATGGGTTGTGCGAACATAAGAGGGGATTTTAAAAGGGGGATAAATGGTATGTTACTAAAAGATTTTAAGAGTATAGATGTCGGTAGATGGAGACAAAGAAAATTTAAGTAACCCCAGCTTGTAGCTATGGGAAACTTACCAATAGGATAAAACCTTATTTCGACCCTGCTCGGCTAGCAGGGTCGAAATCTACTGAGGCCATAGGTTGTGCGAACATAAGAGGGGATTTTAGTTATTAAAAGTATGACACGTCCTCCCATTCCAACCTAGAGTGCGAGAAGTCTTTTGATTTAAATAAAATAGAACCTTTATTTGCACAGAAAGTAGGTACAGGTTACAGGTATTTGTCAAGTTTGATCCATACTAACTACCTTAACTAGGGCATGCAAAACATTGTTACATTAAATAATTATATTTTAGATAATAATATTCCCAAAACAGATACATACAAATTTATATAATACAGTCACTAAGTCAAATAATATTAAGTTTATCATATAAAAATGAAATAAAAATGAACTCTATTCAACAGCACAAAAAATTAAATTATTATCGGTCAAAAATTTGCTAATTGAGTAATAAAATTTATAGTTTTTGAAAAGCGGAAGAGTCTCATTTTTTATCCCATCGGGTATTTTGTTTTATATCGTCGGACCCATACACAAAACAATTCTTTAGTAAGGCAGTGCCAACAGTATTAACAAGCAGCCCATTTTTATATTGCCTCCTAATTGACCTGAATTTACCTGCCTAAATGTCTTTTTAAAACATATAGTAGCGTAAAGCGTAAAAGTATATTATTCAGAAACCCATTCTATTTACTTAGATATTATTGTTCGTTCCCACTTTGTGCTTCCCAAGCCAACTTGCGAACTTTCTCACACGTTGCAAAGTAATAACATGTACTTACCGCATGTTATGTTGGGACGTACGAGTATAATAGACTTTTCCTTAGAACATTACTCGCGTAATTTGAAAGTTGGCGTAACATTCGTTCCATGTTGAGGCACATTATATTTGCTTATGTTTTTTCTCATATTTCCTTATTTACTTTTTGTATTAAACTCGCATGAGTGAAAGTTGGAAATTGTTTAAACGGGAATTTACTATTTGGATAAAAAATGGACTGGAATAAATGGAATGGAATGGTATGGTATGAAATGAAATGGAATAGAATAAACTTTATTTTACATCAAAATACTCGTAGTACCACTGATAGTAAAGTCCTTAATCGACATATCTGCAAAATTTTATTCGAATCCATTCAAGCACGTCCCAATGGCGTGGTTAATTATTAAACGTAAAATATACAGACTTCCATATGTATTATATTAATCTTATCTAATGTAGTACTCGTCTAGAATTAATAAACAGTATCAGAGAGGTATTAGTATATTTTTTATTGACCCGATTACGAAGACTCGCTGATGGAAAATAGTTGAAATCTTGAGCAACAAGACTAATTGTTATCCAGTCGGTTTTCTATAGTACGAGTATAATTATGTTTCGGGGAGTGTACCGACCCTTTTTCATTATAGGATCACTATTGTAGGCAATCCACAACATAACATTTTAGCAAAAGGTGGAAAAACAAATACTTGCCTAAATGTCTTTTTAAAGCAAATAGTAGCGTATAATTCAGTGTTAAAAAAACAAAACGGAAATGCAGTTTCATAAAAAACCTTTTTTGAAAAAATATAATCGTATTGTTTGTTTGCTATTGAACAAAAACCTCCAAAATAAAAGTCATTTTAATCGTAAAACGATTTTTTTTTGTAGTAAAGTTGTTTTTTTTATATATAAATATTACACTTATTATTTACACTTTTTATTTGTGACCGCTTATACCCAAGGTCCCTACATCTCATGATAATTCCAATTAGCCTAAACACTGCTAGGATACGATGTTTTAATATGAAGTTCCCGTGCTTACATGTCACCCAGCTTCATCATCAAATCAGTTCAATAGTACCTTATAGAAAAAGTACATCTCGTGACAATTCTAATACCTAAGCCGCCTATTTATTGCGGGAGTGTTTTCCGTTCATAGATTTCTTTTCTTTTTTTTTTAATTTTATTCTTTTTATTTAGTCTTAATTTTGCATCAATTTGGTTGTGATTACGAGGATTTTTAAATTTTTGCTTAGTGATTATGAGGGTGGGCGTTGATACCTATTTATACGAGATATTAAGTTATCTTAGTTTAGGTATCAGCTGTAACACTTAAATAATACTATTAATTATCCTTTCGACCTAATTTATTGTTACTTGTTAAACTTGTAAACTTGAAGGTGCAAACAATTATTATTACTTTTACGCATGCGAAACCGCTGACAAAAGCTAGTCGAATGATGGATTATCGTTCTTTATTTCATGCTATAAAATCTAACATTTTATACATATTAAATAAGTACCGGTAACACATACTACATAATTAATTAATTCGAGTGGTTTCACTGATAGTGTATTATCTAAAGTGCTGAAGGCCACACATAGAGTATCCATTAGAAGTTCTGTTCGCCCATAGTAACTGACACTAACAGCGGATACGATAATCCTCATGCTGACTCTTATCCACACTAAAAAACATGCTCCACAAGATAGCCAACTAGTTTCCAGATTCAATTCTATTCTTTTTCTTACTAACGATATAAGAGTTGAGTACAGTTACAGTTCTCCCTATGCACCGTTAAATTTTGATAATTTTAATCCCGTGGAGGGTCCATTTAGTACATGAAACACTATCAATATGTACAGATAAAATTAAAAAATAAATTAGTTTTAATTTCTTCAAGTAAACGGCATCTGGGCGAGTTCAATGACCTCTAGGTAGTTAGTACGCAATTGATCGACAACTACCTACGAGGTCATTGACTTGTTTACTTAATGAAATTAATATCGTACAGGCGTATAGTATTTTTTTCTAAACCTCGAATTAAAGGTTTAGAAAAAAATACTTTATTTTTTTATTTTATCCTTAAAAATCGATAGTGTTTCATGTACCAGATTCATTTCAGATTCCATGGGATTAAAATGACTAAAATTTAACGGCAAAGTTCTGACATACCTACTCACAACTCATCAACACCCAGCATAAACCTTTAGACCACTTAAATTTTGCTCAAAAATCTTTTTATGCTAGCTACAATGAATAAGAAAGGATTTTCTTGAATTCAACACTTAAAGAGGTGAAGGGAGGATCCAAAGTTGGTATAAAAAAGCCTACTTTTACGTGGGCAAAGCTACTGGCAGAACCAAGCTAGTATATTAAAATGGTCAAAGTTTACATGTATGTGTGTGTGTTTGTTTATTACTCCTTTACTCTACCAAGAAGTATGTATACTTGGGATTTATTTTTCACACTAAGAAAACAGCTAGCAGCAGTCAATAACAAATAAATAAATCTTAGTAGTTATTCCTTGATGAACATATCATCTACCAAACTGTCAATCCATCTTTCTTTTGGTTTTTTCTAGTCGTATATTATTTCACGTCTTTTTTATCTTAACTGATTGAACCATCCTACTATACACCCATTGGTGCACTAAGAACTACATTACAATTTTTACCAAAATTTCCGAAGGCGTCCGTTCCGGCGTAGTGGAAGCATGAGTCAGACTTTTACTCATTACAACTATGCCTATATTCCTTTAGTTGCCTTTTGTTTCCTAGGACCACGGGCAACCTTTTCAGAAGTCGACCCATGTCCGTAGTAAGCTTCGGTCCAGCTAGAACTATACGGTTTTGCTGTCATTTCTTTGAGCGCAGAACTCAACGCGAAGACACGAGCTCGGTTCGGACGGTTACCAGACGGCTAGACAGCGAGCTACCCATTGCTCGTTATCCACAAGCCCACACCTACGCTGGCTCATAGTCCAGGTAACGGTCTCAGTGGCTAGGCTTACGCCTTGCTATACTTACGTATGCCCGTTCCTTCACGCATGTTGCCCTCTATTTCGCTGGCATTACAATAAGGAATTGGTTACTCATTGATCTCATATATATATTTGAACCCAAGATTCAACCTCAGCGTCTCAAAAACGTCCGCAAAAAAAGAGCGCATCATTAGAAAAAGTGCGCACCTGTCAAGTAGTCTCGCGTGGCCCGTGTCACTGTCAGGTCACTAAAAATGCCGAAGTGTTCGTTGCGAAATTGTAAAAATATTACGTCAAAAACGTTAAAAAAGGATGGGATATCGTATTTTCGGTAAGTAAAAGTGTTTATTGATTTGTTTTTGTTATTTTTATGATCTAATATACAGTGCAATATGTGATTTTGATTTAATTTGTCACAAAATTTCCCTCAACGGTCCATGTATAACACGGCAAATTTCAATGGCCTCATTGTCAGTGTAAGAACCATGCATAACAGCCTACTTTTATTTTAGTCGCATAATACAAATGATCCTGTTCTAGTCAATGGAATCGATTTTTTTTATTGTGTTTAAATTTTTTTATTAAGTAATAAGTTTGAACTTATTCGTAAAGTTTTTAACAAATATTTATAGTTTTCAATGGAATCCTATATTTAGAAAAACATACAACCGACTTCAATGTAAAAAATGCAAAGTAACTTTACTTTGGAAATCAGTGGTTCTATAATTTAAGATTTTTTTGACCAAGATATCCATAACCAAACATAAAAAAATACATACAGCCGAACATATAAATGATAAATGATATTTATTTTGTAAGTAGGTTTTTAAAAACACTTTTTTACACGTCAATTTTTTTTCTCGTCAGTTTCGATGTTGATCTAGTTTAGATGAGGCCGGTGTTTCCTAGCTGACTACCCTGAGAAGAAATCTCCAAACTCAGGGGTCAAAGTCTCTTTTAAAGTCCATACACAAACATGTAATGGTCAAATCATATGAGAACCATGCAGATTGGAGTCTGAGATGATTTTATTTCGAAAGAAGCACACAGTTCTGAGTCTAACCTCCTCCTTCTTGAAGTCGGTTAATAAGGTCCTGTTGGTCTAGTGGTTAGTGGCCTTGACTGCATAACACAAGCTCTGCTTAACTTGGGACTAGACGACGTAGTGTGATAGTGTTCTATTGTGTCTCTAATTACTGTATTCAAAAGGTGAAGCGACAAGTCATGTGTTCTTTAATGAAACTTTTTTTTAAAATATGGAATAACGTTTTTTTAGATTTTTGTAGATAATTAACTTATCTTGAGTAAATTGAGGGCGAATATTGTACAAGACAAGTTGTTTTATTTAGGTACATATTTTATATTTTAGTTTTCCTCGTGACCCAATACGATGCGGAGAATGGACGTCAATCGTCAGCCGACAAAGACGTGAAGATTTTTTTAAGCCGAATAAGTCAAGTGTCGTTTGTTCAGAGCATTTCTTGGACAACGATATATATGTCACTGCAAAAGGCCTAAAACGTCTTCTTAAAACGGCTGTTCCTAATATAATGGTAGAATTGTGTTTAGAACACAATTTAATAAACTTAATAAAACTAATTTAATATCGTTTAAAAATAAATAAAAACTATATAAATATTCGTCTCCACTCCATGTCTTGTTCAGCCGGCTAACTTTGACAGTAAAATTTTATTGTTTTTTGCATACTGCTTTGTAATGACAACTTTAACTAATCCGAATAAGGTTGAATTTACAGAAGTATAGAGAACATTTTTTTTAATAATATGACATAACTACTTATGTCGAATTGTTGAGTGTTTGACGACAGATTCGAGCGTTACTTTTATTCGGGACTGTTCGTCTAGGGTTTTCTTATGTCAATGTGGTTACTTTATAAGTTAGTTATTACAATTTATACAACTTACTCTAACTGTTCTTAGCAACAAGCCCCTTATAAAGTTATACCTACACAGAGTGACATAACACTCCTCGCATAGATATAGAGTTAAAAGCCCCCATCGGCGTGGCTTGGCTAGTAATCCTCAGTTAAAGTTCTATACATAATCCGACACTATCTGTTGGCCGCTATCCAATATTCAGATACCGGTGTATCGTGTTATGCACAATTTGTATGGTAGTGGCGTTAATATTCTGCTGTCACTACAATTTTGCAAACGGCATCACGAAAGCCATAATTTTAAATGCGGAATTAAGTGCCTACAGTCCAGAATCAAACGGTTTGCTTCTTGATATGGTTCTTTGCCTTATGGGGGTTGAATATTATTTACGTAAAGCTATCTAACTAATCCATTATCTCATATTTGAATACAGCACAAGAAAAAAAATTTAATTTTATAATCATTTAAGGTTGCTCGATGAATCTGTGTACTCCATGGATCGACCAGCTCGTAGATTTGTTAATTAGAAACTATGTTTTTCGCTCGCTATTTATTTTAATTTATATATTATTGCAGCTTTCTATCAGTACAAAATTTTGGTTATCTTATTCAAAGATAAAAACGCAAAGTAAAATTTTCCGCTATTGAAGATAAATTTATAATTAACAAAAAGTTGATATTATTTAAACTGTTGTTCATAAAACAAATAGTCTAAGGCTAACAGTTTCCAAAAATCTTCCTCTAAATAATAAAACGATTTCTACATTATACTAACCCATCAAGTTCCACTATATCAATCGAAGAATTTTTGGTCTTCAGTTAAGTAACAGTACTTAAAGGGACAGCCCTTTTCATTTTTTTGAAATAATAAGAAAGAAAGAAAGAAAGAAACACACTTGCTTTTCCAATTTATTTTAGACATTGGCAGAATAGTCGACATCGGCTCTACTTGCCATTAATAAATAATAGAAACGAACGTAAATGATTTCCACGTAAGTACACACTAACATCCCCACTTACATGACATCAAGTCACACGCCTATTGTAAATCCTGGAGACCTGGAGGATACGGTGGAGAATACTGTAGAGATGTGCCCCGCTTAAGCAGAGCACCGCCTTGTCCTTATGGGAGCGATCGTCGGCAGCGATCTCTCGCAATGAGCCTGAGTGTAGGGTATAGGCCATGATCCGGAGCGAGGAAGAGTGGTAAGCTGTCACCTGCAACCGCAACTGGGATCTTGATCCCGATTTCCAGCCACCGTAGACGTGGGCTTGCGGACGGTGAGCAACGGGTAGCTCGCTGTCCGACCGTCCGGTATACGTCCGGATCGAGCCCAAATCGTCGATGACGCATATTGTTCCACGTGCGCCTCGAGGAGATGTCAGCAAAACTGTAGGGAACCAGCGGGACCGAAGCCTAATGGGGCCATGGGTTAACTTCCGAAAGGAAAGTCCTGGAACGCAAGGCAAGGAAGGAACATATTGATGAAGTTTTAGTCAGTAAAATTCTGACACACCCTCCCGGTCTCCCCTAGAGTGAGAAAAGTAATTGAATTTGTATCCGACCTTAAAAAAACAGGCTAAATAAAACAGGCTAAAAATATTGTTAGATTTCGCTATTGCACGTGTAAATAAGCACCTTTTCACTGAATAAAATCCAGACGTATTTTTCAGTTGCCCTTGCTTTTTAGGGCCTCGGTGACTCTTTCGACAGCCTTTGTGCCTATCCAGGCACAAAGCCTCCGTTTATTGAGTTCATTTACTTTTTAGGCTTGTGAGCTAACAACAATGGCAACTATTTTTGTATGTCTTCCTATTCTTGTGTCTATAGGTTAACTTACACAAAACAGACTGATTTCACCTTTAGAATAAAAGTAGCCTAATTGAAAATACCAATAACTTCTGATTTTGTTCTGAAAAAGTCTAGATATTTTTAAACCTTGTGGTTAAAGACAATCAGAATAATAGGGAAAAATGACGGCCAAGTGCAAGTCGAACTCGAGAAGTAGGAAGTGGAGACGGGCGTACATTTTGGGAATCATCTTTGTGTAGAACATTGGCATTCAAAACGTACTGGCTCTCATACTACCCAGCCCGACTTCGTCCAGGTAGCGGAGCATATTATGCCTATACTTCCAGGCGGTTCGACTTTTTCTGACATTTCCAACAATGATCGTTATAAATATTTCAACCACTTTACAATAAACCTTAACGTATTATACTCGGATAAACCTAAACCTTCCAAACCAATCCTTCTGCTTTAAATCGCATGAACATTTCTTCAGCAATTTTGGAGTTTATCGCGCAAGTTCAGACGCGGCAAAAGATTTTGTATATCTAAGTAATAAATTTTAATGTTGCTAATTTAGTAAAACATTAACAGCACGCAGCGAACGTTAAAAAGCATAACAAATTAAAATGCTTGACGACTGAATCGCTTATCTTCATACCCCAGTAACGTAATTACAAATAGTTCATAATAAAAAAGTGGGTGAACTTTGTAAAAAGGCGTAACGGAGTCAAAACCTAAATACACGTACGAAGAAACTATTTATAGCTCGCGGATTTTAACCATTTAACCATAAAAAAAAAAACTGAAAATTTAATGCAGGTTCTAAATGAAAAGAAAAAAACTATAAAATAAACACGATTCGAGTTATGAACCTTAAAGCAGTGCAATAGGAGCTAATTTTCATGCCAATATTAACACTTAGAAGAACTTGTAACTTAGGAATACCAGCCGCACGGCCCGATCTTCAAGGTTACACAATGCTTGTCGAGGTCAAGCCATGCATGGGCGATGAACAGAATATACCGAGATCCCACTGTGTTTCTTAGAGCACTTTAAAGGTTGATTTACATCTACAGACTACGAGCGTCTTAGATAAGTTTCGTGCGTGCCAGACAAAATATTATTATTCTATACAGTGTGATGAAAAATGTATTTGCAATAATAATTTTTTTTAATAAATTTTGTAGTATTTTTTTTTTTACCAAATATTTAAAAATGTATCAAATAAGTTAAATGACAAACAAAGAATTATAATAAATCTTTATTATAAAAACCAAAGTAAAAATCAATGAGTGACGGATAGAAGACTTTACAGCGAATAATGAAGCAGTTCCGTGCCGGGATTTAACTTGTGTTACAGACATTAGCCCCCTAGCCAAGTTACAATCGTTTCGTTTACCATGGACACTTGGAGTTGGCCAAACCCCCAATTCCTTTGTTCTGTCGTCATCTCAACAAAGGAACTGGGGACGTAGCCAACTACAAGCGTTCATGCTAAACGAAACGATTGTAACTTGCTAGGGAGGCTAAAAACGAAAAATAACTATGTATAGTAGTAATGCGGCCGCACAGATCACCAGACACGAACAGTGCCCGACCGATCTTTTCGGATATAATATTTTGTGTGGCGGTTCAAGTCTGGACGTGTCCGCCAGGCAATGTGAATAGAGTATGAGGGATCCCCTGTGGGACACCGGTATTAATAGCCAATTGACCAGGCGAACAGACATCGATGACCACTTGGGTGGACCGACCACTCAAGAAGTCTGCAATCTACTTAGATTCGACAAGGTCTGTTACGAAAACCTTATTGGTAAGCTTCACAACCTAGCACCAAGTTCACAACCCAGTGGGTAGATCAAAGGAAGGAAGCTTACCAATAAGGTTTCTCTGTGCTTCTCGATAGCCTTACTACTGAGGTCAGATAGGCAGCTGCAACCCTTGCTAGATCATCGGTCCACCTGGTAGGAGGCCTTCCAATGCGTCTTCCGGTAGAAATCAATAAGCAGTCATTCCACGTCAAAAATTGGTTCTCAGCTAAATCCAGTTAAACTGGCATCCAATACCGTCTTATTTGGGAAAAGGCAGATTGTGTTGATAAGAGTCATCGCCACTCGTAGACAGTGGTCGGCAAATGTACTGCGTTAATTGCATTATTTTGATCTAATTATTATCTAATAGGCTCCGCTGTGTGGCTTCGATACATTAGCGCCATGCATTAGAGAACTATTGAGTGAAAATAATCACGGTTAGTTTCTATATAGGCACACATGCCTTACACAGTGTAAAATCGAGTGACATTAATATAAATTCTATTGAAACAACACCAAAAAGGTTTTCGGTTACGGGAAAACCTGTTTCATTTCGTGCCTTTAGAAATGTAGTGGTTTTAACATTTACATTTTGGCTTTATTGTACCTGACCAATAATATGACTAGTTCATCTGCAAGATTTTTTTTTCTTTTCCAAAACCTACATGGTTTGCGAAGTTACATGAACGGAGCTACATGGTGCTGATACATGCGTTATGATCGTATATACAAAAGTGCCTGTAAATGGTTATTTGAAATTAATACTTTCATGTTTTTTTTCTTTCATTTCTTTCATCGACTTACATTCTAAGTGACATCGACCTATATTCTTGCGATAGACAAGCACGTTCATATAAACTATTTGTCAAAATACTGAGAAGTTCAAACAATAAATCGCTGCAGCGCTAGATTGCCATTATGTCGTCTAACAAAACTTTTAAAACTTACAGCGCTAAGACAGCTTATAGAGGATACTTTTTCGCGACCAAAAGGTCTAAAGCGCCATGCATTTCCTAGTACTTACGCGTTTCGTTCAACTTAGTGTGATGACATGTCATCTATATAGATTTTTATACCGCAGAAGTGACACAGTTTCTTGCCTACAATACTTCATTACAATAATATTCTATTTCAAAATGTAATTATAGTGTATGTAAAAACGAGATCTCAATAACAGTAAAACAAATAAATAAATCAGTAATCACTGATAAGACTACAAATTCAACTGAACCTAATTCAAATTTAATATTAACCTGCACGTAATATGGTACGTAAATTACCTAAGTGCTAACGAATGACAGCATGCTTAACAACAAAACTTACCGATGAAAACTGACACCTCATGATTTGCTGACATTTCGTTGTAATTTATTAAAAAAAAAAAACATTGTTATTAATTATACAAAAAAAAGAAAGAGCGTTAAATAAAATATTTAAAAATTTCAAACAGTATAAAAGACCGTGCGAAGTCTGTATTTGGTAAACTAGGTGTAGGTAAAAACCTAATTCAGCTTTTTGTGGGAGGTAACATCTGCATGTTTTAGTCTATGATTGTAAAATGGGGAAGAGTTTAAATAAAATAATATCTTCTCTAACGTACTATTACGATAGTAGAAGCTATTACATTGCTTGAACAACCAATTGTTTTACTTACTTGACTACAAAATTATTATATATGTCCAAGTTCACTTAAATTTGTATTTATAGGCGTCGCGCTGACACTGCATGAACGTCAAAACTGCACTAATGCCATCAATGTAAAAGTGTTCGGCCTGCAGGTCAATTAAGTGAAGTAAAGTGACTGTACGGCACGCCTCATCTAGTGCGTAGTACATATATATCAATGCTAAGTGACTTCTAGACAAGCTCGTCCATAGAAACTATTTGTCACAATACTGAAACGTTAAAACAAAAGTTCGCTGCAGCGCTAAATTGACTTTATGACGTCTAACAAAAAACTCACAGCGCTTAAATACTGCAAAACTGCACTAATGTCATCAAGTCAAGTTGTATGGCATGCAGTAGGTACACGTAAGTCAAGCAAATTGATTGTACGGCATGCCTAATCTAGTGCATAGTACATATATATCGATGATTTATTTTAATTCAGTTTTTTTAAAACCTACTTGCAAAATAAATATCATTTTTATCATTTGTGTGACTCTTGCTGCAACACGTCTCATTTTGATGATCAACGTTATCACTGACATTCAAAAACAAACACTATTACTATCATAATAAAACTTTACTTACATGACCGCAAAGCTCTTGTAAGACCGTTGTCTGGTGGCCGTGAGATCCGAGTCTTCTGCCCGAGAAGCTTATGAGCCTGGACCTGGGCTTCCGTATCGTCCAAATTAGTCATATTGAAGATCTATAAAGGTTGTTTTTGATATCCTGAAACAGAATAAAAGGAGCCATGTAACCAATGCACAGATAACGTTTATGGCGACAATAATTGATAAGTTTTTTTATAGGTAGCTAATAAAAATAAGTAAACTGCTTTTTTTCACACTCTGTTAGTACTTGTGTGTGCTCTGTGCTTTTGACGAAATTTACGAAATGGAATTTTAATTAAATTAGTCTAAAGATTTTTTTCCCCAATTATTCAATTACCATTTGGCTGGCATTTTGTCAGAAATCAAATTAAGAACCTGATTGAACCTACTGGGACCACCTACTGGGTTCATTCAATTCTATTTTCAAACCATTCAGAGACTTATTTAAATATACATACAAAATTACATCCAAATAGTTTTAGCCATTTAGGAGGATTTGACAAACTCATGTACAGAAGAATTATATACAACATTATTTTTAGTATAATTATGCTAAACCTGAATATAGTTTTTTCAGAATACTACTAAATAATACTAATACTATTAACTACTATAATACTATTGAATCTTACACTATATTTTTTTTAAAAAAAGGTCACAAGTTGGATACAACCGCCACTAAGTACAACACAGGTCACGGCAGGTCATAGCGGGTATTAGATGCCAGTACATAGCTGGATGCGCGAACAAAACAACCCCTCGACCGTCCGGTTGGCTCAGGGACCATGTTTTTATGCGGACAACCAGGTAACATAACAGGGTATCATTACCCTTTACCCCCTACTTTATGATCTTTTTTATACATTTATGGAATTTTGTACATAGATTTTTTTCATAAATACAGACACGTGTTTCGGTTGTATATATATATTAAAATTGTTTATGGTCTAATGTTCATTCTTTTAAGTAAAAATATATTATTAGGTCGTTAGCCTCCATAAGAGCCATAAAAAAAAAATACACAACCAACAATTTTTTACTGTTTGCTTTTTCCAGTTCTTGAGTTTTTTTTTTTAAATATATTAATATTAATTAGGCAACAGACTACACACATTACTTAAATATTTATCACGATACAGCGGTTGAAGCCGCGACTAACCTAGACCTCTAGCGTAGTTCAAGAGCCGAGGTTGCGTCCATATCAATGAAAAGCCGATAATTACAATGATTACTGTAACTAAGAAGCTATTGTTATTTTTACTATACATGTTTTATTGAATACTGAAAATTATCAATTAAGTTTATTAAATATTCACTTTATAATTCAACAAAAAAAAATTCAGCTAGAGATCCTGCTTCGGCTTGGTGAGTTCATGATATAAATTTAATTAGGTACTTTTTGCTAAGCAAAACTATGACCAATTAACAGTGCTAATTACAACTGTCAGTGACAAGAAACTATTCCATAGTACTCGTAATACAAGTGGTTAAATTAATTTCCGTTACTTTGTTCTATAGGCTGTTGTTATTGCGAAATCGTAACCGAAATGTCAAAACCACACACGCTCTATCACAATTAATTCTACTATAATTTTGCACGATTCAAATCTAAATGAATAAAAATGTGGTAAAAAATAAACTAAGCAAATAAAACCACATAATTAATTCATTAAAAAATATAAATCGCACAATTATCACTAAAAAGGCCATTCAAAATGGGCCAATTCCACTTACACAAAGTTTAATCGACAAAAAATCCAGAATAACACACTAAACACACGTGCAAAAAAAATGGCACATTACATTATATTTATTGTTAAAAAAAAAACACAGCACACGCGAACTGAGCAACAAACTCGAGTACAGTGACACGAATTAGCGATATTTATCGTATAATATATTGTACGAGTATTTATTTATCAATTGTGTGCAAGATTAAAGCCTACGGCCCGCGTGGTCGGCGCCGGCGCATAGCGAATATTGTCAACTGTTCAGCCGCGCAGCCAACACGAGGTGGTCGGCCTTGAATGGCATAAACAATTTTATACACTGGTGATACCTGTGTTGCGGGGTCAGCGATATTGAAAAACGTAGAGTATAATACTCATCCGATCCGCTCAGTTTGAATCGCGAATCCGTTATGATATTATTCACACAACTATTTCGTACTTCATAGTGCGGTGTATTAATTGAGTGTCTGAAATGTTTGTTAGCGAGTATAAGTTTTTCCTGTACCAATTACATCAATGGGACCGTTATTGCGTTTTAGTTCTATTTATAATTTTAATATTAACTTAGTTAAGGACAGGTCAAAAGTTTTGTAGCACTACACGCGTTTAAAAATTGCTTAATCTTTTCAACTTGCCGTTTAACAGAAGCTATCAAAAATAAAACCCTCGTATTGATATCAATAGGACACATTATTTAGTTAGACAAATTCAGTTTCTTATAGAAACGCCGATAAAGTTTTATCTTAAAGCTTATTTAATTAACATTATAAGAAATCATAATATGGTCTATTTGTTTTGGGCAGTTGCTTCGCCCGCGTGATTTCGGAAATATTTCGAATGGGACATACTTCAGGCATAAAGTACGTATCTTATGGCCCGTTCAAGGACATAATCTACCCATGTGTCAAGTTTCATCGAAATCAGTATAACCGTTAAAACCCCCTCGGCCTGTGTGGTGGATTACGGCCTATTCCCTCTCCTAGAGAGGAGGCCTGAGTCTGAGTCCCAGCAGTGGGAACATTATAAGGCGGATGCCATGCTAAATAGCATAGCATGGCATCCGCCGTAAGACCTGAAGAGGTAACAAACAGACACGTACTTAACTAGTTTCAACTAGCTGTTGCCAGTGGCTTCGTCTGCATGATTGTAGAAAAGTGTTCTAAGTGATCATAACCACAGGACAAAAAGTATCCTATATGCTATTCCAGGACATGGTCTATCCATGTTTCATCAAAATGCGTTTAGCTGTTTAAGCTTGAAGAAGAAACAAACATACAGACTCTCACAAACTTTCACCTTTATAATATTTCTAATATTCTGGATACGTGAAGGTGGCTGTCACGTTGCATGTAGAGTGTACTTTGCTATTAAAATCAAATCACAAGTTATCACAAAACTTAACATAGTGTTTGTTATTCGGTTTATTTCGAAGTAATCGTAACAGATGATAAATTTATGTCGTGGACTTGACATCTACATGAGATAAGTAGGCAGTTACCAAACTCGTCTGGTTTCCTGACAGAGCTACACAAGTTTTACGACTGCGCGAAGCAATAAATTATTTTTGCTTTAATGGAATTGGGCTTCATTTTAATAGAAATTTTGTTATGAGATACATTTAATTTTATAATAAAAAATGTAAAAATGTTTCAGATTTCTACCTTTTTGTAAAATTTAAAGTACAGTCACGTGAACAGCAAACATTTTTTTTTTTTTCTATCAGAACTCTTAAATAAATATTTTAAATCTAATGTATTGTTACGTGTCTTTCTTACTAGGAATGTTGGCAGTGACGTAATTTTTTGGTCTCAAAACTGGTTTTTAGTGAATGTAACTCAAATGAACAAAAAATATTGACTCAGCCGAAGGTCAATGTTTTCTCATGAATATGTAGTTTGTTATCTTTATTGTTTAAACTAAATTGAAGTACATTAACAAAATGTGAAAAAAATATACCTACGAACCTAACACGATTTAAATATTTCAGTATTTGTAATAATCTAACATATAGTACATAACCTGTTGGTTTTTTTTTTTAATTTTTGCAAGTTACAAGACTCATTTTAGCTACAGAGATACATCACAAATAAATTGCACAAAGTAGAATATTATTATTAAATTTATTGGCTGTGAAAATATAGGAAACTCCAGGTAGAGGGAGTTGTTGCTATAAACAGTTCCACAGAAAAAAATATATTATTCTCAGAAATATTATAAAGTCACTGAAAATAATTACATTGATCATCACATTGACAAACTACATTTTGCCGTGTTATAAACATTTCATACAACTATATATTGAAGTGATAGTCAATCGCACTAGTGATTTGAATATACGAACAATTGAAGTTGATAGACAATTTGTTACACAATCGATTTCCCTGACTTCACCTACTACGTCATCTGCTGCAGTAAAACTAGTAAGTATGTAGGTTAATATGCAACGAGACTGGACATTAACCTTATTCCGTACAGTTTAATCGTTATCAGAACCAGCCGTCAATGAATCAAATGTTATCACAACATGCTTTTTTATTCAACTTGAATTTAAATTTTATTCAACTGTGACCTTCAGAGCTGAGATTTTTTATTTTATTTATATAAACTAGTGCTTGACTGCGATCTCGCCCGATGGTAAGCAGTGATGAAATTGCTGATGGTTAGGCGCACTAGTTTAATAATAACTTAAACACTCTAGCTTTGAAGACACGTAATTTTTGACGGATGAGATTCAAAGGGAAGACCGCAGCAGGCAAATTGTTCCAGTCCTTCGATTTACACGGTATAAAAAACGAGGCAAAGCGCTTAGTCTGAACCGTAGAAGTTTCAATAACGTGTGGATAAAATTTAATCAGTTAAGTACAGGTGCAATATGATGTGAGATAGTGGCTGTTATGGCACTAGTATGTTTTGGTAAAGGAATTGAATTTAATTAAGAACATATTTTTCGAAAAATTAAAAATAATATTAGGCAATATTATTTTTAATACACATTATTATAATAACCCTTCCATATAAAATTAGATCAATCATTTGTTTATTGCATTGTTTTAAGCAGAGTAAGGAAAATAGGGATTTACTGAAACCCTAGCGTTGTCTATCACTTTGAGCGTGACTCATGGGCATTTTACCTCATTCTTATCACATTTCAAAGTAAGTGTGGTTAAAGATCATACTTTACCACTACTTTTGCAGTTTATATAGCAGTCGATAGTAATAATTAAGGTTTATTATTAGTCCATTTATTTTAATTAGCAGAATATAGCGAGAATTGCATGACTTGATTCCGCCATCTTCGTTTTAGTATCGGACAACCTGACGTACGGCAAATATCAACCATCGTTGTTGTAACTTCTACTACGGTCCGGCCGCGATTTGCCTCGTCATTTATGCCGCGTACATCGAAGGCCTGGAACAGTTTGCCTGCTGCGGTCTTCCCGTCCGATTATAATTTAGGTGTCTTCAGGGCTAAAAAATAGGATCTTAGTAAACTAGTGCGCCTCAATATCAATGATTGCATCACTGCTTACTTACTTTTAATTTATATCAATTTAAAATATATATATAAATATAGAAATCTTTACTGAAACCTTAATAACAGTGCTTCTATATTTTTAATACTAGCTAATGTTAGCGGCTTCGCCCAGGTGATAGTATAAAATCATTCCAAGGGGAATAAACTTCTCCGGGACATAAATAAAGTATCATATATAATAATAATAATAATAATAACTTGACTTGGCTCGCGAGGTTGTCGACATGTGGGAAGTGGATTCGGCGATCATTGTACCGATAGTCGTGTCGGGTAATGGCTTAATAGCCAAGAGCCTCGACCAACATCTTAGGAGGCTCTCGTTAGGCGGCTGGGTCAAGGGCTTGATTCAGAAAGCGGTACTCCTGGACACGGCTCGTATTGTTAGGAGGTTCCTTTCTCTGGAGCCCTGACCACCGGTAGCTTGGACCCTGTTCCCGATACCGGTGGGCTACTATTTTTTATATTTTTAAATGTTTTTTTTAATGTGTTTTTTTTGTTAAGAAATATTTAAAAATGTATGAAATATGTATATATAATTTAAATAAATGATAAATAATAATAATAATAGTTTAATTCAGGCAATAAAATACCCATATACAATATAATAAACTTCTAAAATACATTTAAAATCATTGAGGTATGTATAGGTACCCATAGTCATCAAAAAAAGAGAGAAAAACATATAAAAAAAAAAAAAAAACATAAAAAAAAATATATGCCATTTTAGGACATGAACATCTACCTGTGTACCAAGTTTCATCGAAATCTGTTCAGCTGTTCGAGCGTGAAGAAGTAACAAATACAATCAACCACAAATTTTCACCTTTATATTATTAGTGTCATTAATTTTTAAGTTCGTATAACTGTTTTATGTAGGTACCTTTTTCCTAAAATAAAAATTAAAAATGAGTCTCAAAATTATCTGAATGGACGAATCATTTATTTTTATCAACTTTTGTTTTTTATTGTACTTTACCAATACTATGTAGGTACCTATTATTACATTGTATTGTTTGTGTCAAACCCTTATCTTTTATCTTTTTCTTACATTTTTTTAAACGAAGTTCCCCACCGCTTCTGTATGTTTGTATGTTAGCAATAAACTTAACAAAATTGAACGATTTTGTTTGCAGTTTTCACAAATAGACAGAGTAATTTAAGAGGAAGGTTTATAATTAATAAAACATGCATTAGTAAAAAAGACTAAAATATCAAAGATGTCTAAAACTTGTTCAAAGCTAGGGTGGTTCACCGAACTCAAAAAGTAAAATAGCCTCATTGTTAAAAAAGGAAGAAATAAAACCAGAAATATTTACTTTCATAAATTAAAGTTATTTTACATTTTTAATTTGTTTTAGAAGTCAGTTGAAAATGTTTTTTCAAAAAAGTTTGTATATAATATTGAATTTATTTTATCATCTATTGTGGTTTTTTATCATTGTTTACCGTGTATGTTGTGCATGTAATGTATTTACAAAGAATTCAAGATCTTTGATAACCGTATTGTTATTGTAAACTACTAGGTTGGTGTGTCTTGATAAGTAAATAAATAAAAAGAAAGTAAACACATCACATGTTTGTGCATGTGATATATTTACTAAGAATTAAAGATCTTTTATAATCTTATTGTTATTGTAAACAACTAGGTATACCGTTGGTGTGTCTTGATGGGTAAATAAATAAAAATAAAGTATTTACAAGGAATTGAAGATTTTGATAATCTTATTGTTATTGTAAACAACTAGGTATTTCGTTGGTTTGTCTTGATAAGTAAATAAATAAAAATAAAGTAAATACATCACATTCTTGTGCATGTGATGAATTTACTAAAAATTTAAGATCTTTAATAAGCTTTTTGTTATTGTTAACAACTAGATATACCGTTGGTGTGTCTTGATGAATAAATAAATAAAAATAAGTTATTGTAAACAACTATACCGTTGGTGTATCTAGATAAGTAAATGAATAAAAATAAATTCGTTTAGGCCACGCCGATGGTTTTTTTTTTTTGGAAGGTAAAATCATGAAATGACAAATCCTGCCCTTGGGTGGGACGGGAGATAGTGTCAGACTCTTACTGACTAAAAACCTACCCTGCTCCTTTCATTGCCTTTGTCCCAGAGCCCCAGGGTTCATTTTCATATAACCCTTGGCCCCAGTAGGCTTCGCCCCTGCTGGGCCCCTACAGTTTGCTGACAACTCCTTGAGGCGCGCGGAAACAGTGCGCGCCGTAAACGACTTAGACTCGGACCGGTCTGTTACCGGACGAACGGACAGCGATCTACCCATTGCCCGCCGTCTGCGAGCCGGATATCGGGATTGGAATCCGGGCAGCGGCGGAGGCCACGCTAGTGGTATTTTTTTTAGAAACAAGAAATTTGCACTCAGTTTCCGAAGGGGGAAGAACTAGCGATCGTCATCTTAGCTTAGCGCGTCGATAACGCTATTAGGAACAAATGTAATAGGCAACAAGCAAGTCCCTATTACCGGCCACAAATCCAATTCCGAGCAGCAGACAAGATACAAACGAAGACAACAAGAAAATTAATTTCAAACAGGTACCAACTTACTTCTGAATCTAAAACAATGTTTTGTATTCTTATATTCTTTATTGTACACAGATTATAAAATTAACGAAAATAGGACAGGTACACCTATATTAACCCACAATTGGGTTTTCTTACAGCAAACCTTTTAAATGCATATAAATAAATTTTAAAACTTGAAGAAATTACATAATATAAACAACAAAACTTAAGATACTATTAACATAAATTATATTATACTTAAAACTGAAAGTAATAAAAACATTCATTAAAATACTAGCTTCTACCAATGGCTTAGCCCGCGGATTTTTTTTCTTTTTTTCCTCTTCTATTTTTCCATAACTATCACACAAGACCGTCTAGTCCCAAGCTAAGCAGAGCTTGTGTTATGGTTACTAGGCAGCTGATAAACATACTTATATATTTCTAAATACATACATATTATAGATAAATAACAACCAGACGCAGAACAAATGATCGTGCTCATCGCACAAACATTTGTCCAGTGGTGTTATTCTCTAAGAAAACGCAGCGCTGCCGCAACGACGAACATCCAAATAGAAAATATTGAATTAACAATCTAATGTATAGGTGCATTAGGTTACAATCCAATGTATCCTATTTGGGTGATCGTCGTTGAGGCAGCGCTGCGTTTTCTTAGAGAATAGCACCACTTGGTGGGAATCAAACCCACGACCTCCGTCATAGCAGTCAGAGCCACTAACCACTAAACCAACAGGCTAGTCGAAAAATAGATCTCTCGTAGAACTTTAGACCCCTGTGCATCTTCTTTTTTTTTCTAGCCATTACTGTCCCACTGATGGGCAAAGGCCTCCCCCAAATCCTTCCGGACATTCTTATCCCGCGCAGTCTCGAACCAGTCCTTATGGTACACGTCCAGGTCATCTCGCCACCTCTTTCATCTTCTTATGGGCTGAATTTTAAAATACCGTTTCTTAGTGCTCGTCTACGTCATAAAAGGAAGCCTTGTGCAAAATTTTATGTTCTTAATCTCAGTAGTTTCAGCTTTGCGATAACATGTCAGTCAGTCAGTTGCTCCTTTAATGTTATATCACCAGTTCCCGAGGAACCAAAACGATTTCGCACGTGTTTTTTTTTATGGTGGGTAAAATCATCCAATGACAAATCCCGCCCTTGGGCGGAGCGGGAAGTAGTGTCAGACTCTTGCTGACTAAAAACCTACCCCGTTTCTTTGTTGCTTATCATGCCGGGGCTGAGCCTTCCTCTCAGAAAACGGCCCTTGACCCGTGATTTAGGAAGATTTATAAATAGAAACACGCGCCAGTCAAAAGCCTCCCCATAAGCTATGGGCAACTTAGGAGGATAATATTCAGTAGCCTTTGTTACCCGAGATGATCAAAGAATTCTAACGATACTTTCGTGACACTCGTACATCGAAACTCACTCACATATGTACATAAATCCGTGTATAGTATGGACCTAAAAAGCTTCATCCTTTTTTTTGGGGACAGTCGTGTAATAAAGAACATAATTCCCCTGTTTTTGGCAATACATGTACCGGGTAAATATCAGGCTCACGTTGTGCGCTTTTCATCCGATACTCATTTAGTTATGAATGCATGAATTCATAGTCTCAAAATAAAGCATCTTTCATAATATCTATTTTGATTATTTAATAATTTTGTCTTTGTTAGAAGCGTCTAAACATTGTACAGTCAGGGCTCAAAAGTGCAGTTGCACTCTATCTGTGTAAATTTTCTGTTTAAAAGAGGGTCAATAGATCATGATCGATTTAGTTTGTAGCATAGAATCTAAAATATGGAATAAACTAGTTGTAGAACAGTGGACTTCTACTACAAATAAATTTTAGACAGTTTAGCATTGTTAGAGTGCAACTGCACTTTTGACCCCTGACCGTACATTGTACTTGGTAAACAAAAGGTCAAAACCAAATTAAATACAATCGTCAAATAATTTGTTTCTCACCCGCTTTGAGTTTATAACCGCAGAAAACGTTCACCATAAAGAGTTCAATCAACTTGACCGTACTCGTCATGGAGGTTTATCTTATGGTTTCGGGGTATTGCGGAATTGGAACGTGGCTATTTCTGGTCTTTATCGGAGTCGGAACTTAGATTTTTACTACGGCTTGGGAGTGGCGACTATATCTTATGTGGTGACCGACACCACGCAAGACCTTGACCTTGTGTTGTGTATTTCTTGTGTGGCGTGATGGTTTTATGTGGTACAAAGTGACTTTTACTTACAAAGTAACTTTATTTCTTACTTAAGGAGATCGGATCTGGATCGAGTATAAAATTAAAGTTAACATGGTGATTGAGATTGAAGAAACAATAGACCGTTGTACCTTTTTTTTGTAGCTGGGAAAGTCATCCAATGACGTCTCAGCGCCCTTGCATAGAGCGAGAGATAGTGTCAGACTTTAGCTGACTAAAAACACACTCCTGTTCCTTCGTTGCCTTTTATATCTGGGTGGAACCTTCCTTTCAGAAATCGATCCTTGGCACCTGTAGGCTTTGACCCTGCTGGGCCCATACGGTCTTCTAACAACTCCTGAGGCGCGCAGGAACAGTGCGCGCCGTCGACGACTTGGGCTCGGTCCAGAATGTTGCCGGACGGACGGACAGTGTGCTACCTATTGCTCGCCATCCGCACCGTGTCATCCGGGCGGTCCACACTGTGGCGAAAACCGGGCGTCACCTCCGCACGAATTTTTTACAGGTACTTCCCGAACTCGCCATGTTCGGTGAGAACCTGGGTCATGCGGAAGGTGAGGACGTCGTGAGGTCTTTCCAGCCATGCCTCAAAGAGGGGACTTACGGCCATAATCGTGACGTGCCCACTCCACTTTAGGGTGGAGCAAAAGGACGTGCCAGATTTTTACTGACTAAACCACGCCTATGTTCTTTTAGTTTCCGTTTTCATTCTAAGACTACGGATTTCCCTTTAAAAAGTCAGCCCATAGCCCCAGAAGGGTTCGGCCCTGTTGGGCCCACCGTTTTCCTGACATCTCTTTGAGGCGTGCGTGGGACACTTCGCGCCGTTAACTACATAGGCCGGACGGTTACCGAACGGAGGGACGGCGCGCTGGGGAATCAGGATGTCCTTTCCAACACGCGTGCGGCCGCCTATTTCACTAGGATTACTGCTTCATTTCTTCAGATTTTAACAGCAGGATAAGACTTGTCGAGAATCAAGATAAATGACGTGGAGTGAAGAAGCCTTTGTCTAGCAGTGAAGTGCTGTACAAAGATGATGGTGATGAGTCAAATTGATTCACATCTCCTTAACATTGGCTTCGAATCGGGTCATTCATATACTAACCTTGTTATCACAAAGGAACATTGATAGCGGCAATACTCGTACTCTGTATAACATAATCAATCAACTTTATCGCTGGTTGTACGAAAATGATTGATACGCCATTTCTTGTCGGATTTATCGGTCGGTATAGAGACAGATTTGGTTATTATCTGTCTGGCTTTGAGTCTGTTTATATTCCGATTTGGGGAAAAACGTGGCCTAGTTTGATGGTTGTTGTTATTTTGGCGAGTTCTCAGAATAACATATTTTTTTACTTGTGTTTTTTTTTGGGTTTATTCCACGTATTCAACTTGTGGTACAATAACATCAAAATAATAAAAGGAGTTAATATTTCATTGTGAAATTCAGCGAAGATACTTGTTTTTTATATAATAATTTTATTGGAATGAAGATTGGAATAATAAAAACGTTTACAAATATTTTTATGTGATCAGTATTAGCTACATTAGTTCAAAATTGTTTTGTAGCCATTAGCAGCCAACTCCGAGAGATTTCAGCGTTCCAACATCAATGATTTAATTAATAATATTGAGTAATTATAAAACAATTTATATTTTATCCCTTGCCAGCTCAGTATGGTAATAAGAGTCATTATTCTTCTTAGCGTGTCAGTGTCAAAATAATAAATTATTTTAATTAAGTGAATGCCTTGCCTGCCCCAGTATTCGGCCATGGCAATGCTGTCTGCTGATACTATCATAACATAAAAAAAAAACATGCTTATACGAGTATATGCATGTCTTTTGTTTGATCATACGAAGGTAGTCTGCGGAGAAACGCCGCAATAACACTGAATAGCTATTCTTCCTCCTGCTCGAGTCATATTTCTCATTACTGAGGCTCGTGAAGTTCACGCTGGATTAGTTACTTATTGATGGTATCTCGCCATCTGTGACGGTTCTTGGCGTCATGCAGTGTGATGTGCAATTAGGTGTCCAGTGTGAACCGGGCCTGATCTACACATCTTTTTGAGCTCCGGCCTCTTGGTCGTTTGCCATCAACCATGCCAGTTAATCAGCTGTTCAAGGTTGTGGCTATTTTTCCTGATTATGAAACCAAAAAACTCCAGAATCCTGCGCTTAGGAATAGCTATTGTGAAGCAAATTATATCTAATGAGAGGTCTACACCACCGGCAGCTCCGTATAATTTCGCCATATGATTATGTTGGTCCGTCCGTCCACGGCTTAAAAATATAAATAAAATAAATCATTTATTTAAGTCAAACAGGATTCTAATAGACAAAGCAAGGTTTTTATAAGAATTCTATTTATAACTAATATTAATAATAATAGGCTTGTGTTTAAACACCGCCCAATAAAGTACCTATTTTAATACCAAAAAAAATCTAAACGGTTACCAAAATGGATAAATGGTCACCAAAATTACGTTTCCGAAAATATTATAAAATAAATCCATTTTTTTGTGTTATTGTCTGCCATAAAAATATATGGACGCCTTTAAAATACACTTTAGACTAAATATTATATATTGTCACTACTTATATGTTACCAATTATGTTATACCATGAGTTCTAATTTGGTAATTTTTGCTAGGCTAAAAAAGCTAACGATCGCTAGAATATTTCTCAAATACCAATTAATATACTGGGGTTCCCAAACGTACGAGTACGTCGCTTATTTATTGTTATATGAAATTCACTATATATACTGGGGTTCCCAAACAAACGTTACGCGCAGCGCAGACCAGAGCAGATTTTGTAAAGCATGGAACATCATTGAGCTACGTGTGCTGCAGCGCAGGCACGTGCGGCTCAGATGTGCACAGTAACTGCCCTGCTCTGCGCTGTGCGGTCTGCGCTGCGTCGCCTGCCTCTCAGCAAACGCCAACCCTTATTGTTGTATGAAGTTAATTAAATATTGGCCTGTGGCTCACGCACCGGTGGCGGTTCTGCAGGGTGCGGGGTGCGGACTGCGGGGTTAAGAAATAAAGGGAAGCAATTGTAATTTTAGTCTTACATTAAAGTAGTCTGGGATCAAATAATGTATTTTGGGTGCCGTCAAACTAATTTGGAGTAAGATTTTTGGTAGTAATATTAATATTTGAGTTAGACAGAATTTGGCGACCGTTAATCCATTTTAGGACCCAAAAATAATATTTGTGCAAGGCTTGCGATTTTTCTGATGTTATTTCATTTATTTTGGATCATAATATTATATACTTTAGGGCCCTTTTAATAAGGTCAATTGATTTTTTTTTTGGAGTTGTTTATTTTATTTGGTGCCTAGGCTTAGAGTCTTAAAAATATTTTTGGTGACCGTCTAAATTATACCCATAATAATATTCTACAACTAACACATAACGCCGCCTAGTCCCAAGCTAATCAGAGCTTGTGTTATCGGTACTAGACAACTGATAACCATACTTATATATTTCCAAATAAATACATAATATAGACAAATTACACCCAGACACAGAACAAATGATTCGCGCTCATCACACAAACATTTGTCCTGGGTTGGAATCGAACCCACGACCTCCGGCATAGCAGTCAGGGCCACTAACCACTAGACCAACAGGCCAGTCAATATTAGTTTTAGTTTAGAGACTGATGATACTAGAAACCAGTAATATTCCTTTGGTATAATTATAATAATACTGGCAGTCCCGACAGACGTTGTTCTGCCCGAAAGCTGGCTTTTCGTCAGACAAAAAATTTAGAAACCGATTGCAGTACCACCTACCTATGTTCAATTTTATTTTTAAACTATCCAGGGGCCCACGCAGATATACAAAAACCCCTCCAAAAAAGGTCCAGACTTGACAGTGTGGAACATCCGTCGCTCCGTTAAAATGGACTCGAAATAGTGGTGCAAAGTGCTCCACGCTTGCCTCTCTTTGATGAATTTGAGATAGTGGTCAAACGCGAGCCTATGCACAATAAAAAAAAAACGCAAAACGGCCGAGCGCTCAGCTTAATGCCGTGACCACGTGCAAAATGCGACGAGTCTACGGCCGGTTTTCAGTGCTTGCTGGTGACGGTTTTGACGCATAGACGTCGGCACGGTATTGCGTGACGAGGCCCGCGGGTGGTAACAGTAGTATACGATTTGAAAACCGTATGTAGTATGCGGCAACGGTTTGGCAGTTGATAGTGATCATAAAAGTGAGGTTCCGAAGGGAAGGGACACCTTAATGAAGCCCCTGAACCTTGAAACAGGCAATGAGGATATAACCAGGCTGTTTGTCCTTGGCCATTTTTTTTTTTAAATTGGTTAAGTTAAACAAAAAACCTCCATCATAGTGTCGTGACACATTGTGCTATTTATAGATTCTGATGTGACTCACCAATTTGATTTAATTTTGAGAACAATCTCAGACGTTGTACTATATCGATTTTTTTATCTTCAAACTTTATTAGTTTGTCTTATAGTCAGTCTTCATTTTTTATCTAAGTAATTAAATTGTTACAAACATCCGACTAATTGACTCTGGATAGGTCGTGTGGTTTAACATTTTTAGGGTTCCGTAGTCAAAGGGTAAAAAAAACGGAACCCTACCCAACCAGACTGTATCATGAAAGCCTGAGTGTCGAAATTTTCACAGAAAGTATTAAAAAATTATGTTGCCGTTGTAACAGGAAACACTAAAATCAGAATAAAATAAATTTTGTAAAAAAAATGTTTAGACAAAATAGTACACGATTCCGATTCGCACTTGGCTGTTTTTTTTTCTCAAACAGTAACATTTGTTAGTACTAACTGTACGAGAATAAAATACTTTGTTTCCGGAGTAGCCACCAACAACCCACCTATGAATAATTTATCAGCTAACATGAGGAATGTGACTAGTTCGTAGTTTATTGACTCAAGCTAGCAATAGTAGGTAGGTAAGTATCTATCCTTTTACAAAATATATCCGACATGGAATATATGCCAACCGCATGTTTAATTAAATATTTTTCAAACTCCAAATGTTCAGCGAAACAATTTTAATTAAAATCGATAGCTTGTGTTGCCGCTTACCTATTATATGTTGCCATCCATCAAAATTAACGAAGCCACGGTTAGAAACAAGAACCTAGTAATTATGACGATAACATCATAGCACATTACGTATATTATGCACCTCCTTTGCAGTAGAGATCCATACTATGCGTTCCAAATAAGAATAGGAAAGCCAGTAACCTCAATCTGTCAAATGTTGAGTGAAAAGTACGGTTTGCAAAAAACCTATTTGCGTATTAATAAAGGGTTTTTTTTTTCTTTGTATTACGAAGTCTTAGTTTAGTATAGGTGAAGTAAAAACGTTATTGTTTAATATAAAGTAACAACATAATATATTGTTTTAAATCATAATTAATTTTAAAAAAAACTATGTTCTTTCTTATTTTCATTGTTAGAAACAATTCGCCTTCTTCTTCCATTTTCCACTAATCAGACACTTTACACAGTGACGCAGACATGAGTAAAATTGAAGAACTGGATTCTGATAAAAAGAACGTTTTTTTTATTATTAAAAATTTATTTTTTTTGCTCGCCGTACCCAATTTCTTCAATTCGACAGTTTGACTTGACGTCACAACATGGCAATCGATCCTATTCTCATTTGGACCCCATTGTACTACCGTTAATAAACGTGTTGATTTGTAGACATATTTAACTAAATAATGTAATAGGTTTTTTTTTATGTTAGGTAAAATCATCCAATGACAAATCCCGCCCTTGGGCGGAGCGGGAAGTAGTGTCAGACTCTTACTGACTAAAAACCTACCCCGTTCCTTCGTTGCCTATCATACCGGGGCTGAGCCTTCCACTCGGAAAACGGAACTTGACCCCCGCAGGCTTCGACCCTGCCTGCCTGCAGCTAGCAGGCTGGGCCTCTACGGTTCGCTGACAGCTCCTTGGGGCACGCGGGAACAGTACGCGCCGTCGACGACTTGGTCTCGGTCCGGTCGGTTAATGGACGATCGGACAGCGTGCTACCCATTGCACGCCGTCCGCAACCTACGGTAGTCGGAAATTGGGATCGGAATCCGGGCGGCGGCTGGGGCGAGCGCCCCGTTGCATTTGCCTGATGCGGTTGGCCTCCTCCTTTGCTAGCATTACTGCTTCGCAGAAGGAGGCGACCGCCTCACTCCGGACCATGGCCTGAACCAAGGCCCGGCGAGAGAGATGGCTGCCGCCGATCGCCGTTTTCTATATCGGCCATAGGGACCTACTCATTTCTGGGTTTGATGTACCTACTTTGAAATCAGATTTTCTTACCATAGCTTTGGAGTTTTGTAACTTCTTGAAGATATTTAAAAAAACACCTTTTACTTGTGTTTACATAAAAGAATACATGATTTTTTTTTCTATTAGAACTCTTTTGAATAATACCTGACTGTACCACTATAGATGAAAGATCTCAGAACTCAGAGATCTCATTCTGAATAGGTATAACCAACCAAATTTACCAGACCTCTGCAGTTTTTGATAATAATAAAACTCCACAACTTTCTCACTACGCCATCTATTCCCAAATTAAGCAGAACTTGTGCTATACTACTAAGCAACTGATAAGCATACTTTAAATACACGCCGTTAAATTTTGATCGTTTTAATTCCGTGGAGGGTCGATCGCAGCATATGAAACACTATCGATTTGTAAAGATGAAATAAAAAAATACTTTTTTCTAAAACTCGAGTTAATATACGCATGTACGAAATTAATGAATTTACTTAAGTAAACAAGTCAATGACATTGTAGGTAGTTGTCGGTCATTGAACTCACCTAGCTGACGTTTACAAGAGAAATTAATTTCGTACATGCGTAAATTAATACGAGTTTAAAAAAAGTTCTTTATTTTTTAATTTTATCTTCACAAATCGATAGTGTTTCATGTAACTGCCGAATCAACCCTCGGAATAAAAACGATCAAAATTTAACGGTGTATAATAAAATTCAAAAAAATATGTCAAATTGACTATAAAGATGTAGAGTTATGTCCGATTTACTTGCCCTATTTCGCGGCGATATGACTCAACCATGATCGAGTAGAATGAGATCAACCCTTGAAATATTATCACGTATCACCCGACCCCTAAATATACATCACAAAGAAAAGCAATCAACCCCACAAACACGCGTAGAAATATGCGTATATTTCATTATGAATCACATATAATGTCCATCATATTTGACTCACAATGAGATATAAATAATATGTATAATATAAATGAAATCTATGTAAAAGAACTAAACTAGCCTTTGTCAGCAGTTTTTCCTGCCTCGGAAATACCTCGGAATAAAAAGTATAGTCAATCCTGTGTCCTATTTTAAGACATAATCTACCCGTGTGCTAAATTTCATCTAAATCCGTTTTGCCGTTTGAGAGTGAAAGAGTAACATATGCAGCAATACATTTTACCTGTATCTATAATATACTTAGTAACTCACCACAGATTTGAACGGGTTTTAGAAAAATTTGTTCTTTTCGGCTTTTCTCTATTACAAGTATAATTTGCCGCGGCAGAACAACTTGCCATAAGGAGTACTTTCAAAGTATACAGTAAAAGTTAAAAAAAACCTTTTTCCAAAAAAAAATAACCGACTTAACTATAAAAAAAAAACACTAAAAAGATCAATAGTACATTGTTACCCTAGGGGTGAAAACTGGCTGGCTGTGTAGAAAGTTGGGACAATTCAGTAGAAATGCGAAGATAGAATTAGTTTTTTTTTTATTAATTTAACAGCTGTCAGTTGAAAGCGATTCTCCTTAGGGATGAAAAGTATTACTTTCAACCCGCTTCTCAGGCAACTTTAGACCTACTTTCAGCTGGTTTTAAGTTATTTTTCATTACTCATACTCTGAAAGTAGGTCTGAAGTTGCCTGAGGAGCACAATGAAAAGTTATTTTTCATTACTCATACTCTGAAAGTGGGTCTGAAGTTGCCTTAGGAGCGGGTTGAAAGTAATACTTTTCATCCCTAGTGAGAATCCCTTTTAACTGACAGCTGTCGAATTATAAAAAAAAAAAACTAGTTTTATTTTCACATATCTATTGAACCAAAGAGAATATAAATGTATTTAACCATTTCGTAACTTTCTATACAGCCACTTAATTACAGTGCGATGTACAATTCAAATAACATAAAGATAAGTACATATTTTTTTAAATGAATTAAATAATTTACTTTAAATTCTTTCTTTAAAACTAAAATGGATTTGAGAAAAATATTTACCATTTTTTCACTAATAAAAATGAAAAATGCTGGCTAAATAGCTGGTTGACCACATCGATCCGATCTTTATTGGCTTTTTCGATTTGTAGAATTTTGTTTATACTTTTATAAATCTCTGCTGTAAGAGATTTTGTAATTACACAATAAGTTTTATCACATTCTGTTAAGGATGGGGGAAGCAGTAGTCGGAAACCTTTTACAGCCTAAATCAAAAGAAACATACTTATATAATTATATACGACCAACTTTGACGACGACTCGGATTTTTTCGACGCAGGAAAACAACCACTAAAATTTCACGGTGTATATGTTAATGTGTATTTACCTTTCTCACAATCTATTGGTAAAACTGCACAAAAATTCGTTCAGTAGTTTATTTTATTTACTGACGAATCGGACCCAATATATTCGAACACAGTGTCCGAATCAACACATTTTATTTTTAATATTTTTTCGCAATTTCACATTCTACTGGGTTTTTTACAACCCAAATTGAGTTGTAAAAAACCCAGCAAAACCAGTGCGGGTAACACAAATGTTTTTTGACTTTCGGTTCAGGAGCATCATTAAGCCTCACGATGTTTTCTTCCACTGTTTTTAAGAATAGTGATAATGATTTGAACCCGCGCCGCACAATACGTTAGCCGGTGCATTTACTGTGTTAGGTCACCAATGTTCCTCTAGCGTAATTTGATCAGATCACCCAAATTCTTTGCTTATGCATTACTGTGTACGTAGTTATTTGTAAGCTACATTTTATTTCATAAAACTGCTCAGTTTCTGTTGTTTGGGCCAGTTGAGCTATCAAAGCAAAAAGCAAGTAGATTACTGTTGTTCCCAGCCAACAAACCAACAAGCAAAGCGTTGCGCAAACTAGTAATTTTAATCATTTAGTGTTTTACTCCATGATGTCATCGTACTTGGGTTTATAATTAATGCCTTCCAAGACCATTCATATCAACTCGCTGTCGCGTATTATGTCGCAACAGGTCAGAGTGGATTTCGTCACGGATATGAGATAAATACAATACGTATTTAGTATTGTTTTGATTATTAGAATTATTTACTATTGTTAAGCTAATTTGAATGGCGATAATAAAATGGTAGAAAGAGGTTACTAGATTGGCAATTTATTATTTTAACCTTAATTCACCGTATCCAACAAAATGGAAAATAAGCTTGCTGACATTTCGGTGGAAGATATAATGGCACTAATATTTTTAAGGAAAAAATTGGTTGATTTAAGAGCGTGTATGTTTGTTGTGTAAGGAAAACATAGTGAGGAAACCGGCATGTCCCAAAACCAAAAATTCGAAGACATGTGACATCAACCGACCCGTACTGGGCCCGCGTGGAGGATTACGGCCCATTCTCCCTCCTAGGGAGGAGGCCGGAGTCCCAGCAGTAGGAACATTATAAGGCTGATGCTATGCTATGCTAAATAATAATATTTTTATAATAATATATTTAAAGTTAACTATACATATACTAAAATAGTAAATACTTGCGAACAAAGTCATGAGTAAAGCAAAATTTAAAGTATGAAAGAAGATACTTGTCAACTCGAAGACATTTTTTTGATAAAGATAAATCTAAACTAATTGATGATTATTTGTTTTGATGAATATGAAACGGGACCCGTATGTGGCAATGATGTGTGGCTATTTTTGTACGTGATACGTGGCTATTGGGTTTTCCCATTAGGAATTACTCTGTAGCTTGGAAGTGCTGGCATGATACCCCCATGCCTCGGAAAGCGCGTAAAACTATTGGCCCTGCGCATGAATTCTCTCTGGTCGCATCAGATTGGACCATTGGACTGTAGCGAAATCTATGGCGTCACATAAGAACTAATCCTGTATCGCACAATTAAAATTCTCCGCGTGATTAACAGAGAACAGCCCGAAATCGTCTATCGGGCAGTTCCCCACGAGACATAACACCTGTCTGGTCGGAGATAATTATTATTTGCTTCATGATTGTTAAGTTACATTATTATTTGCCATAATAAAATTACCAAATAATGTATCAAATTTAAATTATATTCTTACTTAACATTTAATCACTAATATTATTTTGACATTATTACTTAATATATGACATTTAAACTTGAATTTTTCTGATGACATTAATAATATACCTAATATTGTTTCACTGATAAATAATAAAGCTTGTGATTTGCATGCCTTTAGGTGTAATATGGTTGGACTGTGCTATATATAATTTTTAACAACTTTATGTAATTTAACCTTATTAGCAAATAAATGATAATGAATTATGAATTATGGATCATCCATTTTCAACAGAGGTTTGCGGGAATTTACTATCTATTTCACACACCCCCAAAGGACCATGACAGCAAAGGAACAGAGAGTGCACCTGTGTTTGCGTACATACTTATGCTCTATATTATCTTCTGCATATTTGGCTACTCTCTGTTGAAATTAACCACTTTGATTGAAATTCAGTCAGGAGGTTTACTATAAAGATCTCCCTAAAACAGTATTACCGATTTTTAAGAGAATAGGTTGTAAGTAGTGTTTTACTCTCCTACCCCCACTGCCCACTAATTTCATTGATATTTATACGACAGAACAACGTTTGCCAGGTCAGCTACTATGTCTACATAAATATACTATGTCGATCTAATACAAAATGCAGTAATGAGACCGCTATCCCACAGGCATTTTGCGAGCGTTGGTGCTTCCCCAGCGTCTGCATAGCGACAACTTTGCGCAAACGCGACGTTCACGTCTCAAGTTTCTAATGGGAAGCGTTACATCCTAGAACGCAACATTAACGTCGCGTCTACTCGACGTTGTCGCTTTACCTCTTCAAACTTGCAACGTTAACGTCGCGTCTACTCGACGATTGCGCTTTACCACTAGAAAATCACAACGTGAACGTCGCGTTTGCGCAACTTTAGCGCTGCAGAGACGTTAGAAAAGCGCCAACGCTCGTAAAACGCCACTAGGATAGCGGCCTTAGTGACATAATAATTTGAATCGGCCATTGCAAAATGAACGCTCTATGAACAACTGCACAGATTGAACTAACATTTATAAACAATTGCATACAATTGACACAAGGCAATTGTCCACACTGTATGGATTTATCATGATACATATGCAAGTCATAAATTGCGTAATGTAAGACAGGAATAGGACAACTTAATAATAGAAACGTAAATAATAAATTTTATGCACACGAATTTACTCATTCATTACATTACAACAGCAAAGTGTATTTACATAATTGACTATTGACAAGGATAAGTGATTATTGCTATTCAACACACAGTGTTTGACTAGACTCCGCACTTGGTACAGAATATATGATACTCGATTTAAATACACGATTAGATGAATTGTGACTAAAGTGATACAAGTATTCAACGGTATGATCGAGAACCGATGAATGTGGTGATCAAAATTACATTACAAAATGTCTATTAAATATTATGAGAACCTAAAGGTAATTTTGATAAGGACCAGGCCTTTGGGAGTCGACGGCCTCTTGTGTTCCACACACACCTCAAAGAGATGACTTCTGAAGGTCTAGGGTAAAGTGGGAGAGCGTGTCAGACTTTTAGTGATCAAACCATAACTCTATTCTTCAGTTGCGGGCTTGCGGATGGCGTGCAGTGGGTAGCACGCTGTCCGATCGTCCGGTAACATACCGGACCGAGCCCAAGTCGTCGACGGTGCGTTCTGTTCCCGCGCGCCTCAAGGAGCTGTCAGCAAACCGTAGAGGCCCAGCCTGCTAGCTGCAGGCAGGCAGGGTCGAAGCCTGCTGGGGTTAAGGGCCGTTTTCTGAGAGGAAGGCTCAGCTCCGGCATGATAGGCAACGAACGGGGTAGGTTTTTAGTCAGTAAGAGTCTGAAACTACTTCCCGCTCCACTCAAGGGCGGGACTTGTCATTGGATGATTTTACCTACCATAAAAAAAACTTTATTCTTCAGTTGCCCTTTGCGTTCTAAGAACACAGGTTTTAAAAAAATCCAGTAGTTCTATTAGGCATCGGCCCTGCTGGGCCCTTACGGTAAGCTGACATCTCTTTGAGAAGCGCGTGGAGCACTACGTGCTGTCGAGGATTTGGGCTCGATCTGGACAATTACGGAGCTGCTGGACGGCGAGCTACTCATTACTCTTGTTTTCATATGTAAACACCTAACTCTGGTAATACTTTTCTACCAGAACTGTGGTAACCTTTATTTTTTTCACGTGAAATATCATCAATTGATTCCTTCTGCCCTTGATGATGTGAGAGAATGTGTTAGACGTGGCTGACTAAAACCTACCTGTGTTCCTACGGTTGCCCTTTGCGTTCCAGATCCGCGGTGAATCTTCAAACATCTTCCGAGCTGGTTTAACCCTTGCTAGGTAAATTAAATAATCTCTTGGGCTGATTTCCACACGTACCGCATCTATACCTCGCACACATTTGGTATAAAATCACTCATATACAAAAATTCATTACTTTTTAAGACAAATGTACCTTTCATATTCAATTTTCAATATATCTTGGGTCTTAGACACCGTATGTATACCAAGTACCATTTTTACCTAAGTGTTACCAAACAGAAGAATACAGTAGGTATCTTTGCTTAATGTCCACCAGTTCATGCCAGAAAGGAAAGCATCTAATATCCTACGGACAGCGATTTGGATGACGGTTTTGATACCCTATGAGCATTTCTTGCGCTTACACTTACTTCTGGCTTATACAGCATTATTTTATTATATGCGAAAACTGAATATAGTTTGTTCAGAATCAGTATCTGAATCGATTCCAAAATTCCAACAATTTTTACACAATGTTTTTTCCTAAAAATATTTAAAATTGTCACAAGTCGGACACCAGCAACACCAAGTACAACACAGCTCGTGGCAGGTCAAAGCGGTCATTAGGAACCAGCGCACAGATGGTTGCAAGAGCAAAACAACACCTCAGCCGCCCGGATGTCCCGGTAACTATGAATTTGTGAAGACAACTAGGTAACATAACAACTTTGTGATTTTTCATGATTCTTTACACAAAAATACTTCACAAATGTTTCAGGTTTCACATATACTAGAAATAAGGTTGTATATTATAGTGTGTTTATTATTTTACACCTATAAATAATAGAACACAAAACAAAAAACAGTAACATAACCTTTACACAAACTTAAATCTGTGACTACAATGGCGTCATTACCGCTTTACTTAAAAATATAATTTTATTTTCTCATCCAAAAGACCGTAATTACGAGCCGAAAATAAATATTTTAGGAAATTAAATATTTTGGTCGGTTGTTTTTCTGGAGCTAAATATTTAGCTACGTTATAAATAAAGTGCTCCAAGAATAGAAGTTGTTTTAACAAAATAATTTAACAGCCTTTTAGGACTCATTACGCTTTAGTCAAAGTTCTCTCACAAGTTTATTGCTATAATAATTTCATCAGGCGTTCTAGGCTAAACAAGATTCTTCACTTAACTTTTCAAAGTGGGTAGCAAAATAACAAAAGCATAATTTTAACGATATTTATTTTGATCCATTTAAAAAATAACACAATACATTTTTATTCATTTGTTAATTGGTTTTTCTCGCTGACTACTTTATTATGTTAAACTATTTATTACATAATTATCACATTCGCTGCAAATTACGTTAGGAAGATTTATTAAAATAACTTATTCTGTAAAGCTAGATTTAAATTATTTTACATGGCTATCGTTAATTCAATTGTTTTATCAATGTATTGAATGCATAAAGGTAACAAAATTAGATAGAGTTACTGTTTATAACATTTATAAACATTATAAGGAGACATACGAGAAATTTCAGTTTGAAGTACTCAATAACGTTTTAAAAACTATATAAATATAATTCTTCATACAAGTTTAGGTTCGTGTTAAAATGTGAAATATAACAAAAATCTGATTCCTCAAAAATAATGGGAAGCTAACAGCTTGATAGAATTAAGCTTCACTTATTTTTTTCTTAATAAATTTAAGTACTAATTGAAATAAATATTCATAATTAACGTACTTGAATTTAAATACTTTTGTAAAAAAAAAATCAACTACATTGATTTTAAGATGGCACATCAATTCATTGATTTAATCTTCAAGTTCGTTAAAATAGAGTCTAGATGAATTTAAATCTTAACATTCAATTTTATTTGTCATTTATTTTCATGTCTCAAATAGCCAAGGTAGTAGAGTACCTTTCTAATGGTTTACATTTGGTTTAAAAAAAATAATTAGGGAAATTTGTTACTTATGTTGGTTATACCGATGTATCGCCACTAGTACTTATAGGTACACATACACGGATACAAGGTACAACCAATATTCAATCATCATTATTCAAATCATCATATTAAGTGTTACAAATAGCACTTTATTTCAATTTGGTTTTTGAAAACCCGCTCTAAATCCCAATATTCATTCAATTCAAATGAATCCTCGCGCCAATTAACAAGTCGCACCACAATTAAAATTCTAGGCCAAGTTCTCTCATTAACGGCAGTTGGTACCTCTTAGTTATTGGCCTGGAGTTCTCAGCCTTCGGCCTGATTGAACCACGGCCACAAATGAATTAACTTCCACTCTTCGACTCAATTAATTTCGCCTATATTTCTATAATACTTAACTAATCACATTAGTTACTTATAAATACTTAAGTTAATTTAAAATCATTTTTGATGACGTAGACCACAGACTGAATAATAAATAAAAATACAAGGGAAAAAATAAATCGCCCAAGTGCAAGTTGGATTCGTATTATTATCTATACAACTTCCTATTACACAATTTATTTTATTCTATTTATATTATTTGATGTTATAGCGGCAACGGAAATACATACGTAAAATGGAACGATTGTCGACAATCATCTACAATCTAATTTAAAGAAAGGTAACTTATTTATAGTAAGAAAAAGGAGGTTGCATTCAAAAAGAAATTGAACCAAACTTACAAAGAAACACATTAAAAGGACTGGCTTCGCGCCAAAAATTGAAGGTCCAACAGTTGATTTATTTATTGTAAGTGAAATTCACTAAAGTTTGTGGCACTGTCAAAAAGCTGTACTAGTCTGTGGTATCAAAAAGTTCTAATCACAACACTTGAACTTATTTCGAAGAGTTTTTCGCTTCGATTTCTTTTTTTCTCTCTTTGTTCTTTTCTTTATCTTGATTGGCCATCTTGAGCGGCCCATGCTTCCAATCTTCCGGGTACCCGTATTGTCGTACATCATCCCACCATTGTTGCTTACCATCCGCCCAGAAGATGTAGATAACGTTTGTGCCTACTAAGACTGCGAAGCATACCCAGAATGCGACCCGCCATTGGACCAGTGTTGACTGGAAAATAAAATAAAATGGCATTATAGAATCAGCAGACAATAAAAGGACGAAAACATTAGAAATGGCTTTAAGAAAAATTAAAAATGCGATTGCAAAAAATACCAATGACATTATCATGCAAAAAGACACAAGTATTAAAAACTGAATAAAACGGTTACTTCTAAGAAAGCATTTTCCAACGTTGGCCACATCATTTCTTATCATTAAACGAGATAGTGGTCAAACTCGAACCAGTAAATTATAAAAAAATTAAGACTTTCCTAAAATGAAAGACAGTGTAAGGCCCTGCGCGCACCGGTGACTTTTGTCACGGTGACTTTTAAGTTTTTGTCACTGTCACGTCACGTATCCAATGTGGAGTGCGCGCACGACGAGCGACAGTGACAGTGACAAAACCACAGAAATATAAAAAATAGGAGAAGTGGCAAGGGGGCGTGTTTGCGTCCGCGGTACTTGCTCAACAAGGGCACATACCGGCAAACAGCCGTTTGACGGCCGTCAGTTACATTATTTATTTATTTAGTCTTCATGTACAATAGTGGTACATAGGCGGACTTAATGCAACAAGGCATTCTCTACCAGTCAACCTTTGGGTTCAGTGGTTTCATGCAAAAACTAAAGCGAAAAGACAAGCCTGGGCAATCAAAGAATCTCTCACCATATATAAGTATAATGTTAATAGTATATTTATCTTTAAAATCAGAAAAAAGAACAAATCTTATAATATCCCTTGCTTTTACTACGTTATTTTTGTTCTCAAATATCAAAGCGACTTTATTACTCATACAGTAAATATATTGCTCTTTAACCATTACCTAACTTTGACGCTCAGTAACTGAACAAGTAATGTAAAAATAACATAACGATACTTTATCAGTGCGGTGTATTTCTTATTACGGCCGCAGTCAGTTGAGCCGAGCTAGGGATGCGCCTGTACACATCCGCCAATATAGACTGTCGACCACAATATCGATTGGTTGGATATCCGAAGTGAAATAATGTATTTTTATTTATTTTGGAGTAGTAGAGAAATACGTAAGCAACTTTCGTAAAGTAAGTTGGTAAAGAGTAGGTCAAAAGTCGGTGGACAAATGGGAATAAACAATAATTACAGTTTTTAATTATATTATAAAAATTTTACTGTTCTAAAAAAATTAATTATTTTCTAGACATATTTATTTTTATTTAATTAGTTTTTATTATTAAATTTACTACAATAACTCTGCAAACATTAAATTAAATACCTCAGGACCATCTTTCAAAATTGAAAGAGGTGTAAAACAAGGTGACCCGCTCTCTCCCAAATTGTTTACAAGCACATTGGAGGAGGTATTTAAGTCACTGGCATCCTCGTGGAACACCAAAGGCATTGACATCGGTAATAAAAGGTTAACAAATCTTCGATTTGCCAATCACATAGTCCTTTTTGCCCCTACAGCCCAGGAGCTACAAACAATGCTCCAAGAACTGAGCACGGCTAGCGTCAAGGTGGGACTCGCAATGAACCGATCAAAAACGAAAGTGATGACCAACAGCATCAAACGTAGGGTCGAGGTAGATGCGCAGGAAATACATTATGTCGATGAGTATATCTACTTGGGCCAGTTAGTATCTTTCGAAAACAGGCAGGAAAAGGAGATCGATCGACGCATCCAGAACGCCTGGAAAAGCTACTGGTCCATGAAGATGCTAATGAAGGGTGATCTGCCGATTTCCCTGAAGCGTAAACTCATCGACGTGTGTATTCTGCCCATCCTAACCTACGGTGCTCAGACTTGGTCACTTACAGAACTACAAAAGTTCCGCCTTGGGGTTTGCCAGAGAGCTATGGAGCGCAGCATTCTGGGCGTAAAACGAACAGACCGAGTACGGAATGACACGTTGCGTTCCATGACGGGCATAATAGACGTAGGCAGAAAGGCTGCTAGGCTTAAATGGGATTGGGCGGGTCATGTCAGTCGCATACACGGAGACCGCTGGACAAGGCTCGCCACACAGTGGGTACCTGATGGAAGAAAGCGTCGTCGAGGCCGGCCTAGAAAGAGGTGGCGGGATGATCTGGACGCGTACCGCGAGGACTGGTTTGAGACTGCGCGGGAGAAGAAGGTTTGGAAGAACTTGGGGGAGGCCTTTGCCCAGCAGTGGGACAGTAAGGGCGAAAAAAAAAATTTGTTTTTGGAACCTAAAAAAATATCATTATAAAAATGAAAAAATCGATAACTTTTCTATTTAGTCAATCACTAGCGTAAATTTAAAATAAATTGCTTTTGCACAGCACATCGACATTTATGTGTGCGTCAGATATATAGTGCATGAAAAATATACGCTGTGTATAGGAAGATAAGGTTTATAATATACTGTGTAGTATGGTCTGATTTATAATTTGCGAGTATGTGCAGGACTGTGTAATAATAGCTGCATATGTAGTAGAGTCAGTGATAGTAGGGATAACTGGAGACATGGTGTTCCGGTACATTTTTCACTGCGTAACGTATCTTCTCCTTTCTAATATCTTTGGACGAAACTTTTTTAAATCGAAGCGTCATTTGTCGCAGTGGCGTAGCGTGCGTTTTCGCAGCATGGGGCCGCCCTTAAGTTTTTAGTATGTACTTTGTTTTTTCGCCTATTTGTTTAACTTGTTTTGTTACGCTCCAAGTGCAACCCCACTTTATGTCCATGCAATCTCTTTCTATCCCAGGTTGCCTGGAAGAGTTCGCAGATAGCGATAAGGCCGCTCATTGTATGTTTTTATTTAAGGCCGTGTTTACGTAGACGCGGCGCGTCGGGCGGCGCGTTGGGCGTTTCGTCGTACATTGCAGCAGCGGGCCGCGACATCGCTCGCGCAAACACACACCTATTTCAATGTACGACGGGCCGCCCGACGCGCCGCGCAACGCGACGCGTGTCCGTAAAAGGGGACTAAGTCTCAAAATTTTATAATCTTTTTGTCTTAGTGTACAGTAAAGTACATTTAAATAAATAAATAATTACTCATAATCATATTTTTACATTTTCCAAATTATTAAATTGGCGCTTCCTACCGCCCCCTTTCGTATGGCTCCTGGGGCCATGCCCCCCACCGCCCCCACCCATGCTACGCCACTGATTGCGGCGCGGTGACAAAAATGTCACGGGCTTGTCCGCTCCATGGTCAGCGTACAAAAAAGTAACCCAGTTGTCACGTCGCTACGTGCGCGCACCTCCATACATATCCATGGACTTGATAAGGGTGACAAAAAAGTCACGGTGACAAAAGTCACCAGTGCGCGCATCGCTTAAGTCTTCATATTAGCCGCAAAAAAAAACGCGCGACAGCTGCCATACATCCGCACGGGCCGGGCGTCCGCGCGTTTTGTTTTATAACTAGCTTGTGTTAGCAACTTCGCACGCGTGAAAGTCGGTTTCTTCATACAAACTTCCAACCTTCCTTTTAACCCCTTAGTGCTCGATTACGGAGACGCGGTGCGTTGCGCGGCGCGTCGGGCGATCCGTCGTACATTGCCATATGTTTGTGTTTGCGCAAGCGATGACACGGCCCGCTGCTGCAATGTACGACGAAACGCCCAATGCGCCGCGCAACGCGCCACGTCTCCGTAAACACGGCCTTAGGGGTGAAGCTTCGTAGAATCCGTTCTTAGCGAACGTTTATACCTTAGAAACTAACTTGGCAAATCTTAAGTTTGTAGGTGTTATAGTTTTTGAGATTTTGTGATTAATAACTGAGTAGTATTACGCTTTTATATTTAAAGATTATCGAATAACAAGGCAGCGCTGTATCCGCGCTTCTGTCGCGCAGCTCTTTGCGGCTAATTTGAAAGCGCCCCAATAGGAGAATATTTATAACGCAATATACTTAGATCTTAACGTAATAAGGAAGCGAGCTCTACACAAGTACGTAAATGCATTAATTCGCCATTACATCAACCGATCGGTGATTAGAATCCCTATCAATTCAGCCTATATATAAAGATTGGATCAAACACACTGTTAACAATATTGAAACAACTTCAAAGACATGAAGCTCGCATTAAAGCCACCAAACTCGACATCCTGTCAAAACTTTACACTGAGTCGACACAAAAATGGTTTATTAATAAAGGTCCATTGATTGTTCGAAACGAAGTTTTGGGTGACGAAGCCTGTTTAAGGATGATTCTACTTAACTTGTTTGGTTATAAGAAAGTTTGAAAATCGGGAAGAGTCCGCTACGTGATTGGTTGTAGACTTTGACATCGAATTTTCCATAAAACGTTTTTTTTATGAATCTTAAGCAAATAAATTAGCGAAAATTTTATGATTTAGGCCGGGTTTCCGATTTGAGTATTTTTAGTTGAGCATGTCTCAAACCCCACTTTAAAGCAAAATTTTAACAGATTTTCAGGGTAAAGTAAAATTTTAGGACTGTTCAACTTCAGTTGTTTAAATGAACAACCGGGAATCAACTTTATCTAATAAGTTTTTTGGCATTTTATCTGCAATTCTTATTACACTACAAACTGCAATCCATTATACACAAATTCCGTAAAATTTGCGTAAAATTCCAGATTCAAAGTTCTCTGACGAAACCAAAAATCATTTTTAATAAAAAACATTGTTACAAGTTCTGGGCAATTTAATACAAAATTTAGGTAATTGTTCAAGAAGAATGATTAATAAGCGATTATTTGTCTTATTTCTGATTGTGCTAAAAAAAATGCAACAGCCATAAAAACTTTTCTAGTTCTGAAAAAAAAAAGATAGAAAAAAATGCTTTCAACTTTCAAACTTGAATCTTAGATATAAAACGTTAGGAATTCGGGTCCAATATCAGAAACATAGCCCAAACATTGCTTTTGGATTAAGAATGAACGAACCTTCCATAAAAATATTCATAAACGCAGATTCTATACAAAAGAAAAAAGGGTAAGCCAAAATGAGGTTCTATAGCTAAATTCTAAAGGTCTGCCCGGTCCACTCCAATAACTTCATGAATGTTCTAAAGTTACATAAAATGCTTCACAAAGGTTTTTTTCTATTTTCAGTGCTCTTATGAAGTACTTTCATATAATGTATTTCTATATATAGAAATCTGTTACAAAGGATTGGACTTGAAGCCTAATTTTTGCAGAACAAAGTATACAAAAGTCTATTAATAACAAATCGTTGTTTTAGCCCTAAGCGTTTATTAGCAGTCCTATTTAAAGTTGGGATTACATTTTAGAGATTTCAAAACAATCTATTATTGTTAAATAACGTCAGAAAGTCTAACCACGTCATCTATGTACAGTCAAGAAAATTAATTGTTTTGTTAACTGACTGCCAACTGAAATTATTATCCTTATAAATTTCAAGTCAGCCTCAACTCATATTTTGACAGTTGTATGAAATGACTACAACATAAAGGCATCGACCACCGACTGTGAGAATGCTCACTGTTAGCCCCAGTGTGAACATGGACTCAGTCAGCAATATGCGTTCAAACCAAGCCGATAATACGCTATAGAGTTACGCTTTTACGTTCGGCAACGAAGCCAATAATCAGCCACCTAGAGCCAGCGACAACGTCCTACGTATTAGCGTATAGACGGTTTGGTGTGAACGAGAAGTCAATATAATATATATAGGAAAGCGATGGATTGCGTAACGCGTACTCATAGTAAGCGGCCGATAATACGGCTGGTCTATACAACGTCAAACACGGAAAATTGAAGTATGATTGTGTCAATTTAATCACTATCATTTCAGCCGAAGACGTCCACTGTTATACATAGGCCTTACCCAAGCGTGCCCATAATGACCGTCCTATGCGTCTCGCGAGTCGGACGGATATCCTAATCCCGTGATCTTCACCAGTTCATCGGTCCCATAAAAATCAAATTAATACTTACATCAGGTGTCAACAATCCTATCAAATATGGCGTAATAATTCCAGATATGGTGGATGTCCCATTGATCATCGCTGTCAAGGAACCTGCATAGTTTGGCGCCAGATCAAGCGCGTTTACCTATGGACACAAGAAAAAATATTGGTACACAGAAATTTCACCAAAAAAAATAAAGTAACAGTGGAAGAAAACCAAGTTATTTATGTCGACTCAACTCCATTCCTTCTTTTTATTCAATATTTGGCCAGCTAACGTACAATTTTAGTAAAGTATTTTTTTTGAGAAAGATCTACCTAATCTGTGATCATTTTTTTTTTATTCCTACGTAATCATTTATAATTCGCTGTATGTCTGACGAATTTAAAGCATTGGATTTTCTTCGTAAGTAAAAATGTGTTGATTGCAGTTATTCATCACCATTTCAGCCGAAAGTCCACTGCTGGACAAAGGCCACCCCCAAGTGTCGCCATAATAAGCGGTCCTGTGCGTCTCGCTTCCATCGGATTTCGGTGACCCTCACCAGGTCACCACCCTCGGATCAGCTAGACCAATTTGGTAAATTTTAGTCTTGAAATATTTGTGAGATATATATGCAGCACTCGGCTCCATAACACCTCGGCTGCAATGACTTGCATCAAAATGTACTATTGTCAAAATTTATTTGTAAATATATTCTTTTTCTCATTTAGTGTATTGTGTATTAGTTTGTGTATATTTAAAGTTATATACATATATAAAGTACAGTTTATATATAATTATACAGCGAATCAGTGACATAAATAGTTAGCTACGGACATAAGAATTAATTTGAAGTATTGGACTTGCCAAATTGTTTTTGTACCCAGAAATAAATGTGTTCCCGTGGGTGTAAAGGTCTCGTTAGCTTTTTGAGTTACTAATGGGACTGATTTCATAGTTATCCAATAAACTAGCAAGTTCTGAATCTGTAAAGTTCTTTATGAAAAGGTCAAGAAGAAGTTTCAAGGTTTTGATGGTATTATGATTCTCAAAAGTAACAATAACAATGTCCAACGCCAAGCATCTTATCGATAGTTCGCTACTTTCTTTATGGTGGAAAATCATCAAATGAGTTCTCCTGCTCCAGGTTGGAACGAGATGAACGATTTTTCTTCTTTTACTGATTAAATACTCCTAGGTCATTTTTTCAAATATTCTCGCAGCTGTAGCTGGTATCGGCCCTACTGAGGCCCCTTCAGTTTCGCTGACATCTCTTTGAGATGCGCATGGAATCTGGCTTTGTCATTACCAGACAGCCGGATGGCAAGCTAAAACCACCCCAAACTCGGTCGAAGCGTACTGGGGCCAAGGGTTTGCTTCTGAAAGGAAAGCTCGGCCCTGGTATCTAAGGCAACGAAGGAAGTGGGTGGGTTTTTAGGCAGTAAGAGTCTGACACTATCTCCCGCTCCGCCCAAGGGCGGAAGATGTCATTGGATGATTTTACCCACCACAAAAAAAAACCCCAAACTCCATAAGTGCGAGTGAGTCAGTTATTACATAAGTTATAACGGCGCCGCGCCACTACCATTGGCAGTGCAGCTCGCCGCAACGCAGAATTTTGCGGTGTGCACCGCGGCGCGAATACCATAGCTTTATTAAATAGATATCCGGTCTCTTCTTTGTCGTTTATTTAAAATAGAATAATGTCTTCTTAATAACAAGTAAGCATAAGTTTATTACTATCCATGGCAGAGAAACGTCTGTCCACACTCAAAAATCCCCCCCCCTGTCCCTCCCTGTAGGGTACGACAATAAACGCTGAAACTTGCGTTGCGGCGACGCGAAAAAGAGCGGCGGACCGCACTGCTGATTTTAGCGGCGGCGCGGCGTCGCAACGCGTTTATTTGTTCGGCTCTTAATGTATTATATGTAGTTTGTTATCGTACATTCGCCGTCGTGTAGAACCAACCTTCTGTTTGTATGTGTTCAACAATGTGTGCTTTGGCCCGAGCGATGAGCACTTGAGCATGAAATTTCAGTGATGGCAATCCACCGCTTGACTGGGCAACGAACAATCAGAGACAAATAATTACGAATTAGAGTTGAATGATTTGGTTCATTCTAAAAGCTGGTATCGAAGAATTTGATTAAAAATAGGTATGAATGTACGTATTGGTGTACCTACTAGTTCGCAAAATTGGGAATAACGGTTTTATTTCGAACTGTGATGAATTCTATGAAACTTGGAATTTTAAGTTTCAAGGAATTTTGTATCTAAGTATGTTATTCTTTTTTTGTTATGAGTAGGTATTTATGTGAAAAAATGGAGTGAGAGAGAGGGAGGCCAAAGAAAATATGGATGGATTGTGTGAGAAGTGATATGAAGGAAAAAGGAGTCAGTGAAAGGGTGACAAGACAGAATAAAAAAAAACGTGTTGCACTGAGACCAAAAACACCAGACCAGAGGAGGAAGACGACGGCACGTTCTACCGTTGGCTTCTTACAGATGGATTTTTTTTTCATTAACACTGAAGAATTTTACCTGTTCAGTTCTTATCTATGCTTTACTCAACAAAATGTAAGAAACTGAAGATTGCTTCTCACAACATCTATGGTGTTTTTAATATCGTGTGGATTTCATCAGGCATGAAGAATTTCTCTGCATGCAGGGCTGCTTCCCGATATCAACCCACGCATCCCGCGTGCTTATTCCACGCTTTATAATAAATACTTGTATGAAAAGGCGATTTGCGGGGGATACGCGTGCGGAGCAATCCCGCATGCGTGATAAAATTCGCACGATATTAAAAACACCTGAATGAAAATTATTCTATAATTATAAATCAGAGTATTTTGTACTCCTTAAAATAGGTATAGCAAATTAAGTTGAGCCGCCCTGTATACAGAGGCGTTGCTTCCGCTGCATAAATGTTAGTGAGTCCATTAGCCATCTTTACCATTAAAAAAAAATATCTCAAGAATTTCTGAATCTCTCTCCCTACTTATATGTATTTTTATTTTCTTATTATATACCTCGTTTCTACAGGGATAATTTGATTATTTCCAAAGATACGAGAATTCTAATTTTATCAGCAATTCAGTCATTCTGAGATAAGGATGTTTTTGAACAGAAAATTTCAAAGGTACACAATTTTGTACGTGACGTTATAAGATAGAAGATCATCAAAATTCCGGTCACACACCTGTATCTTGAGCAATAAAGTAATACTGTCATCTACAGACTTATCTGGCGAAGCTTTTAACCGGAATAATGGAATTAGAATAAGTAATATAAGGGTGCGAACTGATGAAAGAAAGAAAAACAGGAATGAAGTTCAAGTGAAGATGAGTGAGCAATTTCCTGTAACAGGTCTATCGGGTTTATTAATTTTCACAGCGTGAAGTTGCTAAACAAAAAAAAATTGTATTGTTTCACATCACTAAATTTCAAAATGGTTTAGGCTGGCCGTTAAAGAGTCATTCACGTGAGTTTTATTTTATATATAAAAGATATGATTGATCGGCTGGATCATATCGGCTAACTCTTGTCTTGAAATATTCGTGATAGTCCAGAGAAGGTGTAAATGGTGACAAAATATCGACTATTAGGCGTTACGAAGTTTTCCTGGTCAGCTAGTAAAAATTAATCGGTACAAACATAAAAAACGTGTGTGAAATAAATTACACTATCTTTCACAAGTATATAAAGAATAATTTCCGGGCCTTGGTTCAGGCCATCGTCCGTAGTGAGGAGAGATGGCAGGCGGTCGCCTCCTTCTGCGAAGCAGTAATGCTAGCAAAGGAGGAGGCCGACCGCATCAGGCAGAGGCAACGGGGCGCTCGCCCCAGCCGCCGCCGGGATTCCGATCCCGATTTCCGGCCACCGTGGGCGCGGGCTTGCGGACGACGTGCAATGCGTAGCACGCTGTCCGATCGTCCGGTAACCGACCGGACCGAGCCCAAGTCGTCGACGGCGCGTTCTGTTCCCGCGCGCCTCAAGGAGCTGTCAGCACACCGAAGAGGCCCAGCCTGCTAACTGCAGGCAGGCAGGGTCGAAGCCTACTGGGGTCATGGGTTTACTTCCGAAAGGAATGCCCGGCCCCGGCACGATAGGCTACGAAGGAACGGGGTAGGTTTTTAGTCAGTAAGAGTCTGACACTACTTCCCTCTCCGCCCAAAGGCGGGATTTGTCATTGGATGATTTTACCTACCATAAAAAAAAGAGTATAAAGAATAATTTTGCTATTAAGTCGCGAAACGTTCACAAAAAGGTCCTACTGCAAAATATATTACTCTACTCGACCATTACTAGACCTTTACACCCTTTTTAACCGGCATAATCCAATTTTATAAGCGAATAAACTCACAAATCGCTCCCTAGAGAGGCACAAACAACATTTCAGTTACATTAATAGTAAGATATTCCAGGAACATATCGGAAAATTACTTTATTACCTTCATTCCGCTGTAGAAACCTCCCATGAGCGCCATCGAGGCTATGAAATAAGCAACAGCGGCGAACCGATCGCAGCCCGAGTATGATGCCAATATAATACATATCGCCGGCCCAGTAGCAGCTGGAACAAATGTCAGGGAATTTATGAAACGTGCCGCAATACAATAAAGAAGAATCTTGAAGAAACACGTCGAAGTCATCTGTGTTAGTGTCTTGTTGTTTCGAACTTATTATTGTACGTGTATTAGGCACTACACGTTTCAATAGCGTGGCAATAAATGTGAGAATTTCTTTGTGTAGTAATCTGAGGAATAATACGTGTAAGAAAAATGTTCGCAGATATTTCAGGCGAATCAAAATCGTAAGTTATATCTTGACTCGTTGCACTATTGATGTGAACTAAACTGTAAGCCAATACTCTAGCAGTGAAGAATTTTTTTCGTATAAATTGTCCTAAAATGGTTTTAAGTTTATTTTTGAAAAAACGTTTTTTTTTTTCTTCTTCAAAATAATGCAATAATTCGTAAAAGTGTGGCTACTTTGGAGTAAATTTAATTATTAGTCCAACCATCAATTACACAGGCCTACAATGGTTTTCCCTTTTCATTTCTGAGTAACGTTTTCGATAGATTTTGACACGCTGATTACGAGAAAAATAGTAAAAAAAATCCTTCACGTCAGACTTTTATTTATTTATTTATTTATTTATTTAAACTTCATGTACAGTAGTGGTACATAGGCGGACTTAATGCAACAAGGCATTCTCTACCAGTCAACCTTTGGGTTAAAAAAGAAAACACTGTGGTAGGTTTGCACAATAAATAAATAACAAATATTTCAAAATATAATGTGAAATAAATTAAGTAAAATAATAAAATACTTATATAAGTTAATATTATAAACTAATAAATACTATGATAAATATAAGATTATTACGAATTAGGAAAACTTAAAATATGACAATTATGACGAAGACTGAAACTAAGGTTGAGAGGACTTTAAGTAATAGTTCCGAATTTTACGTTTAAAGGAAAATTTACTTACAGCTTTTTTGATGTCAAGGGGAAGCACATTCCAGAGTTTAATGGTAGAGACAGTGTAAGAATTAGCCATAAACCCAGTACGGTGAGAAGGAATTTGAAGAAGCATATTTTTGGAAGCTCGAAGGTTGAGATCATGAGAACTGCCCAATACTTTAAAATATTGTTTTAAATAATCAGGAGCACAAGGATCGTTCATTATAGTGAAGAGCGTGCAGAGGGATCTGAGGGATCTTCTGTGGCGGATAGGCAGCCATTTAAGCTGAGAACGGAAGGAAGAAATGTGATCATATTTACGAAGGCCAAATATGAAACGAATACAGTTGTTGAGAAGTCGATCCAATTTGTTTAGAAGTTCCTGGGATAGATCAGAGTAACAAACATCAGCATAGTCAATTATAGGTAAAACAAGCGATTGGACCAAAGTTGCTTTAGTGCTTGATGGAAGGAAATTCTTGAATCTATAGAGAGATCGCAGCGTGAAAGTGACTCTCTGGCTAACCTGAGCAATATGCTTGTTCCAGCTTAACCTATCATCAATATGTAAGCCCAGGTCTTTAACGTGAGGCGAGAGAGGGATAACAGTATTGCCGAAAAGAAGCGGCAGTAGTCGGCCAATGTCTACGCGTCGTAAAAAGTGTGAACTACCAATAAGAATAGCTTGGCATTTACTAACATTAACAGTAACCCCAAATCTGCCTGACCAATCACTAATTGCCAGAAGGTCGGCATTTATTAAAGAGATGCAGTCATCGAGGCTGTCAAGATCAGTTTGTGCGTAGAGCTGTAGGTCATCAGCATACAGATGGTAAGAGCATTTGAGGATAGCTGTGATAGAATTAATAAACAAAGAAAATAAGAGTGGAGAGAGTATACCGCCTTGTGGAACGCCGGTTTGCAGGTCGCACCAGTCAGAAAACTTCTGATCAACACGTACCGCTTGCTGACGACCACGAAGATATGATGAGAACCAATCCCGTGCCGACGAAGAAACCCCAATTTGGGACAAAATAGCCAGAAGGATGTCGTGATCAACGGTGTTGAAAGCATTGGAGAAATCTATTAAAACTAACACCGTTAACCTCGAGTTTTCCAGGCCATTCCTGACGTCTTCTGTAACTTTAAGCAAGGCTGTGGCTGTACTATGGCCAGGTCGAAAACCTGATTGGAAAGGGGATAGCAGCTTATTCTCAAACACAAAGGATGATAATTGTTTGAGGGCAATTGCTTCTAAGATTTTTGACAAAAAAGGGAGAATGGATATTGGTCTGAAGTGATTTGACAAAGTGGGGGTGGGAATTTTAGGAAGAGGGATAATGAAAGCTTTACGCCAGCTAGTAGGAAAAACCCCAGTCTGGAGGGAGGAATTGATGATATGTGTGATAATAGGGAGCAAAGTTTTAAACATGAGGGATAACATCGTTCTGCTGATTCCATCACAGCCAACAGCCTTGGACTTAATCGCGGTGAAAGTTTTGTGGATCTCCGGCTCGGTCGGTCGGCTCGGTTTTATCTTATTTATAGTTTTAGATTTTGTTCAAAATTGGCCGGAGAGCTCCCTTTAAAAATTGATAGAAAAATATTAAACGAGTTTTATCAAATTGCTACTGCATTAAATAAATCTATTAATATGATGAATATAATCATGATTCATAATTTGCTAATCACTTCATAATTAGTATAAGAAATATGTCTTTATTACGCTGAAAAGGGGTGATTTTAGCCTCGTTAAGTAATGAGCGTATTAAATACAGATATAACTATATTGTTATGTACAATTTTATGTCAATTCGTAGAAGAGGGTACACGTAGTTAATTATAATTATTTTTGGTATAAATACCCACACCATTTTAGAAAAATCACAGTTTCTTTGTGCACTGGACAACGCAAACTTAAAAATGTCATCACGTAATTGTTTGAATTCTCCCGATAGTTTTTGTTATATTTGTGGGAAATTTGTGACGGTAAAACAACGAGCAAGCATAACAGACTTTGTGAAGAATGTTTACTTCATGTATTTTGGACTTACCATCAGCAACCAGGACAAACCTTGGACACCTCATAAAGTTTGTACTACATGTGTTCGAGAGCTTCGCAAGTGGTCAAAAGGACAGAAGAATTCTTTCAAGATTCAGTTACCGATGCAATGGAGAGAGCCTAAAGATCATGTTCAAGATTGTTACTTTTGCTGCTGTGACATCACTGGACATAACTCCAAAAATAAAAAATAAATTATTTACCCAAACGTAGAATCAGTTACACACGTAGTTTTCCGCGATTCGGGAACTTTACAGTCCTCGCCAGCATATATACAAACTGAAGATTTAATTAGTGACACTGAAGAATCTGACCCTAATTTCAGTCAACGCGAAGATGAGCCTCAACTTTTTTCACAAGCAGAATTAAACGATTTAACAAGAGATTTAAATCTTCCTAAAGATGCGGCTGAGCTCCTCGGATCAAGATTACAAGAAAAAAACATGCTAGCTGCTGGTACATCATTCTCATGGTACCGCAACAGAGAAAAAGATTTTCTTCCGTTTTTTGCTGAAGATCAAGATTTAGTTTATTGTAAAGACATTCCTGGCCTGGTCAAAATGTTTGACATTGAATACGATCCTAAAGACTGGAGGTTGTTCATCGATTCTTCAAAAAGAAGTTTGAAAGCAGTCCTGCTCCATAATGGAAATACATACGCTTCACTACCAGTAGGACATTCTGTCCATTTAAAAGAATGTTATGAAAATATGGAAAAGCTTTTACATAATATAGCCTACGAACAGCACAGATGGATGGTATGCGGAGATTTGAAAGTTATAAGCATGCTGCTTGGTCAACAAGGTGGCTATACAAAATACCCGTGTTTTCTGTGTGAGTGGGACAGTCGGAATAAAGCACAGCATTGGACTAAAAAAGAATGGCCACCGAGAATTGAACTATCACCTGGAACAAAAAATGTACTTCGAAGAAGCTTAGTTCCCCGAGAAAAAGTTTTACTGCCTCCTTTACACATTAAGCTGGGTATGATTAAACAGTTTGTGAAAGCTTTAAATAAAGACGGAGAAGGTTTTAAATATCTGCGTACAATTTTCCCATCATTGTCAGATGCAAAACTAAAAGAAGGCATTTTTGTTGGTCCTGATATAAGAAAATTAATGAAGGATGAAAACTTCGATGAAAAACTTTCCCATATTGAGCTGGCAGCATGGAAATCTTTTAAGGAAGTTGTGAAAAATTTCTTAGGGAACAAAAAAAGCCCTGATTACAAAGACATTGTGGCCAAAATGATAACAAATTTTGGCTTGATGGGCTGTTCTATGACCATTAAGCTTCACTTCCTGAATTCGCACATTGACTATTTTCCGGAAAATTTAGGAGCCGTTAGCGAAGAACAGGGTGAAAGATTTCATCAGGACTTGAAGGACATGGAAAAGAGGTATCAGGGAAGATGGAATCCTAATATGTTAGCGGACTACTGTTGGCTTTTGAAGCGAGATGAGCCAAACCGGAAATTTAAGAGAAAATCACAAAACAGAAGCTTCGGAGAAAAAAGAACAAGGTTTCACAAGGATGATTAACGTGTTTACGAATTAAGCAACTTATTAATTAATTATATCGTACAAAAATTTATTATCATAACTAAGTATTTTTTAATAAATATTTTTTTATTGTAAAAAAATGTATTTTATTGCAATTTTGGTTCATGGTCAATAACTAAAAATCTGGACGTGATGAAGAAAAACTGATTACATATTTGTAATCAGCGTATCAAACTTAGTCAATATCAGTTATTAAACTGAAAAGGGGAATTCATGACCTAAAATTTGTAGGCCTGTGTTATTTTATGTCATCCTACAAATCAAAACCGAAGTTAAAACCTCAAATCGTGGATGCAGTAACCAATTACGAACTGCAAACCCTCGAGCCGTCCGGTTCCAACTCAGTAGTTGAGCAAATTATTGTTCTCCTCTGATTGCCATTGCCATTGCAGACCACATTGTTATTGGAACGGCAGGCTTTGATGATATTATACATTTATATTTTGGTACTCAAATATATTTGTTAGTCTACGGTTGGTGGCTTGAACTCTAACACCCGTATTTTTAAAGAAGTATTTACTTGTTACTAAGTAAAATCTTATTAAGTCATTACTTGACGTTTGAAATCTGCATTCAAAATTCAAATTTTTCTTAATTATATAATACAAATAGACGTTACTTTTACTCAAGTATTTAGTTTTACTTGTTTATAAATACGTGTGTTAGATCATGTGAAAATATTTGCCTAAAATATACTAGAGTGCTAATAGGCACACCTTTACCGCCCTAGTTTTATAAATAGATTAGGAACAAAATGAACAAGATTTTTTCAGTAGATATTTGTATCATAAATATTCCCCTAGCGATTGCTTCCTTGGCAATGTTATGGACTATACCTGACAGTACCTACTTAGCATTTACTTATATATGTGTCACATTTTAAGAAAACTTGAATATTACCTATTGTCGTGTGAATAATTCTTCCTGTCTTTATCGTGTGCCATTTCCTCTTAACACAAACATCGCACACCCATCCGAATATAAAAGAGCTTATCCACATGGCGAGGTAAGGTATTGCTGTCAAAGTTCCCGTGGCAGCGATGTTGAATTTGAGGACATCTGTCATGTATTTAGGGAGATCTGTCACCATTGTGTAGTAACCCCAGTCGTGGCCGACCTGAAAAACATAACAAACCATTTGAAAAGAGCGATATCAGATTTTCTATTGCATGTCTATATACTTCAATACTGAATATTATCTCTGTGTATCTGTTATGCTTTTACGGTTAAACTACCAAACCGATTTTAATGAAATTGAGATAGAGAAGCTTGAACTCCAAGGATGGACATAGACTATTTATGTATCTTTGACATTGACTCCGCAATAAACACCATTCACGCGGACGAAGTACGTGGTAGAAGCTAATTAGACTTATTTACTAGTTTACCCGGCAAACTTTATTCTGCCATATAAATAAAAAAAAACCTACGACCTATCCTCAGACCTTTCCGATCCAGGATACATAAAAAATCATGAAAATCGGTCAAACCGTTTCGGAGAAGTTTGAAAACGATTACTCTTTAAAATTGATAAAAAAAAAATAACAGTAACTAAGTCAAAATAAATCAAAAACAAAATTTTTATTTTATAATTACGAAAGAGAAAAAGAACATTTTCAATTTCATGAAGGTACAATTATGTCGAGGATTTGATTATATTGTAGACATAATTTCTACATTTAGCAGCCTTCCACATTATCTTCCAAACAATACAGTTGCTCCAATTAATTTTCTCTATGAGAATGGCTGAGCAAAGGAACCTTTTTATTACGTAAACGTTTATTGCTATCCAATTAGCGAGTTGAAAGTGCTTTGTTCGAATGTCCTCGTGCACGAGGCTGGCGGTGTGTATAAGTGGTACCTACCATACAATTTATAGAGAATTTATATGAAGAATAATAATTACTTAGAGGTTAATTTGACGAGATATTTTGGGCAGGCAATTTGCAAGCAACTTTGTTCGCAAAACTGTTTTTATAAAAGCTTTAACGCTTCTTAAGCCATATTTTGAGGGATATTTTAAAAAACTATTAATGACAGACTTTATTAGCCTTTTTTAGAATTTGTGGCAAGTTTTGAGTTAATTCTTTAGGTTACCAAAGAATAAAATTCTCCTATAAAACCTTTAACATACCCTAAACCGTAAAAAATAAATGAAATTCTTTTTATTTACTCGGGTTACTATTTAATTTAACGCTAGCTACGCTTCAAGTGTAGCCCAATAAAAATTTATTTAAAATGTAAATTTTTGCTTAATAACTATTCTTTCATTTCTAACCCCAAATTTAATTTTATATAACTCCTTTTTTTGCTCGCTTACATCACAAAAGGAAGCATAGATTTTATTATCGTGTCCAAATATAATGTCCGAAAAAGTTGTGTGTAAATATATATCCGAAAATATTACTCGACTGAATATTTTTCCTATCTCAATTCCTAAAATTTTTGGATGGGCACAGAAAATTATTGTAAGTGTATATAAATAATTTTTACAACCGTGTGAATATTGAGCTGTTTTTTTTTTCCTTTCCTTCATATTTGTCTTTTGTAAGACAATACTTACAGCAGCAAATAAAAGTGCCCAAACAGGCACGCAGCGCACAATAGCCTTCCAAGGCACTGGGTCCCTAACACTCTTGGTGTCTGCACTGGTAACCGTCTCGTTCAAGTACTTCAGCTCTTCATCAGAAATGTATGGATGTGTGTTAGGGGTACTGTAGCATAGAAGACTCTGGAATGGAAGGTAAAGTTCTTTTATTGTTTTGAAGTAGAGTGCCTTCCTTTCCATATAGGTATTTTTGAAAAAAAATATGTATAGTTATAGTATTTTAATATTTTTTATATAAAATATAATAATAATATTTAATAATAAATGTGTTTAGAGAGCAGTGGTGGCTGAGTAGTAACGACCCTGACTTACGAGTTGTATGCCACGGGTTCAAACCCAGCTAGGTGCATTACTTTGTGTAATTTATTTCATCACCACTGCTCTCAAAACGGTGAAGGCAAACATCGTGAAGAAACCGGCTTGTCCTAGAACCAAAAATTTGAAGACACGTTATATTCATTAACCCGCACAGGACCCGCATGATGGATTACGGCCAATTCCCTCTCCTAGAAATGAGGCCTAAGTCCCAGCAGTGGGAACAATAAAATCTTCTCAAAAATTATTTCCTAAGTAACCATTTTACTAAATTATTCTTTATGCCGTACTTGGTTACATTCTCGTTTCAAGTATTATCTTGGTGTATTTACAAACAACTTTGATCAAAAGGACAGTCGATCACCTTCAGTGACATTCTAGTCCCATATCAATTTATTACTTCAAATTGTTCATGTTTTAATCAACCTTAATTGCTAACTATCATGCGGTTTGTGGATACTAACATTAAAGGTTATTAATTAAGGTTTTATTACTCGCTGTTAATTGTAAAGTTTTATCATAATTAACAACCAAATGAATTCATAATAATAGGCAGTCGTACTATAATAGGTAACGGTATTTTTGTTGGTAAAAAATATTCGTATTTCGTTAACAGGAGGTTGGGTATAAGACCAAATACAAATGGAATTTACAATGTTAATACAGAAAACCACTAAACAGTTCAATGAAAAAATAACAGAGACAGTTCATTAAAAAAAAAAAACATTTATTTATTTCAGTAGGTACCTATTTCTTTAATCGTAGACGATATTGTATGTATAACTTTTTTTTTTAAAGAGTGTTATAAAATATAGTATGAACGATTATGAAGAGCTTTTTAAAGCTTTTTTAGTTTCAAAATTATTATGTTAGATTTTCATCGCTTGAAGAAGCCTAACTTTTTTCCCAAAATCCTTCAGAAATTTGCATGTAGGAAGGAAACAACATTAATAAAATTATACTCCATTTTTTAGACATATCTTTATCATAAACAAATAATTTTTTTAGTTTGTGTATGTATAAAAAAGAACCTATCTGTGGAAACAAAAATTAGTTAAAAAGAAACGATAGAAATCTTCAGACACTCTATTTCAGAGTATCTAGAGCTACTTTTTCTCCAGATTTCCATAGTAAGAATTTGGAGTTAAATATTTGACACACCTACTGTAACCTGACAAACTTTTTTTAAGCTTTGATATTAAAGTAGAGCTAAACAAAAGCAGGCACTCAATCCTAAAATAATCCACGATTTTTAAGGGATGGGTGTTCCCTGATAACGACAAGTTTTTGGTTCCAGTAAAAACGAAATAAAATACTACTCACCCAACACAAAAACCACAGTATTCCAAAGCATCCGAAGAAGTAGAACACGTTTGCCCAGTCTCCATCACCAGCCATGAGGAACCCGGACATGAAGGAACCGAAGATGTTTCCTATCTGAGCTCCGCCGAACACCAGAGCACCTTGTCTTGAACGCTCGTGAGGTGGAACCCAGCGGGCTAGCACGATCATCAACGCCGGCATTGTAGGACCCTGAAATTGGAGAAGAATGCGATTTATTAAATTGGTTAGAATAAAACTTAACCGGTAATAAAAAATTGTCAGGAGTACAATCATAAGGAAACAGTTTAAATAAATATATTCTAAAGATTGCGCTCCAAAACGCAGATCATATTATTGACGTAAGCAGCTCAGAAAGTTGCTCAGCTTAAATGGGACTAGATGTATATGTTTGCCGCGCGCTGATCGGGCGATGGGCTAGTAATACAAAAAATTTAAATCGCACGACAGGGTCGCGGTAGGTCAAGAAGGAGATGGCGGTACAACTTAGATGGCTTCGTTAGACATTGGTAAGAAGTGATTCAGGGCCGGGAACAACGGAAGGAATGGAGGGAAGCTTTTACCTAGCAGTGGAACAGTACAGACTTTTGTTCGAGGTTTTTGTTGAAATTAAGACCTATAAATAATTCAAGTTAATTTGAAGTACCGCCAATAAATAAAGAGATAAAATATTTTTTTCATCGAAACAAATAATCGTACAGCTTTTGTTTAACTAAATAAAATGGTTTTGATTAAACCAATAGCAGCTATAAATTACAAATTCTACAGGGAATCCAGTAGTGTAAGTAAGTAGTGTAGATTAACGGCTATTGCAGATTAGATACGTTTAAATTAGTATTTATAACTACACGTTTTTACATGTGTGTTTTTGTATACTTGATAAAAGGTGAGCGTAATTATGTCTTATGCATGAACCGCTACAAGGAAAGTTGAAAAGACAACCCATGATCAAAGACCGCAAAGGGTACTACACAGGACTTAATAAACTTAATAAACTAGTGCGCCTCACCATCAATGATTGCATCACTGCTTAACATCAGGTAGAATTTCAGTCAAGTATTAGTTTATTTATTTATTTAAACTTAAAAAATAAAACAGTATACAGTAACCATGGCAACTGATGCAACATGGGTGCATTTTAGTCAATAAAGTTCTGATACTTCCTCCCGCTTCACCTACAACGGGAGACGTTATTTGATCATGTTTGAGCTTAAAAAAAAAACCAAATTGCAAAAACTCAACTCAAAATCAGAATTTGATAAAACTAAAAGTGCAGAAACCTTGACTGGATTCGTAAGAAGATAGAGAGAGACACAATACCAACAAGGCTATAATAACTGCATAATGCTGCATTTGCACGTTTTGTCGGCCAATCTATCACTTGTCATTGAATTGAAATTATACAACTGTGCACAATTGGTATCGTTCTAATACCGCGATCCTTTTGTCTTCTCTAACATCTAATATTATTGACCCTAGCGAAAAGGGATCCAAGTTCAAAAATGCAACTTTATAGGAGACGCAAAAAATACTCCGCGAGCTTCAAATTGCGTGTTGACCTCGTTTGACATTTAAACCACTATAAAATCATTATACCTACATGTGATATGTTTTTATAGATAAGTGGTTTATGCTTTATGCTCATTGAGTTATTTTGTATATGAAGTTAATAGTTTTTAAGATTAGTTTTTTAGACTTATACTACTAGCAAAATGAATTCCTTGAGGGAATAAAATCAATTATACCCCTCATACCATATCATAAAAAATATGTTATTTCAAACAGGTGTAAAGGGATACGCATTTGAAATTAATTTTTTGATACTAATCATGCAAAGAATATTGATTTTGTCCCGTTTTATTGGTGAAAACGAATTTATGTCTAGTAATATCATTACTTAGTAAACAATTTTTAAGGACCACGTGTTATAGAATTACACCTACCAAATTAAAACGTGGGTAGTTAAGGTAGTTTATATTAATTTACAAAACATCTTTTTTATTTTTCATTTTATTTAATGCTTAGATCCATTATATCACCAAATAATAAAGCAATTTTTTTTTTCATTACTTTGCTAAACTTAACTCATTGTCAACAAAATCGGACTTATACCCTTTTTCCCTAGGGCTACAGATATGGTACTACATATATTTTCTGTTTAAACTAAAGAAATTGTTTTTTTTTTTTAAACTGAAATTGCTCATAAGGGTTAAATGCAATGCAATTTCAGGATGAATTCTAATAATGTTAATGTTATGTATTCGTGAAATGACTGAAACATAAACAAAATATATCTGTTATTCAAACCAAATAATTATTGAGCCCTACTTTCACCTCCCATTGATAATCCAATGAAGTGTCAATTTCAAGACGACTTTCAACTTGTTAAGTTATCCTGTACTATAGTATAAATTCAATTCTCTTAGGTATTAGTATTGTATGGATCCAATAAGTAATTTTACTTACCTAACAAAGAAAAAAAAAATCTGTATCATTTTTTTATTGTTCGTTACAACAATAGCATCTCAACTACTCATTGTTTACGTTTACAGTTTAAAAATATTCTCATAGATGATGTTTTTGCTGTCATATCCACAATGTTTTACCAAATCTTGTTGATTTACAAACAATAAAATTATTACGGTAGGTAATCTTCGCATGGCTGGTTTTGAATTAAAAGAACAAAAGCTCCTTTGCAGTCATTTTTCAACCTTATTTCTTAATAAATACGATTGAAAATCAACCACCACTGTAGGATACCTACGATGTATGTTCACAGACACAGGAATGCGAGGAACGTCATTGTCCTAAAATTACGTTTTCTTGTTTTTGTTTAAGACTTTTGTAATTACATATATATGAGTCAAAACACCTTAATCATTATTCGTGAACTGTATTTTTGTCCAACTGGCTAAAACGAGGATAATGGTAGAACTACATTACCCATACGTGGGCCACGTACGCTGATCTAGGCACGTCGATCTCCATACATTTTACATGGCAACTAGACTTGTAGAGCTACATTAACGCTACACCAAGCGACGCTACGCAACGTCGTTCTACGCACAAATCAGGTGTGTGCGTTGGTCTAATGTAGTTCTAGCTTTATAGTTTTGGTAATGTAAATACTGTTAAAAAAACACAAAAGCACAAAGGGCCTTAGTTTTCTAAAATACCTAAAGAATTTATTATTATTACACCCATAACATAACCATATCACAATTCATATTACCTGAACAAAGATAATATTAGTCTAATACATTATCTCTATTCAATTTATACCTCACAAGATCATAAATAAAACACATAATTCACTTACCTCGCCCATACCTTGGAGCACTCGCAAGATAAACAGCCAAGTGGCTCCCCCTGCCTTCACAACTACTGGTGTCAGCAAGGTAAATATGGCAGTACTTAACAGACCAATGCCCAGAGTCCATTTGCCTCCATATCTCTCTGCTAAATAGCCTCCGGGGACGTGGGTAATGGCGTACCCGTAGTAGAATCCGCTAAGGATCAACCCTTGAGTAGATTCAGACCAGTCGAATATTGCGTACTGAAATCAAAGGAAATTATATTATTACTGACTGTCATAACTATTATTACAAGAAAGTTGAACATTGTTTTGGGTGGATATAATTTGTAGCATGTAATCTGCTGATCTATAGTGGTCGCACGGTCGCACTTATATTATAAATGTGTAAGTTTGTTTGTACATTTGTATGTTTGTTACTTCTTTACGCTCAAATGGCTGGACAGATTTTGATCAAACTTGGTACACGGGTGGACCATGTAGCATTTAGGATACTTTTTATCCCGAGACTATTTTCCTTAGGGATACTTTTCTACCAATGCGCGGGTAAAGCCAGTGATAGTGTACTGTGAAATTTAAGTTGGAGTGATAATTTTTTTTATACTATGCTTAACACTAGGAATTACTCCTGTATCATAGGTACATTCATAAAACATTGAAACCCACACACACAAGATACCCAAACCCGGATCTGATGGCCATACAAAGACGAGTATTTATTCCGTACGTAAATCAAACCCGTGATACACTGCAGAAGCCAATCGCTCAAACACTGCGCCAACCGTGCGGTCAATACATGTTCGGTCAAGTAGAACTGGCAGTTTTTTTCAATCTCACTTACCTATTACTTTGCGGTGTGATGTTTTTTTTTTACCGATAGATAAGCTATGCTATCGCCAAATCCTATAAGTACTCAGACCTTTGATCCCGAAAAATGTGAAATGTCTGTAACCACGACTTCGGGAAAGAGTAAGTAAAAAAAAATTATTCACTTATAATACCACAAGAGAGAGTCAAAATTATCGGGTATTTCCCGATAGGTTCGTTGCAAACAAATGAAGGAGTCAAGTTTTTCAGGTTAAAAAATCACGAGCGCGAAGCGCGAGTGATTTTTCCTGAAAAACTTGACGACTTTATTTGTTTGCAGGGAACCTTGAGGGAAATGCCAGATAATTTTGAAGCTCGTGTGGTATTCGGGGGATTATTTTTCCGTCCCAAATGTCGGCCAATAGAATTGCACCATTCGACGTCACGTGGTACAACGAGAAAATTTTCAAAAAAATATCAGTATAATACCATGTAGGTTGTACCACGTGACGTCGAATGGTGCAATTCTATTGGTTGATATTTGGGTCGGAAAAATAATCACGCATATTCAATTGTTCCAGAAATTTATTACATAACAGATAGATACTAAGGATTTCATAAAAAAGTATCATTAAAAATATATATACAACCTGTTTGTAAAATAAACATAATTTATCATTTACCTCTTGGAGATAAAAAAAATCCAGCACAAAATAAATTAAATGGATCCGTATGGTGTAAATATTTCCTGTTACGCAACCGTCACTTTATTTTCCATTTGGCATGACAATGGATATTTTTAATTGACTTTATCCAACGAACAATGAAGCTGTAACGCAATAATTTGGTTTATCAGTCAATGGGATCAAGGTGATTGGTTTATTTTATTATTGCTGTGACTTGAGGTTAAACTGAAACTAATGGAAAAAAAAGTAAAATAATCTAGGCGTTGTGGGTCCAGACATTCACTTGGCTGAAAAAAGGTTTCTATATGATAATTGAATTTATAGAATTATGTATAATGCGGTCTTGTTTTTAACATTGTTAAAGATTTATGTAATATTATTATTAAGAGCAAAAAACCTTTTTTTCTAATAAACATTTACGAAAAAAAAACTATTCCAAAGCTTCTTTTCTTATTTTTAGGCACCTTTTTTGTAAGTGCAGTGCGACTTTGGAACTCTCTCTCACATTGTCTTCGTGACGTAATATTTATATGTATTTGTATTTATAAGTATAAACGTATATTTTTATATATTACACTTATTTACGTAGGTTTATATTGTACACTGGATTCTAATCTTAATAGTTATCTCTCTCTGTCACTCAAAAGTTTGAGTATGGTTTAAAAGCTGGTTGCTTCATCTAATGCAATCCAACGCGAAGTTTGATGAATAGGCAACGAGATAAAAGAGAAATAACGCCTGAAAACTCTGTTAGCATTTGGTAATTCCGTGTTTTTTTTTTTTTATGTATTCCACAACTACCACACAACGTCGTCTAGTCCCAAGCTAAGCAGAGCTTGTGTTATGGGTACTAGACAACTGATAAACATAACTTACATATTTCTAAATAAATACATATTATAGATAAATTACACCCAGACACAGAACAAATGATCGTGCTCATCACACAAACTTTTGTCCTGGGTGGGAATCGAACCCACGACCTCCGGTATAGCAGTCAGGGCCACTAACTACTAGACCAACAGGCCAGTCAAAATTAAAGATTAACTCAAATATTTCACAAAACTTGTTCCAGGAAATACGTGTTTTTTTTTTTAAACTCTTAAAAGAAAAAAAAGGTTTGCTGGGAGAAAACTCATTGCTGAGTTAAGCTCGCCTTTGTACATGAACTGTTTGTATCCCTATATGATATGTTATGTTTTTTTTCTTTTGTGTACAATAAAGAATTAAAGAAGAATTTGAGGAAAATTGTCATCAATTAGAATCTTGATCAAATGTGCAAGGCTTCTATAGAAATACTTTTTTATATTTTTAATATATAAGTACATTATGGAGGGTAAAGTTTCACATAAAATATCAGTTATTTGAGGTCTTTACAGGATCAGTTTTACACAAATTTATGTTTTAATAGCTTTATAAAAGCTTAGTTAATATTATATAAAATGTACCCCGGGACGGCCGCTCTTAAGCTCGCCTTTGTACATGAATTGTCAAACTATTATGTTCTGAATTAAGTTTTTTGTGTACAATAGAGAATAATGAATAAACAATTTATTTTTATGTTGCTACGTGTTTAAGTATTAATTTCGATAGTTATGACTCGCATCTAACCATGTAATTTTATTTTTTGTATACTTATATACTTAAAAGTGTTTATTTTTAATAAGAGAACATCACGACTTAACAGCTTTGGTGTGAACCATTAGTATGAACTCTATTGTAATGTTGTTATAATTTGGGTAAACATTATTTGGAAGATTTCGGTCGATGTGTCAATATAGGCCTAACATATTAAGTAAGTGAAGAAAACATCACGCCGAATCCCTAAGGCAGGAATTTACATAATAAGTATACCAAACAACCTTACGGATCTTATGTAACCAATATATAAAAAAAATGAGCCGAATGCATTTAAACATTTTCAATCCTCAGAAGCAGCTTTTTAGGTGGGAAATTGTTCAATGACTTTTCGCTCTAGGATGGGGTGAGAGGGAGTTGCCATATTGCATTCCAGGATCACATAATATCTTTCAGTAAGTCCCTGTGGTTCTAGAGAAGTAGGCTATGGTTTAGATTTGTGTCCTGTCTGTATAAATAAAGTGAATATGTAGATACACCGTTAAATTTTGATCGTTTCAATCCCGTGGAGGATCGATTCGATACATAAAACACTATCGATTTGTAAAAATAAAATTAAAAAATAAAGTACTTTTTGAAACATGAATTAATTTACGCATGTTCGAAATTAATTTCTTTAAGTAAAAGTCAGCTGGGCGATTTCAATGACCTGTAGGTAGTTACTATGCAACGACCGACAACTACCTACAAGGTCATTAACTCGTTTATTTAAAGAAATTAATTTCGTATATGCGTATATTAATTCGAGTTTTAGAAAAGAGTACTTTTTTAAATTTTATCTTCACAAATCGATTGTGTTTCATGTACCGGATCAACTCTCCTCGGGATTAAAACGATCAAAGTGCGGTGTAGTTACAATATCGTGTACATTGTTGATCAAAGACAATAATATCACTACAATGTAATGAGAAGAGATGGATTTATCTAATATCATTTAGGTACTTTAAATATTATCCATCTCATCTCTTCTGAGATATCAATATGTAAAAAAAAAGAGTGTGACGATCTAAGAAACAAGAATCGAAGCAAATTCTTTTCTTGCGGGTTGGTTCCAAAGTGTTACCACAGTCCTGGAACCGGCCACCGTAGGCACGGGCTTGCGGATGGCGTGCAATGGGTAGCACGCTGCCCGATCGTCCTGTAATGGACCGGACCGAGCCCAAGTTGTCGATGGCGCTTACTGTTCCCGCGCGCCTCAAGGAGCTGTCAGCAAACCGTAGAAGCCCAGCCTGCTAGCTACAGGCTGGCAGGGTCGCAGCCTGCTGGGATCATGGTTCAGTTTCTGAAAAGAAGGCTCGGCCCCGGCACGATAGGCAACGAAGGAACGGGGTAGGTTTTTAGTCAGTAAGAGTCTAACACTATTTCCTGTTCCACCCAAGGGCGGGATCTGTCATTGGATGATTTTACCTACCATAAAAAAAACACAGTCCTGGAACACAAAGGAATAACTGATGAAACAAGAGTCAGTTTTAATCAGTAGAAGTCTGATAATCCTCCCTAGAGCGGGAAAAGTCATTTGAAGATATTTCCACATTAAAAACACCGGACACTTTTTAACACTTTTTAGGTTTGCGTTGCTATTCTACTGGGTTGTAGGGCTCTTAAAACTGGGACTATGGTTCCAACTTCCCTATAAAAATATTTATTTTTTTATTAGTATTTTAAAACCACAAATCAAATAAATAATATACCTACTTCACAAACAAAAATGATGGAAATAGGGACCGCATTCTCGGTTCTAAGAGCACCACGACCCGGTATACCAAAAGTTTGGCACGTCAATTGTAGCATATTGGCTTATGCTAGCGACCAGAATTTGTATGAAGCTACCGACTTTCACGCGCCCCCGCGCGTTGTAAAGTTGGTTGTCCAACCACCGTTTTACCCCCATAGGGGTAGAGTATTATACACCCTATAAGTAACCTACCAGCCAAAATTTAAGTTTCCAGGTGTTATAGTTTTTGATATTTCGTGATTAATCAGTGAGTGGTATTTAGCTTTTATATACGAGCTGAAAAATCTTTCAAAAACCCACGAGTAGGTTCTACGTACATTGCAAAAATACATAATCTAATCTAATATCAATACCGATAAGTCCTATATTAAGCGTAATATGTGTGTAGATCAAAAAAACTATTGATGACTAAAAAAAAATTACAAAGAATCGTGATTGACGTCATGTAAAAAGTAAATCAATTTTATGAGCTGCACGTGTTAGAAGACTGTTTTATGCCATTTACTTACAGTATGTAGGTACATAACATACTTTATCAGCATCTGAGTGCTTCAATAACAATGATAAAATAAGTACAGGCTTTAAAGTATTACAATGAGCTCATCACGTCAACCCGTTTCTAGTTTAAACTTGTATATCGCGCAATAGATCTGAACAATTTATAAATATTATATTCTAGCATCTGCCAGCGGCTGCGCCTGCGCGAAATTCGGTATCTATATATAAAAGTCTAAACCAAGTTTTACCCCTTTAGAGGTTTTTTTTTTTTTGGTAGGTAACATCATCCAATAACAAATCCCGCCCTTGGGCAGAGCGGGAGATAGTGTCAGACTCTTACTGACTAAAAACCTACCCTGTTCCTTCGCTGCCTTGGATCCAGGGCCCTGGAATGCATTTTCATACCTCCCCAGAGCCTCAGACTAGGCCTCGACCCTACTGGGCCCCTACGGTTTGCTGACCACTACTTGATGCGCGCGGGAACAGTGCGCACCGTAAACGACTTGGGCTCGGTCCGGTCTGTTACCGGAAAAACGGACAGCGAGCTACTCATTGCTGCTCTTTTAGGGGTGGAGTTTCGTAAAATTCTTAGTGGATGTCTACACCCTATAAGGAACCTACCTGTCAAATTTTCAGTTTTTGAGTTTTCGTGACTAATCAATTAGTGGTATTTCGCTTTTATATAGTACTAGCGATCCACCCCAGCTTCGCACGGGTGCAATGGTGATATTAAATATATTATGCATGTATTATACATATAAACCTGTCTCTTAAATCACTCTATCTATTAAAAAAAAAACCGCATCAAAATCCGTTGCGTAGTTTTAAAGATCTAAGACAGCGGGAAGCGACTCTGTTTTATATTAAGTAGATTGGTTAGATAGTTACTATTGCAGCAAAAAGAACACTTTGTGTTACTAAATCATCGGAGTTTAAAACTAAGACTAATGTATTTTAGATCAATATGATATTTTACTGACTTTAGTTCTGCAGTATACAGAGTTTTTTTTTTTGTAGGTGAGCAATCATCAAATTACTTCTCCCATTCTGGTCGGAGCCAGATGAATTGTCAGACTTTTACTGACTAAAACGTACATAATCAATTTGATTCAATTGCCTTTCGTATTCCGGATCCACTGTAAGTCTTTCGAACAATACAGCAGCTCATATAGAGGATACATTTTATTTTAGAGTTATAATATTTATTCGTTCCTAGTTTATTAAAGTTTTATGAAACTCGCTACTGTACTCTTGTGTGAAAATGGTCCTCTCTTTTGACTGGCCTGTTGGTCTAGTGTCTAGTAGGTCAAAGCTAGTATGGTCCAAATCCCACCAAGGACAAATGTTTGTGTGATGAGCACGATCATTTGTTCTGTGTCTGGGTGTAATTTATCAATAATATTATTATATTATTTTATTTATATAAGTATGTATTTATATTTATATTTATTAGATATTGTATTAGTTTTCTATTTATTTTGTCTGTTTTTCATTAAGTTGCACCTATTACGTTATGTCTCTGCACCACCCTAAGGTCGACTGGTAGATAATGCCTACGGCATTAAGTCCGCCTTTGTACACTAGTGCATAAAGATTTTTAAATAAATAAATAATAAATAAATATTTAGAAATTTATTAGTATGTTTATCAGTTGTCTAGTACTCATAGCACAAGCTCTGCTTAGTTTTAGACTAGATGGCGTTGTGTGTATATGATATAATATCTTTAATTTTAAATGAGCAAGTTTTACAAGGATTCTTACTCAACACTATATTTCTGAAGTGAGATTTCTTCAGAAATTCAATATCACAATGACAATATTAGACAAATTCAATATGTGGCACTCCACATTATTGACACTTACTGAGAAAACTGAGCCATCTTGCGTTGCTTGCCTATTATATTTCAGTTTACTGTGAGACTTATTTCACAGTAAACTGAAATGTAGTAGGTAATAATTTATTGGTCACGATTTCTTTCAATTAGCACGAAAGTGATTAGTGTGACGTCATGACTGGCTGTTGCCTGTAGCTTCGTCCTCGTGATCGTGTAAAATTATTCCAAGGAAACATAAGCTCGGCATAAAAAGCCCATACTTTTACGGCGCGCACTGTTACCGCGCGCCTCAACGAGTGGTCAGCAAACTGTAGGGTCAAGGCCTAGTCTGGAGCTCTAGGGAGGTATGAAAAGGCATACCAGGGCACTGGAACCAAGGCAGGGAAGGAACAGAGTAGGTTTTTAGTCAGTAAGAGTCTGACACTAATTCCCGATCAGCCCAAGGGAAAAATTTGTCATTGGATGATTTTATCTACCATAAAAAAATCCTATAGGTTTGCTATACCAAGTTTCAATGAAATTCGTTCAGCTGTTCGAGCATGAAGAAGTACAAACTCACACACACAATCATAAACTTTCGCCTGTTAAATATTAGTATGATAAATACAGCAATTACTTGAATGATCCGAAACTACCAAAAATTGCGCAAGAAAAACCAGCAAGCAAAGGAACAAATAGCAGAGTAAAGCTACCTGTCCACCGGAGCAGAGCGAGTCTTCGGAGCGGAGAAATGAAGAATATTAACCAATTAAATTGCACAAAATCTCCAGTCATCTTCAGTGGACAGGGAGCACGAATTAGTTTAAAAATTCATACATAACCGGGAAGCGAAGCAAAGAAGTGGAGAGAAGAAACGAGTGCGGGCACTATAACGAACTATAGCTAAAACAGTCTGCATTTCCACTCTGCATTACTTTCTCACTTCGCTCCTTAGCCTCGGTCCGCTTTGGTAGACAGACACAGTCCGCAATTCCGCTCCGCATTACTCCTTTGCTCAGCTCTGATGGACAGGCAGCCAAAGTACCCTACTATTTGTTCTTTTGCTTGCTTGTTTTCAAGAAAGTGAAAAACATTTTCTTCGTCAACCTCTTATTCTATCGAAACACATAATCAAGAAAAGGCACTCACCGGTCTCGAGCTAACAGTTCCATTCGTCAAGACTTCACTGTCATCCGGACACGCATAAGGGTCAATATGTTGTTCTCCTTCGGTCTTCGTATTGTTGACCATCTGAGTGACGGCAAGGTTGAGGCAAACGCGCATTGTATACGCGTTGCACACCGCCAGTAGTCCCATGATGCCGAGGACATACCGCTGAGGAATTAGGAACACTGAGCGGACAAAACGATCTCATGTAGTAATATTTGCTGTGGAATGTGGATATAGTAGAAATGTGGGAGGATGGTGATATTGGCAAGATTTTTGAAATTGAACATACAAGCTAGATAGATAGATAGATATATACTTCATTGTATGCCAAAACTTAAATTATAATAGGAACTTAAAATTAATAGGGTGTGACAATGGGCGGTCTTATCGCTGCTAAAAGCGATCTCTTACAGACAACCTTTGGATGGATTACACAGAGAAGGACAAAAAGATGCACAAGTAGTTCGTGGTAATACTTAACTAATAAAATACATGCAATACAACCAATATAAATACATTTATATATATAAGTATGAAAGCAGAGAGAAATTATGTATTTCGAGAAAAACTCCTCAATACGACGTATCAATAAATGAAATGTGCTTAGTTTTATTATACCAACTATTTAGGGATCAGCTCCTAATCTTCATTGAGAGTCTGCCTATGTATCGTCCACAACAAAGTGGCAGAGTTTGGGTAGTCCTTTGGTAAGTTTTTTTTTAAATAAAACATTGCCGCAACACTAAGTTCTCGATTACGGAGACGCGGCGCGTCAGGCAGCGCGTCGGGCGATCCGTCGTACATTGCCATATGTTTGTGTCTGCGCGAGCGATGACATGGCCCGCTGTAGCAATGTACGACGAAACGCCCAACGCGCCGCGCAACGCGCCGCGTCTCCGTAAACACGGCCTATGAATTACTACTGTATTGGTGCATTTATGTCTCCAAGAGCAATAGTTTCATCAATAACATCATTTCAATCAATAGACCTTCACTGCTAGACATAGGCCTCTCCCAAGTGTAGCCACAAAAACTGGTCTTGGGTATCTCACAACCATCGGATTAAGGTCCAGCCTGCCAGCAGGCAAGCAGGGTCGAAGCCTACTGCGGCCAAGGGTCTGTTTCTGAAAGGAAGGCTCGGCCCTGGTATGAAAGGCAATGAAGGAACGAGGTGGGTTTTTAGTCAGTAAGAGTCTGACATCCCCGCTTCGCCCAACGATGGGAGATATTATTGGATGATTTTACCCACTTTCAAAATGAAAAAAAATACCATCGATTTCCCGTGACCCTAACTAGGTCATCGGTGCACCTTGTGGGAAGCCTCCGTTTTCCGGTAGCTATAGTTTGATGCAACTTAATTACTTAAGTTCATAATTTTCTTTTTCTCTCTCTACTATTTTCTTCAAGTTGGTCATATAAAACGCTAACAAAGGAACCAATTGAACAAAAGAACATCGCACATAGTACGGGGATCCAATAAATTCCACATGTTAGGGGGCGAACTATTCTATTCTATTTCCCCAGACACTATAGTACACTTTGCACGTAGGTATAAGTGTATAGTGGGATTCTGCGAAAGAATTATCGAGGCTCTGGAACGTAAAGAGCAAGTGAAGAAACACAGGTGGGTTTTAGTCAGTAAAAGTCTGACTCTTTTTCGCTCCTGATCAATATATTAAGCTTTCCAACTGAAAAGCTTGATGCGAACTGATTTTAGGTATTTAACAGAAATATTGCATCCCTGATCCTTATGAACGGTGTGCTATCAGTGTTTAATACACCCTTTAAGGTTTTTTTTTTTTTTTTTGGTAGGTAAAATCATCCAATGACAAATCCCGCCCTTGGGTGGGGCGGGAAATAGTGTCAGACTTTTACTGACTAAAAACCTACCTTTCCGTTCCTTGCCTTTGTCCCGGGGCCTGTGGTGACACCCTTTAAGGTTTTTTTTTTTTTTAACGACCCTTTAAGGTGGGAAATCATCCAACGACATTTCTCACCCTAGGGCGGATGGGGGAGGGATCAGAATTTTACTGACTAAAACCACACCCATGTTTCTTCTTTGCCTTGCGTTCCAGGATCCCAGAGTTCCTATTCGGACTACCCATGGCCCCAGTAGGCTTCGGCCCCTACGGCATTGCTGGCGTAGAATACAACATGCCGTCGATGGTGAGCTACCCATTGCTCGACATCCACTTTTGTATGCCTACGGTATGTATTCCCCTACCTAACAGTTTGAAAAAAAAAACAAGCATGAGGACATATTTATGTAGTGTAGAATCGTTTACTCTAACTTACGTCTGGAAATCGGTTTTCGCCATCTTGGTGGTAACATTGTAATACAGGTCCTTTCTCTACAGCACTATTTTATTACCTGTAAATAAAAAGGAAAAATTGATCAAACTGTACATAGATTATTTCTTAGTATTAAGACCTTTCTCAGAGCATAAATAAGATAAAACCGCTCTTGATGATTATTATCTTTAAAGATAAGTTGGCATTATGTGTGATACTACAGTTCTTAGTAACAATACTTATACAATCATCACACACTGAATTTTTCTTGTTACTAAGTACTAGTATAGAAAAATGGTTTCTATGCTGAATACATCAGAGTAAATCCCTGATACAATTACGTATTTAAGGGGTGGTTATAGTCACTGAGTATTTTGTATGAACTCCATCTAGTTCATGTCGACTTTGCGGTTCTGAAACAGCGGTTTTATATTTATAAAAAAAGAACAATAAGTATCCATCATTTGTTTTTGCAAGCTTTATTTTTTTTTATAACTTTCAAATATTTCCGTGAATAATCACACAGATATACACGTTTGAAATGGTAAATTAGGGTCAGATTCACGATATTTTTTATCGAGCCAACTAATTTATATTATGTTTCAATTTTTGCCCAGCGCTTGGTCCTATAGTCAATTTTAATAAAACCATTTTTCATTGCGTTTTTTTTTTGTTTATGCATTTCCATAAAAATGTTCGAAATGAGTAGAACCTGGCCTTAAATGCAGTAGCACATTTGAGCGAACCGCAACATACCGCATCAATTCTCTTACCTACAACTCTATCGGACTATTTTCACGGATGATCTAGGATCGCTTCGCGCATTTCTGTGACGGAATGCGATGCATTACGTTTCGATGCAGCTATAATGTACGCTTGCGAATTGAGCGCAATCAAATAATTGTTTTATTACGGAACCTTCTGCCGGCGGCTTCACTCTTGTGAAATTTAGGTTTTTCTATACCAACTTTGGACCCCTGTTTTATTTATTTAGAGGAAACTCTGTACCCGTGTTTTATTCATTTATGAGATGAATTTTGAATAATCCACTCTCATTGCGTCGTCTACGTCATAAAAGGAATCTTTAATAATGCAAAATTTCACGCTCCTAGCCCAGTAGTTTTGGGCTGTGTGTACGTTGACATCAGTTTATAGTTTTATATATATATATATATATATATATATATAGATCATAAGGTACGTATTAAACAATTATTTACTTTACCAGTCTCATTTTAAGCCTCAAATTCATTAGATGACCAAATGTCCCCCAACATAATACGCAATGCTCAATCTACGTGACGCCACAACATTGCTTAGTGTCAGCAACTTGCTCTTCAACATTTTCAACGATAAAATTGACAGCGTTGCACGTTATATCAGGTGACATTTTGTGTCTCTTAAGGCCAGGTTCTACTCAATTTGAACTTTTTTAAACCTCTGGAAATCCACAAATATGAAAAGAACACAATGAAAATTTATTTTACTAAAATTGACTATATGACCAAGCGCTTGACAAAAAGAAAACATAATGTAAATTAGTTGGATCGATAAAAAAAAATCGTGATTCTAACCCTAATTTACGATTTCAAACGTGTTTATATAGGAGATTACGTTATGGAAATGTTTGAAAGTTACAAAAAAAAGCTTTTATTTAAAAGCGCTTCACAAAGACAAAAATCTTGAATAGTTATTTTTTTTATATTAAAAAACCGCTGTTTTAGGACCGCGATCATACAAAATACTCAGTGACTTCAACCGGCCCTTAATCTCTTAACTCACGCACAAATTAAAAGGGTAATCAAAATATAGGGTTTAAAAAAATATACAGGTTTTTCATTAAATGGTTTCAGTTCCGTGTAGAGCAAGACCAGTAACTGACAAACTGCTTCGAAAGTGCTTATGTAGAAAACAGACTGATACTTGGTCACATTTTTATTATGGATATAAAAAAAAGTAAGGATGAAAAATATTTAAAAAAATCCAATTTGTTGTAAAAAACTGTTACGAATTTTTCGATTCGAACAACGTTAGCATTACACGAAAGTCTAATTATGAAACCACTGGGCTACGGTCTCCGATGAGAGTTATTCAAAATTGACGTTCTAAATTTTTAAGCGTAGAATTCTCTGTCTTAACATCTAACCAAGCACTGCTGTAATGTAAAAAATACCTGTTCTTTTGGATTACTGCTCTACTACTAACTATTATTTGAAATTAAGCTGATTAATTTAATGGCTACTTTAGTCAGCATAATATGGAAAAAGACATTGGATTTTATTATTTAGTATTGTTGAACATAGGCCTCACCTAAGTGTCACCATAACGAACGGTCCTACCTTGCATCCATCAGATTTACGCGTCCCTCAGAATATTATGCCATAAAAAAACTCAGTCCTTATGGAACAAGGCTCATTTTTACCCGACTGCGCCAGAAGGAGGGTTATGTTTTTTATACGGTATTTTTCATAACTATAAATTAGGTATATTTTTGTTTGTAATACTTGATTGTTTTTTTCTGCACTGCAAAATCGTACGTGATAAATGTGGTTAAGCCTTTTGGCAGCTCATATTCAAGCATATATTTCTATATCTACTAAGCCGGAACCTAATACAATTCTCAGTATTAGATGAATAAGATAATGTTATGGTATTACACAATAGTTCTCGTAAGAATAAAATATCAATTGCGTCACCTTCAGGTACACGATTCGACAGACATTCAGGTCATTTTTTTGATATATTTAACGACTTATGTACTTTTCACTAGTGTAACAATGTCTGTCTCCGACAATGTATTTTTACTAGCAGACGATAATTTGTTTTTTATTTCTACTCCAAGTTTATAAGTTAGTTACTAGCTTCTACTAGCGACTTTAACGGTGTAATATTTTGTAGGGTTCCGTACCTCAAAAGGAAAAACGCAACACTTATAGGATCTTTTCGTAGTCCGTCTGTCTGTCTTTCTATCAACCTTTATCTCGGGAAGACGTGGAGGTATTGAGTTGAAATTCAAACCGTATACTCAGGTCCGCAGACCATTGAAGCTGTAAAAAATAAAACTTCTCTAAGATAATGAAAAGAAAAAGATACGACCGTTTATGTCGCAAAAAACGTACAATTCGACACTTTCAAAGGAATCAAAACTCATAGGGTCATTCCCGTTAACCTAGAATCCTGTAGCTTGAACCAAAGTCTCATGACACAAGTATAGAAAAAAAAATCTGAAATCTGTAAATTTTTAGTTACGTCACAAAAAAAAAATCCATTTTGAAAACATTACGAGGCTAGATTCGGAAATTGAACTTTTAAATAAGTTAATTTGTACCGAACCCTCAGTGAGCGAATCCGACTCGCGCTTTTTTCTTTAATCGATATAAACTAGTGCTTCACTTCCACCTGATGGTAAGCAGTGATGCAATCGTTGATGGTAAGTTGCACTATTTTATTTAGAGGCTATTCACACTAGCCTTGACACCTAAACTATAATCAGACGGAAATAAAACTCCTGGAATGAAGTCTCCTATTTGTTTTTCAAAACATAATGGAACACAAACGTAGATAAACTAGGGTTGCCAACCGTCCTGTTTTCCCAGGACATGTCCTAGTTTTTGTAGTGTCCTGGTATGTCCTGGATAGTTTTTAAGCAGTGTCTTGAGCACAGAAATCTTAATAGTGCCTTATTATTTTCTGTGGTCCTGAGTTTTTAAAGCACCTTGATAAGATCAAGTATTTTAATATTCGTAACACTACTCTGTTCCAATTCTTAAGTTATGGGCGGACTCACGGGTCGCGAGTCTTCGCGGTGCCCTTCTGTTTAAAAACAAAGGCTCAACGTGCCAAAATGTAAATTAATTTTCACTAAAAATATGATAACTATCATTACTTGACTTATATACTCAGTTAACTATTGGAACTTTATCTTATATTGTGTCCTGTTTTTAAATTGAATTGTCCTGATTTTTACAACGACAAATCCTAGTTTTTTTGAACTTTGGAGGTTGGCAATAATATAAACGGACTTATTTCCTTAGGTACTCTAAATTAGTAAACCAAGACATGGTCAAACCGTGTGTCAAATATCATTCAAAACAAATTCATTATTCATGTATCTTGTACCTCGCCAATGGAACCCTAAATTAAGTATCAAATGTGTACATGTGTAAATTGTGTACATTTGCAATTATTATTATTATTTAAAAAATCCTTATGCCAGTTAAGCGTATAATCCTAGTATACAGACATAAAAACCAATTGTCGCCTATATAATGTCTGGTTGCGCCAATTTGCTATGATCCGCGACTTTGTTTTTTGTAATTTATTTTTTTGGCCTAGCAATCCTATCCCTACCGTTTCCGCTTCCCGCACGACCTCGAGAGAAATGATTTGACATTTTGACGTGTGTGCATCGATTGTGAATGTGACCGCACCGCTAACCGCGCCCGCTCGAAATTACAAGAAAATTGACTATTTTCGTGATCCAACCATTCAGAACTCAACAGTGGTGCAGTGTAGTGCAAAACAGGACCTGGCAGTGATTTAAATGTGCGAAGTCGAGGATCGGCCGGTGCCACGTGCAACCTTCGAAGTCTAAAGGTCAGTGCTCCTTCCCAATACATTTATCCCATGCCGGGCACAGTATCTGCATATTGTTAATAAACCTTAGATCGCTTTTTCAAACATACAGTCCATTAAAACATCAAGCAAATTCGCGCAACCATTACTTTTTGGTCCATACGAGCAGGATCGTGAATCATTTTCTTGTAATTTCGCAATATAGTATTTGTTCCATAGGGAATAAACGCAACGCGCCTGTTTACCTAGATATAATAGTAGAAAACCCGCATCTAGGCATTTAGGCAACTATACGTTATTTCGCTCGTATAGTTAAAGAGCCATTGATAATTACGGTACCTACGCCGTCAACCGCACCGCATAATTATAGTTAGCTACGTAAATATCAGCGTAGATATAAATCGATCGCATTCTTTTTCTTGACAAAATTCATTCGGAAGTCCTACAAATTGCATGTAGGTAGACGCATTTCAAAAATACCCGTTCATTGTTGAGTGAATATTTGTAGGAAACGGATAAACCATAGATTATATACGCATATATTTAATCGAGAAATTGGGTAATATTCACTCATTGATTCAGGTTGTTCCGTTCGTTCGCCGTTCACTTTGTTGTTTACAATATTACCATATTGTTATCTGTTAATTATCGCTTACTTAATAATTCGTTAAGTGTTTGTTTGAGTGTATAGTGTGAATATATCAAAACAAGATGTCTCTTAAGGGAACCAAGGTTAGTACTGATTTAAAGGTTCAGTTAAAGCTTTTATACGCTAAAAGGGACTCACAGTTTTCACGTGTTCAATCAATTTGTGATAAATCTTTGCAAATCTCGGATCTGGCAATTAGAGATGCTTTCTTGTGTTCGTTGGAAACTTTAGATAGTTTGCGCGCGGATTTTGAATCTACAATTAATAATATAAACATTTTAGAGTTGGAGTTAAATCCTGATTACTGTGTGAGTTATCAGGCATTGTCGTCCTTTGATGACTTGTATTGTCGTATCAAACGTATTGCTAGGAGTTTAGAGACTCCCCCCCCCGCGAGTGGTTTATCCAACCCTCCTCGCGAACGCCCACGATTGCCGCCAATTCAAATACCTGAATTTAATGGTGACATTCGAAATTGGAATTTATTTATAGATAGTTTCGAAAATATAATACATAGGAACACATCGCTGACAGATCACGAGAGATTGCATTATCTCGTAGAAAAATTGACCGGTAAGGCAAAGGCTGTCTGTGCTGGAATTACGTTTAGCGCTGAAAATTACAATTTAGTTTTGAACACTTTAAAAACAAAATACGAAGATAAGCGATTAGTAGCCACCGCATATTTAGATCAATTATTCGATTTGAAAAGTTTTTCCGTTTGTAACGATCATAATTTAGAGAAGTTTTTAAATATTTTCGCATCATCTGTTCGTGCAGTAAAGAACCTAACGGTCAATGACCTCTGTGACTTTTTGTTTTTGTATATCGGTTTAAAGAAATTGGATCCTGAAACTGTTCGTCTGTTTGAAACGACTCAGCGCGGTAAAGAAATACCTAAGTTCGAAGATTTAGAATCTTTTATTCGCGACCATATTAAGGTATTGCAGCGCACGTCGGCACGTCATGAAGTCACGAATAGGACAGGTTCCGATCGCCGTATAGACGCGTCATCGAAGTCAGTCAAGACTGCACATACGCTAGTTAATACCGCCTCAACACCTGACTGTTCTCTGTGTAAGGGTAGCCATACACAGCTGTACAAGTGTTCGGAATTTCAGAGATTATCGCCTAGTGATCGTTACAAGTTTGTCCGCACTAATAATTTGTGTTTTAATTGTCTAAGTGACAAACATCTGGTTACGTCATGTAACAGTGGTGTTAGCTGTCGTAAATGTCTAGCTAGACATCATACCTTCTTACATTTTGAGAGTAGTAAGCTGCCATCGCAGCAGCAGCCTGCGCAGACGCGCGACGCTTGTGACGCGCGGCCTGCTGCAAGTGCAAACGACGTAACATTGTGTTCGCTTTCCGCCGCTGGTACTCAAATCACTACCGTTTTACTTGCGACCGCGCAAGTTGTCATTGTAGATGCCTTTGGCAAACCGCGCACCGTTCGGGCGCTACTAGATGGCGCTTCCCAGAGTAATTTTATTACTCGGGATTGTTGTCAACGCCTTGGTTTTAGTTTTAATAATTGGTCATCCCGCTCAGAAGTGAAAGGTTTTGGAGGTTTAAAGGCAACCATTCACGGTTCCATTAAAATAATATTTAGTTCACGTTTTAATCGTAATATTTCGTTTGAAATGGATTCGCTAGTCGCAGATAAGATTACGGAACGGTTGCCCACGGTACCGGTTGACACGTCCATGCTGACGGAGTTTAAGAACTTGCAGTTAGCCGACGGAAATTACGCTTTCCCTGGAGATATCGATCTATTGATCGGTGCTTCGATTCTCCCGCATCTCCAGTTATCACGTAAAATTCAAGGTCTTCCGATGTACCCCGCTCCGCACGCACTGGAAACAGTTCTCGGGTTTGTTATAGTTGGTTCCGCACCCGCTTGTTCAGTTAGTTACTCGACTGTGTCGCACTGTTGCACCGTCGAGCCGCCGCTTGAGTCTACCATCCGCAAGTTCTGGGAGATTGAAGAGGTCAATGTCCCGCCTATTCTCAGCCCTGAGGATCAGGTCACTGAGGAGATTTATACCCGCACGACTACTCGTGATAAGGATGGTCGTTATGTTGTCGCGCTCCCTTTCAAGGGTGATATTTTTTCGCTCGGTGGCTCCCGTGCCTCCGCAGAAAAACGCTTTCTATGCTTGGAACGTAAGATGCAGGCGTCTCCTAAGTTGAAGCAAGCCTATGATGATGTGCTGATCGAATATTTAGATAAAGGTTATATCTCATCAGCGCCTGCCGAGACTGAGGAGACACGTGATTACCCGTTTTACATCATCCCGCACCATGGAGTTGTTAGAGAAGACAAACTTACAACTAAACTGCGTGTGGTTATGGATGGTAGCGCTAAGACTAGTACTGGCATATCGCTTAACGATATCTTGTATTGTGGTCAGAACCTCCAGGGTAACTTATTTGAAATAATAGTAAATTTTCGCTTGTTTGCTATTGCGCTCTCTGCCGATATTCGGCAAATGTTTCTTAGTATTGGAATCAGAGAATGTGACCGTAGATTCCAACGCTTCTTGTATAGATTTTCTCCGCAGGAACCTTTGAAGGTTTACGAATTCAATCGTGTTTGTTTTGGGCTTAAGTCTAGTCCCTTTCACGCTCTTCGCACTATCAAGCAGTTGGCCGCTGACGAGGGTGATACATACCCGAAAGCAAGGGCCACTATTGAAACCGGATTGTACATGGACGATTTTGTGTACAGTGTACCTAGTGAAGCAGAGGCTATAGAGACCGCTGCTCAAGTAATCAGCCTCATGAAGTCCGGTCAATTTGATCTGGTGAAATGGACAAGCAACTCGCAAGCTACATTAGAGTCGATTCCACCGTCACACCGGTTGACTTCGGTAAAGGAATTCGATGATAGTGATTCGCATAAGATCCTTGGTTTAAGTTGGTCACCCGCAACTGATATGTTCAGTCTCAAAATTAGCTCGACTCCGCCAACTTGTACCAAACGCGTTATCCTAGCATGTGTAGCTCGGATATGGGATATAATGGGTTTTGTAGCTCCTGTCGTTTTATATGCAAAGCTGCTTATAAAAGAGCTTTGGCTTTCCAACTGTGATTGGGACGACACCGCTCCTGACAGTGTTGCCAAGTTGTGGGCTCGCTATAGGAAAGAGCTTCCAATGCTCGATCAGATACAGATTCCTCGCCATGTTGGTATAGTACCAGACACTGTTGTTAATGTGGTAGGTTTCGCAGACGCCAGTGAGAGGGCTTACGGGGGAGTGGTTTACTTTCAGGTCCAAAATGGCGATAACATTTCAGTTTTCCTCATTAGCGCAAAATCAAAGGTATCTCCTCGTAAGGTTGTCTCTCTTGCTCGTCTCGAACTCTGCGCTATTCTTATGTTGGTTCAATTGATTACATCTATAGTCAAAACTTGTCGTCCTCGCATTAATATAGAGAGAATTGTAGCGTTTTCAGACTCAACCGTTGCTCTATGTTGGGCCCACTCTTCACCCCATCGATGGGGCACGTTTGTCGCAAATAGGGTGGCTAAGATTCAAGCTGAATTGTCACCGGAAAATATGTTCCATGTCGCTGGAACAGAAAACCCAGCTGATTGTCTCTCACGTGGTTTGCTTCCCGCGCAAATTTTAAATCATCCGCTTTGGTTTTGTGGCCCTCCCTGGCTGCATACCACTCCTAACGAGTGGCCAAATGCTCCGTTTAACCCCGCTACTGTTTCAGAGCCACCCGAGGAGAAGAAACATACGCTTGTAGTATCAGTTCCGCGTGAAGAGTCAGTTGTTTTGTTGTTGTCTAATCGAGTCTCGTCTTGGTCGAGACTATTACGCTGTGTAGTTTACGTCCTAAGATTTTTGAGATTATTACCATCGCGTGGTTCTATAATCGCAGCTGATTTGGATAGAGCTGAATCAGTTGTACTTCGAGAGTTGCAGAAATTTTATTTTTCAATAGAATTTCGTAGTTTAGAATCACATAAACCTTGTAGTCCCGCACTTCAACATTTGAAACCATTTTTGCAAGACGGACTCATTCGTGTCGGTGGCCGTCTGCGAAATGCTAAGTTAGAGTTTGAACAAATGCATCCAGTAGTTCTACCACGCAGGGATCACGTTTTGGATTTGTTGGTGGATTATCACCATAAGGTGAATTGTCACGCTGGTCCCGATTTATTAATGTCCATTCTTCGACAGAAGTACTGGATACTTTCCGCTCGCAATTTGATACGCGCTAGAGTGCACAGATGTGTGCCCTGCTTTAAGCTCCGCCCGCGTTTCAACGCGCCGGAAATGGCCGACCATCGTTCTTGTCGTGTCGTACAGACGGTGAAACCTTTCATACATACTGGGACGGACTATGCTGGACCGTTTAAAGTCACTATTGCCCGTGGTCGTGGTATACGTTCCACAAAGGCATACATTTGCCTATTCGTTTGTATGACAACTCGTGCAGTTCACATAGAGTTAACCAGTGATTTGAGTACGCAGGGTTTTATGTCTGCATTTAAACGATTTTTATCTCGCCGTGGTCCCGTTAAGCGCTTATACTCTGACAACGGCACAAATTATGTTGGAGCGCGACGCAATATTTCGGAATTACATACATTCTTACGCTCCAAGTACTACCAAAGTGAATTCGCCCATGTCTTAGCTGAGAATCGCATTGATTGGTGTTTTAATACGCCAGCAGCTAGTCATTTTGGTGGCAATTGGGAGGCGAATATTAAAAGCCTTAAGTCGCACCTGTTTCGGGTCATAGGCGAACAGATTCTCTCGTACGAGGAGTTGAGCACTGTACTCGCTCAGGTAGAGGCGTTGATGAATACGCGTCCGTTGTGTCGGACTTTGTCTAGTGATCCATCGGAGCCACTAGCGTTGACGCCGGCTCACTTCTTGACGACGACTCCTCTTAAATATTTGCCCGCTTTAGATGTCGAGACTGACAAACTGCAGCTCCACCCGCGTCACGCTCTGCTAGATAGCTTAGTTCAGTCCTTTTGGAAGCGATGGAGGACAGATTATCTGCATACGCTGCAGTCGCGTCAAAAGTGGAACACTCCTTCAGATCCAGTCACAGTCGGTACTGTGGTGATACTGAAGACTGAGAGTGCGCCTCCTCTGCACTGGCCTCTTGGTGTAGTGGAAGAAGTTTTTCCGGGTTCGAACGGAATAACGCGAGTCGTAAAAGTTAAAACCGCAACTGGATCGTACCTGCGTCCGGTTATTCGCCTCTGCCCTCTGCCTAATCAGTAGTAGTGGCATAGTTAGTTATAAGTTGTTTCGCTACCTAGTATTGATAGTTTAGATTAGTAATAGGGTTTAGTTTCGCTTTTGTTTTTTTTCTTTTCTTTGAAGGTAACCCTTCAAACCCGGGGGGAATGGTTGCGCCAATTTGCTATGATCCGCGACTTTGTTTTTTGTAATTTATTTTTTTGGCCTAGCAATCCTATCCCTACCGTTTCCGCTTCCCGCACGACCTCGAGAGAAATGATTTGACATTTTGACGTGTGTGCATCGATTGTGAATGTGACCGCACCGCTAACCGCGCCCGCTCGAAATTACAAGAAAATTGACTATTTTCGTGATCCAACCATTCAGAACTCAACAGTGGTGCAGTGTAGTGCAAAACAGGACCTGGCAGTGATTTAAATGTGCGAAGTCGAGGATCGGCCGGTGCCACGTGCAACCTTCGAAGTCTAAAGGTCAGTGCTCCTTCCCAATACATTTATCCCATGCCGGGCACAGTATCTGCATATTGTTAATAAACCTTAGATCGCTTTTTCAAACATACAGTCCATTAAAACATCAAGCAAATTCGCGCAACCAATGTCAATGTGGAAAACACTTAGGTACTTATAACATATTATTGAATAGCTCTTTTTGTTACATGGGATTATAATATGAAGACATTACATATTGTATTGTTGTTGTTGTTGTTTTCGTAATGTATGTACATACCTATTAAAATTTGTAAAGATATTTTTTTGTCACTCATGGGTATAACTGGGTATTCTTTATGTTTGCGGACCACCTAAATATAAATAATAATAGTTAATAAAGCATAGATGAGTTTCCCGCGTGTAGTATAAATTAATATATCTGTCTCTCTCTCTAAAACCAGGTAATCGTAATATGATATTAAAGTAAATTTACTTTCTTTATTTTTCTTTACGCATAATTATAGAATAGAATAGAATAGATTTTTTATAATGATATTTTTTATGTATCTCATTTATTTCACAAATACATAATTATATACATTATATAAAACACTAATTAAAACTATATATACACTTAAACCTACTCCTAACGAAAAAATGGCGTCATAAAACTCGTCCGCATCGCTGTCGACTGGAAGTGTGCCCAAAAGGCTGGCGGCATTGCCACGTTGAATGGCAATGCTTAATCTTTGACCGAGGTAAAAGCCAGCCTTTGGGTAGAATAGAATAGAATAGAACAGACTTTATTGTACACCAAAAAGTAACAATTTCCGAAAAACATAAATTTATGGATATAATGGTTGTCTTGCTATCTAACTATCGAATACATAACTAACTATCGTTAAGTACTGATTGTATTAGCATTGCACTACTTTCCTGAGACGTAATTAAGTATACGTCATTAAATAAGGCTACTTGCGTTAAAGGCAATTCATTCATTAAAGTTACTCAGCCTAAAAATATTAAAGCCATTTTGATCATAAATATTAGGTACCTACTTATATCGAATATTATTTCCTTCAATAAACTCCTAAAGGAATATCTGTTGAAGATAGTTTTAGGAACGCGACCATAAAATATTAATATGGAACGCATCGCATGTGGTGCTCACCCCTTACGTCTAACCGCTTATTTTAATTTGATGTGCTGTGTTATATTTTACTCGTAATAAATATTTTATATAGTCTTACAAACCCTTGCTTTATTCCATCAATATCGAATCGCAAAGAAATGTGCCAATACTGGTTCACATAGTATGCCAAGGATAACTAAACTCTAAATAAACTAGCTCTTAATAACATTTACAGTGAGCATTATAAGAACTCTGCATAGGATTATAAAAAAAAAAAAAACTTAACTGTAAAATCAAAGAGGAGTTTTAGGAAATAATTGACACTCCTTTACAAAAAGTTCTGTTTGTGATAAGTCCCTTGTATAAAATGCTGCAATGTCGAAAATTAAAATTGATTTGCAATACCTTTTTTTGAGGTGGGAAATCATCCAATGACTTTTCCCTCTCTAAAGTAGATCGGGAGAAATAGTGAGAATTTTACTAATTAAAACCACACCTGTGTCCTTTTTGTGTTTGTGTCTTCTTTTAGCGTTCTAGGACCGTGAGTTTATATTTCGACTCTAGCGGTTATCAGCCTTGTGTAATTCAACATATGGTTCGACAAAAAGCCGTCGACGACTCGGTCTCGTTCCCGACGGATCCGGAATGTTTTTGGTAAATATTATTAAAACAATACAGTAATGGCTTATTTGTGCAAGGTCAGCTTCTGATATTTTAAGTCAATAAGTGCTATGTAATGTGTGTGTGTGTGTGTGTATGTAGTGTATGTATGTATTCTTAATAAATTCCTATAAATGGTTGAGAACAGAGTTACTGATTTTAACGGGTTCTTGAGGAGACTCAAGGCATCTTTTCTCGCTCAAATGACCCTGTGTAATAATCATATAGTGTCTGAAGTATTCGCTGTGTGCACCTACTTAGACGGCAGAGTGACGTATGTTGATGATGATGTTATATTCGGACACATTCCACACACACACACACACACACACACACTCGGGCACATGATCCGGATACAATATATTCGGAAAAAACCAAAATAATAAAAAAAATGTGCCAAATTGGATACTGTATCCGAACATATTTTGTCCGAATCGTCACTCAGCCGCTTATACGTTAGTTAATTTTAATGATAATTTTAAAAATAATGTATTTCCATAATGAAAACAGTTTATGGATGTTTTTATGGGTTAACCTGAAATGAACGATAATTATAATTTACAATACCCTAACCAAATATCCTCTAACCAAATCTATATTATTACAAAAGCGAAATACCACTCACTGATTAATCACAAAATCTCAGAAACTATAACACCTACAAAATTAAAATTTGGCAGATAGGTTCCTTGTAGAGCGTAGACATTCGCTCTCTGCCCCTAATGGGACAAAACGGGAGTTGGAAGTTGGTATGGAGAAACCTACTTTCACGTGGGCAAAGCCACCGACAAAAGCTAGTATTTTCTAAATATTTCCAAGAACCTTCTTGTATCGCTCTTTTTGTTAATGAAAACCGCATCAAAGTCGGCTACGTGGCTAAGGAGGAGTTACCGAGACACAGATGGGGAAAGCTCCTTCGTTTTATACTTGTAGAGAAGCACCAATTAGATAATACAAACAACGCAAACGAGGTATACGAAGATGGTGAAAAAGGTATGAAGGCATGTATGTGTTACTGTAGAAGTCAGGATTACGGTAAATTGTAGGTTTTACTAATAAATCTTAAAATTTACCGACATGGTGAATGTAAGTTCTTTCTAAGAACAATTTTTCGAACTTAAAACTTTTGAACTGATACATGCTAGGGTTTACCAGATGGTGGATGGTAAAGTTGGTTTTGGGAAAAAAAAGTCTTCGACACTGCCTGCCTGCAGCTAGCAGGCTACGGTTTGCTGCCAGCTCCTTGAGGCGCGCGGGAATAGAACGCGCCGTCGACGACTTGGGCTCGGTCCGGACGGTTACCGGACGATCGGACAGCGTGTTACCCATTGCACGCCGTCCGCAAGCCCGCGCCTGCTGTGGCTGGAAATCGGGATCGGAATTCCGTAAATTTTCTACATTATAAAATTTTTCGGTAACTTTTTACCAGTTTTAAGAATTAAGATCAGACTTACTATAAACATAATGTAAGAAACAGCACAATATTATTATCAACCATTTTCGTGTCAACGCTGTTGATTTCCTCAATTACGTCCACGTCCGCTTCACATCAAAGTTAGCAACCTAATTAATATCTCAATATCAAAATCAACATGTGTAGCAAGCATGCAATCAACACAAGTTAGTTTCCGGAATTGTGCAAACAAGCCAATGGACTGTATATTTAAGTAAGGCCAATATACTGAGAAGTTTAGCTAACATAATACGAGTATCTAATTATAGCAACAGAAATGGGATTTTGTACGTAGAATTGGCAGGATAAGTTGGATAGCAACTTAAATGGCAACTGGCCGTTAGGGCCAAAAGGTTCTACAGTAGCGACTGCGTACCAGAAGTCGCATTAGAAAGTCTTTGACAAGGTGGACCGAAGACCTGGTGAAATTCGAGGGAATCCGATGGATACAAAACGAGCATGACTGCTTGTTGTCGGGACATTTTGGGGAAGTCTTAGTCCAACTGAGGACGTCTTTCGTCTGAAATGATAAACCACTGCACGTAGTATTGAGACTAAAACGTATCTTATATGAGGAAGGATATACGAGTTGACTATGCCCTTTTTTTCTGGTGTAAATTCATCATATAACTCCTGCCACTCTGGAGCGAAAGGGAGTGTCAAACTTTCACTGGCAAAAAACGCACCTGTAATCTTTTTCTTGCTCTTTGGGTTCCAGGGCCACGGTAATTCTTTCAAACAATTCCGCAGCCTCAGCAGCCCTAGTGAGCTCCGTCCATTTTGCTGACATCTCTTTGAGGTGTTCGTGAAACAGACACACTGCTTAACCAATAGCCTGGCTGTGAAATAAAGATCCAGACTATTCACCTGCAAACAGTAGGGTTGCGGTAGGGTTATGCTCGTTAGAGGGAACCAGTTTTCTTAGAACGCAAAGGACACAGGTGTGGTTTTAGTCAATAAAAGTCTGACGCGTCCACCCGCTCCACCCTGGAGTGGGAGGAGTCATTGGATGACTGCCCATCGTAAAAAAAAAAACATTGGACTACAGCTCATGTGAGTAAATTTAGTTCTAATACATTCAGTCACTGAACCCTGATTGATTAGCATAAATTCAAACATCTAAACGATCTAATTTACAAAATCACTTCGGTTATATTAATAGGAAACTAAGTAACTGATATTAGCATAATAGCATAGCATAATCAGCCTTATATTCCCGCTGTTAGGACTCAGGCCTACGAGAGAAAATGGGCCGTAATCCCTGATGGATTACGGCCCATTTCTAGGATTAAAAAAATAATAATTTACATTTTTTATAACAAAGAACCACGGACATTCAAGGCAAGCACCTGGGCTTCAAAATATTATTATGTCATATCGTGTTACTGAGATCATTAACTTGGTACCTACTACGAAATTGCTCCAATAAAATGGAATATGGCAATAAATTCTAATGTGGTCATGAAAAGAGTTTGCAAGGAAACCTGAAATAATAAATTGGCTAAGGTAAATGTAATTTGGTAGATATACATGGCTTTTGGACTTTTATTTCCGAAAATATAGGGTACTTAACCTTGAACTAAAGCTAGGCTTAGTGAGTAACTATCATAGACACAGAAATCTTTTGGCAGAACTATCCCTGTTAAGTATTGAAAAGTAATGTATTTCTTTGTGAATGCGCCAATATTTTCTAGAGCATTTTGTGTTTAGTCTCAGCATTGTCAAAGGGCAAACTTTATTTGAAGTTACCCAACAAGTAATAAATTGTACCAGAATCAGAAGTCGAAAAAGAAGACAACATTAAATAGATTCCGCTCAATCAGTTTAAATTGGTCTACAAATAAATAAAATAGATATCAATTGAAGATGTCTTTGATCTACATGATTATAGGTACACATTACATCGGATGCACACAATAAACGCCTTCCAATGAGTATCAATTGACCCATTTTCCTTATACTACAATAAGTTATCAATATAATAAGCCAACTATATTGTTGGCATACAACATTGCAATTTATTTGCTTTTTATTAAATTGATAGCAATTACTTTTCGCTTTAAAACAAAAAAAAAATAACAACATTTGTCATACCAAATTAATGTCTCACGTTTTTATCTGTGGAAAACGTTATTGATATCACATTTGTTTGACTATTTTAAATTCTTTCTTTATGTAATACTCTATGTGTTATTGTTGGTTTCCCCAATAAATAAAATAAAATAAAATAAAATAATATCAATCAATGTTTACCGATTTATCTGAACAATAGATAAAGTTGATTACTGTTAAAAATATAGAAGGCTCTAGCAACTATTGATATCCTGGTCATTAAATTAAAGAATAAATATGTTAAAATACCATCGCGGTCATTTCTACCTGATCACTTAAAAAACCAATTTACTTGAATCCTGCGGCGCAGCGCCAAACCTTTTCTTTGAGGATTTCATTTCGAGTGCAAGCAAAAATGAACTTAGCGTTGGTCAGGCGGAAGTCTTTGATAGTACCTATTTTCAGTGCGGAATTCTTTTTAGAAGGTGTTGATAACGAATCATGGTCCAGGTGTCTTCTTTCCCTCAAGGATAAATTCCACAAGAAACGCTGGTCTTATTTGGAATTCCTGACCGAAGGCTTAGTACAGAAGTGTGCTGCTATAGGCCAATAGTGTTGAATAGCAAGAACGATGGATGATGGATGCTTAGAAGATGCCTGTTTGCTTTTACTTGGTTAAAGATTTTTTTATACGTAGTATATCATCATAATATATAAATCCTCCCGCTTCTGGCGGGGCGAGCAAAAGTCAGATCTTTATTGAATTAAAACCACCTGTATACCTTCAGTAGCTTTTTGTGTTGCAGGGCCATGATAACACTTTCGAAATATCCCGCAACCCTTTTTTGAAACCTAATCTTTGGTTATATAGGAAGTAGGGAACATAGACTCAGCTCTTTTTAAAGTTTCTTATTTATCATACGTCTGATAAAACCTTGAATTTCAACTAGAATCAAGTAGTAACTACAATCGCTATATAGATATTTAGGTACAACATTCAACTGCCATCCATCAATATCATTGACACTAAACATGTACGATTTATCTCTAACATGAGTTAACATATCAATACCCGTAGCATTAGTTCAGCTAATTTGTGTAAATAATGTACCTACGTAATGTATATTTTTATGATAATTCCTATATCAATAGCGTTCATATCAAGAAAACTATTTTTGGTATGTAAGTTTTGAAACAAGTGTGTAAATGATAAATGATATTTATTTTGCAAATAGGTTTTTTACAAACACTTTTACACGTAAATTTTTTCGTCAGTTTAAGCTAGATGAGGCCGGTGTTACCTAGCTGACTACCCTGAGAAGAAACACCGAAACAAACTCAGGGGTCAAAGTCTCTTTTAAAAGTCCATACAGCAAACGTGTAATGGTCAAATCCTATGAGAACCATGCAGACACGTATCTGAGATCGTCTTTTGAGGAAAGAACCACGCAGATTTAAGTGGACCTGTCCAGTCAGTGCAAGCATTTGTCAATATTCGTATAGCTCAACTTAGAACTACTAAGGAGCTCAACGAGTTGACGCACCATACCAATGAAAGGGCATTTGGGTAGGCCGCAGAAATACTCAAATTGCCAGACATACGTCAAAATAAATGAAAAGAAAAAAAAGAAAATGATCATGATCACATAGTCATCATATCACAATGTTAAATGAAAATACAAAAGTGTAGAAAAATTTAATATTTGACAATGTAAATATTTATGTTAAAATTGAATTTAAAAAATAAATAAATAAATTCATTTATTGAAAATAATAAAAAAATATTATCAATGTCAAATTGTAAAAAATAATTATCAATGTCAAATTTTGAAAAGAATATAAAAAAGCACAATAGAAATATAATTAAATAAAAAAAAAACACTCAGAGAAAAAGAAATTACAACAATTGAATGTGTAAATAGTAAACTGTTTGTGTTTTATTTAAATTGACATAAATAGCTATTGTAAGGATCTTTCATATATTACCTATCAACAACACGTTTTAATTATTTTATATCATAACTTCATACCTGTTTTTTCCAATGGGTTTGGGTGCGGTGTACTTGTCATATAACGATGCTTTACTTTAAGTAGTTTTTTTTCTAAAACTCGAATTAATATACGCATGTACGAAATTAATTTTTGGAAACGAGTCAATGACCTTTCAGGTAGTGGTCGGTCGTTGCGTACTAACTACCTTCAGGTCATTGAACTCGCCCAGCTGACGTTAACTTAAAGACATTAATTTCGTACATGCGTATATTAATTCGAGTTTAAAAAAAAGTACTTTATTTTTTAATTTTATCTTTACAAATCAATTGTGTTTCATGCACCGAATCGACGATTAAAACGATCAAAATTTAACGGTGTATATATATTTCTACTTTTACCTCAGTGATGCCGCTGGAAGACGCTAGCTATTTATTATTGTTGTTAACAAAATACCTATATGGAATAGTGTTAGCTGGTATATAAACACTACCATCACACGTACGTTTTATCATTAAAAGGATTTTTATGTTCAGAAATGTCCACCAAAATAAATAATCAGTTAATATTTATAAGCTGTTTTCTTGTTACAGGTACCTATTATTTTTTGCAAATGGGCAATAAATTTCGGTATCCGCCAGTTTTTATTTTTCTGATATTTTTCCTTCCTCAAGATTTTTTCTATAATTGCCTAATAAATAAGTAGGAGCTTGGTAAAACTCTTGGCACGTTTCATGCACGTGTATGTATTTTTTTAAGACATTAAAAAAAATCGGAAAGAAAAACAATTTAATATAACATTCAGCACTCAGCCAAAGTCACAATAAAACAAAACTTGATTTTTTTAAATAAGTCATTTGGATGGAAGTGAAAGTGATTTTTAACCGACTGAAAAAACATATTCGTTTTAAATACCTACGAGTATGTTGTTTATTGTCACTTATACAAAATATACTTAAGCTATAGTGTACATAGTACTGTAGTACATATCTTAACATATTACTAACAAAACTAATAAAACATATTCGTTGTAACATGTAAATTATGTTGTTTATTAATTATCACCCATACAAAATATACTTAAGCTATGGTATACATAGCACATATCTTAACATTTATTTATTAAACGGGCGGACCATGACACCATCGTCAACAACGTGTGTAACTTTTTTATTGGATCATCAAATAACTTCTCCCGTTCTAGGGTGGAGCGCGAAGGCGTTTCTGACTTTTACTGAGTTTTTACTCAATTCATATCCCACGTTCATTTTCCTTTTTTGCCTTGCGTTTCAGGACCCCAAGTTTCCTTTCGGAAGCCAGCCCGTGGACCCAGTAGGTATCGGCCCTTATTAAGGGGGACATAAACAACTTTTGATGATTTAAAAAAAAAAAATGTAAATATTCGTATATCAAATTATTAGGCAAATAGTCCAGTTTAACACATTTTTTTTTTAAATATAGTCAGTATATTTAAAAAAAAATGTGTTAAACTGGACTATTTTCCTAATAATTTGATATACGAATATTTACATTTTTTTTTATTTTTATTAAACTTGGAGTAATTTATTTTGAAAGTTATGTCTAACTCAGGCAAAAAAGCAAACATAAGGCAAAAACCTTTGGATGTATTTTATGAAACTTTCACAAAATAAATGATAATTTAACTACCAATCTTTTGAACGACATTTATTCATGCTAGGTTATTAGTTTTAAGTTCCTTTTTAATTTTATTTTTGGTGTACAATATAGAATATATCTACGAGTATCTAACTAAAATCATGATGCGCGGGGAGCGACGCTTGCTCCTCTTTTGTCCGCTCAAGGTTACTGGCATTTACACCCGTATTTATAAACAAGTAAAACTAAATTCTTGAGTAAAAGTAACTACTTAAGTAACAATTTGTATTCTATAGTTAAGAAATTTTTTAATTTTGAATGAAGATTTCAAACGTCAAGTAATGACTTAATAAGATTTTACTTAGTGACAAGTAATTACTTCTTTATCAATACGTGTCGCCTTAATAGATTTTTTCTCCTAAAACCCACTTATGTCCCTCAGTTCCCTTTGTGTTTTAGGGCTACTGTAACTCTTTCAAAAGTTCCCACGGGCACTCGTGTACCTAATTCTGTATGCCGTACGAGAACGATTGCGACAGTGCACAAATCTAACTCACTCAATAACTCTATAAGGTCGCCCACTTTCCGGTAATATTTCGTATTTTTAGCACTCAATGCACGTACTTACTTCCACTCTCTTTAATAGATTGCCAATGTTATCGATTATTCGCTTGAATAACGATTTCTGTTTTTGTTTTTTACATGTTACGTGATTTGCACGACAATGAATTCGTGTCAATGTTGTTTTGATCAAAGGAATCATTCAATATGCATAGATTTTTCAGATCACGTTGGAACTGGCTTTTTGACAAAGCGTATGCAGTTTTATTACCTTTTTATCGATATTTTTGATATGACTTCTGCCATTTTGGGTGGAGCAAAAGGGGGTGCTGACTTTACTGAGTATAGAACCGAGGAATGTTCCGTCAGTTGCCTTTTGAGAGGGCCAAGGTAACTCTTCCGCAAAATTCCGCAATGCAGCTTTATAGTTACTAGTAGGTATTTCGCATGTAGCAACTGGTGTTTGACCTCCATAAACCAGTTACCGATTGTCGCATTTTCGGGCACCTTACTACTAGTACATAATAACTATTAAAGATCTACAAATAACAACTCGGACCTAATACTTAAGAGCGGCCAACCCGAGGTACATTTTCATACAACCGTTCTAACGTGATTATGATACTATTACACATCTGTCTTCAGATATTTTTTATAAACAGATATCTTGTACATATTATCTAGGCTTCCATAGAAATCAAAACATAAATTAGAGAAAAACTAATGTAGTAAAGACTTCTGAAAATCTGATATTTTACGTAAACTTTTTCCCTCCATAATATTAAAAATATACTCTCATATATTAAAAATATAAAAAAGTACTTCTTTAGAAGCCTTGCACATTTAAGCGAAATTCTAAATGATGACAATTTTTCAGGGTTTTCATTAGGGTTAGTGAGTACCTATTGATACTTTTAATTATTTTACCTCATAAAAGCTATGTTGTAGTCGGAAGTCATATTTTAACGAATATAATAGAACCTGACACAGTCTAAAGTGAATTTCAGGTTCCCCGTTAACTTGATTACCGAGACACAGAAGGTGGGATATCGTTATGTGTTATGAATGTCTGGCCATCCACAGACAGTCCTTGTTAAGCACTGATCAACTTTAAAAATCACGTTCGGTTGTTGCTAATAGGGCCATTCTGTGGACAAATGATGTTCATAGAATGGCTATTAGAACGCAAAGCGCAACTGAAGAAACGCGGGAATTTTTATATTATAAGGGAACATACGTTACGCGCTAACATCGCAATCAGAAAACCTAGACTCAAAACTCACACATCTATGATCAGTGTCATCACAGTCACAAACGTACATTCGCTGATGGAAAAGGACAGAGATAAGAGCCGGCGCTGTCATGCAAGCGAAATTGCGTTAGCCACAATTAGGCGACGGGCCTGATTACGGTCATTGGATGATTTTACCTACTATAAAAAAAAACCTGCCTTCCGCTGTTTTGATTTTAATCTAAGAAAAGGAGTGGGTTTTAGTCAGTAAAAGTTTAACTCTCCCTCTTTGCTCCACTTAAAAAATAACAAGGTATTATACAACAACATCTATTGGACTAGATTGATTTAACACTGAAGTTTTTATGAGGTGCCAAACGATTTAACGCTTTATTTATATAGAAGCAAGAATTGTAGTTGTATATAATGGAACATGCACTATTTATCGTAAGTTTTATCGGCCAGTACTGCACTGTCAATACATTAATCTGGGTTAAGAACAATATTTGCAGATTTATTATCTAACTTGTCTATTGAATGGTAGTTGTCTATAGACGTCGACAATCACTTACAAAACAAGAACATTAAGTAGAACTGTGAAGAACTATTTTTGTATAGTTTATTAGATATTCTTAATTTGTTTCATTTGTAGGCATAATCAGCCTTATAATTTTCCTACTGCTGGGCCTCAGACCTCATCTCAAAGAGAAGGAATTCTGGTAGATGTCACATAAATTATTTATATATACCTATCTTCGAAGTTTTAATTCTGGGACATACCGGGGTCCTCAAGATGTTTTCCTGCACTATTTTGAAAGCATTGATGGGTCAGTGGTAACGACTTTTCGAGTTGTCCATCATGTGTCCACCCAAGCAGGCGCTTTAGTTTCATGCACTACAATTTTATTTTAAAGATCAAAATTTTGAGTAAGTTTGAAAAAAAGAAAATCATTTTTAAAATGTGTTTTAGCAAAAATCTACGAAAATTTGTAATGTTTGGTTTACCAAATACTTTTTCTTTAAATAACTTTGCCTCTCACTTGGAATTACTACTGTATCTTGGGTGCGTTCACTTATATGTAAACTTACATCGTCACCATTTCAGCCGAAAGAAGTCCGCTGTAGGACATAGGCATCTACCAAAGGTCGAAGACAAAGGACATAGGCAACCACCGATCCTCTGCGTTTCGCATCCATCGTTTTCCCGCGACCTTCATCACCTTTCCAGGTCATCGGTCCACCTTGTGGGAGGCCTCCGAACGCTGCATCTTCCGGTGCGTGGCTCAACTCCAAAACCTTTATCCTTTTCATTCGTCATGCTATCAAATAACTACCTTGTAAGAAAAAGTACAGCACAAAACAAAGGTCCATGCATCTTAGAGGAAATATTAAAAGCTATGTTGTTCTTATATATGTTTCTATACAATACCAAGGTAATGTATAGAATACGGCTTAAAGTAGGTAAGGCTTTTATTTTAAAACGGTGATAAAAAAATAACCCTAACCTAACCTGTCCGTATCGGAGTGCCCTAAAATTACATCACCTCCTTCCCTGCTCTCGTCTTTTACACATATTACGCATTCGATATTGTATGGAATACCGGAATTATACCGATTGCCGGCAACATATATACCAGTCCGGGAAATAACCTTTCATTATGCACCTACTGTTTTTTCCTAAAAGGTAATTTGGGGAAAACATACAACGTCTGAGACAGGTATAATCTTATCTATTACGTTGTGAAGATCTTGAGGAAAACGGAGTTATCCTTATACCAGACAGCCAGATGCTTCGTTTTTTATATAGTCAATTTATTAGTTAGTATGATATATTGAGAAGTCGTTTAGACTCGTATTTATGTTTAAAATGTTGAATCTGGTTTAGGTAGATTAAATATCCTTTTTTTGAGGTGAGGAATTAATCAAATAACTCGTTTCGCTCTAGGTGAAGTAAAAGAAAGTGTCAGATTTTTACTGATAAAATACCTCTATTCTTCATTTGCGCTCAACTCTTTCGAACAATCCCGTAAAAAACACTTCGGTGCAAAAAAAAGACATTTGCGGGTGATAAGCAATGGGTAGTTGGCCGTCCGGCCATCCGGTGAAGACCAAGCACGAGTAGTTTAGACAACGCATAGTGTTCCTTGCGCTTTTCAATGAGTAAAATCATACGAGCCAGTAAGTCGATACCAGTTAGGGCCACGGACAATTTCAAGTCCTGGACTAAAAAGGGCAATTGAAGGAGACAGGGGAATTTTGGTCAGTAAAAACAGGAAGCCTTTTCGCTCCATCCTAAGAAAAAGTCATTGGATACGTTCCAATCTCAAAAAAAGCAGCTAACGCGTATTTGGCAGCATTTCATATTAATTTTCTATAATGTTTTTGCTGTAAGAAGGCTGTTAACCCTTCAATTCCATTGTTCAAACACAATAGGTTTATTAGACTATTTGCTGACAGTGTCCCCATTTCTTTCTGCATGTCAAAGAGCCTGAGGCACGGATAACCTAACGACATTCGTCATTTGGGTTCATAGTTCACACGAAAAACGATGGCTGACAAAAAGCCTCAAAAGATGAGTGTTTTTTTGGTCCTAAAACGTTAATATCAAACGACTTTTGGGTTCGCATATAGACCGAGGGCATTTGAGAGGCGACCGGAAACGAACGAGACCTTTACAAAGAACTAAGGCACTTTAACTATATCTTTTAATATTTAGGTATACGTATCCGTGTATCTACACCGCAGTTAACTTTTGTGGAGCAAAAAAATGCAACACGGTAACATTAGGTAACTATTGGTAACTTATGTGGCTCCTTGTTACTATTTACTGATTGTTACTTACGCGTCCATACCGTCAGCAACATAAATTAACAAAATATAACAAAGAATTAGACACTAATCGAGTAACACGATATTTATTCTCCAACTTCTGCAGGCAATTGTAGAGCAACGTTGCTTGACTTATACTAACACGGCAACACATATTAACAATAAATAACTTTTTGCTGTCGGATGTTGCTGAGTAACACTTGGAAACGATGATCTACAAAAAGTAACTGCGGTGTGGATGCATGGTATAAAAAAGGTACTAAGGTAAGTATTTCAAATTAATGGAGATTTTTATATTATTCAAACGACGCTTAAAATATTTTGAGTTAAATCCACTGAAAAGGGAAGATATGTACGTTACGCGCTAACAACTCAATCAGAAAACCTGAACTGGAAACTCACACATCTATGATCAGTGTTATCACAGTCGCAAACGTATATTCACTGATAGACAAAGACAGAGATAAGAGCCGGTGCTTTCATGCGAGCGAAATAGCGTTAGCCGCCAAATGTATGTGATCGTCGCAACCGATGTGATCAGCAATCATGTCATATAGGCACAATTTCAGCGGTCCACGCTCTAGAGGCCAGTCACGTATCTTCCGCTGTTTTGATTTAATCTAAGGTTAAGTCACTTTATTTTCAGGTTTTTCTGACTTCAGAGTATCCGCATCGACAGTCAATGACATTCGGAACCAACTGCTCAACACGCTTTTCGAGGTATGGTGAAGTTTGGTTATGTAATGAACGGCCACTCATCTGCTGACCGAGCTCAACAAACGTTGCTTGACCATGGGGTTAAACCAAAGTCACGAGCTCCTCAACCAACCGCAAATAATGGAATCTAAAAATGACAACCTAAGTTGTAGGTATACATAAATTATACAATAGTACCATATAACCTGTGTACAGATCGACACATGTGTACAGACAACGTCAATGAGCAGTTACCCCTTTTTCTAAAGTATTTTAATGTAAGACTGAGTACCCTTAATTAATGCAGCTCTCTGTAACATGGATCCAGTACATGATGCTGCAATGGGTAGCTCGCTGTCCGTCCGTCCGGTAACAGACTGGTCCGAGCCCAAGTCGTCTACGCACGCACTGTTCCCGCGCGCATTAAGGAGATGTCAGCAAACTGTAGAGGCCTAGCAGGGCCGAAGCCTACTGGGGCCAAGGGTTAGGTGAAAATGAACCCCGGGGCCCTGAATCGAAGGCAATGAATGGATCAGGGTAGGTTTTTAGTCAGTAAGAGTCTGACACTATTTCCCGCTCCACCCAAAGGCGGGAATTGTCATTGGATGATTTTACCTACCATACAAAAAGTAAATGATGCTGAACTTCCCGTGGTACCCTTTTTGTCAGCCTTAATAATTAAAAAACAAATCTGTACTTTTTTTATTTAAAGTGTATAAAATAGTTATTCTTATCAACCCCAACAACTACTATAATTAAAAAGTACTTAATTCACTTTTTTCACCTGAGTATCTAAGTTTAGCTGAACAAATGGAGCTGTTTCTAGTTTTATTTTTCATCCTCATTTATTTATTGTACATATGGATAACAGAGTTCATGAACATAGGCGAGTTTAATTAAAGTTTAATTTTCTTCCAGTAAACCATTCACACACATTCATTCATTTACATTGTGCTTTTAATAAAAACAATAGTGAGTTAAATACTTTTTAATCCAAAATGTCATTGAGGTTGATTAGGGTAACAATTTATTCAGTTAAAAACAAAAAGTAAAGTTTTTTTTAATTAGGAAAATGTCGACAAAAATTTTCACCGCTGCTCCAGAATCATTTACTGGTATATTGTTTCACTGTATAGACAAAACCTACAGCTATCAGGCACTAACTTTAAGTATTTCTATTTTATGAAGTCACTTATAAATGGTCTGCATCCAAATTGGCTGTAAATGACTGTTAAGAATTCAAAGTAGAACTTATTAGAAATTATCTTTAAGACGTGGAGGTATACTTTTTCGTGTCAAAAACTTAATGGATATCTTTAGTATGGCATTTAGTGATGTAATAATAATTAAACATAGAGCTAGTTAAAAAAATAAATATTAAACCTTTGACTTAGAAAACAGACACCTAACGTTGTAAACCTAATAGAAATGTAGCTACAAGCCGGTTGGGTTGCTAACATTAGTTGAAGGGGTGGCAAACATAGCCCGAGGACCAGGAGCAACCCCATTACACCAACCACTTAGTAGTTAATTGGACCAAATAACGTCATTGGCTGGACCATAAGGGCGTGTGCACACGGCGTGTTGCCGGACTGGATGTCAATGAACTCCTCGTCTTTGTGTCTTTAATCCAATCCGCATGTATTCATTCCGCCTATGGATCACTTATACACCGTTAAATTTTGGTCGATTTAATCCCGTGGAGGATCGATTGGGTACATGAAACACTATCGATTTATAAGGATAAATTTAAAAAATAAAGTTTTTTTTTTAAACTCGAATTAATATACGCATGTACGAATTTAACTACCTATAGTTCATTGGCCTCGATCAGCTGACGTTTACTTAAAGAAATCAATTTCGTACATGCGTAAATTAATTCGAGTTTAAAAAAAAGTACTTTATTTTTAATTTTATCTTTACAAATCGATAGTGTTTCATGTACCAGATCGACCCTCCATGGGATTAAAACGACCAAAATTTAACGGTGTATACATAATGTTTAGATCCTTAATATTGTAAAACAAAGTCTCCCATTGTGTTTATTTATCTATTGTTGATTAACTCAAAACCTGCAAATTAGATTTCCATCCGATTTTCTCTGATAGTCAAAATGTTTCATGAGGAAGATTTAGATACTATAATACATAATTATAGTAGATAAAAGCCGTGAATTTTAATTATTTGTAACGCTTATGCGAAGCTAGGGCTGTTCGCTATAGATAAAATAATGATTGTAATAAATACATCTAAATATTTTGTGCCGGGCAAACCTTTGGGGTTTTTATGATATAATATTTTATTCTCAGATAGCGGGTGACTAAAATGTACTTGTGTTTTGATAAAACACTTTAGATGGTAAGAGTGAATAAAGAAAGAATTCAGTATTTTTATTATATCATAACAGTCTTTCGGTTTATGCGGTACAGTATTTTGTTTTCATTGTGTTTTTTAGTATATCTAAGAGTTTATCAAAATTATGTTATTATTATAAAATGCCATCCTTTCTAAATGATAAATGATATTTATTTTTACAAATAAGTTTTTAAAAACACTTTAACATGTAAATTTTTTATTTTCGTCAGTCAAACTATATGAGGCCGGTGTTTCCTCTCCTCTCTAAATATATTTATCATATCCAAGGAACTCAGACTCAGATTTTACGAATTTTGAATTTATTTTAATACATTTTTATGACTTGTTTTTTTTTTTTCTTTTATAGATCTTTATTGTACACCAAAAATAAAATAACAATAGGAACTTAAAATTAATAGTGTCACAATGGGCGATCTTTTTGCTAAAAGCGATTTAATTTTTTATCTTATAAATAGTATGTTTAAGTTAAATTTAAGTATTTCACGTTAGTATTTTTTTGTATTGAGCAGTATTTGAACCTTAATTAATTGCCATGTGAATTATTCCTATGGTAATTATGATCGAGTAATTCGTATAATGTGACTGTACTTTATTCAATTTAAATGTTAACAACTGATCCATAAGTGTTCTTGAAAATGATTTTATACATTTTGTGATACATTTGTGTATATTTTACGGCAATTCGATTAAATTCATTTCGATTTGGTATTTGTTATGATTTTAATTTATATATTGAGATTTAATGATAATTTAAGATTGAATATAGATGTTTATAATTTAATTTATGATATGATTAATGTATGAACTGCCTATGGACTCCTGTCTGATAATAAAGGATTTTTATTTATTTCTTTTAATTTCCAAGTAGGTAGGTAGGTAACCACTTTTTCCTCTAAAATGAATTCGTCGGTATTTCCTTTACTTTAAGTAACATAAAAACATTTGATTAACATTTCCTATTCTTCTTTATCCTTAAAGAACAGGTTCAAAAATGCAATTATTTCTACAACTCAATTTTTATTGAACCCGTTATGTTAATTGATTACGAGTTAAATGAGTGATTGTCCTCAGTCGTCACTTAATTCAGTTTATCTGACGTGAACTGGATTTATCCGGTTCGCTGTTTTTGTAACATTACTTTCCATTTCACGACACAAAGCTATTTCGTGACGCAAAAAACAAATGCGGATTGTGTCAAGACCTTTACACTGTATGCAATATTCCGTGTTACATTTTAATAAATGCGGCGATGTAGAGGCGTTCATAGTGTTTTTTTATGAGGGGGGAGATGCGACAATGACGTCTACTACTCGCACGGTAATGTTCGACGGTCGCCTCAAAGATATTACGTCAGCAAACCGTACGGGGCAAAGCAGGGCCGATGCCCTTTAAGGCCACGGGAAATTCCTGAAAGAAAAATCGTGATCCTATAACGCAAAAGGCATGTGATGGACACAGGTGTGATTTTAGTCAGTAAAAGTCTGACACGCCCTTTCGCTCCATCCTAAAGGGTGTTTTTATTATCATGCGGATTTCTTCACGCATGCGGGATTGCTCTGAACGAGTCCGCGGGGAATACGCTACCCGCATTACAAAAAAAATGACATAAGCATGCGGAGTAAATCCGCTTGATAATAAAAACACCCTAAGTGGTAGAAGTCTTTGATAATTTTCTTTTCTGACAAGGAAACCTGCGTTCTTAGAATGCAAAGGGCAACTAAAGGAAACAGGTTTTGTTTTAGTCAGTAAAAGTCTGACACACCCCCCTCCTGCTCTATCTTATAGCGATTGCGAGTCATTGGATGATTTCTTATCTCAAAAAAAGTTTGTTATAATATTTAATCAGAATTATTCAACCTTATGATTAATAGTGTTTGCATGATAATTGTGTAAGCACAATCTAAAAATAACTCGTGGTTTATTGCAGTATTTTATCAAGGTCAATAATAAGACTTAGTTCATAATTATTGATCGGTCAAACAAGGTCATAAAACAGAGATGCGTTATTTCATAAATAAGAATATATTTCTTATATTTCTGAAGCTAACTAGATCAATCCTCTAGTGATGGAATGAGATTTTCGATTTAACACTTCAATGAACTTTCGGAGCTAATAAAACAGGATACTTTTTGACGTATCTCATACAATGTTAAACACATATCGAAAAATAGTCTACTTCGATATTGATGAATATGAAAAAAAATCGTTTCATATTTTTTTGATATAGGTAGAAGTATTTTTTTAATTCTCTTTTATTTACTGGATTTTCGTACACTACTGTGACGATGTTATTCCCATCGTACCTACTATTACACTTCAATCACTCAAACAAAAAAAAAAAACGTTTTCTTAAATCTATGAAGGAATACCAAACTATTGCTGCACTACAATTAGGATTAAAGTATTCCTGTTTCGGCACCATTTTTTTCCGCACCAATTGTTTCGGCACCAAAGCTATTCCTCTTTCCGCACCAATAGGTATGTTAGCTTAGTTCCGAATCTGGAAACAACATACCAAAAATACCCATTGGTCGGCACCAATGGATATTTTTGGTATGTTGTTTTTTGTTGTTGAGGAATAGTTTTGGTGCCAAAATCTTTGGTGCCAAAAAATAGGTGCCGAAACAGGAATAATTCTTAGGATTGACTAAGATGCCATTAAAAACTCCTACATCCGTTGCTGTCAGCTTCGACAGAAGAGAAGTTGTGGACAGTATTTCGTTGAAGATGATACATTTTTTTTTTAACATACAACATAACCTGTGAAATATAGGTAATTTAACCGTGCCAAACCATACGGTGTTAGGTTTTTTTTATGGTAGGTAAAAGTATCCAATGACAAATCTCGCCCTTGGGCGGGGCGGGAGATAGTGTCAGACTCTTACTGACTAAAAACCTACGCTGTTCCTTCATTACCTTTGTTCCAGGGCCCCGGTGTTCACTTTCGCCTAACTCTTTGGTACGGGTGTTAGGTAAGATAAGCTTTCTTTTTTTTTTTAAACAAGACATTTAACATACTTTATCGAAAACTAGTTTCTGACAAAGGGTTCACTCACGTGATTGCTAAAATATCTCAAGGTAACATACTCCTGGGATAAAAATAATCTTATATGCTGTTTCCAGACATGGTCTACTTGTGTGCAAAATTTCATAAAAGTATATTAGTCGTTTGAGCGTGAAAGAGTAAATTACAAACATACACATACACTCAACATACATAAATCTTTCGTCTTCATTATATTAGTGTGATTAAATTATTCTTAATTTCAAAATATACAGCTAAAACGACATTTATTTAATTGTATCTACAGCACATTTTATTTCCCTGTAACGTTTGCTTATTTGACATTTTTAACCACTCGACTACAGTATCTTGTTAATTTATGCATTAAAGTTGCCGCGTTACGACTAACTGCATCGAAGGTCATGTTCTAAATGCACCTTAATTTATTTTTCACACATCTAACACTCAACCTGTATATAAAGTAAGACAGCCTTGTTAGCTACTGATGTGTTAATTACTAATTAGTGATAGTATAGTACAGTAATAACATGATAATTGAGTAGTAAAGAATGTGTTGGAATTAATTTAAAATATTTGTAGGTAAATGCTTATTTTAAAGTTATTATATTTTTAGAATGTATCATAACTTTCAATTGTTGTGGATAACAAAGACTTACTTGATGAAAACTAGCAAACTAAATAAGCAGATGAACCATAGCTATCGCATAAAGATAGAACGAATATGCATTTTCCCATAAAGAGGAACAGGTCAAGCTGATAAATAACAGCATAGTTAAAAGTTTCATAGGCAAAAACAGTAGCTAGTGTATTCCTACCAACGTCTATAGCCTGTTTTATATTTTTGAATATCAATTCGAAAACAGTAAGAAATCAAAAACATTTTTTAAACCGTTTACAGGAACTTTTGAATTGTCAAGAAGTGCATATTCCACTTTTGAATCATGTCGTCTATAACCGAGATATTATCTCAGTTAGGTACATGTTTCGTGTCGCTTCTCTTATGTGAGAATAATGTGATCATCATCACGATTTCAGCCGAAAGATATCCACTGGTAGACATAGGCCTCTCCTCGGGGCGCGCCACAATTGGGGCGATAAGGCCCATCTTTGAGGCGTGGCTGGAAAGACCTCACGGCGCTCTCAACTTCCACACGACGCAGGTGCTTACCGAACACGGAAAGTTCGCTAAGTACCTGTTCCGGATTCGTGCGGAGGATTCGCCCGGGTGTCGCCACTGTGCGGAACACCCGGAGGACACGGTGGAGCACACTGTAGAGGTGTGCCCCGCCTGGGCGGAGCATCGCCGTGTCCTCGTGGGGGCGATCGGCGGCAGCGATCTCTCTCGCCAAAAAAAAAAAAGTAGGCCTCTCCTAAGTATTGCCACAACGAATGGTATCGTGCATCTTGCCCACCCTGTGGGAAGCCTTCCAACGCTTTGTAGCGCCTAGGTGGCAGGTATGCGATCGCCTCCAGTAGGGACCTTTCGACACCAACGACCATCTGTTTTGCAAGCAACGTCCTGGCCACTGCCAAAATTGGCGATTATTCTGACTATATCGGTAACTTTGGTTCTTTTGCGGATATTTTCATTCCTGATGTGATTATGCAAATAAAAAAAAATACTAATTTTAAAAATCAACGTAGGACTGTATATACCGTCGTCATTGACATGTCAAAACAGCTTAATTCATCGACAATGTCATTAGAGTATTTCTAATGACCAACCACCTGTTACAACGATATTTTGAACCTAAAATTAAAGTTACAAATATAATAAGAGAGTTTATCAGCTCAAGGTCAATTCCGTCGTAGACCACAAGGCCGCCTTCACGTTGCTTAATCATAGCATTCATGGTCCAGCACTTATAATAACAATAATTACAAGAAATTTAGGCATGAATTCCAAACAATGATTGTGATTATTTAATCAAGGGAACCTACCACCTTGTCGGAAGTTTGAAGGTAAATTTTCATTTTAGCAACAATTACTGTCAAAAAATTGTCCAGATGAGGGATTTTTATTATTTTTTAATACACGGGAAGCATTGGTGGTCCAGTGGTAAAGATTTCGACTTACGAATTGTAGGTCACGAGTGAAAACTCAGTCAGGCACATTACTTTGTGTAATTTATATCATAACCACTGCTCTTATAATGGTAAAAGAATTGTGAAGAAATCGGCATCACCTAAAAACAAAAATTTGATAACATGTGACATCCATCAACCCTGGTAGATTACGGTTGATTCCTTCTCCTCGAGAAGAGTCTCAACACTAGGTATAATATACAAGAATAATATAATAATAATAATATAATATTCCGCAACTATCACACAACGTCGTCTAGTCCTAAGCTAAGCAGAGCTTGTGTTATGGGTACTAGACAACTGATATACATACTTATATATTTCTAAATACATACATATTATAGATAAATTACACCCAGACACATAACAAATGATCGTGCTCATCACACAAACATTTGTCCTGGGTGGGAATCGAACAGAATAATATATTATATCAGGCCAAAAATGCTTATGTTCTTAGGTTAAAAACACCAGACGACTTAAGAACCTCCGTCTTTTTTGGAAGCGGTTTAAAAAGGGGATATTTTACTTTTTTTGAGCGTTAGTGCTCAGGAAAAAAAATAAAATCATGTAAAGAAAAATCTGCTGTATTTCCGTACAAAAGTGCATTTTCTATTAGCACTATGATAATAAAAACAGATACTAAATATATTCGTCGTAAAAGGATATAGGCGAACATCTAAGACGTGATGCACAAGCCTGTTGCTGTGTGTTGCTGCACTAAGGCAAGCAAGCTACTAGCATAAATGTATGCAAGTAGCTTGCTTGTCTTAGTGCCATGCCAACAGTGTCAACACCAGATTGGTGAATTATTTGGTGTTAGGCATGTATCTCACCACCTTTACTCTCTCGGAGTCTCATAGAATAACTGCACAAAATTCATACCAATAATATAAGATTTTATTTAAACTTCCACTTGACTAGTTTTTTTTTTTTATTGTTGGTAAAATCATCCAATGACATCCCCCGCCCTTGGGCGGAGCGGAAGATAGTGTCAGACTTTTATTGACTAAAAACCTACCCCTTTCCTTTATTGTCTTGGTTCCAGGGCCCTGGTTATGCATTTTCATACTTCCCCAAAGCCCCAGAGTAGGCTTCGACCCCGCTGGGCTTTTAGTTCGCAGTCTAACTGTCCGGATACGATCGAATCCGAGTCGTTGACAGCGCGCAGTGTTCTACGTGCACCATAAAGAGATGTCATCAAAACTGTACGGGGTCCAGTAGGACTGATGCCCGCTATGGCCATGGATTTTTTAGACAGAGTTAGGTACCGTGTCCCTGGAACGCAAAAGGCAGTCGAAAGACACAGGTGGATTTTAGTCAGTATAAATCTGACAGGCTATAAAAGGTAAGTGCTTTTGCGTTTGAAATATGAATTAGCAAATATTATAAAAGTGCACAATTTCCTTAAACGCGCGGTAACAAATAAAGTGGTTTCAAAATAACACAAAACAAAACAAGAAAATAACTTGTTTTTAGACCTTAAGAACTTGACTTAATTCAAATAACGTGATTCTTATTTTTCCTTGTTTTTTAGTCAATAAATGCTGCGGTTTCTCTATACATTATAGAATTTCCTTCCATAAAGCACTAAAAATACTTTGGTCTAATCGCTTGTTTTACCTGTTTGACAATACTGATGTGTGTTACTCTGATTTATTCCAATAACTTCTAAACAAATTGGTCAACTTCTCAATGGCTGTATTCGTTTTATATTTGGCCTTCGTAAATATGATCACTCGTATTTCTTCCTTCCGTTCTCAGCTTAAATAGCTACTTATCATAGGAGATCCCTCAGATCCCTATGGACGCTCTTCACTATTAACATGTGTACGATCCTTGTACTCCTGATTACTTGAAATACTATTTTAAAGTATTAGGCAGTTCTCATATTCTCAACCTTCGAGCATCCAAAAATATACTTCTTCATATTCCTTCTCACCGTACTAGGGTTATGATTAATTCTTACGCTGTGCTTCCCCTTGACATCAAAAAAGATGAAAGAAAATTTTCCTTTAAGCGTAAAGGTGAAATCATTGGATAATTTCCAGCCTCAAAAAAACCTGTGTTGTCTTTTTTAACCCAAAGGTTGACTGGTAGAGAATGCCTTGTGGCATTAAGTCTCCCAATGTACCACTACCGAAAATGAAGTTAAAATAAATAAATGAATGGGAAGAATTGTGACTTTTAAATAGAAAATCAATTCTCTAGTGTATCTGAGTGTATCGAATCTACCATCTTTCGGTATGCCACCAGGATCTTTGCTATTGAAACATTTTGCCACACAGGTTGGTATTGAACCAGTTCTATTAGGAAATATAACCTACATCCACTTATCTATCTCAGTCTAAAAATTATTCGCTGAATGTTTTGGCTAGCGCAAAACTGCATGGCCCAATTTTTATACTTAAACTTTTTTAAACTATAGTTGAAATCAGTATCTTAAAAACCGATAAAAGTTCCAAATATTTCCCGCATATTTTTTTATTAAATTCAGATTACTCCTAGCTGTCACTAAGTATTAAGTTCAGTTGTGTATTACAATAGCTTGCCTGTCAAAATGTATTTGTCGAGTTAACTAATTCAATTCAAAAATATTTATTTCATAATTGTACACGGGTACCTACAATACGTAAAAAGCAACTGATCATTTTCCTCATAAAATATTCAAAATATTACTAACAACTACTAGGTACAACTAACTTATAGCATCGAAGTTTGCAAACGAGTCTCTTATATCATAACGTATTTATTTCACTTGGCTGGATTTTAAAAATGAGTTCTTAAAATGGTTTAATAGATGACGATAGTTTGAATGAAAAATTGTGGTGGGACGGCAATCTGATACGACCGGGCAGATATCAGCCCCCCTAGCTAAGTTACAATCGTTTCGTTTAGCGTGAACGTTTGGAGTTGGCCACGCCCCCAATTCCTTTATTATGACGTCATCTCAACGCTCAGTCACGTAGTCAGAAAAAATGACTTGGGGGCGTGGCCAACTCAAAGCGTTCACGCCAAACGAAACGATTGTAACTTGGCTCTGGGGGCAGGTGTAGGACCAATAGATTTACATGCTTTTCGAGGCAAGTACCAACCTATTAGCAATCTGTTAGCATTCATTGCCTCACTGAAGGGCGTATTGTGCAAGTACTGAAGTGGCCATTGTTACTAAGTGTTGGTAAATCTTCAATTAGAAGAAAAATATTAATAGGCATGCAACTGTAGAAATCTATATGGCAATACTTTAATGAACAATATTAAGTATTTTAAACTACGAGTATCTTCTACAGCGACTACGCCTCCGTAAAAATTTAACATTACCCCAAGGAAAAATTATCTTATTCCACATGACATGGATTGGATATGCTCTATCTGTGTGTTGATTTTCTTCCAAAACTGTTCAGCTGTTAGAGTAGCAGCAGTATCCGCCTTTTTTAATGTTCCAAAAGTTGGTCCCTATTCGCGTCTCGAAGATTTTTCCGAATTGTTTTCTTTTTTGTGACGTAACTATAAATTTACGGTTTTCAGATTTATTCATATACTTGTGCTTGAGCTTGTGTACACACACATCTTCCTTTATTGCAAATTTCAAGGGTCTAGGTCAATAGGAAGTACCATATGAATTTTGATTCCCTTGAGAGTGTCAAAATACACGTTTTTTGCAACAAAAATCGTCATACTTTTTATCGATATGTTAGAAATTTGATTTTCACAGCGTCAAGGGACCGCGTATATGGTATTAATTTTAACTCGGTACCTTCATGCGTTCCCAAAATAAAGGGTCTTGGCAGACAGACAGGCAACAAAGTGATCCAATAAGGGTTCCGTTGGTTCCTTTTGAGGTACGGAACCCCAAAAGTGATATTATATTAAACCTGTCATTATTAATAACAAGCAACTACGGGCACAATCATTCAATTAAGTACCTTTCTATTGTTTGTATACAGAAATACTTTGCATAATTTTATCTAACAATTAAATTTAGCATCTCCATGCAGTATTGACTAACGAGTAATTACCTGTTCCATGGGAAACTGACATTATACAGCCGAAATCGTGTGAACGCCGCATTATGAAAGGACCGACGAAATCTAAGATTTGCAAAGCAAATCCTTTGGTTAACTACAGTGGTTTGAATCTATGCTTGGCATTCAAATGGTCGTTTTAATAAATTCTCTTAGCTAACAAGAAAGCTAATTAACTTTTCTGCATGTATATCTACACCATATGGAGGTATATATTGATCTTGTTTAGGGAGAACATCGTAGTCATCGACAGTTTGGATCTCTGGCCACCGCAGGTCTGGTTCGCAAGACCACGCGGCTTGCGGACGATGAGCAACGGGTAACTCGCCGTCCGCTTGTCCTATAAAGACCGAGCCCATTGACGGCGCGTAATGTTTCACGCGTACCTCAAAGAGATTTCAACAACCGAAGAACCCCAGCAGTGCAAATGCCTGCTAGGGCCATGAGGAAAAATATGTGACGTATACTCGTAGTTCTAGAACGCAAAAGACAACTGAAGAAACATAGGTGTGGTTTTAGTCAATAAAACTCTGACACGCCATCTCACTCCACGTAGAGCGGGAGAAGACATTGAGTGATAAAAACAAAAAAAACATCGACTGTTTGCGCTTTTTGCAGGAGAGGTTATTTTTTTCCTAATGAAAAAATATTTATGATAACAGCTAATATGCACTATTATTCTAATGGATCAGCAACAATTTATAGAAAAATATAATATCATAAATATTGTAAATCCTGTTCCAGAAAATTTCTACTGATACTGTGCCAAAGACAAGAGTCATTCCTATAGAAAAACTAGCACTGTAATATAAGATACCATAAATAAATATTAGCAATGTATTGACATCATCCACTCATTATTTTAAAATAATAAAAGAAAATAAAAATGTGGAGACTATTTAAATAAGTCAACATAACGCCTATTAAGGTATTCAAAGATACAATACGAATAGGTACCGTGTGTCTGTCAGCATTGTGTCAGCCATTCATCAGACAATACCATATTTTTATTTTACACTTCATTAGTTGCATTTTGGATGTATTCAATAACAACTCAAGTAAGCTAGGTATTATCATAGATCGCTAATGACCGTGTCTTCAAAAAACTTCAAGGTCAGTCTAAGCCATCGATGTACTATCAATACCTACGTATCGAAATACTTAACTGACAATGTTGCTTTAATATATTTACATAACTAGCGATCTCTCGTGGTTTCAACCACATCTCTGTACCTCTACCATGAGTTTTAAGCAATAGTATTCGTTGCTACTCGATATCGACGCCGTAAATATTTTGTATGGCAAATTTTGCAGCGCCTCACTTGCAGAACCAAAATTTGCCATACAAAATATTTACGGCGTCGATATCGAGTAGCAACGAATACTATTGCTTAAAACTCATGGTAGAGGTACCGGTTACTGCTCCACTCTCGAGGGTCATCTGGGGCTTTGGGGAGGTATGAAAATGCATACCAGGGCCATGAAACCAAGGCAAAGGAGGAACGGAGTAGGTTTTTAGTCAGTAAGAGTCTGACACTATCTCCCGGTCCGTCCAAGGGCGGGGGATGTCATTGGATGATATTACCTAATTAAAAAAAAAAAAGTCTCCCGGGGGTCGGATCGTGATGTTCTATATAGCCTATCTCAGCTAATAAATAATAATAAACTAGTGCGTCTCACCATCAACGATTGCATCACTGCTTACCATCAGGTAGGATCACAGTCAAGAACTAGTTTATATCAATAAAAAAAAATCGACTAAATAAACCTCGAATTCAATGATTTGATTAAGTTGTAACTTAGTGGCACTTACATTCTATAAGAGGTATCTAGCAGTCAGTCAGTGGATGTCACAATTTCTTTACTAAGTTACTATACTCAACATGATTACATAAGACCTTGAATATTGGTAGAGTCAATATTTACAAATTCGCACTTGGCACAGGTGTTGGAAATAAATTACTTTAAAACGTATAACAAACACGTTTAAAAGTGATAAACTAGCAATATATCTTTCTGTTTTTTTGGGGTTTTTTTTTGCGTCGAGAATTGTTCAGGCCATATTGTGGGGTGGCAAATAATTCAATAGATTCCCTTGGCCATTCTACCCGGAGGGAAGAAGTGGACTGATTAATAACTACTCGAGTTCTTGTTGCATTTTGCGTTTCAGAGCCGTAGTAACACTTCTGACAATTCCACAAATCTGGCAAAGCTTTGGCAGTCTTAGTGAGCCAGTTCGATCCAACGTTGGATCCAACATTGGTAAAGTATAAATAATTGGGTTTTTATATTTGAAAGGTTCACTGCAGCCTGGATGCCTAAGCTGCGGCACTGGATTGCAAAGGGAAACTGAAGGAACATGGGTAGGTTCTAGTCAGTACCAGCTCAGTCTGAATGTGTGTACACATTTTGGATGGCAGTGGACTAGCCTTCCAATACATTGGATTCAGACATATGTAACTGCCATAATGTGGGTGCAACCTAAAGTACAACTTTGTTTAATCCTCCAAGGAATACAAACGTAATAAATAATAATATTAATTTTTATATCGGGAAATTATTCCCATAGTGTAAAAATGTTAAATGAAATGAATGATAATGTGTAATGTTACATGTTATTATTCTTCTACTAATTTTTTTTTTCATTATGGCCGATTTGGTGAGCGCATTTCTAACATCCCAGTACGAGTATATTCTAAACAAAAGGTCACAACAAAAATGCACTTAAAAATAAAATAAAAAAGAATTTAAAACTACTTTTTTTTTTTGTAATGCAATACTGTAGGGTTTGATAGCTATTAATGCAGCTTTATGTATTTTAATCTACCTACACGGCTAAATTTTGATCGTTTTAACCCCGTGGAGGGTTGATCCGGTACATAATACACTATCGATTTGTAAAGATTAAAAATTAAAAAATAAAGTACCTTTTTTAACTCGAATTAATTTACGCATGTAAGAAATTAATTTGTATAGGTAAACGTCAGCTGAGCGATTCAATAACCTGTAGGTAGTTATCGGTCGTTACGAACTAACTACCTACAGGTAATTGACTCGCTCAGCTAACATTTAAGTTGACGAAAAAAAGTACTTTATTTTTTAATTTTATCGACCCTCCACACGATTGATTGATATATCAAAGCACAGTCAAAACTACAGGGACTAGGAGTGTGAAATTTGCTCAAAGATTCCTCTTATAATTTAAGCTAAAGGAATGAAGCAGGGGTTTGTATGAAGAAACCATTTCATACAGGCGAAGCTGCTGGCAGAAGCTAGTTTAATTCAAGTTTTAATTTTAGCATACTCATGACAACTGTTGCATGAAAGTCAAGAGTATAGACCGACCCACAAAACATGCATATGACCATGACATCATATCACTATGTTGTTTTTTGCCAAAGTACTACTTATGTTATGAATGTACTTACAACTTGTAATTAATTTACGTTAGCTACTAGTATCTTTCCGTGCACGCGACATTTGCATACAATAGGCTATATGTTGGTATGCATGATTCTCTCACGATTTCCTTTGGGTTTGACGTGTTTGAGTGGATTGACTATTGATATAAGTGATTTTAGGGCCTAACGACCACACCATTGATCGTTGATCGATGGTAAATTGATTGCAACTGTCGACAATTAGCGACGATACAACGGCACGATATTGCTGCTTCACGCAGACATACTTGACTGGCCTGTTGGTCTAGTGGTTTGTGGCCCAGACTGCTATGCCGGAGGTCGTTGGTTCGATTCCCACCCAGGACAAATGTTTGTGTGATGAGCACGATCATTTGTTCTGTGTCTGGGTGTAATTTATCTATAATATGTATGTATTTAGAAATATATATGTATGTTTATCAGCTGTCTGGTACCCATAACACAAGCTCTGCTTAGCTTGAGGAAGGCTCAGCCCTGGCATGATAGGCAACGAAGGAACGGGGTTAGTTTTTTAGTCAGTAAGAGTCTGACACTACTTCCCGCTCCACCCAAGAGCGGGACTTGTCATTGGATGATTTTACCTACCATAAAAAAAAGCTCTGCTTAGCTTGGGACTAGACGGTGTTGTGTGATACTTGTGGAGATATTATTATTATTATATTATACACTATGCGTGTAATGACGAATACGCGTCTATGAAGCTACGTGTCTGTGGACAGTAGGCCATAGTCAACAACGATTGACAGCGCTGATGACACTAAATCAAAGTCAAAGGAAATTCTTAAAGAGATAAAATTCAAAGGATTTTATCTATAGTATCCATGGACGAAAAACTGTGTAAGACAATATGTGTTGGTTTTAAGCAAAGTAACTGAAGGATTAAGGGTGGTTTTGGTTAATAAAAGTCTGATAATCCATCTACCTCCAGTCACAATGGGAAAAGTTTTTTGACGGACTTCTCATCCAAAAAAGTATGTTTATTGGTATACTTATGTGATATCTTATCATATGAATGACTGAAAGAATAATGCTTAGGTATATCAGTCATGATATACACGGCTAAATTTTGATCTTTTTAATCCCGTGGAGGGTCGATCCGGTATATGGAACATTTGTTGATTTGTAAAGATAAAATTAAAAAATAAAATACTTTTTTCTAAAACTCGAATTAATATACGCATGTACGAAATTAATTTCTTTAAGTAAACATCAGCTGAGCGAGTGCAATGACCTGTAGGTAGTTGTAGGTTGTTACGTACTAACAAAACGATCAAAACTTAGCCGTGTATGTATTAAGCTTATTTAAATCTACAAACACAATTTGATAATGAGGTTAATGACCAGTTTTACCAAAAGAGGACTAAGCACGTAATTAAGTTCAAATATCATCACTAAAAAGGTTTGCTTCTAAATATGAACCTCCGAAATGACCCATTGAATTGGGCAAAGAGGATTGATGATGATAAATTGTGTGTTTTTGTTGTAGAAGGAAAACACAAAGTATTTAGTGCTGATTCTATGTACTTTTTTACGGAGACGCAGCGTGTTGCGTGGCGCGTTGGGCGGTTGTCGTACATTGCCAATACAATATGTTTTTGTCTACTCCTGCGATGACGTGGCCCGCTGCTGGAATGTACGCCGAACGCCTAACACGCCGCATCTCCGTGAACAAACACTAAGTGTTCGATTACGGAGACGCGGCGCGTTGCGCGGCGCGTCGGTCGGTCCGTCGTACATTGCCATATGTTTGTGTTTGCGCGAGCGATGAGGTGGCCCGCTGCTTCAATGTACGACGAAACGCCCAACGCGCCGCGCGACGCTCCGCTTCTACGTAAACACGACCTGAGGGAGATCCCATTTATGATATCCACACATAACAACAGCAGTGCACAGGGGCTTTACCATGACGTGCCATGGCGTGTGCGAGCGAGAAAGAGGGATGGAGCAACTATATACCCTAAATGGCTTCATCAGTATCTGTTCTAGGTTGACTAAGTAAAAGATCCTCGCACGAATAAAAAAGGAGCTACCGTCACTCCCAGCGCATCAAGATTATTCGAATATTATTACGATTATTAACACAATTTGAATAAGACCGAATATCAAAAGATTGGTAATTAAGTTTTATTTTATTTTGTGAAAGTTTCATAAAAATACACTATGGTGGTGGTAAATGGTATTTTACCTGATCTTTCGCTTTTTGTCTGTTTTAGACATAACTTTGAAAATAAATCACACAAGTTTTATGAATAAAAATGTAAATATTCGTTTACCAAATTATTAGGAAAATAGTCTAGTTTAATGTATATCTTTTTTCAAAACATATGAACTAGCCGTTTAGACGTGATGTTGGATTTAAAATTGATAATTTAAAATCTAACATCAAGTCCAACATCAAAATTTTTGATGAAAAATCTTAAATCTGCCCCTTATGATCTGTACCATAAATATCAATAGCAATAATAACATGTAACGTCTTGCGTCTCATTGATAGTTCACTACCTGCTCATATAATTGTTTTGTTTTAGTGGAAGTGCTTAGTTCTGTATAATTTAGTTGTGCTTTTGTTTTGCAATGAATATTTTTTTTTATCTATCTATCCAAGCGTGATCGTATCAGAAATGAAGATATCCGCAAGAGAACTAAGGTTGCCGACATAGCACGAAGAATCCGAAAGGTTCTGGAGTGGTGAGCGCGTACCGGAAAACGCAAACGGCCTCCTACAAGGTGGTCCGATGACCTGGCAAGGTCTGCGAGAATCCGATGGATGCGAGATACACAGGACCGTTTATTGTGGCGACACTTGTGGACAACAGTGGACGTCTAAAAATTTCACGTCTTAGTTCTCGAGTACTATAGCAGAGCGTGGGCCTCCCCAAAGTTAAAATACAACACTCAGTGGTCCGACCTGCGCAAGTACGGCACTCGTAGAAATAGGAAAGGTAGCCCATACTTTTCTTTGACTGTCGTTGTCTACCCTATTTTATACCACAACTAGGCATAACCTTTCCTCCATTCATTTCCATTTATTTCTGGTTTTTAGTCACTACAACAAATAAATAAAAAACTTTTTACAAAAAAAATACAACTAAATTCAATTTAAAAAAAGTGTATTTAACTTTAATTTCAGAAGTCCGTGTTTCTATAATAGTTTAGTCTCTCCGTTATTAAACACTGACTTCCGAAAACGATAACGAACGATTAAACACCAAAGAAAAAAAATAATTGAAAACTGTCGATTTTTACGTTTTTTATCGTCGGGTATAAAATTTCCCTATGAAAAATTCCCTCGTTTTTTGGGGTGCACACGAGCAGCGAGCGCGGAGTCCTGTATGCTGGAGCAAACCCGGTCCAGATCGGACGCCGGGAACGGGAGTTATAGCCGGAAAAGTGTCCAAAATGGGTAACAAACTGTGGATTCGAAAATTTTCGAACGATTTAATTACGGTATTCAAAAGGTTAACCTTTTGGTAAAAGGTTAACCTTTTGAAAACCATAATTAGAGACACAATAGACAATAGGTGTGCGGACACCGGTGTCCTCTTGGGGCTTGACAGTAATTGTTCGATTTCGTCTAAGAATTTACGTATTTGCCTTTCTACAAAAGTCAAAGTCAGAAAGATCAAGACCAAAACTTTTGATTGACACCAATTAAACTATGATTGATTAAATAATTATGAACGTTTAAATAACCACTCAATATTGATATGACCTTTGATCAATATGTGAACTAGTTAATTGTTTGCATTTTTAATTAATTATGTTTCGACAGATCCGGTTATATTCGGATTTTATGAATATATTTTATTGCAATATATTTTGTTCACAACAAACCGGTTTTTAAAGGAAACCAGTTTTTCCATATCAGTTATATAACAACCTGGTTAAAAAGTTAAAAAAGTATTTTATTTTTTATTATTTTATTTATAACTTTAGATGAATCGATTGTTTAAGAAGTGATGTTAAAGAAAAAGGAGTTAATGATAGCATGAAGGGCGACCCCAAAAAAAACGGGATAAGAGAAGATCCTAATATTGCGAAAATGTTTAAAAAAATTACCAGAGCCCTGGAATGTAAAAAGCAACTCAAGGAACACAGGTGAGAAAGTGAAGGTCTGACACTCTGTTTTAATCCCGCCAAAGCGGGAGTGGTTATTTGTTGAATCCCAACTAAAAAAAATTAATTAAAAATCAATATCCATAATATTTATTTTAAATTATATTAATTTAAAAGTTTCACATCATCGTCGTCGATAAATTCCATTGGTCACGTCTAGAATGGAAGAGTGGAAGTCGATAGAAATATTATTAATCAATGATTTTAGAGAGGAATAACCTTAGTGCAATAGAACATTTAAAAAGAGGATTGCTTCGTAGTATATACATCCTTTTAATTTTAGTTTCCACGTAAATCGAAGGTATATTTGTTTTTTTTTTTACGAGAGATTTCAATTTTCAGTACAGTCACTAGCAATAAGATAAAGACATTGTCACATTTTCACTCTATTTTATTTGCTACTTTCAAGAAAAAAGTGTAGGACAATTGGTTCTTAATTACCTAACCATCAAATAGATAACTTAGAACCAATTATCATGCTCATATTTATTGATAGCCAGAAGTTAAGATACATAAAAAATGTAACAATGCACAACACAAATTATCCTATGACTCGTGACCATACATCGCCATCAACTAGAATTTTTAACCGACCGAAAAAAAAAAAACCGACTTCAATAAATTAGGATTTTTTTCCATATCTTTGTACCCACACGTGTATCTTAAAACACGTGCAGGAAGGTAACAAGAATCAGTCAGTCAATCAAACAGCATAAAGACAAACCGATAAGATAGTTTATCCAATGCATATCAATTGACAGCTGTATCTGGATAAAAATGATCTCAAATCAAAATACTTAATAGTAAATGTTCAAGGAAGATTTTGATAAGACAAAACATTAAAGATAAAAAATAGTACCCATTTGTAAGGTTAATCCAGACATCATTTTGTAAAGAAACTATCTGAAACACATCGATGAAAAAGATCGTTTTAGACATGACGTCTAAAGATACTCTCCAGCATGGTTTTTAAATTTTTATTGGTAGGTAAAATCATCAAATGACAAATCCCGCTCTTGGGTGGGGCGGGAGATAGTGGCAGACTCTTACTGACTAAAAACCTACCCTGCTCCTTTCATTGCCTTCGTCCCAGGGCCCCGGGTTTCATTTTCACATAACCTTTGGCGCCAGTAGGCTTCGGCCCTGTTGGGCCCCTACAGTTTGCTGACAACTCCTTGAGGCGCACGGGAATAGTGCGCGCCGTAAAGGACTTGGGCTTGGACCGGTCTGTTACCGGACGGACGGACAGCGGGCTACCCATTGCCCGCCTTCCGCGAGCCCGCGCCTACGGTGGCCGGAAATCGGGATCGGAATCCCGGCGGCAGCGGCGGCGTGGGCGCCGTTGCCTGATGCGGTCGGCCTCCTCCTTTGCTAGCATTACTGCTTCGCAGAAGGGGGCGAACGCCTGCACTCTCTAACATGGTAGATAGACCTCATCAAATGCATGACAAACTGCTGCTTTTATGACAACTCTGAGACGCCATGTAGCGTGTCGCCGCCTCTCTTGCGATGTAAGAGAAGTGGTGGTACGAGACTGGACTGAGACAAGACCACGACCACGATAGTCTAGATGCTTATAACATGCACGTCTACAACGATCTCGAATATAGTACCTATAAATTCAACTTTCTTTTTTCCAAATTTTAGGAATAACTCCTGTATGGTGAATGCGTTCACAAACATGTCAATACCCAAACCCGGAACGCCTATTGGTTCCATGCGGAATTCAAATCCGCAACACACAACTCAGCAGTCAATCGCTTCACCACAGCGCCATTCATACCATCAAAAGTGCCTGTAAATGGCTTTTTTGAAATAAATACTTAAAGTTTGAAGTCTAAGGATTGGGAGAAGTCTTGGTCGTGGGACGGGCAGAGGGGATGACAACTTGTTGCCATCGCGGGGAACATCTAGATAAAGCTGGAGATAGATGAGGCTGAGCATAGTGACTGGTACAAAAACGAGATCTGTATTATCTCTGATCTTTGATATTACAGACAAAATACAAAACACAAAGAAACTTATAAAATTGTAAAAAAAGAATAACGTACCTTTACTATAAAATTTATTTGAACTTATAAACCCAAGTCAATCCAAAGATATAACACTTTAAAGCAACCCGTTTTAAAAAACGGCTATTTCATAGGTAGTATTATAAAAGCGAAATACCACTCACATCACTGATTAATCACGAAATCCCAGAAACCATAACACCAAAATTTGGCAGTTAGGTTCCTTGTAGGGTGTAGAGATCCCCTAAGAAAGGATTTTACGAACCTTCACCTGGGGTTGTTACGGGGGTTGGAAGTTGGTATGGAGAAACTGACTTTCACGCGCTCGAATCCGCTGGCAGAAGCTAGTAATAATTATATAATTATGTGTGTATGTTGGTTACTGTTTTACGCGCAAACAGCTGAACAGATTCGGAAGAGTAGACCATGTCCAGTACATGTCCGTACTTATGATCTCACTTATGATCTCCGGAGTTGGTTCCCTTAGGATAATTTTCAACTTTAGGTACCGTGGGCAAACTACTGGCAGAAGAAAGTGAAAAATAATTTTGTTTAACATCACTTATTTGAAATTCATGAAATGAGTCTAAATAGTATATTATAAGTGAGATGTCTTAAAAATACTAATCAAAATGATATCTTTCAAATATTTAATACTACAACAGAATTTCTGTAAATATTGTTTGAATTATTTTTGTTTTCAGCAAATGTAGCCTCCGAACGTCAGGTCCGGCTCTTGATCACTGTTTCACCTGGAATGTGACAATGTGTTTGACGATGAACACGCTTGCCTAAAAATATTCACTCTTGACTTAAAGACCCTTATAAGTTATTGTAATATTATATATCTTTGTATATAATAATAATTCTTTTGTACCTATATGTGTTTGTCTTCTAACTCCTAAAGGTTTGTCCGATTTGAAAATAATATAGTGTGTTTTATTTGAATAAATCTCTAAATAGTTTGAAAATACAATAAAATTTAATCCGGCAATCGGGTTCTCAATTTTTTTAGAGTCAATTTCTCGAGTAGGATGACATCAGCTAGGACCGCTAGTATTATACATTATAAGAACAACAATCTTTCAATTTTTTTCCCCCAAGCTTACTCCTGTTTACCCCCCACGTAATGTATTATACAAAGTACAAAACATTAAAGAAAATGTTTCAAAATAAATAAAACGACATAACATCTCTTGCATTGCAACGTCATAAAGCATTTCACACAAGAACTGGTTAAACTTGACCCAGTGCAAGCCATTTCATATAGGTTTAAAGAAACTTTATTCTCAATAAAAACATTACATGTCGCTTACTTGAGAACAATAATTATAACTTAAATATTCACTAATTTAGGTTCGACAACATCCGTCACAAACTTAGATTAAATCAAAACAGCGGATAACAATGGGCACAAAAACATTAAAAAACTACCCGAAACTCGTCCCACCCAACGCATTCATTTTTCGATTGATGTTTGGTTGGCGATTAAATACAAACTAAGCTGGGTTTTAAATGCGCTGAATGAGAGAAGGTTCCTTATGCGTGAGGGTATCTTATTATATAGCTGTGCTCCTTCAAATGTAAGCATTTTTTTGCCATAATTAGTCCTGGTTTTTGGTAGAACCAATAAACTTGCTCGTCGTGTGCTTCGCTGACTAACTTGTTTATGTTGGGTAAGTGTGATGTTGGTATGTATGCTTTTGTTTAGAACTTTACGGATAAAGATGCATGTGTTATAAATATGTAGTTGTTTTATATTCATTATTTTGGTTTCTCTGTATATTCATCGCGAATCAATCGGTAATGGACATTTGATGGTAATAAACTCGTTTTTAATCATTTCTATTGCAATTTTTAATTGCTTGTCCATATTAGCAAAACATATTTGTGATGGATGATTTGGGAGCACGTTGCTGTGCGATTGAAATCAGAAAACCTTTTTCAACCGTTTTGAAAATACAAAAATAAAATTTCTAATAGCGCATTAATATGTCCTATTGCGGTCAGTTCTGCCTGATCACTTAAAAAAAAAATTCGCTTGAATCCTGCGGCGCAGTGCCACAACCTTTGTAGTATTTGTTTCGAGTGCAAGCAAAAATGAACTTAGCGGTGGTCAGGCGGAAAAGTCTTTGATGGTACCTATGAGTTATTTTTTTGTAGATGTGAAATCATCTAATGACAGCTCCTGCCCTTGGGCGGCGCGGGAGTGCAGACTTTTACTGACTAATCCACTCGTTTTTTTCTTCTTTGCCTTGTGTTCCAGGGCACAGGGTTCATTTTCACTTAACCCATGACCCTAGTAGGTTTCAACCCTGCTTGACCCCTACGGTTATAGAATACGCGCTATGGATCATCATCATTGGAGGGCGACTTGATTGTTTTCTTTTTTTTGTGTTCGTACTTTTTAAGATGTGTGAAAGATGTGTTTTGAGACAATTTACAGAAAAAATCAATAACACCACTTCGAGGTCACAACGGGTAAGGAACACTCTATAAAATAATAATTTTGCCTGCTACGGTTTTCCCATCAGATTATAATTTGGGTATCTTCAACTCTAGAGTTAAAGGCTCTTAATAAACTAATAAACGAGTGCGCCTCACCACCAACGATTGCCTCACTGCTTACCATAAAGTGGGATCACAGTCAAGAACTAGATTATACCAAATTTTCGAAAAATGGTACGATATTTTCTTTGGTCACTTTGCACTTTACCGGTTTCTTTTCATAATGTATTAATACTATGTAAAAAGTTCTTTCGGAAAGAAAGGTTAAGAAAATTGCGCGGGAAATTGGCAAAAAAGTCAACGGCTATTGACAGTTCACGCCTTTGACAGTTGAACAACGTCATTGGACCAGCTAGTTTAATAAAACTCTGAGTAAATAAAATAACGAGTTACAACAAAGAGATAGACCGGACATAGCGAACAAAATCGTGATCCGATAGTTGTTACCTAGGAGTCGCTCAGTCTAGTAGGAACCACTGGACCTTTAGTTTATTATATTTACTCTGTAATTAATTAGAATTCAATCATTTTCGCAAATAGTTCTAAAAAATAGCGTAAACATATACTCGTAAATTACAAAGTTAATTCGCATGTTTACTATTGAAAGCTAGCTGACATAGGATGACAGTTTTTCTAAGATATTTCTTCTGATGTCCGCTCTATTGTATCTCTTTAATCTCTTTGAGTTACAACAACCGTAGGTGTATACATTGATTAGACATTAGGTAGCAATAAATTTTCTTGCATAAGTTTGTGTGGGGATGTTCAATATGTACGATACACATTTATTTTTCAGCGAAACAATGCTGTCACGATGGCTAACGTATTGTTTGTGGATATTATTTACGATAAAGAAATAGTAAGAAGTTTGAATAATTAGAAATCACTCGTCAGAAATATAAGAATTAATTATAATAATTATTTTTATTTTCGGGTCTCAATCACTGCGCGTTACCATAGCAAATGGTTCAACTTATTTGCCGCGTACTATAAAAATCTGATACTCCGTCTGTCTCTACTCATAGTGGAAGAAGTTGTTTGATGAATTAAAAACTAATAAAAGGTGTAAAAATTGTACAACATAAAAAAACCTTTTGAAAATCGCGATCAGATTTTTATTACACTATTGTTTTATCAAATCAATTCTTTAATATTCAAAGAGAATACCTACATTAGGTGTACTCAAAAGTTTTCGGAAGTCAAAAACATAAAATCTTATAAAGCAACAATGTAGTATATTAAATAAAAGACAAGAGAAAATGTTGTATTGTTATTTGCTTGAGTCAAGTAAAACTATTTGGTGATATTTTTAATTGTTTATATTATACACACCATTCTTACCTTTAAATATATACTTTTAAAGTCGAAGTTGCTTGCATTAATGCTAATAATGTTTTCGAATTTTAAAATGATTTGGTGAAACATAATTTTCAAGCAAAACATGCAGATACAATAAATCATTGTATCTTTTGAATAATCAGCATTAATTACAAAGTAGATACTAATAATTTGTGCATTGTTTTGAGTCGTACTACATATAGCACTGAAATTTTTCATGGTGGTGCTAATTAGGTGTCTGGTTATATTTTAGATTTAAGTTTTAAATTTTTATTGAAATGGTTTGGTCAAACTTGCATTCAACATTTTACTTGATTATAAAATAAAAAATAAGGATCCTTAAATAGGGTGACTAATAATTAGTGAACGATACTTAAACACGTGATTGTAGTCATGATTTCAAACAACTTTTACTATGGGACCAAACATGAAATCGCAAAAAAAAAATCTGCTGGTGGGTACATTTGTGTTCGCCTAACTGGTCAAAATGTACTGAACTTGGCTGTTTTTTTTCCTGATTTCAGGTTTGGTCCCAGAGTAAAAGTTGTTTGTTATCATGACTATAATCACGTATTTAAGTATCGTTTACTAATTACCAGTCACCCTAAGACAGGTAAGTAAAAAACTCATAAGTCAAATAAGAAAATTCTTCCAAAAGAACTATTCTTCCAGGATATGTTCCACTCGTATATCAAATATCATCCAAATGCGTTCAGACGTTTGAGAGTAAAGGAGTAACAAACACACATAAAAAATGCCTTTACAAAATTAGTAAGTAAGCGGCAAATAAGTTGAACATCAATCGCCATGATGGTTCAACTTGTGTGCCGAGGATTATAACCGATTTTTGGGTCTCAGTCAAAAGAGGACTGCGCGTAGCCGTGGCGGATGGTTCAACATATTTGTCGGATACTACACAGTAGGCGGGAAATAACTATAGATATATAGACTAGAGATTTTCATGGTGAGAGTAGCTCGAGGATGTCAAAATATATCGAAATCGAAAAAAAATATATTGAGTCAAGTTATTTGCCGCCTTCTGTATGATAGTATGGCAAGTAATTAAGTATTATCCCCTTGTTAGTACTTCCCCTTTTTTAGTTTAAGTTCTAATAGTCCATCCTATGGTTAACTGGTAGATATTGCTGTCAGTGATAAGACCGCCATTGTACCCATAGTTTTAAAGTAAACAAACGTGTACGATAAAGTTTATTCTATTCTGTTACTTGAATCAACGCTGCAACATCAAAAACTTAGGCCGTGTTTACGGAGACGCGGCGCGTTGTGCGGCGCGTTGGGCGTCCGTCGTACATTGCAGCAGCAGGCCGCGTAATCGCACGCGCGAACACAAACATATGGCAATGTACAACAACCGCTCAACTTCTTCGTAAACAAGCCCTTAAAGAGGCTTAAAAACAAGCATGAGAGTGCACTTTACGCAATCCATTTGTATGCATTATTGTCTATAATGTAGGATTTTATAGATAAGAATAGTACTTTGTAAAAACAAAATACCTACTTATTATTGCGCAGTTAATTTAATTTTCTTATACTTTCTCATCTGTAACACGAATAAATACTAAAATATTAAACAATATTATTAACAAACTGTAAAATTACAAAGTGTAAACTATGAGACTTTGATCTCTGCGTTTGTTTTGGTGTTTTTTCTCGGGGTCATCAACCAGAAAACAGCGGCCTCATCTTGTTTAAATTAATATAATAATAATATTTCACAACTTTCACACAACGTCATGTAGTCGCAAGCTAAGCAGAGCTTGTGTTATGAGTACTAGACAACTGATAAACATACTTATATATTTCTAAATACATACATATTATGGATAAATTACACCCAGACACAGAACAAAATGATCATGCTCATCACACAAACATTAAAATTTGTCCTGGGTGGGAATCAAACCCACGACCTCTGGCATAGCAGTTAGGGCCACTAACTACTAGACCAACATCCCAGTCAAAATTGATGATGTGATACGAGACCGAGATGAGCGATGTGGACTTATTTTTCGATGCCTAATAAGATATTTTTTATCCCGAGGATATTGGCTAAAATGCGAAAGTTCTATTATACTCGTACCAACATTAAAATGTCTACAAAATCTCTCAACCATACAATTAGTTCTTTACCAACATCCCAATACGAACATCGTCCAATAGTGAAGCAAGATACCGGCTATGTTCGACATTTAAATGTTGCTAAACACCGCTATTTAATTACCCGCACTGGGCTTTACGCTTTACGGTTACCTACATACAACTACCAGGCCTTGTAAAGATAGTCTCTATCTTTACTGCCTATGATTACCGAGTAATCGACTCTAGAGTAAGTATTAAACACTCATTCATACTGAAAAATAGAACGGCGACAACTTGTGAACGTTGGTAATATTGGTTCCGTCTCGATTGACATTCACTCTCGATTGGATGCAAGGATCTTGTATACCCTACCGACGGTTGGATGCAGTATGAATTCGAAATTCAAATTCTGAGGTTTGGGGTGTACAAAATCCTTGTGTGTTGCTGACATTGATCTTATATATATATTTGAACCCGTTGCTGATAATAGATTCTAGACAGATTGACATTCTATTTGTGATAGCTTAGATTAGAATTAAATCAAAACAGTGGAAGATTGGTGATTCGCCTCAAGCGTGCCTATATGGAACGATTTCACATCGGTCGCGACGATCACACAGATTTGGCGACTATAGCTACTTCGCTCGCAAGACAGCGCCGGCTTTTATCTCTGTCCTTGTCTACCAGTGACTATAGGTTTGCGACTATGATGACACTAATCATAGATGAGCGAGTTTCGAGACCAGGTTTTCTGATTGCGATGCGCACATAACGTATCTTCCCTTATAATAATATCAATGGGTGATAGAGATTATCTAACACTAAGAGAATTTTTCAATTATATTCAATAGTTTTTGAGATTAGATGTGTTCTTATAAACAAAAAAACTCTACAGCTATAATGGATGACAAGTAATTAGTGAATCAAACCTGAAATCGTGAAAAAAATCTGCCAAGTGCAGTATATTTATGTTCGCCTAAGTGGTCAATTTCAGGTTTGGTCCCATAGTAAAAGTTATTTGTTATCATGACTACAATCACGTGGTTAAGTATCGTTCATTAGTTTCTAGTCACCCTATATACGAGTGTATTCGCGATAACTCATAATATTTTGCCAAATGCATAACTATTTTCTTTTGAAGTACGTAATAAAGAATATTTATAAAGAACACAGCTCAAATTATACATTTATTGAGGAAAATATTGAAATGTACATAAGTGTTGTATCCGCTTTGATCAATGTCACTTCAAGAGCTCTTGACATTTAATGTGTCTTTATATCCGGGATGAGTGCTGTCTCTTAATTGACAACAATCCAAAGGGGTAATTACTCCGTCATACTATCGGTGATATCACCGTCACCGTCACCGTAAAACTATACGATAAAACTTTACAGCAAAATAAAATAATACATTAGAGTAACATAATATTATTGTATTATACACATTTTATTTGAACGCGGGCTAAAACACTTGTAGAATCATAGTGACTTAACTGGCCTATTGGTCTAGTAGTTAGTGGTCACGAATGCTATGCCAGAGGTCGTAGGTTTGAACAATTGTCTTTACAATTGTTGGTGTGTTGTGTATTGAGAGCGGTGGTGGCCGAGTGGTAACGGCCTCGACTTACGAGTTGTAGGTCGCGGGTTCAAACCCAGCCAGGCGCATTATTTTGTGTAATTTATTTCATCACCACTGCTCTCAAAACGGTGAAGGAAAACATCGTGAGGAAACCGGCATGTCCTAGAACCAATAATTCGAAGACATGTGACATCCACCAACTCGCACTGGGCCCGCGTGGTGGATTACGGCCCATTCCCTCTCTTAGAGAGAAGGCCTGTGTCCCAGCAGTGGGAAAATTAAAAAAAAGCTGATAATGATGATGATGAAGATCGGTTACATTTAGTTATGTACCTAAACAAACGGAATATAGGTACCGTTGTGAAAAAGTTGTGACATATTATTATATTATCATAGACATACATATTTTTTATAATTTTCTAAGCTATATAGGATGACTGGTAATTAGTGACCGATACTAAAACACGTGATTGTAGTCACTTTTACTACAGGATCAGACACGAAATCGCGAAAAAAATCAGCCAAGTTCAGTATATTTTGACCTCTTAGATAGAACATAACCGTACTGACCCACAGATTTATTTCGCGATTTCAGATTTGCTCCCATAGTAAAAATTGTTTATTATCATGATTACAATCACGTGTTTAAGTATCGGTCACTAATTAAACACCCCATATAATAATTATAATATCGAGAAAAAAAAATCCACTGTAAGTTTTAATATTTTATAGTTTTGTAATGCTATCATTCCTTTCGTATAATCACAAACTACGTCAATAACTTGAATTCAAGGCTGAACTTTAATAAGAAAAATATATAGCACACACTCGATTATAAAATCAAAAATATTTGAACGATCAATTCTGGGTACTAAAACGTTTAACACTATTACTGATTGAATTTAAGCAGATCGTTCAGTAAAAAAAACGAGCTGTGACCGTCAGAAGAACTAGAATTTTCATCACGGAACAATGATTTTCCTCACGGAGTTTTCCTCTGGCAATACGGTATGTTTGCAATGACTCTAGTAACTTCCTGTCCACAGTTTATTTAAATAGACGAGTAGTTTAATGAGTTTCTAAATGAGGCGTGAAATGTTGATTTATATTGTGTATTCTGTATTGGTTTGTTTTTAAATATTGTGTTATTTATTATGTAGCGCTTGGTTTGTGTTCCCTGACGCGTTTTTTTTTTAATGTGTAGAAAGAGGTTCAGTCTGTTAGAGCGGTTTCACACTACGTCCAATCCGAATCCGATCTGACAAAAATCCGATCTTATCCCATCGCTTTTAGGCACGCAATAGACAGTTTTCTGCACTAGTACAGAAAAATGCGCGTGCTCGCCCCCGCTACAATGTTATTGTAATGTAATTGTTTTACGGCTACTACTTACCATAATTTCATTATTCTGATATTTCACGATTAATCAGTGAGTGGTAATTTGCTTTTATGTACACGACTAAATTTTAATCGTTTTAATCCCGTGGAGGGTCGATCCGGTACATAAAACACTATCGATTTGTAAAGATAAAATAAAAAAATAAAGTATTTTTTTTCTAAAACTCGAATTAACTTATGCATGTATGAAATTAATTTCTTTAAGTAAACATCAGCTGAGCGAGTTCAATGACCTGAAGGTATTTAGTAATCAGCAACCGACAGCTACCTACAGATCATTGAACTCGCTCAGCTGGTGCAAAATTAACCGGGTATACAGATAAATACGTTCCTGCAATGAGCCTTAAGCTTTGCCTTCTGACTTTGATTCCCGAGTCAGGCAATTCTTTTTTTTTTCATCTGGAATCTCTCAACAGCAGTCCCAGTTTGAATTAGCAATGTCCGTAAGTTGTTGTATGTCGTTGAATCTTTTTAACTCAACAGCATAATATTTTTCAACCTCTCCCATATCAAAAGGTTATCAAAGAATATTCCAAACAAACATTGTTTAAAGTTTCATTAAAGGTCGCCGTGAATCCTAGCTTATAGAAGTCAAAGGCAGTGAAAGGCGGGTTAAGCCTTTAACCCTCCAACCTCGGCCTACAAGTGGATTAACGACTCTGCCTCGAATTAGAACTCACGATGACGGTAAAATCTCCGCCTTAACTTGGGGTTAACCCTTTCTGCATCTTTAGATCCTTCTGATTTCTATGCATATTATATGAGCATGATTATTCTAAAGCCAGAAATGTATATGCTAGTAACTTGCATGCTTTTGTCATTATTCATCATTTCGGTCGATATACAGATACACCCGTATATATAAAGAAGTAATTACTTGTTGCTAAGTAATGACTTATTAAGTCATTACTTGAGGATAGAAATCTTCATTAAAAATTTCAATTTTTACACGCCACGGGAAAAGAGGTGTGTTATAAGTTTGACCTGTCTGACTGTCTGTATGGTTCATAGCTACAATTTATGAAGATATGTGCAGGTTTTCAAGGTCATCAGCTCGTTTGTTAACAGCGGTCCGGTTTTTAAACACTTAATGGGTGTTTATTTTATTGTTAACATATGTGTGACCTAATATTTGAAATACTCGTGTACAATCTGGCCCATTGCGGTGGTCTGATAATGGAACTCGAAAGTAAGAACCCTGGATTGCTTATTAACATAAACTATCGAGTTTGGGCTTTTTTTTTGTTGGGTAAAATCATCCAATGACATCTCCCGCCCTTGGGCGGAGCGGGGATAGTGTCAGACTCTTACTGACTTATTAGATGCGCCTTGACTATACATTTCTTATGATGACAAGGACCTGTTGCTAGAACTGGGAGCTGGCTGATGGAATTTTGGAAAGCCTATTAATAAACCCATCCAGTTTGGGCTCATTAGATTCGTCTTGACCAGTTCTATACATTTCATATTCATGGCAAGGATTGTCAAAGGTTCTTTAAAATTTTAAATTTTATAATTATTCTTAATTATAGAATACAAATTGTTCCTTAAGTAGTTACTTTTACTGAAGTGATTAGCTTTACTTGTTTATCAATACAAGTGTTATTATCATTTCAACGGCCGGTCTTGCGTCTCGCTTTTATTGAATTTGATTGAGGATTGGTAGCTGGCCCGCGTGTTGCGGGTTCGATTTCCGCACGAAATAATTGTATAATTTACAGATATTTGTTTCGGGTCAGGGTGTCTTGTGTATATGAGTTTCTGTATTTGTGAACGCACTCATAATGCCGTTGACGCGGCCTTGCGGACGGCGACCCATGGGTAGCTTGCTTGTCCGATCGTCCGGTAACTGACCTCGCGCGCCTCAAGGCGCTGTCAGCAAACCGTAGAGGCCCAGCCTGCTAGCTGCAGGCAGGGTCGAAGCCTACTGGGATCAAGGATCGCTTTCCGAAAGAAGGCTCAGCCCCGGTATGATAGGCAACGAAGGAACGGGGTGGGTTTTTAGTCATTAAGAGTCTAACACTATTTCCCGCTCCGCCCAAGGGCGGGATTTGTCATTGGATGTTTTTACCTACCATAAAAAAGGTACTCATAATACAATATTAATTCCTAGCTGTTTTGAACCTGCGTCATGCGGAAAGAGAAGACGCCGTGTGGTCTGTCCAGCCACGCCTCAAAGAGGGGACTTAGCCATAATTATGGCTTGCCCAGCACTGGGTTGCGATAATCGCTGTCGCGGTTTTACCATGAGATCCCGTCGGAATTCTGTCTATTTCGCCCCTGTGTTACATCTCTACGCGTAGATTGTGCATGTGTGCAAGAACTGTTGCCTCCAGATCCCATGGTGGCAGGCCAGCAAGGAGGCTCGCTGCTTCAATCCAAAATCCGTATGGCCCTGACTCTTTGGCAAGCGTTCGGCTGGGCTGCCGGTCGATTTCGCAGGGGCAATTTTTTTAAATAAAATAAATGTAGGTAAGTATAATTAACTTATAAAAGTAACATACAAGCGACTTGCATATCATTTCTCGAAAAGTAGGAAGTAAACCTTTATTATGATTACATTAATATAAGGACTACTAGATTATAATACGCTGTGATGACTTGACTGCTTACAATGCCACAGAAAAAGATAAGTCTAAAATCTGTAAAAGACGCAATAAAACATTATAATGTTAGAGTAGATACCTTCATGTCAATAGTAAAACGATTTTTAAGAGATAAGACTGCAAATTAATTCATTTTTAGGGTTCCGTATCCAAAGGATAAAACGGAACAATATTGCTATCACTCCGCTGTCCATCTTTCTGTCACCAGGCTGTAACTCATGAACCGTATAGCTAGGCAGTTGATCTCAGATAATTAATGATTAATATCAAAGACTAAAAACAGAAAAAATATATATTTAAGTAGGGTTTCCTTACAAGAAACGCGATATTTTACCGTTTTTTTGCTACAGACATTACGGAACCCTTCGTGCATGATTCCGACTTGCACTTGGCCAGTTTTTATCTAATGTAGAGAAACTCTGTATATTTTATTGTGTTTGTGAATGTTTGTTAATTTATATTTCTATACGTGGATTGAATTTTAATTGCCAAAGAGTTACATATTACACTATTTTTAAATGGTGTAATGTGATGTCTTTACTAACAATAACGAATTTCTCACCGAACTATAATAACTATTTTTATTGTTAATCTTGCAATGAAAATAATCATTGAACAAATAGAAGCCATGTTATTGTCTTTATCTTTACAATTGTTTAGTTTTTATTTACATAACTCTTGTATTTACTATCTCCCAAGTTATAAAGCCTTCTGAGTTATAAACGGCAGCGTCATAAAAATACCTCATGATACACATAATATCATTCATCCTAATTGTTGTGAAATGGCTGCAAAATAGTTGTTGCATCCTATATCCACCATGTGCGTGTTTCCAGCATATGATAACATATGGCTCTGAAACGTAGTCGCTTACAATGGGCCTCATCAGAAGACTTAAAGTCATTCACAGGGCAATGGATAGGGCTATGCTCGGAGTTTCCTTGCGTGATCGAATCAGGAATGAAGATAATGATGATGATATCCATCATAAGGAGTATTTAACTGCAGCCAACTTAGGTTAGTAGGTTAATAGTAGGTACAATCGGCGTGCAGAGAAATCAACTTTTTGACTTTTTATGTATTCAATGACCCTACACATGATTGTATTTTAATAAACTTATTTTTTTTTTGTATTTTTTTATTGTGTAGGTATTAAAATCTTAAGAGGAGTCTTCCTTCCTCACGCGTCTATCGTCAACGTCGAGCATGGTTTAAACGCTTGTTGCTTCAAATGAAAAAATTGATGACGGATGATTTACCACCTTAAAAAAATCATTATAAATAAACACTATAGAATTTTTCGAAAGTATTACCGCAGACCACTCAAAAACAACTGAAAAAATAGGGGTGGGTTTTTTTTCGGTGGGTAAAAGTTATCCAATGACACCTTCACCACCTTAAGCAGAGCAAGAGATAGTGTCAAACTTTTACTGACTAAAAACACCCACCCCGTTCTTTCTTTGACTTTGTACCAAAGCCGAGCCTTCCTTTCAGAAGTAAACCCTTGACCCAGTAGGCTTCGACCCTGTTAGCTGGCAGGCTGGGCCCCTACGGTTGGCTGACAAATTGAGGCGCGCGGGGAGAATTATAATAAAATTAATAACATTTTGACTCTCTCTCGCTCCATTTAGAGCGGGAGATGAAGATTGATTCCCATAAAAAAAAATCTTTCAATTGACTTAACCCTTGCTGACTACCTATTAATAATAATAATATTCCACAACTTTCACACAACGCCATCTAGTTCCAAATCAAGCAGACCTTGTGCTATGAGTACTAGACAACTAATAAGAATACAGTATACTTATAATTGTAAATACATAAAATAAGTGCCGCTTTTAATGCCGAATACCAAACGTGCGAAACAATTGAATTCTACACAGTTTCCCATACAAAAACTGTTAGATATTTTTTCCCACGTATAGAATTTTAGGTTACAAATCTGCTCTTTATGATTTTTTATTACAATAATGTGTAAACCGCGTGTAAAATTTTGGTGTTTTTATTTGAGCATTATTTGCTTTATTGAAATAAATTATTTTTATATACATAAACCACTTTTCTTAAAACGGAGAAAGACATCGTGAACAAACCAGTATGTCCTAGAACCAAAACTTCGAAGACACGATGTGACATCCAGCAATATAACCTGGGCCTGCGTGGTGAATTATAGCCCATTTCCTCTCCTGGAGAGGAGGCTTGAGTGCCAGCAGTGGGAACATTGTAAGGATGATTATGCTATGAATGTTTGCATTTACACCAGTGTGCAGTTTGTTTGTAAAGGACACTCTTAAGTGATTGTCGCAAGAGTTCATTAACCTTAATCTACATCTATGGGTGGGTCAGCAATAAAAGTAACTATCTTCTACCAGCATCTTTGACCACGTGAAAATAGTTTTTCTACACAAATGTTGGACCTTCCTTGCATTCATAAAAAAATACTGTGCATTTTAGGTTGGGTGACGAATCAGTAAGTAAAGGCTGTCTTTTTTAAAAAACTAGCTTTTGCCCGCGGCTTCACTCCTGCTCTACCCAACTTAATAATTTTACGTTAATACAATGTGGCCGACTCGTGTGTACCTATAATCTTAGTTAATAATAATCTTAGTTAATTAATAATAATGAAATTAATTTTCATTTAATTATGTTATGGCTTCTACGAAATTTTTAATTATTTGTTGGCTAAAAATGCGGTACATTATGTAATTTTTTATTAAATTTTCGCTTACTTTATTAGTTTGGTAGCACTATGAGCGTGACAATAAAAATAATATAAATGAATACAATACGACAGTTTTTTAGATAACCCAATGGAAAAAGAAATCAGAATCTGAGAATCTCGTGGGTTCATTGGTTTATTGATTTGTTACCCAAAACGTTATTTTATAAAAAAACTTTCGTTTTTCAATTTACTTTAGGACATTTAAATACAATTTCTTAAGTTAATACAGCAGGGTTTTAAGAACATTTCAAAATCAAATAGCAACTCTTTAACTAAAATATGGACAAAACAAAAATCGCAGCAAAAATTAACCTCAAATTTAATGTGATCAAATTCGATTTATTCCAAAAACTTTGAATATATCGAATTTACAACAACATATCTATTTTCATTTATAGAGATAGCACACTAGACAATTTTCGCACGTAAGAAAGATCATATTTATAAAAATATTTATATTGTCAAAACATGCATAAGTTCCGACACAGTACGCGTAAACAAAAAATCAAAACTGTAATATCAACAAAAAACTAAACTGGCTGTTTTGCAAATACCTGCCTCAGCAAGGTTGACATTCAATTCTGTTCAAACACAACAACACCTTTCTTCACGTATGTACATTTGTAAATTATAAAAATAATAATAAATATAATAATGTATGTATTAACTTTACAAACGCAGCAATTACAGTGCTAATAATAATAATGACATTTGTAACAAACGATTAGAAATAATTAAAATATAATTATAACTTTTATAATAAGATTCCGAAAAAAAAAAACAAAATTTAAAAATATTACTGTAACTATCGTAAAGATTTATTCTTACGAAACATACGGTCTTATTTAAAGAAAAATATTATTTGGTGTATTTATTGCATAATTAAATAATTTAAATTTTATTAAATTAATTTATTTGCAGATATTAATAATATTATGATGTGCATTTTTGCAAGTAAATTAAAATGTGAAATTAAAAACTGGATACTGTTGCAGTAATTTAAATAACACTTTCGTTTTTAACTGTTTCACTGAAAGTTTACATTAATTAATTACTACACCACGTTTAACTGGCAATCAACTGCACAGACATTATCAATTACGTGCAATTATTGCAAACATTGACACCTTTTCACTCTCACTGTATATTTATTAATTAAAATAGTAAATAAAAAAAACTTACAAATTTCAGCCAAAAAATCCAATGTTCCAATTTACTTTTCAATGTTTCGTTTCCCATTCAGTAATTGTGTTTACTTTAGACGCGAACATAAAGTAAGTCAAGTAAAGTTACTGACAGGCAAGCGACTGTGCGCTTGCTACTCGACTAGCACGAGAATCGGCGCGAACGCAGCTTCTCTGTGTCGAGACCACAGATTATGACGTTTACATGCAGATGTCATATAGATAGAAAGGTGACTGGCTGTGTTGAGATGCGCTTTGATTTGTCTTTGTTTAATTAATTAGATGTGGTAATTAACTGCTAGAGAGTTTGTGTAGATTTTTTTTAGTATTATTAAAATAAAATCATAAGGAGGAAAAATGTAGATTGCTTGTCTTGATGTACATTTTTGCTGTAGTAATTTAGCCAAGGAATATTGAAATACTCGTACAAAGACAAATCACACTAATATTATAGAGGCGAAAATTGGTGTGTGTGTGTGTGTGTCCATGTTTGTTACTTCTTCATGCTCAAACGTCCAGACGTTTGAGCAGGAAGAAGTAATGAAACTTAGTTCATGGATAGAGCATGTCCTGGGATCTTTCTTTTTATACCGCGAGTATATTCCCTTGACATTACTTTCTATTATCACGCGGGCGAAGCCGCTGGAAGCAGCCAGTTTCAAATATTTAGTATCTACACCAATTTCCTACAAGGAACTGGAGTTACCGGTTCCTTGAAATAAAATCAAGCCCTTAAAAATCCTCAAATGCATATCAAATACGCCAAGCTCACTTTCCGAGCATTATTATTCTCAGCTGAACGTCGAATAACGCAACTTATTTCGGTGCGTTTCGACGATTAAAAAAAAACGGTGTTTTGTAATGTCTAAAAAATAACGCTTACTATAAACACAGAGTTAAATTCAGAAGCTTACATTTTGTATGTAAAGAGTAGGCACAGCATGTAGAATCCCTTCTGTTAAATGATCTTTGATCTACAATACCTTACAATTACCGGCACCTGCACAGCAGTGCACGTGCTTCTCTTGTATATTAATTGATACAAAACGTAAGAACAGGTGACTCGCATTATTTTATGAGTCCAATACTTTCGATTTTATACTAACTTCCTTATGCAACAAGGGCGAAGGAACCATTGTTCATATTACAGACCAATTTTTCCTGAGTGTTGGTTATGATTTGACTAAATAATTATATTTATTTGTACGTTCATTGACTTGAATCTACTACAGTCATCATCATTTCACCCAAAAGACGTCCACTGTTGGACATAGGCCTCCCCCAAGTGTCGAACGAACGAACGACGAGACGCGTAGAAGCGTCTCGTATCCATCGGATTCCCGCGACTTTCATTAGGTCATTGGTGCACTTGTGGGAGGCCTTCCAACGCTGAGTATTTTGATTCGCCGTCCTCACTCCAGAACCATTCGGCTCCATCTACTATCTGAGTACTCGTCTATGAGTTTGTATTCAATGTGGTGTACGAAACCAGTGGTGATATGGGCGATCACCAGATGGAACCTTATTATTATCAAATGGGTGTTATGTTTGGTCATCACACTTTTATAAACGCGATAAGTTTCTGAGTGTTTGTGTTTGTTTGTGTTTATTTGTTAGTTCTTCATGTTCAAACGGTTGAAAGGATTTTGATGATACATAGGGTTGGAATATGTCCTGGAACAGTAAATATTTTTGTATCGGAAGTATCTTCTTTTAGAACCCTGGTAGCAGCTAGTCATACTTATAATCAAACATAAATATATATATATCACACTTAAAATTATAATGACGAAAGTTGTGAGCGTGTGTTTTTTGTTACTTCTTTATCCTCAAACGGATAAACAGATTTGGATGAAATTTAGCACAAGGGCAGAACATGTCCTGAATTGGGACACAGGAAACTATTTAGATTATAAACTAGAAAAATATTCCCGGGGCATACTTTACTACTTATCTAATTAAGATTTACATAAGCACACCACTCCAATACCGATATTTGAATTATGTTCTCTTCCAAATATAACCTGGAATATAATATTTGAAGAAATGGAAATGTAAAACGGTTGGATCATATTTCCCGAGGGATTGGCATACTGATATAACCCGAAGGGAAAAAACGACAGTATATGAGATGAAGGTTGTAAATGCAATTTAATTTTGACAAGAGAGTGCTTTATGTCATGCATGTGGTGTTATGTAGCTTTTGTATCAAATATATTCAACATGTACTTAACATAATAAACGCGTATCCTGAAAGTGGTGTATTCAGAATTATTGGGTACTGAATAGACACCGTTAAATTTTGGTCGTTATAATCCCGCGAATGGTCGATTCGGTACATGAAACCTCTATCGATTTGTAAAGATAAAAATGAAAAATAAAGTACTTTTTTTTTCAAACTCGCATTAATTCACGCATAAAAGAAATTAATTTCTTTAAGTAAACGAGTCAATGATCTTGTAGGTAGCTGCCGGTCGTTGCGTACTAGCTATCTACACCCTTTTTATTTTTTAAATTTTATCTTTACAAATCTGTTTTTCTTCTAAAACTCGAGTTAACATACGCTTAGAATAACTCAAATTTAAAAAAAATCATTGTTTTTTAATTTTATCTTTACAAATCGATAGTGTTTTATGTACCGAGTCGACCCTCCACGGGATTAAAATGACCAAAATTTAATGGTGTATAGGACGAAGACAGAAACTATTTTTTTTTTTTATTTTAAACTAATTTTTACGATTTAGAATATGATGTGGACTACATAATTGTAATAAATGAATGTTTTTAGTGTGTATTTGTGTCACTCAAGTCAATATTTATAATTATTTCTTAAAAAGCCCTACCTATGTGCATTTAAGCGAAATTTCAATGCTTGAATTATAATTTGTAACCTAATTTTTTAATTGGGATATTTATGGGTGTACTTTATGTCACATGCTGTATGATGAATAGTAAAATCCATGTTAATCCTAATCTATAAAGAACTTAATACATTATTGTTACAGTTACTCAGCCTGTACTTGCTCTTGTCCCACGGTCGCGCAAAAGCTGCCCTCCAATAATTCTTTCTCTTTTTGCCAATTCATAGGGAAGGTATCTTAGTCGTTCCGTTAATATGAACATAATAATACTATATTATAATTTATCAAGAGATACCACTTTATTAGTTCATTCTGAACATCGAGGAGTGTTGAATTTGGTATCTATAAGTCAACATTCAACAATTTTTGTTTTTGTATATTGCGAAACCTGAATATAGTTTGTTCAGAATCAGTATCTGAATCGATTCCAATAATTTTTACACCATGTTATTTTTTCTTAATATTTAAGAAGGACACAAGTTGGATACCACCGACACTAAGTACAGCACAGGTCACTGCAGGTTATTGTGGGCATGAGGAGCCAGCGCACAGGTGGGTACGGGAGCAAAACAACCCCTCGGTTTCCCGGATAACCCGGTAACCATGCAAAACAAGCTTATAACGTTGTGATTTTTCATGATACAGTTATGAATTCATTATAATAATAATATAATAAAGTACTAAAAATAAGAAAATATATAATAAAAACAAATTATATTACGATCACATTAGACCTCTGGGAGACCACTTAGTCTTAGAAATTACATTGAAGATTTTAGAACAAGGGTAAACACCCTTGTTCTAAAATCTTCAATGTAATTTCTAAAACACTTTGAATCCCTCGGGAGATTCCGCCATTTTCCGACCAATGACATGGGCCATTGACTGGTCATATGTGACTTTTGAGCAAGTACGTTCCTACCCAGTGCACTTGCATATTGATAGTTCTGAAATTGGATTTGCAGGTATTCGGTCTCTGAGGAAATCTGATAAAGCAAGCATATAGATTTGCTGCCAAGTCGATTGTTTTTGAAAATGATTTTGCTCGGTTTTATGCATTCAACAAGTGTCATTTCAGACACTCACTTATCAGAGAGTATAGCTAAATATTAACTGAAATGATACTGGTACTCTACTCTTCTCCCTTCTTCTTCCTCTGGTGGTCTTCTGGTGTCGCTTTCTCTAGAAAGGGATATTGATATCATGTAATTCAAAGGGCAACTGAAAGACGCAAGTGGGTTTTAGTCAGTAAAAGTCTAATACGCCCCAGAATGAGAGAAATCATTGAATAATTTCCCGCCACAATAAAAAAGAAACAAAGTCATTTCATTTTTCTTTAGAAAACCTGTTATGTAATAGATACATTCTAATATTCTTCAGTGTAAACGTATCAACTCTACCTTCTCACCAAACTTCGGTGAGGTATTCAACACTACAATAAAATTCTCAGCAGTAGTTTACCAAGATTGCGCCGATTCAAACGATTCCACATCACATTGTCAATAAGAAGCAATTTGTCAATAATTAAAACAGCCACTGAACTTAACTCGAAGAAATCCTGCCAAACTCTTTATGGATTAGGTCCACAGATTAAACCACTTTATTGATCTGTGAACACAGTTCATCAACTTTCAGGCTAAGAAATACACTGATTTACAACTAGATGGCGCTGAGTCAAGTTACTCGGTTTACAAGTTTCTTTGCGTTCTTCCTAATAGACGTTATTCTACCAGTTTGTAGTGTCACCTACCCGATCCAGTTATAAATCTAAACCGGGGAGGTATGAAAATGCATACCAGGGCCCTGGAACCAAGGCAAAGGAGGAACGGAGTAGGTTTTTAGTCAGTAAGAGTCTGACACTATCTCCCGCTCCGCCCAAGGGCGGGGGATGTCATTGAATGATTTTACATACACTAAAAAAAAACCAAGGAACTCACTCTAGCGTACTCAAAAATGACAAAATAAAAAAAAATATATTTTATTTAGAATCAATCAGTTGCTACAGGCGAATGGTCATGTTTAGGGTATACGACTTTCTTCTCTCCATCCACAGCTCGTTTCTTCAGGGGTCCATGTTTCCAGTCCTTAGGGTAGCCATATTTCTCCACATCATCCCACCATTGAGGCTCGCCGGAACCCCAAATAAGATAAACAATATTGGTGCCTACTAATACTGCGAATACGGTCCAGAACGCTATACGCCATTGTCCGATTGTTTGCTGAAAAATTAATAGATAAATAAATATAAAATATATTAAGGCTTGTTATAATTTAAAAAATCTCAGAGATTTAAGAAATAGCATAACTGCGAAGTAAATTGTACATTTTTTGCTTCTTTGTTTTTTTTTTTTTCTATTTCGTGTTACCTATAATTTGTGTTATGCCCTGTGTTGTACCAAATAAATTCTTTTTCTTTCTTTCTAGATCTCATTTGATTCTTATTTTAATGAAACGCTGTTCCTCACTTGAATGTAGACCGTACACCTGTATAATGGTTTTTTTTATTTTTTTTTCGGGTAGGTAAAATCATCCAATGACAAATCCCGCCCTTGGGTGGGGCGGGAAATAGTGTCAGACTTTTACTGACTAAAAACCTACCTTTCCGTTCCTTGCCTTTATCCTGGGGCCTGTGGTGACAGTCTCACATAACCTTTGGCCCCTGTAGGCTTCGGCCCTGCTGGACCCCTACAGTTTGCTGACAACTCCTTGAGGCGCGCGGGAACGGTGCGCGCCGTAGACGACCTGAGCTCGGACCGGTCTGTTACCGGACGGACGGACAGCGAGCTACCCATTGCCCACCGTCCGCGAGCTCGCGCTTACGGTGGCCGGAAATTGGGGTCGGAAACCCGGCGGGGTTTTTACATACATTTTAACACCCATACACAAAACATCCAGACCAGGAACGACTATCTGTAGTGTATAAAAATATTTGTTCTACACGGAAGTCGAACTTATATTAAGGAAGACACGATATTCATGAAAAAAATATGTCAAAAAAAATCTGTCCATTCTTCGCCTGAGTTAATTTATTCCGACATTTGCAGGTTCAGTCAAGCGTTGCGCCCTTCCCTAACTCTTTATGAAAAAAAAATACAAAAGCCCATTTTTTTACTACTTTTTTGTACGGTGCCATCATGTAAACTGTCTGCGATTTACGGAAAACTATTACGTAAAATAATTTATGTAGGTACTTCAAATTTCTTCCTATCGGCCCTATAATATTACATTGATATAAACTTAATATAAACAGTCATATATTTAAACACATACACTCTTCCATTCCACTCAAATCAGCGGCAAATACCGCGGAAAAAAAAATATTTTGACAGAAGCTTCTTTCAAAAGTAGTTTTAAAAGACGCTTTTTTAAATATTGTCAATAAAAAATAAGCTAAATCTGTTATAATTAAGGGCCGGTTCTAGTCATCGTTTTTTTGTATGAACTTCGCTCGGGACTATGTTGAATTCGCGGCCCCAAAACAGCGGTTTTATTTTTATATAAAAAAAAAAACAATAACTATTCAAGATTTTAGTTTTTGCGAAGCGCTTTTTAATAACATGCTTTATATTTGTTGTAACTTTCAAATATTTCCGTAACGTCATTTCGTAGATAAATAAAAAACGTTTGAAATTGTAAATTAGAGTCAGATTCACGATTTTTTTTTTATCAAGCCAACTAATTTATATCATGTTTTCATTTTTGCCAAGCGCTTGGTCATATAGACAATTTTAATAAAATAAGTTTTCATGGTGTTTTCTTCTATATTTGTGGATTTCCAGAGGTTTAAAAAAGTTCGAAATGAGTAGAACCTGGCCTTAAGAGAAATAGAGTAGAGGTTGAGTCAAGTTAACGGAATAATCTAGAATATGAGTGTAAGTTTCTGAATTAAAGTAGATTCAGAATTTTACATCCAAAGTAAATATAGAATACTTACATCCGGAGTCAACAATCCAACCAGATACGGTGTAATAATGCCAGATATTGCAGCAAGGCCATTGACGAACGCGGAACAGGTTCCAGCGTAGTTGGGTGCGATGTCCATGGCATTGATCTTGACACTACTGTAGAAGCCTCCCATGAACGCCATCGAGGCTATGAACAGGCCGACGGCCTCAGCCCGGTTGCAACCGGAGTACGAGGCCAGAATTATAAAGAGAGCCGGTATTGACGATGCTGTGAATCGAAAAAACGACATTATTGATAAATTGAAAAGTACTAATATTTAATTACAGACATTAGTTCGTGCTGTCATTACAAGTTATTGATAAAATTACATGATAATAACGTTCAAATTGAGAATTTAAAGAGAAAAAATATTGTAAATTATGCTAATGTAAGTCGATATTGTTCATAAATCACAGACAATGTGCTAATAATGTTAAAAATACTTTGTAAATAGAACAAATAACCATGATTCAATACGACAATAAATATTAGCCTTGTAATATCTCAGAAGCATTGAAAAGAGCAATTAATAAGGTAGTAAAAAGAATAGATGCTATTGTTTACCAATAGTCTGTTGCAAAATGAAAATAATTTCAAAACAAGAGCTTGTGCCATATTTGTTTATTTATGTACTGGCTCTCTAACAGCATTACATACAAGATTATTACGTAAAACAATATAAAAATCTGGACACTGGTATGCACGCCTATTATATAATAGGTATGCTCAATTTACACAATGGTTTGAAAAAGGTATGGTATGAGATAAATTAGTGATTATTAAGTACTGAAAAATTAAACAAACAAAATGGAAAAAAAAACATAAATAAAATAAATAAAAATAGAAAGCAAACTAAAAAGAAAAATGATTAATTTAAAAAAAAGAAGATCATCATATCATCATCATATCAGCCGTCTTTGTCCACTGTTGGACATAGGCCTCCCCCAAGTGTCGCCATAATGAACAGTCCTGTGCATCTCGCATCCATTGGATTCCCGCAACTCTAGCCAGCATTATTCCAACACTGCGTCTTCCGGTACTCCAGAACCTCTCGGCCCTAACGGTCATCTGTTTCGTCAATAACCAGTGCGTGTTGCCAGTGATGACTTATGGCTCTGAAACGTGGTCGCTCACAATGGGCCTCATCAGAAGGCTTAAAGTCACCCAAAAGGTAATGGAAAGGGCTATGCTCGGTGTTTCCTTGCGTGATCGAATCAGAAATAAAGATATCCGCAGGAGAACCAAAGTAGCCGATATAGCACAAAGAATCGCCAAACTTAAGGGGCAGTGGGCAGGGCACATTGCTCGCAGATAGAGTATATAATATTAAAATAATATACAATTAACATTAATTGGGAGGTCTACACAAGTTTGTACCTCTGAGATTTTTTTTTATTTTTTTTTTATGGTAGGTAAAATCATCCAATGGCAAATCCCACCCTTGGGTGTGGCGGGAAATAGTGTCAGACTTACTGACTAAAAACCTACCCTGTTCCATTCATTGCCTTCGTCCCAGGGCCCCGGGTGACATTTTCACATAACCTTTGGGCCCAGTAGGCTGCAGTCCTGCTGGGCCCCTACAGTTTCCTGACAACTTCTTGAGGCGCGCGGGAACAGTGCGCGCCGTAAACGACTTTGTACCTCTGAGACTACTTTCCTAAACTTGTTGAGTGAGACACCGCGTATATCGATTTCTGGTGATTTATTTATGGTAGCTTAGTTGATACTTACAAACAGTGGTATAAATTTTCCTGCCAGTACCAATACTGTGCCATTTCTTCTTAACGCATAAGTCGCATAAACTTGCGAAGATGAAGGAGAAAACATACATGGCTATGTAAGGCAAAGCTGACATGAGACCCGTTTCTTTAATATTAAACTTCAAGACATCACTGAAATATTTAGGAAGATCTGTGATCATTGTGAAGTATCCCCAATCGTGCCCAACCTGTGAAATGTAAAGAAGAAATGCTTGAGGTAATAACGTGAAGTAAAAAGAAACCATTAGTTGATTCGTAATCAAAAAGATTTTGCTAATTTTCACATCGGGAATAAATCTTTCGTTCATCATTTTGAGTATATTTCTCAACTTCATTTGTATTTTTAGAAACTTAAACTTTTTTTGAAGTTACTCCAATATAGGCATGACTCCTGTATCGTGAGTACATTGGTCAAAAACATTTAAAACCACATACAAAAAACACCCAGATCTGTAAAAGCAATATGTAGGTCATAAAAATGTTTACTTCGTGGGGTAATCGAACTTGCAATACATGATACAGTAGCTAATCACTAAATCACTGAGCTAACAGTGTCGTCAGAAAAAAGTCAAGAAAATATGAAAAAATAATCTAAGATGTGGTTCAAAATTATAAAAAAAAAATATCTCTTATGTCGAGTCGGGCGTGCTCTAGACTCACATATGTATTAATTTTAGTGACGATTATCAAAACTCTTAAATGTTTGTGACGTCCAATTTGTTATGTATTGATAATAATTATAATCGATATTGCTTATAATATACTCCCATATATCGATTAAAAAATAGTGTTCAAATATCGACTATTTCCAATACCAACAATTTTATTGCCTTTCAATATACATTCGATAACTGTAATAGAAATACATACGGCTGCCAATACAAGGACCCACAAAGGCGCCGATCGTAGCAAAGCTTTGAATGGGACTGGATCCAACTTCTTGTGTAAACCAGAAGCTATTATATTTTTGTTTAAATATTCTTTCTCTTCATCAGATATATACGGATGTGAGTTTGGTGTACTGTAGCATAGGAGGACCTGAAAAGAAAAAAAGTATTTAAAATAATAAATATTTTTCAATATACTTGCTCGAAAACCCGCTCTTTTCCCATCGCTCGTAGACACGTAATGACTATTTTCCGCACTTATGCAGAAAAGTGCGCGTGCTCACCCCCTCCATAGTTGTTTTAGTAATAAAATTGTTTATCTTATCAGGCTGGGCGCTCGTCGACCCTCACGAAGTACGGGTCAACCCCCACGAGTCGTTCGTGTATTGAAAAAACGTCGTTTGTCACACGTGTGACACTCGCCTACGGCAATGGCAAACTTTCTGCACTTGTATTAAAATGTACTATTCTGCACTTATTGACTAATATTATGATACTCTTTAACAACATCTATACATTCAACCTTAAAAATTGGGACTTCTAATTGATATGTTCAATTGTTGATAAAATGTTGATTTTCAGTTGCATCTTGCTAAGTTGGAAATCGTTCCCAATATAGGAAAGGCAAAAGGCCAGACAGAAGATGGTGTTGTACAAAATTTTGATATCATTAACATACAGACTGTTATGACTCTAATCCATTATGTATTCTTACGTAGAATCACCTAAAGTTCAGATGTTACTCGAAATATTCCACCCACATCAGCGAATCATATATTCATGTCACATTTTACTACGTTCATAAATTTTGTCATAAATATAAAATATGTTCAATAAACTTTACCCAGAATAAGAACCATATAATTCCTAGTCCGCCAAAACAATAAAATACGTTTGCCCAGTCTCCACCATCCGCTAACAGTAGACCAGAAATGTACGGCCCAAAAATGTTTCCAACTTGTGCTCCTCCAAATATCATTGCGCCGAATCTGGACCTTTCTGATGGAGGCACCCATCTCGCCAGAAGAAGGACAAATGCAGGCGTCACTGGACCCTGTAAGAATTTGCCGATTTAGTTTCTATTTTTTTCCACAACTTTCTTACAACGCCACCCAGACCCAAACTAAGCAGAGCTTGTGCTATAAGTACTAGTTAATTTATAAACATACTAAATATATTTCTAAATACATATATATATTATAGACAAATTACAACCAGACACAGAGCAAATGATCATGCTCATTACACAAACATTTGTCTTGGGTGTTATTCGAACACACGACTTCTGGCATAGCAGTCTGGGCTACTAATTACTACTCTACTGTCTACTACTAACTACTCGTTAAATTGCTTATTTAATTCTGATTACATTATCCAAGTAACAAGAGGAAAATATATTAAAACTTAATTTAATTGACAGTAGCTGATATTTATTAATGACGTTATAAAGGTCAAGGTTTTCTATGAACCAGTTAACATAAATCATAAATATCAACGAACAAATTGTAGTTCGGTATACTAAAACAAAAACCACGTACAGACGTACCTCTCCAAAGCCTTCAATGACTCTAATGATGAAGAGACCGATTGCTCCACCGACCGTCACAGCCCACGGAGTAAGCACAGTCGCCACAGAGGTCAGCAGAAGTCCGCCGCCTACGGTCCATTTACCTCCAAATTTCTCAGCTAACAAACCTCCAGGTAAATGTGTGAGAACATAACCATAATAAAAGGCACTCAACAGAAATCCTTGTGTTGCTTCATCCCAGTCATATCGCTCACGACCCTGATAAAATATTTTTACCTATTACTGAATAAATTCTTAATCTTTTTAAATAATTTTGTGGCAATAAAGGAAGCTACCTCTCGTCCTTATTTGCTGAAGTTATCGTAGCACAAGATGGAAGAAGAAATGATAAGTGAAGAGATATTTTAAGCAATATTATGATAGTTAAATAAGCAGTTTATTGCTCGGGATTTATGAGATTTTTGTTGGTCGTTCCTACATAAAATCTGTGTTATTAATACTGTTTTGAACGTGGTTTTGATAAGAAAGCACACATAAAAAGTTTGACCAATGAGTAATTTAGTACTTATATTATATCTGTAGATTTCTTTTATGTATACTTCTCATATATGTACATGCCCCAAATTATAGCATCACACATGAACGTAACTTTCCAAATACGCATCACAATACTCACAGGCGCTCAGACCTGACTGACTCTTTCACTGACCGGGAAGTATTCAAAATAGTAAAACATGACTTCATGGGGCCAGGTAAGTACTGTCATCATAGTACGGGAATGAATGGAAGGATTCTTGTGTTCAGTTGTTTTTAGAAATTTTGTCATGTTGACGAATCAGGAAAGTTACCAATCTTTAGTTGGTCTCAAAGTCTATTGAAACTCAGTACTACGCCAAGTCAGTTGAAACTTAAAGTGAACTGGAAGGTGGTCAAACGTGAGCCTATCTTTAGGAAATATAAACATTGATATGCGGTCGATCATATTACAGCTACTTAGAACCGTAATTTTTCGTACGAAATGTTTCGTACCACATATGGTTGAAGGAGAAGAAAGAAGAAGTTCAGAAGTAGTCTATTATTAAAAAAACTATTATTATAGTTACACTTACCGTAAATACAACTGAAACTGTATTATTGGAAGTGTTATTATTGTTAATGTCATTAGCCGGATCAGGACAAGTTTCCCCAATGATGTGTTCTCCGGGTTCCACATGGAGAACCATTTGTGTGATTGTCATACTGAGACAGACTCTCATGGTGAAGGAGTTTCCCAAAGCGAACAGTCCCAGGATGCCCAGGACATACCGCTGGGGTATGATCATCACTGAAAATGAGAAAAAAAATAAGATACTTACTTTTAAAAAAAAGATAGAACACGTAAGCCCACATTTGGAATTACTCCTGTATGATTGGTGCGTTCAAAAACATGTAAACTTATATACACAAGACACCGAGGCCCGGAACAGCAATCTGTAGGTCAAACGAATATTTGTTCCGTGCGGGAATCGAATGCGCGATATGCAGTGCAGCGGTCGGTTATTCAACCACCAGACCAATCGTGACGTCAATCAAAAAATTCTACTTTAGCATGAGTAAGCAATTATTTTGAATGGGAACCCACAATCAAATTACGTTGTTGGTGGAATCATATTACGTATTATCTACAACAAACCAATTAACATTCAATATTAAAGTTCATAAGCATAATTAATTCGTAAAAAGTTGGCAGTAGTATCATCATTAATTATAGCGTTAATGATTCCCAATTATTATCTGTTTGCACTAATTACACTGAGCAACAACGGTTTTCCCACCTAAGCGATTTATATTGTTTTTGTTAGTTATCCTATACCTAACCACAAAAATAATAATACTTATATTTGTTTAGCTCCCGTTATCGAAATAAATGACTTGCGAGAATTCTCCATATTTACATTTTGTTCATTGCGATAGTTACATTTCAGCAACCTCTATTGAAACAAGTTCAGTCGTGTTCGAAGCGCGATACAGTGAGGTACCAAAATGTCACGCAGCTGCGTAAATTGTCCAGATAAGTTCTGTTATGTGTGGAAAATTTACACCAGATAGCCAAAAAAAGTCTTTTACGCCGTATATTGAAGAGTGTTATTTTAACTATTTTAAAATTAGAGTTGCCAATCTAGATAAATCGTGGGTGCCGCATGTCTGCTGTACAACGTGCTACAAAAACCTGACCGATTGGTCTCATAAAAAAATTGCAAAACTACCCTTTACGAGACTGGTCATTTGGCGTGAACAAAAAGATCACATTACTGACTGCTATTTTTGTCTCACTGATCTCAAAGGGCAAAACAGGAAAAAGAAACATACTCTAAAGTATCCCGACGTGAGTTCTGTGGACAAACCAGTTTACTGTCATGAGGATTTGCCAGCGCATTCATCACTAGACAATGAGACATCATCAGACAGCCCGGAAGTTTCGCCCCCTGATCCAGAGTTTCATGAGCCTTCTACTAGCAATGCTCCAGTGTTAGTGAGCCAAGAGCGACTCGATGATCTATCCAGGGATCTAAATCTACCGAAAGAAAAGGCCGAACTTTTAGGATCACGACTTAAACAGTGGAATTTGCTCGAACCCGGAGTCGTCATATGTAAATATCGCAAACGTCACAGTTTTGTTGTTGATTGTTTTTCGAAAGAGGAAGGCCTAGTATTTTGTAATGATGTTAACGGCCTGTTGGTTAAATTAGGCCATGAGCATGTTCCTTCCGAATGGCGACTTTTCATCGACTCCTCTAAGACTAGTTTAAAAGCCGTGCTTCTAGTTAAGGCCATGGATAAAAATGGTCCTGGGTTTCAATACTTGAAAAAAAAATTTCCTTCTCTTAGCGATGCCAAGATAAAAGAAGGCATATTTGTTGGACCCGACGTAAGGAAACTCATGAAAGATCCCGAGTTTCTGGCAGCATTAAACGACGTTGAAAAACAAGCCTGGTTGTCCTTTGTAGAAGTGACCGAAAATTTTCTCGGCAATCATAAATCTCCGCAGTATGTAAATATCGTCAAAACCATGTTACAAGCTTATCAAAGAATGGGATGCAATATGTCCTTAAAAATACACTTTTTGCAATCACATCTTGATTCTTTTCCACAAAATATGGGAGCCGTAAGTGACGAGCACGGAGAGCGGTTCCATCAAGACATCGCATCATTTGAAAAACGCTACCACGGCAAATGCGAACCCTCTATGCTTGCAGATCATTGTTGGTCCATCGTTAGAGAAACCCCAGAGTCGTCCTACACTAGAAAATCCAAAAGATCTAAGCAATCGGAACCTTTTCAACCATTATAAATATTATAATTTGTAAATATTCGTTCTTTTTTTTAACAATCATAAATATTAATTAAAAAAAAAAACAAGAGCTAACTCCGACTTTTTATTTACCGTGCGTATATACCTTGGCTACGAAGATTTAAAAAATATACGCTTTCCCTAGGTGGGAGAAAAAAGTTATTATTTTGTTGCTCAGTGTTATCTGAGTATATTTATATATTTTTTTTTTTTCACTGGAGTCTATTATAAAACTAAATTGTATTGGTTTATTTTTATATTATTTTTCTTTTTGTATTTGCCTTTTTCTCTTTTATTGCATTTAGCTCTATTTTTCTCCGCATCATCCAAAGGTTGACTAGTAAAAAATGCGTAAGACAATAAGTCCACCTCTGTATTTTGTGTACGCAATTTTTTTAATAAATCCTATAATATAATATATAACATATAAACCTTTATAAGTTTTTTCCTACACACATTTTTTCTTAAGTAGGTACTGACCTACCTACCGATTTAGAAAACGGGTGTTACCCATAGTCTTACCACAAAGCCGCATAGCTACCTACGGAATTTACCAGGATAATGATGACTGACGATTGTGAAGGTAGGCAGGTACTTTTCCTTTTACAGGAAATTACCAACTGTTCCATTAGGTACCTAACTATTTTAAATTTCCATTACTTAAAGTTTCCTTAAAACAAATTTCGCGAAGTAATGTTATGAGGAAGTTGTTTGTCAAGCTACGTAGAACATACGCACATATTTATGAGTATTACTTTTTATTTCTGTAAACTGGACTATAGGGAAAATACTACATTTCTTTTTATTTGGTCAATAATATCCGCAAGCTGATCAAGTGAATGATCTCAGAAAAATAACTAAAAGGTAATACCCACGACACAATCACTGCAATGTCTCTGACGCCTCTCCAGTCACTACTACAGAGACGTCATGACGTTCTAACCTTCTGCCTGATGCATCACCGGACATGACATTCACCCGCATAAAAGTAGATTTTTCCATACAAACTTTGGCCCTTCGTTTCATTCCTTTAGGGGAAGATTTATGGGCAATCCCCTCTTAATACTCGCGTACGTCATAAATGGAAATTTCAATCTCTAAGTCCCAATAGTTTCGGTTGAGCGTTAATATATCAATCAAAGAGTTTCTCGTTTTAAATATATAAAGAAATACAGAAACCAGTGAAAACGGTCTCAAATTTTGTATTCTAAATGATATGTAGTGGAAACTTCTTCTGTTTAATGCATGCTGTGGCAGCCTTTAATTTTTTTTTTATGGTAGGTAAAATCCCCGGGGTTCATTTTCACATAACCCTTGGCCCCAGTAGACTTCGGCCCTGCTGGGCCGCTACATGATTAATATCGTGCGAATTTTATCATGCATGCAGTATTACCCCGTATGTGTATCACGCCCGGTGTCCCATATGCGTATTCCACGTATTACAATAAATACTTGTATGAAAAAGACATTTTCCGGGGTTACGCGTGCGGGGCAATAGCGCATGCGTAATGAAATCTGCGCGATATTAAAACCACCCTAACTGTGATGGAATTTAAGTTATGATTATCGTCTCTAACCGTGATAGAATGCAAGTACTATCGATACAATTTATCTCATACCAATAAACTTTATGTAACCGACGTATCATACTGAATACTTGGCCAGTTGGCCTATACAAAAAATAGGTCACGTCAACATAATCCCAAAATATAATCCTTTTGGTATATCTTACTAATAAAAAAAAAGTATATGCTACGTGAAAAAGACCTTTTTTGAGAAAGAAGGAATGTTTGAATTCTAATCTTATTCTCAAACTGTCAAAGAAACTTCCAATTATCCTCAATATTTACAAGCTTTTGACAATGATTGACGATCAAGAGTCAGATCAAAGATGGCGACTTTAATTAGAACGTGAATATTCCTCAAACTCTTAAGTAGACTCTTAAGTAACCTGAAAATGTCATTTGGCATTCAAGTAGGGTTTGAGACGTTCTTAACTCAAAATACTCAATTCAGAAAGCCCTCAAGAACCAGAATGGGTCTTCAGTCTCAAATAGTGTAGATTAGTGGCTAAGCAAAACAGGCTCATTATAAGGTCCTTTTCTTTTTTTTTTAATTGGTAGGTAAATCCTTAAGCAGTTTAAACCCAGGCTCCGTTTACCGCGGCAATCAATTGTACTCATTAAGCCCTCTAAAATGTAGCTGTATGGGCACGTGTGGTGAAATACAGTTTTTGCATATTACGAGCACGGAGGAGTAAGAGATTGCATAGTTAATATTTAAATAGAAAGGATTGCAGAAAGCTGAATTCTTAAGAATATCGACCGAGTCTTCTGCCACTAGAAACAAATTAACAAAACACTAACCTTTGTTCAAAAATCGCCGCCATCCCTTCAAAGCCATATTGTCACTGTCAAACACATCCAAGACACTTCGAAAGTAAAATATAAGAAGCCACACTTCAAATTCTACTATATCACGAAATAATAATGGTTCAGATGACAGAATCGACAACATTGACCTCGTCATATGAACACTATCTGACAGATTTCTGATAAGAAACGCACTCAAGACGTCTTGGAGATAAATAAAAATTGTTAAGCTCAAGAGATAATTCACATTCTAGCGAAGAACGTCTATTTAGTTTCTATTTTCCTTTGAATTGTGTGTTAATTTTGTTGAATTATTGAGAAAAGGTCTTTGCGTTTTATATTCGCTTCCTTGTTATTACTTTTTTTTTGTAAATGAGGAAGCAAAACCATGATTTTATAAGCCTTCAAGGTAAAAGTGATCTTCATCGAAAGGTCACGCCGGTAGTTAATAAGTGAGATTGAAGTAAAAAATAGGGAAAACAGGAATAAACTTTGGGTCTATGAGTCAAGAGTGAATAGGTTACTTCTAGGCAAGCATGCTCCAACGTCGGCCACATCATCGCTTACCATCAGGTGAGATGGAAGTCAAACGCGAGCCTAGATACATTATAAAAATAATCCTTAATACATCATTTTTTCATTAGCATACTTCTTAATTATTTCTTTATAACTCTACAAAGTTTTTTGAAAGAAAACTGATCTCTTCCGAGGTAGATTGTAGGAATTTTCACTCAACTGCGTAAAGGCTACACATTACACATATGTACGTATAACTGGAACAAAGGTATGCAAGTGTACTTTGCATGGCATTGTCCTTAACAAGTTCTGATTGGTGGATGTCACTAAATCATGCAAGTTACTGGCATACTTTTGTGTTGCATAAACAGCCATGTGTATTGCAGTCAACTAAACACCTGTCTTATTTCAACATTTCCAAAATTGCCGGTAGGTAGAATTTTCAAGGTTAATTCGTTAGCTTTTGAAATTCACAAGCTTTTCTATATATAAGCGTGGGAAGCTCCGACTAGTTTTGCTGCCGGTCAGGCTCCGAATATGAAAATATTTTTGTTGAAAAATTCATCATCTTTTGTAAGTTCTGCAATATTTTCAAAGTTATGAACGTTGAATTACGAAGTTCTACGTTTTCAAACTTTTGTTCTAAAATATAAAGTATCGACTTTTGGATGTTTATAAAGCTCACCTTCTAAGGCGGAGAAAGTTTTTGTATACGTCTTTAAATTAGCCGCAACATGTCGTACGGCTGCAGCCACGCTGCATGGTTATTCCATATAAATAAAAACGTGCGACTGCCACGCTACAGTCACGCTGCAGCCACCTGTTTTATTTATAGCAAGTAACAAAGCAGTGCTGTGGCAGCGCTATAGCCGCGCTGCCGTCCCGCGGCATATTGCGGTTAATTTGAAGTCATCCTTATGTCTGTGTTTTTGCTATCAAGGTGAGAAATCATCTAATGACTTCTCCTGCTCTAGGGTGGATCAAGAGGGCGTGTCAGACTTTTACTGTCTGAAATCACATCTATGTCCGTTCTTTGCCTTGCATTTTGGGACCCCAAGGTTCCCTTTTGGACTACCCATGGTCTCAGTAGGCTTCAGCCCCGCTGGGCCCCTACGGTTTGCTGACATCTCTTTATAGCTTTTGTGGAACACTACCCGCCATCGACGACTCGGGCTCCATCCGGATGGTTACAGACCAACCAGACGGCGCGCTCCCCGTTGCTCGTCGTCTTTTTCGCACTCAAATGACTGAACAGATTAAAATAAAAATTGGCACACGAGTAAGACCATGTCCTGGAATACAGTACTCGTACATACTTTTTATTTCAATTAATTTCCTTTGGGATAATTGTCAACTCCTACGCTAGAAAGCCGCTAGCACAAGCTAGAAATGATTCAACTCTGGCCAATCCTGCAGAAGACAAGCGTGGTGTTGTGTTTATGTAATTTCATACTATAAACATAAATGACAAATGTATCATACATGACATGAGCGAGCACTGCAAACAGCAGCAAAACTTTATAAAAAAAAAATGTATATTTAAGGGTGGATCAGACGGTTGCAAACTATCTTTCCAACCAAGGTCACCTTGGGGACCGGGGACTTCAATGCCTGGAACGAGGCTTGGGGTTCCCGGTTCACGAACCAGCGAGGTCGAAGGGTGGAGGAATGGGCCCTAGGACAGGGCCTAGTCGTACAAAACCGGGGTTCTGTCCCCACGTGTGTGCGGATGCAGGGCGAGTCGGTGGTGGACATTACGTTCGCCAGCCCTGCACTGGCACCGCGCGTCGTCGACTGGCGCGTCATAGAGGAGGTGGAGACGTTCTCCGACCACCGGTACATCCGGTTTGACGTCTCCGCCCAGACCTCGACCGTGCCGGTCCGACAGACCCCGTGTGGTCCGCGTTGGGCGCTGAGGCAGCTGGACAGGGACCTGCTCCAGGAAGCCGCGATAGTCCAGGCCTGGGTGCAAGCACCGGACAGGCCTGTCGACATCGACGTCGAGGCGGACTGGTTCCAGGTGGCCATGTCGCAAATATGCGACGCGGCCATGCCCCGAGTCCGGCCAGGACGTGCCCGGTGCCAAGTACACTGGTGGTCGCCAGAGATTGCGGCACTGCGCGATGCGTGCAATGCTGCGCGACGCCGGTATACTAGACACCGCAGGCGCCGCACCCGTCCACCGGGTGCGGAGGCCATAGAGGCGGAGCTGTATGAGGGATACAGAGCTGCAAAGCGCACCCTCCGAGCGGAGATAAAGCGGGCCAAACTCGAGGCCCGCAACGTGTGGCTGGAGTCTCTGAACGTCGATCCGTGGGGACGCCCATACAAAATGGTGATGGAGAAACTCCGCCCATGGGCTCCCCCGCTGACTCAGAGTCTCCGGCCCCAGCTCGTGGAGGGTGTGGTGAGCGCTCTGTTCCCTACGCGAGGGGAGCATACTCCCCCGCCTATGGCTCCGCCACCAGCAGCGGTGTCCGATGCGGACCACGACGGCAACGACGGCAACAATGCTCCAGAGGTGACCGAGGTGGAGATGAGAGTGGCGGTGCGAAGGCTGAGTGCCAAGAACACCGCCCCAGGACCCGATGGCTTGCCTGGAAAAGCCTGGGTCCTGGCCATGGAGGAACTCGGGTCTCGATTGAGAGGGCTCTTCAGCGCATGCATGGAGAGGGGCCAGTTCCCGCTTCGCTGGAAGACGGGGAAACTGGTCCTTATCGCGAAGCCGGGGCGCCCCGCGGACTCTCCGTCCGCGTATCGGCCCATTGTGCTGCTCGACGAGGTGGGCAAGCTCTTTGAAAGAGTAATTGCAGACCGCCTCGTCGTGCATCTGGCACGGAAGGGGCCGGATCTCGCGGACGGCCAGTTCGGATTTCGCAGGAGGCGCTCCACTGTGGACGCCATCATGCGCGTGCGAGCCCTCACGACGGGGAATGCGGTGTCCCGGGGCAGGTGTGTCTTGGCGGTGTCTCTGGACATCGCCAACGCCTTCAACTCCCTGCCCTGGAGTTGCATTGGTAGGGCACTCCGGTACCACCGGGTGCCCGACTACCTCTGTCGGGTGATCGAGGCCTACCTGTCGGACAGGTTCATCATCTACCCCGGTCATCAGGGGGAGTTGAAACGGCGAGAGATGTCGTGCGGTGTTCCGCAGGGATCGGTACTAGGACCGCCCTTGTGGAACATCGGGTACGACTACGTGCTGCGCGCCGACCTCCCCGACGGGGTCAGCGTGGTCTGTTACGCAGACGACACGCTGGTCCTGGCGCGGGGACGGTCGTACCAGGCGGCGGTCGAACTAGCGACGCGCGGGGTTGCGACAGTCGTGGAGAGGATACAGCAGTTGGGACTCGAGGTGGCATTGCACAAGTCCGAGGCCATGTGTTTTCACGGCCCTCGGAGCGCGCCACCTCCGGGCTCCCAATTAACGGTAGGAGGAGTTCACATCGGCGTCGGGTCGACGATGAAGTACCTGGGACTCGTCCTCGACAGCCGGTGGAACTTCAAGGAGCACTTCCGACGTCTGGCTCCCAGGTTGAATGCGACTGGGGCTGCGCTCAAGCGGCTCCTGCCGAACTTAGGGGGTCCAGACGCCTCCTGCCGGAGGCTCTACGCAGGCATCGTTCGGTCCATGGCCCTTTACGGTGCGCCGGTGTGGGCGCCATCGCTACGGAAGCGAGTGGCGGCCCGGCTAACCGCCTGCCAGAGGGTCATGGCCATCCGGATGATCCGCGGATACCGTACGGTGTCCTGTGAAGCGGCGAGCCTCCTTGCTGGCCTACCACCATGGGATTTGGAGGCAACAGTCCTTGCACACATGCATGACTTACGCGTGGAGATGCAACGTCGGGGCGAAACTCCGCTGCCGCGACAAGTCGCGGCATGGCGGACAGAGCTCCGGCGGGATCTCATGGTGAAATGGCGAGAGCGATTGTCGCAACCTCGTGCTGGGCACGCCACGATCGAGGCGGTAAGGCCCCTCTTTGAGATTTATTTTATTTAAACTACCCCTTTTTTTATAAGTGAGAAATCATCATATATCTTAAACCGCGAGTCAGACTTACTACCTAAAACCAAAAATACAAAGTGTTTCTTCAGTTACATTTTACGATCCAGAGCCACAATAATTATAACTGTTTCATGCAATCCCACAAATTAAAAAAATCACATACCTATTAAAATATATTTTTTATTTAGTTATATAAGAATGTTTTTGCAGGATGGACATTATATGCATTTATCAAGATAAAACGTTGCTCCGTCTGTCTGCATATCTCCCACAGATCATATCACAATCGCATACAAACTTTACTTGAAAAGTTTTTTCCGCAGATACATTCATCAAAATAATGTTATATCTTTTTATGTTAACGATATCGACAACAGTCATGTTTGCTATAAAATACAATTGACGCACTATGTGACGTTGTTCAGCAACGTTGCACTACATTGTATTGCAACGTTGCTAAAAGCGTTGCAACATGTTTGCAACCAATTTAAAATATGACACGGAACAAATCGATGCCTTGGTATCAAATAGACAATGCAGAACCAATTTATACGATAGGCCAGAAGAAGAAATACGTAATAAGTGATGCTTAATCTATTAAACCTAACTCTGTAAAATAAGCCAAAATCTCCCGGAATCTGTTTTCTACAACCTTTGGGTAGGATGACTGCAGGACGAAAATAAGCATTTTTAAGATGAGGGAAAAGGGTAAGATAAGATAAGATAAGATAATCATTTATTTGCTCAAACATGAGTACAATACATACATAAAAAAATACAATTGTCAGCATGCAAGAGATGTTAAAATATAATAATTTAGATCGTCATGCTTGCCTTGGACATTGGCATGCAAATATGCAAATAGGGTAGATACCTACATTGTGTGAATGCGACAGCAGGATAGAGCGGGTCCATCCTGTAGCAATTGTAGTATTAACACAAAATAGATAGGTACAGAAGTGAATCTCATGTATGTACTTCACTTTTTATACCTACACTCGGCGGTCGCTAGAAAAAGTACTCGGTGATCTAGCACTGGTTTAGCACGGTTTAGTCACGTACAAGATATCGTGTCCGTCAGCGGTGACTATGTGTGCGTTGCTCGAGCGCGCTTATGTAGATTTTCTTCTGTATTATATTCTCTCTTTTGTACTCGTAGTATAGAGGTCTTTACATATACCTACTACCCCCTAAGGCTTTGAAATGGACCGGCGTGCGACGTTGGCAGCACCTATTTGTCACTGTCACGGTGTTCGGTCAGTTGAAATGTCAGTAAAGAACAGCTTATAAAGGAAAAAATATTAATCGTACAGTACTTCTAGTGTTAAGAAGTCTTACAAAAAATCAAAAATGTAGGTCAATCAACAGAATGAAAAATTTTATACTCATTTTGTGAAGAGTAAAATGGTTGAATTTTGTATGGTCTAGTATCTAGTAATCTCTGGAATTTGGAAACGATTCGAATAAATAAATAATTTCAGTTGTCATTAGAGCCTTTTTAGTCGTCCCCAAAAGTGTAGGAATATGGCATTGTAAACTATAGGACCGAAGCAACGAGAATAATAATATATTCTAGATATTTCCTGTGGCTTCGGGTTTTCGGTGGTTCGGTTTTATATAGTAATCTGCATTTTTCGAGCGTTGTGGGTCCTTTAATGGTTGAATCACTTTTTATAATAATTCGACATAAATTAAATTGCCACCGAACTAAATCAACTGAGTTATTGCGTATTTATAGTTAATTTCTAAGTAACAATTTTAATTAAAAAGTATGAGTTCCAATGAAATTTGAACTTTGTTCACTTTGAAATTAAGTTAATTGTTAAAAAAAAATGGTAATTTATTTTGAATATTAATTTCAACCATACCTGTTTTATGCCCAATTCCTTCGTAGATCATGTTGTTTATCTATTATATTCCTAAGCGATCTATTTCACTATAGTTTTATTGACAGGCAAAAGATTTTTAAGTTTACAACCCAGACTATAAAAAATTATATAGTATTAAAAATTTGCCATATTATGGTTCTACATTAATTGTACTTAGTAAACCTGTAAAAGATGCAAATAACAATTTTATTTTTTATTGTTATTGACTCCTTACTTTATTTTTACTTTTACAGAAAAAAGACTGATGAAGTTTATGTCTAAATTAAAAATGAACCTTTAATTATTATTTAATCATCATCTCCCATTTTTTTTTTATCGATGAGTGAAAATCATCCAATGTCATCCCCCGACCTTGGGTGGAGCGGCAGATAATCTCAGACTTTTACCGACTAAAAAACCCGCCCCGTTCCTTTTCAGCCCTTTATACCGGGGCTGGACATACCTTTCAAATCAGTCCATGGCCCCAGCAGGCTTCGGCCCTGCTGGCAACTCCTTGAGGCGCGCGGGAACAGTGCGCGCTGTCGACGACTTGGGTTCAGTCCGGACGGTTACCGGACGGTCGAACAACGAGCTACCCACTGCTCATCGTCCGCAAGCCCGCATCTACTCATCTCTTATTAGAATCTCAAACTTAACAAATCACACCAATATTATAAAAGCGAAAGTTAGTACATTTATATGGAGGAATATCATTGTATGTATGTATCTAAGTCTTGGAATATACTAGGCTATGCTCTGGCTCAATATCATTTTATCTGCATCTGAAACATTACGCCTGAAACTTGAGCATTACATCTTATTTGAATGATAGACAGCAATTAGTTCAGATAAACGGTGTCAATTCGTCGGGGTTAAATGTTAAAATAGGAGTACCCCAAGGTTCGATTTTAGGTCCTTTTTTATTTTTAGTTTACATTAATGATTTACCCCATTTGTTGCAAAATAAACTTAATATGGTGTTGTTTGCCGACGACACTTCTTTGATTTTTAAGGTAAATAGAAGGACTAATAATCTTGACGACGAAAATAACGCCCTACTGCAGGTCCAAAACTGGTTCACTGCTAATAATCTAGTTTTAAATGGAAAGAAAACTAAATGCATAAGATTTTCCTTACCGAATGTCAAAAGTAGTGAATGTGACATAGTATTGAATAACGAGAAACTAGAATTCGTCGATAAAACGGTTTCCTGGGGATAACGCTTGATTCAAGGCTACAGTGGGGTCCTCATTTAACATCTCTTGCAGGACGGCTTAGCTCAGCTGCATATGCTGTTAGAAAAATCCGCCAATTTACGGATGTTGATACCGCTAGACTAGTCTATTTTAGTTATTTTCATAGTATCATGTCATACGGTATCTTACTATGGGGACGAGCTGCAGACATCCACTCTATTTTTATATCACAGAAAAGAGCTATCAGAGCCATATATAATCTCCGCCGGTGCGATTCTCTAAGGGAACTGTTTAAAGATATTAACATCATGACGGTACCTTGTCAATATATCTATGAAAACATCATGTACGTTAGAAAGAATCTTCACCTTTTTAGTAAAAGAGGCGATAGGCATAATTATGTTACAAGGAATAGGGACCTTTTAGTTCAACCAGATTTCAGACTGGCTAAAGTAGCGTCTTCTTTCATGGGGTACTGTTTAAAATGTTACAATAAAATACCTCCTCACATATTAGAACTCAATGAAACAAAATTTAAATCTTGTATTAAACGCACACTATGTACACGGGCATATTATAGCTTGGATGATTATATTCAAGATAAAAATGCTTGGGTTAATGCTGGTCCAGCTCCACTACCAGCAGGGCGTACAAATTGATTAGTTTGGAAAATACTTTTTTATCTTTTTATTTAATATTAAATTATTATTGTATAATGTAGAAGCATTTATTTTCAAAGTTTGTAAATGTGAGTACCATGGAGCAATTTACGGTTTTTGGATATTGGACTTGTTTGACATAAATGAGCATGGTGGTTGAGAGTTTGTCATGCTCACTCAAATGTCTCACTGATGGTGGCGCGTGTGTTGGATCATTCGGTTCCCTTCAAAATGGTTGAGCTGAGTGGTGCTGATATGCGCGTCATGTCCGTGAACGGGCGCTGTCAGTTGAGACTGGTCATCTCTTAGCTGCCAGTGGTTTATTTTAATATCTTTATTTAGAATGCCTTTTTTTGTCTTTACTTTATTTTATTGACATTGTTCTCACATAATAGCAGCGACAAGAAACATGTAACAGAGATATTTGTTATACATAAAATGATTGAAAAGAGTGTCCATGGAGTTTCTTGCACATTCTTCTCCATAGAGATCTACGCTTTGGAATGTGCAATTAGCATCATTTTTTTTCTGACAGACTGACACCTTGACCTTTCAAAAGTGCCTGTAAATGGTTTATTTGAAATAAATGCTTTTGAATTTTTGAATTTTGAATCTGCCTTAATTTACGGCTAGACTACAAATACTTCCTGGACATACTATTACCTACTATTATATTTACTAGGACTATTATGCCAGGAGTATATTCCCTTAGGATTATTCTACTTTAACTTTTGAATACCGTAATTAGAGACACAATAGAAAGACAATAGGTGTGCGGACAACGGTGTCCTCTCGGTTCTTAACAGTTTAAGAAAGCTGCAGAAAGAATCTGATGGCGAAATAAAACAACAAAATACGTTAATTAAATAATCTTATTCATAAATAACAAAATTATCCTAATTACAATATTTACAGAGCATTACGTCTATGTTAACAGTCGGGTTTACTTTTTCTCCTTTTCATTTTTCTCTTTTTTATTTCCTTCTGAATCTACAGGTCTAACGGGCAGGTCACCATGAGACCAGCCTTCAGGGTACCCGTGGGCCTTGACGTCATCCCACCATAGTTGTTCACCTCTCGCGAAGAGGATGTAGATTACGTTTGTGAAGACTAGGACTCCTAAGCAGACCCAGAAGGCTACTCGCCATTGTTTCAGTGTTGACTGTAAAGAAGAGAAATAGATGATATTATTAGAATGTATGAATGATCGCTTTTACTGAGATTTAGGGCCAAATTCACCAATAAAACTAATCGCGATTATTTATAACAAAACACAGTTAGGGCGTCTAATCAAGATTACAGCTTCAATTTGCGTTTCACCGCTATGAATTGAATCTAGTTTACGCTAAACTCAGTTTCAATTCTTTTGTTTTCGTATGTTTTTGACACTAGTCTTTAAACTAGATTATGCTGAGCTCAGTTTTGTTGAACTAAGTTTTTATAGTGAATGATGAAATCAGCCCTTAGTAGTCATGATAGTCATAGTTCTTTATTGGTAAAGGACTCTTGCAAGCCGTACACAGAATACATTACAATATAGTCCATAAGTTATTAAAAATAAGTAGAGCGAGAGAGTTCGGTGTAGTAACTTATAGGATAACAACCATACTTTTTTTCTTCAGCTTATATTTATCTTGCTTCACATCAGAAACATTTATCTTGATGATATAATCAGTGTCAAATCTTGTTAAAATGTACGGAAATTGAAGATCTTTGCGAAAGAATCACCACGCAAAAAGCAATTGAAGGAACACAGTTGAATTTTATGAGTTTGATCCAGAAAGCGGAACTTCTGGACATGGCGCGTATTGTTAGGAGATTTGTCTTTCCGTTTCGATGCCAATAGATTACTATTTTTATATATTAATTTTAATAATTTATAAATTTAAATTACATGTAAACTGATAACTTGGACCCGGATCCCGATGCAGGTGGGCTACTATTTTTATTTATTTTAAATATTTATGTATATTCATATTATTCTTTAAACATTTAAAATATATATACCTACCTACACAAAATAAATGGAATAATAATAACAAATCAATTCCAAGGTCAATTATGCCTACCGCAATAACAAGGAAAATCTGATTTGTTTTCCAACAACTTTCGATGGAAGATGTAGTTTGTTTATCTTAGAAAAAACTTTTGGTAAATAACAAACTTCATATTCAGCATAGATAAGCGGGGAATTCAAGTGGAAGTTTTCTGAAGTAAAAAAAAAACCGTGACGCAAATAATAGCCGAAATACGTCATAGTCGTATTTTACTTCTTATTTTGTAGGTATATTTGATTTCAATGCCATGTGTGTCATGTCATACAGGTGTAGGTGTCAACATTGACATGTCAAAGCATAGTATCAGATACTCTCAAGAGCTATAGAAATGATAAGAACGCTACTTTCTTTATCAGACTTATGAAACATATCTTTCGTAATAGATTATATTACTAGGCACCTGCTCGTTTGTTTATTTACATTCCACAGTATCCTAATTATTTTATCAAAAGACCGTTATCGTGTCTTTTGAATGGTTCGCTTAATCAGTTTGTTACAACTGTTCAATGTTATTCTTCAAAATCATAGACCAAGAGCTAAGTTAGTATTCCTAAGGTCGCAAAGGAATTATCAAATAATATTTATAGCTATAATCATCAAATTTACTGGGCGAAGTGAAAAGTAGAGTCAGAATTTTACTAACAAAAATCCTGTCTATAATTGTCTTTCAAACACGCTGCTGGTCTCGGACTGGTTTTGTAACTTTAAATGCCTCTGTTATTTTACTGTAAATGCAGACAAATAAACCGTTAAATTTTGGTCGTTTTAATCTCGTGGAGAGTCGAGGTCGGTACATGAAACACTATCAATTTGTAAAGATAAAATTAAAAAATAAAGAACTTTTTTTCTAAAACCCGAATTAATATATGCATGTACGAAATTAATTTCTTTAAGTAAACTAGCCAACGACCTTGTAGGTAGCTATCGGTTGTTGCGTACTAACTAACTACAGTTCATTGGCCTCGCTCAGCTGACGTTTACTTAAAGAAATTAATTTCGTACATGCATGAATTAACTCGAGTTTAAAAAAAAGTACTTTATTTTTCATTTTTATCTTTACAAATCGATAGGGTTTCATGCACCGAATCGATCCTCTACGAGATTAAAACGGCCAAAATTAAATAGTAAATCGTTCAGTTTTGTGTTGATGACTGGATCTAATTTCACTTTATTTTCGTAAATATTTTTCGTATTTACTCTTTAATTAATTAGAATTTAAAATTTTCCCAAATAGTTCTAGAAAATAGCGTTAAACATATAAATTACAAATTTAATTCACATGTTTACTATTGAAAGCTAGATGCCATAGGATGACAGGTTTTCTAAGACATTTCTTCTGCTGTCCGCTCTATAGTGTCTCTTTAAATATCTTTGGTGCAATCACAAAATTTTGTTCTATGTTACATCTAAAGTTCAAACAGCTGATGCCCTTTGCCTGATTAAGTTTATTTAAGGATGCCAAAGTGGGCTATTTCATTTAAAACTCACGGTCAAAATGTCATAAAGCTCGTGTAAATTTATCTTGGTCTGAGTTTCCACCAATGTGAGCAAGAAAAAAGGTATTTAATAAAGACAATCTGATCTTGTTCTTCGGGCAAACTTCGTCGGAGATCGCTTTAGACAGAGAGAGTTGGAATAAAAAAGATCCCCCCTTTGCCCAGAAATAGGCCCTACAATAAGCTATAAAAAATATTACATTTTTACACGTAGATTGGCATTAGTTAGAATACAATAAAACGACTTAAGCTTTCTGAGTACATAGTTAACTCTACTACAAATCGTGTAGTAAAAATATGAATGTTTTCCTGCATACCATATACTTTGTTAAAACACACACATGTTTGTGTGTGTATCAACTCTCGTTAGACTAGACACGGAACAAATTGTATTTACATACATAATTTATTGACTAGCTGAAATTGTTTGTTGAAGGAAAATAACATTGGAAATAATAAACAAGCGCAATAATAGTATTCAGAGCACATTCATTGATATTATTTACTATTGAATAAGTATGTAAATTCTAGGAAGGTGCCGAAGATAAAACACTAGTTACTTTAGTTTGACAATTATATGGTAATAAGTTTTTTAAGTTCATAATTATATGAACATGAATTGACTGACCAAAATTAAAAGTACCTACACAGATCTGACGGTGACCATGGTGTACATCATTGATTTATTATAAAGAAAGATACGTTACGCTCTAACATCGCAATCAGAAAACCAGGACTCGAAACTCACCCATCTACACAACCTATAGTCACTGATAGACAAGAACAGAGATAAGAGCTGGCGCTGTCGTACGAGCAAACTAACTTTAGCCCCCAAACGAGGGAAATCTTTAAGTCAAGAGTGAATAGGTTTCTATTAGGTAAGCGCGCTCCATCGTCGACCACATCGTCGCTTTCCATCAGGTGAGATAGCCGTCCAGCGCAAACCTATCAATAATAATAAAATAAAAAAATTGCACAAACTACCGTGATTTCAGAGGTCCACGTTCTAGAGGCAAACCACCTATCTTCCGATGTTTTGATTACATCAATGGTGTACACGATGAATATGGTGATCATGCTTTAATCATTATTATTAAATTAATTATTATTGACATTTTAATTAGACATAATACTAATTTTTCAATTTAACTGATATTATTGACATTACAAGAGTATTGATTATTGTTGACATAATTTTTTTTTTGACACAACTTTCTAAATTGAATTGACGGTATTTGACATTAATATTATATTAAATTTATTATTCTCTTTATTCATTAATAAACTTATAAATTATATTTTTAAATATTTCTTTAAAAAAAACATTAAAAAAAAAACATTTAAAAATATAAAAAATAGTGTCCCACCGGTATCGGGAACAGGGTCCAAGCTACCGGCGGTCAGGGCTCCAGAGAAAGGAACCTCCTATCAATACGAGCCGTGTCCAGGAGTACCGCTTTCTGAATCAAGCCCTAAATTTATTATTATTAACGTTAAAGTTTTTGACATAACTGTAATTAATCAATGAATTGATAATAATGATTATATAATATCTAATAATGTTTATTGCATGTTAATTAGGATGAATTAAAATTGCAATTCTTGTAAAAGGCTGCTAAGTCAAAAGTATTGACATAATATATAACACCAACATTGTACACTTAGTTCGCAATAAACGTTTTTGACTTTGACTGTGACTTATAGAGATCTAACTCAAAAAGTGGGTATTTGAATCTGAAAACATATGTCTGATAAATAAGGTTCAATTTTCAAATACCCTTTTTTAAGTTACGTCTCTTTTTGATTAAGCATGTGATGATATTTACTCTAACATTTATAACTTTTCTTTGTTAGTTATCTAACAATCTTTTTTCTTTAGATATCACAAAGGGCAAGGAAATATGATAGATCAAGGGAAACAAGAACCCTAAAGAGAAAGACAAGGGGTTAACATTCCAAATAGGATATCACATGAGATAAACGACGCGACCTTTCTTTTTATCAATTTAACTAGGACCCTTTCTGTGAGGGAGAGAAATCATCAAATAACTTCTTCCTTCTTGCTGGAGCGAGCGCGAGTGTCAATTTTTTTTTTTTTCAGAGTTTACTATTTTAATTTAGCTTTTGGATACAATGTTGACGGTTCTACGCTGTCAGACTCATATTTTTTATTGAAAATATTGTAAAATCAATAATATATTTAAAAGAGTAACCATGTAGTTTTTTTTGCCGACTCTTCTTCCTAGGAAACGACCATTTTGTACCGTGTATTACATTCTGATCATTTTATTTCCTACTTGGACAATTACCCATATAGGCCTGTGTAAAATAAAATTATTTTGATTTTATGCCTTTTGCGTTTAGGCGTCTTTCAAACAAACTAAGGCTACTAGTTTGTTTGGAACACCCCCCAAACAAAAAGGCCAAAGTGAAAAATGTATATAAAAGATTAAACTTACATCTGGCGTTAATAGCCCTATGAGATACGGTGAGATGATTCCAGAAATTGCAGCTATTCCATTGACCATGGCCGTGGTAGTTCCAGCGTAGTTCGGTGTGATATCGAGTGGATTGATCTTCATTCCGCTGTAGTAGGCCCCCATGAGGGTCATAGCGAATATGAACCAGAAGACGGCGAGTGTCGTGTCACAGCCGGAGTAAGACGCCATGATGATGCAGATACCAGGACCAGTGGCCGCTGTTAATAAATAGAAGTAATGAATGCGACGTTATATTTAATTGTGTTTCTTCTCGCAAATGCAGTTGTTGAGTATCGGATTCTCAGTCCAGCCCTCCTAGCCAAGTTACAATCGTTTCGTTTAGAGTGTACGCTTAGAGTTGGCCACACCTCCTATTGGGGGCACGTCATCTCAACAAAAAAACTAAATAATTGGGGGCGTGGCCAACTCCAAGCGTTCGTGCTAAACGAAACGATTGTAACTTGGCTAGGGGAGCTGGTGTATAAATGGTTCTTGTAGTAGAATAGAATAGAAATACTTTTTTTCTGGACAAACCCGTCTAGCACAACAAAAAAGAACTAAGTACAGAAAGTGGCGAACGTGCCCGCACTGAAAGGGTGACATCCTCAGCATCTGCTGGACGTTCGTTTGCTGGTTTTCAGTTGGCACTCTGTACTGACGCACAGACAAGCGTAAACCAACATTTCTAATTGAACTAAATATTGATATTTCTGTTTTAGTAATATCAATAAAAAAAAAAAATATTAGGTTGAGTCATTTGAAATAGAATAAAAGTTTGAAACAGGCTTACTGTCCACAGACGCATAGCTTCATAGACGCATATTCGACATTATGGCTACGCTTGGTGTTGACTTCGTCGACAGAGTTTCATAGTTTTGTAAGTAAGTTATAACCAGGCGTAAGTATACCAAGTTGATGACAAATATGCGTCTATAAAGCTACGCTTTCGAGAACACTAGGCCTAAGACTGTATGATGCTGAAAAAGCTCGTTATTCAGACGCATACGACCTCATTCATTTAGTTTCGGCTACTGACTGCATTCTTGACTTACCAATAGTAGTGTACAATTTCCTAGCAGTTCTAATACTGTGTATTCCTCTCTTCACACAGAAATCGCACATTAGACCGAAGAAGAAGGAAGCGATCCACATGGATACATACGGCAAGGCTGACAGAAGACCAGTGGACTTAATGTTGAACTTCAGAACATCTGTCATGTACTTAGGAAGGTCCGTGATCATTGTGAAATAGCCCCAATCGTGTCCAATCTGTTGATAAGGAATCACATGTCTTAACAAATTCACAATTTCTTAACATTCTATTTGGTTCATGGTGAATTGGCATTTTATCGTGGTTAAAGTATGGTGATAATAAAATTTCTACAAATATGTATATGTCATGTGCCTTATCATACAATTGGTAATTTCATGATGTAGTCAGTCATTCATATAACAGTTGGCCACTTCATAAAATGGCTCACAGAAAATTTAACCTAACCTCGACCATAAATCACGAAATGGCCAATTCTACGACATAAAATACAGATTAAAAGGAAACAAGAAGTTAGCAGTCAATGCTTTTGTTTTTATGTTTGTACACAGCAATTCATCAAACATCAATCAGTTTTTATAGTTATTTATGGTTACTGTTTTTGTAATACTACTGAGATTATTTATTTGCTGTGGTTTAAACCACATTGTTTACTGTAAACATTACAGTTATTACCATAAAAAGGTGAGCATTGAACTGCTTAAAAAAATATTGAGAGGACCTAGGCAAACATGGTCAGTAAAACTAAAAAATAATTCCGAGTAATTTAGGTATATTAAATACACATGAAAGAAAATCATTTGTAACGGGAAAACACAAGATGTATGTGATACTACGAAAACTTTCTAATTTTCTGTGTATAGATAAAAAATTTTTATTGAGAATGAAAACTATCAAAGAACTAACGGATAACCGTTTTTAAAAATGATATAACTCGAAACGGATACTGAGGTGACCACTTATAAGTGTCATCCGTATTTCTATATAGAGAAATACAAACTTTCACGAACGAAGACAAACTTTCATGAACCCGTGAAAAATTGGGATAGGAGCAAGGAAGTCACATCGCACGATATCACACTATGTCTACAATTCTACATACATTACACTGCATTTTAGTAAGTAATAAATACATTAACTTGTGTGTGTGACCTGATTAAAAAAATCATTTACAAGGATGCTACTTTATCACTAAGATTCATATTTCGATTAATTTCAGATTCATATTTTTACATTTTATGTGAGTGTGATGTGAGTGAATATTATAAAGGCAAAAGTATAATTATTTATGTGTATTGAATTTTTATTACTCTTTCACGCATAAACATCTAAACGGATTCTAATTATACTTCATGTATAGTAGTGGTACATAGGTAGACTTAATGCAACAAGGCATTCTCTACTAGTTAATGTTTGAAGACAAAACTGTTGTAGGTGTGCGCAATAGAAAAAAAGATAATTTAAAATAAAATGACGTAGCATCAGATTTGACACAGCGTATCCTAGAATAGCACAAAAGATTTATTTTATCCCAAAAGCATGGGAAGAATTTTGTACTTTCCTGCAGGATATGCCGTTGGCAGAAACCTGTCATAAATAAATTTATAATTTATTAAAACAACCGTAAACCGTAAAAAGTACTTACACCAGCAATAATCAGGGCCCATAGAGGTACAGATCTGAGCAGCGCCTTCCACGGGATTGGTTCCAACTTTTTCGAGTAAGTGTGGATCAATGCATCCACATTCTGGTTCAGGAACTTCTTCTCGCTGTCTGATATGTAAGGATGTGTGTTCGGGGTACTGTAGCATAGCACAGACTAGAATAGAAATAATATTGATTTAGTAAAGGCCTAATATGACTCAGACAATAGCGATAGTTTTATAAGACTTTTTTTATTGTAGGGAAAATCATCCAATGATATCTTCCAGACAGAGCGGGAGGTAATGTCAGACTTTTACTGACTAAAAAATCCACCCTCTTCCTTCGTTGCCTTACATACCAGGGCCGAGCCTTCCTTTCAGAAGCAGACCCTTGGCTCTAGTAAGCTTCGACCTTGCTGGGCCCGTAAGGTTGCTGACAACTCCTTGAGGAAGACGTTCTTGTTTTTATCGATCAGTATAAAATGTGTGACAGAGGCGTATATTTCATTCCTCATGTTAATCGTAAGATTTTAAGTACAAATACCTTATTATTACGGCATGGGTCGTCAACATCACTAAAATTATTTTTTTACATTGAAATCAGGCCTCAAGAACGATCTCGAGTAAGCTGTATTCAAAAGAGAATTTGAATCGAGATTGAGGAACTTTATTCGGCAGTGAGCGTGTGTCGAGAATAAGGAATTGTATTCGAAAGTGAGCTTGTGTCGAGAATAAGAAATTGTATTCAAACGTAAGCTTGTGTCGAGAATAAGGATTTGTTTTCAACAATGAGCTTATGTCGAGAATAAGGAATTGTATTCGAAAGTGAGCTTGTATCGAGAATAAGGAATTGTATTCGAAAGTGAGCTTGTGTCGAGAATAAGGAATTGTATTCAAAAGAGAACTTGTGTCGACAATAATTTCTTAAACATTTCAAATTTAGAGAATAATACATCAAATATCATAGCCTTATACAATTTTGATAACTAACACATAGCCAAAACATAAAATACCGATGAAAAAGGTGTCCAATTTGCTACGTAAAATAAAACGTGGCTAGACTGGAAACAAATTGGAAACTGAATCGATAAAAACGATCACTGTGACTGCACTTCGACAGATATTGTTCCTGTAATACGATTGTGAACCAATTACATTGGAGTAGTTTATTTTGCTACAAACAATATATTTTGGTAGGTAGGTTTAATATTTGATATAAACAATATTTTTTGTGAATTGGCCCATTTTTTTTTTTTAATTTTAGCTTTGCTTTTTGAAACTGAATACAATTACTTTGATTGTCATTAGAATGCGAATTTAACACATGCTAATGATTTTGTAGCATTAGAAGCAAATGTTCCAAAACAGTCTTTTAGGCAAGCTTTGGTTTTTTTTTTTTTTTTTTTGTGGTAGGTAAAATCATCCAATGACGAATCCCGCCCTTGGGTGGGGCGAGAAACAGTGTCAGACTTTTACTGACTAAAAACCTACCTTTCCATTCCTTGCCTTTATCCTGGGGCCTTTGGTGACAGTCTCACATAACCTTTGGCCCCAGTAGGCTTCGGCCCTGCTGGACCGCTACAGTTTGCTGACAACTCCTTGAGGCGCGCGGGAACGGTGCGCGCCGTAGACGACCTGAGCTCGGACCGGTCTGTTACCGGACGGACGGACAGCGAGCTACCCATTGCCCACCGTCCGCGAGCCCGCGCCTACGGTGGCCGGAAATTGGGATCGGAAACCCGGCGGCGGCGGCGGCGTGTCCGCCTTTGCCTAAGGCGGTCGGCCTCCTCCTTTACTAGCATTACTGCTTCGCAGAAGGAGGCGACCGCCTGCCACTCCTCCTCGCTCCGGAGCATGGCTTGAACCAAGCCCCGGCGCGAGAGATCGCCGCCGATCGCCCCCACGAGGACACGGCGATGCTCTTCCCAAGCGGGGCACACCTCGACTGTGTGCTCCACCGTGTCCACCGGGCGGTCCGCACAGTGGCGACACCCGGGCGTCGTCTCCGCACGAATCTTGTACAGGTACGGACCGAACTTGCCGTGTTCGGTCAGCACCTGCGCCAAACGGAAGGTGACGACGCCGTGGGGCCTTTCCAGCCACGCCTCAAAGAGGGGCCTTACCGCCTCGATCGTGGCGTGCCCAGCACGAGGTTGCGACAATCGCTCTCGCCATTTCACCATGAGATCCCGCCGGAGCTCTGTCCGCCATGCCGCGACTTGTCGCGGCAGCGGAGTTTCGCCCCGACGTTGCATCTCCACGCGTAAGTCATGCATGTGTGCAAGGACTGTTGCCTCCAAATCCCACGGTGGTAGGCCAGCAAGGAGGCTCACCGCTTCGCAGGACACCGTACGGTATCCGCGGATCATCCGGATGGCCATGACCCTCTGGCAGGCGGTTAGCCGGGCCGCCACTCGCTTCCGTAGCGTTGGCGCCCACACCGGCGCACCGTAAAGGGCCATGGACCGAACGATGCCTGCGTAGAGCCTCCGGCAGGAGGCGTCTGGACCCCCTAGGTTCGGCAGGAGCCGCTTGAGCGCAGCCCCAGTCGCATTCAACCTGGGAGCCAGACGTCGGAAGTGCTCCTTGAAGTTCCACCGGCTGTCGAGGACGAGTCCCAGGTACTTCATCGTCGACCCGACGCCGATGTGAACTCCTCCTACCGTTAATTGGGAGCCCGGAGGTGGCGCGCTCCGAGGGCCGTGAAAACACATGGCCTCGGACTTGTGCAATGCCACCTCGAGTCCCAACTGCTGTATCCTCTCCACGACTGTCGCAACCCCGCGCGTCGCTAGTTCGACCGCCGCCTGGTACGACCGTCCCCGCGCCAGGACCAGCGTGTCGTCTGCGTAACAGACCACGCTGACCCCGTCGGGGAGGTCGGCGCGCAGCACGTAGTCGTACCCGATGTTCCACAAGGGCGGTCCTAGTACCGATCCCTGCGGAACACCGCACGACATCTCTCGCCGTTTCAACTCCCCCTGATGACCGGGGTAGATGATGAACCTGTCCGACAGGTAGGCCTCGATCACCCGACAGAGGTAGTCGGGCACCCGGTGGTACCGGAGTGCCCTACCAATGCAACTCCAGGGCAGGGAGTTGAAGGCGTTGGCGATGTCCAGAGACACCGCCAAGACACACCTGCCCCGGGACACCGCATCCCCCGTCGTGAGGGCTCGCACGCGCATGATGGCGTCCACAGTGGAGCGCCTCCTGCGAAATCCGAACTGGCCGTCCGCAAGATCCGGCCCCTTCCGTGCCAGATGCACGACGAGGCGGTCTGCAATTACTCTTTCAAAGAGCTTGCCCACCTCGTCGAGCAGCACAATGGGCCGATACGCGGACGGAGAGTCCGCGGGGCGCCCCGGCTTCGCGATAAGGACCAGTTTCCCCGTCTTCCAGCGAAGCGGGAACTGGCCCCTCTCCATGCATGCGCTGAAGAGCCCTCTCAGTCGAGACCCGAGTTCCTCCATGGCCAGGACCCAGGCTTTTCCAGGCAAGCCATCGGGTCCTGGGGCGGTGTTCTTGGCACTCAGCCTTCGCACCGCCACTCTCATCTCCACCTCGGTCACCTCTGGAGCATTGTTGCCGTCGTTGCCGTCGTGGTCCGCATCGGACACCGCTGCTGGTGGCGGAGCCATAGGCGGGGGAGTATGCTCCCCTCGCGTAGGGAACAGAGCGCTCACCACACCCTCCACGAGCTGGGGCCGGAGACTCTGAGTCAGCGGGGGAGCCCATGGGCGGAGTTTCTCCATCACCATTTTGTATGGGCGTCCCCACGGATCGACGTTCAGAGACTCCAGCCACACGTTGCGGGCCTCGAGTTTGGCCCGCTTTATCTCCGCTCGGAGGGTGCGCTTTGCCGCTCTGTATCCCTCATACAGCTCCGCCTCTATGGCCTCCGCACCCGGTGGACGGGTGCGGCGCCTGCGGTGTCTAGTATACCGGCGTCGCGCAGCATTGCACGCATCGCGCAGTGCCGCAATCTCTGGCGACCACCAGTGTACTTGGCGCCGGGCACGTCCTGGCCGGACTCGGGGCATGGCCGCGTCGCAGATTTGCGACATGGCCACCTGGAACCAGTCCGCCTCGACGTCGATGTCGACAGGCCTGTCCGGTGCTTGCACCCAGGCCTGTACTATCGCGGCTTCCTGGAGCAGGTCCCTGTCCAGCTGCCTCAGCGCCCAACGCGGACCACACGGGGTCTGTCGGACCGGCACGGTCGAGGTCTGGGCGGAGACGTCAAACCGGATGTACCGGTGGTCGGAGAACGTCTCCACCTCCTCTATAACGCGCCAGTCGACGACGCGCGGTGCCAGTGCAGGGCTGGCGAACGTAATGTCCACCACCGACTCGCCCTGCATCCGCACACACGTGGGGACAGAACCCCGGTTTTGTACGACTAGGCCCTGTCCTAGGGCCCATTCCTCCACCCTTCGACCTCGTTGGTTCGTAAACCGGGAACCCCAAGCCTCGTTCCAGGCGTTGAAGTCCCCGCAAACGACCACGGGGAGGCTGGAGTCAAACCCAGCAACGACGGCATCCAGCTCCAAAAGGGAGTTATCTAGCTCGGCGAGAGATCTGTTCGGAGACAGGTAGACGCCTACCACCACTATGTCCCCGAACCGTGCTGCCACGCAACCCCGGCCTTTCTTGACGGCCTCGAGTGCCGGGGTACCGGCGGCGGCCGACGAAATAAGTGTCACCGAGCCGGTCAGGTCCTGAACCCAGTCGGCTCTGGGCAGGACAAAGTGCGGCTCGGAGACAACGGCGATGTTGATCGACCACTGCGCCATGCTCTGGAGCAACAGATCCTGAGCGGGGGCGCAGTGGTTGATATTCGCCTGGAGGAGACGCAATGGAGCCGTTATTGGCAGTCCATTACAGTCTCCTCCCGGGCCCTCCGTGAGGGTCCTGCCGCGGTGGTAGCGGCGGCGGCGTCTGCGGAGGCGATGGCGGCGGCAGCCAACGGGGCAGCCGCGGCGGTGAGCACCTTCGCGGGGATGGGCCTTGGGACCTTGCCCTTGGCCTTGGCGGGGGGATCGCAGGTCCTGCTCCCAGCCCGGTGGTCGGCCGACTTGCCTGCCGCCGCACATGCGTAGCAGTGCGGCGCTGCACTGCAGGTATCGGCCTTGTGGCCGGGCTGACCGCACTGGAAGCAGCGGTCGCTGCGATCTTCCTCCGCTGCGCAACAGACCCCCACGTGGTGGCCCACGTGGCAGCGATAGCAGCGCAGCGGTCTGGGCTCCAGCAGCTTGACTCGCGCGGAGACCCAGCCCACCAGGAGTCGCTTACCCTCCCCGGTGATGCTCCTGGCCGCTCACAGGGGGCAGTTCACTGTAACCGCCCCCATGCCAGTGCCGTCAACACGGATGGTGCCTGCCCGGACCTGATCGGCAGGGCACCCACCAGTCCTGGCGACAGCGGCCACGACCTCCTCGACCTCGACGGAATCATCCAGGCCCATAATGCGCATGTCGACGCATCTTGTGGGCCTGGACACCCGGGCCTCCTCCGTGTCCAAGATCGCCCTGATCTTTTCAGCCAGGGCGTCTGCGGTGGGGCCGCTGTTGGCTCCGGGGACCTCCAACATCAGGGCACCAGTTGCGGTATGCCGCATCTGGAAGCCCCCGGTGATCCCGAGGTCGGTGAGGTTCACCGCCTGAGGCAAGCTTTGGTGAGTTACCAAGGAAGTCAATACTACCTTAAAATTTTGAGCAGCGTTTTAGCAACATTGCGTTTGATTCAATGATTTTACATAAATTACTGCTTAGGCAATTGAAACACGAAATCAAACTAATTTTACATCAGCTACTACATCGCTACCTATATATTTTGTGATCTGTAAGAATCAACAGTCGTTGCACGTCATTGATTTTATCTACAGTTAAAAAAAAAAAAAAACAGTAGTTGCAATTTACACGTTAAAGTACCGCGAAGATCCCTTATTACGTCATTTAAATACATTTTTTTTTAATTAAATCTAAAATGAATGTTTATAGGGCCTATTGCCTATTCTATCAACAATAACGATTGCTAAAATATTCAAAATATAGGGGATTGACATGTCACTATCACTATTGAAATTTAACCTGACCATTCTAACATTTTGCCTTGGGAGTGCAAAGAGGCGATGTTGCACCGGCCTCTTGCTTTCAGTTTGAGGAAAACTGCCTCACATTAAAGAACCTAGAATTCGGGAATTTCCGACTCTCTTAGCTACCTAGCTTCTGCGTCATCCTTAAGCTTTTTCGCATAATATGTGGGAAAAGTTTGATCTGTCTGTGTACAAATAGGCAAAAGAAATTATTCGAGGCGGATTGATCAAGATGCACCCCCTTAAAATTAATCCAGCCGAGACCCATGCTTATAGCCGCATGCTCATTGCTGATAATAGGTAAGTCACTTATACAATATGCGGCATATAAGTTGAACCAAAATGGCGATAGACCTTTAACAGATTTTCGGGTCTCAATCGAAATGCAGCACTATGGAGGGCTACGCGTAACCAAAGCATTGACGGCTATTTTAGTTTAACTTATCTACCGTGTACTATACACCGTTAACTTTTGGTTGTTTTAATCCCGTGGGTCGATTCGGTACATGAAGCCTTATCGATTGGTAAAGATAAAACTGCAAAATAAAGTACTTTTTTTTAAAACTCGAATTAATTTACGTATGTACGAAATTATTATTTTTAAGTAAACGCCAGCTGATCGAGGCCAAAGAACTGTAGGTAGTTAGTACGCAACGACCGACAATTACCTACAAGGTCATTGACTCGTTTACTTAAAGAAATTTATTTCGTACATGCGCATTCGAGAATTTTATCTTTATAAATCGATAGTGTTTAATGTACCGAATCGACCCTCCACGGGATTAAAATGACCAAAATTTAACGGTGTATATATACCTCTTTCATTAACGACATAACTATGAGACAACCCATACCATACTATAGTACTACTACCCATGACTATAGTAATACTGTTCAGTGTTTATTTAAAACCTGATTAAAGTATTGGAAAAACTGGTCCTACTCTTTTACCGAGGACGATACATTTCACTGCTATTAGATACATACTCGTATACCCATGTATAATACATCAGATTTTAATATTCATGACCGAAGTTCACAAATTCTGATTCCGATTGGTATCGTAAATAATAAATAAACCTCGAATTAACATAGATTCATCGGTTATTTACGGTTAATAATATCGTATGTAAATATAAATTATATTTATGCATAGTCAGTTAATGTTTACACTTATGTAAGCAAAAAGTGATGGGTAGGTAGAGAAAATAATGTTTTTTTTTATACTTCGCATAACATGTGTCGATGATAGAAAACCATTATAGGATCTGGGGTCTGTAACCTTTACATGTGACTGGAGATTAATTTATTGCAGTTAATTCTAACTTGTTTTATTTGAATAAGAACGAACAACAAAAAGTGGTATATCAATCTATCAGTTGCAATCACGTCTTGAACATTGACGCCGAGTTGCTGGCTTGCTTTGTATCGTTTACAATTCAAGGGTTTTTTTATGGTAGGTAAAATCATCAAATGACAAATCCCGCCCTTTGGTGGGGCGGGAGATAATGTTCTGACACTATTTCCCGCCCCACCCAAGGGGGTATTTTTTGGGATTTTAGTTAGTAAGAGCAGACTCTTACTGACTAAAATCCTACCCTGCTCCTCTCATTGCCTTCGTTCCAGGGCCCCGGGGTTCATTTTCACATATCCCTTGGCCACAGTAGGCTTCGGCCCCAACAACTTCTTGAGGCGCGCGGGAATAGTGCGCGCCGTAAACGACTTGGGCTCGGACCGGCCTGTTCCCGGACGGATGGACGGCGAGCTACCCATTGTCCGCCGTTCGCAGGCCCGCACCTACGGTGGCCAGGAATCCCGATGGCGGCAACGGCGGATGTCGAACTTAATGTGCCATCGGCACATTAAGTTCGACATCCCACCCATAGGCACAAAATGTTTTAGGAACACATTTATTATGCGTACAGCTAAGGATTGTAATTCCAGGCAATTCATATCAATTCAGGGATAGCTAAAACCTGACAATAAAATTGTAGCTATCAGGAATCGCTAACTCAATATAATAGGTTACTTCAAGGCCAGCGTACTACATCATCGCTAACCATCAGCAGGCCTAGCCAAATTACGACTGTTTCGTTTCGATTATCTTTCGTCGATCGCTTCAAGTCGAAAACGCCTCCATTTCCTTTGTTCTGACCACGTGACTATACGCTGAGATGAAGTCATTCTCAAACATTTGAAGTTTTTATACTCGCATTAACGATTGTAGATTGAACTTGGCTTAGCCCTCAGGTGAGATAATGGTCAAATGCGAGCCTATTCACAATTAACAAAAATCATTGAAGTGGTTATGACTGTTCAGATATTTTTATCATTTTAAAGTCCTCACGTTGCTACTGTTTAGCTACTAGGTAGTTAGCTAAACAGTGGCAACGTGATGACTAGACTAAGATAAACGCTCGGCAGTTATCACACTCATAAGAAAGACTTGTAAGATATGAAAAAATACGCAATGGAAAATTTGGCGAAAAATGATCTGACTGTCAAGGCTGTGGCATTGCTTGAAAGAGTTGCAAAGGAGGCTCGCAAAGAGCATCTGAAGGAACATAGGTGAGTTATAAACGGTAAAAGTGTGCCACTCGCTCCCGCCCCACCCAGTTATTTGATGATTTACCACGTCAAAGACCAATAACCCACTCTAAGTCGATTGATATCGCATAATATTGGCACGGTGTCATTATTATTATGTAGTACCATCTATTCTATACCATCAAACGTCATTAAGAAATGTTTCATATTTTGCTTGACTTTCCTTTTATTTGTGGTGGGAAATCACCAAAAAAAAAACAATATAAATGCCCAAGGCGTTAAGTCCGCCTCTGTACCATAGAGGTACAGAGGCGGACAAGAAGTATTAAATAAATAAATAAACATCTCCCGCTCTGCATAGAATGGGAGAAATTAATGTATGTTAGACTTTTACTGACGAAATCCTTCTTGTGGTTCTTCAGTTGCTTTTTGGGGTTTCAGGCCACTATACCTTATTCGAAAATTTTCACGGCCTAAGTTAAGTTTTCCGAACACATTATCCAATATAAATAAAAATAAGAAAAAATAAAGAAAATCATTATAAAACTTACCCATAACATGAACCAAATAAGCCCAAGTCCTCCAAACATATAGAATACATGTTCCCAGCTTCCAGTGTGCAAGATGAGCCCAGAGAAGTACGATCCAGCAATGTTTCCTATTTGAGCTCCTCCGAACACGATGGCGCCTATCCGTGCCCGCTCTGCTTTGGGTGCCCATTTCGATAGCATGGCCATTAAGGCTGGCATTGTAGGTCCCTAGAAAAAAAATAAGACAATGTAGAAAACTTTATCAGTTACTTTATGCATTCTTCTTCTTCTTATCGTATCGATGGTTTTCTTTTCCCTCAAAGTTTTTGGGCCCAGTAGGTAGCCACGTTTACAGCGGCCTCAGTGGCACTTTATGCATTTAAGTACGACTAGTGACAGCCCAAAGAATCCCCGAACTTGAGTGGCTGTGGGATGGGCATATTGCTCGCAGAACTGATGGTGGGATCGAAAGTTCGTGGAATGGTGACCGCTTATCGGGAGATGTAGCATTCGAAGGCCACTCACGAGGTGGACCAATGAACTGGTGAAGGTCATGGGAATCCAATAATTGCAAGACACACTCAGACGGAACCAAAGGTCCAAAATTAATCTAATTCTGAATGTTCAGAGATTTTGAACTTTCAGAATTAGAACCTTTCTGATTTGAATGTACGTAAATGTGCATTCATTGGCTTGTTGCAATTTTGATATCTTAATCAAATCTACTGTCTAACATTGCTGTAGGAATGAATACCACGCTAATTTTGTATATTAATTACTATTACTTTTTTAATGTATTTATTTAAAAAAATATAATGTTTTTTTTTAGTAGATATTACTATTATTGGTTTATTACTATTACTTACTATTGGTATATGACCAAGGTGAAATTTATACCGTGACTTTTATTAATAATACTCAAGTCTATAATGTTATTTTTGGCAGTTTTTGTGACTAGTTTGAGTAAAAATAGCACGTTTTAGATATTTACACTCTATAAAATCTCTAGCAGACGCATTTTAAATTAATGATTATTTTAAATGCGTTAATATTCGTAATGCGATTTAAATATAACTTCTCAACCTCATTCATATTCTTATAAAAAAAATGACAATGAAACGATTTGAAGAGGTTCACTCACATATTGTGTTTTTTTATAATATGTACATAGGTATGCTGTACACACACTTTAAAACGTTAGGTAGTGTACCTCTGTTTTTTTTTAACAGATATTTTGACTCTTACAAAACCTCGTACATGGTTTGTAATAAAAATGTGCTTTATTTTAATGTACCAAAAAACTTTGTTTGTTTACTTTACGTCAAAAATCATATATCACTACATAGTATAAAACAAAGTCGCTTCTCGCTGTCTGTCCCTATGTATGCATAGATTTTTAAAACTACACAACGGATTTAATATCACCATTGCATCCGCGCGAAGCTGGGGCGGGTCGCTAGTAATTATATATAACATAAACACTCACCTCTCCAAAACCTTCGATGACTCTCAAAATGAACAGCGCAGTGGCACCTCCCATTTTGACAGTAATGGGAGTGATGAAAGTACAAAGTGCCGTAGACAGAAGACCAAAACCAAGCACCCATTTTCCACCAAATCGCTCGGCTAACATTCCTCCAGGAATATGCGTCAAAACGTAGCCATAGTAGAACGATCCCAGAATCAAACCTTGGGTAGCTTCACTCCATTCAAACAGTATTTCCTGTTAAAAGAAGAAAAAAGACTTATTATATGACACTGATATTATAAATGCGAAAGTGAGTGAGTGTTTGTGTGTACGTTATTGGCCAAACCCAATCTTAAGATGAACTAACTAGTATCTTCTAGGCCAAACCCCTGATATTAGTTCAAAAGCGACTGAAACGAGCTCAGAAATTTAGAACACCCCAACACGGACAGGACAAGTGGGGTGGAGCTCCCACCTTAGCCTTCGAGGTATTGTTTTTTATAATAACCCATTCCAAAAAGAAATAGGAGCGTAAAGAGGGGCTTCGCGCGTATAATGAGAACTGGTTTGGCCTAGTCGAAACTAGTTGATCCTAAAATCGGCTTTGGCCGTTAACCTATAATAATTATGTTTGTTCCTTTTTCAAGCTCGAATGGCTGCACGGATTACGCCTAAACTTGGTACACTGGAAGACTATGTCTTGAAATTGTCCATAATAAATTGATTCTTTCTATCTCGAGTGTATGTTCGTTTCGAATATTTTTCTTACTATCACGTGGGCAAATCTTCTGGCCGCGGCTAATACTATAGGTTCTGTTATAAAGAGAAAAAAAATTGTATTTGGGTTTTTCAATGAATATATATTCATTGAAAAACACAAATACAATTTTTTTTTTTCAAAAACTACTTTATCACTGAGATAGATAATATGCGTATTTTTTCTACTTTCATGTAAGCGAAGACACTGGCAAATAAAATACTTTATACCCAGGAGTGATATTTTTTCTTGGGATAATTTTCTATAACTCAGGCAAAACCGTTAGCAACAGCTAGTAAAAGATAATCCCCCAAACCGCATTTCAGTCACGGCGACTACTATCAACAGATATTGGCTAAGTACGTTAGAGATATTATAGTTCACCAGTGTGTGCGTGAACTTGGATTCAGTAACTATATCGTTTTCTAATAGTTACACGACCAAGTTAATCTCTTCGTGGTAGATTATACGTTGCAAAAAATCAAAGACTTGATTTGTTTTCTGGACCAGTGGTTTTTTTTTTCGACGGGTGAAAATCATCCAATGAAAACTCCCGCCCTTGAGTGGAGCAGGAGATAGTGTCAGACAGTTTAGTCTTACTGACGAGAAAATCCACCCCGTTTCTACGTTGCCTTCCCTTCAGAAGCGAATTCTTGCCCTCAGTAGGCTTCGACCCTTCTGCAGGGTCCCTACGGTTTGCTGACAACTCCTTGAGCCGCGCGGGAAAAGTGCGCGCCCTCGACGACTTTGGATTGGTCCGGGCGGTTATTAGATGATCGTACAACGAGCTACCCATTGCTCGGCGTCCGTCCGCAAGCCCGCGCCTACGGTGGCCGGAGATTGGGATCGGAATCCCGGCGGCGTTGCCAATGCTTGGAGTCACACCAACTTCCAAACTTCAGACTGCTGCAGATAAATTGAAAAACGCAGTAATACTCCGACCTAAAAATCGAAGCCAGGACCAAGAGACACCGATGAGACTGAAGGAATATTATAATAGATACGACAGTTTGTATTTATGTATCCTTGGACCCTTTTGCTTGTATCTTTAAAAGGCGTACAAAGTACCGCAACCAACTCGCAGAGATCCTTCAAAAACTTTTCATAGAACGTAGAACCGACGGTTATCCTTGAGATACTGCAAGGGCACCTAAGGACAACCCCCGGTTGGTGGAAAACTATTTCCACATTTATGGAAAACAAAGACCATATAGATCATAAAGTTATGGTGTGAGAGGCTTCAGTGAATTGGTTACCAGAATATATACAAAGACTATGGCCCCTGGCCGAAAAATGTTATTAATATACATCGATAAAAAGGCAAGGGGTGACTTGCAAACACAATAAATAGGGCCCCCAACAACGATCGCAAGGTCGAAGTGATGTAGCAACAAAGGAGCAATATATCCTCAAGTGATTGAAAAGTAGAGAGGTATAATAATACCATTATTATACTTACAGGTATTTATATCCCATTGAAAATTTAGTGATGGAGTTAAGTGTTTTATTATTATTATGTAGTAGGTGTGGCATGTGACATACTCGTAAGATACGGCATAGTGAGACAAATACTTCAGCGCTTGAGTGTTGAAAAAGATACTATGAAGTATTTCCACACTAGTGCGCTTTAATCTTCAATTGCGTTCTTCATGTAAGGCACGCGCTGGTGATGGCTTATCGTGAAATATCAAAACGTAAAATTCTTTAATTGTAGAAAATCATTTCTGTACTTATTGATCTGATTACAAAATTCTTTTGCTAAATGAAAGTCGTAATATTATTTCCAAATGTCCAAGAAGAAAAAAAAAAACAAAAATTGTTTAAACTTATGAAGATTATAATTAACTAAAGATTCATGATTAATAGATTCAATCAATACGATTGATTATTAAAAGATACACTTCAATAGTTTTTCTTCATACCTATTCGCAACCAAGATTGATAAAAACAATGAATGAACTCACGATTGACCTCAACCACGTACATGACATGAATACGATAAGTTTGTTTTGACAAACGTTCTTCGGAAACTCTTTAGCGATTCATTTCCTTGTCGAACCAATAAAAAATCAATATGCGGTTGAAATCAAATAAATGGGCCACGTGATGTACATAAAGATTCTATGACTCTGTAAATATACCTTCTTATTTGTTCCGAGAATTCGAAGTTTAAACGATGGATTATTTACTTATAATTTGCAATATTTTTCGACCCATTTGTTGTCTTATGATTTTTAGGTTTGCCTATTTTATACTTTTTTGCACACTTTGTTATCTTTTCTTTTGGGTAGGCGATCATTATAGTACATTTTGATACAAGTGTAGAAAGTTTGTCATTGCGACCGAGGCGTAATTTGCACGAGACGTAGGCGAGTGTGTTATAAAACTGAGGGCTGCCGTGACAAATATGCACGTGTGTCAAACGACGTTTTTTAATACACTTACGACTCGTCACATTGACCCGCGCTCGGGAGGGTCGACGCGCGCCCGGTTTGATACGATAAACAATTTTATTACAATAAAATTGTGGCGAGTTTTCTGCACTAGTGCCTGTAAGCGGTTGGATAAGAGCGGGTTTCCCAGTAACTGTATTAAAAATAACTTCTCTGGATATGTGTAGAATAAGAAGGAATATTAGACTTGTACTGGCCAAAACCCACTCGTGTCCTGTCAATGTGATTAATCATATTCAACAATAACATCTTTTTTTTTATTCTAATTTGCTGCTTTGGCTCTTGTTTCTCTGTAATATCCTTTAACCCATTTTAGAATTAAATCTAATGAAACTCGTGTTATTTTGAAATATGAGTTTCAACATGAATCAGTGCTAATGTGAGCAATATGAGATACGAGTACATATAATTTTAAGAACTTTTACCGAATGAACCGTGTATTTTTATTTCAGTCACTTTCGTTAACAACTTTTTGCAATACGAAAAATACATTGAATTTCGAACGCATTTCGACCATTGAATTATAAACAACATAAGCATGCGCATGAAACCATAATCTCTAAAAGATAGTAATAATATAATTTATCTAACACTTCTACCACCTAAGGGTATTATCAGCAGACAATTTACCTAGTATTTAGATAAATATCATTGTCATCTTAAATATGTACTTGCATATCAGATGGTTCTTTAGTCTGTAAACAAATATTAAATTGCATAATATTAATAAAAACCTATGTAACGTAGTTTTTTTTCTACTAAAAGTTTGTACTAAATTAAAAGCATTTTAAGAGGACTATAAGAGCTAACCGCAGGTGTTATAATGCATAAAAATATATGATATAATTAATGCTGTAAATAGAATTAAAAAATATAAGTTATGTCAGGATAAATGTTAAATTGTACTGTCAAAACATAATACAAATCATTTAATATAACAAAAAAAAATACGAAGGTGCCTCTAAAAATTACTTTTATCGATTAAAAACCTGACAGTAGATTATTCTACAAGCAACGTTTTACCGATAGAGTGTTTCAATCTTTTAATCAAATCTGTAGATTTTTTAAGAAATCGCTAAAATTCTTCATATTTGCAAGCATTGTGTTTTTGAGCATCTCTTTCTTTTAACCCCTACATTCTAAGTCATTTCCTCCACTCGACTAAAAGTAGAACTACACTGCTAACACGTGTGCCACACACGTCGACCTGGCCGCGTCGGTCTCCGTACATTTTATATGGAAACCAGACTTGTCGAGCTACACTTGATGCACGCCACGCGACGCCTCGCGACGTGGTTCTACGTAAAAATCAGGCGTGTTACACGTGCGCGTTGGTCTAATGTAGTTCTGGCTTCAATCAGACTGACAGGTAAATTTTCATCAACTAACCTTCTAATAAGGTCAGCTTCTATATTGACTTTTAATCAAGAGATTGTTTGTTGGGCTACAGGATTGTTCAGAAGAGTTAACGCGGTCCTGGGACGCTAAATTAAAACAGCGCGGATGGGTTTAAGACATTAAAAGTCTGACAGTCCCTCTTGTTCCATCTATAGTAGAAAAAGTTATTTGATAACATCCTACCCTGAAAAAAATAAAGTTTTCCTTGTACTTGTCATGACGATTTGCAGTTTTAGTCAGTAAAAGTGTGACGCGCCCTCCCATTCCATCCCTGATTTTCCATAAAAAAAAATCCAGGAAATTTCATGTCATCATAACGGAAAAATACTCTCAAAATTGATGTCGTTAATGTCAAAAAATCCATAACAGCATTGAGCGAGGATGAGTCAAGGATGAGTACAATGGATGAGATGGCTTATTATATGGTTTATTGTACGAGTTAATCTTTCTATTATACTGACTTAAAATCTGCACTAGGTTAAACGAAAAAGTGACCCCAACCCACTTGATAAAGGTTTAGATGTAGATAAAACAAATCTTGAGATTACATCCGCGTTTCCTCATTGACGGCAAGCGATGATAAAAACCACTTTCGTCAAAATCAACTATGAGAAAAAACGTAATTGAACAAAAAATTATTGTAACAAATCGATTAATGACAAAAACTACTGTGTTTACCTAAGTTTTTCAGCCTGAAATGAACGTAGCTGCTAAGTTTTTGTTAAGAGATTTTACAACAAAATGGAATTTAATAGAAAAGAAGTTGGCAAGTAGGCAATACAATTACAATTTGATAAACTCGAATTATTTTGTTAAAAGGATTAAATATATATGAGGCAATGGCGTCTCTCCGCTTTTCGCGGTCGACTGAGCTACTGTTTACAAAATTTTTAATAAGAAGTCAAAATCATCCTAGTCAGGTCAGTCAAGGATCATCCATAATTTGAATGCCATTTAATTTATAACGTTTGTTCAAGGTTTATCCGACATACAACAGATTGAAATGTTCTACTATAACGTCGATAAAAATCATAATTCCGGAGTGAGAGAGATCATACTATATAGAACATAATTATAGTACAATTTGACGATTTTAAGATGTTACGGTAGGGGACAGCCCAGCAGGCCCATCCAAGTTATGACCGTTTCGTGTCAAATCTCTGTCTACAACCGGTAACGCCTCGGTGCGTAACCGATTTTAGAAAACAATAAGTTTGTAGCCATGTTGACGCACCTAAGTCGCTCGTTCTATAAAAATTGTAACTTGGCTACCAATAGTATATATTAAACTACATGATGTAGCGATGGACTCTGTAGAAACGATTTACTTTTATTCTCTCATTTTAAAAGATGTGAATGGCATTGCTGATTCTTTGGGCAAACAACGAGCCAGCCCTCTGACCATATTTGATTAGTTTTCTACTAACGTTAACGATATAATTATATAGATTATAAACTTGACTAAGCCTGCAGTACTACTTTGGCGTCAGCAATGACCCTTTTATATTTTGAATAAAGTAAAGAGTTTGACATCTAAATCATAATCATACCTTTATTCCTGAAAATATATTTTTTATACTAGTCTATCGCCCTGACTTCGCACGGGTATTAGAAATCTTTGAAATTGTCGACTTTAGTCTGCTATAATATGAATGTAAACCTTCCTCATTAATCATATTGTCTATAGAAAAAAACTACATGAATATCCGTTCGCTATCAAGTTTTTGAGTTTGTCGCGTTTTTACAAACATACAGATTTGATAGGGAACTTTTTTTTTTATAATATGTAAAGAGTTTGATAGATAGATGAATATACGTTTTATTATAAGATCGCGGTCATTTCTACCTGATCACTTAAAAAAATGTTTCGTTTCGTGTACAAGCAAAAATGAACTTAGCGGTGATCAGGAGAGAGTGTCTATGATGGTACATCATTAATACTATTATAGTAGGATTTTAAAATTAATAGGGTGTCACAATGAGCGGTTTTGCATTAAAAGCGATTTTTATACAAATAACCTTTGGATGGATTTTTCATTTTTTATTTAATTTTAATGCTGTTCATGACGTTGACTACCCGTATTTTTCGCAACACACTAACATTTTTGGGTAATAAATTATCGTTTACGTTTTCTATACGTGTTTTGAAACCGCTAAACGATTTCCTTATTAGCCTACAGTGGTGATATCAAACAAAATGAATAGGCTTGACTTTTCCTCAACATACACTTATCGGTGAATGAATTGTGGCAACGTTTTGTTTGACGTCAAAAACCGCATTTGTCAAGTTTTTTCGACTTTCATCTAGGAGTAGGTACCACGCATATACAGTCAGAATCTAAAGTAGGCAAGCAATTTAAGCGTCCGCATAGAGTTATACGTTCAAAATGACCTCACGTAATTAAATTATGCATCAAAAGTTTTCATATTGATATTTGCTCAGTTATAACTCATAAATATTATTTAAAAAGAGTGTCCATAGAGTTTCTTGCACTTTCTGCTCCATAGAGATCTACGCTTTGGAACGTGCTATTTAGCTTCACTTTTTTTGACGGACCGACATTTTGACAATTCAAAAGTGCCTATAATTGGCATATTTGAAATAAACTATTCTGATTCTGATAATAAGATAAAAACCGGATTGCCCTCATTTTGGAAACCACTGAATATTTTTTTAGAACAAGAAGATAAATAAATTACTAGTTAAACTGAGAGGTACTTTGGTTTTCTATAAATATATGAAATAAAAAAAAAACATTTGTTATTTCTGGCTTCTACAGAAATCAAAACATAAATTTGTGTAAAACTAATCCAATAAACACCTCTGAAAATCGACTTTTTACGTGAACTCTGGCCCTCCATAATGTACTTATATATTAAAAATATAAAAAAGCACATATTATATAGAAGCCTTACAGATTGAATCGAAATTCTGAATTATGTCAATTTTTCACAAAAACTTTCAAGGGTTTGTACACGTATGGTTGTGTAGCTAAATCGGGTGAGTATCAATTAAAACGCAGATGCTCCAATACGTATGTTTAATATAGTGCACCAATCGATACTGAATACAAATCTGGTAATGCTTAATATTTATACCTAGTCTAGGGCTGTAGGCACAGGTTTAAAAAAAAAACACGTAATTCTTCGAACAAGTTTTGTGAAATATTCGAGTAAATCACGGAATCACCAAATGCAAACAGAGTTTTCAGACTTTTTTTCGCGTTGCCTTTTCATCGTTGGATTGTGTTAGATAAAGCAGCTTTTAAAATATGTTCGACTTTTTTTTTTAACGTATAGGCGAGAGGCGAAGGGCCCTCTTAAGGTGCCTTCTCAATAAATAAACAAATAAACCGCGGTTTTATACGTGCGCAGATTATACACGAAAATCTTCCTCGTTTATAATTGTAAATGAAAACCGCATTGAATACCGACGCGTGGTTTAGGAAAAGTTATAGTATCATGAACAAACGAATGCGGAAAGTGAGTTTGTTTTCTATGAAATATAGGGTGACTGGTAATTAGTGAACGATACTTAAACACGTGATCGTATTCATGAAAACAAACAACTTTTACTATGGGAACAAACCTGAAATCGTAAAAAAAAATCCGCTGGTCAGTACATTTGTGTTCGCCTAACTGGTCAAAATGTACTGAACTAGGCTGATTTTTTTCGCGATTTCAGGTTTGGTCTTATAGTAAATATTGCCAAATAACATGACTACAATCACGTTTTTAAGTATCGTTCACTGATTACCAGACACCCTATATAATATTCCTCCCGACCGAATTTCGATCATGTTGGCTAATTTCGACAAAGACTAGCCAGATAAACAGATAATATTATAGTGTACTTAGTGTGTGCGCAAACAAGGGCGCACTCTCTGTTCCTTCACTTTCTTAGTTCGATGGCACGGCAATCTGACACGACTAGAGAGAGATTAGGCACAGGACCTGACTTTACATACTTTCCGAGGCACGGGGGTGTCACACCACCAACTTCCGGCTACTACAGAGTAATTTAATTGATAAAACCCAAAAGTATATTTTGTCTGACCCGAGAATCGAACCAAGGACCCCAAGCTCAGCAGTCGCACCTTCTTATTATATTATGTACATTATGAACGATATATCTTGACCACTCTGAACTTCGAATAATTTGTTGCGCAATAATTCTTTTTAGGAATCGGGGAATGCGTATTGCATATTTTTTTCGAATATGCTCATATTTCGGAACTCTTACTCTGAAGTTAGCTTCAGAATGGGCAGAATGTTTTGACCTTATTGTATGCAGAAATTAATTTATTTAGCAAGCTATATGCATATTTGTTAGAAACTTTGTGAAATAATCGCAAAAATAATTTGTATACTCATAAACAATCCTAATGAATTAGTCATAATTGAACCAATAAATTCTTTATTAAATCATTCACACTAAAAGTAGATTTAGTGTGAATGATTTAATAAAGAATAATCTAATCGTAAGTTATGCGTTATAAACCTACTTAATTTTCAAGTATAGAAACTAATTTTTCACGTCATTAACCTACTTAATTTTACAATTATAGAAACCAATTTTTCATGCACACATTTGTTATATGAAATAGAAAATGTTTTCGAACGGTATGTTTTTTTTTTTTTTTTTTTTTTTGGTAGGTAAAATCATCCAATGACAAATCCCGCCCTTGGGCGGAGCGGGAAGTAGTGTCAGACTCTTACTGACTAAAAACCTACCCCGTTCCTTCGTTGCCTATAGTGCCGGGGCTGAGCCTTCCTCTCAGAAAACGGCCCTTGGCCCCGGCAGGCTTCGACCCTGCCTGCCTGCAGCTAGCAGGCTGGGCCTCTACGGTTTGCTGACAGCTCCTTGAGGCGCGCGGGAACAGAACGCGCCGTCGACGACTTGGGCTCGGTCCGGTCGGTTACCGGACGATCGGACAGCGTGCTACCCATTGCACGCCGTCCGCAAGCCCGCGCCTACGGTGGCCGGAAATCGGGATCGGAATCCCGGCGGCGGCTGGGGCGAGCGCCCCGTTGCCTCTGCCTGATGCGGTCGGCCTCCTCCTTTGCTAGCATTACTGCTTCGCAGAAGGAGGCGACCGCCTGCCATCCCTCCTCGCTACGGACCATGGCCTGAACCAAGGCCCGGCGAGAGAGATCGCTGCCGCCGATCGCCCCCACGAGGACACGGCGATGCTCCGCCCAGGCGGGGCACACCTCAACAGTATGCTCCACCGTGTCCTCCGGGTGTTCCGCACAGTGACGACACCCGGGCGAATCCTCCGCACGAATCCGGAACAGGAACTTAGCGAACTTGCCGTGTTCGAACGGTATGTTGTGTAATTGTGATTATTGATTTAATCAACACATTATCATCATCTATAGGCAAAATATAATTCATAAACTAAAGTACTGTAAAAATTCAGCGAATGAACGCATTACTTTACAACTTCTTACGTTGATCGTATTTATTCATTAGTCTGAGGGCCAAATTCACCAATAAACTAATCGCGATTATATAAAACAAAACGCAGGTTGAGAGCCTAATCGAGATTATAACTTCATTTTGCGTTTCGCCGCGATGAATTGAACTTAGTTTACGCTAAACTCAGTTTCAATTATTTTGTTGTCGCCCATGTTTACGACACGGATCTTTAGACTAGATTACGCTGAGCTCAGTTTAGTTGAACTAAGTTTTTATATTGAATGATGAAATCAGCTCTAAATGAAATATCGGATTTTTTCCGTTCGAATACCAAAAAACTAATACAACTGACATATATACTGGTACTGGTGGTACATTTACTGGTTATTTATTATGACAAAGTTTGCCTTAGCCGACAGTATCAAATTCATATTGTTGGTAACCGTTAGGAAAAGATAATAATTTAAAATTGAAACAAATACCAGTGGTATTAGTTTTTGATATTAAAATGGTAAAAATCGAAATATCGATTTATTGTATTGAGGTACTTACTTCATCAGCTTTAGCAGAATAGAAACTTCTAATATCAGTCGAATTGCCTTCGAGTCCGTATCGTTCCTTGCATATGAGGGGGTCATAATTATCGTCTTCAGTCGCGACCGTCGGTGGCCTTTTTACCATCTGAGTGATGGCCAAATTCAAACATACTCGCATAGTGTACGCATTGGCCACGGCCAGGAGGGCCATGATCGCCAAGACATACCTCTGCGGTATTATGAATACTGAAAATAATAATAAATTACTTAGAATTAATAATGTCAATACAATAGGTACACGATAACCTTGAATTGAATTCAATAGCAAGGCTATTTTGAACCTTTATGAATACCACAAGAAATCAAAAACAATCACAAAAATTGTTGCTAGGCTCTACGTTTATTACTCAAATTCACTATACTGATGTAAATTTTTTGTAAAAAAATCAGTGACATAAGATTACCTATATTTTTTTAATTGAAATATCAACTCATTAATTTTTCTAAACGTACAAATGTATTTTATTGTACAATAAAAAAATATATAAAGAAGTAGTATAGTGTAGTAAAAATTAAATAAAATTGTACTTTTATGGTAAGTTTTGTTTACATTTTAATATGTATGATTATTTATTTTATATAAGATTTAAAAATTCAAAAAAAAAACTTTTTTGATATTAAGGTGACTATCAAAAAAAAAAATCGCAAATCACTGAAATTAATTTTATACTTACATTTCGATAACGCCAATCGCCATCCCGTTAGCATTTTGAAGCTTTACCTTTAACAAATAAAACTTAAATTACCATAACACACTTTGGCACAGCACTATTGTAATATAGTTCATTCGTTGGACGGCCTCTTGCGCACGGTCAGGACACGACTATTTGGCTCAAAGGCTAATCAGGAAAAAGTATGACAGCGTCTGGGTACGGACTTTTCATTGAGGTGTCGCTACCGGATCACGGTAGCAAGGTCGCTTGTACGGCATCTTCGTTTGGTAAGTCTGTGCGAACAGGGATTTATCAGATAGTGTTCCGTGGGTATTTTGTGCGAGGAAATTTTTACTATTCCCAATAATTATTCAAATTAATTGAACAGTTTATTTTAATTAATTATTTCCCAAGAGGACGCCGGCGTCCGCACACCTATTGTCTTTCTATTGTGTCTCTAATTACGCTATTCAACAGATTAATGTCAGTAAATTTATTTGCACTACCTATTTATTATAATTATTTTTTATTTCAAGTAAAAATATTTGTTTGATCAAGTAAATATTTACACTCGTTGCTAAAAAAAAAAAATTGGTAGGTACTGCACACATCTTTTGAGGCTTTTATACAAAAACCAACAGGGTGGAAAAATCCATAAAAAAGGCAATTTTATTTAAGTCATACTTCCTAGTAAATGAATCAAAAACATTTGTGCAGGAATTTTAACTTACCTATCTAGAAATTGAGCTGCTGGTGTTATAGGATAAAATGAATAAGGTAACATAAAATTACTCATAAATATTATTTACCTGTACCATAGGTAAATGAAGTAAATAAATTAAACATTCCATTTTATAACAGGTAGTTAAATTCTATTCTATTGACTTCTGTAGGTAATGAAGGATCTCACACCTATTTATTACTAACTACTATGACGATTTCCGACTCACGTAAAATATGACCGTAGCAAATCAGGTATGGAACGCTAAAACAGTAAACTGATTTCAAGTTCAATGTTTTGTAGCAACTACTGGTTAGTTTATGATAATGATCTTAAACTAAGTTGAACTACCATTCAACTTGATATTGTTCCTAGTATTCTGGATTGAGTTAACGTTCCCACGCCCCAGCCGCCGATATTCCGACCCCGACTACCAGCCAAGGTAGACGCGGGCTTGTGGACGTTGAGCAACGGTTAATTCGCCATCCAACAGTCCGGTAATTAACCGAACCGAGCGCGGTCGTCAACAGCGCGTAGTGATCCAAGCTCTCCTCAAAGATATGTCAGCGAACCGTAAAGACCCAGCAGAGCCGATGCCCACTTGCTAGGACCGCGGGGAGTTTCCGAAGGGGAAACCCAAAGTCCTAGAACGTAAAAGGAAACTGAAGGACACAGGTGTAATTTTAGTCAGTAAAAGTCTGACAAGCCCTCGCTCCGTGTAAGGATGGGAGATGTTATTGGATGATTTCCCACCTTAAAATCTTCTGGATTTGTCGGAATTTTAACAATGTGGAAGAGTACTTCAATGCCTTTTTTTGAGGAGGGAAATGATTAAATAGGACGTGGCAAACTATTACTGTGTACCTCTCGTCATGGTTCACTGAGATGAACTAATTAGGAATTTTGTCTTTGTAAGTTTTTATTAGGGTTCCGCCAAGCCAAAGGATAAAAACGGGGCCCTACTGCTAAGACTTCTCTGTCTGTCCGTCTGTCTGTCACCAGGCTGTATCTCAAGAACCACGATAGCTAGACGATTGCAATTTTCACAAATTATGTATTTATGTTGCCGCTATAACTACAAATACAAAAATAAAATAAAATGAATATTAAAGGGGGCTCCCAAACAACAAACCCGATCTTTTGCCCTTTTTTGCTCGATATCAATAAATTGATTTAATATTAAAATTAAATTAAAATAAATATTTAAGGGGGCTCCTATACAAAAATCGTCATTTTTGTTTATTTGGTTGTTCTTACGTTGTTTACCTAATGGTACAGAACCCTTCGCGAGCGAGTTCGACTCGCACTTCGCCGGCTTTTACTATTGAGTAGTCAAAGATTACTCCACTCTTTGATTTAATATCTTCATGGTCAATCAACAGACAGTTTACGTTATCGTTTCCTTGACTCATCTCAGGCTCTTTCAATCAAAATGATACTTATGTGGATTGGTATTTATTGTTATTAACATCCTCGACTCAAGATTTTTTTTGTCCTTTTGTAATAATGACGTCTTCCATAGGATAAAAAATGGCATAAGCCAGGAATAATAGAACGAAATGAGGGGTTTTTTGCCCAGCAGTGAGATAGTATGGGTTAGCATATCATAGCATCAGCCTTATAATGTTCCCACTGCTGCGAATCAGGCCTCCTCTCTAAGAGAGGGAATGGGCCGTAATCCACTGCGCGGGCCCAGTGCGGGTTGGTGGATTTCACACGCCTTCGAATTTTTGGTTTCAGGACATGCCGGTTTCTTCACGATGTTTTCCTTCACCGCTTTGAGAGCAGTGGTGATTAAATAAATTGCACAAAGTAATGCGCCTGGCTGGGTTTAAACCCGAGACTTACAACTCGTAAGTGGAGCCGTTACCACTCGGCCACTACTGCTCTCAGAATGGGTCAGTTAAACTTAATTATATTAATAACTGAATACTAAGGGCGACTGACTTCAGTAAACTGGAGAAAGTTTTCTTTAAAAATAATAAGAATATGGAAAGAATATACTTATAGAAGTCTATCAGTAACTTCCACTTTTTATTAAGGAAATCATCAAAATACTTTCTCCCGCTTTTGGTGATATAAGAAGAATGCTCAGATTTTTACTGACTAAATCCCCACCTGTGTTCCTTTAGATGCACTTTGCGTTCAAGATCCGGTAACCCCCTTAATATTGCCAGTAAGCCTTGTTGCTGATATTATTATCAAGGCGCGACCGTGCGTGCAGACTACAGAAGGATCTACCTTTTTTCTTATTATCATTATTTTATTTTAAACTGATAAGAGCTTAATAGCTGTAGTAATTTCAAACTAAAAAAAATAACGATTTTTCCTGATATTTGTTGCTATTAAATTCATTATAAGGAAAATTTAGTCCTATGATTTCTGCAACGCAAAAAAATGATGATAGCCTAGTGATAAAAGAACTTCTAAGAGGGCCTGGTTTTTTGGGTATCTTTGTTAGTTAAATGGTTTAACACACGAAGAGCATTTTCAAAAATAATTAGTATCTACCATATTAAAATTTGATCTTCATTCGTCCTGCCATTATGTATGTTGTTAACTAATAGTAACCAGTTAAAGTTTTAATACTGTGTGACATGTCATTTTGCATTTTAACACAATTTGTAATCGTTGTCATTTGTTATTGAATTGTTTTATCTGGTCATATATTTGAATAGTTTTTTATTTTTTTTATTAGACTTTTGAATACCGTAATTAAGAAACACAATAGAAAGACAATAGGTGGCGGACACCGGTGTCCTCTTGGGTCTTCACAGTCTAAACTTGTAGATGTAGATAATTTAAGATAGTTTTGTAACAACTACTATTTCTCATTTCGTGAATGTACATACAAATACATGCCTAAAATTGATTCTTCCATTTTCTAAACATTAAATAGATTTTTTTCTGTAAACGTATTGTCGATTTGGATGTTAATTAGCATTTATCCCTCCTAGAAATGATAGATACCATTGATTTCAACGCTGGATATTCAGTGTTCTGTGGCACTAATTAAAACGTATAATACGTACGTGTTACATCATTACGCATCAACTTATAAAAAAGTCAGTAGGTACTTACACAATAAGTAGGTACTAATATTTAGTTACAAAGGGTTGAATTGAAAGCTGACCTCAATCTACAAAGCCTTGAGCACACGTGTAGGGTGCCAGCCTTTTGTTTTTTTACAGGATGCATTTTGGAGAGTGTGCACATGAATTGCATGACTTGATTTCGCCATCTCCCGTCTATTATCAGACATCCCGTCGTACGGTGAATATCCGCCCTTATGTAAAACCTCTATGGTCTGGTCCTTGTTCATTCCGCGTACATCGAAGGACTGGAACAATTTTCCTGCTGCGGTCTTCCCATCCGATTATAATAGGGTATCTTCAAGGCTAGAGTATATAGGCTCTTAATAAACTAATGCGCCTCACCATCAACGATTGCATCACTGCTTACCGGTGGGATCGCACTCAAGCACTAATTTATATCAATTAAAAAAATATGTTGGCAAAAGATCAGACGGTTGACAACGTTTTGGTCTCAGTATCTGCGTCATCACATTTTAAATAATATTTATTAACTAATAATGCCCGCTTGCATAAACCAGGGTTATTAAGTACAAGAATAGGTCAAAAGTACTTTTAACTAGTTAAAACTACATTAAAATGACTAATATTTACTCGAAAACCTATTAGATAGGTTAAAAAATATTTATGTCGTGATTTTTGGTACTTATGACAACTAAAACATTTCGTATTTTATTATAATATTTAAAAAAAAATGTTAATTAGTTAAAACTAGTTTTAATTAATTAATAATATTGATGATGACAATATTCTAGTCAAAAGTCACTTTATTTCTTGGTAACTGATTGAAAATAATGTGCCATTATGTACGCATATAAAAAAAAAACAATTACTTTTAATATACTTAGGCAGCTAGCTCTTAAGGTAAATTCAGGGAAAATACTGGAGAAACATAATGATAATATTCTAGTCAATTATATTTTTTCCAAGGCTAACGGGCATATAAATTAAATAAATATTCGTATTAGATACCTAACTAATAAAGCGTTTTTACAATAAAAAAATGGTGTAATTAAATAGACCATAATATCACAAAAAAAAATACTAGATCTGGTTCCGTTTCGATTCCGTGATATTTAGGTAATTAAGCAGAATACGAATCGCTTAATAGGACAATGAACTATACAACAGTGTTTTACAAGAACAATCAAACAACTCCTAAAAAAATATTATCTAATACAATAAAATTAGCATAATTTAATATACTCGTACAACCTTATTTTTAGCATATTATGCGAAACCCGAAACACGGGTCTAGTATTTTTATGCAAAGAATCTATGTACAAAATTTCATAACTGTATCATAAAAATCACCAAGTTATATGTTTGTTATATTACTTGGTGGTCCACACAAACACATGGTCACTGGACCATCCGAGCCACTGAGGTGTTGTTTTGCTCCCACCTGTACCCTGGCAGCTAATGCCCGCTATGACCTGCCGTGATCTGTGTTGTAGGTACTAAGTGTCGGTGGTGTCCGATCGGCGACCTTTTTTAAATATTTTTGGAAAAAGAAAATATAACATGATGTAAAAATTTATGGGAATCGATTAGTTACTGATTCTGAACAAACTATATTCAGGTTTCGCAAGTAATATACTAAAAATAAACTAAAATTGCCTACACCACTAGGAAACATCACTTTTTAGTGGTTGACTTCTTTTAAGCAGGAATTCCGAAATTAATAATTATTGACACTGAAAATAACTACTTAGGTAGTTATCTACGAGTAATTTAAACACTTTTACAGGAGTTCTAGCGAATTGATTTCACAAAAACTAAAGGGTATTTTTAGAATTGCAACGCTGAACTTGGTGAAAAGAGTTAAAAAAAAAACATTTTTATTTTTAGTCATTTTCCTAACTATCTTGGAGACGGCTTTTACATGAAGCGACTGTCTAGTCTGTCTGACCTCTACAGCCCAGTAAATGGGTAACACGATATCCTTTGGCAAGATTGGTGATAGTGTCCCTGGCTTTTGAATACTCATAACTACTTCCAAAGATATCTTTGTATATACAAATGGCAACCAAGGCCAATTGCCGTGCTTTTTGAGGCATAGAGGATTGTCGTTATACTGAGATGGCTCCCCATCTACGGCTGTTACAATTCAACTGCAAGCTTTACGTTTAGTCAAGTTTTTGCCTCACAAATCGTAACAACTATACTAATAAGGTGTTACCCGTATCAGCCAAATTTAGAGTACAATACCGCCTTGTTATGCTATGTAAAATAGCTATATACAAATATAGTTGTTGTTACGGAGGCACGAGGATTTTATAAGTGTGTAAGAAACACGTGCACATTTTTTCTGTGTTCGCAAATTCGAGCTCGATATTATAGAATGAAGATTACGCACACATAATCAACACGAACGTGAATTTAAACACAACTAAGACCAACTGGTGACCAACCAGTGGTGGCCGAGTGGTAACGGCCCCGACTTACGAGTTGTAAGTCACGAGTTCAAACTCAGCCAGGTGCATTACTTTGTGTAATTTATTTCATCACCACTGCTCTCAAAACGGTAAAGGAAAACATCGTGACGAAACCGGTATGTCCTAGAACCAAAAATTAAAAGACCTGTGACATCTAGCAACCCCGGGCCCGCGTGGTGGATTATGTACAATCCCTCTCCTAAAGAGGAGGCCTGAGTCCCAACAGTGGGAACATTATGAGGTTGATGCTATGCTATGTTATGCTAAGACCAACTGAGTGCTTAGTGCGAGTTATTCTACGTTAACGCGATCAACACGTTTATGACGTTTGGTGCTCCGATTGGCCCGCTCCAAGCTCTTAACCAATCAGAGAGGCCAACGCGGAAAACGCGTTAACGTAAATACAATTTGCACTAAGGCCGTGTCAATCTTAGTGGGTTAGCCCAACTATAATTTTTGTCATAAAAACTATTGTTCAACATTACAAAAATGTGTAACATTTTACGCTACTAGAAAGTAAATAGTATTACTAAGAGGCGTGGGTTTGGTTTACTAGTTTAAGTCAAAAATAGTACAAAAATAATGTAGCTCTTAGAAACTACTCTGTGTAGTTTTTTTTTTTTAAGAAAGTTATTTTTAATAAAGCAGCGATATATTATTATTGTTGTTTATAGCCAGAAATCTTGAAAGTCTAGTTTTTTACTAACTAATTATATCTAAGTTTTTCAAAACAATTAAATATTATCAAAATCTTTGCCTTTGCACAAATTCTGACATGCCTTTATTACCTAATAAGCTAATCACACCACGTTACATTCGCTGTAAATATATCCATAAAACTAACCTGAAAAGCGTATTTGCTGTAAACTCAAGCAGCCCTTGTACTTTTTAACATATTGCCAAGAGCCGATTTCCCTAAGGGACAGCGCAGGTCTGTTATCCGACGCTTTTCACGACAAAGATAAACGAAGGACCCCGATGTATAAAGCAGACTATGTTACCTAAATACAAAAAAAAGATAGATTTTACGTAAGGCAAATGCGCCTGTAACAATATTATAAGCGACATAAAACGCGTTATAAACTTAATTTAAACAAATATTTAAGAAGAAAAACCCTAGAGAAAATATGACTGGAGCTGCCCCAGTAGAGCCGATGAAAACGAAACCTAAAACGCAAATGTTATCTATGGGATACAGGTATGGATTTAGTCAGTAAAAGTCTGATACGTCCTATCACACTTCCCTAGAGAGGGAAAAGCCAATTGACGATTTGACCTCAAAAATGAGGAAGCGCTTGAAAAGAAAATACAAAATAGCTTTCGAAATGTTGCTAATTAATTACAAAATTTTTAACAAGACTCAATTGTTAAGATAATATGAAAACGAGCAAAGTAAAGAAACATCAAACCAAAAACTAACCACCTATAACCTAGTTTGCACACGCCTTTAAAATTATTATAACTGCGAATTTTTTGGAAAGAGTAACCGCAGTCTTTGAACGCAAATAGCAACTGAAAGGAAACAGATGGATTTTAATCAATAAGTCTGCGAAATCCTCTCGCTTCATGAAGAACGGAAGGAATTATTTTTTATTTCCTATCTTAAAATAATAAATAGAAATATTTTAGTTGAATTAGAAATAACTGATAAATTTCAGAATAAAATAAAATTGTTTTAACAAAGAGTTAAAAAAAAAACAAATGTTTCTTTACCACAATGTTGCTAATTAGTTACAACATATTTAACAGCACTCTATTTTAAGAAAATATAAATAAAAGTAAAGAAAGATCACGCAGACGGTAACGAACTACCACAAACCGCACTAAAAGTTAAAAGTGCTTATATTCATGAAGCAAAACATGTAGGACCTACCAGTGTATTCCTGTTACCATCTTGTATACCATGTTTTATGCAAATAAAATATTATTATTATTATTATTATTATTAAGCACAAACTTGTTTTTATACTAGTGTTTATTTATGAATGTTCTAAGCAGATTCTTGGAAAAAGAATCTTATTTACGATAAAAATTCCATGGAAATAAAAACAAGTGTTTGTTTATAAAATACCATGTAAAATAATTGCGCAACGCAAATATTTGTAAAAGGACCGAGTAAAGACATCCAACAATCCAAATACGCGATTTCTAAATCAGAAAAAATGTTTTTGAATTGTTGCAATATTGTTTCATCTCTCACCGCCCAGACCACTACCACGACCAGATCAGACCACCCATCATCACCACCACTAGACAAGACCACTAGACCAGACCAGATTTGGGTCAGATCAACATCAAAGAAGAAAATCTCTCACCAAAAGCATGCACAACTTCTATGGAATTTGTTTATGGTCATTCTGTTGGATATCTATTCATCGTCAAGTTCCATCACCAATAGGTTCTAAAACTTGTGTTGTCCCCCTAGACAAGTTATGATCGTTTCGTTAAGCGTGAACGCTTGGAGTTGGTCATGCCACCAATTCCTTGGTTCTGACCACGTGACTGAGCGTTGAGATGACGTCAGAACAAAGAAATTGGGGGCGTGGCCAACTCCAAGCGTTCCAGCTTAACGAAACGATCGTAACTTAGCTAGGAGGGCTGGTAGCCCCCCTAGCCAAAATCGATGTCATTAATGTTAGTGAGTTATGCTATCTGACCAGAGATACGCAAGGATAAGCCATGGTATCCAAGGCATGTCAACTGCGTCACCATATTTACAACCATAGTCAGCAATGCTGGTCAAGAGTTACTTTGATTTAACAAGAATATTATTTTGCAAATACCTTAACGTTCTAAGGCATACAAATACCACGAACAATAGATTAGGAAGCCAATGATAAATAAAAATGTAAACAATAGAATTTTTCAAGATTTTTCTACTATTCTATTGAGTATAAAATGGCAAAATACCATTTTGCTTGAATAAGAACATTCCATTGCCTTATTATATAGAATAGAATCTCCTTAGCGTCTCTTTCTCGATGTTCCAGAGTCTTGAATGGATTAGTATAGCATAGCATAGCATCAGCCTTATATCTTAGTATAGCCTTTCAAACCAAGTCAGGCGCATTTCTTTGTGTAATTTATTTCATCACCACTGAGTGCTCTCGAAATGGTGAAGGAAAACATCGTGAGGAAACCGGCATGTCCTAGAACAAAAAATTCGAAGACATGTGATATCCACCAATCTGTACCGAGCCCGCGCGGTGGATTACGGCCCATTCCCTCTCCTAGAGAGGAGGCCTGAGTCCTAGCAGTGAGAACATTATAAGACTGAAATGATTACTTCTAAGCAAGCCTGCTCCACCGACGATTAATTATAGCTTGACTCGAGATAAGCAATCATCACATACCGACATAGCACCAAGAATCGCCAGACTTAAATGGCAGTGGGCAAGACATATTGGTCGCAGAACAGATAGTCAGTGTGGTGGTTCAGAAGTAGCGATTGCGTACTTTCCAAAGCTGAGTCTTCCAACTCAGCTTTGGAAAGCCTTCTATAAAGTGGATGAGCAATTGAGCAATGATATGACAAAATTCTTCCAGTTTAACCGAACACAGCCAGAAACCAATGTCTTAAATGAAGGGACCGTCTATTTGAACTCCACAGCCCATTTTCACACGCGGTAACCTACTTAGAATATAAAGACAGGGCTCCAGGATTATTTGAAAGAATTTTTACGATCTTGGAATACAAAGCGCAACACGTGACAGTAAAAATCTGACAGCCTTTCTTGCTCCACCCAAGCGGAGTTATTTGATGAGAATTAGGACATAGTACATTTTGATACAAGTGCAAAAAGTTGTTAATTGCAATCGATGCGAAATTCACAACAAGAGCCATAAGCGAGTGTGTTATTGAGCCGAGGGCTGCAGTGACAAATTTGCAGGTGTAACAAGCGATGTTTGTAAATACACTTACGACTCGTGAGGGTTGACCCGCGCCTGGTGGGAATCGATGCGCGCCCAGCCTGATACGATAAACAATTTTATTACAATAAAATTTTGTCGGGCAGAACACATGCACTTTTGTGCACTAGTGCGGAAAACAGTCTATTGCGTGCCTAAAATCGATGAGATAAGAGCTAGTTTTCGAGGAAGTATTAAAAACAAACATACGTGAATATTAAAAATGGGCTGTGAGATTATTTGAAAGAATTTTCACGACCCTGGAACGCAAAAGTCTGATCGTTGAGTTATAACTGTGAGGCTTGAATTGAATAGGTAGCCAAATCTTTGTATAATCAACTCTGAATATATTCTACGAAAAAAATTATATGTTAAGCAGAATTATCGAACCACTTAGTACTTGAAACGGGTAGAGGTGTTGTTATACAATATTTGTTTTCACACCTAAATATTATTTAAACAAAGATTACCAACCTGGTAAAGTAAATAAATATTTTTTTAAAGTTAATATTTAATAAAGGAGCAAGCAAGCAAGTTATCTTATCATTTCCTTAATATTTGATTGTTAAGTACATTGATCTATACTGCATATTTACCAACTTATTGTAGTCATGTTCTTGGAAATATATGTAAATGCTTGATGTTCTTATACTTATTAGACAAAACGTTCATTATGAAATGATATATATTATATATTTGTTATTTTTTTAAATAGCTATAATCCTCAGCTTTTAAAATTCATAATTTGAAGTAAATTCTTGGTATTGTACACAAATACCCTAAAACCTGCATATTATTGGTGATTAGGGTATTTTTCATTTAATTACTATATTTCAAAAGAAATGGGGTAGTTAGTTAGTAATATGCGTTATTTTTTATAAATGCGTTTTTTCCTTTTTTTATTATAATTATTAACATTGTCATAACGAAATTTAAAAAACGTTTAAAATATTTAAATTATATAAAATAAACCATTAAGCCTCTTGTCTTTTCATTTCAAAATAAATATATATATACATATATTACGCTATTTGGATGCAACTTGTACAAACTAAATGTTTTATAAAAAAAAAAATACACGTGCTTTATTTAATAATACCAAATTCATAATAAACTAACCACATTGTTCTTAATGGGAAAAGGCTAGAAACAATGACCTGTATGTATATTTAGTAGACTGAGTTTATAAACTCTTGACACATTGTGATTATATTTCATAGCTGTGTCAAATTGTACAATTGATTCATCAAGGACATAACTTAATAAAATGGTAACAATCACCTACAACAATAATCGCAATAATTTATATTTTTAAAACATTCATTAATAATGTTCAAACTTCCTATATTCTACGATATACGACGAAATACGAACAGAATATAATTTTTTATCAATTCAATTCAAAATATGAATGTTAGGTAAATATATATTAAATTAATCCGTAACCTTTTGGACAGAAGTTTTGGCTCACCGATGTATTTTTTATGAAAATTTTAAATATCGGTAACTTATAAAATAATACTACAGACTTCGACGGCAGTCGAGAAAAAATATCACTAAAAACATCTAAGTAATCTGTGTAACATCTCTAGATATTTTTGTAAATATCCATCTCTATTATTAATATCGCATAGTAAAAAAAATTAAAACTAAACTTTGTTATAAATTTTACTGCACTGAGTACAAAACAAAACACCTCAAACAAATAATAAAAACCTTAACTTAGGTAACACCAGATTCTAACATAACCAATCATATTTTTTAAATTTAATGCTGCCCGAGATCGCATCATGAAATATTAAATTTAGGAAATTTAAAAAAATAAACATCATAAAATTTTCAAAAGTAAATACTGTCAAAGAGAAGGTTCTGTTGTACGGGTAGAACACGTTAATATTATTATTATTTTTTTCACATAGTTTTAATTTAATATAGAAATAAAACTTACTTTTATCAATTTATAATAAGATCACTTTTTTCTTTTATTCCATGAGCGCTTGTTACGTGTGCTGTTTGAATTAGCACTGGCACTCATGTTGTGGCAAGCCATTATAATATTAACAATGTCGCTTAGGCACGACACTATCGGTATGATTGACGTTATCATCTGTTATGTTACCTTTATGCACCCGATCTTAAGGATCAAACTGGAGATATTTCTTACTTATCGCTCTTAAGGACCCAATTAGGTTTCCTTAGTTTGGTTGACTTATTTTTGTACGTTTTGCCAATTTTTGCACAACGTTTTTAGATAAGTGTTTACAGTAGCCCACATTTAAAAGAAGTTGTTATAATTTAGTATTTATGTCCTTATAATTTATTTTTTTAGCTTGATAGACCAGTTAAAGTCTTTTCTACATAACATTGGTAAGATGATAGCAGGACGAACACATTTTCTTTTTTAGGTGAAAAAATCATCTAATGATATATTCCCACCCACCACCACCACCACCACCATAAACCCACTTCTGGTCTATTCTTGTCTTTTATACCAGGGCTGGGTTTTCCTTTGAGAAGCGAACCCACGGCCCAAGTAGGCTTCGACCCTGCTGGGCCCCTACGGTTTGCTGACATCTCCGTGAGGCATGCATGGAACAATACGCGCTTTCGACGACTTAGGCTCGATCAGGACGGTTACCGAACGGTCGAACGGCGAGCTACCCATTGGTCGCCGTCCGCATGCCCGCGCCTACGGTAGCGAAAATCGGGATCAGAATCCTGGAGGCGGCTGGGGCGTGAGGGTTGTTCTCCTCCTTTGCTAGAATTAGTGCTTCGCAGAAGGAGGCGACCGCCTGCCAGTCCTCCTCACTTCGGACCATGGTCTGCACCAAGGCCCGGCGCAAGATTGCTGCCGCCGATCGCCCCCACGAGGACATGATGATAAAGACGAAGCATTGGCATCGGGACTATAACTTGTGTACTTGATTGTGGTAATGCATAGACTTTATTTACGAACTCTAGATTTTCATTTACCCTGCTTTAACCACCTATAGAAAAAAACTCAACAAAACTCAACGCAACAAGATTTTTGTCCACTTTAGTTTACCAACTGTACAAGAATCTTTTAGTAACAAATAATTAAAACAGCATAAAACGAAACGTAACAACGTATATTTTTCTAATAAGACCGTATTGATCTACTTACTATTAGTCCAAAATCTGTGATAAAAATATTGTTACTTGAAAAGTTAAGGTCAGTCTATTAAGAACGTTTTCCTGTCTATTGTTTGTTTCCTGCAGTTAAAGTACTATCATTCTACCCGCCTTTCCTGCCACGACTCAAACATTCACCCTGTACATTCTTATTTATTCCACACTCTCTCTTATTTCACTCTCCTTCTTCACTTATTCCACACACAAAATAATATAATATAGGATTTAATTTACTATGCTGCAGAATCCATTAAAGTTTTTATCATTGGACCCAATGATCTAAGCGTTTAATAGTAAATATTGTCGTGCAAGTGGTTTTTAAAACCTATTTAAAAAATAAATATCATTTATCATAGTATAATACTCTTTTTCAATGTGACTCACGTGCAATTTCATACCGGTTTTTCTCGATATCGTCTGACAAATTAAGATAAATACATCATTGGCACGTTTCAAAATTGATCTCTATCGTGTAGCCAATCTCTTTGAGTACCTACTTCCACTTACCTTAAGACGAAGTCAGCTATCTATACGCGTCGATAAGCTCATGTCAGATTGAGTACATTTCAGATTTCAATTTTCTATACAACACTTCAGATAGGATCTATCGGTGGGGTAGTAAGCCTTGCGCTTAGTATGTTTAATAAAAAACACAGAATTGAAAATAGTTTTGTATACAATGAGGAGAAAGTTATACGAAAATAAACAAAATCACTACATAATATAATAATCATCATTATAAACCATTGTACATACCGTAGCTGAATTTGCATACACCAAATAACGGAAATCTTTTCTTAGGTTTTTTTTTCTATTTCCAAAATCTTTCTTTGAGAAACTAAATGAACAACACTATGATGCTCGAACTTAGCGGTTATAGTGCGACCACCTACTGTCGCTCGGCACTTTGCAGCTAATTTGAAGGTGCTCTAAATAAACTTCGTATGTTCCTGTGTTCGTATGTTCGTGTGGTCTTTATCGCTTTGACGGCTTTTCGAGTGTTGTTTTAAAATACGGTTTAAGATATTTATTTCTCAAAAAGAATACAACTGAATGAGAAATACAAGTTATTCTTAGATACTAAATATGTGAGAAATGTAGGTACTCAAATAAACTATTAAGTAGTAGCTCAACGGAAGTTATTCACAATTTGCGGGTAACAGTAAAAAACAGTACATATTTGTTGTATTACTGAACTCATTACGTATCGTTTCTTATAGGCAAGTAAATAGCAATTACATATTTTTATTGTATCTATGATTTGTTATTTTGAGTCTGTTTCGTTTGCTAATTGGATTATTATTATTCAATTTTTTTTTTACTCTTTAAACATATTTTAAAACATTTTTAAATATTTCTTTAAATTAAAAAAACACATTTAAACAAACATTTAAAAATATTAAAAAAAATAGATTATTACTATTATTATTTTTTTTTTTTTTGAATTCTGTAGTTTCACTTATTAAATTATTTTAATGTTCATGATATGTAAATGTATTTTAACGTGAAAAGTAATTTAATTTATGGAACTTTACATTGAATTAATTAAAACGGGAAAAATCTTTCAAGATGTGGTGTTTCATGGTTTTTTTGAATAACGTGTAGGATTGGATCTCTTTTATGTCATTAGGCAATTTGTTGTATTAAATGCATTCGTTTTAGTACAAGGTCATATAGATAGAGATCCGTTACAAAACAATAAAATACTTTCAATATTTAATCCATAGTCGTCTTCAAATAGTTATCTTATCTTTGTATATCTAATGTCCTAACTACGTAAGTATCTTGAAAATAAAACGAAGGGCATCAATGTGCCACATGATCAAAAAATAATGTACTACTTTATTTAAATCTCATTTAAGCTTTAGTAAACGCTATGATTTTAAATTTGAAATTCGACACTGCATGTTCTGTCGCACTATCTTGAAATTTGTGTTCATCCTGGTGTAGCAATTTTGATAATTTCACAATCGTTAGATTTTATTTTCAATAATTAAATGAAACATTGAAATTTTAATCGATGGTTAAGACATACTTAAAATGTTTTTTGAGGCATTTTTTTACTTTCCATTTAGCAGCATATTCAGAAAAAAAAAGATGAGCATGACCAAACTGTAGAAATTTGACACTGGTGACTAAGGAAATTATATGACTGGACAAGATATAAAGAATTTGTTGTAAAAGAATAAGAGACAAGTTGTAAAGAAATAAAAGATCCTGGACATGAAGATACTGAGAAGACTGTTAATAGAAAAGAACGGAACAAAAACAGCACTAAGAGTAGAAATAACAGTAATGATACTACAAATGTATAAGTAGGGGAAACCCCTAACAAATGATGGATGGACTGCGCGAAAGATGACCCGTATACATTGAGGTTGTCCGCTTAAATGGCAACTAATGATGACGAAGAAGATGTGCAGCACCGGCCTCAAATAAATTCAGATAAGTGCAAGATAACGATGATTTTTCAATATTGCAACATTCATAATCTTACCAAAATCACATGACAAGTTTTACCCTGCAGAAAAATATAAAGCCAATTGTTGAGCACCTGCAAATTCTTATAAGGTAAAAATAAACTACAGGTTACTCTTACAACAATAATATTTGGTGCACGTAATATAATAGAAACACAAGATATAAAGGATATAAAGATGAAAAGGACCGTGATTACTGAAATCCTTGAAACGTTCCTTTGCTGTGGATCCATTTAACCCTAACAGTTTAAATCCTTCAGAACTTTGAGCCGCTTCCTGGCTGTGCTCTATCAAACAACTTTATACGTTAACTTTCACTTAAGCCTATCAATAATCCTCTCCGCTGAATTTCAGCCATGATAGCCAACTTCAAGGAGATTAACACAGGAGATATTACACTGCACAAGTTTGTACGTAAACACAAATCAGTGTCTGTATTTTTACTCTTAGACATTTTTGTATTTTTTATGTAAGCTAAGCTTCGAATCTTCTTGTCTTGTTCCACTAGAGCTAAACTTCGTAGGTGTCTGTGTGTAGGAATGTGCCATAAAAATACGGGACGTCAGCTATACGCGCATTGCCCGTGGAATGGGGTTCTCCATATTTTACGAAGCAAGCTATAATGACAAGTTCTTAGCTCAAATCCTTAGCCTGCATGTGATAGAATTAGCATGGAAAAAAATTGGTTTCGTCTAACCCTTTTCAGGTGCAAGTCAGATATGTCCATAACTACGCCACATAGCTCATCTATAGTTGAACCACACTAATAGACCATCACATGTTTGCTGTCCCGGCTGAACGCCTGCCAGAGGGTTATGGCCATTCGGATGATCCGGGGATATCGTACGATGTCCTGCGAAGCGGCGAGCCTCCTTGCTGGCCTACCACCATGGGATTTGGAGGCAACAGTCCTTACACACATGCACGACTTACGCGTGGAGATGCCGCTACCACGATAAATCGCGGCATGGCGGACAGAGTTCCGGCGGGATCTCATGGACACGGTGGAGCACACAGTCGAGGTATGCCCCGCTTGGGAAGAGCATCGCCGTGTCCTCGTGGGGGCGATTGGCGGTGATCTCTCGCGCTGGGGCTTGGTTCAAGCCATGCTCCGGAGCGAGGAGGAGTGGCAGGCGGTCGCCTCCTTCTGCGAAGCAGTAATGCTAGCAAAGGAGGAGGCCAACCGCATCAGGCAACGGGGCACACGCCGCCGCCGCCACTGGGATTCCGATCCCGATTTCCGGCCACCGTAGGCGCGGGCTCGCGGACGGCGGGCAATGGATAGCTCGCTGTCCGTCCGTCTGGTAACAGACCGGTCTAAGCTCAGGTCGTCTACGGCGCGCACTGTTCCCGCGCGCCTCAAGGAGTTGTCAGCAAACTGTAGGGGCTCAGCAGGGCCGAAGCTTACTGGGGCCAAGGTTATGTGAAAATATTCTGACACTATTTCCCGCCCCACCCAAGGGCGGGATTTGTCATTGGATGATTTTACCTACCATAAAAAAAATCACATGTTTGTTGTATGGACTTTAAAAACGACTTTGACCTATAAGGTTGTTTCGGTGTTTCTTCAGCTAAGAATCATCGACTGATTTAGTTAAAATTGACGTGTAAAAGTGTTTTTTTTTATACTGTTTGCAAAATAAATATCATAGCTTTATAGTCTGATGGATTGGTAATTTGCAACTAATGGTAAAAGATCAAGTGCTACGAGTATACCAGTGACTTTAAAATTCTAATAGTTAATACCTATTAAGGGGGAGAAGTCACGAAGCGGTTTTTTCACGCGACTGCCACGGGCCCGCAGCTTCTGTAGAATGCAAATCTGAATATAAAAAATTAAAGCAATTTTCACGACGCGGTTTACGGCCGCGATGCGCGCGGTTGTTTGCGCAGCCGCTCATCGGCGGCGACGGCGGCGAATCTACCGTCTCGTGAGTTTTGAAATAAAATAGAAGTTTCCTCTGCCGCGGTGGCCGCGCGAGAAAACCGCTTCGCGAGTTCAGTGCCTTATATTTTACTCGGCGTTCAGCAATTGCACTTGTGTCCACGAAACCAAAAAGGCAGTTACCTAAACTTAGCAATATTATCATCATCGCTCGTGTCTTAGATCCCCTAAAGCCTTCAGACACCACTTTTAGCGCAAGCTTAACGTAAATACTACAATTTCTTCAGTCTTGAATATTATCAGGTGCTCGCTCGATTATCTTCAAGTGTCTTCGCAGTGGGATCTATTGCGTTGTCTCGTGCGATAAACTATCTGATCAACAGTACCTATATATTTATTTGCATACGTTTTGATACACGATCTTGAAGATCTAATATTTACCAAATGTTTAGATGGTTTTTGTAAACAGCACGTTTTTATGTGCACGTGTATTTTAGATTTTTTAATCTGAAATATCAAACATAGGAAAAGTTGGACAGACCAGATTGATTTTTATCGAATAGATTCGCCCACAATAGCAAAAGATTGAGGTAATTGAGACCTTTGCCTAATAAGTAAGACAAAACTGAATAGACTGTTTTTTTCTGCAATAGTCTCACAAGAATATTGAACTCAAAACTTAAAAGATTTTTTTTCATTAAAGGTATGAATAGATTTTCCTGAAGATAGCGTAAAAAAATAGGTAAATATTTTATTACTGCCAGAGTTTCAGATGATTTCCTTCTAAATGCCGAATAATAGATCTTTTTGTTTATTTCTTTTTTTTATATGAGGAAATTAACAGACGACCGTGAGAATTTATCACGGTTTAATTCGGCACGACGGAACCATTATGATTTTACTTTGTAAAGTAAGAATATATTACTATTAGGTAAATTGTTGCTGACAGTGAGATAATTAGTATTTCGTCTATTTATACATTTTATTACACTTTTAAATATTTCTAAAAAAGAAAACTCTAGAAAGAAAACATTAAAAATATAAGAAATAGTTACTCGCTGATGTCGATAATTATTTATTTTTACACTCTCTTTACAGTAGGTAAAGAGATATTATCTATATTTTATTGATTTGTAACTCCGTTTCGTATGCAGAAGTGCTAATGTAATAGTGATTTAGTGAAGCTGGATGGTGATTTGGCTCAAGTAAGTACCAGTGTTTTTTTTTGTTTTTTTTCCGGAGAAATATCTTTTTTTTTTTTCATTTTATGGTTGAGCTAGAGGATGTGTAAGACTTTTACTGACTAAAACAACACCTTTGTAGAACGTTAAGGGCAACTGAAGGAGTTGCCCTTAACGTTCTAGGAACACGGCTTTCCTTCTAGAAATTTCCCGTGACCCTGGCGGGCATCGGCCCTACTGAGGTTATTGTGCTTCAGCAAATAAATATCTCAATTAATAGATATAGCTAAATGTACCGAACCGATGAGTCATATGCAGAATTTCTACAAAAAAAAAAGTACTATTCTAAAAAAACTTACCAAATATCTTAAAACGTGGTGTCAAAATAATTCTCGACATCGCTGTCGACTGAAACTGTGCCTAATTGCGATTTAACTGGTGGGTTTACTGATTTTTACAGGCTCTTGAAGCACTGACACTGAAGCATTTTTCCTTGACTAGACTAGATTATAGATTTGTAATAATCAGATAGTCTGTAGTATTTCGCTTTGTAAACCTGTTAAAACGGTAGAATTTGATTTTGATCACTTTAGTTAAATTATTTATATAATTTAGTTCAATTCGTGTTCGCGGGGCAAACTTGGCTGGAGATCGCTCTGGATAGAGAGGTTTGGAAGGAATAAAGGGAGGCCTTTGCCCAGAATCAGGACATATTTGCTTTAAAAAAAAAATCTAGTTCAGCTATTATAGTCACTCAAATAAATATCAACTATGCGTTTGGATGTGCAATGGGTAGCACGCTGTCTGATCGTTCGGTAACCAACCAGACCGAGCCCAAGTCGTCGATGGCGCGTACTGTTCCCGCGCGCCTCAAGGAGCTGTCAGCGAACCATAGAGGCCCAGCCTGCTAGCTGCAGGCAGGCAGGGTCGAAACCTGCTGGGGTCAAGGGCCGTTTTCTGAGAGGAAGGCTCAGCCGGCATGATAGGCAACGAAGAAACGGCGTAGGTTTTTAGTCAGTAAGAGCTTGACACTATTTCCTGCTACGCCCAAGGGGGGATTTGTCATTGGATGATTTTACCTATTTTTACCGATTTTTTAATATATACATATTTTTTTATACTCGTATTAAACACATCCTTAGAGCGCTTTTCTCTGATCACAGAACTAAGATTAAGGGTAGCAGGTACGCTGGCAGTGTCTTCAATCTTTTGCGATGCTTAGTTTTTTTTTTACTTGTGTATAGCAACTTAGGTATATTACTTACTTTGGATGCATTACTACCATCGGTATTGAAAGTTTTACATGACTTATTTAAGTGCTTCAATGGAAGATCGTGTGGTGATAGACAGTATCATAATCAAACACGTGCAATTTATCAATTGATGCTGGTCGATATCCGTTTGACGTATAAAAAACTTACTATCGCGACAAAACTATAAAATTGTGTGTTTATCTAAAAAGTAAGTAATTTTAACACGCAAAATTATATTTAATTCAATAAACACTAATAAGCACTGCAACTTTGTAAATGTGTGTATGTCTGGCAATTTGAGTATTTTCTGCCTACCCAAATGTCGTTTCTTTGGTATTGTTCGTCAAGTTGTTGAGCTCCTCAGAAGTCCTGAGTTAAGCTACACGAATTCTAACAAATGCTTGCACTGACTAGAGAGGTCCACTCAAATCTGTATGGTTCTTTCTTCAAAAGACCATCTCAGACTAATCTACATAATTCTCATGTGATTTGACCGTTACAAATTTACTGTATGGACTTTAAAAGATACTGTGAGCCCTGAGTTCGTTTCGGTTTTTCTTTTTAGGATAGCCAGTTAGGAAATCATCAGTCATCATCTAGCTTAAACTGATGAAAAAAAAATTGATGAGTAAAATTGTTTTTTAAAACCTACTTGCCAATTAATTAAACCTTTGACAATTAATTAACCTACCTCCAATGTAATAAAAAAATAATACATTTTCTAATCACTTCGTCTTCGTCTTCTTCTTCATTCCTCATATTTTTACCTCATCACTTATTGTCAGCTTCCTAAGCCACCTAGAAGGGGTCTAACATACCAATTGATGGGTGAGTGTGTTACTTATAAAACACTGGTTACCGGACCTCATTATCTTGTAAATACTAGATAATTTATCTTATTGAAATTTGTGATTTGATAATATGGGGTTTTTTTATGGTAGGTAAAATCATCCAAGGACAATTCCCGTCCTTGGGCGGAGCGGGAAGTAGTGTCAGACTCTTACCGACTAAAAACCTACCCCGTTCCTTCGTTGCTTATCGTACCGGGGCCGGGCCTTCCTTTCGGAAGCTGATCCATGACTCAAGCAGGATAATATGGGGGGTTGGAAGTGTGCTCTTTTGGTTTGAGAACTTGTCTGGTATTATCTATCATAATCCTCGTGGTTTCTATCAAAAGACGTAGAATGATTGCATACAATGGGTGCCTGCTAACCTCAAAAGGCCATCGATTCACCATGTAGGAAGCACGCTGCGACGTAGCTGATTTAAATACAAAACCTTTCGATCCCATTAGCTATACGCTCTGCTGTGATATCTGCTTGTGTTATTCACACTGCCAAAATCTTATTTATTTATTTACACACAAATACTTAAAAAAGAAGAGAACAAATACAGACAGAACAGTACAAAGGTACTGCTTATTTCTATCTTTGCCCAGCCATCTGTTCTGTTAACAATGTGACTCACCCTGCTAAAGCTTCTGGATTGCTTGAAAGAGCCACCGCGACCTTGGAAGGATTTCCCTTTGAAGAAGCACTCCCACTCGCTCTACTCAAAGTGAGCGAAATTATTTAAAGATTCACACCAAAAAAAAAAATGTGATACATTCTCTGCGACTGAGACTCTATACAGACGGATAGTTTTAGTGTTACTAAACAGTTTAGATTCTTTTACGTTAACTGCACAAAAACTGCAACTGAACTACTAATGGCAGTTGAAAAATTTAAGAACCGAAGCTTGAAAGTTGGACTTTAGTACCATGAGCTAGAGAACTCCTTGGACTAAGATGGTTACCTTGGAACCCATTAAAACGTCACTAAAATCAGATTAGTTGGTGCAGGAAAACTCAAGACTATCATTGGGGTGATTGTAATAAGTACTGAAATAAGTATAATATTATTGAGACCTTTTTTTTTGTCGTGTTGGGTAAAATCATCCAATGGCATCTCCCGCCCTTGGGCGGAGCGGGAGATAGTGTCAGACTCTTACGGACTAAAAACCCACCCCATTCCTTCGTTGCCTTAGATACCAGAGCCGAGCTTTTCTTTCAGAAGCAAACCTTTCGCCCCAGTAGGCTTCGACCCCGCCTGCCTGCAGCTAGCAGGCTGGGTCTCTACGCTTTGCTGACATCTCCTTGAGGAACGCGTGGAACACTACGCGCCGTCGACGACTTGGGCTCGGTCCGTACAGTTACCGGACAGCCGGACGGCTTCCTGCCTGACTTCAAACTATGTAGTAAACCGCTGGAAATAAACATTTTTAAAGGAGTGATGTAATCTAGTTTTTAGATTTATCCGTTAAAGCTACTTGGTGTGATGAAACTACGAAGTATCTTCAGGTCACGTGTGTCTGAGCATGGATTTTGAGGAAACTAAGAAACAATATTTAAGAACTAATTGCATAATTTTTTTAACAACTTTATGCAAATTATGAATTATTGTGGATTATGAATTATAAAAAAAAAAAAAATACATCCAACCTCATACATAAAAGACAATGTACAATAACTACAATTCAGGAAATCTGTGCTTTTTTTTTATCGTTACATATCCTGACTTTCGAAATAAAAAATATTTTTAACTAGCTACTGCCAGCGTCTTCGCCCGAGTGGTAGTAAAAAAAGTATCTCAAGGGACCCGGGACATGGTCTGCCCGTTTCACCGAAATCCGTTCAGCTGTTTGAGTGTGAAGAATAAAACATACACACACCACTCACAAATTTTCACCTTTATAATATTAGTACGATTAACGTTAAAAACAATGAGGTTTTAAGAACCTACTGTCAAACTACGAGTATAAGGTGCAAGGAAGAGACGAAAACATTGAAGTTAGAACTACACTAGATCAATGCACACGTGTGATAAGCTTGATTTGTACGTAGAACGACATCGAATGGCGTTGCGTGGCGTAGACCATGTGTGGCCCTACAAGCCTAGTTTTCGTATAAAATGTATGGAGACCGATTGGTCCAGACCAGCGTGTGTTGCGCACGTGTGCGCAGTGCAGTTCTACCTTAATTCTGTCTGTCTGTCAGAGTCTGGGTTCACTGTGCATGGGTAATGGTGGCCATCCACAAACATAAATTACTATTACAGCTATTTTAAATAGAGATAAAATAACAGGTTATATAATAAACCCAATGCACGTGTAAACTAATATATTATTCAAGTTTTATATTACAAAGCCAGATCCATATCAGTCAAATTTAAAAGTAATTATGTGGAACCAGCATAACAACGTCGAAACAAGGAAAATGTTCCCATAAATAAAACACATCAGTATTATGATAATAAGGTTTCTTGTTCGATAAATACTAGTTTACAATAAGATTACTTTACCATCCTTAACGTTCAAGTAATAATTAGGTGTATGTTCACAATGTACAATTATGTATGTAATTTTTTTTTGTCTTAATCTGAATATAGTCCTCCGGGCCGCCGGGCACAAGGGCACTTTAAGATAACATCCACTGTTAATTCTTCAAAGAAAGTAATCGAGAAATTTCACACACACAGTCAAACAGGTTGCTAGGTTTAAAATTATATGTAATAGCGGCGTTGAAAAGTCTAGTTACTGTCAAACGGGGTAAATAGACACACAGGGGTAAATAGAAACAAAAATTCTAAAGTAATTTTGACGTTATTTAACTATTTTTCTCAGCATTTAAGTACTCCTATTTATTTATGAATTGTAATAATAATCGATGCTTTAATAGAAATCAACCATTTATAAATGCGTTTCAAAGTGAAAATTCTAATCATAGTTTTGTTCCTGTTTGCCCCAGCGTTCGTATTTACCCTATTTGATGGTATCGCCACGACTGTACTAGCGGGTTTTGTTAAAGAAATACGCGAATACAGTAGTGTCGTTAAGTTCGTAAGTTTCAAGAAATGTTTGATTAAAAAAAAATGTGCATAGTTTCATGATATTATTTAGAAATAGCTGTATCTAAGCTAGAGATTATGACATGATTTTGATTGAACAGTTTTTACATAATTTGTCAAAAAACTGCAACAGAAAAGCTCTCAAAATATGAGCATGATTTTTCGACTGCGTACAAAAATATTCTTTATTTACTAAAATCACTTTAATACGTTTATTTTTACAAGTGATTTTATCAAATAAAATGTTACTTTCTAAAATAAATTCAGACAACTTTTCAATGATTCGCACATTAGTTCTTTGACATATGATTTTTATTGCTTTTTGCACGTTTATTGGAGACTTCTGAGCAAAATATGTGTCTTTTCACAGTAAAATGAATCTTATTAGGAAAGAGCTCAAACATTTTCTCATACAGAAAAATCTTCGTAAACGACTTTTCATTACAAGAGTCATTTTACCGTGAAACAACATTTTTTATAAGTACACTAAATTATTTATTATTAATTCATAAGAAGTAAATAAGTACCTACATAACTAAGTATTTTATAGTTTTTACATAGAGCAAAATAATTGTGCTGAACAATATCGTTGAACAAAACAAATAGTGATTCAGACTTTTTAATAGTTTTTTTTTTTGTGCTGATGATTTTAGCGCTATAATTTTACAGTTTAAAAATAGAAATATACATCGGTATATTTTGTGCATGAATAAAACCTTAGAAACATTAGGGGACAAAATGTCCTCAAACATGACACGCAACGCTGTAAAATATTCAGCATACCACATGAATGCATTTTAAAATGTTAAGGGCAAATTGTAGTACACTGAGCAAACGTTGCAGCGTCAAGTAGATTAAGCGTTGCGTATCATGTTGGGGCACATTTTGTTCCCTATTGAATCACAGGCTTTAATTAAGAATTTATTCCCAATTTTATAAAGCTTAATCCATCGACTAGTAAATCTTCTGTAAAACGTAACATTTTGTTAAACATGTCCTTCTATTTCTATCTTATCCTCCTCCATGGAATCGGCAAAATGGGTTTCCTTTTTCAGTATCTATATCTCTTTTTACCATGATCTTAATAGTCACCTCTTTCAAACCTTTCATCGTTCAATCCATCGTTTGCTTCTTTGGTCATCCTATGCTCTTGTAACCATTCTGCCCCAGTATTCCGCATTGTCCATACCATGGCCACCGATTTCCAAACAATTTATTGATCACCGGTGCCACTTTCAAATTCTCGTACATACTCAGTTCTTACTCTGTCCATGCGTACATTCTTCTTGATATAGTGAAACCTGGTTAAATGAGCCCTCAACTAGTTTCAACACTTGCGTTAGTTACTTTATTTTATTTTATTATTATTGAAAGGCTTGCGTTTGACCACTATCTCACCTGATGGTAAGTGATGATATAGCCGACGATCGAGCACGCTTGACTTAAAGACCCCTAAGTTGTAGCAAGAATTCTACTCCTTAGAAGTAAGCATAAAGAATGTGTTCCCAAACCGCTTTGTAAGTATGGGAGGGATGTCCACAATGTACCGATGGCGTAACGCTGTACGTTCTAGTTGTTTCGTCCAGTGGTTCAATATTAGAACAGACTTGGTGAAATTAAATTGTGCAATTCCGATGCACACTCCCCGAAATGTAAACGATAGAAAACCGACAGGCTTTCAACTCGGCGTCGATGCTCAAGACTTTGGAGTTTTGACTCGACAAGACTTCTCGTCAGTGAGAAGAATAAACCTTAGTAGCCGTGATTATTTTTTCTTTGTTTACTTACATAAGATTCTAAAATTTCAATAAGGGAAACAATAAATTTTTGACTGCTTCAGACACGTTTGAAAAAATATATTTTTTTCCCTCGTGTTTCTTTAAATCAGACTGACGTCTGATTTAAAGAAACACGAGGGAAAAAAATATATTTGACCCTGGCCAAGGGAAACAATGGAAATGAAAAGCCTCTATAAATCCTAAGTCTTTTGAGCTCCTAAATACCCAAGTTTCACATGGAAGCATGATGTGTCTGGTCTAAGTAACTGCCTGATAGTTGATTTTTAACTGTGATATCGTGATGTTGGATAGTTCCTTTATAATAACAGATATCACTATAGGATAATATGACAAGCCTTTTAAAAACTGGGGTTGATTCTTTTGTCACTCTGATATATAATTACAAAATTTAATCAATCCGTTTCCATTTGACAACACATAAGCTTCTTTGGCATTAATTAGGACTTAAGTGTTTTTTTTTAATTATTGGTAACCTCTCGTTTGACTTGAACATCACCTGATAGTTAGCGATGATGCAGTCAACGATGGATCTCATTTAACCTTTAATGAGTCAAATAAAATTACAATAAAAAATGACGATAAAATGAAAAAATCAATCAGCTGTGAAATTGAAGTTGAAATTTAAGAGTAAAGAAACAGTTTCATGAAAACACAAATCTTCATCAAAACCTGTGTGCCGTTTTGTTTGAAATTTATGAGCAAAGGTATTTTTGTTTTTTATTTCATCGTCACATCAGTTAGTTATGAGTGACAATTGTACACAAGATTACATTTTAAATGATGGATCACATACGTTTCTAACAGTTAGAAGCGTCTTTGGCAATTGATGATTAACACCTCAGCACGACAACAATTGCGACTCATCACAAGTCTTACTAGGTCAAGTAGTCTCACAAACGATCCACTTAAGTGCTACCGAACGGAAACATTCATAAAACTAAACAATCCGAGCAATTTAAGAGTTAAAACATGTCTTAGAATTCCCTTAGTACAGTATCTAGAATGACTTTGTGCCAGTTGTACAAAATTTGTCACACACACACACAATCAATCTCGATTAACATTCCTTAGCAAAATAACTGTTTAATTACAATGATCACCACTTTCGCTTGATTAAATTTATATATTATTTACATTTTTTTAAACTAAAAAATATTATAATTAACATAGTGACTAGTATTAAATGTAAATTCGTAATAAAACATGTATGAATGATAGTGAACGATAAAGTCTCCCCTAAACTGTCTGTAGTAAAATAAATACCCCTAAATATAAATGGTATATATATATTCACTAGCATATTATATAAAATAAATGTTAATCTACGCAGACTTGATACAGCTATATAAATTGACAAAATCAAAAATCCATTAGAATACTTACACATAGACTGAATTCGTTCATATACGGTGAACAGAATAGATGAAAAATATGTTTTTAACGTTATAATATTTACATTATTTAGTAATATACTAAATTATGTATATTTTGACACTGTTACGGGATCGCGTTATGTCACATTGGCGGAGAGGAAATATTATAATAGACTATTGTTTTGTTTTAAATTGTAATGTGTGCGAAATGTTATTATTATTATTAGCTCTGTGTACATACGTAAAAATGTTGTGTATAGATACAGACTTAATAATACACAATGTGACGTAGCGAGCTTCCCGTAAGGCTCACGCAGACGAAACGTAACCACACTTAACACGACTCACCTACCACCGTAACCTTCATTATTTTATTTTACAGAATATTTACATCAGTAAGTCGCGTGTGCAATGTTAGTTCTATATCCGTGGATTTAGCACAATTATTTTTTATTTCAAATTCAATTTGGATCGAATTTATTTCACGAGTATATTGGCAGCCATTCGTAAACATCGCTATGTCAATTATTTTACAAAATCAGACTCAACACATTGCATTTTAGAATTAAATTCTAGGATTTAAATTACGACATCGAAAATATGCTGGAAAAATAAATTCGACCGTCCGCACTTGAAAGGGACAAATCATGAGTCCACAAAACAACAAATCTTAACACGCAACAATACGTCTCTATCGATAAATTAAACAATCGATGAAATATCGCATACACTTTACAATAGTCTAGTTCGACGATTATGAAATCTTAAAAGATCGCCTAGATAGTAACTAGAGCTCACTCATACCGACACGTTCGTTCAGTGGGCAGTAGCGACACAGCACACTTTATACAGAAACTCAACGTGGAAAATGAGTAATATTATATACATCGATACTGTCCATTCAGAGTAGTGAGTCAATTAACATTTTTAATTCCGATAAACGTTCATTTTTCTTGTCAATTTTTGTGCTCATCATATCATTGTAAATCGTTAACCACATATTGCGCAGAGGAGGTTGCTTGCTTGTCATGGCATCCCATTGCCATTACTTCAACTGGCAGTGAGAAAGGCTGGTTTTGTCACCATTACGCAATAAGAGAAAGTTGAGTTTCTGTAGCAGTGTAGCTGTAATAGCGAGGTGACGATGTGAGGTATGGGCAGCGACGGCATGGGCTCGGGCGGCGGGTGTGGGCGCTAGGCGGCTGCGCGGCGGCGCGGGCTCGCGGGGGGCACGGGGCGGGCGCACGAGGGGGGCGCGGAGTGGGGGGGCGGCGGCGGCGGGGGCGCCCGGGCCGCGCGCCGTCATACCCCGTCCAGCTGCCGCACGCGCACGTCCTGCGACGCGCACATGTCGGGCGCGAACGGTAAGCACGTGAAGTAGGCGCACGCCGCGCACTCGTACGCCGGCGCCGCGTAGAACAACGCGACCAGCGCGCACAGCATCCCGCCCGCCGACACCATACAGACCCAGACTAACGCGATCTTTCTTCGCCTCTCGTAAGGCCCGAACGTTATGAACGGCAGCAGCGCGTACGCGAGCAAGAATCCGAACACAAAGCCGAAGACGTGCGCGAAGTTATCGATCCAGGGTAGAAGACCCAAGAGGAACAACGCGAAGGCGATACCGACTAGTTTTAAGATTGCTCGCTTTGGATGCCTCAGAAGAGGCCACGCGCCTATTACTTCTACAATTAGACACGCCAGAAGACCGAAATGTGATCCAGCTGGCCCCACCTGGAATATAAAAAAAAAAACATCTTTAAGCACTTTGTCTTTAAATCACCACAAGCAGTAAGATATATACAGTCTCTGACTAAAAGATAAACAACAAAAACAAAGCAAAATGACCCACCTCTGCCCTATAAGGTTCAAATATAGCCGAAGCCATATTCCCGGCGACCCCACTTCCTAAATATATGACAGCTATCCTAACTGGCCCGGCCATTTTCTCCAGGTCCCTCATGAAGAGCCATTGCAGCGCCAACGTGGCAGCCAGGTGCAAGAGACCGGCATGGACGAATAAAGAGGTCCATGCACGGTACAGCTGGTCTGGTCGACGTCGCCGCATGAAAGGTAGCATGCCGCAGACATCGTCAAGACAAGACACCTGGAAATGAAAACAGATAATAAGTTACAACAAGAGTACTATGAAAAATGTTGTCCATCAATATTTTTGATAGGTTGCACCACTTTAAGGAACCATCTTTCAAGCTGTAAGGGTCTTTCGGATCCTCGCATAATATTATTGAAGAGTAAGGTAAGATTTGAAATATTTAAGTAAAATGTACTGAACCAAGGCATAAGCATTTCTGACCTTATGTTATTGTAGATCAGCCACTGTTTAGCCACTTAGGTTTAGGCTATCACGATAGTGTTAACGAGGACTAATTCCACCCCTAATGTCTTTGGTTTCTCATCAGACTTGACTATATGAAAAGGAGCTAAGCTGCTCATCAACTAACCTGTGAACACAACGACGCTTCTTCATGGAAATAACCCTTGACGAAGTCACAGTGTTCTCTAGTAGTGATGACACATTGCCCGTGGACCCCTATGCAGCAGGGATGGCCTATAACCTCACAGGCCATGTGTTCTGCTGCGTGCCCAGCTCGTCCAGCGGCCGCAGACCCGTCTAGAACTGATTTGCGGCAGATCGGCCATTTTGTGATGTCATCAGGCCATTCGTGCGGTGCTATCGACCGCGGCGCTTCGCAGAACCTTGAAGAAATAAAAATTGTGATTAAACTGACAAAATCAGATAATGAAAAGCAGTTTCGAATTATTCATTGACTGATATTTTGTAGTAAAGGTTATCTTATGACCAGTGATATACATGAACTAAACATGGCAAATTCAGTTTTTTATTTTTCTGGGTACCTAATTAAGACTACACTTAGGCCAAGATTGATCATTGAGGCCATGGTTTGCCTTCTGACAAGGAAACCTATGGTCCTGAAGCGTAAAAAGTAACTGAGGGAACATAAGTGTGGTTTCAGTCAGTAAAAGTCTGACAAGTCCTCCAGCTTTGCCTTGGAGCAGGAGAAATCATTAGATGACCTCAAAAAAAGGCCAAGATTGATCAACGTCTCTAAACTTTGAAAACTACTTTCCCGTCACCATCTTACAACATTAGTTTAGACGAATCAACTTAATTATGTTAATGTAAAATTGAGTTACTTACTTGGGATCTAATCCGCAAACGGACCCTGATATCCGACCTCCAGGCCCCGACTCGCCCGATGACCATTTCTTCCACGTTGAAATGGTGCTCTGAAAGGTAGACCAAACAAAGTTCACGGTTGACAAGCTTATGCTTTGCCCATTACTAGGTGTGACCCATGGAGCAAAAAGCGTTTTGAAGACTTAAAATTATGACTAATATTATAAAGGCAGTAGTTTGTTATATTGTTATGTACTTATCGACTCTTTCCGCTACTAAATACATGACTCCAAATCGTATACTTTTGACAATGAGCGTTCGTGAACAAGTAAAGAGATTCAAGGAAGTATTGTGAACTGCACTGTAAGGCAATAATAAATAAACACATCGAAAGAGCGTAAAGAACTGAGTAAGAGGGTATCAAAAAATTCAATTTCTCAAAAATGGTTTTACTCGTAACGTTCTTTGTAGCAGAAAGAGTTGATACGTGTGTCACGTTCAAACAGATTTACATATGTGATACACGGGTAGACCATCTTGAAATAGCAATAGCACATTGCATTGCATTTGCATTGCTTTAGCCTTATAATGTTCCCACTGCTGGGACTCAGGCCTTTTCTCTAGGAGAAGAAATGGACCGTAATCAACCACGCGGGCCCGGTGCGGATTGGTGGATGTGACATGACCTGATGATGTTTCCTCACGATGTTTTCCTTCACCGTTTCTGAGCAGTATTTTGATACTTTTATCCCAGAAATATGTTCCCTTGACATAATTTTCTACCTTAAGTCATCAATCTTATCAAGAAGTGTCATTTGTTGTACAGTAACTGCATTGTGTAAGTCAGCAGCCACTTTCAGTTACTGGTAGTCTTTACCTACTCGCTGTGAGAATGGAAATTGACGTCATAAAAATGGGAAAAGGAAAAAAGGTATGCACAGTTTGCGTATATCAATCTTTACCCATTTATGTAGATTAGCTTACCCTTATCTGAATATTTGTTTTCAAGAAACAAACTTAGGTAGTTTACCTAAGGGAATGAATAAACCATTTGTACTGAGCTGATAGTAACACTTTAGTATAGCTATCAAATAATTTGCTAGTTTCCGAGAATGACATTCTATGGTGTTTTTTTTTACGTTAAACTTTACATTTTCAGTTTATTTCATTATTAGTGTATAGAAACATTATTAATTCAATGAAATAGTGTTTAGGAAAATGTGACATTCAACTCTATTGATCTTAGTCATATGATTGCCTCAAAATGCACCAAATTTGACATTCAACTCTATTGAACTTAGTCAAATGATTGCCTCAGAATCCAGCAAATTCTGCTTGTTAATGATTCTTACTATAAAGCTTAAATACAGTGCTGTACTTGCTTCGCTAACTTAACTTCTTTAACTTCGCTTCACTTCGTAACTTTCGGTTTATGGCGTTTTGTATTGTAATATGAAATTGCCGTTTTTTAAAACAGGATACTTTGAACTGCGATATCTTGGAATCGACTTAAAATTATAAATTAAAATAAATTTTATATTAAAGTTACGTTATCTTTTATTAGTTATTAATTGGTTAAACTTACTTATTAAAATCTTAACCTATTAGTATTCGATTACGGAGATGCGGTGCGTTGCGCGTCGGGCGGTCCGTCGTACATTGCCATATGTTTAGGTTTGCGCGAGCGATGACGCGGCCCGCTGCTGCAATGTACGACGAAACGCCCAACGCGCCACGCAACGCGCCGCGTCTCCGTAAACACGGCCTTAGAGTTATCGAGATATATGCAGAAACTTACCTTTGATATTAATCCTCGTATCTATTATGTGAGCGTGCGCATAAAATAAACGTTATACATGGTGTTAAAAGATAATATTGTTTATTTAATCAAGGTATTGTAGGTCAGTCATCGCAAAACGGAGTCTCGGAAGAGATGGCGGGACGATTTAACTGTCTCCCTTAGAAATTGGTAAAAAGTAGCAAAGAGCCGAAAACATTGACATAAATGAAGGAAGACCTTTACCCAGTAGTAGGACACTTCTAGCTAAACATATTAGTATATATTGGTCAGTCATTGTTGAAGGAGAAAATATGTTATTTAAGACTGTATATCGTAATTAATAAAGTTGACATAATAGGCTGAAAAACCTCCGATTGGCCAGTCCTTCTTTCCCCTACATCTTTGAAACTATAAACTAAGTACCTACTAAGAGTGTAGATGTTAAAATTTCATCGCAGCCAAATCATAGCGAGCTTGTATGAGTATAAAGTTATTAAAACTCTCATCACTAAAACAAATTATCTGCACTTTAAATCGAAAACGTGACTACTTCCTTACATAAACATCAAAATCGGTTAATTCTCATCCGCTGCCTTACTATGCTGCCTTTGCTGTGGGCGCGTTCACAAACATGTAAAGTCAAGTACACAGAATACCCAGACTCGAAAAAACTATCTGTAGTCCATAAAAACATTTGTTCCATACGGTAATCAAACACGTGACACGCAAAACAGCAGCTAATCGCTTAACCACTGCTCCTGGTCTACCGCACGGTCAACTGATGCTTCTTTTACTTTATTTTAACAACAAACATGTATGATTTTGGTTAGATCAAAGGCCCTATGAATAGGCACTACCACTATCATTTGACAGAACCAGATGAACGGAGATCGAAAGCCCAGCGTAAACTGGCCCTCGATCATCACCTTATGGTCAGAACCACAACAGCAGGTGGCAATGATCATAATTATTATAACCGCACAGTCATGTGCGAAGCCAAAAAGACAAAAAACAACATGCCATGACGTCACAAGATGCTTAACATCTCCATGAGAAAATAATACCCACCGAACAATCAGCCTTTGAAGACTGGACACATCCAGAATCGTCATTTCGTATGCAACAAGCCGTGTCCCGTTCTCTTCGAGCTGATGCAGCTATCGCCCGGGCTATTCTTGCGTCTCTTCGCATACACGGGGCGAACTTTGCCCCCAAGTGGATCAAGTCAGCCGCGCGTGGACCCAGCCAAAACGACGCCGGCTCTTCCCACTCAACCTGGAAAATAAGTAATTATATTTTAGAAAAAAAAAAAGTTAATTTGCCAATTTAAGTGTAAAACTTCTAAAACCATTACTTAATAGTAATTGACAAATTCATTTGTACTATTAATTATTCATAAGCTCGCGTTTGACCACTATCTCACCTGGTTGCGATAAAAGCGCTGTAAGCGATGATATGGCCAATACCACTATCTACTATTAACTCTTGACTTAAAGACCCCTAAGTTGTAGCTACCAGGAAACACAGACTCCGGCAGGGAATTCTACTCTTTAGCTGTACGCACAATAAATGTGATCCCAAAACGATTTGTACGTATGGGTGGGATGTCGACCATGTACCGATAGCGAATCGCCGTACGTCTAGTGCTCCGATGATGGAGCGAAATCGGCGTACAAATAAAAAAATGATAATAATGATTATTTATTTATTCAGATAACTGAGATCCTTACATCTTACAAGCAGGTACAAATTAGCTTTTCTGATGTACATTTAAAAAGCATACAATCCATCCATCTTTTCTTTACCCTCCCTCTGCCTCTCTATCCATTCACATGTATGCTCAGAACTCAATTACTCTTTAAAAAGATTTTTCTTCTACAGAAATAATGCTGAAATAGTACATACTAAGTCCATTAATTTCTTCTAAAAAACTTTGCACATTTTATTATTCTCAAATAAACTGCACACTCATGCTACAAACACCATTATCGAAACAAAAGTACTAAACAATCAACAAAAATGACATATAGGCGGACCTTTTGCGGTCACTCGTCACTAAAAGATAGCATCATGAAAGACTGCACTAAGCAGCAAAAAGCAGACAAAAGGGGCCTCTCACAAACACCGTGTGACCTACATTCAGAGCTTGCTCACTAATACTCTTACTTTGTGACGCTTTCCCTTGCGTCACAATGAATACGTACGCCTTTTGTGGTTGCTACTTACTAATTGTTAATTTCATATCGAGTTTGTTTTGAAAATATTTTGCTTGGTTCTTTTTGGTATTGCTGCGTTCGCAGTCGAGAAAAAGTTTCATTTTTTTTTCTTTTATATTTCTAAATTCATAAATTATATTTATTTATTATAGTGATATATTGTTAGATATAGTTGATATCTCACAGTATATGAAGGTAGGACTTTTTTAAATGCCCCTCTTTTTTCAGCGCTCTGGATGGAAGCAAGAAAGAAAGTTAGACGCATACTGATACTAACCAACCAACAAGTATGATCTTCTTTCATTTGTCCTTTATGCCAGTGCCGCAGCACTAAGTCTATCGAACAGTTGAGCTCCTCTTTATAAAAGTGTGATTAATTTTATAAAACTAAAAGTAATCGAGTCTTCAACTGACAGTAGACTTAGAAGCGTCTCTCTGAAAACTGCAACGATATTCCATTTTCAAATCAAAAGTAAAACAGAATGAATGAGCGAATAAATCATCTAAGTAACATTTTGTGCATTCATTCTAAGACATTAAATCTGAGAGGAGCCTGTTTTGTCTAAAAGCTTCACCTTGTTATGCTAAGTATTATACAAAGAAGGGGGATTTTCAAGAGACGTCGTGTGACTTAAACAGTCTTATGCTTATAGCTTAGTTTCATGAAAATGGGCACTTTAACATTTAATAGGGTTTTTTTATTTTATAAAATGGACGTGAAAACATTGTACCCTCCGCAAACTCATCGATTATGTTTTCTATTTCGATTCATTTTTGCACGACTGCCCCAAAAAAAAGTGTTACGTTTGTAATTTTCATCGCAGTCGGGGGATTTCTTTTGAAAAATTTCAGTTTCGTAGACAAGTAGTTCCCGAGACTCCGTATTTAGTCAACGAGTCACTACTTTTTTTTACTTTTATATAAATTTACAAACATCTTGTTTTTTTTTTTGTTTTTTTCTTTTACATGGCAATCGTGTTTTTTTTTTGTTAATTTTTTTTTCTCGTATCTATTAACATTGTTATACAGATTATTATTAAATCATTATTTTTTTTTATTGATATAAACTACACTGACTGACTTGACTGCAATCCCACCTGATGTTAAGCAGTGATGCAATCGTTGATGGTGAGGCGCACTAGTTTATTAAGAGCCTATTCACTCTAGCCTTGAAGACACCTACATTTTAATCGGACTTTTTTTAAAGAGTAACCGTAGTTTTTCTTTCCGATTCTTTTCCATATTGAAACGACCAATGGGAACCATGCACTAGCTCATGAGTCCATGTAGGTCTTTATGAATTAAAATATTTTGAATTGAATTAATTTAGATAGAGGTTAGGAAGGTTTTCAAGATCAACCATTTAAAGTGGGACTGAATTTAACTGATGAGTTTTAATAAAACTAATAACCGAAAAGCTTAGTTAAGATCAAAACAGTGGAAGATAGGTGACTCGCCTCTTGCGCGTAAACCGCTGAATCAGGCTTTCATGGCCTGATTTCACTCAGTCGCAATTGGCGAGTGACACAAACGAGGATGTTACGCAAAAATATTATTTTCTTTTCGATTTCGCTCGCACGGTCACGGTCCTTGTCTATCAGTGACTATAGGTTTACGACTGTAAGTAAGTTTCGAGTCCAGGCTGTCTGATTGCAATGTTAGAGCGTAACATATCTGGCCTTATAATATATCAATGGCAACAACTGTTGAAAACTTCTACCAAAATATCTTCGTATTTCAGACCACGCACACAAAATTCACTATTTAAACCCGTGAAAACTGAACAACTTTTCACATGACGTGTGAACTCTAAAAATCACTCGAGACATCATAACTCCGAAAAGGACATAAACATTTCACGATTTTGAACGCAGTCCCCAAAAAAAGGTTTTATATGCGACGGCACATAAAATTATCTATTCAAGTGGAAATAAAGTAGGCAATCAATATGCAATGTAGTGGAAACTGTGAATGATCAGTCTTATCACGGTACAAAATGTAAGAGACGGCTGATGTTTTATACAGGGTGGCCAACTCGGATGTATACAAATTTAAATTAAGATATTATCATTTTTATTAAACGAAAATTTCCCGATACTTCTTCTCAATTTTATATTGATGATAATATCTATGTACTAAAAATTTACCTATTTGCTGATTAAAAATGTTTGTGTGTATTTTGACAAATTTTTACAAGTGTTATTATGTAACCCACTATCAAAGTGACAAATTTTCTGCTTTTTATATACAAGATTGTTCAAGATATGTCTCTTTAGCTACCAGATTTATGAATTTTCTTCTTGGGTTTGCCCAAAAGAATAATTTAGGATCTGTCAAATCTCATGAGTAAATTGATTCATATCTCAGAATAATTGTTGATTTTACTTCTTTTTCAATTCACGTTGGAATTTAAGATTTAAAAAAAAAACTGAAGTTAATTCTGTAGTCATATTTAAACTACTATCCAAAATGAATTTGCAACTTTTTGATTATACATGGATACCATACAAAACCTCAAATCGAAATACTGGCAAAAAGTTGTCCTTTAATTTTTCATATAGACGTGGTCACCCTATTCCTGATTCTTAGAAAATAAGTACTGTCATGGTAGAATAGGGACAAGCATATAAATTTATTTGTAACATTCACATGAGTTCATCGCCTGAAGGATCGTATTTTGAGTTTATTAACTGAAAAAGTTCAACAGTCCAATTTTGACTTATCGAGACTGTTTTAAATAAGCATGAGATTTATATATAAGATTTATTTCTCTTTTCATTTATCAGTCTTTGGCATTGACAGATTTATCGACATAAGTATGCAGAAAATGTAACAAAACGTAGTGTTATTACATTAAGAGTGGTTCTATTACATTTTTTTGACGCGAAACATTATAAAGTGGTTACGACTTATGGAGTAACTGGTAAATCTTCCTCCTACGGCAAGATCATCATTATGACCATTTTAACCGAAAGACGGACTCTATTAGACAAAGGCCTCTCCCAAGTGTCGCCACAACAGACAACAGACGCCACATCCATCGGATTCCCGCACTCTCAACAAGTCATCGGTCCACCTTGTATGAAGACTTTATACGCTGCGCGAGATAAGTAGATGTTATTCTAACCATAAACCGATAGTCTAGATCTCATCAAATCAGAGTATCTACTCGTAGTACTATTCACCAGACTAACTAAGTTTTAGTATTATATTATAATGTGCCCCGTTTGGCTTTATGATACTTAGAGAGAGAGGTTAGAGGAGAGTCTCTTAACACACGCATTTGTTGCCTAAGGAGCTCCAATCATAATTATATACAGTATTGTAAAAATTTAAACTTTATTTTCTAATCAATTATTATTACTAGCTCTCAAGCACAGAGATTTTCACAAAAAAATGTTTTGATGCCATCTTGGCACCCTGCCGAAAAATCCTTCTAGGATACCGAGATAAGGATTTATCTCGGTATCCTAGAAGGATTTTTTGTGGGCACGATAAATAAATTCATGGGTGTCAATATATAGGACTAAACCAAACAGAGAAAGGTCTACGCTAAGTTGGGGTGACAAAAAAGACAACACAAAACGATTCAACTATCTAAACTTTATAGTTATTCTAAGTTAATGCTTAAAAATTAATCACATTGTTAATTTTAATCTATAAAATAATTTCAAACACTGGCAGTGATAGCTGCTGAACTGATAGAAAAAAAATTAAAACCCTGAACTCACCTGCTGTAAACTCAAGCTCTTCACCAGCACCTGTCCCGAGTGTGTGTGCCTCCCAAACCCGACAGGTCCGAAACCGTAGCAGAGGAGCGACAGTAGCAGCACCAGGGTCTGCACTGTGCTCACCCACCACGTGAAGTATGGGCGGTAGTCCGTCAACTCGTCGAGCTGGCGGGCTACCTCCTCGTGATGCGCCACCGACTTGCGGAGCGAACGCCTGGAATGTAAGTTGGTACGTTAGTCTTTAGTTAATGGATATAATATGTGAGGTTGATGTGATCGGAGTGTTATACTACTGTATAACCACCTTTTCAATCGTCACTCCGATACACTTAGTTTAGTTGTTAATTTTAGCATGATCTGACACGTAGTAGGATACTAACAGCCTTCGAACTATTATACTGCCAGTATGCTAACTTATGAGGATACGTATGAGTTTGCATATAATCTTATGCAAACTCATTACGCAGACGTAACATCAGCTATGTATAACCACCTTTTCAATCGTCACTCCGATACACTTAGTTTAGTTGTTAATTTTAGCATGATCTGACACGTAGTAGGATGCTTCCTACTACGTGTCAGATCATGCTAAAATTAACAACTAAACTAAACAGGCACACCATTGCATTAATTACGCTGATATTATAAAGGTGAAAGTTTGTGAGTGTATGTTTGTTACTCTCTAACGGCTGAACACATTTCGATATTTGGCGCCTAGGTTTATCATGTTCTGGAATAGCACAATATTATGATACTTATTATTCTGGAAGTATGTTCTCTTGGAACCATTTCCTACTTTCAGTTTTCAGTGAAGCCGCTGCCGCTGGCACAAGCTAGTATTATCTATAGAGGAGAATTTTGCGTATGTTCGTTATTCTTTCACGACCAAATGGTTATATGAATTCATATAGACCATGTCTTAGAATAAGAAATAGGACACTTTTATCCTGGTATGTACATGCATGCATATCATGTCTTCAGTCATTTTCATTAAACAGTACCTAAGCCTTTACCACTTCTATTTTATGGTCGACTGCCAGTCTAATCGTATACACTGTACCATCGCGTTCATTTCTGCCTGATCACTTATAAAAAATATCGCTTGAATCCTGCGGCGCGACGAAACCTCAATAGGTATATATTACTTATTAAAAATACAATTACAATTATTATTACAAATTAAAAATAATAATATGCACAGACAGGTAGAAAAAGAACTTATTGGGCATCAAAAAATTCATCCACATCGATATCAATGGGAAAAGAATTTTTTTTATGTATATTACTAATTTTAAGTAATGACTTATTAAGAAATTACTTAGCAGTAATTACTTCTTTATAAATGCTGGTGTAAGAGAGGGTTTAATCTCACTCATTATTATTATCAAATTATTTTTGAATTTGCTACCATTTCGCATGCCTGATTTGGTAAACACAATGGACTGCGCATTCACATAACATCTAGAAATGTATAATTTATTGTATTTTTTCAGCAATAAAGATTTGACTTCGACTTTGTTTTTGTAAACTTTTTTTACGGGAGTGAAAAGAGTTACATAAAAATTCAATAGCAAAAAAAGTCTTTCTAGTTTCAAAGTATTGTGAGCGGTCGTGAGAGAATGACCCCGTCATAGAGTTTCACTCTATTCTTATAGAGTTAATATTTAATAGGCCAGTATTTTGATGACGTTAACTTTACCCTACTCGTAGAACTAGTAATTAAACAAAGCAAACTGGGTCAAAGGCAAGGTATCAAGGACTTAGTATTTTACAAACTTTGTGTTCTATCCTAAATTCATATGCTCATTGATACTGTGAAGGTCTGTATTTCAAAACATAGCTAGATGCACATAGCTTCAGACAAATATGGTGACGGTATCATAGATCAAATATTTGTATTGATTTTTCAAGGTATATGTTTGCAAAAAAAATGTTATTTTTACAAGGAAAATTTATTTGCAAGTAAAATGTTGTTTGTAGCAAAGTAGAGCAGGAAGTTAATATAAAAAATGATTCAAAACATTTTGAAGGCCCTTTAAAATTATTCAGTTGCAATGAAATTTTTAAGCCAGCATTTTTCGTCTTCCCATACTACCTCTTTGCAGGAACAGAAAAAAAATACCTTAACAATACTCGTTCTCATACCTAAACTAACACTCGTGAACACAGTATGAGTCTAACAAAATAAAAACAGAAAGACCGCCCCTCAGTGGGAACTCTTTAATAATTACGCGATGGGTCGATGCCGGTCGTCGACCGTGTGGAAATAATTCTCTGAGCAGTTGCCATACTCGTTCTTTGTTTTTCACGCTTTTCCGTTTTATGCCATTTTATGCCAAAAAGGCTTAAAAACGAAGCGTTTTCCAACTTTTTCGGTATGTATTAAAAGTTGTTTTTACGACTCGTTTGGTTTTGAAGGGGGACTTTTGTGTCGGGACTTGGAAAAGCGAATGATTTAAAAATTTAAAAGACCCTCTCTGATTTTGTTGTGACGTGAAGAGCATGTTATTTATAGCTATGAATGTAATCACATTATGCGCTATTGGACGTTATAAAGTTTCGTATGATAAATTTTAGGTCATAATATTATATAATAATACTCCACAACTATCACACAATGCCATCTAGTCTCAAACTAAGCAGAGCTTGTGCTATGAGTACTAGACAACTGATAAATATATATACTTAGGTATTTTTAAATACACATAGTATTATAGATTAATTTCACCCTGCACCCAGATACAGAACAAATTATCGTGCTAATCACACAAACATTTGTACTGGGTGGGAATTGATCCCACGACTTCCGGCTTAGCAGTCAGGGCCACTAACCACGGGACCTACAGGCCGGTCGATAATAATAACACCTATTAGTAAATCATTCATAAAAAGATTTATCACCAGCAGTTGTTACCAAGATATCCGGCCCACTAAGGCAACGATCCGCAATATACCAAATCCTCATAATTTAGAACATTAGGTTAAAGAAATCCGTTGATTTAGGCTCGAAGGATCAGCACTAAATTAACTGGATCCCTCGTAGCAACCGAAGGATTGTCCTCAATTTGCCAGCATGGTTGGTTGAACTAGCTATCTGTGCGTTACATAAATCTTCGTTACTTTCAGCCTAATCCAAGATTCGTGTTATAAAAATGTTCTGCCGAAACTTATTTTGACGAAGAACTTCGGGTAACATCGGGAATTTTCGGAATGGTTTGGTATTAAAACTGTGGCATATATTGAAGGCATTGTATAACCTATCAGGATTATTCATTAGAGTTAAATATAATAGTCTTAATAACTTATTATATCAGCAGTTAATAAGAAACCTGATAACTCTGGGTAATAATATAATATTCCACAACTCTGGTAACTAATTGTGAAGGGTAGATAGGTAGTAACTCCATGCATATATATATTATATATTGTTTTTTAGTTGCATCTGATAAAATCAGAAGCCTATTTCATAGTAATTAAAAAAAAGATCATAGCGATGAGGAGTCATCATCATTATCATTTCAGCCAATACAACACTGTTTGACATAGGTTTCCCCTAAGTGTCGCCACCGACCGGTCCCGGTCTGTGCGCCTTGCACCCATCGTAATCCCGCAACCCTCACTAGATCGATGGTCCACCTGATGGTATGTACATTAGTGAAAGTTCCAGTGCCAGTGACAAAAAAGTTGAAAGAGAACCTTTTGCCTTCAGCCACTCATTTGATTGAGAGAGATAAAAAACATTTGACTAAAAGAATGGGAGGAGAATGAACTAAATAAAACCATCCAAAGAAAATATAGATAGTTCGTGTAAGGTATGACAGAAAAAAATCGAGAGAATAAAAAAGTGAAAGTTGACATGGGAGATCAGCGGAGAAAAACGTAGAACCAACCTCAAGATCCTGGGGCAAAGGCAGAAAGAAGATGATCACAACACTTACCTAAAGAATCTACCAACAACGCCCATGCCGAACTGCCTCCTGTTGGAGTTGTCCGCGAGAGGTTCCAGCATTGGTGTGTGGATGCGCGCTCCCCCCGCCCCCCACGACACACTCCGCTCTGGCCTTCGATACTCCACGCTGCTGGAACCGATTGGGGATCTCGCCCTGGAATCAGAAGACCAAATTTTTATGAAGGTTTTTTGATGACGCAGATCCTAAGACCAAAACGTTGTCAACCGTCTAATCTTTTGCCAACGTATTTTTTTTTATTGATATAAACCAGTGCTTGACTGCATTTCCACCTGATGGTAAGCAGTGATGCAATCGTTGATGGTGAGGCGCATTATTTTATTAAGAACCTATTCACTCTAGCCTTGAAGACACCCAAATTATAATATCGGACGGGAAGACCGCAGCAGGCAAAATGTTATAGTCCTTCGATGTCCGCTGTATAAACGATTAGGCAAAACACTTAGTCCGGACCGTAGAAGTTTCAACAACGTAAGGGTTGAAATTCGCGGTACGTAAGGTAGTGTAAAACTGAGTTTTTATTTTAGGATTATGTTCCGAATGGAAGAAAATGAGACCCTATTACAATTTATAGGGTTTGTTATCCCGTATAGGCCACCCAAGTAAAATCTAAAGCTAAAGTGCAAGCTGTCTGTCAGTTGGTCCATTTGTATTTCGCAACATTTAACTGTAATCACCATTAGTCGGCAACCAGTACTATATCTGGACAGTGATTCAAATAGCTGCCTGTTAGTTTATTTATTTAATTCTTTATGCATACAAAAGCAGTAACAATAATACATTCCAGAATTATCACACGCCGTCTAGTCCCGGCCCTCGGAACGCACCACCACCAGGTTCCCAGCTAACGGTAGGAGGAATTCACATCGGCGTCGGGTCGACGATGAAGTATCTGGGACTCGTCCTCGACAGCCGGTGGAATTTCGAGGAACATTTCCGACGTCTGGCCCCCAAACTGAATCGGACCGGGGCTGCCCTCAAGCGGCTCCTGCCGAATCTGGGGGGTCCAGACGCCTCCTGCCGGAGGCTCTACGCAGGCATCGTTCGGTCCATGGCCCTTTATGGAGCACCGGTATGGGCGCCCACGCTGAAGAAAAGGCCAAAGAACCAGCTGAACGCGTGCCAGAGGGTCATGGCCATACGCATGGTGCGGGGATACCGCACGGTGTCCTGCGAAGCGGCAAGCCTCCTTGCTGGCCTGCCACCATGGGATCTGGAGGCAACAGTCCTTGCACACATGCACGATAAGCGCGTGGAGATGCAACGCCGGGGCGAAAGTCCCCTGCCACGACAAGTCGAGGTATGGCGGAAAGAGTTCCGGCGGGATCTCATGGTGAAATGGCGACTGCGACTGTCGCAACCCAGTGCTGGGCATGCCTTAATTATGGCGGTAAGGCCCCTCTTTGAGGCGTGGCTGGAAAGACCTCACGGCGTCCTAACCTTCCGCATGACCCAGGTTCTCACCGGACACGGTAAGTTCGGGAGGTTCCTGTTCCGGATTCGTGCGGAACCGACGCCCGGGTGCCACCACTGCGTGGACTGCCCGGAGGACACGGTGGAGCACACGGTCGAAGTGTGCCCCGCTTGGGCAGAGCATCGCCGTGTTCTCGTGAGTGCGATCGGCAGCGGCGATCTCTCGCGCCAGGCCCTGGTACGGGCCATGGTCCGAAGCGAGGAGGGATGGCAGGCGGTCGCCTCCTTCTGCGAAGCAGTAATGCTAGCAAAGGAGGAGGCCGCACGCGAGAGGCAACGGCCCACAAGGCCCAGCCGCCGCGGGGATTCCGATTCCGATCCTGATTTCCAGCCAACGTAGACGCGGGCTTGCGGACGGCGAGCTATGGGTAGCTCGCTGTCCGACCGTCCGGTAAACATCCGGACCAAGCCCAGGTCGTCAACGGCGCGCACTGTTCCCGCGCGCCTCAAGGAGTTGTCAGCAAACCGTAGAGACCCAGCCTGCTAGCTGCAGGCAGGCAGGGTCGAAGCCTACTGGGGCCAAGGGTTTGCTTCCGAAAGGAAAGCCCGGCCCTGGTATCTAAGGCCACGAAGGAACGGGGTGGGTTTTTAGTCAGTAAGAGTCTGACACTATCTCCCGCTCCGCCCAAGGGTGGGAGATGTCATTGGATGATTTTACCCACCACCAAAAAAAAAAAAAAAAAAAAAAAAAAACGCCGTCTAGTCCCAACCTAAGCAGAGCTTGTGTTACGGTTACTAGACAACTGATAAACATACTTATAAATAAATACATATAAATTCGATAAATTATACCCAGATACAGAACAAATGATCGTGCTCATCACCTAAACATTTGTCCTGGGTGGGAATCGAATCGACGACCTCCAGTACAGCAGTCAGGGCGACCTATCACTACACCAACAGGTCAGTCAAAGTACAGAGGCAGACTTCATACCTTAGGCTTTTTTTCTACCTGTCAACATTTGGGTGACGCCTCTGCAATTGGTCTCTACCAGTTATATTGTTTTACGAGCAATGTGCCCTGCCTACTGCCACTTTAGTTTAGTGATTCTTAGGGCTATGTCGGCGACATTTTATCCTCATTCCTGATGCAATCACGCAAGGAAACTCCAAAATGTTTCAGACTCTTTATAGAATTCATGTTTCTTTATATACATATAAAATACAATAAATTAATATTATTTTATTATATTATTCATTTATTAATAACTTCCCAGTATAACCTTTAGGAAATTTGATGATTTGAAGAGACAAATTGGTAGAAAAAAAACAACAAAAAGAAAATATTAAACGTGCCTTTGTGGCCCACAAAAATGTATTCCCATTAATGAGTGATAATGAGCATTCTTAATTACATTTAAAATTCATTTAGATAAAAGCTGTATAGCGCCCTCGCTTCTTTGGCATTATAACGAGTAATTATTTTTTTCGCTTTTATGTCTATTTGTATTTACTTTTACGAGAATAAATAAAAAAATTCATGGGGCTTTTCACATGGAGCAACTTAAGTTGAGGCAACTACCAACTTTTAAAAGTTTCCTGTAAAAAATTGATAGTTGCTATATCGTTAATTGTTGCAGCAATGTTATGGCAATCTATGAGCATCTTTCACAGCCAAGTTGATCAATCTACGCAGTGATCAGCGTTCTTTGTGACAAAGCATATCGAAAAAGCTGCACTTGCTCTCATTTAATTACGTCGTCGCCGTTGTCGGCGCCAACAAAGACAAATATTGTTCGCAGCAATCGAAATATTTAAAAGTTGCTAGTTGCGGCAATTAGGAACTAACTTAGTCATAAATCGCCGCAACTGAAAACTGTTGATGATCACCGAAACTCGAAACTCGAATTGCTATGTGTGCGCAGTCCAATTGAAATATTTGTAAGCTCTATTATTTGCTTCATGTGCAAGCGCATAAAATTACACAGTACTCGTGTCAAGCTTTATAAGATTGTTCGCAATTACGCGCTGTATAAATTACCATCTTTGGTTATAGTCATGTTGCCTTGTTGATAACAACCGTCACGTATGTAGATGAGAAATAAGTACCCCATATAGAAGAATATAAACGATTCACTTCTCCCAGCAACTAAGCCTGCATAGCGTTAGTACTTCCCCTATTATAATTCTAATATAGCTTATGTCACTCAAGAATACTGTAGCTTTCTACTGACGAATCAATATTGAAAAACCGTTTCAATAGTCTTCCACGGAATTCTAATTTTAGTTGTTTTTTTTTTTTCAATTTACAGTTCAGTATTATTATTATAATATTTGATATTAGGGCAACGAAAATTATATTTGAGGTATTAATCTGTTAATCATATACCTATGATTAACAGAGTTATACTCATTAAAAAATTCGAGTCTCTTAATACAGGTATCATCAGGCTTGAAATGGCTCCAATCATAAACTTTAACAAACTATTTTTTTTCAACATAACTCTCTTAGAGCAGAGGTGAAACATCAAGTTTTTATGAAAATGGCACTATTGACCATTTCTCACGCGGATGAAGCCTGCGGCAAGAAGCTAGAAGGTACAGAAAAGGTACCTTTTCAAGCAGAATTTCCTTCAAAACAATTAATCAAAATCAAACAGCTTATTCTAATATCTCTTCCTCATAGTTCCAATTTTGTCCTTGCAGAATTTTCCTGTATGCATACCTACATACAAAATATACGCTCCGTATGTCAGCATGGTCCGAAGATTTAATCTCCGATCACAGACCCTTGTCACAAAGATTTGGGACTGATACCCGTGAAGTACGCATGCGCGGTGAGGCGCCTGTTTTTTTTTTTGCTTTTACTCAACTCTCTGTAACTGCAGTGCGTTTCTTTCCCTCAACTGCGTGTTTTGGACTTTCAATAATTGTAAAACTTTTGTAAGATTATACATATTTCACGCAAGCGAAGCCGCTGGCAAAAGCTAGTTTACACGTTACACGTTACTTTACTTACTAAGCAATTTAACAAAAAATACCTACTCAATGAATTGCGAAATCCTTTCTAATGAACTTTAAAAATTGACGCACCAAAGAAATTTGTTTTTAGATTGGAAAACCGCTGAGATCATAAAACATTCAATGACAGTTTCCAAACTAAAATTGTTGGCTTCACAAAAGAAAGAGATGGATTAAGATTAGCATAAAATAAAATGAAAGAGAATATTAAAAGGTCAACGCTCGTTTTAAAAAACTTTGAAGTGTCAATGTCAACTATTGATAAGTCGCTAAAATTCAGAAAACAGACAAAAAACTTAAGCGTGGAAAAACAGTCGACGCATGAGGCGAAAAAACTGCGTTTTTTATCATTCCTAATGTATCCGTACTTAATATTACAAATCTGAAAGTAACTCTGTGTACCACGCTTGCATGGTTAAACTACGGAACCGATTTTGTTGTAATTTGGTTCGAAGTAAGCTTGAACCGCAAGAAGGGACACAGGCTACTTTTTATCTGACTGACTTCGACTTCATAAAATGACAGACATTCACGCGGACAAAGTTGAGAACAAAAGCTAGATTATTACAAATGCAAAAGTGTTGTTTCTTTTCATGCCATAATTAGGACTGAATTAGAAGAAAGGATCCTTTCGTGTTGGCAGCATAATTATTTCGAGATAATAAAATTCTTTACGCCCAGGTGAAACCGCAATCAAAAGCTAGTTTTCGACATAGCAGACGATGTTCGATGTTATTTATCAATTAAATGTAAAAACAAAACAAAGCCGTATTAATACCAACTTAATTATCATCGTTACAAATTGAACTCAGTTCAACTTACTCGTATAAAAGAAGTCGAGTGAAAAATACTGAAAGATTACACGCGAATGCCAACGACCGCTCGCCCGGTCAATGGTTCACAACATGCTAAATAAAGCGAAAATTAAATACTATTCTCATAATGCATTTTAAAAATCTAGTCTAGAGTTATTAATTAACTATATTATCTTTACAAATCGATAGTATTTCGGTACACCGAATCACCGAATCGACCCTCCACGGGATTAAAACGATCAAAATTTAACGGTGTATATAAGCAAAAAAATAAAAAACAATTATGAATGACTTATGAAAAATGCCCTATTCGATATCATATTTGTTCGCGAGATCTAGGTAGGTGTGGCCCTGGAATAAGGTAACGGAAGGAAGTTATTTGGCGATTAGTCACAAAAATAAAGAAAATTGTCCAGTTGCGAAACCGACTGGAGATCCCCTAACCCGCGTTAGTGGATCTTCTTCAAGGGTACGTGACACGTTTGTAAGAAGTTGGTAGAATCATCACATTATTTATTTGTAGTTCTTTTTTTTTCTATTTGTTTACCATTTCGTTGCAACAACTAAGTTCTGTTTCTGCTTTACCTTAAGGTTAACTGGTAAAAAATGCTTAAGAGATTAAATCGGCCTTTATACAGTGATACTTACTATACCACTATTTTTAGTTAGACGGTCCAAAGTGACAGCTATATAACAATGGTTTAACGATAGCGGGACATTGTCCACTGCCGTCACATTGGTCCTTCTATTTAAAAATCGTGGTATAGTACATATGGTAGACTATAAATTGCGCATAATAAAGTCTTCACACGTTGGTCCAAAGTGTATAATAATGGTATAATAATATAATAATACCTATATAATAATGGTATAATAATAGCGGGACATTGTCCACTGGTGTCACATTGATCCTTCTATTTAAAAGTCGTGGTATAGTATATAAAGTTGACTACAAATTCCACATGATAAAGTCCTCACACATTGATCCAAAGTGACAGTTATACAACAATGGTTTAATGATAGCGGGACATTGTCCACTGCTGTCACATTTGTCCTTCTCATTAAAAATCATGATAATATATAGTACATAAAGTTGACTATAAATTCCGCATGATAAAGTCTTCACAGGTTGGTCCAAAGAGACAGTTATAAAACACTGGTTTAATGATAGCGGGATATGGTCCACTGCTGTCACATTGGCCCTTATAATTAAAAATCATGGTACAGTACATAAAGTTGACTATAAATCCCTCGTGATAAAGTCCTCACACGTTGCACTATAATAATAAACGAGGTAATTAATCTGTCGAGCTGGCAACATGGCACAGTAGATCTGCTCGCAACAGAATTATTAGGCAAACTTAGCTTCTACAACTTGACGTGGTTTACTTAGTATCGCGGCTTTGTACCGCTATAATAGCTTCATCTTTAGTTATGAAGTTCGGGAATTACCACCTTGTTTGTGCGATGAGGTTCTATATCCTGCGGGACTAAAGCTTTTTAGTCTATTGAATGCCAACTACGTAGTATTACGTAGTTGGTAATGATGGCTGATGCCGACTACGTATTATTATGTAAGTCATCACTACAGAATAAGTTACGTAACCTGGATAAAATAAATTTTACTTTTGTCTACATAAGCAATATTACGTATCACAGCATCCTTCTACAAATTGGTATCTGTAATACTAACTATGAAGTATTGTTTGTGCGTTTGTGGATTATTGTCAATTAATCACTTAAATAGTGGATACTGACTATGGTCACCACACTTATGGACTTTTTTGTTACGGAGAAGACACGAGTCTAGCATTAATAATAAAAACCGGGTTTGTGATTCGAGACTTATGATAATAGCTATTTTTGGTTTCTGTGTGTGTGTGTATTTTTTTAATGTGTTCCTTTACCGATATAGGTAAGTGATGTCCAAGATAAATAGTGACAAATTTGTAAACAACACAAAAAAAAAATAACCTCGACCAACATGTCAGGTGGCTGGATCAAGTCCTTGATACAAGATGCCGTACTTTTGAACTGCGTGTAATTTTCAAGCTAGAACTACATTGGGCACACGTGGACCACGTACGCCAACCAGGGTTTATCAGTCTCCATACATGTATTTTATATGGCAACTAGACTTGTAGAGTTACATTAGATCCACGGCACGCAATGCGACTCTACGTACAAAACTGGCGTGGCTCACGTGTGCGTTGGTCTAATGTAGTTCCCGTATTAGAAGGTTCTTTTCTCTGACCACCGGTAGCTTAGAAACTATAGTAAAATAATAATGTAATATTCCATAACTATCACATAACACCGTCTAGTCCCAAACTAAGCAGAGCTTTTGTTATGAGTACTAGACAACTGATACAACATACTTATATATTTCTAAATACATACATACATATATAGATAAATCAAACCCAAACTCAGAACAAATGATCGTGCTCATCACACAAACATTTATCCTGGGTGGGGATCGAACCCACGACCTCTGTCATAGCAGTCAGGGCCACTAACCACTAGACCAACAGGCCAGTCAACTGTTCTTTATACCGGTTTTTTTTTATGGTAGGTAAAATCATCCAATGACAAATCCCGCCCTTGGGCGGAGCGGGAAGTAGTGTCAGACTCTTACTGACTAAAAACCTACCCCGTTCCTTTGTTACCTATCATCCTCTCAGAAAACGGCCCTTGACCCTAGCAGGGCTTCGACCCTGCCTGCCTGCACCTAGCAGGCTGGGCCTCTACGGTTCGCTGACAGCTCCTTGAGGCGCGTTCTTTATACCGGTGGAGTACTCACCCCTTAGATCCGTCAACATTATCCGCCTCGTCATGATGCTGCAGCGGCGTGGCCGACGTGGGCGGCGTGAAGAACACGTCATCGACGTCCACGTCATCATGGGGCGGCGCTCCTCCGCGGAATGATCTCGACCATTGTGCCGACGTCGACTGACGGGAGCGGCGCGTCACCGCCTGTGAAAAATGAGTGAAGTTAAGCTTTAGGTAAAAAAAAAAACGGCCAGGAGTCGGACTCGTCTACGAATGGTTCCATACCATTATCTATACAATATTTGACACTATGGAATATACAATATTAGATACAGGAAAAAAGATCATGTTGTTATATGGGAGTCCCCTTAAATGTTTATTTTTATGGTAAATATACAAATAAACATTCTGTGAATATTTCAAGCGTTTACCTGTTGCAAAAATATCACATTTATATGGGAGCCCCATTTAAATACAGTACAGCGACAACAGAAATAAATCATCTGTAAAAAGTTCAACTGTCTAGCTATACGGTTCATGAGATATAGCCTGGTGACAAATAGACGGGCGGTCTTAGTAATAGCGTCCCGTTTTTCCCTTTGGATACGGAACCCTAAAAAAACTTAAAGCAGATCGCCCAATGCTACAGATAGAGTATGTCAGTAATAATAAAACCAGTATTAACTGACCTCTTAGTCTATTGAAGCTTTGTACTATACGTGTTAGAGTAGGTTGGCCGCGTTAGTTGCGTGGCTCATTTATTTTCCAGCCACGCATTTGTGCATAGCGTGAATATGGGTCGCACTGGATGAGCTCACATACACTTTTATATGTATAAAGAAAAGCAAAATACACGTGCCTGCCTGCCAGGGCTATGGTAAAGCTTGAAGGAATTACCAAAGCCTTGGAATGCAAAGGTGCATTCTATTTAGTAAAAGTTTGAAACCCTCTCTTCTCAGAACGAGAAGACTCATTTGATGATGTTTAGATTGCTCTTGAGAAAAGCATATCACACATATTTTAGTGTATTATATATATTTTTTTAATATTACCAAGAGATTAATTAGGATAATCGGCGTTCTGACTACGAGGCTTATTTCTAGCATCAGCCTTATAATTATCCCACTGCTGGGACGCGGACCTCCTCTCTAGGAGAGGGAATAGGCCTTCATCCACCAGGCGAACGGGTGCGGGTTGGATGTCACATGTCTTCGAATTTTTGGTTTTCGGACATGCCGGTTTCCTCACGATGTTTTCCTTCACCGTTTTTAAGAGCAGTGGTGATGAAATAAATTACACAAAGTAATGCGCGCCTGGCTGGGTTTGAATACACGACCTACAACTCGTATGTCGGGACCGTTTCGACTTGGCTACCACTGCTCTCATAAGTATTAGTGTAGGGAAAATAATGTGTGTGTGTGTGTGTGTGTGTGTGTATGTGTGTGTGTGTGTGTGTGTGTGTGTTGTGTACTTATAAAAATAAATAAATTATCGTCAAAAGTAACTTTACCACGTATCTTCAAACTAACCCAGTAAACTCTCAGTCAATCCATAGAAATGTACCATTTTTATCTAATCATTGTTATTGAGGAGCTACAATATAAAATCAAGAAGCAAAAATCTTGACCCACATCCAATATAAACGTGCTCCACGACAATCAAAGGAAATCAGTATCGTATTATGTTTTTTCTTTTACTCTAGCGTAAAAAAATATCATTAAGTGAATCTTTTTATCAGTTTTGGTAAAAGAAAAAAGTAACATCTGAGTTTTCTTTTACGACTTTTTTACCCGACTGCAGTGAACCTGAAAAGGAGAGTTATGTTTTTTACATCACATTAGCGACGCGCTTCAGCTTCACACTGGTGTTAAAGGTCTTTTAATTTTTTTTTTTTTCTTTACTATAATATGCATGTACTATGTAGATACTTAAGCCTTCCGCATGAAAATTCGTTCAGTAGTTTCTGAGTATTCACGAACAGACGGATAGACGCAGAGGGACTTAGTTTTATAATGTTTATTATACATGGATATTTTTTTTTATATATCTTCAAACTGTAACCTAACTACTTACTTAATTTTTTTTTTGTTGTAATTTTAATTTAATGTTCTAATCAATTTAATTTAATCTTATAATTCTTGGATCATTTATTTTTAATAAATAAAAGATATATGCTTATGTAGTTATAAAAAAATATTAATCAATGAAATCATAAATTATAATGATTAATAAATATTTACTTTGAAGATCTAAAAATGAATAAAACAAGATGTACTCTTTTTTATTCATTTATAAATACTGTGATTTTGGTTTTAAATAACTATTCCTTCCCCTTTTCACTCTTGTGTTTCTTTTCCCTCCAATTTGACGGTATATTTTCAGTTATAAAATTGGTTGTTTAAAACAGTCGTAAATAATTTGTAGTTAATTAATGCCATCACAATATCGTGTCAAAGGGCAATAAACTAGAAGCGTGTTCAAACTAATATTATTACTGTTTCAAAGTCTAATAATATAGGTCAATGACGATGTCAACACATGTTACACCAACATAACACTAGATATCACATATATACTGATTCAACAATGTTTTGCATCAATTTGAATATGACGTATAGAGCATTTTTTGTCTAGAAATCATGTAATTGCTTTAAAAACTATGGAAACATTTTAATTCACAGTTGTATCATTGTTCTTAAAAATATGTAAAAATGAATGCAAATTTACATTCACAACGCTTTAGATTCACAGAAACTGTCTTTAGATTACTGAGGTATACTAATTTTTGATTCGTGTGGGAATCGAACCTGTGACACGCAGCGTAACAGTCAACCACTCAACCATATCGGAAAAATGTGTCTATATAATTATTAAAAAAAAATACACAAACCGCTTTTTTAACGTTACTTTACACTAAGTAAATAAGCATTACATTCCATTTTTTGCACAAAAGTTAATAAAATAATAATCTAAAATCCATGTTTTAGTATTGTTACACTACCAATTTTTATATCATATTGGGAATAAGGTTTATTAAATTGAAAGAGTTAAAAGTTCACTCAAATTGAACCATTTTTTGTTCGTTTTAATAAAAAAATATACATTGATTTATTCCGTATGATTTGCTGTTTGGAATTCACAAGTCAAAACCTGATATAATAAGGTTTTTAATTGAGGCTTATCGAGCTCCACGCAGTTAGCATAGATCTTTCAAAGCTGCAAACTTGATTATATATATTAGTATTATCCAAAAAACATCTTATAAATGCAGCTCAGCGCAATTTTTAGCGACATGTTAATGTTAAAAATGACAAGCCTAAATGTTATTTATGTACATATTTTAAAAACACATCATCGTAAAATGTCACAAAATAGAACATCCTCTTTTTCAGAAAAGCCATAAATAAAGCAAAAACCTTTTAAAATATTACCCACCCTAATAACCTTGCAGGTACACTTATGAAGAAAAATGAAGGGGGATTAAAAATTCTTTCGATGATATACGTTACCGAGTACAGTCGAGCACGGAACGCGTTTCACTGACAAACGCAGTGTTATTACAAAGTTACGGAGTAAAGTCAGTGAATAGATTTAGACACTGGCTTTGCAACTGTCCTAACAATATCTAGAACTTGAAAGCAGAGCTGGAACTGACAATTTAAATACTAACTGAAAGTGATATTTTGTTAAGTTATATTATACGAACTTCCTAAATAATAAAGGGCATTGTTTTTAACCTTCATCATCATCATCATTTCATCCGAAAGCAACCACTGTTGGACATAGGCCTCGTCAAGTATCACCACAACAATCGGTCCTGAGCGTCTCACATCCATCAGATTCCCGCGACTTTCATCATCTCATCAGTCTACTTTGTGGGAGGCCTTCTAACGCTGCGTCTTCTGGTGCGCGGTCACCACTCCAGAACCTTTCGACCCATCACCTTACTCGCGTATATTACAAAATGAAGTCCCTTACCGTGTCTGTTTGTCTGTTTGCAATAAACTCAAATACTACTGAACAGATTATCAAGCTGTTTTCATTAATAGACAAAGTGATTCATGAGAAAAGTTTCATACATGGAAATTATAGTAGAAAAAAGCTAAGAATTGTGAATTGCTTCGTATTTTATGTAAGTAAAACCCAAATAAATATGTATGAAATGCGGATAAATGCCTCAGCCAGTCAAATATTAACCATGAATGTGTACACAAATCCCGCTGCATAGATCTCTTTGAAGTTAAAGAAGTAGCGAAAAGCCAAACACATCGTACCAACCTCACACAGCAAAATCCCCACAATGTCCATAAGCCGAAAGTGCCGAAAAAAAAAAGCGCAATAAACATGGCCACGGCTGAAAGCCAACGCTAACGTCAGCTGTTTCACAGGAAGCAGTAGTTCGCAGTCCAGCTAGTTCCTTCCTTGGGATATTGCCGGAAAAGGTGGGGGAGGCGAATGGCCCCGAATAGCTCCGATTATTTACGACGCCATAACGGTCGCCTCTACCCGAAAGACATCACTTTTATAATTTATTGCGCGGAAATATCGCGGTCTAATTCGTCCGCCCATATATTATAATATTTGGGGAGGTTTGGACAGCAATCTGGTATGAGTTACCTATCGTTTTGGGTGTGGTTTTAATGTAATTGCTTGTTATTACTGTAAAGTTGAATTTGTAAGTAGTAACATCCAGTTTCTAGCTTTTTCTTTTTATTGATTGGTTTGCGCTTGATTGTCTAGAAGTACCCTGTTCACTTTTGACTTAAAAACCCCCAGGTTGGACCTAAATCCAATGCAAGTCACACTTAACTCGATCGATTTAGGCGTGGTTGTCGCAGTGGTTGAACGATTGACTGCTGCGCTGCGGGTTGCGGGTTCAATTCCCGCACGGAACAAATATCTGTATGGCGTACATATAAGTGTTCCGGGCCTGGGTGTCTTGTGTATGTGAGTTTACAAGTTTGTGAACGCACCCACAATACAGGAGTCATTCTTAATGTCGCCATCGTTTGAAAAACATACTCGAACGATGTGAACAAGTCAAGACTGGATTGAATCACAATGCGATAAGTAAAAATTCAAGTGTTGACATGTATTTTTTAGCTGTAAGTTTTCCAAATAAAGTAAAATAAATAATAACACGGATTGCGGGAAAAAATTGATACATCATTCATTTCGCGATAAACGTGCAAGAAACTAGACTGCATTTTTTGCTAGAACAATGGCCTCTTTTTCTCAAGAAATATCTTAGAAAAGACCATTGCGTTACACTGCTGCTAATTTCTTAAAACATACTAAGACTCACACAAAAAATAACAAGTTATTTTTAAGCTCTTATTCCAACTTTATAAAGACACAATTTCCAGTACAAAATAAAGTGGACATAAAATAACGTTACATAACTGATACTGTTCGTAATAAATACACGGACTTAATTTTATTAGTTATGTTGTAACTTCCGCGCTACGAGAGTGCTACGCGGCTACGGCGTAGTAGTCGCGTAGCTTTAAGCGTAGCCACGAAGTGGAGTTGGCGGCGCGTGATATGATTTTGAATTATACGGAGCTTAAAGCTTGAATAGATGATCGACTAAACTATTTTGTGCTGCTACTATGTATTTTAGCTGTGAAAAGAAAAGAAGGAAAAGATAGGTGAATAAAAGATTAAAGAAAGAAAAAGATGAATAAATTGCGTGAGGAGTGATATGGAAGAAAAGAACGTGTTGCACCGGCCTCAAATAATATAGGAAAAGGAAAGGAAGATAATGAGTTTGTATTTTACCTAAGAAAATAACAGCTTTACGGGTCGTTTTTCATTGTTAAGCAATGCCTGGTAAGGTCGGTTCGTGGATGGGTAATCATTCATCACAAACCGTGACTTCTCCGTGTATTTCTAGACCCTTGACCGTCGTTCCAGATAGAAAGAAGCTAACAAAATTCAATCAGTAGTCTTACCAGGTCGTTGAGGTAATATAGGTACTTGCTTCACTTAAATCTATCTGGCCATTTATGTAATTTGTTCCATCTGGGATTCGAACCTATGATATACATTGCAGAAACTAATCGCTCAACCATGACGCCAACCATGTCATCAAATACTAAAAAAAAAAAACAGAAAAAGGAGTTTAGGCTTTAAGTCTCCTTGTACATCTTATTTGGCCATGTAGTTTTCAATATCAGTGGCGTGAAGGACTTGGGCCCAAGTACATTACTGCCGAGCCCAAGTCGTCGACGGCACATACTGTTCCCGCGCGCTTCAAGGAGCTGTCAGCAAACCGTAGAGGCCCAACCTGCTAGCTGCAGGCAGGCAGGGTCGAAGCCCACTGGGGCCAAGGACCGCTTTCTGAAAAGAAGGCTCGGCCCAGGTATGATAGTCAACGAAGGAACGTGGTAGGTTTTTATTATTTAAATTAGTTATTTTCTATGGAGTAGAACCGGCAATAAACTACATGGGTTTTTCTCTATGATTTAGGTTTATTCTATTCGTGCCACGAAAGCCCGATCAACCACTAGGTCAAACCTCGTAACAGGAGATGGATTGGTCACACACTCAGGAGGGATTCCGATCATATACCTGAACAGGCATTGGACTGGAATCCTCGAAAAGGAAGCGCGGCCGTCCTCGGCAAACCTGGCGACGCACCGTGTTGGCAGAAGCGACGACCATCGAACTGACATGGAGCGAGGTGACCCGTAGAGTTCAAGATCGGTTTCAATGAGACTGTCGACGCCCTCTGCCTCAGCTAGGGGACATAGGAACTTAAGTCAAGTAAGTTTTCTATTCTAACCCCATCGTCTCCTCAAAAATCCACATTTGAGCACTTCAAGCACTCCAGCATTCAAGCAAAACTGAAGATTGGTCTATTATCTCGTGACTTTAGATGTTATTTTAACAGAATGAGGGTCACAAAGGTCACATTCGTATAAAATAAACATGTTTATGACAAAATTAAATTTAAAAAGGTTACTTTATTACTTAAATTCTGGGTTTCACATTTGAGCTTTACGTCCTATTCTCGTGACCTCGCCTTACCTCTTTGCTTTGTTTGTGTTTATTATAAACTATAAACCTATTTTAAAGGCAACAAAGATTTTTATGTTAAAGAGCGAGTTAACTCTCATATACTCCGACATCCGAAATGGAAGCCCGAGGTACTAGAACGCAAGGCAAAGAAAGAATATATAGGTGTAGTTTTAGTCAGAAAAAGTCCGACGCTCTGAAGCCCTCCCACTATACTTCAGAGCGCGAGAAGTCATAAGATTGATTTCCCACCTTAAAAAAAAACCTTACTTATTAAGTACGTAAGTGTCATTTGAAAGAGTTACAAAGGCAGCTGAAATAACACAGCGTGGGTTTTATTCTACAAAATTCTGACACACCTTCTCGGTCTACCCTGAGCTGGAGCAGAAATTTGATGATTTTCCGTCCAAAAAAGAAGGGGGACTGAGTCTAGTGAAGTCGAAAAAGTTTCACTCAATAGGACTTGGAATATAAGAGTAAAGGTGGGTCTACCCTAGAGAAGCCGAGAAAGACCGAGACACAAGCCGAGCTCAAATTCGTTATGTGAACCGACTCTAGCCTGTCCTAGCTTTAGAGGACACCGGTTTCCTCTCACATCCACTCAACTATAGGCCATAATTCCGATGTTTAGAGTCTACTTTTGTATGAACAAGTTTGGTAGTAGTGGATCTACATGCTAGAGGAGGCAAGCACGAACGATACTATGCGAATTTGAGCCCGGATTGTGCTCAGTTCCTCTAGCGAAGACCCACCTTATGTTCTTATATGTTCATTTGTATACCTTTTCCGTCGGTTTGCTAAATTGAAACTTACTCTTGAGCAGAACGTAGGTAGTAATTCGATTCAGCCCAAATAAATTGGGTTAGGAAACAGGAGCATGAATGTCTTTGTAAGTCAAACAGAAATTATTTTTAAGGAAAAGTTATTTATATCCATGTTTTTGTGTAATGTTTATAGTGATATTATTTAGCTTATTGATAGTATAATTTTATAATTAATTACATCTAGTATATAAATAATGAATATAGTATCCTAATGTAAAACTCAATCTATGGGCTGGTTTGACTCAAGTGCTTGTTCACTGAATAACTATTTTCTGATTTTTTGCATATTGGGTTATTAATACAGACCTAATTACCATATAATCTGTGGATAAAACGAAATGAATGAAATGAATGAATTATTATATAGTCATTCATTTTAAAATTATTTAAACCATACATATCAGTTATATATACACAAGAAAAAACAAAATGACGTGTTGAGTAGTAACTGTGAATTTAATTCATGGACAACAAAATTATTCAATATTTCATAAATAAAGAAATCTTATGAACTTGTAGAAGTTAACCTATTATGTCAACGTCCTCAATGCAAGCTGGGCGAAGAGCCCTTTCCAACTTACGTCTGTTCTCAGTCTTTGCGGGCCAGTCCCTCGGGTAGTTGAAAAGCTCATCTCTGCACTTGCTTTTCGTTTAACACACAGCTCATTTGTCATACAGCAGAAGTGTCAATCATAAATATTTTTTTGTTAGTAGCAAATAATATAAACTAAAAATTAAAACATTTGGCTAGGTAATGAAGTGGAATTGATGCGACGTATAAAAATTTCCAATCATACCTACTTATTTTCCCAACAAATTAATCTTCTAAGTATACCAAACCATCGATAATAATTCAACAATCAAGTGATTTGGGTGTGGGTTGACTAACCTATACTCTAATCACTTGATTTAGGACAGCACCAATATTACCAAGATCCTCTATACAGCATAATTTGTAGGTCGACACAACCATTTATATCAACTATCTCAAAATTAACTAACCTATTCATTACTCATCCCTCTGAAATCGGTGACCTATTTCGTCTCAAAATCTAGTACAGGCGTGTATCAAGCTATGTATAAGTCGGTATATACGCAATTTTATCATGAGCCAAACCACGTAAAGGTTCCCGAGGCGCAACGTGAAAATGCTTTATCTGATATATCAAGTGATTCAATATCAAAATGTTTTTATTTTACAGATGCCCACATAGACACTTATAAAACGTCAAAAGCTAATGTACGGTTTCAATTGGTCGTTTTCTATGAAGAAGAACCTGCAAGAAACTCCATGGTTCAAATAAAAAGAAAAATTGACTTTACAATATTTCCATACTACCTTCTATTGATATATATCGATATTTCCATACTATCTTTTATTGATATCGTCAATTTTGTATGCTCTAAGTCTAAATTTAAGCATGATGTTTTGAAACTTTTATCTGATAATTGCATAATTTGAATTTATATATGTATGTTTTCTTATTTGATTAATTGTGTTGATATAGGTTTGATTTTATTGATGATGATTTGATTTTGTGTTGTATTGTTTTGTTATTTTTTAATTGATAAATTATATTGGTGTAGGTATGATTTTAATGTTTATAGTGATTTTGATGATGATTTGATTTTGTTTTGTACTGTAATGTTTTAATTAATGATTTATTTTTAAAGTTTTTAATACCATTTTAATATGTTAATTGATCAATAATGCTCATTTAGTGGCGCTCATTACCAAATATTTTTGTTAACCCTTAATATTGTAATCAATTACGTTAAATTAACCAAGCCACAATATTGTAATCAATTACGTTCATTGTTAATTTATTAGTATGCATTGTATATAGTGGTTGTTAATTGTCCCTAAATAAACAAAATAAAAATACTACCTTCTACCAGCGGCTACGCTCACGTGAAAATAAATTTCTCTATACAAACTTTTGACCTCATTTTATCTCCTTTGGGGAAGGGTTTTGGAAAATTTTATCTGAGTGTTCGCCTATTTTATAAATTTTAAGCTAATAGTCCCAGTAGTTTTGACTGTGTGTTGATATGTCAGTCAGTCAGTCAGCCAGTTTTTTCTTTTATAGATGAGAGGATATTGTAGACCAGTCAAAATTAATTAATTTGATGTATACGATGCGTTGATTCAGGGGATTCGTGGTATGCATTAGTATTACAGCAGCCTAGAAACGCAAAGAGTATCTATAGGAATAAATTAAAATGTGAAGCTCTCACTCACTCCACCCGATGCCTCCTGCATTCGATGACTTCTCAAATAAAAAAAAGTGTGAATGAATGATGACGTCTTTGTAATACCAAATTTCGGCAAATCTAGCTATCGATGATAACGAAGAATTTTGAATACGTACCATTTGTATAAAAACGCGCTCACCATTAAAGGTCATATTTGTCGCATCACGTCTGTCTGTAAGAGCCTTAATGCGGCGTGTATTTATAAGTCTCGAGGCACATATAGGGCGGTCCACTAAAGCTACATGTTGGCTGGCTTAGGATTTCACACTGTCTGTACGAGCTTTCAGCATAGTTAAAACAACCAGAACAACTTCTCCGTTGAGATATTTAACCATAATTTAAAAGGTTAACGCTTAAAACTGGGTTAGCGGCTAACTGTGCCACCTGTGGTCATGAGTGGGCGTTGTTGCTGTTGAATTATCATAATTGTATGCAACATTATACATATTATTTAGTTCCCACTTTAGGTTTACATTTAGAATTCCTTCCATTCGTTCTTCCAAAGAATTATCGTTAATCCTAGAGTTTTCAAGGTAAAAAGCATATGCTGTAAACTATCTGGCTTTTAACTATTTAGTCACAAAAGTTCATTAAGAAATTAAAAGAGAAACCTGTCATCATCATCATCATTTCAGCCGAAAGACGTACACTGTTGGACATAGGCCTCCCCCAAGTGTAACCACACTGAAGGATCCTGTGCATGTCGCATCCATCGCATTCCCGTAACTCTTGCCAGGTCATCGGTCCACCTTGTAGGAGGCCTTCCAACACTGCGTCTTCCGGTACGCGGCTGCCACTCCAGAACCTTTCGGCCCCAACGATCATCTATTCTACCTAGTCACCTGTCTACCTAGTTGAAAATGAATTTGCTATATGCCCATATGTTGTATTTAAGAGCGGCCAACCCAAGGTACACTTTCATACAACCGCTCTTACGTGATTATGATGTTATTACAACTTTTTTTACAGATATTTTGGATACACTGATATCTTGTGGATATTATCTAGGCTTCTATAGAAATAAAAATATAAATTTGTGTAAAACTTATCCAATAAGACCTCTGAAAATGTGCTATTTTACGTGAACTTTGGCCCTCCATAATGTACTCATATATCTGTTGTAATATCACATCACTAGTTAGTAAAACTAATGGTCACAACCCTTGTGAGTCATATTCATTATTGTCGGTATAGGTGTGATGACCTAAGCAGTGTCTGATTAATCTTAATATTATGTACTTGTTCTAAGTCTAATAAATCTAGTATTCACTATATCAAGTGTTTCAATATAAACATTACATGGTGTCAGAAGTGAAGAATCCAAAAACACGAAGAAAATCGCGAAAAAAATGGACCACTCATCAACAGTCAAAAGCGGTAGCCATTTTGAACAAAGTCTGAACAATGCGATTAAAGCCTTGCAAATCACCTCAGATTCAACAAACAACAATGCGGAAGCATGGAAACGCTGGTGGCAGCAATTTGAGCTGTATTTGTTAGCCACAGGTCTGGACAGGGCAGGTGAAAAACGCAAGATCGCCATTTTACTCCATCTCATTGGTGAGAAAAGTTTAAATATATTTAACACTTTTAACCTCAAATTAGAAGAGACCACGCTAGTGGATGTCAAAGAAAAATTCGACCATTTTTTTGAGCCAAGGAGAAACTTGACCATGTGCCGTTATAGTTTCTTCACAAGGAGACAACAGAAATCCGAGTCCATCGAGGGATTCCTGGCAGATTTGGAAAACAAAAGTCAAGAATGTGAATTTGGAACGCTCAGGGAATCTCTCATCAGGGATATTTTTATCGCAAATCTAAATTTAGATTTAGCACATGTCCGTCAGAGATTGCTGCAGGAACCTGATCTGACATACCAGAGGATGCGAGAACTAGCAAGGACACTCATCGTTGCTCAGCAGGATGCAGAAAAGATGCTCAATGGTTCTACAAATGAAAATACGGAAAATGTCATGCATCTACGTCGGAGGAGCCGTAGTCGAGGGGAACGTCGACAGCGAGCTTCACCAGTCGGTCAGCAGGGATCTGGCGCAGGGAAGTCACCCAACAAGGGAAAGCAGTCTCCCAACCCTGAAAAGCGCTCGAGGACGTGTAGCCGCTGTGGGCAGTCTCACCGCTACAAGTGCCCAGCGCAAGGAGTCAAATGCAGGTCATGTAAATCTTTTGGTCATTTTGCTAAGTATTGTTTTACAAATAAAAAAGTCAGTCACTTAGTGTCATTTAGTCATAATAATAGTCAAGATAATTTTGTTGGAATTATAAGTCATAAGTCAAGTCAATCCAACAGTCATTTAAAGTCACATAAACATGTCAAGTCAATAGGCACACCGTCACACACTATGCACCTACACCGACAATCACAGTCAAGGTGGTCATATAATGGCCAGTCACAGTCTAGGAATGATTCCAATGATGAGATTGGTGTCATATCTGAGAGATCTCATGTAGACTCACATTGTCATAAAAAATATTATAAGTCATGTCTCAATGATGAAAGTGGTGAAAATGTAATATCTGAGAGGTCTAGAAATAGCCTCGGTGATGAAAGCAATCACCAGTCTGAGAGATTCAGTGTCAAGTCAAAGAAGTCAAATAAATATAGTCTAAGTCAAAGTTCATATCTCAATGATGAACACAGACACATGTCTGAGGAATCACTCACAATCACAACAAAACCATTTCATCAAAAGTCATTTGTTACACTTAAAACAAGTACGTCAATTACATCACCACGAAGTCAACAAGTCAACACAGTAGATACAACACAAAACAAATACTATTCTAATCAGTCATGGAACATAAACATTTTAGTAGGTCATACACAAATTAGTTGTATCATTGATTCAGGAGCTGATCTTAACATAATGTCAAAACAAACTTTTCTTTGTTTAAAACGTCATTCTCAAATGACACTTGTCAAATGTCAGATAAATGTCACTGGATTTGGTGGCAAGTCAATACCCATAATTGGTAAAGTCAATGTCAGATGCAGCTTAACCTTGAATAACAGTACTATTATAGAAAATATAGTATTTATAGTCGCAGATTTAGTTTGTCCAAATGTCCTAGGTCTTCCCACTTGTGAGAAATTAGGTATAATTAAAAGAGTTTTTTCAGTGTCAAAACAAGATTTTTGTCAACAAATTCTTACACAATACAATGATGTATTCCAGGGTCTTGGATGTCTGCCTCCTGTCTGTCACCTGAAACTCAAACCTGATGCAGTGCCATGTGTGGATCCTCCCAGGAGAGTACCGTTTGCGTTGCTCGATAAACTTCGCGAGGAGTTGGATCGCATGGAAAGAATGCAAGTGATTGAGAAAGTCACTAAGCCTACAGAATGGGTGAATAGCATAGTAATTACTGTCAAGAGTTCAGGTCAGTTGAGAATTTGTTTAGATCCTAGAAATTTAAATAAGAATATTATAAGGGAAATCTATCCACTTAAGTCAATTGATGAGATAAGATCTCAGTTAGTTGGAGCTGAATGTTTCTCTCATTTAGATGCTTTTTCAGGATTCTGGATGTTAAGATTAGATGAATATAGTTCTGATTTATGTACCTTTCAAACACCTTTTGGTAGATATAAATATTTAAGATTGCCTTTTGGTATAAATGCATCATCAGAAATATTTCAGAGAGTTATGATGAATTTGTTTGGTGATTTAGAAGGAGTCTTAATATTCATCGATGACATTCTTGTCTATGGACCGAATGAGGCCATACATAATGAGAGATTACATAAAGTCATGCAAAGAGCACGTCAAGTCAATTTAAAGTTCAATAAGTCAAAATGTAAATTTCTAGTTTCAGAAGTCTGTTTTTTAGGTTATGTTTTTAGTAAACATGGTGCTAGGGTCGATCAAGAAAAAGTAAAAGCAATTGTCAATATGCCTACACCACAAAATGTCAAAGAATTGCAAAGAATTTTAGGTATGATCAACTATTTAGGTCCCTTTATTAGCAATTTGTCAGAAAAAACTCAAATTTTAAGAAATCTTTTGAAAAAAGATTCAGTCTGGACTTGGGATGAAAATCACAGTAAATGTCTTAAGAGTTTAATAGATGAAATCACAAAGTCACCAGTCTTAGCTCATTATAACCCCAATATTCCATTAGTCTTGTCAGTAGATTCGTCTAAGTCAGCATTGGGAGCAGTCATTTCACAAAACAATAAACCCATTGCTTATAGTTCAAAAACATTAACAGAAACTCAGTCTAGGTATGCTCAAATTGAGAAAGAATTGTTAGCAATACAATTTGGTTGTGAAAAGTTTCACCAGTATGTATATGGTCATAGAGTAACTGTCCATACTGATCATAAACCCTTAGTCTACTTATTTGATAAACCGTTACATGATGTACCAGCTAGATTACAGCGAATGATGTTAACTTTACAAAAATATGATTTGAAAGTTATACATGTCCCAGGAAAGCAGATGTATATATCAGATACATTGTCTAGAGCAGCCTTAAAAGATCATTATATACCAGAGAATGAATCTGAAATGTCTTGTCATGTCAATTTAATGTATTCAAATTTAGCTGTCACAAAGGAATACAGTACAAAACTGTTACAACATACAAATAAAGATGAAACTATGCAATTGTTAAAGAAATATTATTATGAAGGTTGGCCAAAAAATAAAAATAAAGTCAGTCCATTGGCAAAACCATTTTGGAGTACACAAGCTGAAATTCATGTAGTCAAAGATTTGTTGTTTAAAGGTTCAAAATTAATAGTACCTCAGTCTATGTATAAAGAAATGTTGGCTAAAATTCACGAAGGTCACCAAGGTATAAATAAATGTTTAAAAGTAGCAAGAGATTCTTTGTATTGGCCAAGCATGTCAGCTGATATCAAAAATGTGGTAGAACAGTGTCTCATATGTGCAAAATATAAACCTTGTAATCAAAAGGAACCACTACAAAATTTTGAAATAAATAAGTATCCATGGCAACAAGTTGGTATTGATTTAATGTATTTCGATAACCTTACATATTTAATTGTCACAGATTATTACTCTAAATACATAGAAATAGCTTTGTTAAATAAAAACAGTACAGCCAAAAATGTAATTACACATTTAAAGTCTATTTTTGCCCGTCATGGAATACCTTTGTCATTAGTGTCAGATGGTGGACCTCCTTTCCAGTCATTAGAATTTAAAAATTTCCTACATGAATGGGACATAGAACATAATGTAACTAGTCCATATCATTCACAGTCAAATGGTCAAGCAGAAAGTTCAGTCAAAATAGTCAAAAATATGTTAAAAAAATGTAGAGAAAATTCGTCTGACCCATATATAGCCTTATTACAATATAGAAATACACCTAAGAATAACTTACCATCTCCAGCACAATTGTTAATGTCTAGGAATTTAAGAGATAACATTCCAATGTCATACAAAAAATTAAAACCAAAAGTTGTAACATTTAAAAATTATAAAGAGTGTGTCAATAAGAATAATAAAAATAAGTCAAAGTATTATAACAAGAATACAAAGTCATTGTCAATATTTTATCCCAATGATCATGTCTACTTCAAAAGAAAACCAAATTATAATTGGGAACAGGCCATTGTCAAACAAAGGTTGTCAGGTAATAGGTCATATATCATTGAGGACGTCAATGGAGTTAGGTATAGGAGAAACGGAATTCATCTAAGGCACAAATATTCTCCTATGTTATCCAACTCGTCGCAGGGGAGAGAGGAAGGTGATAGTCAGGAGTCAGCACCTCAGGAATCCTCATCTCAATCCATAAGTCAAAAGTCAACCCGTTGTGGTAGAATTGTAAAGCCAACTAGAAGGCTAATTGATGAAATCAATTAAATGTACTAAAGTGTATTTTAGATTAAGTCATATTTAAGCCAAGATGTTTTGTATTGTAAAACTAAATAAGTACTTGTCAGATACTTTGTATTGTCAATTGAATTTAAGTCAAGTCCGTCCACAGCCTATGTTACATTGTTTGTTAAAGGTTAATTTGAACTTAACAAGGGGGATGTTGTAATATCACATCACTAGTTAGTAAAACTAATGGTCACAACCCTTGTGAGTCATATTCATTATTGTCGGTATAGGTGTGATGACCTAAGCAGTGTCTGATTAATCTTAATATTATGTACTTGTTCTAAGTCTAATAAATCTAGTATTCACTATATCAAGTGTTTCAATATAAACATTACAATATCAAAAATATAAAAAAATAACTTCTATAAAAATCTTGTACATTTAATTTAATAACTTTTAAGGGTTTTAAAAAAAGTTCTGGTACAAGTTTTGGGAAATATTCAAATAAATTACGCGAACTATTTCAATAGCCAACAGAGTTTTTAGGCGTTATCTCTCTTTTTTTGCGTTGTCTTTCCATCAAATATCGCGTTGAATTGCTTTAGATAAAGCAACAAGCTTTTAAAACATGCTCGACGTTGACGATATTGGGGAAGGACCACCTTAAAGAAAGATATTGGCATTTCAAATACTACTTCCAAACTTAAAAAATAGTTCACAGTTTAGTTTGTTCTATTGAATCGTCAAGGAGAACCAATCAGTATTCTAGTCTAGCACTCTAGGCAACCAATAAAGAATTAGTGAAATGAAGTGGAATTCGAACTAAATGCTAGAAACTTTATTGAAATTAGAATAAGTTATTTAAAAAAGAGCCAACTCCAATAGAAGTTAAATATTTTCTGTTTCAGTTGTTTTTTATCGATAAGTTAATGGAATTTGATGTAAAAACGAAAATAATTCAATTCGTTTTTCTCTAGACTGCGTGGGTTTAATCCTTCAGCAATAATGTCATCGGAATCTATGAATCTTTAGGTAACTACATGTAGCTGCGTAATCTATGATCACGTTGTTTGAAGACAGTCTAAAGTACCATGATCAATCAGTACCTACCAATACCTAAAATAAACCAAACAATACACAAGATGCCACTGAAAGATTTAAGTTTTCTGGACAATTTTGACTACTTACTTTTATAATTTGTCATCAAGGGGTTTAGGCCATGGTCCAAAGCGAGAGGAAATAGGATGTGGCCGCCTCTTTCTGAGAAACAGTTAAGTAGTGCTAGGGAAGTAGATGGCCGCAACCGTGAGGGGTAAGGGAACGAAAATTCTCATGCCCCAGCTGCCACAATAGGAGATGTTCGGAGCATCGTGAGTCGCAGCGCGATTCCCGATTATCGCAAGCAAAGGCTTGCAAACGACAAGTAACGGGTAGCTCGCCGTCCGACCGGCCGGTACAAAACCAGCCCGAGTCGAGGCGTCTGCCGGTCAGACCTCCTCGACCCAGTAACTGGATAACACGAAACTCCTTGAACAGACTGATATTGATGGTCAGACTTTCTGGCGTCTGATTACCTAACGACTGTCAAAGATTTATGGAGTGATAACAGGGACCAACGGCTTTACGTGCTTTCATGGGGTGTCAATAATGTCCTAGATAAACTTATAAAAGTACATACGAATTGTCAAATTCACATTGATGCTTGCCCGGTTTTGAGCCCACAGCCTCATAAACACGGGCAAATTTTGTTTTTTTTATTTTTTTAACATCAGCTGATCGAGTGCAATGACCTGTATGTAGTTAGTACGCAACGACCGACAGCTCTTGTTTACTTAAAGAAATTAATTTCGTACATGCGTATCTATATTAATTCGAGTTTTATAAAAAAGTACTTTATATTTAATTTTATCTTTACAAATCGATTTTGTTTCATTTACGGGATCAATTCTCTACGGGATTAAAATTTAGCGGTTTATGAGAGGCATCACGACACAAAAGAACATTATCTTCTAAAATTATATTAGTCATAAATTCCCCTCTAACCGTGGTAAACATTATACAACACTACGTAGTCCATGTATTGGAGTCCTCGTCACGTTCGCAGTAGGGAGGTACACCAGTTATTATCATAACAAGGTTGGCTCTTACCGGTACGTGACAGGCAACGTCCCCGCGTTTCGCTCTCATCGAATATTCTAGAGCGTAGGAAATAAAATCATCGTACGAATTTCGGGTGCACAGAAAATCTGTTTTTGTACTGCTATTAGGTGGTAAATAGATTTCGATTTTTATTGTTCTTCAATGGTGGTTAGGTACCTACTTATTGTTTTGTTTTTGTATAGTAGTGTTTATGACAAACACTTCGCTTTTTTATTAAAATTCTAAGTAAGATATTTTCTTATATGCTCATGATAGAGGACAAAAAGTAGTTAATTTTTATTGTATTGTTTGTTCTGTGCGAGTCTTAGATAAATGTTTTATCTTTTTTCCTTTTCTTTCAAATCAAACCCATAAAGCGACTGGATAAATAATAAATGCAATTGTATTCGGGGAACTCTGGGACGGGTGCCTCAGAGATCGGGATATTCAGAGAATAGCTCTGGTATACGAGTAGATCACCAGAAAAGATAATGATTAATAAAAAAATACCAACCTAAGGCATTGGAGCCATGAATGTTATTCACCTCATAATTAAAACATCACGTCCCGATAATCGCTTTAACACAAATGCGTCCTCCAAACATACATAGCATAGCTACAGTCTTATAATGTTCCCACTGCTAGGACTCAGGCCTACTCTCTAGGAGAGAGAATGGGCCGTAATCCACCACACGGGTCCAGTGCTGGTTGGTGGATGTCACATGTCTTCGAATTTTTGGTTCTAAGACATGCCGGTTTCCTCACCATGACAGATCCTAAATATAAATATTGTAAACTAATAAAACCCCATTTGCAACGCGCTCAGAAAAAAATCGCGTCGTAGTAGCATCCTTACAAAGTAACAAGACGTCTTCCATATTTTACGATACAACTTACATATATGTATATATTTAAAGTGATAGCTTGCAACCGTATGCCGCACATCAATATTGAAGCTACACAGCCAGGACGACGCCACATATATAATATTTATGACTCTGACCATTAATATGAAATGATTTCTAAGATATAAACTGATATATTGGAAGAGATGAAATTCGGAGTAGCTAAAGTTCAGTGATCGAAATCTTTTGCTTCGAACATTTTATTACCTACGATGAGACTTAGATTTGATGGAAAGACCAGATGGTCTGCGCTTAATCGATTTTTAATAGTTCTGAAGTTATTGGATTTTAAATTTAAATTCTTTACCTGGCTTAACCGTTAAGCTATTGCTTTAACTTATTATAATCACGTGACTTGCAATTGTTTTTCACCTTTAAGTGACGAGGGTACGTCTTCTTTTAGAAAAAATGGTTTACTTTTCCCTTAAAGTTTTTGGGCATGGTATGGTAAAATAAAAATAATTTCGATCACGGTGGCCAACCTCAACAGATATTAGCCAAGTACGCAGGAGATATTATAGTGCACAAGTGTGTGCGCAAACACAGGTGTACTCTCTGTTTCTTTACTCTCATAGTCCGATGGGACGGCATCCGACACGACTGGAGAGAAATCAGGCGTAGGACCAACGGCGCGTTTCGGGCAGCTACTGGATATTTTCTAATGGAAAAACTCGAACCGAGAATCGAACACAGGACCTCACGCTCAGCAGTCGCGCTTTCGATCTTGAAACCAATGAGGCAGTTTAACACACAACACACACACACACACAGTACAGTATGTTACCACGTTTATAACGTTGGCGTTTTTTAGGTCCTCCAAAATGCAGATGTAAAGATACTCCGGGCATTCTAATAAGTGGGCCACTGTCTGGTCAGGAGCACCGAACCCGCACTGGGTGTCTATAATCCCCTATTTTGCCAGGTTATTTTTGCTACGGCCTACTTGGATGGTCAGTGTATTCATCACTATCCATATAGGCCACTGCAAATCACGTTCGAAGGCACTAATAGTACAACACTAATTGCAGATATACCTTTTATAACCTGAATATAAACTCGGCTTTATAGATTCGCTCGATGTGGAACAATAATTGTGCGATAGCGTTCCAGCTTGCCATTTTTTTATAGTTTAAACCACTGGCGTATTAAAATAGAAACTGGGCAAGTGCGAGTTGGATTCGCGCACTAAGGAAAGCAGTTTAATTCCCGAACCAAGTCTCGAAGTTTTTCCCGAACCACATATTTTTTGGTGACGTAACTACAAATTTTCAGTTTTCATTTTTTTTCCTATATTGTGCCATAAGACCTTGCTTCATGCGAAATTTCAGGATTCTAGGTCAACGGGAAGTACCCTTTAAATTTTTATTCTCTTGAGAGTGTCAAAATATATGTTTTTTGCGACATAAACGGCAGTATCTTTTTTTCCTTTAACTTTCAAGTTTGATATTTTCACAGCTTCAAGGGACCACCGAATTGAGGACCTACACGGTTTTAACATCAACTTGATATCTCCAGACGGACAAAAAAGTGATCCTTGAGGGTTCCGTTTTTTCCTTTTGAGGTGCGGAATCCTAAAAATATGTCATCATCTCCCTAGCCTTTCCAAACTAGCTTTGGGCCAGCTTCCAGTCTAAGCGAATGAATGGATAAGTGAATGTGGCTGAACACCCACTTTTTACACGGAGCGACTGCCTATCAGCGGGCCTAAAAAAGTCACATGAGCAATTCATCTAGAGCAAATCATATTTCAAATTCCTAGCAGATCATAAGCAATTCTTCTAATGTTCGTAAAATGGTTGTACAAATTAGTTGAATCATACTCAATTCACTGCATATCAGAATATTACATATTCTCTGCCTTCAGCAGACCTCCACAACCCTGTAACTGGGCAACACGATACTCCTCGGATAGACTGATGGTCAGACTTTCTGGCGTCTGACTATATGTCAGGACAGTCCAAGATCTTCGAATGCCAAACAGGACTAACGGCTTTACGTGCTTAATGACAAAAATACGCCACAAGTTAAGAATATAATAAATTGTAAGGTTGGTTAACTTTTTATTAAATTAAATTTGCGTTGTCAATGAGGTCAACCAGGGCAACAGCGGCAATGAGTTTATATATTTTTTATTATTGTATCGTATAATGAATTTAATTTTTTATGTTTTATAAATACACATAACACGTATAAAATATGAGTCCAAGTGTCTTCACAAGATTCTACAATAGTTCGATCATATTACAAGGAAAGACGGTAGCAGCTTCGTAAGATTCATCGTGACCGGTAAAGTAGATGGGAAAAGGCCTCGAGGGTGCAGCCCAATATGTTGGTCCGAACAGATCCATACCACTCTTGACTCCACGGTATACAATTCCCTTCATACTGCCAGCGACAGAAATAGATGGAGAAATATCATACAAGTGTATTTAAGTGATGAAGAAGGGTGGTCCCGACTCTCAGCATTGAAGAATACGACGCAAGGAGGGAAAACACAAAGTTAAAATAAGTTGAAAATACTTACAGTAACAACATAAGAAAGCCCGGTAAGCGTGAGCCTGGCCACGCTGTCCTTCCCGGGGCGGGGCAACGAAAGTGGCGTAGGCTCCTCGAGCGGCGCGGGCGCGGGCAGGACGTCGGGCCGCTCCCGCGCACGCCCCCGCGCCTCCCTGGGTGCTGCGCCTGACGCTCCGTACATACTGTGGGAAAATACATAATAGTTAACATCGTAGGAAATTTTAAACAAGTGTGAATATCAGTTTAAACGCATAGAAAGCCATTGACGGCCAGTCGGCCACATTATTGCTTACCATCAGTTGAGATAGTGTTGAACACAATCTCAACTGCAAGCCTATCCAGAAGAAATAAAAAAATAAAAACAAATCGCCTAACCGGCAGAGATTTCGAAACTTTATTACTAAAAAAAATGGTAATTTAAAAAACTAAAAAACCCGACTGCTTTTCTGAGTATTCATGAAAAAGCCCTAAAACAAGAAAATCGTTGTAGCAGTCGGGACCCATTACATCATAGATCTACTGACTAGACGGCCGACTTTGTAGAATGGGTCCCGACTGCTACAACGATTTTCTTGTTTTAGGGCTTTTTCATGAATACTCAGAAAAGCAGTCGGGTTTTTTAGTTTTTTAAATTACCATTTTTTTATTTTTATTTTTTTAGTTTTATTTTATTACGATATCACTTTCACAGTAATTACGAATCTAACGACACCTCGCAAACTAAAATCCATCGAGCCGTTCAGGCCGCAGAGCGTGCCAGACATTTGAAGTTGGCGCCAAAAACCCGCCATTTTGTTTTTTTTTTTTATTTTGATATACCCAGTGTCACTCTCAAAGTAAATACGAATCTAACGACACCTCTCAAGCTAAAATCCATCGAGCCGTTCAGGCTGCAGAGCGTGCCAAACAATTATACATACATACATACATACATACATACATACATACATACTCTCGAAAAACATAACCCTCCTTCTGGCGCAGTCGGGTAAAAAATTGATAGCTACGTAAGTATGTATAGATGAAAAAGTCCAGAACCTCATCGAAACCGTGACATATGTTGAAGCGACGATCGATCGTGCTATATTTGCTCTCACGGACACTATGGTCATTATCAATATAAACCTCTCCAATTTGAAAAATATTGAATTAAAATAACATAACCTCTGTTAAACTAATGGATCGCGTTCGAAACACGATAGTACGCTACTGAAGGCTGGTCAATTTAAGTACATAAGTCTTGGGCCATGTCTGCTACATGCCAAACGAGCAGTGCACCGTTAAAACACAGAACTGGTGCCCTGAAATCGACTGCCGGGAATAACGGGGGAATAGAAACTACAAATGAAGAGACCTTTATCCAGTAATGAGTTAGCACCGCATAACAATAGGATAAAAATAAACATCATCCGAGTCAACGTTAACTTACGTTTAAAGGAACGAAACAGTCAACGCCTTAACCCCAAAAACCTTTGTTTTCTACAGGCTTCCTGTACGTAACCCACAGCAAATCCTTTTCATCAGATCTGACTTATTCGCATGAAACTGCGTTTGTATATACAACCTGTCAGTATCAAAAGAAAAACTCATTTATTCGCAAAAGCAAACAAAAAAATGAATTTGTTTCAACTTTTGTAAATAAGGAAGTAAAACACAAAATATGCTACATTTTCCCAAATACGTTTCCCTTTTTTTAATATAGCAATGTTTTTGGTTCACGGAAATGCTTCAAATATTGTTTTAATTGTTCATATTGTAGTCATGTCGGTAAAGGTGGTTTTGTTTATAGAGAACCCTTATGTATTGATATAATATAGAGAAACCTGACTATTAATTGTTTTATAAAGATCTCAACTTTACTATATTAAAAGAGAACAATGTCACTAACTACATCAAGCAAATATATGTACAATTTCTCGTTTACTGGCACAGTAATAATAATAAAATATATAACTATTATATATTTAGTATTAGTACAATGTGTAGTTATAGTTATAGTGTTCAAAAACTATTTACATTATATAAAATACAAATTAAAACTATATATACACTTAAACCTACTCCTACAAATTATTTATTGACATAGAGTTTTTTCACACATAAGTAACTGAAATTTCCTGGCTCTAGCGCTACTTAGAAACTGTATTACAGGAACCAGTATATTCCCCATATAAGTAAATTGGTTTACAAAACTTTATATTAATACAGTTTTATCAACCAATTTATATATATTTATACATATATACTAAAATGGACAACATCTAATTGAAAATGAATGAATTTCAACGTTCAAGGAGAAATAGCAAAATGAATTAATGATTAATAAAATAAGGAAATAAAAGATATGTATATGAAATCCAAAAATAACATCAAAATTATCATAAAAATTAAAATCAATATCCAAATCCAAAATAAAACTACACTCAGAAAGTACAGTACAGCAAATAAAGTAAAAATAAAGTATAAAGTGTATACTTTAAATAAATAAAATACCTACAAAGAGAAATCTGTAGAAGGATTATATACTAAAATTCTGCTTGAACAACAAATGTTTAGACAGATTCTTTTATTACAGTTTTTAGTACTTTAAGGGTATATTTAAGCATGTTCCTACTGCTGGGACTCAAGCATCTACTTTAGGAAAGAGAATGAGCCGTAATCTACTGGTTACCAATCCGGATCAAGTGAGGGTTTATGATGTCACATATCTCCAATTTTTTTGTTTTTCTCACGGTGTTTTTCTTCACTGTTTTGAGAACAGAGGAGATGAAATAGATCACGAAAAGTAAAGTACTTGAATTTGAACCCACAGTGTACCTACGACTCGTAAGTCTCGGTATTTACCAATAAGCCACCAATCTTACCTCCACATACATCATAACTACATACATATTTGCACACAAAGGTAGGTACTAACTGAAAAACGTGCTAAGAATCAACACAAAGGACGAGAGAAACATTTGAAGTTATTTCACACGGTAACATATTCCATACTTGCATCGGAATTTATTTTACATTCAATTTTCAGCTCAATGTTGGCATTGCAGACGTAACTTATGAAAGCCGTCAAATAAATATCGTGCATCGACATTGGGGAAACTGAGAAATATTCTAAACAACTATTGGTATAGTGCACACACATATTTTTATGAAATATATGTGTTTGCTTTGTTTTATATATTGTTCGTTGAAAAGTTTATACTGTGATCAACTGAAAGCTCTCAAACTCAAAGTCTTTATGTGGTCACACAGATTATATTTATTTATTTTATAATTTATGTACACGCATATACAGCAGAAGATACAATAAAATAAAAATTGTACAAAGTTACTGCTTATTTCAAAAAGAAATTTCTTCCAGCAGACTATAAGACTTTAGTTATAAAGACAAAGACAAATGTTTTATGCTATTATTGTCTGTGTATTTCTCAAGAATCTGAAGCCTGGCCATTGGGGCCAAGGGTCGGCTTCTGAAAAAAAAGCTCGGCCCCGTCATGAAAAGCAACGAAGGAACGAGGTGGGTTTGTTTGTCAGTAAGAGTCTGACACTGTCACCTATCTCCTGCTACACCCAAGGGCAGGAGTTGTCATTGGATGATTTTTACCCACCATAAAAAAAGCCTGGACCATTGGAAGGCACATCATGGGTCGACGATGCAAAAGCCACTCAGACACTTTCCATGAGCGTGGTACCAATCGACGATTATCCCTGTACGTGCTTTGCAAATGCACAAGTGGGAAACTATTATGACATATGGAAAACAAAGGCTTTATTGGCTATAGATTTGGGAGGCTTAAGTTGGACTGGTTACCAAAAACTATGTAAAGACCCTGCCTGAATAATGTTATTAATATACATCGACAAAAATCTTTAAAAAAAAAATGAAATTAATTGTTTACTATTTACTTATTGTATTTTTGGTTGTATTTCGTGTGTTCGTAGTAACTGGTTTCTCTTACACTCAATCCCCAAGCGGACGCGTTTGCGCGTGAATTTACGCCGGTGTTAGCATAGATTATATAAAATTGAGCGTTTTTTTATAAGGTATTTATCCAAGAACGTTAATAAAAAGTTTTTCAAAAGTAGTCTGTATATATTATAAGCAAACCTTTTCGTTATTCCCTAAAGTCCCTATATATACCAACATAAAGATGTGGATTGAAACGTTAAAACTAATGAAGATATGATATGTGTAGTAATATCTTATACTAAACTAATAAATTACTTCATTACTAAAGTTACTAAATAGTAACTTGTAATATCTTCGACGGCAAAACTATCTGGTAAAGCCGTATTGAAATTATATGAAATATACGAACTACTTATGATGATTACTCAGTTATCTTGTGCAAGAGCTAGATCACCTATAAAAGAAATTAGAGTTTTCATTTAGAGTAAACAAAGCGAAATATCGATAAACTCAATCGAAACGTTCGTTCGACCACGTACAGTCGAAGCCAACGAGTATAAGAATAATTCTTTTGTGCACTAAAGTGCACGAAGCCAATAAAAACGCTTAAGCTGTGCGAACTACCTCTGCGTTCAGGTTAAATTTTCGAACAAAAATGTTTTGTTAAGCTACGAAAAAATATAATGTGTGTGGTAATAATAGTACACACTTTTTATATTAATCCTAGTTTAATTCTCTCTTCCTTGGGATAGTTTCCTACTATAACTTTGGCGACGCTGCTGGGAGCAGATATTATTTATTAATTATTTTATAAATAAGTCCACATTATGTATGACATTACTTGTGGGATTTGTCGTACCTATACTATTCCTTTTTGCTTCAATATTGTTAACACTTGATTACAAAACAATTCAATAATCGTACTGTGAATGAATTTTTTGATGCCCAATAAGTTCCTTTTTTACCCATTTGTAAGTGTATATATCTTATAAGTTATAATATTTATTAGTTTAGAAATTTACATGCAGTTACCTATTATTATTAGAACAATAAATGCTTCTAGTCATAATCCTACTACACACCTTACACACTTGTATAACTGTGAAACGTAATCACGTACCGACCCTATCTTTAACCAAATATACTCAAATTAGTTCAGACTACATAATATCATAATCTAGTCCATTTATCACAATATTCCCAACTTCGATCGTGTAATCCCGAGCAACCGCAAACAAATGTAAATTAACACTAGCATACAGTCTCGAAGCGTCTGAAGTTCAACTACCAGGAGTCAAGAATTAACAGGAACATTAATAAGGTCGCTTCGCCCGGACGTCCCAGCGGGTGAACAACTCATTGTCGTATGACTTACTTCCTTAGTTAGACACTCCTTTACGCTATGATGTCCTGGTAGTTATGTGCAGTTTAGGATAGCTATTTGTTGGAATTGGGAGTCGTGGAGTTATGCAACTTTGACTATCAGTATAACTAATCATTAATCTTGGAAACATCTACGTCCTGAAAGTAAATTAGGTACGAGTCACTCGTTGCTGTCAAATCTATACACCATCTGTTTAGGTACTTAACTAAATGTAAACCATCTATCTATACCTACACGTCTTTTACCCAAATATTTTCTAAAAATGTTCACAATCAGCTATTTACCTAACCCAGTGTTAAGTAATTAACTAAATTTAAAAAATCTTTGTATGTATTCTACCGTAAAATTTTAGTTGTTTTAAACCCGCGAAGGGTCGATTAGGTACATGAAACACTATTGATTTGTAAAGAGAAAATTAAAAAATAAAGTACTTCTTTATTTAAACTCGAATCAATTTACCCAAAGTACGAAATTAATTTCTTTAAGTGAACGTCAGCTGAACGAGGCCAATGAACTTTAGGTAGATAGTACGCAACGACCGACGACTACCTACAAGGTCATTGACTCATTTGCTTAAAGAAATTAATTTCGTACATGCATTTTTAGAAAAAGTACTTTATTTTTTAATTTTATCTTTACAAATAGATAGTGTTTCATGTACCGAATCGACCCTGCACGGGATTAAAAATTTATTACGGGATTATTTTTTTTAATAAAAACACTTCAAGAAAGTTTACGTTTAGTTAAGTGCTTAAACAGATGAAGTATAGATAGGTTTCTCTACACGTGGTAAAACGTGAGAGCTTACCTACTGTTCGGAGTCGCAATAAAAAATCATCACCAAGAATTTTTTTTTCCAGAAATAATAAATGTTTGATAGGTCCAAGAACGAACAAGGACCTTCTTCAACGTGTTCTTACAAACTAAAACATTTACCAATTTTTTAAAGTTGAATTAAACCTGTCCTTTTAAAAACGAAATCCCGTCTAATTACAGCGAGCCAAACCTAATTGTCCTCTGCTCAGTTAACTAAGTTCCACGCAAGAATACAAAATGCCTATAAAGAGTGTCGTCACTGCTGCCGACGGCGAATAGTTACGTTTAATTTTATTATCCCGAGGAGAGTGCCCGGTATTGGCAACCGTGCTCGATTGTACCGGGATTATTCCGCTTTGTAGTACATTTAGTGAGCCTGTAGTCAAGCGATTGTACGACAAATGGGACGATCGATTTCGATGAATCTGGTGAATTGATAAGTCGAGAGACGTGATAGAAGGATTATTGACAGATGACTTCGTAAAGAGAAGTGCAGTGGATTCATACTATCCAAAATGTTAAATACCATTTTGACAATTAACACTAGTGAGTTTTTCAATGATCTTTAAATGTAAAATTCTTCTGTATGTGTGTTTGTCACCTAACTCCTCATAATAAGCGGTTTGACCTATTTGAATAAAATTTTATATATTTGAGTGGATCCTTGGACGGTTTGAAAATAAAATTGGACTTAGTAAGTGGCGCTGCAATCTGGTTCTCAGTTTATTTTTGACGAAAAACCAGCTTTCGAACAAAACAACTTCTAGCGGGACTGCTAGTCAAAATATAAAAAAAAAATACTGACTAGGTACTAACTAACCAAATATTAAAGAAATAAAAAAAAATGAGTTACGCTCTTTGGTGCAGTGATAGTTTTAATTAACATTTTAAATGCTATTGCTTATCATATTTTTGTTGTACAAGTCTACAGCAAATCTGAAAGTAGTTTGATTCACTAACTCTATTACTAATTCATTAAACATCCCTTACATAGGTATATACAATGATTATCTCGCTAACTCTTAAACTACGGCTCGGACTACTCTCCAGAACAACTCAAGGAAAACAAAGTCGAGTCGCTTCCGCGGAAATTGAATTCTGTATCAATCTCGCCGGGACGAGTTAAAGCTATGTCAACTTGTTAGATGAAACTTTTCTCTTATTATTGTTTTGTTATATGTAACTGTACAAGTATACAGATAATATTTAGTTGTTATATGTATATCTTGTGAAAATAATCTTATGTAGCTGAAAGCAAGGATCCGGCTCGAAGAACTAAACGAGTTCAGGCGATTCAATACATAGTCTTATTATTGAAAGGCTACTTTCTTTTATTATTGTTTTGGTATATGTAACTATAAAAGTACACAAAGAGTGTTTTTATTAGTATATAAGTATTTCTTGTAATAACCATCCATCCACCCAAGCGGGGCACACCTCGACTGTGTGCTCCACCGTGTCCACCGGGCGGTCCGCACAGTGGCGACACCCGGGCGTCGTCTCCGCACGAATCTTGTACAGGTACGGACCGAACTTGCCGTGTTCGGTCAGCACCTGCGCCAAACGGAAGGTGACGACGCCGTGGGGCCTTTCCAGCCACGCCTCAAAGAGGGGCCTTACCGCCTCGATCGTGGCGTGCCCAGCACGAGGTTGCGACAGTCGCTCTCGCCATTTCACCATGAGATCCCGCCGGAGCTCTGTCCGCCATGCCGCGACTTGTCGCGGCAGCGGAGTTTCGCCCCGACGTTGCATCTCCACGCGTAAGTCATGCATGTGTGCAAGGACTGTTGCCTCCAAATCCCATGGTGGTAGGCCAGCAAGGAGGCTCGCCGCTTCGCAGGACACCGTACGGTATCCGCGGATCATCCGGATGGCCATGACCCTCTGGCAGGCGGTTAGCCGGGCCGCCACTCGCTTCCGTAGCGATGGCGCCCACACCGGCGCACCGTAAAGGGCCATGGACCGAACGATGCCTGCGTAGAGCCTCCGGCAGGAGGCGTCTGGACCCCCTAGGTTCGGCAGGAGCCGCTTGAGCGCAGCCCCAGTCGCATTCAACCTGGGAGCCAGACGTCGGAAGTGCTCCTTGAAGTTCCACCGGCTGTCGAGGACGAGTCCCAGGTACTTCATCGTCGACCCGACGCCGATGTGAACTCCTCCTACCGTTAATTGGGAGCCCGGAGGTGGCGCGCTCCGAGGGCCGTGAAAACACATGGCCTCGGACTTGTGCAATGCCACCTCGAGTCCCAACTGCTGTATCCTCTCCACGACTGTCGCAACCCCGCGCGTCGCTAGTTCGACCGCCGCCTGGTACGACCGTCCCCGCGCCAGGACCAGCGTGTCGTCTGCGTAACAGACCACGCTGACCCCGTCGGGGAGGTCGGCGCGCAGCACGTAGTCGTACCCGATGTTCCACAAGGGCGGCCCTAGTACCGATCCCTGCGGAACACCGCACGACATCTCTCGCCGTTTCAACTCCCCCTGATGACCGGGGTAGATGATGAACCTGTCCGACAGGTAGGCCTCGATCACCCGACAGAGGTAGTCGGGCACCCGGTGGTACCGGAGTGCCCTACCAATGCAACTCCAGGGCAGGGAGTTGAAGGCGTTGGCGATGTCCAGAGACACCGCCAAGACACACCTGCCCCGGGACACCGCATCCCCCGTCGTGAGGGCTCGCACGCGCATGATGGCGTCCACAGTGGAGCGCCTCCTGCGAAATCCGAACTGGCCGTCCGCAAGATCCGGCCCCTTCCGTGCCAGATGCACGACGAGGCGGTCTGCAATTACTCTTTCAAAGAGCTTGCCCACCTCGTCGAGCAGCACAATGGGCCGATACGCGGACGGAGAGTCCGCGGGGCGCCCCGGCTTCGCGATAAGGACCAGTTTCCCCGTCTTCCAGCGAAGCGGGAACTGGCCCCTCTCCATGCATGCGCTGAAGAGCCCTCTCAGTCGAGACCCGAGTTCCTCCATGGCCAGGACCCAGGCTTTTCCAGGCAAGCCATCGGGTCCTGGGGCGGTGTTCTTGGCACTCAGCCTTCGCACCGCCACTCTCATCTCCACCTCGGTCACCTCTGGAGCATTGTTGCCGTCGTTGCCGTCGTGGTCCGCATCGGACACCGCCACTGGTGGCGGAGCCATAGGCGGGGGAGTATGCTCCCCTCGCGTAGGGAACAGAGCGCTCACCACACCCTCCACGAGCTGGGGCTGGAGACTCTGAGTCAGCGGGGGAGCCCATGGGCGGAGTTTGTCCATCACCATTTTGTATGGGCGTCCCCACGGATCGACGTTCAGAGACTCCAGCCACACGTTGCGGGCCTCGAGTTTAGCCCGCTTTATCTCCGCTCGGAGGGTGCGCTTTGCCGCTCTGTATCCCTCATACAGCTCCGCCTCTATGGCCTCCGCACCCGGTGGACGGGTGCGGCGCCTGCGGTGTCTAGTATACCGGCGTCGCGCAGCATTGCACGCATCGCGCAGTGCCGCAATCTCTGGCGACCACCAGTGTACTTGGCGCCGGGCACGTCCTGGCCGGACTCGGGGCATGGCCGCGTCGCAGATTTGCGACATGGCCACCTGGAACCAGTCCGCCTCGACGTCGATGTCGACAGGCCTGTCCGGTGCTTGCACCCAGGCCTGTACTATCGCGGCTTCCTGGAGCAGGTCCCTGTCCAGCTGCCTCAGCGCCCAACGCGGACCACACGGGGTCTGTCGGACCGGCACGGTCGAGGTCTGGGCGGAGACGTCAAACCGGATGTACCGGTGGTCGGAGAACGTCTCCACCTCCTCTATGACGCGCCAGTCGACGACGCGCGGTGCCAGTGCAGGGCTGGCGAACGTAATGTCCACCACCGACTCGCCCTGCATCCGCACACACGTGGGGACAGAACCCCGGTTTTGTACGACTAGGCCCTGTCCTAGGGCCCATTCCTCCACCCTTCGACCTCGTTGGTTCGTAAACCGGGAACCCCAAGCCTCGTTCCAGGCGTTGAAGTCCCCGCAAACGACCACGGGGAGGCTGGAGTCAAACCCAGCAACGACGGCATCCAGCTCCAAAAGGGAGCTGTCTAGTTCGGCGAGAGATCTGTTCGGGGACAGGTAGACGCCTACCACCACTATGTCCCCGAACCGTGCTGCCACGCAACCCCGGCCTTTCTTGACGGCCTCGAGTGCCGGGGTACCGGCGGAAATGAGTGTCACCGAGCCGCTCAGGTCCTGAACCCAGTCGGCTCTGGGCAGGACAAAGTGCGGCTCGGAGACAACGGCGATGTTGATCGACCACTGCGCCATGCTCTGGAGCAACAGATCCTGAGCGGGGGCGCAGTGGTTGATATTCGCCTGGAGGAGACGTAATGGAGCCGTTATTGGCAGTCCATTACAGTCTCCTCCCGGGCCCTCCGTGAGGGTCCTGCCGCGGTGTTAGCGGCGGCGGCGTCTGCGGAGGCGATGGCGGCGGCAGCCAACGGGGCAGCCGCGGCGGTGAGCACCTTCGCGGGGATGGGCCTTGGGACCTTGCCCTTGGCCTTGGCGGGGGGATCGCAGGTCCTGCTCCCAGCCCGGTGGTCGGCCGACTTGCCTGCCGCCGCACATGCGTAGCAGTGCGGCGCTGCACTGCAGGTATCGGCCTTGTGGCCGGGCTGACCGCACTGGAAGCAGCGGTCGCTGCGATCTTCCTCCGCTGCGCAACAGACCCCCACGTGGTGGCCCACGTGGCAGCGATAGCAGCGCAGCGGTCTGGGCTCCAGCAGCTTAACCCGCGCGGAGACCCAGCCCACCAGGAGTCGCTTACCCTCCCCGGTGATGCTCCTGGCCGCTGACAGGGGGCAGTTCACTGTAACCGCCCCCATGCCAGTGCCGTCAACACGGATGGTGCCTGCCCGGACCTGATCGGCAGGGCACCCACCCGTCCTGGCGACAGCGGCCACGACCTCCTCGACCTCGACGGAATCGTCCAGGCCCATAATGCGCATGTCGACGCATCTTGTGGGCCTGGACACCCGGGCCTCCTCCGCGTCCAAGATCGCCCTGATCTTGTCAGCCAGGGCGTCTGCGGTGGGGCCGCTGTTGGCTCCGGGGACCTCCAACATCAGGGCACCAGTTGCGGTATGCCGCATCTGGAAGCCCCCGGTGATCCCAAGGTCGGTGAGGTTCACCTCCTGCTTCGCCTTACGGAGGACCTCGCCATAGGTCGCACCCTTTTTCAACGCTTCCGGCTGCAGCGTAATTACTACAGCCGTAGAGCGCGGGGTGCGAATCCTGGCCGCGAGGGCCGTCCGCTTCCATCCATCGTTTGAAGCTGGAAACAAGAATCCGGCTCGAAGGACTTAAAGAGTTTTAGTTAGCCAAAATACTATTCCTGTTAGAGAAAGACTCTCTTTTATCATTATTGTTTTTATATATAATGTATATGTACAAGTATGTAGATAATGTTTTGTTAGTATTATGTATATGTATACCTTGTATCAACAACCTTTTGTAGCTAGAAATAGATAAATGGCTAGAAGAACTAAAAGATTTTACTGACCTTTTAAGAGAAAAATCGATAACTCAATTAGAAAAGAACGAAAATAGGTATTTCGTAGAAAAAATAGCTCCGTCTTAATAATTTAAAATAGGTTCTGCCTACAGCTTTGAATACTGATAAAAGTAAATAGATTAAATCTATCACCAAGCTATGTCTATGTTAAATATTTAGAACGGTTCAGCGGCTACGGCGTATTTACTTTCGAAACAAATTAACAGAGTTACTTAACTATAAAATAAGTAAATATGGAATGTTATTTTTCCAGTGAGTCAAGCTTTCCAAAGAGTCAAGCTTCTCAGTGCACAAACAAAACCAGAATATTCTAGAAATTTTCGGATACCCGACGTTTTTTTTGGTAATCCAAAATATATTTATTATTACAAGGAAGCTACTGTATTGAGATTATTAATTTAAATAGTATAATTTAATAATTTATTTAAAGGACACTTTTGTCTTGTTGTAGTCATGAAGAGGAGGCATGTAACTTATATTACTAAAAGAGTTCTGAGTTTACACGTAGATGGATGGAGAGGAAGGGGCAGGCCAAAGATGAACTGGATGGATTGTGTGAGGAGTGATATAAAAGAAAAGGGAGTTAGTGATAGTGCGACGGGTGAAAGGACGGAGTGGGAAAAAAAGCGGTGTTCGCTGAGCCCAAATAATATGGGGTAAGGACATGAAGAAAAAGAATTTAATAATTTATTAATTGCCCAAAGAAATATATTAAAACAAAGTTCTTAGTCACATAAATATTTAGGCAAGTTTAAAAAACAGAAATCATAAAGAGTACGCACCTACTAGTCTACAACAAAAAGTATATCTCATTTTTATCTCATTTCAAAATGAAATATCCTGACAGGCAACTAAATTAATGGTTACTGATTGTTAACCACGTATTGACTGACACCAGTGTATCCATGAAACAACTTTACGACAATTTCCCACGCTTCAAAATACACAGTTTTCAGTAAATTTATATTAAACTAAAATAACTGTCAATTATTAAACAATTTTAAAACTACGTGTTACGTCATAAAGGCGACATGAGACTATTTTATGAAGCGTTCAATGAGAACATTATGTACCAGTTAATTCTGTCCAAAATGTATTTTAATGTTAAATGTAAACCGTATTTCATTTGAGCAATTAGCGAGTAAATTGCTCTATCGTGCGTAAACCAATCCGGTTAGGTTGATTCGGCAATTATATATGTCCTTTGATTCATTTTTACCAGACTTCAAAAAATGTGGTTCTACATTAGGGATTGAATACAGGACCACATACAAATGTTTAACTATGTTTATTTATGAAATGTTGTAGTAGTGGTTTAATTCGAGCTTATTAAGCAATAAGGAGGAGCCTTTAGTGTACATATTTATGTGTAATGTTTATAGTGATATTATTTAGCTTATTGATAGTATAATTTAAACGTTGAATTCATAAATAAAATTACATACAAATTATGTATGTATGCTCACGATTTTCTCAAAAACTGGCGATCCGATCCGATCCGATACCTGTTTGGGATCTGGTATTGTTATTTAAATGCATTTTCTATATAATGGCTTTAGTGTATGTATAACCTACCCCAACTTCGCACGAGTTTTAGAAATTTTTCATCATACTTTTCTTATGAATCACTCTGTCTTTTGTTGAAAATTCAGTGTGTTTGGGTTTATAGCCAACTAACAGACAAAGGAAGCAGTCTCTGTGGGCAATTTATTTATATGTAATATTTACGGATATATACAGGTATTAAGGTCTGATAAAAGTTTTCGAAGATAATGAAACTCTTTAATAACTAACAGCAATTAACCGGCGATTGCCCATTTATGTCTTGTATACGCCATTTCATAAAAAAAAAAACAAAGTGACATTCTAAAAGTGATAGTAATAAAAAAATATATATCCAGAGCAGTGATGGCCCAGTAGCAATGGCCCGAACTTATGAATTATAATCATTTGATCAACATGTAGGGTTCAAATTCAGGTAGGCGCTTTACTTTCTGTAATTTATTTCATCACCACTTCTTTTAAAATGGTAAAGGGAACATCGCGATGAAACCGGCATGTTCTAGAATCAAACATTCAAAGATATGGCATCCACCAACACGCATTGAGCATACGTGGCAGATTAAGGCCCGTTCCTTCCTATTTTGTTTAATTTAACTTTAAATACACTACTATGTTATATTTAAGACATATAATTATTTTATGTAATAACTTATTTATAACTAGCGACCCGCCCCAGTTTCACGTGGGTGCAATGGTGATTTTTAATATATTATGCATGTATTATACATATAAACCTTCCTCTTAAATCACTCTATCCATTAAAAATAACCGCATCTAAATCCGTTGCGTAGTTTTGAAGATCTAAACATACATAGGGACAGACAGCGGGAAGTGACTTTGTTTTATATTATGTAGTGATGTAATGATTGATTAATTTGTTAGCAATAGACCGCAGACTATTCCTTGGATTATTTTAAGTTCTTAAGATTCAACCTAAAATAGTCTGGTAAATATTGCTGTCAGCGATAAAACTGCCATTGTACCCATAAATTATAAAAATAAACTTGTGTGTAAAACTTTTCAGGAAAGTACTTTTTAGTATCACGTGACTCAAATTTTAGAAAAAAACTGAGTTTCCCACTGTTGCTATAAGAGTACAACTGATAGTCCAAGATCACGGAGTGATCTGGTTCAACTCATTTTCACATGGATGAAACCTTAGGTTCTCAGAAGCGTCTCATGAGCACCCCTTGGGGGCCCTAGGCAGATACCAGGTGAGAAAGGGAATTAAAAATAAGAGTTAATTAACTTAATTTTTTATGGCTGATTTTTGTTATTTTTGTTATGTTACATGTCACACAAACACATGGTCACCGGACCATCCGGGCGACTGAGGGGTTGTTTTGCTCCCACACCCAGCTATGCGCCGGCTTCTAATGCCCGCTATGACCTACCATGACCTGCCATGACCTATGTTGTACTTAGTATCGGTGGTGTCCAACTTGTGATCTTCTTTAAATATTTTTGGGAAAAAAATATAACATGGTGTAAAAATTATTGGAATCGATTCAGCTACTGATCACAAACTATATTCAGGTTTCGCATATATTTAAAATTAATGTTGTATATGTCTTGTTGAATATAATTCTAAAGTAGTATCATAAGTGTCAGACACTTCCCATAGACCAAAACTTCTGTCAGACGCTTTAAGGCTCTACGAAAAATAAATAAACTTTACCTATTTTGCATGTCTGATTTTTAAATAAAATATGTTGCGATTTGATTTTTAAATATGTAAATATTCATCATCATCAGCCTTTAAATGTTCCCACTGCTGGGACACAGGCCTCCTCTCTAAGAGAGGGAATGGGCCGTAATCCACCACGCGGGCCCAGTGCGGGTTGGTGGATGTCACATGTCTTCGAATTTTTGGTTCTAGGACATGCCGGTTTCCTCACGATGTTTTCCTTCACCGTTTTGAGAGCAGTGGTGATGAAATAAATTACACAAAGTAATGCGCCTGGCCGGGCTTGAACCCGCGACCTACTAATCGTAAGTCGGGGCCGTTACCACTCGGCCACCACTGCTCTCATGTAAATATTACAAAGTTATATTTCATAAGTCAGACAAATTGTAGTGACCAAACATCCAGTCAGTACATGAAATCGGTTTTGCTGCAGCTTGTCAGTTCAATACTGACATACGTATTGTATTGTATGTCAAATGACGTGTCACCATTGTTTCAAATCCTTGTGATTGATTCCCCCTATCGAATGCCATAAGTAACGTATTTTGACAAAAAATTACTTACGCCGTGTTTTACTTTTTTGGCGTATAATAAAGTAAATAATTTTCTATAATTGAGCTATTTGGCAATCTTCTACTAGCCTGAGTTGTTTACTGCTAAATTAATCCAATAGTTATGTAGGTCACATAACAAGGGCGATGAAATTAATGGACTGAATAAAATGTAATTACCTATTGCGATCGATATACAATTATTAACATGAACAATAGGTTTAATTAAGTCGTTTTGCAAAATTATATGGCGACTGGGTGGCAGACTTATTGATTAATGATGCGAGACCACAATGCAGGTTACCTTGAATACCTAATCGATATTTAGCTATAATAATTCCGTTTAGGTCATGTAGCTCTAGGTGCGTTATTTTCATTTGAAGGATTAAGGAGCAAAGAAGTAATGTGGAATGGAGTTGCGGACTATGTCTGTCCGCCAGAGTGGAGCCAGGCTGTGGATCGGGGGGTGAGAAAGTAATGCGGAACGGTGTTGTAGAATTTGCGAGTCAGTTATAGTAATTTCGAGCTCCCTGCGGCGGGAGTTTACCTCTCTGCTTTCCCATTCCGCTTCCCCGCTCCGTTTTCCGTTTTTGTAATATTTTTTTAAACTAGTTCGTACTCCCAATCTACTGAAGAGGAACGGAAATTTTGTGCGATCCTATTGGTTATTATTGCTCTATTTCTCCACTCCGCAGCCTCGCTCCGCTCCGGTGGACATGCAACCTTATGTTTACTATTTTGAGCAAGTTATTATAGACCCATTGATTTGGGATCTACTTATGTTTATTTATTTTTTTGTTTCCCTTTGAATTCACGTGTTGAGCATTTAGCGAGTTTTATGTTTAGAAATTACTTCTTTTCTAAAACGGCATACAGTACTAGTTTTTTTTTTTTTTTTGGTAGGTAAAGTCATCCAATGACAAATCCCGCCCTTGGGTGGGGCGGGAAATAGTGTCAGACTTTTACTGACTAAAAACCTACCTTTCCGTTCCTTGCCTTTATCCTGGGGCCCGTGGTGACAGTCTCACATAACCTTTGGCCCCAGTAGGCTTCGGCCCTGCTGGACCCCTACAGTTTGCTGACAACTAGGAACGGTGCGCGCCGTAGACGACCTGAGCTCGGACCGGTCTGTTACCAGACGGCCGGACAGCGAGCTACCCATTGCCCACCGTCCGCGAGCCCGCGCCTACGGTGGCCGGAAATTGGGATCGGAAACCCGGCGGCGGCGGCGGCGTGTCCGCCTTTGATACAGTACTAGTGGAATGCAGAAATAATACATTCTAATGTTTTGTTGTATTTGACAATAAATATATCGGATCAGTCTTTTTGAGGCAGTCAATACAATAAAATTCTCAGCTCCATTTTACCAAGGCCGTGTCTGTTTTTTAAAACTCTACATATGGCTCAAATATTAGACATTTGAAGTACAATTCTACAGGATTATTACATCTCAATATCTAAGTACTACGAATCAATTTGAAAATAATCTAAACAGCCACTGAACTTCATTCGACAAAATCTCGCCAAAAACTCCTTTGAAATCTTTATCAAATGTCATCATTTAAAAATGGAACTCCTACGCTACGCAAAACTTATCTTTTTACTTTTTCTACGCTGTGGCGGGCTAACTCTGTGAATTAGTTTGTATATAATTTTTATCTGAAGCAGAAGGCTCAGCCAAGTGAAGTTCCATGTAAAAAATAAAATAAATTTTAGTAGTTTCCATGAAACCGAAAGCTTTTTCAAATTCATAAATGTTAAATTGAACACTCACCTAATATCATCATCATCAGGATGATGGTCCGGCGGCAGATCAGGCCGGAGGTCACCGAGCGCCCGCGCCGCGTGCCTCCTCCGCCTCTCATACCACAGCCGTCTTTGTTCCCTCTCATTATTCTTCTGCACGCCGAAGAACGTTTGCGTCTCCCTCTTGAGGTAGTCTCGAACAGCCACCGTATGGGTGCGTCGTAATCTGACGCCATCTTCCTGGTCTTGGGGAGCAGGGTCGGGAGGGGGTTGCGTGGGCGCGGGCGGGGCGGATACGACGCGAGGAGGGGACGCGGGCGCGGGGAGCGGCGGCGCCGGCGCAGATGCTGCTGGTGATGATGACTGGCATGCCAGCTGCGGTGCCAGAAGGCCCGCGCTTGAACGCCTGTAACAAGTAAAAAAGAGTTTGGTTAGAATTGCATTGAGAGATATAGCAATCTATAATCTAGAGTTATTCGATGCCGTCAGTAGAATGCAGGGGTGAATAGGAGCAAAACTTTAAAAGGGTTTTTTTTACATTTTTTCTTGTATTGTCATACAAAAACAATAGAAGCTTTGATAGAAACCAATATTAGGAGAAATAAGCGAAAGTCATAATCAAAATTTTGTTTCTATTCACCCCACTTGACTGTCTACATATTTCGAAGTAAAATTCCTGTTTCAAAAGCGATGAAAACATAAAAAGGCTCACTCAAAACAAAAACATGATCAAACAAAGAACGTACACAAAATATAATTCCGTGTACCAACAAAAATTCAACAGATCCAATAAAATAAAACGATCAGCGATATCAGAACAAACGATTGTACGTTTTTCCAGTTATGCAAACTAAATAATTGAAAAAAGAACGAGCTTACATCAAATAATCACAACAACAACGAAATACCCATAACCGGGATCTATGAGTAGCAACGGAATTCGTTACCCCGGTTCCCGAGTCATCGTCAAATTGGCCGAATTGATTCGGTATTTCCGATTGCAATTCCGCTCAAAATCGATTCGCAACGTCTGTAGTCAATCATCGAGCTATGGTTGGAAATTATTCGACTATTTAGATTCTATTTACTAGGAATTTGTCGGAAACAGACTGGAATAATATTAATCAATGTTGAATGTACAAATGAAAGAAATGAAATGGTTTGTGTTTCTAATATAAATTGTGAATTGAATTACATATTTGTGATTTGCTTCCTTATTTTTGAGAAATTCTTTTGTTTTCTCTAGAGTACTTTGAAATAAATTAATTATGATACCGTTCTGACTACAGTGCTCCGAGGTACTTATATTTTGTGGGAAAATTTTGGTGATGACGTTTTTTTTTTACCTAATCCTAATTTAACAGTAATAATAATTAAAGAAAAATATTTTTCTTTTTAATATCTCATAAGAACCTTCCTGAGGCCGTGTCTACGGAGACGCGGCGCGTTGCGCGGCGCGTGGGGCGTTTATCGTACATTGCAGCAGTGGACCGCGTCATTGATCGCATAAACACAAAAAAAAAAAACATGGCAATGTATGATGGACCGCCCAAGGCGCCGCGTCTCCGTAAACAAGCCCTGAGACTAACAGAAAATTAAAAAACAAGTACTTAAAATTGGTCCAATCATTACCAAGTTTTGCGCTTAACAACTCATTTAACCTTTTACGAAACTTGGTTCACCAATAGACTATGTCTTGGAATAACGTGTCGTAATCGGCTACTCAATCAATTTAAAATATTATCAGAATAAGTAATTTTTTATCCTAAAATAATGATGATATAATAATGACTTGAATATTGAAAATATTTGAAATCGATTCAGTAGCCGATTTTGAACATAGATAAAACTTGAAGGATACACTTTTATAATGTTAAATTTATATAATATAATATATATATTATGAAAGCGAAATACCACTCACTGAATAATCACGAAATCTCAGAAACCAATAAAGAACACCTAAAAACTTAAAATTTGGCAGGTAGGTTTCTTATAAGGTGTAGACATCGGTTAAAAACGGATTTTACAAAACCCTACTCCTAGGGGGTAAAACAGGGGTTGGAAGTTGAAAAATCGACTTTCACGAGGGCAAAGCTGCTGGCAGAAGTTAGAATTGTATATGTGTAAACTTCCTCCTGGAAATTTACTTCTTTCTCATTTACGAGGTTTCCACTCCAATGCAACGATAGCAAGTTTTAGAAAACGTTATTTATTCATTTATTTATATATACTTCATTGTACACCAAGATAAAAAGATAATACAATTTTGAGACATAAATAAAAACATACAATGGGCGGCCTTATCGCTATCTGCGATCTCTTCCATGCAAGCTGGGATGGAAAGAGATTACCTGGACACAAAGTGGGGTTACACTTGGTATGTAACAAAACAAGTTAAAAAAATTGGTGAAAAAACAAAGTACATACACTAGATAGATAGATACATAAATACATATATACATATTAAAATATAGGCAAGAAACAAGTGACAACTACAATTGATACAGATAGAAATGAAACAACTACAAGGACAAGTGATAGTAGTGTGTTTGTAGTAAGTAGTATCCTATCACTTTATTAGTGTTTACCCAAATCCAGATGTATCTTCAAATCACTCAGATACTAGGTACTACCGATACAGACAATTATACTTTACAGTTTCGCCTCCTCAAAATCCTCTAACACTTTCACATCTCGACATCACGTTTCCTTAACGGCACCCACAAAGGTACTTCAGCCCTGCCTACCTACACACGATGTCTATTCCACTATTATTTATGCGTCTGCACCAGCACAGTATTAGGTACGCAGACGCAGGTGCGAGCTCAACAAGCCATAATTTTAAGGCAAAGCAGAAACAGTAAATTAAGATATACCGTCGTACTAAGTAATGTCTTTGACAAATATTCCTTATTATTGTGTGTGCGTTCTGAATGGGAGATTATGATGCTTTATGTCGGTGTTTTGTGTACATATTATAGTGATGCGTGTTGGTGTTGGCAGTGTAAGGCAAATTGGGCGAGAAATTGGGTAGGGAAAGGATGGATGTTTTGATGATGTTGCGATTTTTTTATCTGCTTTTTTTTTTGGAATTTATTATCTTATTTAAGTTTATTAAAAAAAAAACAGTCCATTCTTATGCCTTGATCACACGTATCGAGCAAACGAGCGAGACAGTACTCTCGGCCGAATACTCGATACGTATGAATATAGCGCGGAGAGCTCGGCCGACTGCTTATCTCTACAACTCGCTTACATCTACAACTCGCTTACATATTGCTCGGCCGAGAGACGATTATTATTATTAAGTATATTTACTGCTTTTGTACTTGCTTCGGTAGTACATATATTTAATAATAATCGTCTCTCGGCCGAGCAATATTTTGCTGTCTCGCCCTTTTACTCGGTACCTGTGATCAAATTATACTTTGAACACCATAACCATGGTGTTGTGTAAGAAACAAAAGTTTTCGTGCCCTCCTCGCCACGTCTTTATTAGAAGACGATATCAAATTTAAAATTTATTAATAAAAATACCTATTTTTTTTTGTTTTGTTCGTAATTTTACTATTACCTAAAACCCAAATCTTATGTATTACATAATAAGGTTTTTTATTTTTATAACAGAAAAATTGTATACAATTATGGTTTGGCGCTAGAAGACATTAGCGCTCAAAAGGTCAAAAAAAAATCTATCTTAGATATTGTGCCTCTCAATTCTATTAAAGGACGATAACCTTTAGATATACTAAACTAGAGTATGTAATATATCTCAGTAGCAACGACCATGGAGATGAAAGAGTAAGTGATATAAGTCACGTAGATAAAATGGCTATATTTAAGCACACTAGGGACGCCATCAATCCCTATCTACAGGTACGCACTTACGCAAAAAGGTGTCAATGTACGAATATCCATTACATTTTCCTAAATTTAGAAGCGAGATTCAGATAAATGCCGAACTTACTGGGTGTCTAAATTATTATCACAAAAAAAATATTCTATGATATTATAAAAAAATATTGTATGATTATTATAATTATATTATTGTTATTTATTGAGCATTGCTGGGCCCGAATTTTACAAGCAGTTGGTCGCGGATTCAAACCTGCATCACTTTGTGTGATTTATTTCATCACCACTGCTCTCAAAACGATGAAGAAAAACATCGGGAGAAAAATGATTGCATCACTGCTATCATCAGGTGGGATCGCAGGCAAGCACTGGTTTATACACCGTTAAATTTTGATCATTTTAATCCCGTGGAGGGTCGATCCAGTACATGAAACACTATCGATTTGTAATGATAAAATAAAAAAAGTACTTTTTTTCTAAAACTCGAAGTAATATACGAATGTACGAAATTAATTTCTTTAAGTAAACGAGTCAATAACCTTGTAGGCAGTTGTCGGTCGTTGCGTACTAACTACCTACAGGTAATTGAACTCGCCCAACTAACGTTTTCTTAAAGAAATTAATTTCGTACATGCGTAAATTCATTAGAGTTAAAAAAGTACTTTATTTTATATTTTTATCTTTACAAATCAATAGTGTTTCATGTACCGAATCGACCCTTCAAGGAATTAAAACGATCGACATTTAACGGTGTATTAAAAAAAAACCGGCATGTCCTAAAACCAAAAAAACGAAGGGACATCCGACAATCTGAACTGGACCCGCACTGCGTGGTGAGCCCGTTCCATCTCCTAGAGAGGAGGCCTCAGTCCCAGCAGTGGGAATATTAGTCAGATTATGTATGTAACGTAAATGTGTTATTTATTAAGCCGTATACTTCTCAAGGAGCTGTCAGCACACCGAAGAGGCCCAGCCTGCTAACTGCAGGCAGGCAGGGTCGAAGCCTACTGGGGTCATGGGTTAGTTCCGAAAGGAATGCTCGGCCCCGGCACGATAGGCTACGAAGGAACGGGGTAGGTTTTTAGTCAGTAAGAGTCTGACACTACTTCCCGCTCCGCCCAAGGGCGGGATTTGTCATTGGATGATTTTACCTACCATAAAAAAAAAAAGCCTTATACTTGTTATTTTTATTCTAGTTTTCTTATTTACTTTATTTGTTATTTATTTGATTTGCTTTCATTTTTAATTGAATTGTTTTATCTCTTTTATGTTTAATTTGTACGCAATATGTAATATAAATGTAATTTTTAGCAACCACTATTTGTGAATTATGTGTCCTCTAAGTACCTAATGTATTAGAGTCTGAGTATGTAGAGTATTTTGTAAACAAATTGTTGGTGAGCCTTTTTAATAAAATCAATATTCACGTAAATAAATCTATTTATAGACATATACTCGTACTCATTATTTATACAACATTATTTTTAGTATAATTATGCGAAACCTGAATACAGTTTGTTTAGAATTAGTAACTAAATCGATTCCAATAATTTTTACATCATTTTATATTTTTTACCAAATATATTTAAAAAAGGTCACAAGTTAGAGAGCACTGACGCTAAGTACCTACCTACAATACAGTTCACCGCAGGTTATAACGGGTATTCGGCGCCAGCGCACAGTTGGGTGCGTGAGTAAAACAACCACTCAGTGGCCCGAATGACCCGGTGACCATGTGTTTGTGTGGACAACCAGGTACCATAATAAGCTTATAACTTTGTGATTTTTCGTGATGCAGTTATGAAATTTGGTACATAGATTCTTTGCATAAATGATAAATGATATTTATTTAAATGAGGTCGGTGTTGCCTAGCTGACTACCTTGAGAAGAAACACCGAAACAAACTCAGGGGTCAAAGTCTCTTTTAAAGACCATACATTGATTTGATTTAAAAATAAGGTTGTATTAATAAATAAAACAAAAAAAAAACATTATCATCTTTCTGCCCTTATCCTGTTTTATTTGGGGTCGGCGCAACACGTTTTTTTCTTCCATTCTCTAAAAAAAAAAAAACAAAAAAAAAGATGATGTCATTTAACCGACTTTGGTCACAGCGGCCACATTCATCGCAAAATTTGTCATACTGCTCTACTATGTACCCTCAAGTGACTTGCATATCCAACTTTGTCCGAAAAACTCAGAACACAGTAAACGACATGACAAATGAGTGTTGTGGGTGGTCTAGCTAGCTTTTTACAATAAATAACTCATGATACCCACGAGCATTACTATTTGACTTATCAACCATCTAGAATTCGTTATTAAAAAAATATATCAAGTAATAGCAATGTCATTTGTAGGTTTACTACAGTTTTTATTGGGATCCGTATCTGAAGGACGCTAACGGGACACTATTACTAAGTCTCCACTGTCCGTCCATCTGTCCGTCTGTATATCTGTGTCTGTCCGTCCGCCTGTCAACGAGCTATATCTCATAAAATGGTTTTTTAAAGAATGTGTATTTTTACAACAACAAAGAATGAAATTAAATCAAAACTTAAATTTAAAGGGAGACCCCTTTAATTTCAAACCCTGTAATAAATGCTTTTTTTTCTCTACTTTAATGTTGTAGTACGGAACCACAAAGGCCTTCCACAAGGTGGACCGATTTTTTTTTTATGGTGGGTAAAATCATTCAATGACAAATCCCGCCCTTGGGCGGAGCGGGAAGTAGTGTCAGACTCTTACTGACTAAAAACCTACCCCGTTCCTTCGTAGCCTATAGTGCCGGGGCCGGGTATTCCTTTCGGAAGTTAACCCATGACCCCAGTAGGCTTCGACCCTGCCTGCCTGAAGGTGGACCGATGACCTATTGAGGATCGTGGGAATCCAATGGATGCGAGACGCCGGTCATTATGGTAGCACTGGGTGAGACAACAGCGGACGTCTTTCGGCTGATGACGACGGAACCCTTCGTGTACACGTCCGACTCGCACTTGGCCTCGTTTTTATTTATTTCTAGACTATTTTTTAATGTCCTAGGGCTACACGCAAATGTATCTACATATTATAAATAGTATAACTGAAAAGAAAGGTCATTTTAAAAACGTAGTTGGTGCTATTTCTGGTTTGCCCTACAAGAACGAATAAGGGGTTAATTAAAAGTGGATTTGAATAATAAAAGTAAAACTTGATGAGGCTGATAAAAAAACGTTAAAAGAATAATTCATTCGAGCATTGCCTTTGGAAACTACAAGATTTTTAAGTGAGATCTTAAAATTTAGCAGCAATGTAAGTAGAGCTCGGTGCTATATATATATTCTCTTGATCTCAATAAATAAAAACAAAACCACATATTAACTATCACACAACGTCGTCTAGTCCCAACCTAAGCAGAGCTTGTGTTATGTGTACTAGACAACTGACTATCTAAATACATATATATTATAGATAAATTACACCCAGACACAGAACAAATGATCGTGCTCATCGCACAAACATTTGTCCTGATTGGAAATCGAACCCACGACCTCCGGCATAGCAGTCAAGGCCAGTAACCACTAGATCAACTGGCCGTTCAAGATCCTACTTATCTAAAATGACAAAATCCTCTGCCTATTACCCAGGTCACCAGATATCGATCATCAGCCATTATTATTCCACTCACGTCATCCGCCCAATAATGCAGATACCTAGTTTCCATCCGTTTTCCCAGCTGATTGCTATTCTTACCGCTTGTCCAATATCGGGGCTATATTGCTTGGTATCGAGGAAACGATATTAGGCCATACATCTTGGTACTTGACAAACAGATGGTTATCACATGTTTTGAAAATGATTTGTTGGTTGAAAAAGTTACAGTAAGCAATATTGGGGATGTTTTGGACAAAAGATTTTAGTTCTAAAATTATTCTCGTTTTGTTTTTATCATTGTATCTCGGACGATTTGTTTAAAGATAGGGCAAAATCTTTGACGATGCAAAAGTCATCTTTTGTACTCCCATCTTTTCTATCTTGAGCGAACTCTTTTCTTTTTTTTATGGTAGGTAAAATCATCCATTGACAAATCCCGCCTTTGGACGGAGCGGGAAAAAGTGTCAGACTCTTACTGACTAAAAACCTACCCCGTTCCTTCGTTGCCATTCGTGTCGCGGCCGGCCTTCCTTTCAGAAGCTGACCCATGACCCCAGCAGGCTTCGACCCTGCCTGCAGCTAGCAGGCTGGGCCTCTATGGTTTGCTGACATGTTCAAACAAGTGCGTCGCGAGTTGCAGCGCGACTACCGGCCACCATAAGCACAGGTTTGCGGACGTTGAGCAATGAGCAAAGATAGTCGTCTCCGCAAGACACACCTTTTTAGCGTTCCGTTTCCCAAAAGGAAAAAACAGAATGGAAATTTAAACCACATACCTACTCAGGTCTACGGTCCCTTGAAGCTGTGAAAAAAACAAACTTAAAGTTAACGAAAATGATACAGTAATTTTTTTTTATTACGTTATGTCTCTGCACCACCCTAAGGTCGACTGGTAGATAATGCCTACGGCATTAAGTCCGCCTTTGTACACTAGTGCATAAAGATTTTTAAATAAATAAATAAATAATTTATGTCTTAAAAAAAACGTATATTTCTACCGTTCAAAGGAATCAAAATTCATAGGGTAGATACATCCTAAAATTGAGGTAAAATCCTTAAATTAGCCATGAAGCAAGAACTTAAAGCACAAAAATAGGGAAAAATATGAAAACTCTAAAATTATGTTACGTCACACAAAAAAAACTTTTTTGCGATTCGGAAAAATCTTCGAAACTCAATTCGGAAATTGAACTGTTTATAGGTAAGTTTGTACGGAACCCTCGATGCGCGAGTCCGACTCGCACTTGCCCTGTTTTTTTTTCTGTAACATCTCTAGCCTACAAGCTCACACGTTGTGTTCGAGAAAGAGATTTTAGCAAAAACAGAGGGGTTATACCCATTAGAGCTGCGGGAATGCATGAAAGATAACTTTTTCGTACTTTTCGGGTCCGATAACCCCTGATCCGAAACGCAAAAGATATATGAAGAAACATAGATTAATTTTAGTCAGTAAACGCCGGACACATTCTCTCGCTCCAATTTAGAGCGTAAGAGCGGTTATGCCCTACGTCCGATCCGAATCTGATCCGAACCCGTGAAAGTATGGTCCGTAGTATCCGTAAAACTATTTCATTACAATAAAATTGTGGTGCGGCGACTGCGCGCACTTTTCTGTACTAGTGCGGAAAACTTTCAATTACGCGCCTAAAAGCGGTGGAATAAGAGCGGGCTTTTGTCGGATCGGATTCGGATAGGACGTAGTGCGAAATTGCTCTAAAAGTCATTTGATGAATTCTCCAAAAATGCAGATGAGAAATCAAAGACTTCATGAACTAATTTTGTGACGTCATTTATTAGTACTTATTTAAAATCACTAAACTGTTTACAAAATTAACTCACCAGTTCATCACCCTTCAAAGTTTTATCTAAATCTACTAACCATCTCATAATTAGGCCGAACATGCATTAGGAAGTTCCTGATTATCATCAAATCTTCGGGACAACATTCAATCTGTTGCCGAAGGGCTCGCCTAGCAACTTAAATTATATTATCGGTAATCTCTTCTAGTTGATAGCCTACTAAAACCGTGTAACTGCGATCCTGGTAATAATTATAATGTTAATGGGTCAGCATCTATAAAATACGAGACTATTTAGGTCGAATTCAAGACTTTGGAAGATCAATTTGTATTATAAGTTTAGGCTTTATTATCATAATTTGATTTAATTTTATTAACATTATGATGCTCTTTTGATTCTTGACATAAATTTAATAATTCGATTTATAATATTTATTTTTATTGTACACATTGAGGGTTGCCACGGATTCCCGTGGATGCGGGACGCACAGGACCGGTTGTTATGTGAACACTTGGGGGAGGCCTATGCCCAACAGTGGTCGTCTTTTGGCTAAAATGATGATGATGATGGATACTTTTTTAAGTAACTGTGGTTTAACAAGTTAGGTACAAAGGCTAACTTAATTTAACAATGACTTTTATCTCAGCAAATCTTTGAGTGACAGAGAGAGATCACATTTTCAATCTTTAAAAAAGAAAATTCACAATATTTTCAAACTCAAAATCAATTCAAAAACCACCTTAACGTTTTTAAGTCTAACCATATAAATAAAATGAGAAGCAAACAAAAAAAAAATGAAGTGAACGGTTAAAAAAATATCGAGAACTGAGAATAACGAAAATTTTCAACTGAATTATGTATTCGGGACTTGTATCGTGAGGACTCATGAATAACGAGTTTCGTTATTTCAAGGAACGTTAACGTAACGAGACGAGCGTGTTTTTTTAATCTTCCGTTTATTAAGCTGAAGGCTGTATCGGTTTCGGCCTGTGCCGATACGTAGGTTGTTACCTTCACAACTTTTGTTTTTTGCGAACAAGGAAGTAATTTAAAATGGTATTTTTTTTTTTGTTTCATAATGTAGGTTCTATTTCATTGAAATGTTAGCTAAGACAATATGGATACATTTGGTTTTGAGATAAGAATTTTATTTTCGTAAAATAATTGAGTTTTTATTTTATGATAGCCTGTCTTTTTTTTTCTTCTTTTTGACGGTGACTCAACAGCACAATTTTGGTTATGTTTATTTAAATAAAGCATTAATTAAACCAAGAAAAATAAAAACACTCAACTTTATTAAAATTACATATACACTAAAGGCAATTATTCCTATCTAAATATGGCGTCATAATACCCCTCCGCATCGCTGTCGACTGGAAGTGTGCCCAAAAGGCTGATTGCATTGCCACATTGTATGGTTGGTGAATGTCACATGTTTTCGAATATTTGGTTCTAAGACATGCCGGTTTCCTCACGATATTTTCGTTCACCGTTTTGAAAGCAATAGTGATTAAATAAATTAATACGTAACACAAAGTAACACAAAGTAATACGTCTGGCTGAGTTTGAACCCGCGACCTAAAACTCGTAAATTGGGGCCGTTACCACTCGGCCTCCACTACTGCTCAAGGTGCTGCTAGGTGCAGTAGTAGCCTATAAAGGATGATACATCATTCATTCATTTAATATTAAAATTGTACATATAGCAATACCTACTAAACATAGACAAACAGCCATTATACCCATTCGAAACTGCACATACTCAAAACAAACAACACATAATTTATGTGAAGTAAACTTCAAATGTTATATTTAACCGGACCACAGTATTAGGCAGCCTTACCGAGCAGCGATACCGACCTTACCATTTGTGCAAAGTATGTGAGCCCATTAAGAGAACAAATGTGTGCAGCTAACGGAGCTTACGTTAATTTTGATATTAGCTACGCTTAGTTGCATATTTTAAGTTATAATTTTTAGAATTGTTTTGGTGACTTAAGATAAAATATAGAAATTAATACGTCGCTTGTAGAACTTGTAGAGTCGTGAATAACCGCGATACACTAACCTGCAAGGTAATCGAACTTTTGATTAAATACCAAAAACAAAAAATATTAAAAAAAAAATATTTTTTTAAATTTTTTTTTTATGTATATTATTATGGTATTTTTTTGGTGCGCAATGAATGTTTTTCTATTCTATTCTATTTTTCATGTATAGTAGTGGTATATTGGCAGCCTAGGTTTAATACAACACGACATTTTCTACCAGTCAACCTTTGGTGTAAAATAGACAACACTGTGGTAGGTGTGCAAATTCAATGAATATATAATAGATATTTCAAAAATACTGAAGTTTAGAATTTAAGTCACTTATAATAATAAAATGAATATAAAAACTAATATGTATATTAAAAAACTACTTAAATATTATGTTAAATATCAAATCATTGTAATCAAAAGAACCTAAAATATAACAAATATTTGTCATGAATTTGTATCCATACTTCGGAAAATGTTGACCAAAGCATGTGACATGGAAAAAAAATCAATAGTTCTCATAAAATATTTCAATTACAATACGAAATAACGAAACGTTCTAATTACACATAATAAGAGAATATTTATTAGTTATTTATAGATTCAAAAGAGTATAATTATAATATATCCTACCTACGTTTTAAAACATGCAAATAGCTTTATTTATTTTTTTGTAATTGGCCGACTTTGACAATTTGGAAGTGTTTATTTGAAATAAATACTTTGAGTGTTAATTTGAAAATTGGAGAATAAATTTCTGAAAAACGTTTTTGTAACAAAGTCATCATCATTATCATTTCAGTCGAAAGAATTCGACTGTCAGACATAGGTTTCTATGCTACGGACAGTTTCTATGCATCTCAGAACCATCGGATGCCCACAACTCTCACCAGGTCATCGATCCACCTCGAAAACACAGTCTTGAAAATAATCAAAACAACAAAACATAAACAAAACACACACTGACGAACAAAATTAAACACCAAACAAAACCTCTGATTAAAGTTTGCAAAAAAGTTTAAAGTTAACTCGTAGCAAAGCGTAGGCGTCTACGGCGCTACGTGGTTACGGCGTAGCAGTCGTTTGTTATGCGAAACACGAACTCAATAACTCAAGTCTAAACGTGGAAGGAGAAAAGGATATATTAAAAGAGCGTTGTGTAATTAACATTGCAATTTGCTATAATGCCCGGCACTAAAATAAACAGAAGTATGCAACTGGATACTATAAAGCGTGCATATCTTACTTTAAAATCTTTTAAATGCTGCTTGGAATTTTAATTTTAAGACTCTGCTTTTTTGAAGCATTTTTTTTTTATTTTAAGTAAAAGGTTTGTGTATTGAGATCGTAACATGTGGCATTATACAGTATATGCCTATTGAAACGGAAAAAAAGAGTGATATACAAATACTGTCACATCTCTTCCAACAAATATTTTGGGAAAACATGTCATGCATTGTGCGTACTGCTAAGGAATGGAATTCCTTGTCGAAATCGGTGTTTCCTGATAGCCACAACATAGGGCTATAATTTAAGGCCAAGTTCTACTCATTTTAATCTTTTTTTAAACCTCAGGAAATCCACAAATTATAGAAGAGAACAACTTGAAAATTTGTTTTAATAAAATCTATATGACAAACCGGCAAACAAAAATCAAATCATGATATAAATTAATTGGCTTGATAAAAAAAACATGAATCTGACCCTAACTTACGATTTCGAACGTGTATGTCTACGAGATTCCGTCACGGAAACATTTGAAGTTACAAAAATATAGTAAAACTTGTTTTTTAAAAAGGCAAAACTAAAAATATTGAATAGTTATCGTTTTTTTTTTATACAAAAATAAAAAACTCTGTAACGGGGCCAAGTCGACATAAACCTGGGAGTACCGGAGTAACCGGAGTTCATACAAAATACTCAGTGACTACAAGACGCTAGCGTGCTCTAGCTTACCATCAGGTAAGACAGTGGTCAAACGCAAGCCTTTCAACAGTAAAAAAGTGCTTCTTTAGAGGGATTAGAACTGGGACCTTAGAAATAAAAGATTCGAGTATTAAAAGAAGATAGTCAGAATAGATTAAGATGGCCATCAGGTCGATAAGCACGAGGAATTTTATATAAATAAATGTAAAATAGTAATTTGATAGGAATAAATCCCACACCTTTAAGCCTTTTAGGTACTTTATCTCCGGGCCTTTGTTTTTGAGGTATAATGTCATAAAATATTTTTTTCCGCTTAAGCTGAAGCGGAAAGGCGTGTCAGACTTTTACTTACTAAAACATTACATTTGGTTCCTTCAATTGCCCTTGGTTTTCCAGGACAATCCCCCAGCCATAGCAAATTATATTTTTGCGCAGGCCATGATTATGGCGGTAAGTCTCCTTTTTGATGCGTGGCTAGAAAGACATCACGGCGATCTCACCTTCCTCACGACGCAGGTCCTCATCGGACATGGTATGGTCGGGAGTTTATTTTCAAAGTTGGAACAGAAGTGAGTTTTAGTCAGTAATAGTCTGGCACACCCTCCCACTCTACCTTAGAGCGGGATAAGCCATTGGATAATTTGCCACCTGAAAGAAATCCCTAGCAGATGATTCCCAGTTCTTGCATTATGTACTAACAGTAATGTCATTTCAATTATAGAAAACTGAAATATAATTCTAACTGGAATGTAATTCTTGTTTGTTAGTGTAAATATTTCATACATTTACTAAAATAAATAGAAATATTTAACCGCGTTTTAGGATCATCAAAATGACGTTGAACTCAAAAATTAAATTTCAATTTGAAGCTTCAGAAGCTCATCAGATTTGCACGCAACAGTAAATTATGGTCTTTCTCGTTAAATAGAATTTTGAATTGAATTTGATAACATTAATTAAAATAAGATTTAGGATTAATCTGATATCAATTTTGCAGTGTCATAACTAATTCAAGCTGTAATCAGAATTAGCAGTAAGTTGCAGTACGCCCTGACCACAATGTTATTGAAACTAAAATAGACATTGTAAGCCAGTATTGCTGGTTATTATAATTAAACTTATAAGTAAACTTAAACAAGGACAAGCGTGCAAGAGACAGAGAAAAATAGAGGGAAAGAGATTGAGCAAATATTAACTAACTATTATAGTCTATAGTTATATTGTAGATAAGACTTCTGATTTTATTTATTTATCTACTTTCGTTCAATCCATCTAAAGGTTGTCATACTTTTTTTATTTACTCTCGTTTTATTTAATGTTTGTCTTGTGTTTCTATATGTACAATAAAGATATATAATATATATATAATACAGAAAATACAAAATATAAATATGTAGCTACAAATAAAAAGCTTTCACAATTCCAAATCCCAAAACAGCATTGCTTGCTTTACTTGATATTAAAAACACACGGATTTATATAAAAAACTAACTGCTATCAGCGGTTTTGCCTACGTGAATGTAGAAATTTATCCCAAAGGAACATACTAAATTGCTGTAAGCTATTCAAGGGCATATTTTAATCGAGTGCCTATTTTTATCGAAATTCATTTAGCTGTTCAAGTGTGAAGAATTTCCAAATATTCACACACACACACTCACCAACATTCACCATTTTAATATTAGTGTGATTGCTTGAGGTGGTGATTATTATCTACTTGAAAAGACGTAACTGCCGCAAAGTCTCCGTCAAAATGATTTTCTTGTTTTTAGTTTTTCAGTCCACCATTTATATTTTTAAAGATGTCTACTAAAAATTTTGTCGTGCTATAAGGTTGTAGTGGCATTAAAAACTATAGCCTGTCTGAATTTTTCAGAATCGAGGAATAAAATGTTTTTTTCTTGGTAACTAATAAAATGGCTTACAATATTAAAATATAAAATGACTTTCAAAATGTCGTCGAATAAAATACTTTATATTTTATTCAGTTATAAAAATAAATGATCAACAAAAACTATGTTCAATTAAATTGGTTTTCAAAATACATTAACGGCACCTGAGAGCAATATTGGGAGAGATTGGTGACAACGACCGGCGACCTCTCGCACAGGGCCCTGGTACAGGCCATGGCCCGGTGTGTGCCTAGGGTTCACTTCCGAAAGGAAACCCTGGGGTTCTGAAACGCAAGGCAAAGAAGGGACATAGGAGTGTGTTTTAATCAGTAAAATTCTGACATATCCTCTCACTCAACCCTGTGGGAGAAATCATTGCATTAAAAAAAATTGTTTGCAGATAACAAACCAGGAAATATATATTTTTTTTTATACTTTTAATTTTCGCAGCATTGGAAAACCTCCCGGACTTTTGGACCAATGTCCTGGTGGTGAGAGTCGCGGGTTATCAATGGATGCAGACCAGGACCGTTCATTGTTGCGACACTTGCGGGAGGCCTATGTCCAACAGTGGACGTCCTTCGGCTGATACGATGATGATGATGATTAATATTTTCTTAACAACCACTAACACTTCTACTCGTTTTCGAATAGTAATTAAACACGTATCAACATAGACCACAAATTGGTACAATTTTATGATATATTCGCAGATTCACCGCATCGTTATTACAACATTTACGACGCTCCCCTTCTGTCATAAATATAAGAGAGAATGAGTTATACGCAGTAAAACCCGCAGTCAAAACACAAAGACTTGGGCAAGGTCAAATTGGGCAAGGCTAATAAGTACAGCCTACTAGCCCTTTAACAAGTACCGTAAAGTGGGCTATAAGTGTAAAATAACACGGGTTTACTGTCCATATTATGACAACCTTACATAATATAAAACAAAGCATTCCACTGTACATGTCTGTCAGTTTGTTCACAGTAAACTCAAAAGTACTGAACGGATTTCCATGCGGATTTCACTATGAAATAAAGTGATTTATGAGGAGGTACAAGTGTAACGTGTGTTTGTGAGCAGTGTAACGGTCCCGCCTTACGATTAGTAGGTCGCGGGTTCAAACCCAGCCAGGCGCATTACTTTGCGTAATTTATTTCATCACCACTACTCTCAAAACGGTGAAAGAAAACATCATGAAGAAACCGGCAGGTCCTAGAACCAAAAATTCGAATACATGTGACATCCACCAACCCGCACTGGGCCCGCGTGGTGGATTACGGCCCATTCCCTCTCTTAGAGAGGAGGCCTGTGTCCCAGCAGTGGGAACATTAAAAGACTCTTGATGATGCTGACAAGTGTAAATAAATATAACAAATATAATATTTCACAAATTTCACACAACGCCATCTAGTCAAAAACTAAACAGAGCTTGTAATATGAGTATAAGACAACTGATAAACATACTTATATAATTCTAAATACATACATATTATAGATAAATTACACCCAGACACAGAACAAATGATTGTGCTCATTTGTTCTGTGTCTCGTGGGAATTGAACCCATGACCTTCGGCATAGCAATCAGGCTACTGTCCACTAGAACAACCGGCTAGTCAAGTCAGAAAAAGTCTAACACTGATGGTACCCAGACTAAAATAAACTTACTCGTCATAAGCCACGACTGCTGGAGTACCTAACAGATCTATCGATCCGGCCATAGTCGCGCTACGAACCTCTATGTCGACAATATAAATATGTTAGGAACGGCAAAATATACGACTAGTACAAATTCCACTTGTAGATGTTAGGGTGAGGTCGCATTGCTAGCGAGTTTTCCGTTGATCTATTTGTTTCATAATGTCTCTAAGAAAAGTCACAGGATCACCTAGTTTGGGAATCAGGATTTTCTCAATCTGTGTAATCTTTAATTCACTGTAATTTAATACATACTGATCTAGTATTTAGGTCAGGTTGTTCTCAAAGGTCCATGATTCTATTGTTCTTCATTTCCCACCAAGTCCATGAAAAAAGAAACATTTTTTTAATGTTCCTACATCAATTCCCAGCGGGTCGACGAGATTTGTCCAAAGTAAAGTCAGTAAAGACGGTTTCTTATCTGTCTTAATTCGTTTTTAAGTCTTGTGAAAAATAAATAGTTACTAAACTACGATTATTCTGATTTACTTTCATAATTCTAAAACCGTGATTTATAATTTTTAAGTCTATTTTAGTGTATGATTGAAAACTTCTTTTCATATTTATGACTATTCACCTCTTTGAAGACATGCATGTAGAGTAATGTTTCATAAGTACTGCGTAAATGAAACAAAAATATTCATTGTCTTTTATTTAATAGAAATACTAAACATCTATCCCTTATCAAAGCTTTTACTGCTGACTGTACCGAACATTATCATGGACTCGAGGGAAAAGAAAATATTGAATATTTTAAAATGACATGGACTCATTAGGAACTAATGCTTGAACTTTCATTTCTTCAGAACAATAGATTCGTGGACCTTTGGGAACAACCCTTTAAGTCATGTTAAAGGTTTCTGTATAAATAAAGATTATTATTATCTGTTTATTTTTTAATGTTCAGTTATTTGTGTGATAATAATTGATGTTAATAATTTGTTAAAAGCTCATACGAGTTAGAGAAAATAATATCTTTTTATTTTAATATCTAAATAGATTTTTTTAACTTTGCCCCACACTTCGTAGGTGCATTCAAATTCAAACATGTAAACTCACATACACAAGACACCCAGACCCAAAACAACAACCGGCAGCTCATACAAACATTTGTATCGTGCGGCAATCGAACCCGCGACACGTGAAACAGCAGCCAACCACTTAACGACTGCGTCAACTGGTAGATGTTACTTTGTTACCAAGTTTCACGTCTGTTATTCAATCGTCCGTGGTTGGGTGACCATCTTAACATGCTAAAATTTCTATAAGCCACGAAAAAGCACTTTCAAAGTGGGCCTTCCCCACTCGGTTATCGTTAACGTCGAGCATGGTTTAAAATCTTGTTGCTTGATATAACGCAATCCAATAATCCAATCCATGCAATGTTTGATGATTTTCCGAAAAAGTAAAGTAAAACCAGCTTATGGTTTTTCATCAGTTACCTACTATTGTTTTACCGTTGTTTTATGGTTTTAAAGAAAATCTACTGAAAAGTATTAGTTCAAAGTTTAAGAACCAAAATGTTAAACTATGTATATAATGTTGAAACTAGTATGAGTAAGACATTGTGATTTAGGAGGAATCAATGGAATCCCAAAAAACAGGCATTTTTTGCCTAGATATATACATATATTCAGTTGAGACCATTTGGACCCCAAAGGTCCAAATGGTCTCAACTAAATATATGTACTGACTACAAAACACGTAACAATTTTGTACACAAGATTCTGTTCACAGTCTATATTTACCATGTAACTACCATGATTGTTTAGCTCTTGTGTGTAATTGGATGTTATTGGATCAAATAAATTTATTATTATTAGTATTAGATTAAAGTCATTTTGATTTCTGAATTCAGAATTTCAAGTTGAATATTCCTCAAACAAACGAAAGTCAAACGTTGGCATTTATAGAATAGAATACAACAAACTTTATTGTGTACTAAAATGGTAACAATTTTATGAGTATAATAGCGGCCTTATCACTGACAGTGACAGTATTATAATAGGGTTCACACGTTTTAATATAAATTCTCAAAAACGTTTACAATGTTTTTTTTTTATTTATAATTATATACATTCACATAGTTCAATTAATATCACAATAATACATTCTAAATAATATTATACCTATATAATAATACATACTTATACTCAACTTCGACGAAAAAGAAAAAAAAGTATTTTTTACTATTCTTATTTTCTCCTTCTTGCAACCAATTTTCGTGGAAGTATTTTAAAATGTTACCCTAAAAATACAAAGTCGCCTGTGTTCCCATGAGAACAATAAATGTCGCCTGCCTGTTTCACAGCTCTGACCACACGGCAAAGCAATAAATATCGAGAATTCGATCCTAACATGAGACGAATGTTTGTACAGCCTAAACATATTTGTTCTGTCTGGCCGTACCTACCTACATATTCATTATTTAACGGAATGGCAGGTGATATTATTGTTCACAAGTCGAGAGCACTAACTTGAACAATTGGCTGCTACGCTGTCTGTCGCGGCTTCAATTCCCTTGCAGAACTAATGTTAGTGTATAGATAGCTTATTTAGCGTCTTACATTGGAGATCTGAACGCGTATGCGAAGCGGCATGGTATGGCACGAAAACACAATCAATTGAAAAGTTAAAAAAAAAAGAATATTGCCTCATACTAAAAATTACTCCTGCATCACAGCCATTGTGCATATCAGAAGAAATAGGTAGGATATATCTACTACAAAATAGTCAGACACGTTGGTGAGATCTATCTCACCTGATGACCTCTAGGTCAAATGCAAGCCCAAGCAATAACAATAAAAAAAAACACGAACAAAAGTTCAGCGACATCTATGGCGCCACATAAGAACTACAAGAAATACGAAATCCTGCATCGCACAATCAGTTTTCCATGCAATTTGAACATATGCGACAGCCCGAAATCATCTATCGGGATGTTCCCTACATCATGACACCCGTCTGATCTGAGGATCCTCCCTTTTTCAGCAGAGGTTTGTGGAATTTTACTCTGTTCCGCGTACTAAAAAAGAATGAACTCGCTATTCTTACTATGAAACCACTTCCTAACTACGGTAGCGTGCTTTCCAGCAATATAATGTAGGGTCATGCTTATCCACTGCATCTCTTCCGCGACAGAAAGCGAGGTACTGTTTACTAACAAAACTTTGTACTCGTAAACCTTATTGTTAGTGTTGAAACTTATAATGGCGTCGGACGCTTTTCCTTCTAATAGTATAATTCATTGTTATGTTGACAATTATGTTGCCTTATATACCACTATAGGAGGCCTATGCCCAAAAATGTGTACCTCACTCAGTGACACAATATTTAAATAATAAAATAATACTATTAAATGAATTATAATATTACAATAATAAAATTATGATAATTTAAATTTAATATTTTAATTATTTTGTTGACATGTTCAAAAATTTAAACCAAACATCTAATATATCTTATTAAATAAATTCTAATGAAACTTATTATGATAAATTTTATTATTATTATTACGAGTATATACCTGAATACAGAAGACAGAAACAAAGAAATTTCCATTCTGTTCCAGGGTTTGTGCTATACCCAAGTATCAAATACCATCTTAATCTGTTCAGCCGTTTAAGTGAGAAGGAGAAACAAGCATACAGGCACATGCCTACATTGACATTTTTTTTGGACTGGAATAACTTGCCTGCTGCGGTCTTCTCGTCCGATTATAATTTAGGTGTCTTCAAGGCTAGAGTGAATAGGCTCCTTATAAACTAGTGCGCCTCACCATCAATTATATTATTGTATCACTACTTACCATCGGGTGGGGTCGCAATCAAGCACTGGCTTAAATTATATAATTTAAAAAAAAAATCATACGTTAGCACTATTCGATTTGATAATGAAATTCAAATTCGTTACGCCAAAAACTCTTAATTATAATTTTTTACTTAAAATAAAATATCTTCTTAATAATATAAACCTGATAATTTATAAAAACCTGTTGCTGTTCGTTAGTCTTGGTAAAACTAAAAAACGGCTTGACTGATTGTATTTTTTTTTTGTTTGATAGAGTTTTAAAAACATACTGATTAAAAAAAAGTAAAAGTATCAAGGACTGGCGTACTCTTTAAAGTTCCCAATCGTAATAATCGTAAGATTTTTTTATTTTCCAGGTAACTATTTGACATTTGATATAAGACGGGAGTAAGACAAGGAAGTGATGATGATGACGCGATCAGAAAAAAGGTAATGCCCAATATCACCACGCTAAAACGCACCAAGTATAGTGTAAAATGAGATTTATTTTGATCTGTTTGTATCGTGGTTAGTCTTTGTACTGGGGGATGTAATCCGCTTTAGTTAAACTGGTTGTACAATATTTGGTAACGATCACGACTGGCTGTTTTAGCATTTACGGTGAATTTCAGATTTGAAGTTAAGCTATTGGATTTGATGTGGAAAAGAGGATTTTGAATTTTACTGAACTTGAGTAACTTTGACACGTGCTGTGGTTGATAAAAACACATACTGGTTACAGTGATTAAATTATTTTTGGATTAGAATTACATTCACGTTTTTAATTACTTTCAATTAATTAAATAAAAATTGCATAAAACCTTTCTACAGTTTATTCATTAACTTAATAAACGGTATATTATTAAAACAAAATAATAAAAATTGATCTCTGAAAATGTTTCATTCCATTGTTTATAAATATTGATACGATCATCAAATAAAATAATCAATTAAAATATAGTAAAAACAAAACAAAAATAATAAATTGTTTTTTTTTTAATTCATCATTATTGGAATAGAATAAGTAAAACGCTTTCTGAAGGCGATACTATAGGATAACACATAGGCTCAATACTTTTTTTTTAAATCTTAATTAGGGAATTTTGTCATTATATTGACTATGTCGCTCCATCATAGCCAAATTTTGAATTTTAACTTATAAAGGAGGGAAAAACCAATTCCACGCGGGCAAAGCCAATGACAGAAACAAGTGAATTATAAAGAAAGAAACAATGTCACAGTAAAAAAATACAATAATGAGTCAGCGTTATAGTGAAACAAACTTAAATTGAAAGAAATCGCTGACGAATTGCACAAAACTTTGAAGGTGATATTATTCGTCTGGTTTGATAGATTTTAAACCGAATGATTTAGGCTTATTTAAACATTTGCCTTGCAGCAGAATATTGCTAGATTTCATTTTAACAGAATTCAAAAAAAAAATACCGTATTTTGAGGTTTATGTCACTAAGGGCTTGTTTAGGGAGACGCGGCGTGTTGCGCGGCGCGTTGGGCGTTCGTCATTTATTGCAGCAGCGGGCTGCGTCATCGGTCGCGCAAAAATAAACATATGATAATGTACGAGCGACCTTCCAACGCGCCGCGCAACGCGCCGCGTCTCCGTAATCGAGCACTTACGAGCGCACTACGGGAGGGGGTCTTTAGTATGTCTGTTCTTCTAAGACTAGAGAGGTTAATTAAACAGAAACGGACATAAAGACGATGACGATGATATCGATGGATGGATCTAGAGTCTATTCTAGAGTGGTGACCCCGTACCGAAAGACGCAGCGTTGGAAAGCCTCCCACAAGGTGGACTAACTACCTGGTGGGGGCCGCAGGAATTCGATGGAGGCGAGACGCGCAGGAACAGTCGTTATGGCGACGCTTGGGGGAGGCCGATGTCCAACAGTGGATGTCTTCAGGCTTTAATTATGATGATCATGATGAACAAAAAGATATTGAAGGCAAGAAAATAGTTTGAACGTGAAACTAATAAATACTTAATTCAACGCGAAAAATAATCCCCAATGCACTTCAAAATTAAACCTGCATATTTTCCCATCTGAAACTTGTTTTCGAATCGCAAAAGTAGTTATACCGTAGTTCGCTACGTGCCGATGTCGCCAAGTATCATGTTTCTCCGAGAGCACATTAATAATTCAGCAGGCAGACCCGGGGCGCATACAGCGTTCTCCCATCTCTATTAAGATTCGTTTTCACGCGAAGCGACATTGCAAAGTTTATCTTAGTTTGAAAATGGCGATTTGTAAGGCGGATATAATTCAGCCACCGTGTCTTTCTGTTTCGTAATACACTGACTTGGCATTTTATGCTAAAACTAATTATATTTCTTTTACAACTTAATTCATATTCTTAGTGTATAGAGGAAAACTTTACTTACTTTTTTAGATATTAGTTCAGGAGGAAAATACATATTACACTCGGCGATAAAGAGTCTTCCATATTTCTGTTTTCTAAAGGAAAAGTAGCATAGCAGCATTGCATCAGCCGTACAATGTTCCCACTGCTGGGAATCACGCCTCCTCTCTAGAAGAGAGCATGGGCCGTAATCCATCCCGCTGGCCCAGTGCGACTTGGTGGATGTTACATGTCTTCAAATTTTTGGTTCTAGGACATGCCGGTTTCCTCACGATATTTTCCTTCACCGTTTAGAGAGCAGTAGTGATTAAATAAATTACACAAAGTAATACGTCTGGCTGGGTTTGAACCCGCGACTCATAAGTCGGGCCCATTACCACTCGGCCACCACTGCTCTGTTCTCTCTCACCTCAGAAAAAAACAAGTATTACAAACATACAAACAAACCTACCGCAGGTACCAATTCCATTTGATTCCAACATTTCACCCGTCAAAACACAACATCTCAAAGAGAACGCCAACAGATCTTTCCTTTAAAATTCAATACAAAGACGCGAGCATCGGACTGCAGCAGAAAAATCAATAGCAGCGCCCAGCGCCCGTCATACCCGCCACTCACAAAATCTAAAGCAAAGTTACTGCAAGATTTATTCGGCACATTCACTACAAACCTATCTCGTCTGAACGTGGCTTTACTCTAAAATATAAAGGAAAAGTGTTCGCCTTAAGACGCGGTAAATTCTTGTCTATCGGGACTGTTCACTTTAAGAGGGAGGTGCTAGTGTAGTGCGCCGATTTAAATGTTTTTTTTTTTTTTAATTTGCCTGTACATAGTTAAGTTTTTTTTTTTTATAATATTATTGACAAGTTCGCGTTTGATTACTATCTCCCTTATTGGTAATACACTTACGTAAACATAATGTATGTTTGTTACCAAGACGGCAAACCTTTAGTTATCACTATAGTACCTTATTCAGAGCAGAAACTAAGAAAAAATAAATAAACACAAATGAAATTTTTGGACTATCCTGGCGCTTCAACACCTCTCAGGCACCAGTGTACTAAATATAGTACATTTTATACAAACTAATTTAAACCTTATTACGTAAAAATAAGGTATAATTTAGCTTGTATCGAGGTGTACCGAAACCGGTACACCTGTGCCTGAGAGGTTAACCTTGACGTCCATCAACGTAACGCTTATTTAATAGGTGGCATTCAGGAAAAAAATTGTGAAAAATATTTAAAAAAAAATAAAATTCGCGGACTATCCTGGCGCTTTCGCTTTAACATGTCGGATCGACAAGCTATAAATACTAATATCTACGCTATGCATACTAAAGTACAAGCCATCGGTATCGATAAATTTAATGTAGGAGACACGTAGTTTAGTATCGAAAGCTTGTAATATATTTATAGTTTTTGGTTTGTACGGGGTTGATGCTTAGTTATGACTGATGTTAGTCACTGAAACATTAATTATATTATGAGTGTGAATGTGAAAATCACTTTAAATGATCATTAAAAAAAGTCGGTTAACTAGCTGATACCCGTGTCTTTGCCTGCGTCAGACACGTAAAATAGAACAATGCCATTTGAAAACAAATTCAAGAAGTTACGTAAGAAGTTTTAATACGCTGGAAAAATGGCAATTTTACATTTATACTGCTTCGTTTTTGTGGGTTGTAGCGTGATGTTCTTATAGCCTAAACTATTGGACAAGAATATGGCTATCCCATATGGAAAGATTTTTCCAATCCGACTGGTATGTACCGAGATTAGCGATTTGTCAAAAAAAAAATACCAACTGACAAATCTTTATGTCATCATCATCATCAGCCTTTTAATGTTCTCTAAGAGAAGGAATGGGCCGTAATCCACCTCGGGGGCCCAGTGCGGGTTGGTAAATGTCACATGTCTTCGAATTTTTGGTTCTAAGATATGCCGGTTTCCTCACGATGTTTTCAGTGGTGTTGAAATAAATTACACAAAGTAATGCGCTTGGCTGGGTTTGAACCCATGGCCTACAACTCGGAAGTCGGGGCCGTTACCACTCGGCCACCACGGCTCTAATCGTTATGTTGTAACAGTCTTTATACAACAAAGCCAACTAAAACACAAGAATTTTAATAAAAATCTTTTTCGTATTTAGTTTCCCATCATTTTTTAACATGCCTTCAACTATTTTATCTAACATCATTACCTAATAGCAATTACCGAAATGAAATTTCTAAGAGCGCCAACTTATTTACTTTTTAATTTTATCTTCAAACACTCTTACTTCCAAAGATAGTTAATTTGATTTAACTTAATTTGCAAATAGAAATGATATGAGAATTTTCAAGATGTGTAGGTTAAAGTAATATTTTAGTAATCCGCATATCGCTGTAGAATTACTTATTCATGCAATTACTAGAACCTTTGTGAATGATCACAATTTTATAAGCCTATTTGATTTTTTATTGAATTAATTATGCTAATAGGGCTTTAACTAGAGGTAAAGTAGGTTATCGTAGGTATAGTAAAAAATAAAATAAACTGTTCATTATATATTAATGACATTAAGTATAATATTGACATACACAGTCATTTTAAAAAGTAAAAACTATTGGGAATTTAATAAAATAAAATAATAAAACTTTTTCTAATCGAAACAAGTAACTACATTATAAAGTTTGTAAGTTTTAATGCGGAAGGTAATTTTTGGGGAAGTTGAGAACTGACTATGGAGATCAATATTAAAAAATTTCACTATCATTCACTCACAATCATAGTCTGCTGGGGTCATGGGTCAGCTTCCGAAAGGAATACCCTGCTCCGGCACGATAGGCTACGAAGGAACGGGGTAGGTTTTTAGTTAGTAAGAGACTGACACTACTTCCCGCTCAGCCCAAGGGCGGGATTTGTCATTGGATGATTTTACCTACCATAAAAAAATAAAGAATTTACAAACCTTTCAAATCTGGTGGAAAGGTAAACTGTTACGGAACAGAAAATTAATACACTTATTGAAATAAGACATCATCGCCATCACGTCCATTTCCTCTTACCAATATTTGAAACTTTAATTGATATGTAATTTAGAAACAAATTTTGACACATATTGCTTTCAAAAATGTTTGTGTATTTTTTAAAACGTTATACATCAAACATTTAAATACAATCGCTGCTTTTGGCTTTTTCATACCATATTTCGATAAACGATTGCCTATTCAAAGCTCATCAAGCTTGCTACCTTCATGTGTGATCTGAATACAATGTTATCGATAACGTTTCCCACAATAAAACATTTGTAAGACTTCAGCTGAAACGTGGCACAAACGATTCAATAACAATAAACTGTTGGCTGAAACCAGCTGAAACCTTGCAAGTATTCTTTTACTGGGGTTCATTCACTTCATCACTATAGAAAACATAGATATAAACTCATTGAAATAGCTCAATTGCTATTCTTTTCAATTCAAAATAACACGCTCACTCAAAGAATGAATGATAAATAAGCACTTGTATATTAGTTTTCTTTGGAAAGTTCAAGAACACGATGAAATATCAACGTAAATAATCTAACGAGTTAAATATACCGTATCATTACATGAATCTTATTAACTTTGCTTTTCTGTTTATTTTTATTTACACCTAAATGTGCACAGTAACAATCTATTCAAATGATGCGTATCTGTGTATGTCTATATTTGAGTTTATCGAAAATCGACTTTAGTATCGTGTATTTTAAATTATATTTTAAGTAACCATTTTATTAAAAACCTCTAAAAAAGTGTTGGTTGACACTGAAATATCTGTAAAATATTTGGAAATAATTATAAATTGTTTTATTACATCATTTTAAGATTATCTGGAATTATTAATTCAAGTATTGTTTTCAGTGTTTATAAATAAATGTATCTAACTCACCTCATATTTGATCGTAAATAACGACTATAATGATCATACTGCTAATTGCAGTCGTGGGTGTTTTTAATATAATGCGGATTTCATCACGCATGCGGGATTGCTCGGAGCAATTCCGCATACGAGATGAAATCCGCAACATATTAAAAAAAACCCTAAAGGGCCAAGATAAATTGATATTCAGCGATACCTAGGTTTATTTACTAATGTTTAATCCAGGTCCACATGAGGTCAGCCCCCGGCGAAAAATTTTTTAAGTGATTAGGCAGAAATGACCGCGATGGTACCTAATGCCTGACTCCATAGTCCGGAGCGAGGAGGAGTGGCAGGCGGTTGCCTCCTTCTGCGAAGCAGTAATGCTAGCAAAGGAAGAGGCAGACCGCATCAAGCAACGGCGCAGTCGCCGCCGCCGCCACCGGAATTCCGATCCCGATTTCCGGCCACCGTACGCGCTGGCTTGCGTACGGCGGGCAATGGGTATCTCCCTGTCCGTCCGTCCAGTGACAGTCCGCACCAAGTTCAAGTCGTCGACGGTGCGCACTGTTCCCGCGCGCCTCAAGGAGTTGTCAGCAAACTGTAGAGGCCCAATAGGGTCGAAGGCTACTGGGGCCAAGAGTTGTGCGAAAATGAACCCTGGGGCCCTAGAACGGAGGCAATGAAGGTTTTTAGTCAGTTAGAGTCTGACACTATCTCCAGCCCCGGCCAAGGGCGAGATTTGTCTTTGGATGATTATACCTACCATAAAAAAAACCTAATGCCTGACTAGTTATTAAACGCATTTTGATTTGATCCTTATAATATCCTATATTAATTTTATTGTAGTAGTTTTAGGCTACGAGTATTTTGTCTAACTTCAAATAAAAATCCATGCATTCAAAATTTCAAACCGAAGCGTACCATCTGCCACTGTCAGAGGCACCGTTTTTATCATCCGTTTTTATTGTAATCTGGCTTAGCAATTTATATAAAACCTTTAGATTTAAATATTTAACTTGAAGATGCTATATTCATATTTTTTGATCCTAACAAAATTTCAATTGCAAAACAAACGGTTGTCATTATTTTGATGACTTGACATACGTCTGTCTGTTTAGTGTCAGATAGCGGCAAACTTGATTTGTATTCTCAAAGACGTAATTTAAGTTCTATCTTTATTCTTGAACATGGAATTTTATTACGACGATTGATTAAAATAAATCCATATCATACACTAAAATTACCTTTATAAAGTTAGGATGCAAACATTTGAACCTTACATATACAATAGAAATAATAATATAATTATTTATACAAAAACTAAACTAAGAATGTAAACTAGACATAACTATGTACAAATATAATACAAAAACACCAAATATACTCAGGCGTCGAAGTACTCCTCCACATCGCTGTCATCCGGAAACATACCCAGAAGACTGGCAGCATTGCCACGTTGAATGGCAATGCTGATTCTTTGGGCAAAAAATGAGCCAGCCCTTCTTGAACAAATACTTGACAATTATTAGTTCATTTCTTTATCGCGTTGGCGTATGATAAATTAATTCCGTGAGCACAGAGTACGAGTATACACCGTTAAATTTTGGTCGTTTCAATCCCGTGGAGGGTTGATTCGGTTCATGAAACACTATCGATTTGTAAAGATAAAATTAAAAAATAGAGTACTTTTTTTCTAAAACTCTAATTAATATACGAATGTACGAAATTAATTTCTCATTGTGCTCACATAATAGAAGCGACAAAAAATAATATTTGTAACCAAAATTTATGTAACTCACAATATGATTCATAAAAAAAGAATGTCCATGGAGTTTCTTGCACATTCTTCTCTGTATAAATATACGCTTTGGAACGTGTAATTTAGCTTCACTTTCTTTTTTTAAATGATTGACATTTTGACAATTTAAAAGTGCCTGTAACTAGTATATTTGAAATAAACGATTTTGACATGTTTTGATCCCGTGGAAGTTCGATTCGGTACAAAGTACTTTTTTTCTAAAACTTGAAAATATACGCATGTACGAAATTAATTTCTTTAAGTTAACGAGTCAATGAGCTCGCAAGAAGTTGTCGGTCTTTGCGTACTAACTACCTACAGTTCATTGGCCTCGATCAGCTGACGTTAACTTAAAGAAATTAATTTCGTAAATGCATAAATTAATTCGAGTTTAAAAAAAACGTTCATTATTTTTCATTTTTATCTTTACAAATCGTTAGGGTTTTATGTACCGAATCGACCCTCCGCGGGATTAAAACGACCAAAACTTAACGATGTATATACATAATATAATAAAACCCTCTAACTAAAGATTTCTAAGTCACTTCAAAAATCCCAGTGCGATTTCAACCAAAACATGTTTTACTGGGTCAAACTCTTTATGATACTACCGCGTCAGCGTTCCGAAGTGCACCCCGTAAACTTGGACAGTTCTAAAAAGTTACGTACAGTAACATTTCAGTCGGCTAGCCAACAAAATAACCTACAATGCATTTCCCGGCTAGTTTACGAGCTCCCTTGATGCATATGTTCCTCGAATCGTGACCGTACGGAGTTAGCCATGCTAATACATACTTATTTATTTAAACTGTTTTGTTTCCTTGTAGTACATATAGGTACCTATATGTAATGCAACCAGGCGTTCTCTACCAGTCAAGCTTCTGTTTTTTTTTTTAGGTGAGAAAATCATCCAATGACATCTCCCGCCCTTGGGCGGAGCGAGGGTAGTGTCAGACTTTTACTTTTAGTGACTATAAACCCACTCCTGTGCCTTCGTTCCAGGGCTGGGTTTCACTTTCAGTAGACTTCGACGCTACAGGGCCCCTACGGTTTGCTGACCCTGTCCTGGAGGCGCGCGTGGAGTGATACGCGCCGTCGACGACTTAGGCCCGGTTCGGACGGTTAATAGAACCAGTTAACCTTTGGGTTAATAAATTTATATTACATTGTGGTAATTGTGCAACTGAATAAATAATATTTGATAATTAAGTGTCAATAAATCTAGTTGTCTCTCGCGGTTTCACCTGCGTTCACAACTATACTATGATTTTTTATTAGATGAAGTAAAGTGACAGCAGTGGACAATGCCCAACTGTCAAACAACCATCGTTATAGCTGTCACTTTACTTCATCTAATAAAAAATCTGCTTTCGTGGGTTGTCAGGTTATACCATTACTGTAAAGTTCCATCAAAAGCTGTCAGTAGCTTTCGCATGACAAAGTAACAAACATAAATTTACAGCTATTTACTATAATATAAAAATAATTATAAACCATCTATCGATAATCACACTAATATTGTAAAAGACAACTTTTGCGAGTGTGTATGTTTGTCACTTCTTCACGCTCGAACGGCTTAACGGATTTGGATGATATTTGGCACACGGGTAGACCTGTCCTGGAATAGCATTAAGGATACTTTATATCCCGAAAGTATGTTTTCTTAGGACAATTTTCCACTTAAACGCAGGAGAATCTGCTCCAAACAGGTTTTTTTTTTGTTTTTGCTCCCAACAGGTAGTAATTTAAAGCGTTGTTTTGCTTGTTCGTTTAATCGTGTTAATTTTCAGACTCAGATTGGAAAAAATATTTCTATATGTGATAGCCAAATTCATGATAAATATTAAAGGCTTATATAAAATCACGCTACAACCCACTGACGCGGTTCAGTAAACAAAAACGCAGGTAAAACCGCATGTTTATAGTATTAGTATCATTTCATTTCATTTCATTTATTTATTTATTTTCTCTTCACAATAGGTTTTCTGATAGTTAACAATGTTTATGACGTAAAGACTATAATTCACTATTGTAAGAGTCTGGTGCCTGAAATAGGTTTTTGGAAAAAATACCTGTGGTACAGGTCACCAGGGCCTCCCCTCAGCAAAAAAGATAGTATAATATAATATTATACTATCTTTTTATATATATATAATATAATATTAGTAGGATTTAGAATTGGAAAGATATAATTGGAAGTAATTATGTCTTGTTCAAAAGTACTTACAAGGGACCAATTAGACTTGTACGTATCCACTTATACAACCTCTACATTAAAAAATTTCACTTCTTCCTCCTAACTTCAAGTGAGTGGACTCAACTTGAAGTATCCTGAAGTTTTTCTTGAAACTTCGCCCATCCTTAACGGGCTTACATCGATTAGCCGTCGAGGGATCTATAGAAAGATGATACTAGAAAGTAGGTATACTGTGAACTCTATAGGGAATCAACACGAGTATTTTAACACTAATTGATTTGGAATTATTAATGGTGACTGTAATGTTTCCTGTTACATAATTCAGACTATTTCTGCAGATTTCCCAAAGGTTATGTGAAAATGTCACCACGGGCCCTGGGACAAAGGCAATGAATGGAAGGGTAGGTTTTTAGTCAGTAAGAGTCCGACACTATTTCCCGCCCCAGCCAAGGGCGGGATTTGTCTTTGGATGATTTTACCTACCATAAAAAAAGGCGGCCACAAAAAAATATGATGCTGGCATATTGGAGCGTGGTGGCTGTATTAGGCGAATAATATCAAACTAACAATATGATGCAGGAAAAAGTTTATATGTATTTATTTATTTTGAAGAATTTTGTTGAGTAATTCGAGACAACCAATAGAGCCGTTTGCTATGTTTTCCAAAAAAAAACATATGTCGTTAATATTACGTCTTATATTTAACGGTATGAAATGATATCGCTTGCTACGGTGCTCGTAGTCGACTGAGAATTGCTTCGCTTTAAAATCTAAGCACCGCAAAAATTTCCTCTGAACGGATTCAATACGAGATTTTTAAATCTCATATTGAAGGTTACCAACTTGGGAAACATATTCGAGGTGGCTGCGCACGAGAGAATAGTAGAGGATTTTAAATGTGTGTTACTCCTTACCAGTGGCGTAACCAGGCATGGGCGAAGCGGCCCCTCACCCACGGCCTTGCACCCAAAGCGGCCTTGCGCCCAGGGCTCTTTAAGAATGAGGGTTGTTATTATAATTGATAGGTTCGCGTTTGACCACTATTTCATACGATGGTAATCGGCGATGTGGTCGAAAGCTGAGTTGCAATAGTTGCTGTTTTTTGAAAGAAAAACTGGGTAAGTGCAAGTCGGACTCGCACACTGAGGGTTCCGTACAAACTAACTTATGTAAATAGTTCAATTTCCGAATCGAGTCTCGAAGATTTTTCCGAGTCGAAAAACAGTTTTTTTTTTTGTGACGCAACTGCAAATTTTCCAGATTTATTTACTATTTCAGGGATCTAGGTCAAAGGGAAGGACCCCATGAATTTTTATTCCCTTGAGAGTGACAAAATATACGTTTTTTGCGACATAAACGGCCGTATCTTTGCTATTCGTTAACTTAGAAGTTTGATTTTTTCACAGTTTCAAGGGACCGCAGACTTGATTATGTGGTTTTAATTTCGCAGACAGACAGAAAGACAATAAAGTGATCCTATAAGGGTTCCTTTTTTTGAGGTACGATGCCTTAAAAAAGCCCTGATGCGCCTTCGCCATGTCTAAATTTGTCCACGCTACGCCTCTGCCCTTACTCCATGTTTGCTTACTCCTTCTTTTTCACTATAATGTTGATGAAGCCGCTAGCAGAGACTAGTCATTAATGTCTTTATCAGTAGATAGTACTACGTACTGGTGGTAGATTTAGGTGCTTATTCCAAAGTCCATTTCAATTAGTCATTTCAAGTTTCTCTATTCGTTACAAACTATATCTATAAACAGGACTTACTGATCAAAACATCGATATACAGTATGAATTCAAAACCCCATTTAGTTCATTGCTAACGGCTGACATCACAAGCTACATACATAAATTAGCCTTAATGACGTACCACTCAAATGTGAGGTAAATAATATCTGTTTACAATATATATATGTGGGAGTTAGTGGACGTGTTGGTACTCGTAAATAAGCCAGTTGCCAGTCGAAATTAATTCGGGAACAAGGTGAATTGATAAAGGTAACTACGTATTCAATAGTCCGTTTTTGAGCTAGTGTAATTTGCTAATTAGTTGATAAGCTTTAACTTTGTATTTTGAATCTTTGTATTTTCTACGGTTGTTTAAGAAAAAATTTTATTAAAAGAGTTATGAATTTAATTTACATGTGGATGGCTGGAGAGGGAGGCTGAAGCATATTTTGCAGTAGAAAACAGACATCAAATGAGTTAAAATTAAATCCAACCCATTAAAAATAAGATAAACACGATCAATTTAAAATTGTAATAATTATAAGTGTAAGGCTATTTTTCATTTAATTTTGGAAAAATATTTCTAAAATACAGCTGAAAATCTAGACGGGATTAATTTTTTCTACTATCTAATTAATGTTGGGAAAATGTATAAAATAATGTATCAACGATTGCATCGCTGCTTTCCATCAAGTGGGATCACAGTCAAGCACTAGTTTATATCAATTTGATAAAAAAAAAAAACCTGAAACATTTATCAAGTTACGTTAGTTGCGTAGTTGCGTTTGTGTACTTATAATCCAATGACAATCAATTTATTTATTTTTTATGATGAATTTATTATTATTTATATTTTTACTATTATTTAATGAATGTTAATGAAATAATTAATTCCGAAAACTCAATTCTTGTAATTTTATATTATTGTTAAAGTATTTTATTTATTTAATGAATTAATTTTAATTGTAGAAATTGTATACGCAACTCAGATTTCATTTCATTTAATTATAAAACAATTGTGACTTGTAAATGTAAATTTTACCAATAAATATGTTTATCTGTTTATCTGTTAAAATAAAACATTTTTGGAATTAATTGTTTGTGAAAGGTTGAATGGCAATGCTGACTCTTTGGCCTTCTCTCTGTTCAAGTCAAGAATCAACCAGCCGTTTGTTAATAATAACTTTTTATAGCCCTTATCTCGCAGGCGAAGTCGCTGACTAAAACTAATAAAAAAGAGGCTGAAAATTCTCTACAACTGCGGTTGAAAAATTGTCTAAACTAAAATTAATCCCCAAAGTTTGAAACCGAAACCATTGACCCGAGTCTTTAATGAGTACCTATTTTATAGCCAGGTCACTGAACTGTAGACCTCAATCCAAACTATAGAGAATAAGCTGGAAAATTGTTTTTTATCAAAGGCCATGTCGTTTCCAGCCTTTGAATGTAGAGACAAAGGTACTTCTAATTATGGACTGTATGATTATATACCTAACAATAACCTAACCTAACAATTAAGGCGGGACTTTGTTAACCTCTAAATTGTTTAGTCAAATACAAATATACAAATGTTTTATTTCAAAAAGGCCTTACACATGTGCTTTTTATAAATGTAAAAACTTAGAGCACGATTGCAGTTGGTCGTATTTTTATAGAGAAGAACCGACAAGAAACGCGATGGTTACTCTCTATTCTTTTTATTTCTACGTGACAGCATTACTCCTATATTTAATGATGACTGTAATTTTTTTGACTGATTGCGTTTGTAATGTATTGTTTATAATTTATACTATAATGTCTAATTAATATTACTTACATTGTAGTGCCTACAGTGACAGCCGTTTTATGTCATTACGTTCAGATCATGCTATGGTTCTTTATAAGAGATTATTCTGTGCCATATAACCGCCCACTGTACAGTCTAAACTTATTTTTAGAAATGTTTGTCCTTTGTTTGTCCGTGACTTTTCCATTTCTGGTATAACTTCGCACACGCGTTCGACATCACGCATCCAGCCAATCCTATTACGACTTACGGGCACCAGCCAGATGCTTCGCCAGAATGTTGAATTCGAAGTGTTGAACACCTAGGCAGCACTCATCAACCAATTTTTACTCAGGTAGCTTTCAAGCTCTAAACACCTATCCCTCATCGCTTTGGAACATGCAATTCTACGAGTGCTGGTCAATTGGCCACTCATACCACCGAATACGACTCGACTAGGCTCAAACTATGAATAAATAAACTAAAAAATATACATTTAAAATAACCTTTTATTTCATTTCATGCTTCGAGTCCCACTGGTTTAGGTTGTACTTACGCTACTATACGTACGTTTTTTAAAGAAAAGATATAATAAGTTTTCAGTTTGGAATCGATTGAAAAGAATACCGTGCTTCGTACAATACATAAGTTATGATAAAGATATGCACTATCATGCTAGTTTTTCTCCTTTTGATACGGGCATAAAATACTTTGTAAATGACCTGATTCTCAGTTATAAAGTATTGACCCAGACTAGGACTTATATTTAGGGTTTGTAGGAACTTCATCAACTTGTACTAGGTATTTAAAAAAATAGTCTAAAACTTCTTACACACATCTGTTAGTTTATTTCATACACATCAGAAGAATTCACGTCATACGTCAATCAAAAGAATATACGTATTTAAATATAAACTTATTATTTTCTAAAGACATTGGACGAATGTACAAAACGACCTAAATATAAAACACAATAAAAAGAAACCATACGACACTCTAAACATATATAATGAATTAATAAAAAAATCTTTGATTTAATTTTTTTATTGAAAAGTACGAATCATGCCCTTTCAACTCCATAACTTATCAAAAGATAAATCGATTACGAATTTGATGCCACTTTCACCACCCCCTCGCCATAACGTGTACCTGTCTGAACCGATTTGAATAAAAAAAGGTCCAAAAACCATCACTAGAAAATCTTCTTTCAAATAAAAATCCGTATCCAAACTCATTTGTGGGTTTTAGAGCTACAGTACCACAGACAGACAAATAGTAGTCAAGTTAAGCTTGACTACTCTTAACTCCCATTTTTTGCGTAAAGAATTAAAAACAAAATCGGTAATTTCGATTCTCAAATCCTAGTATCATTTCAACTGGAGATCGGTATGCAAATCCTACTTCGTCTATCCAGCTTGTGTGACGAGCTACATAAGCTATCAGCAGTAACTAGCAGCTTATTGGAAGCAGCTCGAGAGCGGTCGATAGCCGACCTGGTAGCTATGAATTATTTCTTAGTGCATAGTGGACAGGGGACGTTGGCCTCTACGATATGAACGGGGTAGGAGGGGATTTTGGAAGAGTGCGTTAATTCTGTATTGAAGTTTTGGGCTCTCGAGTTTTGAGCTCAAATATATTATTTCGTATATTAATAATATAACCAATAATATAACACATGTATTAATAAAATCGCGTCATTTGTATTCTATACAATATTTTTACGGTCAAATTTTAATCTTTTTGTATATTTTGTATTTTTTATATATTCCTAATTTTACAAATTGTAAATGTTATTTACGCCCTTATTGTCATGTACATACATCAGATAATAATAATTAATTGTTTTTCAATAATGTTAAATGTAGGTGATGTGGCAGTGCTTTCATCATCATCCTTTTTAATGTTCCCACTGCTGGGACTCAGGCCTCCTCTCTCGGAGAGGGAATGGGCCGTAATCCACCACGCGGGCCCAGTGCGGATTGGTGGATGTCACATGTTTTAGAATTTGTTGGTTCTAGGACATGCCGTTTTCTTCACGATGTTTACCTTCACCGTTTTGAGAGCAGTGGTAATCATATAAATTACACAAAGTAATGCGCCTGGCTGGGTTTGAACCCGCGACCTACAATTCGTAAGTCGGGGCCGTTACCACTCGGCCACCACTGCTCTCAGTGCTTTAGTAAATAAATAAATATTATATACTAGCTCCAGCCAGCGGCTTCGACCGCGCCAAAACCGATTTCTCCATACAAGCTTCTAACCCCCGGTTTACCATCTTAGGGCTCGAGTTTTGTAAAATCCGTTCTCAGCGGATGTCTACACCCTATAAGGAACCTACATGCCAAACTTTAAGTTTATAGGTGCTATAGTTTCTGAGATTTCGTGATTAATCAGTCAGTGGTATTTCGCTTTAATAAATAAATAGTTTTACATAAATATTTTTATCACTTGTCAGTTCTAGAATTTTTTCATATAATAGAAACACGTTCTAGACAATTATATTAACGATAGCGAACCTCGCTAATATAAAATAATATTATAAACTGAAAGTTGGTTTAGTTGAACGTGCGTATATCACAAATTACTGTTTATTTATTTTTTTAGTATCGGATAGCCCTTTTTTCGAGAGAAATCTCCGAGTATATAACATCACACTAATCAATAGATTGTCTTGGATTGCTTGTCCTTTTCAATCAAGTGCACATTTACGCATTACTTCGTGTAATTTATTTCATCACCACTGCTCTCAAAACAGTGAAGAAAAACATCGTGAGGAAACCGGCAAGTCCTAGAACCAAAAATTCGAAGACTTGTAAAAGCCACCAACCCACACTGGGTTCGCGTAGTTGATTACGGCCCATTTCTGCTCCTAGAGAGGAGGCCTGAATCCCAGCAGTGGGAACATTATAAGGCTAATGTTATGCTATGCTATGCTAAAAATATGGATAAAAATCAAACGATTTTTCCTATTCAAATAAAATAAAAGTAAGAAAATTACAGGTTCCAAGATCTTTATACATATTCTCATACGTAAGTAGGTTAAATTATTATTATTTCTTTTCATAAGGCTGCTCTTATTTTTTCTCAACTTTGTAGACAGAAACATAACAAAGTGTTTAATAATGTTTATAAAGAGAAAATACCTTAAAATTGGGGTGACCTACTTCGGGAGTTTCCACCTCATCCTACCGCTGAACGCTGAAGTGAAAATGTACGAGGTATAAACAAAAAATATGGTAATATACACACGACTTTTGCTAAAGGCTAGACGGATTAGAGAGAAGGATATATTTTTATAATAATACTAGCCACTGCCACCGGATTTGCCTGCGTTGTAGTAATAATTACCCCAAAGGGAATATTATTTAAAAAAAGCTACGCATGAATTTTTTCGAAATTCCATTTTTTTTTTAATTGCCGTCAATATTCCAATACTTAATTTCGTATTTCTAATATTAGTTTAAGTATAATATGTATTTTATGGATTAAGTTCTAACTAAAAATAGGATTAAAAAATACGTCCGTGACCCTAAGGGTTAAACCCAAAACCAGTAGTCTTTTTTAGAACATCACAATTTGAACAGTGACAGAACATAATTCATCATCTTTTAACCTTATCCCGAAAAATTCTCAAGTACCAATTACTTGCCCGATTCCGAGCTCGCAACTTCATGCATGTGAGATACTGCTCACGAAGTAGTATAGCATCAGCCTTATAATATTATCCGTTGGGACTCAGGCCTCCTCTTTGCTAAACTAAAGTTTTTTTTTTAAATTCAAGTTGGTTTAGTTGAACGTGCGTTTGCATATATCACAATTTACTGTTTCATTTGTTTTTGGATCGCTTAACCCAATTATCGAGAAAGACTACAAGTATATAACATCACGCTATTTTTTTTTTTATTGTTGGTAAGTTCGCGCTTGACCGCTATCACACCTGATGGAAAGCGACTGACACACGATAATCAATTGATTGTCTTGATCAGCTTGTCCTTTCCAATCAAGTAAAAAAATGGATAAAAACCATATTTCTCAAAAAATAAAAGTAAGGAAATTACAGGTTCCAAGATCTTTCTACATATTCTCATACGTAAGTAGGTTAAATATTATTATTTCTTTTCATAAGGCAGCTCACGAAATAATAAAATATAATTAAATTGCAAAACAAAATTGTTTTATTAGACAGAACCAGGAACATTTAAACTCATTCATTAAAAATAAACATTCTAGAACTTTTCAATTCGTCACAGCACGCGAATGAAATTTTATTTCCTTTAGAAGTGAGAGGAATTTAAAAAGTTGTCGTCGACACAGGCAGTTCCGCAATATGACGGAACTGTCATTAGCAGCTAACGCCACGACTCAGGGCTGTCACTCTCGCAGGGTTTAAACTTGAAATAATACCCCCTTCCGGTAAATCTGTGAAACGTTTTTAGGTATTTGTTCATCAGAAGTATCAAATTTACTTTTAAAGAACTTTTCTTTAGTCAAACAAAAATAACCAAAAGAAGCCAACTTGTAGTTTGATAGCTTTTGTATAACAAATGTCTCACACCGCCGTTTTATTCTTGAAATAAAAATACAGCTATGTATGTAAAATGTCTCTTAGCAAATCAGTCATAAGAGTTCTCGAATATGAACTGTATATTGAAAAATATAATAAAAATAACCATGTGGGAGAGAACAATATTTCTCAAATTGAATAAATGTGATAAAAACTGAAATAAACTATTTTTACGGTGATTTTATTTTTTCCAGATTTTTTACATTGGCAATAAAAATACAGCGTGGCAATAAATAGTAACGGGCTGGCCTTACCAACTAGTTCTGAGCATTTTAAATATGAAGCAAGTATTTTGCTCAATTTGAAAAAAGCTTGATTGCTGCAATAACTGACGTATGTTTAGATAGGTATTATTGTAAATACGTATTACAAATATGCAGCAAATGTAGCTATATATTTATTTAAAATCATTACAAACCTTAAAATATTTCGATTTTTTTTTGTACTGAAAAATATTTGAACTTATTATTATTATAAAAAAGAGACAAACATTTGTATTTTTTTTTTTATGAATAAACTCAAAAACTACTGGATTGATTTTACAAATTCTTTTACCAGTAGGAATTTTACTGCTAAAAGAATTTGTAAAATTGATCTAGTAGTTGTTGTTGTTGCTTTAACATTGCGTAATATTCTGGACTTTTACGCGCGCGGAGCCACTGGTAGAAGCTAGTGTCAAATAAAAATTTATGATAGAGCCACAACAGCTTTTGGTTAGCTAAAAACTTTTGGCTCGCATAAATCCGCACATTTTAGTACGAAGCATTTAATAAAATAGCGCAGTGTGTTCCCCGGATAACAAGCGGTACAGCGCTCTAGCGGCATAAAACCAATTCTCGTCCAACAATTTAACGTGTGCCAAAAACTAGCGCGTGTAATAAAATCAAACCCTGACCTAGAAGCTTGCGTTTACTTACAACCCATTTTTTTTAAATTGTTTTGATAATTTTTTATTTGGTCTGCACTGCTCGGCGAAAGTCCCTCACATTGTCCGAAGTGTCCTATTCCGTATTGTTTAATGACATTACCTTTTACTTTTTATCCGACGTACGGAGGGTATCCACCAATGCGTTGTTAAAACCTCTACAGTCCGGACGCGTTATAAACGACGAGGCAAAACGCTTAGTTTTGCCTTGTTGTTTATACGGCGTACATTGAAGTTCTGAAACAATTTGCTTACTGTGGTTTTCCCGTAAAATTCGAGTGAAAAGGTTCCTCATAAACTAGTGCGCCTCACCATCAACAATTGAATCACTGCTTACCATCACATGAGATCGCAGTCAAGCACTAGTTAAAATTATTTAAAAAATATAAAATTCGCAACTTTTTTTCACTGTGATGGTTAATCCAAAACAATTTTCGAATTTTAAATTTTTAACTTCACCACAAATGTTTTTTTTTTTTAATAATTTATTCAAGTCAACCGTAAAACTCTGTAGTCTGTACTCGTCTACATTTTTACCCCAATTTAATGCCTGCCTGTCAGTAAACTTAACATAAAAATTGCCTGCCAGAATATAGACTCCTTTTTTTAAATTTGTAAGGTGTCAACCCTAACATGTCACCTAGGTTATTTGGGCCAACACTTCAGCTAATGGCAGGTCAGGCACGGACGAAATGCTTTTCATAATAATTACCAAGATATCGTTAATTATCATTACGTACTGTTGGCCGCTGACTATAAGCTGGCGTTATGCGGTTTATCACTTTTCCATATATTATATTACCTTCTCGTTCACAGCGAGCTGATTATACGCAATTACGTAGTGCGTTGTCGCTGATTCTCGGTAGCCGATTATTGTACAACGTGTAGAAAGCCTACATTTTAATTGTTCACACAAATAACGCATTCTGCGCTCTAACGTAAAGTCGGCTTGGTGAGAACGCATTCTGTAGAGTGAGTGAGTCACACTGGGACTGACAGTGAGCATACTCACAGTCGGTGGCGGACAATACGTTTCTTATGAACGATGCCTTACTGTTTATAATGAGTTTCCGATAAACTTTTCCACGTGGTTTCTTTAGATATTGAATGTTTGTTAATAAATCGAACGATATAACTGTCAAAACAACGTTTAAAGTTACGACAGGTTATTAAGATCTTGAAGGTTAGTTTTTAGGTACAAATTGGTGGCACGAGTCACTTTTGTTCCGTAGGTACAATCGGGTCCTTAATACCTTCGTCAGAGTTTTTTTTTCTTTATTAGGTAATTTATATTTGAAGACCTTGGCTCTGAGCAAACTACTGCGTAGAAAACTTTAATAAAGGTCGAAAAATCTAAAAAACTTGCCAGTAAAACCTTTTTAATTGACTTAGAAATATTATTATAATATAGACTGTACTATTCTTCTGATAGGTGAAGGCCTCCCTCCATTACTTCCTTTGTTCCCGGCTCTGGGCCACTTCTTGCCAATTTCTCCAAATCATTCCATCATACTTTTATCAAATCACTTGCTTTTGCCCGCGGCTTCGCTCCCGCTCTACCCTTCTCTACCCTATACCAATAAATGAACAGGTTTTGTTTTTTTTTTATTCAACGGGATAAAATTTATCCTATATCCGTCTCCTGGTTCTAAGCTACCTTCCCGGCAATTTTTAGCCAAATCGATTTAGCCGATCTTGAAATATAAGTAGTGTAATTAACACGGCTTTCTTTTATATACGAGTATATACATTTTTATAAAATGTTCAGTGTTACTTAGTTTATTACATTCTGAATCTCTATACGAGCTTATATATCCACCAACCCGCACAGGTCCCGCGTGGTGGATTACGGCCCATTCCCTCTCCCAGAGAGGAGGCCTGAGTCCCAGCAGTGGGAACATTATAAGGCTGATGCAATGCAATGCAATACGAAATTGTGGTATAATACCAGTATTTTGTACTAACATTACTGAAAAGGTAAATAAGTAGATTCTGATGGCGATCTTTTTAGTTTCGTGTTGAAAACATAAGATTGCCTCTTGTTTTCCAACCCGTGTTCCTTAAAGTGCCCCTTGCGTTGCAGGTCCATGCTAACTCTTTAGCACAATCCCGCAAAGATTTTGAGATGACTAATCGATTTTCATCGCAGCTGTACTTAAAATACACAAAAGACAGTATGTAAGTGTTATAGACGTCTACGGACCAATTTTAAATTAATAAACTGAGTTATAAGCTCTGAGAATTGACCACAAAAGCCAGCAATATGCGAAATTCAATGAGAAATAAGTTGTGAAGAAAGTTTTGCAAATTAATAACGATGTAATTGTAAGAGTTGAGGAACATCAAAAAACAAAGGATAAATATACAACGTGAAAGAATTATACTTCTAGAAGGGATTAATAATTTTGTATTAGATCTTGACTATTAGAGAAGTTTGAAGAAGAAAAAATACATAATATATGTATTGCGCAAGTTCAAAATAAATTGTAACAGACATAGTGAAACTTAAGTGTAATGGGCAGAGCACATTGCTTGTAGAGCTTGGAAGGTTCTGGACTGACGACCGCGTATCGGAAACGCAGCGTTGGAAAGCCTCCTACAAAGTGGATCGATGATGTGGTGACGAATCTATGAGGTGGTTGCGGAAATCCAATGTATATGAAATGCACAGAACCGTTTGTAGGGGCGCACTTGAGGAAGGCTTACGTCTAGCAGCCTTTCTGCTGAAACAATGATATTGATGAAGGGCAAAAGAATAATAACCTAACCGAATACTAATAGTATTTTTGATGTCGATGTTTTATAGTCAATCAAGGCATCGTAAAACATACCTATCAGCTGAAGATACTACAGTAAACTCGTATTGCCTAACAAAGTTGAGATCGTTAAGGCTCAAGCTACTCAAGGTTTACTAAGCAAATGGGTCTTTGAGACATAATGAACCATTATCTTTAATTGGCTTTTCTCTGGCATCGACTTCTATGTGGAATCAGCAAGAAAATGTCGTAATATAAATAACAGTTTTGTATCTGACTTATTTTCAGACAACGCGCAACCTAAAATAGATATTGATTTATAAATATACACGACATTCAGAAAATGTATTTATAACTACGGTAAAGAGATGTTTGTGGTAATATTTTTTGACGCCTCGGGTCTAATAGAAGTTTTTTGTCACTTCGAGTACCTAAAAAATAAGGTTAGTATACTCGCACTAAAAATATATACGCACATATTTCAGATTCGTGTGTAGTTTGCTCGCAAAACACATGTGGATGAAGAGTGTTAAATCCTAGTTGCTCGTTTAATACCTAAACGTGCTTGCACGCAAGTAAATCGCATATATTATACACCTGAACCTTTCTAACGAATCACTCTGTCTATTAATGAAACCGAACGAAAATCCGTACTGCAGTTTTTTGAGTTTATCGCCTTTATACAGACAAATAGACGCTTTGGTGAAGTTTATTTTGCAATATGTAAGGATGCCATCATACAACTATGTAGCGTAATCAGCGTTATAATGTTCTCACTGCTAGGACTCCAGCCTCATGTCCAGGGGAGGGATTGGTCCATACCACCACACGGGTTGAGTGCGGATTGGTGGATATCACATATCTTCGAATTTTTGGTTCTAAGACATATCAGTTCCCTCGCAATGTTTTTCTTCACCATTTTAAGAGCAGTCGTGTGTTAATGTATAAACTATCCGCCTACCTGGGCTTGAACTCGCGACTTAAGTCGTAAGTCTGAGCAGAAACTACTAGATCACCACTGCGATTATTTAACTAGAATATTCCCTACATTTATATCACATAATTAGCTGTAACATAGTGTGGCGTTGTTACAATATTGTCTATAGCCCACTATCAAGATACGTCACTTTACTAGTTAGGTTTAAGTGGCATTCAGACGACCCTGTATTGCTTCATAAATCTGGAGGGTCCTTAATATAATTACGTGGCTGTTATAAGGATCTACACGCATTATGTAGGTAGAGGAAAACAGGTTTTACTGTGTCAATAAACCTAGTTTATACGTTATATCTTCTTATATAATGGGGTTTGATAATAATTGCAATACAAGTAACTCAAGAACGTAATTTTGCTAATCGAAGAAAAGAAGATGAAGGCGGTCTAAGATAGATCCAACAAACACAGAAGATGCCTGGTAACTTTTGCTTTGATCGCTTATCAACTACAGTTGATAGTGAACACAGACCCTGACTGAGGGTTTAACTTATTGGTTATTTTGAAAAACCAAAGTAGGTGCTTAGATGATGGCGCAAAAGTATCGACACATTGACGTCCCATACTAAAGGTCTACCCATCTTCCATGGGAACAACGACAAACCGTCCGGTCTGTTAACATGATGTCGTGCCAAGCTATGGGGTTCCAATATGACTAGAACACCGATAGTGACAAGAGCACGTCGTGATATCGTTGATATTCGCTTACTTCATCATTATCATCATCATCATTTCAGCCCAATGACGTCCGCTGTTGGAAATAGGCCTCCCCAAATGTCACCACAATGAACGGCCCTGTGGGTCTCGCATCCATCAGATTCGCGCAACTTATCCCAGGTCATTGATCCACGTTATAGGAGGCTTTCCAACGCTGCGTCTTCCGATACGCGGCCGCCACCCCAGAACCTTTCAGCCCCAACGGTCGTCTGTTCTGCGAATGTGCCCTACCCATTGCCACTTTAGTTTGGCGATTCTTCGTGCTATGTCGGCAATCTTGGTTCTCCTGCGGATATCTTCATTCCTGATTCGATCACGCACGGGTCGTACTTTGGCTGCATGAAAGACCGTAGTGTTTGAGGCAATGTAGCTTTCATCAGATTCAAAATTTTAACCAAAAGATGATTTAATTTTTCAACTGAATAAAATGGTAAATTTAATATTGATAGGAAAACTGTGAAAGATTGATTAAATAAATTTAATGTTACTAATTAAGAATACACAATGCCTCACCATCTTTCTTCTGCGTAATTATTTTAACAAGCTTATTCAAAATTTTATTAATGACGAAGATACATCTTGGTATACCTACATAGGTACCTAATATTCATTATAGAGGCTGCCCACTGCGTGAAATTAATACACGAACTGGTGTGTAATAATCTCACAACTTGGTTCAAACGAGGTCATTAACCTAACAGCTCGTGCTGAAAGTCTAATTTGATAAAAAATTAATATGTGATCTTTGTTACTGTAAAAGAGCACCAGTAGAAATCATTAAATGAATTTTCTCGCTCGAGGTGGAACGATAGGAAGTGTCAAACTTTCACTGACTAAAAGTTTTCTTTCATTTGCCCTTTGTGAGAGTCACGGTAACTCTTTTGAAAAATCGGGGCGTCAGTCCAAACTGATTCCTGACATTCAGAGCACCTCCTGCGGGCGCCAAAGCGCGTAGCTTGTCTCCCCCTTACGGTTTTCGTCACCTCCATTGCTCGCAGAAGGAGGTGACCGTAATATTACTCGTACTAATCAACACCCTGCTCAGCACTTAAGAATTCTTCTTCTTAACGTGTCGATGGCAAAATTAGTTTTTTTTTTTTTTGTTATTTTTCTTGCCTTGTCCAATATTCGGCCACGGCAATGCCATCTGCTGAAGCTCCCATAAGGTACCTATATGAACAGGTAACAGGGATGGAAGGTGGAACTTGATCTCCGAAAAGACAACGCACAAACACTGAAGATTAGAACCGTCCGAAAAACCCATCTGTAGAGATTGTCTTTTCTGCACCCAATCTGGTTGCGGAATCTGTTTAGAACAAAGCCATCTTCGTGAAAATGGACAACAATAACCAAGTCCTCAAAATCACCATACTAATAAACCTTACCGTCGTCTACAGTCATATCACATCGGGTATCGGTCCTTATTGCTAATTTATGCAGAATTATGTACAAACAGCACGACCATGATATTGTTAGCACATGCAAATTGGACTAATAAGGCTGTTCAGCCAACTATTGAGCACTAAACTGCAAACATGCTGTATATCAACAATATTGTAAGCAGCGGGCACCGCTCTAAATTAGTGATGTAATGGTGTTTGATTACGTCATCGCTAGCTAGAATTTAATAGCAATGGGATATCAATGTGGCATGCATTTGTTGGTTTAATCATCGGTTGGTTTTAGTTTTAATTGATCGTACTGAAAAGTTTAATCTATTAATTTGAAACTTTATATTTTTAAATCTATTATTGTATTAATTTCTAAGATTAAAGTTATATTTTCTTATTTAATTTATATGTATTATCAAATTGTACAGTCGTATTGTACACTGTATTGACATATTCGCGTAGAACTAAACTTCTATATGATTACTTATATGTAGAATATCTGGTGAATATGTTGTTGATGTTCCTAATATGTAAATAAACTAAATACACCACAACATGTCTACTTGACATATCCACCTGTCACTATACTATGATCTTTTATTAGACGAAGTAAAGTGACAGCTATAACAATGGTTGTTTGGCAGTTGGGCATTGTCCACTGCTGTCACTTTACTTAATCTAATAAAAAATCATAGTATAGTGTCACTGTAACTTTTTTTTTTCATGTAATGGCGATCGGTCTTCTCTGTGTCAGTGTTACCTGCGTTACATTTAAAATCTTTGTTAATCTTACTTTGATTTTGCACATTATCTATCAGCATTTTTGATGAGATAAGTTATCAGATCGCGTGAAATATTTTGTTTATTTTTTTTTTTCAGAAGTTATTGTTGCTGTTACAGTCAACAGTAGAGTGGTGTGACGGTGTGACCACGTTTACGTGGCAACCAGAAATCGCTCAGGATAGAGAAGTTTGAAAGTAGGAGAGGCTTTTGCCCAGCAGTCGGACTCAATATATCCAATTTTTTTTTATTCTTATCTTTTGAAAAAACGTTGCCCCACTAAAAATTACTCCAGTAGTGCAGGTGTGTTCACAGACAAAAGACATCCAGACCAGGAAGAACTTACAGTAGGACTCGTTCTGAGCTGGAATCGAACCCTCGTCATGCAGCGCTGCAGCCAATCGTTCAAATACAGCACCAACTGTACCATCAAAGATATTAATCAAATGTCAATGAATCTGTATAACCTTTCCCTAACTACTCATATATTGAGATCGGCACGTGCTGACCGATTTCCTTTGACCTCCTCAACCCAGTTAGTAAAGTAATACGATATCCAATATTTGACAGGATTTTGGGCTTCAGAGTACCAGTGATTACTGATAATTGATCAAACGTGTCGGTTAACTACTACTAATTATTTTTTTTAAAAGCGATGATTTCTCGAGTTGACTTTTGTGTTGATGGCAAAGTATTTTATAGGGTTCTCCCAAACAGAGTCGCGTTACTTTTTTTTTGATGTCGTAGCTTAGACTGAAATAGGAGCCTTTTTTATGATTTTTTATTCCTTTTTAAATGTTATTATAATTTTTTTATGTCAGTTAGTTTATGTTAAATATTAGTTAACATTGTTACATTACTTCGAACGCATGAAAGTAGAAAATTGTCCTAGGTAAACATACTCGCAGGATAAAAGTATCTTTGTAGGTGTAGTAGGTGTTGTGTTATTTTGTGTTTCTGCCGTAGTGTTGTTGTTCTTATGTTGTTGCCATTGTTTTGTTGTTGTTGTGTTGTTGCCATTGTGTTGTAGTACGTGCGTCGAATAAATTCTATCCTATAAGCTATTCCAGGGCATGATCCACCCGTGTGCCAAGTTTCATCGAAATAGGTTTAACCGTTCGAGCGTGAAGAAGTAATGAATATAGACACACTTTCAAACTTATCCCATTATAATATTACACAGAATAATATATAAATTTCTGTTCTACATGTATTCCTTGAGTTCCCTTTTGAGTTTCATGTTAAATCTTTTAGAAAATCACGCAGCTACTCGTATAATAATATGTGACGATCGTCTTTTGTAAATATAAATATTGACTTTTCTGAACTGATTCACCACAAGTTTACACATAATCCATCATGCAGTGTTCTGACGTGAATGGCGTTAGATCGGCCAAGATATCCAGCAGCTGGCTCAAAGTCGCCTTTTACGTCGCTCTTGGGAAATACTAGAGCAATGTTGCCATGTAGAAATTCGGCCATACAAGTGTATATAAAGTATACCTCTAAAGTCTAAACCAACAGGTAAAGTATACCTCAACATGCGCGGGTATATTAAACCCTTACTTTCCCCGCTTCAGTGCTAAACCTAGTACATAACTTCGAAGTGCCTTCAGCAACATGGACTCCGCCGCCTTCCACCGGGGAATTAAGGCTTTTAATATAAAAGCAAAGTTACTTTCATTGAGTAACTCATGTACAGTCAGGTCGCTTTTACCTTCATCGTTTCTTTAATTCTTCTTTTTGTCAAGTTAGAACACAAATTGCCTTTTAGAACTATTGTACTCTATATATAACTTAAAAACAATTGTCAAAATAGCAAAATCTATTGTGACATAATTTTTAAACCTTTTAATGGGTAGGACATTTTAGACATCAGCACTTTTGCCTCGGCTTGTTCACTCTTGATTTAAAGAGCCCCAGGCTGTTCTTTGGCAAGAAATTCAACTTCTTAGCTGTACGCACAATTAATGTGTTCCCAAAACGTCTTATTTTTAACTATTCACTTACTGGTAAAATAGCATTAAATTATCCTAGTGAAATAATTTATAAAATTGGTCCAAATGTTTTGAGTTTATTTGTTACAAACAAAATACCAATCTTTCCTCTCTATATTGTTATAAGTAATACATACGAGTAAGACACTGTCTACGTCTACTATTATGACAACACTAAGTTTATAAAACATGGCCTCAATTCTGCTATTACAATAGTGTCAGAAAGGTCTATCATTGATTTCATAATTGTTGATTTTGACAAGTTTGGTAATCTACTAATATAATGGCGACTCCAATGATCAACCACCAACACTCGATTGTGAGAAATGGTATACAATGGTAATCTCGTATTTACCTAAATAAAGACAAATGAATAGCTGCGGCCGCTTTAAATAAACAGTAAGCAGTAATGTCACTTTGACAGCTAAAAACCACAGACCGACCAATCATTCTGAATTTTGCAGATTACGAACTTTTAGCAAAATGACAATGGAATCGTGTTGGAATGACGAATTTATAAAAATAGCAGATTTAGACCTGTATGCAGTTTCTATCATGAACGAAATAAACACGACTAAACCATACGGTGACGAACCTGTTTGTCTGTAACTGTACCTACATACCTATGGTATCATGTATACGCTATTAAAAGGGACTTTTTTGAAACTCGCCCTTTGTAGGGTGAAAAGGGTCTTGAAACGATCAGGGTTTGGGTATAAAGTTTAGGGCTTGGCAAACTTAGCGACGCTAAAGATTATATAGGTTGGCAATATGTGCCAGAGTCAGGCTAAATTATAGGAAGGTTTTGTGTAGTTTGCGAAAATATTGACGATAGACCTTAGTAGTACCCTAATCTTATAAGTCTTGTGTTTTCTAAATCATGATAAAATTGCGGCCTTTTTTCAGTTTAATATTCCTCTTCATGATGGAAACTTTCACTTAAATACCATTCACATTCATGAAGGAGGAAAAGCGTGAATGTTTGAATTAGGGTTTAACCGGACAGTCTAAAAGTTCGCTCTACGATTGAGGCCTTGGCTGAGTTTAAAGTGTTTATTGTTTTAAGAGGATATATTGGTAATTAAATAATTGTAAAAATCTAACTCTTGAGCCACTTTTTTATCGTAAGGCTCCCGCTTGACCTCTATTTCACCTGATGGAAAGCGACAATGTGGTCAACAATGTAACACGCTTACCTAGAAGTTCACAGAGCAATTCACTCTTGATTTAAAGATCCCCAGGTTGTAACTATCAGGACAGACTCTGGCAATGAAACCCTTTTTCTAAGTTAAAGCTTATGCAACCTTATTGTTTCCAATAAAAAATCCGAGTTCCGTACTTTATTCCTAACAGTTTCAATATTTAATAACTTTTTAAACTTTCTTTCTGAAATATTTAAAGGGTGAAATTATTACGCACTACACAAAGGCTTGCTAGTGATCAGATGTCAACTAATAATATGGTTTTTCTTTTTTGGAATCGTTCCTTAACCTTAAATTTTATCTTTTTTTTTTAATTTATTTATTTCATTACGACTGTGAAATTTCACAAAAGAATAATTGTAAAACGGCAATTTAATAGGCGTGTGGTGTGTAGATCTTTTCTGAATCGACTCAATGTTCCATAAAATTATAATGTTCCGAAAGATTGGAACGTCAGTAATATTTTAAATGCATCATTGGGAACAATCGTATCATTGAAACACTCTTTAAGTGACCTGCGGTCTTTTTAAAGTTCAAATTAAAATGTAAATAGTTTACCTATATATAATTAATGACCTGAACTAAAAATATATACCTACTTAAAATTATTCTTAAATCAAAATTCAATTAAGTAAAACTGTTAGTGTATATGACGCGAAGTAACAGATCACAATTCATAACAGTCAGTGTCTGTGTTTGTATCTTTTGAGCCGTTGTTCTAAATATTCCTAATGATTCATATCATCTAACATTACTCTGTCTCAGTGTGACTATGACGCGATGTAACAGATCACGTTTCATTTGAGTCAAAGATCCAAATGATCCGCTTGTTCCTTTTGAGCCGATGTTCCAAAGGTTCCGTTTGAATCTTTTGAGCCGATGTTCCAAATGTTCGATTTGTATTTTTTGAGCCGATGTTCCAAATGTGTTCAAACAGTGATAAGTATTTATCACTGCTCCGGAACATTTCAGTGATTCAGATGCAAATGTTCCAATCGAAAAGATGACAAACTTTGCCCACGCCTTCTATTTAATATTTGAACCGCCTACATCGGATATATCTGATAAACACTCGAGTTTATTCCGCCAGGATAGCACATCTACGACCAAATACTCCATCTCGTCAGCTCTTCTGTGACCTATGGGCATTGAAGAATTAAACGAGATGGAGTACCCAGTCACAGACAATGACACAGGCGAATAGGTCACGAAAACATTCGTTGGAACAATTCGACCCAAGCGAATTAAGTGTTAAATAGGTAATGTACACTTCATGACAGCTTAGAAAGCGTGTACAGGACGATAAGAGGATGAGTTTGTTGTTCTTTAATATTCAGATGAGAGAACAAATGTTTTATTACACGCGTTCGCTCATACTCAGATTCTGAGAATTTTCACCAAGTAATTATAAACTAATTATTGTTTTGCAACTGTTGCTGAATACAATTTATGTTTTCAAATTTCAACTACACATGAAATGAGTTTTAATAAAAAATGAGTTCGCATTTTTATTGAAAAGGTAAGTACTAGGTTAGCAAGAGCTTGTGGTGAAATAATAATAGTCAGAAGTGTCCTAATTCGAGGTTAAGTTCGAACTTACCATGGTCAGCTCGTAGATGGGTCAACATTATAGCTGCTAATTTATCGAAGGAGTTATCATTACCCCCGTAAAAAGGCAACTGAAGGAACACTGTAAGTTTTAGTCTGTAAAGGTCTGCTTTCACAGACTAAAACTCACCGAGTTTTATTGCCAATTTAAAAAAAATATAGGTCTAGGTAGGTACTATCCATTGTATACCAAGAGTCTGCCCTACCTCGAAAATCACGTTGTTAGCCGTGGGCCCTGTCAATTGAGCTTCCTGGTTTCTCAGGCCGTTTATTAGTCAGAAGTTAGAAATTCTGATACCACGTAACCCAATCACAGGGTTATGAAAATTAGATTCTGTTAGATTAGCGGTCACTCCATGTGAAGTCTGTGTGAACGCTTGGAGTTGGCCACGCCCCTAATTCATTTGTTCTGACGTCATCTCAACGCTCAGTCACGTGGTTAGAACAAAGGAATTGGGAGCGTTGCCAACTCCAAGCTTTCACGCTAAACGAAACGATCGTAACTTGACTAAGGGGGCTGATATCAAGCTGCGCCCAGATAAGACTGAAGCTGAACAGCTTAGTTTGGAACAGGCCACGTAGACTGATTCTATGTTATATCATGCTTTATGTTCTTCCATATTTTTAAGGTTGACTTTGTTGTCCGTATGTTGGTCACTAACCGATCTCAATCAACCAAACCCCTGGCTTGTTCTCTAATTGGGGTCAGTCCTCCTGAAGTGTTACGCCATTCTTGGCAATTTTGCGTCATTTTTGACATTAGACCTATAATTGTTAGTAGGTCGTTTTGAATGGTTCGCCTCCTAGTAGGCGGTGGCCGACCTTTTCGTCTTTTGCCTTCTTGTATAGTTATTAGACTGATCTATTCTTATAAATAGACCGTCAGATCTGTCCATATTTTTTCTCGGGAACTCGATCAGCTATCGTGCTAAAATTAATATAAACCCCTAACTTTTTTTTTATTTATTTATTTCTTTAACAGTTTTTTGTTTTTGTACAATTTTTCCTCGCCAAACTTTACAGAAAGATGGCGAGATACGCCTGCTTTTTATAACATCTATCAAAACAGTTTACAAAAACAAACAATCCAAACAATACTCTAATATTTTTGCGGTGCGCATTCAGCGCGCTACACTATTTGCTAGCCTTAATTCTATGACATGTGACATTCACCAACCCACACTTGGCCCGCGTGGTGGATTGCGGGCCATTCCCTCGCTTAGAGGGGAGGCCTGTGTTCCAGCGGTGGGAACATTAAATGATTATGCTATTTGCCAACTACTTCCTGAAGCAGTGAAAAAATCAAACTTCTAATTTAACATAGTCTAAAAATAAAGCCTTGTAAGCTCCATTAATAAAATTATGGCGTATATTTTGCGTTATACTCGGAAAAAAATCAGGACGTATAGGGTAAGTACTTTCTATTGACCTAGAATCCTGAATTTGTGTAAGAAGCAAGGCTCATAGCACAAGTAAAGGAAGAATGGTTAAACCATACACTTTTAGTTACATCTCAAAATAATTACTTTTTTACGATTCGGAGAAATCTTCAAGACTAAATTTGTAAATCGAACTACTTACAAAAGTACGTTTGTACGAAATTCTTGGCTTACAAGTCAGACTCGCACTTGACTGGTTTTTCTATTTGCCGTCATTTCAGAAATCACTTCCTTTTTAACTATTGGATTGGGAAAACGAAAGGCTGATATTGATAAAATGTTCAGTGACTTGCCAGTCATCAATTATATTGGAGTGTTAACATCAAAGTGGGACTAGGCTCTTGTTTCTTGTGATCGTTCGGTGGCAATAACACGGTTTGAAGATATTTCTTTTCTGGACGGATGGACGACGCTCGTTTTTTCATATAACATTGAAACTGCGCTTATATGATGTGCCATTATCATCAACATTTCAGCTTAAAGAATTCTACGGCTGGACATAGGCCTACCCCAAGTGTCACCATAACGATCGGTCCTGTGCGTCTCGCATCCATCAGAGTCCTGCGACTCTCACCAGGCCATCGGTCCACCTTGTGGGAGGCCTTCCAATAAGCTGCCTCTTCCGGTACCCACCTGCATTTTAAATGAAGCTACTGATTAAATACACGTATATTCTTCTTCTCAGTTATAAACTGGCGGAGTAATCATGGATCTTAATATGATATAATATAATATTCCACACCTATCACACAACGCCGTTTAGTCCCACGCTAAGCAGAGCTTGTGTTATGGATACTAGACAACTGATAAACATACTTATATATTTCTAAATACATATATATTATAGATAAATTACACCCAGATGCAGAATAAAAATGATCGTGCTCTTCCCACAAACATTTGTCCTGAGTGGGAATCGAACCCAAGACCTCCGGCATAGCAGTCAGGGCCACTAACCACTAAACCAAGAGGCCAGTTTCTCTCTCAATCAAATCAATCAAGAGTCAATCTTCTGTTAGATTGGATGTGCCTTTTGCGAGACTTCTTCATCTCTTTCTATTCATGGCATTATCGGTACATTCGATGAGGTAACACTTTGAAGATAATTTAACCCATGTCTGGCCATCTGGTGGGTGATTGTCCACTTGCACCCAGATACAAGAAATTTGAATACAACTTCATAAGTGATTCGGTGCCATACGCAAAATACACGCGCTTTAGTCGTGGAATTGCGGACACCGGCCCGAAATACAGTACAAAGTGATTCGATGTTTTTTTTTACATGAGAAATTTTACGATGACTTTTCTCGCTTTAGGGTAGAACGAGAGGGCATGTTAGATAACGTTTTCGCATAGGTAACTATTATTAGCATAGGGATACTGCTGCATAATAATAATTTGGCATAAAGCAAAGGTTAGCATAACTATCATTTAGTCTAATATGTTTTGGCATAAGTGGAAGTTGCATACATTTTAAAGGCATTTATTTATTATAATTGGAAATTACTGTATTGGAATAGGTTAAGGTGCGGCGAGGGTGGCCCTCGGGCCATCCATGAGCCGAGAATATGTTTGTTTTTGTCATTATAGTTTATAAAATTATGCTTCATAATTATTATGCTAGCAGTATTTATGGCAACAAGCATTACGGCAAAACATTTATGCCTAATAATGTTATGCGTAATGATCATTATGCTGAATAAAGTTATGCCAATGTAAATTATGACAATATATTTTATGCTTATCATTAGTAATACTAGTGTCTTTCAGTTGCCCCTTACATTTTAGGGCTACGGCCATTCTTTCAAACATTCCTGCAACATGTAGTATGTTACTCTGTTATAAATCTCTAAATGGCCAATTTGGATTTCAATTTCCCTTCATTTCCGTAACACGTCCCATCTAAATTCGTATCAAAGTCATTCTGTTGATCGTTCGTGTGAAGTATTGCATTCAATTAATCAAAATTGTCGGAATTGTTTATCTAACAATGTTTATTGGATAGCTAAGCCAGTCACACTGACATGTAAAATTAATCTTTTGTGATTTCCTCATGTAAAACTAGCTTGAATTATTTTTTGTGTTTTTTTTTTTACAGTTTAGTACTGTTGGAGTACTTTTTTTGAGGTTGAAAATCATCACGCATCATTTTTTCCCGCTCTCAGTTTGAGCGAGAGCTCAGCTTCCACTCTTTTACTGACTAACCCACTTTTATTCTTCAGTAGGTCTTTGCATTCCAGAAACACGGATATCTCTTGCAAAAATTCCCGTGACGCCAGCTGGTATCGGCCCTACTGAGCCCCTACGGGTTTTGCTGACATTTTTTTGAGCTACGCGAGGTGCCTACCTACGTTAATTGTTGCAATATTGTTATCTTTGCTTAAGTTGTAATCAAAGTATATAACAATAAAACAACAACAGACAGAACAACAAAAACATTAAATAATCACAACCGCCAGTTTACCCACATGACTGATTACCAAGGGTCCCCAAGGTCTCATCATTCATACAGACTTTCCAATATAACATCTGCCAAAAAAACCTATTTGCTCGAAAAAAATCTTCTATAATACGTGATCAAAAGTAAGCCGAAATTAAAAGGAGGATTTACGAGTGAAATATAAATCAAACGTGTTTATCCGTATTCCGACTCGCATTGTTATGTGACGCACGGTACTGCGCCGTAATTTACTGAATGTATTACAAACTAGCTGTGCGCAAATGCGTTCGCGTGAACGACGAAACTTATCAATGAGTTTTTTGTGTAAAGTGCTATTTGTGTAGAATGTTATCTATCGAGCATACTTACCGGTATTAATACTTCTGGCCCGGCGCGAGCCCTTTGTGGCTAATTACAATAGAAACGGGTGACGTAACCTACGACAAACTTATTATTTGCGGTTGGAACAGTAATCGGGCCTAGGGATCGAACCGCAAAATTAACTTTGTTTTTTATTGTATATACTTTTCCGGGATAAAAAATACCCAGTGTGGTGCCCAGGATATTAAAGAATAATTATATCAAGTTTCATCGTAATCGAACTGGTAGTTTTTGCGTGATGCCTGAACAAACAGACAGACAGACAAACAAAAATTTTTTTAATCACATTTTTGGGTTCAGTGTCGGTCTAGTAAAACCCCCTGCCATTAATTTTTTTGATATTTTCAATGTACAGAATTTTTACTTCTACAGATTTATTATAAGTACTTATAGATTAAACGAAAATGCTTACTTTGTGCATGCAGTATACGATCCTTGTACACTTGAATAAAATTTATTTTTCTAACCATAACTATTTCACTGCTGGACTGGCTGTTGGTCTAATGGTTAAGGGCTCTGACTGCTATGCCAGAGGTCGTGGGTTCGATTCCCACCCAGGTCAAATGTTTGTGTGATGAGCACGATCATTTGTTCTGTGTTTGGGTGTAATTTATCTATAATGTGTGTGTATTTAGAAATATATAAGCATGTTTATCAGTTGTCTAGTACTCATAACACAAGCTCTGCTTAGTTTGGGACTAGACGGCGTTGTGTGATAGTTGTGGAATATTATTATTATATATTAATATTTTTCTCCCGTATCATCTTGAACCAGTCCTAAAAAAAAACCCACCCCGTTTCTACATTGCCTTTCATACCAGGGCCGAGCCTTCCTTTCAGAAGCGAACCCTTGCAGGGTCCCTACCCATTGCTCGCGGTCCACAGGCCCGCGCCTGCGGGGGCCGAAAATCGGGATCGGAATCCTGGCGGCGGTTGGGGCGTGAGAGCCGTTGCCTTTGCCTGATACGGTCGGCCTCCTTCTTGCTTTGCGGAAAGATGCGACTGCCTGCCACTACTCCTGACTTAAATAAGGGTTAGAAATTTATATGAAGTTCTTAATTTTTACCAATGGGAATTCTCATTGAAAGTCCGCTCTGTTGCTTAAGAAAAGGTTAAAACAATGATGAATAAGGAAAGTGAAAAGTTGGCGAGCAAATCATAAATTAATTAACAATGAAAGGGTTGTAGGAGTGCAGCAATTACTCTAAGATTGCGAGACTCCAATGCTACGGGCAGTGAGCCAACAGCCCTGGCGGCCATTTTGATAATTATGTCTTATTTCATTAATACCCGGGTACGTGGTGCCGCCTGAATCGTCTCACAAATTAATGCAAGCTCCTTTATGCAAACACTGAGAAAATACTGTTTCAATTTTGTAATTTATCAGTGCTTTTTATGAGTGTACACGTTTTAACAGCCTTTTAGTGTACGCAAACGAAACTAAAGCGTTTCGGTCGCTAAGTGATAAGAAGCTTTTGCTAGCGGTTTTACTCTCATGAAATCAGCTTAAGCATCAAATGGGAGCTTTTTTTAGATGAAAAATTATTCAATTACTTCTCCAGCTCTAGGGTGGAGCGAGAGAGACTTTTACTCACAAAAACCGCAAATGTCGTTCAGTTGCTCTATGCGTTCTTGCTTCTTGGCCCTTACGGGCATCTCGGCCCTCCTGAGCCCCTACAGATTTGCTAACGTCTGGAACTCGCGCCGCGGTGTACACCGCAAAATTCTACGTAACGACGGGCGGCACTGCCGATATTAGCAGCGCGACACCGCAACGCAGTCATGTGTTTCGGCCTTTAAACATCCCCTTAAGGCATTTGATTAGTTATAAATGTATTTCTAGCAGACAGACGTGATTTACTGCTGTAAAAAGTTCATGAACCCTAACCTTTTAGTTAAGTAAATGCCACAAGCGTTGAGATTGTTTTCAGATTAAACAACAACACGTTGCTACATCTCATTAAACTTCAGACAAATCTTAAAAAGTACAACTTAAATTAATCCATTAACTCATCATCATCATCATAATATCATCCGAAAGACTGCATCTTCCTGTTCGAGGTAATTACTCCAAGATACTGCCTTTCAGCCCCATCGATGAGCTGTTCCGCTAGCAATATGCCCTGCTAACCGCCATTTAAGTTTGGCGGTTCTTCGGTGAGCAATGTCACAAAGAAACGTCCAACATATCCCTTTTCATCACCTTTGGATAACTTTTCATCACAAACATGACCATTTTTCAGAGCCATATGTCGTCATTGGCAACACGCACTGTTGTACTTTCATCTTGAGACACTATTAACTTATCTAGTATATCTCAAAAAATGAAACAGGAGTTTAATAGTTCTGTACTTCGCTACATAGTATAAAACAAAGTCTCTTCCCGCTGTCTGTCCCTATGTATGCTTAGATCTTTAAAACTACGCAACGGATTTTGATGCGGTTTTTTTTTTAAAGATAGAGTGATTCAAGAGGAAGATTTAAACGTATAATATATGCTTAATAATATATGTAATATCACCATTGCACGCGTGCGAAGCCGGGGCGGGTCGCTAGTAACTATGATATAAATAACACTTTACCTGAGCTGGGAATCATACCAGCACCTTTTGCCCAGAAATAGCACTTGCAACCATTAGACAAACCAGCGATAACTAAAACATCTCACTATTTTAATAAAGGCAAAACTTTGTGTGAGAGAGCAGTGGTGGCCGAATGGTAACGGCCACGACTTACAAGTTGTAGATCACAGGTTCAAACCCAGTCAGGCGCATTACTTTGTGTAATTTATTTCATCACCACAGCTCTCAAAACGGTAAAGGAAAACATCGTGAAGAAAACGGCATGACTGTGAACAAAAAATTGTGCACACCTACCACAGTGTTGTCTTTTTTAACCCAAAGGTTGACTGGTAGAGAATGCCTTGGTGCATTAAGTCCGCCTTGTCCACCACTATTGTACATGAAGTTTAAATAAAAAAAAAACGAAGACGTGACATTCACCAACCCGCACTGGGCGCGTATGGTGGAGTACAGCCCATTCCCTCTCCTAGAGACGAGGCCTAAGTCCCAGCAATGGGAACATTAAAAAGATAGATAAATCCCACGACAAGAGTATAATAACAAAGTGCCTCCAATGGCAATACTGAATCGTACTCGAAACGTAAATATTCAGGATGCAAAGAAGACAGATGGCATAGATCTTCACACAGTAAGTACCTTATGACGGTTATCGTGACTGAAGGCGGCTTTAAAAACACTGTTATTACAATCTGGTTTTTTTTTTCTGATGGATTGCCCAGAAAAAACAAAATAGAAAAAGAGCTTGATATATCGGAGAGGCCGTTGCCCAGCAGGGGGACAGCGTAGGCTTTGTAAGAAAAGATATATACATCTCAATGCATAATGTTCTCTGACAAAACTGTTTACTTGACTTTTCATACATAACACTGGAACACACAGTCTTATATTCCATCGAGTTACCTGAGGCAATATTCTCATCGCTGAAACCACTTGAGATTCTAACTTATAGTCTTATAGACAAAACCCTTCTCTTTTCCATTTCAGAAAACAAGTTCGTATCGTACCCTTACTTATTCTATGTAAAATTGAATTAACCTTATACCCTGGAGCTAAGGTTGAAAGAACATAGGTTATTGTATCAGAAGAAATACGAGGAATTTTCGTAGCTTTACAGGTCCTTGAACTCGGTAAAATATTCTTGGAATATAGCTTAATTAGTAATTTAAACAGTGACGTATTTCAGTACTATTTTGAGCTTACTTAATTATTTTTGGGGATGTAGCAATAACAGCCAAAAGTTTATTCAGAAATCTGATCGGCCAATTGAAGTTCACGGGTTCAAACATAGAAGTTGCTTTAATTAGCTACGATATAAAATTAGCCAAGAGCGAGGCGAACTCGCACACGCTTACTACAATATTAAAATCGATCAAAAAAACACGGTTCTTGTCGACTTCTTTAATTTTTACATACATAACATACAACATCAGCCTTATAATGTTTGCATTGCTGGAATTCAAGTCTCCTCTCTAGAAGAGAGAAATTAATTTTAACTTTATTTCGATTTTAATATTTGAGTATATTTATTTAGCCGCAATAGAAATCTACATTCCGGTAAAATATTCAACTCTCCACCTCTTAGGGTTTATGAGATATACGACAGACAGACGAACGAACGGATAGACAGTGGAGGTTACGTAATAAGGTCCTGTTGCCACCCTGGGTACGGAACCCTAAAATTCAGGAAAACGTACTACCCTTAGTTCTCGTAAAGTGGACAGGGAAAAATGCCCCTAAATCGGAAAAGGGTGTTAAATATTACTACGTCAAAAGACGAAATCTTTGAAAACAAAGTCGCTAAAAGCTTATTAAATACTTATAACAATCTAAATCTGCTAAAAAATTTGTTTGATTGAAAGCACTTATTTCAGGAAGTACTTATTTATTGTATTTATCATATCTGGCTAGATACTAAATGACGGGACACCGAATCCCGCCTCGATCGCAATGACAAACTTTCTCCACTTGTATCAAGCGGAGCAGTAACCAAAGATACGGGTGACTACGGAGAATAGCTAGTCTAAATATAAATACCAAGAGATCAAGACTCACTGATTGTGTGTCAGGATTAGATTTCTTTCTTATTATGTAGATACCTAAAAAACAAATATAGAAAAAGGAAAGTCAGTAAGCAAGGACAACGGGTTTTTCTTGTTACTGAGTTTTTTATAGAATTTACTTCAATTAGGTAGTTATTTTTAACCCACTTCAAAAAGATAAGATTAATGTTCGTCTGTTTGTATATTTTAGGGTTCTCTAACAAAGTCTGCTCTCTTTATCACATTTTCTCAAAAAAGAGTGGAATTATATAACTGAAATTATTATGCAGTCTATTACTTCGTGTAGCAGTAAAAATCGAACTTGTATAATAATATAAGGCCGTTTAAATGCTCCTTTTAGGCACTTTTTTGACACTCACTAGAAAATCAAAACCTATACGATATTTGCTTTTGACATAAAATCCTGAAATTTGGCATGAAGCAATATCTCACAACACAAAAAGAAAAAGTCTGAAAACTGTAAATTTGTTGTTACGTCACAAGAAAATTACTTTTTTATGATTTGGAAAATCTTCGAAACTGGATTCTGAACTAAACTTTTACATAAGTTTTGTAAGGAACCCTCGACGCGCGAATACAACCCGCACTTGACCGGCCTTTTTTATATATGTTCACCGATTCATGATTAGTGTACCTAGAAGTTAAGAATTGAACGCTGTTCGTAATATCGAGAGCCATATTCAAGAAATTCTGGGAATCGATCCTACGTAGAATCTAACAAGATACTGGCAACATTGGTCTGAAAATATATAATAAGCTGTTCTACTTTTCTTGTGTATCTATTTGCCGAACAAAATCAGAATTCTACTGATTGTTTTTCCGACCCAAATATCGACCAATAGAATTGCACCATTCGACGTCACGTGGTACAACCTACATGGTATTATACTGATAATTTTTTGAAAATTTTTAGGTTGTACCACGTGACGTCGAATGGTGCAATTCTATTGGCCGACATTTGGGACGGAAAAATAATCCCCCGAATACCACACGAGCTTCAAAATTATCTGGCATTTCCCTCAAGGTTCCCTGCAAACAAATAAAGTCGTCAAGTTTTTCAGGAAAAATCACTCGCGCTTTCATTTGTTTGCAACGAACCTATCGGGAAATACCCGATAATTTTGAAGCTCTTGTGGTATTATAAGTGAAAATTAACTTTCGACAAAACAACTGCAAACCAACAATCACCATTCACAGTATGAAGCATTGATGCTACTACCGATAGCCGCCACGTATCAATGCGGCTAAACTAAAAAAAAAAAATCATTTCGACTTTTATTTTTTAGTGCGTGTCTGCAGGGAGGGGCTCGTTCAAATTTTTTTTTTGGAACAGTAAGAAAAAGAGTTTATTTGCGTAAAATATTTTGTTTTTGTAAGTGGGAAAATCATTCAATGACATCGCCCTTGGGTGGAGCAGGAGGCTATGTCAGATTTTTACTGGCTAAAAACCCACTCCTGTTCCTTCGTTGCCTTTAAAAGTTTTAAACGTCCGACACACCATACCCAGCTATATACACGTGATTGTGAGGCCAAGGGAAATAGAGATACATTTATATACAGGTTCGAGTATATAGATATATTTGTAAAATAAACCAATTATCTCTTATGACATCGATAAACTATAAACATGATGACTAAAAATCTAAATCAGAAATCAATATGACTGTAATTATGGACAGTAAATATAATTATAATATAATTGTTCCACAACTATCACACAACGCCGTCTAGTCCCAAGCTAAGCAGAGCTTGTGTTATGAGTACTAGACAACTGATAAACATTCTTATATATTTCTAAATGCACACATATCTGTAAATTACATCGTGCTCATCACACAAACATTTATCCTGAGTGGGAATCGAACCCACGACCTCCGGCATAGGAGTCAGGGTCACTACTAGAACAGCAGGCCAGTTAATTTTAAGTCACATCATTAACTCTTGGATTGATTCGTTAAGCATTTAAACTCATTAGTTGTACGCCTTCAGCATTTTTAAACATCTAAACCGTAGAATAAAATGCCTGGCAGTAGTACTAATTAATCGTATCACCTGACTTGCTCGATAAGGCGCTGGTGTAATTGAAATTAATTAAAAGAAAGCCTTTGTAGCCTCCGTGATGAAAATATAGACTATAGTCTATGTTTCTACGCAGAGTTCTTTCTTGTACTTACTTTGATAAGAAATAGGTTCTGAAGCTAAATTTACTTAAGACTTTTTTTCTTTGTATTAAGGTAATGGAAATTGCATCTTCATGAAACCATTTCTTATTATATGAAATTATTCTTCTGTGCCGAGAATTGAAGTCTTGAAGGTACAACCTTTTCTTTGCAATGGTGTATTAATTATCGATAGAACAGTTTTCTATAAAAAAGGGTAAGTACATAGTTGTCGCACTGTCGCAACGCTCATCTCTGGAAGATCCTTAAAGGCATTGGCACTTTTTGGGTCCATACATTTCCAGTCTACAAACTATATTAAATCTTCTCTCTCTTCATTATTGTCATAAAACCTACCTCTAAAACTGTACCAAACCGGAAACTTGAATCAAAAGCGGACTACTATCGATTTATCGACTATCGTACAGGATAGTCTCTGTGCACAGAGAGAAGACTCAAATGAAATGCGGTTTTCAATGCTTGGATTTGATCCCACCACATATTCACAATTGAGTGATTCAATACGGAACCGAAGACGGTGGCACAGTGATCACGTGCTGCCGTGTGTAAGGCTCAGGGGATACCGTTGTACAATCTCCTCAGGGATGTGCAACAAGCCAGCAGTCGATGATGATGTGCCGGCAGGCCGGGAAGTCTTCTAAGAGGTATTGATACGGGGCCAATTCATGTGATGTTGATCACTGGGGTGGTTTTAGTGAGGTAAAAATCCAATACTCCTTAGACTTATCCCCAAAATCAAACGCAATTTGAAGGTTTCCCCTCGAAAAAAAAAAGGTATTGGAATATCTCAATTTGTAGGAGTCGCGGACATAGCGGACTTCTATGCTGTCAAATCAAATACTTGAATATCATTAAAAGTTTATGGATAAATCGGTAAATAAGCTAAGTTACACTAAACGATTTTGGTATGGTACGGGCTATGCTTGGGGTTTCCTTGCGTGATCAAATCAAGAATGAAGATACTCGCAGGAGAATCATGGTAGCTGACATAGCACGAAGAATCGTCAAACTAAAATGGCAATGGCAGGGCACATTGTTCGCAGAACAAAACAGAATGGTTACCCATTGAGGCCATAAGGTTCTGGAGTGATGGCCGCGTACCTGAAAACGCAGCGTTGGAAGGCCTCCTACAAGGTGGACCGATGACCTGGTAAAGATTGCGGAAATCCGATGGATCCGAGACGCACAGGACCGTTCCGTGTGGCGACATTTGGGGGAGGCCTATGTCCAACAGTGGAAAGCTTTGGACTGAAATGATGATGACGATGATGTAGTACGAAAGCACCTAGTTTGCTATCCAAATGTGTACTGATGCCACGCCGCACTTAGCGCGTTGCAATTAGGTAATTGGATCAACAAAACGTGCTCGATCATAATTATTGCATCGAGACTTAATGAGAAAAACAAAACGCTTTTCCACTTGTAATATAAAAATAATATATGTACACATCTTTTAATTAATTATGAACCATTTTACAAATCGATTGTGGTTTTCAACGCGACCTGCAATCGTGATATTTTCAGGTCGGTGATAAAAGTAATTGCTTCATAATTGGACCTATTAATTAAAGGATTTATAACAGTGGCCGGGTAGCAAATAAAATGAATCGGCAAAATAATACAATGCGCGTAAAAGCTCACTGTCATACATAGTTAACTATCTAAAATAAAATTTATTTCAGTTTTCACAAAACTTTTAATAGGATTTTGAGTTGAAAGCAATTTGGATTATTTATCACGGTTTTTGCGCGTCATTTTACACAATATTTATCTGAGTGTATTAGTCTTTACATTAGTGAATTTTATTGTGAGAAAAGTGATTTGGAGTTTGGACATTCACCTAACTTTTTATTTACCAATGCTCTCAGATATCACATTAATATTTTAAGAGCAAATGTTCTGAGTGTGTATATATTTGTTATTTTCACGCTCAAGAGGCAAAATGGATTTCTATTAATCTTGGCATACGAGTGGACCATATCCTGCCCCCATAGCCAATATACGGTGGTTTCGTTAAGCGTGAACGCTTGGAATTGGCCACGCCCCCGATTCCTTTGTTCTAACCTCATCTCAACGCTCAGTCAAATTGTCAGAACAAAGGAATTGGGGACGTGGCAAACTCCAAGCGTTCACGCTTTACGAAACGATCTTAACTTAGCTAGGGGGGCTGAAATAGGACTTTGGATACTTCTTGTGCTACCGAATCAGTAATAGTACAACCCGGGTTTAGGTTCCTTTGAGACAATTTTCTACAAATATGCGGGGGAAACCGTTAAAAACAGCTACAGTGACAGTTCACATTTAGTCATTAATTTATGAAAATAGTGAATATGACTTATTTTAAGTTTTTTTATGTACAGTATATTTTTGGTGTACAATAAAGAATACATCTATCTATCTATCACTTCGCGTGACCCAAGGGCTGGCTTTTACCTGGGTCAGAGATTAAGCATTGCCATTCAACGTGGCAATGCCGCCAGCCTTTTGGGTCCAGTCGACAGCGATGCGGATGAGTTTTATGACGCCATTTTTTAGTTAGGAGTAGGTTTAAGTGTATATATAGTTTTAATTAGTATTTTATATAATGTAAATAGTTTATGAGATAAATAAGCGATTATCTATCTATTATTATTATGCGGGGTGCAACAACGACACTACTGCAGAAAGTTAACGGCAAGATATCACACCAGGATTTAAACCGCACACAAGATAAATTATAACACTTCGGGTTCTTCATAAATGCCATTCATTCGTCACGGCATTGGCTTATGCAAAAGCATAGCTAGACACGGCAATCTCGCACATCGCCATGAAAGCCAACACAGCGCATCATATGAATGGAAGTGACACCATAAAGTACGGTGAGCTTACTCTCGCGCGAAAGCATTTCTATGTTGTATAAAATGTATATTATACGTGTGAAATCTGCACCCAGATTGCTTTGATGTATTCTGGAAGGGATTAACAATCTCTTTCTAACCATATTTTGAGATGCTGATATTAAGGGATAGGGGTTTACCTCATTGTAATGGTAAGATACATACTTATGTATCTTACCATTACAATGAGGTAAACCCCCATCCCGCCCCTTACATTAAGGTGGTCATTGTAATAGTAAGATGGATAAGTATAGATATTTATCCATCTTACCATTACATTAAGGTGGTCATTGTAATGGTAAGATGGATAAGTATAGATACTTATCCACTTTACCATTACACTGAGGTGTAGGTCTACAGCACACCAAAATACCTTTGCCGACCAACACATCTTTGGGTCATACAAGTATGATATATTATGAAATTCAGGTATTGAAAAAACTAAACTATCGGTCCACCCAGAGCGGGAAAAGTTCTTTTTTTTATTTTTGATACGTTCGCACTTGACCGCTATCTCACCTAATGGAAAGCGACAATGTGGTCGATGATAGAATGTGTGTGTGCTTACCTAGAAGCAACCTATTCACTCTTATTGAATTTTATTTGTTGATATATTTTGTTATTTAAAGATATCGCACTCAAAAAATAAGAGTAAATTAATTTATAGGGGGAATGGTAGTGATTTAAGGTCTAGGGAGGCCTTTGCTGAGCAATAGGTAGGCTAAATAAAAAAAATTACAGATCCAACGAATTTTAAATGTTATCTAGGTACAACATTGATTTGAGTTACACGTACATGACCCACTTTTAAAACAATAAAAAAATAAATTCAAACAAATCAACTGCTTAGTTATTCAATGGACGAAGTTAAGTAATTTTTCATACCCATTCTCTTTTTCTAAACATAGACTGTAATGTGAAAACTCGTTTGATTTGGGTTGCGGGCAAAACATTACATGTCCATTAGCCCGAACACGCACGCAGCAAAGGCAGGTTGTGTGTTTTACAACCCGCATGGGGATATGAAATGTCAAACGTCACACGTTTCTGAAATTTTCATTAACGTTACACCAGGCTTGGTAGAAAGATTATCATCATTCATGAGCCTATGTCTTACATAATTATTTGGAACGATGTCTTTTTCTTATTTATTCAGTTTCTTTTGTTTTATTTTTTTATTGTTTTAAAAGTGGGTGATGTACGTGACAACAATCAAAGTTATACCAACAAAACATTTGGAATTCGTTAGATTTGTGATTTTTTTAGCCTATACTTTCCTGCTGCTCAGCAAAGGCCTCCCCAAAATTCTTTCATATAATCTTTTCTCGAACAACCTGTGGCCGAACAACCGTGGTTTACCACTACCATTCCCTCTATACATTAAAAAAAACTCCTATTTTTTGAGTGGGATATCTTTAAATAACAAAATATATCATCAAATAACAAAATATATCATCAAATAACAAAATATATCATCAAATAAAAATTCAATAAGAGTGAATAGGCTGCTTCTAGGTAAGCGCACTCCATCGTCGACCACATCGTCGTTTTCCATTAAGTAAGATGAACTATTTACGTAAATTAGTTTGTACGGAACCCTCGGTTTGCGAGTCTGACTCGCATTAGTTCAGTTTTTTTTTTACAAACATGAATTCTCACATTCACAATATACCCTGACCTGGAACAACAATTTGTATTTTAGGCCATACAAATATTTGTTCCATGCGAGAAACGAACCTGTCACACGCAGCACATCAGCTAACCTCTCAACCACAGTGCCGTTCGAAATTGAACTTGAGCTTCAGTAAAACAAGTCTAAACAAAAATTTTATCGTCCTTTGTTAAAGTAAATACGAGTATATAAATGTGTCTCAGATCAAAACTACTTTTAACTGCAAAAATTGGTTTGAAATCCTTTGGACCAGTCAAAAACTTTTGAATATTTTTAAATTTGTAACTGACAATTATTCAAAAACCTGTTAGACTTTTTGTAAAAACTAGAAAACAACTATTAAATACACTCCTTTCGCAGTGATTCTAGGTAAAACTTTAATAATTTTGAAATAATAAAATAAACGCGTTTTAAGTTAGAAAAAGTTCTAACTGAAGCCAGTCACAACTAGTTTTGAATAATTAAAAGTATCGACTATAACAAAAACAAATTATTAATGAAGGAAGTAATAAACACTTTCACTCCACCATTTTTATTTCAATTACTAAACTTATCTTTCAACCAATCTGTTTCATTTTCATGTTACTGAGCAAAACTTTATACTTAAGTCATAAGAAAGCCGATAAAAAAATGGGCAAAACTAGTTTAACTAAACTATTAAATCAAGGTAAAATTTTCCACGATCTAGCTTTAAAGATAAAACAATTAAAATTAATTATTTAAAAAATAATTTCACTAAAGTAGCTATTACCTAATACGAATCTCCTAAAATTGAAAACTAAAAAGCATATCTTAATAAAATAGTTCGCTTGAAGATACATTTATAAAATTAGTTTAGTTTTAATTATGTTATGTCAGCACCAGGAGTCGGGTCGTTAATTTAGAGCAGTGAACTAAAGGACACAGACTGACTTAATTTCAGCTTTAATTCTACAGCCATGCATAACATTAGGTAAATTATCATATTTTAAATATAAAAGTAAAAACAAGTTAACGTATATTTGATTTTCAAGATGTAACACGCATTTTTTGAGTATCAAAATGTTGAGAACCTCGTCTTAGCCCTGAGATGAGGTTGTCAACATTTTATTCAGCATTTTTTGTTTGTTAAATTTTTTACCCGTTTAATCATCTAGGAGAGCTAATTATGATTATTCGCTTTTTTATTAAAAAAAAATATGAAGTAAACAATAATTTTGCAAGCTCATTCTCATTGTAATTAATCAGTTGTTGCAAAGAGAACAAGACTATGTCTAGACCGTAGTAATGCTCTGGTTATTCTCAAAACAACGCCTTTCTGAAATTTACAGTACATAGTAGAAAATAAATAAAACAAATTGTAGCTTTCCCGAATTCAGAAACACAGACCCAATTTTATAAATAACACTCAATATTAACATTCACATTATGAAACAATGAAATGGAAACCCAGCCAAAGGCGCGTTCCAATTAAAAAAGGTTGGTTATAACAAAAATTACGACTGAGTTCATATGACGATATGTTCATATTTTATTCGTCCGATATGAAAATCGAGACGAGATTTTTATCATGCGATCTATCGCTCGTATTTTTCTCGCGTCAAATTCTATTTTGGAACAAAACAAGTAATGGTTGCGCGAGCAAAAAAAACGTGCGAAAAACACAATTTTCCTTGGCGTAAAGTGATAGACTTGGTGTCAGTAGATGACGGCGATTAGGTGAAGGGAGTTGAGGAAATGAGCGATATCTCATTGCGATGAAAGACGAAGGATGGCGGAAACAGCCGACTATCGACTTGCCGATGTAGTGAGCGGTGCGTACTCGATAGCTTCCTTTACTTAAGTGATGAGCTTAAGATTATATCGATAAAACGAGATATTTTAAAATGACAATCCTTTTTAAAGCCGATGAGACGATAAGGCTTATTTTAAAATTTTCTTTGGATAAGGCTAATCATATAGATGTTGCAGTGAATGGTATATCAATAAAGGCAGAGTATATCAATAAAAATCCAGGCGAATAAATGCTGGCTTCGTCGCCTTACGAGCAATTTTTATTAGATTTCTGCGATTCAGATCTACTGAGCTTACCAAAAAGAAAATTCAAAATAATATTGCTTTACTTATTAAAAAACAATCTGATTAATAATAATACGCAGCTGTACTGTTTGTTAACACTATTGCAATTTATTATATGTTTGCCTTTCGCTTTACTTTTTTTTCTCCATTTACAATGCTTATCAAACTTAAATATCTCATGGTATCTGTCGAGAACGTTAGCGATATCTCATTTGTAAAATTATTGTAAATCCTTTGTTTATATAATACTCATTGTGTTATTGTTTGTTAGGGGAAACAAACATTTATTTTATTTTATTAACAAATTAATAAAATAAAATAAAATATGTATATCTAATAATAAAAACGTGAAGACAGACCAAACCTGCAAACCGTAGGGGCCCAACAGGGCCGATGTCTGCTAGGGGCGCGGGTAATGAAAAGGAAACCCGTAGTCCTAAAACATAAGGGCAATTGAAGGATACTAGTGTGTTTAAAGCCTGACACGCCCTCGGAGCTCCACCTAGAGCGGGAGAAGTGATTGGATACTTTCCCATCTTAAAACAAGTGTGAGTCGGACTCACGCACTGAGGGTTCCGTACAAACTTTCTTATGAAAAAAGTTTAATTTTCGGATTGAGTTACGAAGATTTTTCCGAATCACAAAATATTTTTTTTTAAGATTTTTCCGAATCAGAAAATATTTTTTTTAAGATTTTTCCGAACCACAAAAAAAGTTTTATTGGGAGTGTTGAAACATATTTTTTTGCGACATAAACGGCCATTACTTTTTTTCGTTAACTTAGAAGCTTCAAGGAACCGCAGACGAGTATATGTTTTTAATTCCTACTCGATATCTCCACCCGATCCCGAAATGAACTGTCTTGATAGACAGACAGACAGACAAAAAGGTGATCCTAAAAGGGTTCCGTGTTTTCTTTTTGAAATACGGAACCCTAAAAAGCTCAATAGCCCATAGGTCTAATCATAACATTTCAAATGCATGGCATATTACAAATGGCAACCGTCCAAATAAACTGAATTGAAAAATGTGACATTAAAAACTCGTTACAAGCCACATTGACATATATTAACCGCCGTTTACCTAGCAAAGTCAGCGTTTGCATTGTGCCCATTGTACTGCGAACACTGTTTATTTTTCTACAACAAACATAAACATTTTTAGTCAGTTTCGGTATTCTATAGAATATGTTCGTGAACGTCCAAGTATCATACCTACCAAAATTATACAAGCGAAAACCCGTAGGTATGTACATGTATATATGTGTATGTATATTTATTAATCTTTCACGCTGTAACGGCTTAACGGATTTAGGGGAAATTTGACACACAGGTAGACCATTTCCTGAAATACAAGTAGTAACCAGGATACCTTTGGAGGATGGCACAAAGCACATGTTCTGTATGTATGTAGTATGTTCCCCTGCGATCATTTTCTACTTTTACGCGGTCAAAAATGCCAACAAAAGCTTGTATAAACATCAATTATGCTTGAACATTGTTAATATAGCATCAATAAATTAAAAAATGAAAACAAAACATCATTATATTAAAACGTAAAATACAAAATTATATGTTCTGAACATTATAAAATACGATGTCTTGACTCTTCTCTCCTTCTCTGTGTAATTCATCCAAAGGTGGTTTGTAAGAGATCGCTTTTAGCAATAAGACCGCCCATTGTGACACCCTATTAATTTTAAGTTCTTATTGTAATTTTATTTTTGGTGTACAATAAAGAATACATCTATCTATGTATCTATCTGATTCATCAATACCCACAAATATGTCACCCGAAACCATGTAGCTTCGACTGTGATAGTTACAAATTAACGACACTTGTTTTTACGTGGAAAATTATAGAATTATGTTTTCCGCTCTGAGAGAGTGTCAAACTTTTACTGACTTCTGGCACAACATTAACGATAAAGACAACAGATATGGGGCAGCTCTAATGCTACATAGACGAAGCAAGTCTTGATAAACGTATATAACACAGCAAAACATATAACCCATACTAAGATTGGACGTACATTTACATACACATAAACAGTTCTCAAACATGTGTGCACTATACACACGACACATCACACTGTTGTTTTTATCCTCATGACCCGTAAAACATAATGAGATGGCACATATTTTTCAGCCTTAAGAAAAAAGTTTTGAGGAAAAGGTTGACTGTGTCGCAAAAAAGGTTAGCGAGTAGTTGTATTGGCTAAAAAACCTTTTTCCCAAAATCTAAACTAAGCTATCAAATACGCAGACAATCGTTCATCAATATTTCATTTAGTTATAATAAATAACATATCCTAACACAGTACATTAGTGATTAATATACTGTGTGTCATCAAGCACAGTTTGCCTGCTGCAGTCTTTCCGTCCGATTATAATTTATGTATCTTCAACGCTAGATTGAATAGGCTCTTAATAACCTAGTGCGCCTCACCATCAGCGATTGTACCACTGCGTACCATCAGGTGGGATTCCAGTCAAACACTAGCTTATATAAATAAAAAAAAAACTTTATTGATCAGATCCAAAACCCTAATATTCAGATGCCCATGTGTGACAAAAAAAGGTTACCTAGTTGTTTTATTGGCTAAAAGATTTTTCCCAAAATCTAAACTGCGCGATCCAATACGCAAACAAACGTTGATTCATATTTATGTATAATACGAGTATACTAGATATCCTAATATAATACAATAGAGATTTATTTACTGTGTGTCATCAACTGTATTGATCAGTTCCAAAACCCTAATATTCAGATGCCCATGTGTCGCAAAAAAGACTAACTGTTATATTGGTTAAAAAATCCTTTTTCCTAAAATCTAAACTAACATTAGTCAATATTTCATTTAAGTATAATATACAAAATATCCTAACATTATACAATAGAGATTAATCTACTGTGTGTCTAAATAGCATCAACTGTATTGATCCGTCCCTAATATTCAGATAAACCCGCAAAACGTCAACGGAGTCATCAATTCGCGTCAGAACATTCTACCCAAATCTCTCAAACATGGCGACATTATTCGAAAACCAAGAGTGTTGCCAGCATTAAAGCAGCAGGATTTCCAAAAAAATACATTTAAAATTATTCGGGACCGGCTGTTAACCGAATGAATAAAATTTAAAAAGCGCCACATTAATAACCGTGGCTCGGAGTAAACCGTAGTCGTCCTCTTTTCTCGATCCCCTGTTTTAAGCGAGGTGATACAGCAAACTGTGCTGAGTTCTACTGAAAGAATAAATGTATGTGTGTGTTTTAGTTTTAGTTTCCTTTTTTGATGTGTAATTGGTGTACAATAAAGGATACATTAAATAAATAAATAAACTTTTACTAAGTAATTAAAATAAGTTATCAATAAAAAAGCATATTACGATCCATGTGGGTGAAGTTTGTCGTTACATCTGAAATGAAATTGATCTATAAAGACGAGAGTGATATGACAAAGCCCACGTGTAAAGTGTATGTTTCTTAACTCATGACTAATAAATTTCATTCCCTAGATTAGATTATATTAGGAAAATGAGGTATAACTTTTATGCTATATAAATCGAATAAGAGATACTTAAAATTATCCAAAACTTATCTCAGACAAAAGAATGAGCAGAGTTACCCAAACTCATCTTCGTTCCCACCTCGCTCCGCTCACACTGCCACCGACCCCGGGGCGTCACCTTCACGCCGCACAGAACTGGGTCACCACAATTATACCTCAGACGCAGCTTGACACAGTTTAATTTATCTAACAAATTAATTCACTTTTACTTACCAACGTTTGATTAATATTTTAACGTACAACCCTATAGAAAATCTTACACAGCCATGAAACTTTTAATGGGGTATCTGAAGACATTATTTATGTATCAGGATTTGCATTTCTTAATATAAATGTCAGTTTTATGATTTAGATCGCTTGATTTTGTATATCAATGCTGTAGGTCACCACGGTGCCCTTGTTCTTATTGGTTTGAGGGCAATTTTACATGCCAGTTGATGAGATTTTGAGAAGTCGGGAGCTTAATCGGTTAAAATGGATGTTGTGTTGATGAAATATGTAGTTAATTATACTAGTGGTTATGCGTATTGTTGCCATTTACTCATAGGAAATATTCTGTTTATTAGAATACTAGATTCTTTAACTGACTAAAACTACACCTATGTACGTATGTATGTCGTATACCTTCAGTTGCTTTTTGCCCTCTAGGACCACAAGTTACATTTTCAGAATTCCTGCCATGGCCCTAGAAAGAATTTAACTATATATAATATTCCACAACTATCACACACAACGCCGTCTAGTCTTAAGCTAAGCAGAGCTTGTGATTTGTACTAGACAATTGATAAACATACTTATAAATTTCTAAATACGTACATATTATAGGTTAAAAAAAATACTGAAACGCAACAAAAAATATGGAAATCTCATTTATACACGGAGTATATCTAACCGATGTCTGCAAAAAGAAATTATAAAGACAAGTTATCATAAACTTCAGTGTTGTAAAATCATATTTTTATAAGGATTATCTTAATGAGCGTTCAAAGTTGAATATTACTCAAAATTTAGTCTGAAAACCTGATAAAATTTAACCTTAAAGTAGGGTTTGACACGTTCTTTGCTGAAAATCCTCTGTTCAGAAACTCGCTCATACAGTTTCAAATATCCATCAGTGTGTGGGCTACAGGCTTCCAACCATTTACCTCCCAATATACATAGCTTAAATCCTACCACGAGCTCTTAACCCAATCCATTCGACAACCTCAACTGAACTTTGCCCTTACTGCTATGCCGGAGGTCGTGGGTTCGATTACCACCCAACACAAATGTTTGTGTGATGAGCACGATCATTTGTTCTGTGTCTGGGTGTAATTTGTCTATAATATGTATATATTTAGAAATATGTAAGTATGTTTATCAGTTGTCTAGTACTCATAACAAAAGCTCTGCTTAGCTTGAGACTTGACAGCGTTGTGTGATAGTTGCGAAAAAAAACTGTTAAAGGGATGAAGCTATACAGGATGTATAGCTTAGCTATTCCTCTTTCTCGCTCGCACATCTAAGGTTTTACTAGTACAGAGTAAGACATCTACGTAAAATCACTACCTAAAAAAAAAACCCTAAAAGCTTATACAAGTAACACTATCAGATGAGAGCTTCAAAAACCTTTATACATGTAGTCCATTTTGCTTCATTGCACAGTTTTTTGAGGCATATCTTACCTGAAACAAAAGAATAAACACATTAATATTTCGTTACTTTGTATATTAATTTTGTTAAAGAGATGATATAGTCATGTTTGTAAATGCACCTACGATACAAAAATCATTCCTAATGTGAGGATATTTCATGACGCATGCGGATTGCCCCGCCCCGCACCCGTTCCGCACGCGTATTTCCCCGAATTCCAATAAATACTTGTATGAAAAGGACATACCTACGCATGCGGAGCAAACCCGCAGGCGTGATAAAATCCGCATGATAATAAAACACCCTTATAATAATTTCATATTTCCTTAACCAATTGTTTCCTAGAATAGGGTATCATACCTATTTTTGAAAAAGGTCAATTCGATCTGAAGGGAATAATAAACCAGTTAACAAAACAGAAAATCTTTATTCAATCGTTAAGTACCACAAAACTGCATTTAAATACATTTTATATTTTCGCACGTAATTTGACGAAAACGCTGGACGCTATTTTGCTCTGTGGTCATGACGTCAGTTGGTCAAATTAAAGTAACACAGAGCCGTCAGTTCATATGTTTAAAACTGACATATATTTGCATGACCTTATGACCTACTATCATGGCGATTACTCGCTTATTAAAAATGGTCTAAAAAAAAAGAAAAAATTGTAATGAATTTTGTTCTTATTTGTATAGTTTTAGACTTTTTCTCTAACACCATAAAATGGGTATTTTGGGATCTATCACAGGTTTACAGAGAGCTTGAAAAAGTACGTGAAGCCGTTGGTCACAGCTGTCGTTAGAAGATTTTTGACAGTCATTACGGATAGTCAGGAACTGAAGTCTGACAACAGCATTGCAGGGGGAAACCGTGTACACTAGATACAGGGTTATGGTATCAGATAAGTAATTGCTCCAAGTAAGATACCTACTGGTATTTATCTGCATTCGGTTATACTCGAAACCGTTCCCAACGTACTTGGTAAAATTTAAGCAGATTGGTGAATGTCACATGTCTTCGAATTTTTGGTTCCGGTTTCCGGAAATTGTATTATTATTAAGAAGTAATGAACCGAGCCAGGAGCAGTGATTTACATGTTTCAAATAATTACAATCGCTTCCCCTATACCGCGTATGCTAACAACGATGCTCAACGCAACTCAAAATAAATAACACATTATAACAATGAAATTACAAATTAGTTTATAGAGAATATTTTTTGTGTACCAAAAAAAAACACTAAAAAATAATCCAAGTTGGTACTAAGTGCCACTTAAAAACTCTCCACAACGCAGAACTCACATTCCTACTCCGTCTAGAGACGTCTAATACGTCTAAACGACGTGCGCAAAAGGAAATCATAAAAACAAGTTACCAATCTTTATTAAACGCGGCCCGCGGGACTCCGGCTACCTTCCATGGTGAACGTTAGCGCTCTAAAAGCATATTTTTCTTCTTTACCCTCTTTTTCCAGTTTTATACGTTCATTGTACGTTTATACGATGTATAAAAGTACCGTAAAGTAAAATATTATACACATTACGCACTTACCTACTGAGTTACACTTACAAATGGATGAGTGATGTCACTTGTCTTGTTTCATGATTTTACTGCGGGATTTATATTGTGTACTCTTTTGCATAGCAGTCAAATAGATATGTGAGACTAGCTTTTGCCAGTGACTTTGCCCGTGTGAAAGTCGGCTTCTCCATACAAACTCCCAACCCCCGTTTTACCACCTTAGGGGTTTTTTTTTTTTTTTTTTTTCTTTATTGGTAGGTAAAATCATCCAATGACGAATCCCGCCCTTGGGTGGGGCGGGAAACAGTGTCAGACTTTTACTGACTAAAAACCTACCTTTCCATTCCTCGCCTTTGTCCCGGGGCCCGTGGTGACACTCTCGCATAACCTTTGGCCCCAGTAGGCTTCGGCCCTGCTGGACCCCTACAGTTTGCTGACAACTCCTTGAGGCGCGCGGGAACGGTGCGCGCCGTAGACGACCTGAGCTCGGACCGGTCTGTTACCGGACGGACGGACAGCGAGCTACCCATTGCCCACCGTCCGCGAGCCCGCGCCTACGGTGGCCGGAAATTGGGATCGGAAACCCGGCGGCGACGGCGGCGTGTGCGCCTTTGCCTAAGGCGGTCGGCCTCCTCCTTTACTAGCATTACTGCTTCGCAGAAGGAGGCGACCGCCTGCCACTCCTCCTCGCTCCGGAGCATGGCTTGAACCAAGCCCCGGCGCGAGAGATCGCCGCCGATCGCCCCCACGAGGACACGGCGCTGCTCTTCCCAAGCGGGGCACACCTCGACTGTGTGCTCCACCGTGTCCACCGGGCGGTCCGCACAGTGGCGACACCCGGGCGTCGTCTCCGCACGGATCTTGTACAGGTACGGACCGAACTTGCCGTGTTCGGTCAGCACCTGCGCCAACCGGAAGGTGACGACGCCGTGGGGCCTTTCCAGCCACGCCTCAAAGAGCGGCCTTACCGCCTCGATCGTGGCGTGCCCAACCACCTTAGGGGTGGAGTTTTGTAAACTCCGTTTTTAGCGGGTGTCTAAACCCTATCAGGAGGTTTATAGGTGTTATAGTTTCTGAGATTTCGTGTCAATGGTATTTTGCTTTTATATAGGGTGCCTGGTAATTATTGAACGATACTTAAACTCGTGATTGTAGTCATGATAACAAACAACTTTTAGTATGGGACCCAACCTGAAATCGCGAAAAAATCTGTTGGTCAGTAAAGTAGTAAGTAATCAAATTGTACTGAACTTGGCTAATTTTTTTTCGCGATTTCAGGTTTGGTCCCATTGTAAAAGTTGTTTGTTATCATGACTACAATCACGTGCTTAGGTATCGTTCACTCGACACCAGTCACTCTATATATATTGATAAACAGCGTCAACTTAGATAATGGTACAATTTTTCTTATCATAAAACTGCATTAGTTTATTAAGAACCTATTCACTCTAACCTTGAAGACTCCTAAATTATAATCGGAAGGGAAGACCGCAGCCGGCAAATTTTTCCAGTCCTTCAATGTATGCGGTATAAACGACGAGGCAAAACACTTAGTCGGAACCGTCGATCGATGTAACGATAGATAATAATCACCATACGGTTTTCCGATGGTAGAGATGGTTTCAGAAGGTAGTGAAAAGTATTTGGCAACCAATAATGTTATAGCTTATTATCAATTACTGGCTTTTTTTGCGATATCGCCTTCGCCATTAAATTATCTTCGTGAAAACGTATATCCTGAATAAAAAACAACTTACTAAACTTTACATTTACGATATGAGTAGAATAGGTTCAAAAGTTTGAAGGTAGTTGTTAAATCAACACGCCATTATACTTAATATAACACAATACAGCCAACAAATTTCTAGTGTGAGAGAGAGACGGAGCTATACAGGAGGTATAGCACTAACTCTTTTTCACATCGGAATCATGATCACATGAAGACGTCATAAGTGCCCAGGTTCATAGTATTGACTATACTTTACGCGTAGCAGATAAAATATTAATCTAAGACGTAGGCCCACTGCTACGCAGGCGTAGGCATCGTAGAGCTACGGCGTAGCTCGTAGCAAAGATTATTTCTTTGCAATACCTTTTGGAATGTATTTAATTTCATCCTTGCATGATATATGGTGAACAGTAACGTTATGTGCTCCATGAAGCATCAAATAATGCAGAAAATTCAAAAAGCTGCAAAAATGTGAAACATTTTATTTTAAATTGGACATTAATAAGATCAATAGAATATTTCTAAACTTTTCTCTTTGATCTAAGGCTTAGAAATTGAATCGTACCTAATTGTCAAATCGCTTGGAAATCTATTCAGACCTGAGATTATACATATTTATTAATAGAAAAATGTTTAATAAGAATTATATTTTTTTATTCGTCTACGTAGTCAAGGTTTAAGAGCTGTTACGACGCGACGGCTAGCAACATCGTCATATGTATTTATGGATTTTGCTATTATACAGATTCAAAATTAAATAACTAGCGAAACTTCAAACTCATCGATACCCGTTTTATTTGCAAAGTTTCACTAATTTTCTTAGTGAAACTTTCTAAACGGTTTTTTTTTAAAATGGGATATCATTAAATGATTAATTCTCCAGCTCTAGGGTAGAGCGAGAGCGCGTGTCAGACTTTAACTGACTAAAACCCACCTATATCCTTATTTTTTAAGATGAGAAATCATCCAATGATTTCTCTAGGGTGCAAAGAGAGGGCGTGTCATAATTTTACTGACTAAAACCGTGTCAGACTTTTATTTTAGTTTGTCATACTTTTACTGACTAAAACCGTGTCAGATTAATAACCAACTTTATTTTACCTTTAATAACCACCTTTATTTACCTTTAACCCACCTTTATTTTTTTTTAAGATGTGAAATCATCCAATGACTTTTCTCACTCTAGGGCGAAGCGTGAGGGCCTCAGTGTCAGACTTTTACTGACTAAAACCACACCTGGGACAACACTACGCACCATCGAAGACTCACGCTTGGTCTGGTCGATTACTGGACGACCCACCTTCAGTTTCTTTTACTTTCTTAAGACATGATTACTCTTTATTTAAAGAAAATCCCATAATAGCAGCTCTTAAAAATAATTATTTCAAAAACCCTTTCTTTCAAAATTTATTTAAGCAAAAGACACATCTAAAGAATAAATTTATTCAAGTAATAAAAATGTCGAACAAAATAAAGATAAGAACACATCTGAGATTTCGGTCAAGTAAAGTCGACCTATCAGATAGGTCGAAAGCAATTAAAACTGTCTAAGAACTTTGTGCCTAAAGTCGGTGCTAAGTGGTACAACGAAGAAGTCGATTCGATTTTTTTTTAGAAGTCGAATTTGTCGCGAGCTTTAATTCGTTTGTAGAATAAGTTTGAGTTTTATAACTTAGATTATCGAATGTATGATTTTAATGATGATGTCAATAATGTAATAATAATATTACACACACTATATATAAAGGTTTTGGAAGCTCTCATCTGATAGTGTTACTTGTATAAGCTTTTAGGGTTTTTTTTTTAGGTAGTGATTTTAGGTAGATGTCTTACCCTGTACTAGTAAAACCTTAGATGTGCGAGCGAGAAAGAGGCATACCTAAGCTATACATCCTAAATAGCTCCATCCCTTTAACAGTCTTTTTTTTTTCGTAACTATCACACAACGCTGTCAAGTCTCAAGCTAAGCAGAGCTTGTGTTATGAGTACTAGACGACTGATAAACATACTTATATATTTCTAAATACATACAAATTATAGATAAATTAATAATAATATGTTGATTATTATTTATTATTTGTGTAGATTTAGCGTTGATTTTGAGTTTCTGTATTTGCATTAACATTGTCTGTCTTAAACTAATTAAATTAGAAAGAGGTATTTTTGCTCTGTTTATCTAAAGTAGAGCACTGGTGGCCGAGTGGTAATGGCCCCGACTTACGAGATGTAGGTCGCGGGTTCAAACACAACCAGGCACATTACTTTATGTAATATATTTCATCACCATTGCTCTCAAACCGGTGAAGAAAAATATCGTGAGAAAGGCATGTCCTAGAACCAAAAATTCGAAAACATGTGGCATCCACCAACCCGCACTGGGCCCGCGTGGTGGATTACAGCCCATTGCCTCTCCTAGAGAAGAAGTCTGAGTCCCAGCAGTGGGAACGTTATTTATTTATTTATTTATTTATTTAATCTTCATGTACAATAGTGGTACATAGGCGGACTTAATGCAACAAGGCATTCTCTACCAGTCAACCTTTGGGTTAAAGAGACAAAACTCGTTATAAGGCTGATGCTACGCTATGCTAGGCTTATCTTAAGTAATTTTGGAAAGTGCTGAACCCATATAATTTTTTTTTTTAAATAAAGATTTTATGCGAGCTATAATTATATTACAAAATAAGTTTGTTTTTTTTAAATATTATACCTATCTAGACATTTATTAAAAAACTCAAATTTATTCTGTAATGATTTATTATGAAGACATTAGTTAATCAAATAAAAAATTATATTAGTGTTGGATATCACGCTACGACCAATTGGAGTGGAGCTTTTTTATGTGATTTAATACGAGTATTAATTGTTTTTACCCAGAAATTGACAATAATTATCCTTAACTAATATTATACACTGGGAGTAGTAGTGGCTCAGTGGTAACTGCCCCGACTTACAAGTTGTAGGTCTCGAGTTCAAACCCAGACAGGCGCATTACTTTGTGTAATTTATTTAATCACGGTAGCTCTCAAACCGAAAGAAAAAATCGTCAGGAAACCGCCATACGCTAAAATCAAAAATTCCAAGACATGTGACATCCACTAATCCGTACTGGACCCGCGTGTGGGATTACGACCCAGTCTCTCTCCTAGAGCGGAGGCCTGAGTCCCTGCAGGAGGAACATTACAAGGCCGTTGATGATTAGCAGTAACGGCCTATGGTAATGGTACGGCTATAATGAAATATTATAGACATTCAAAATTATTTGTTGGTCGGTTTAATCATCATGATCATCATTTCAGCCGAAAGACGTCCACCTTTGGACATAGGCATCCATCGGATTCCCGTGGCCCTCACCAGGTCATCGGTCCACCTTGCGGGAGGCCTTCCAACACTGCGTCTTCAGGTACAGGGTCGCCACTCCAGAACCTTCCGTCCCCATCCATCATCTGTTCTACCAGTTATGCCATCTTATCTCTGACTGTATTGATTGCTTTCTCTCATGAAATAGCCACGGGAAAAACATAGCATAGCATAACATTAGCTTTATAATGTTCCCACTGCTGGGACTCAGGCCTCCTCTCTAGGAAAGGGAATGGGCCGTAATCCACCACGCGGGCCCAGTGCGAGTTGGTGGAAAAACATAGTATATTATAAAACAGTTCCAGTAGATTAATCATAAATTTACATTTTATCGATCAAGCTTTCATATTGGAAAGTAATTTAGTTTATTCAGAAAACTTTTGACAATAATTAATTATAAAAAAGCTTGCGTATAACCTTATTTCTAATCTAGACCACCTCGCAAATCCAGGCCGGTAATAATTCATTATTTTCCACAGAGATTACCAAGTTATTTTAATTAAGGCCACTATTTCCCCGTTGGTCTGGAGAAAATAGCCCTCATTACCCTTCTAAAAGTTTCTCAGTTAGTTTGAACAAGGTCTGTTGGTGAAAAAGATTGTAAGTTTAATATAACTCATGATGATCGATAACGATACGGAATTAAAGAAGGTACTTATAGGTACTAATGGAAAGTTAGTACTCAACGACTGACAACTAAGTACAGGACATTGAACTCGCTCAGCTGATGTTTCCCTATAGAAATTAATTTCGTATATGCGTATTTTAATTCGAGTTTTAGAAAAAAAGTACTTTATTTTTACCCGACTACGGCAAAGCCAAAGGAGGGTTATGATTTTGACTGGCTATGTGTGTATGTATGTATGTGAGTATGTTCATCTGATCCCTCATAGCTCCTAATCTACTTATCAGAACTCGACTTATGCGGTATCGTTAGAACCGTCTTATTCGTCCGCTGAACATAGGCTACAAAACAATACACGTGGCGCCCACTAGCGGACAAAAAGTAATGTGTTAATAAATAAAAATGAGATTAATATCATTAGTTTGGTATCATTAGAAAGGGCTTCATTTGTACATTTCAAATCTAAAGTGACGCCCTCTAGCGGACAGAAAGTCATGTGTTAAAAAAACTTTAGTATAAATACACCGTATTTGATATCATTGAAATGGCTTCACTTGTGCTTATCAAAAATATTATCATCAAAATTCAATGTGGCGCCCTCAAGCGGTCTAAACCTTCAATGTCAAAGACAGTGTAGAAGCACAGTGTTTTAACACCAAAATAGCTTAAATAAAAAAAAAGTATAAAACTAAAACCCGACTTCGACAAAAAAGAACGCTAAAAAAGTATGAAACAAGATTTTTGGGATACTGAAATAAACAAGGTTACTGGAGAAACAAGAAAAAAAACAAAAACAAAAGCCGAAGTCACACGTTATTAAAGTGTTATGGTTGGTACCTATACCTATATAACGTGTGACTACGGCTTTTATTTTTGTTTTTTTTCTTGTTTCTCCAGTAACCTTGTTTATTTCAGTATCCCAAAAATCTTGTTTCATACTTTTTTAGCGTTCTTGTTTGTCGTAGTCGGGTTTTAGTTATTTAGTTTTTATCTTTACGAATCGATAGTGTTTCATGTACCGGATCGACCCTCCACGGGATTAAAACGGTCAAAATTTAATGGTGTATATTCATTACTAATCTGTAAGCTTTCTATAAAAATAAATGAAATTCAAGACAGTCTACTACTGTTTTAACTATATCTGTGCACATACACACACACTTTAACAAACATACAAACATTGAAGTTCATTAAAGCCATCCAGTCACTTGCCACTTGCTACAAAACCGTACAAACGATTCCTCACGTTTAAATACCCGTATTTTCAACTAACGTCTATCTAAATCACGGTCCAAGTTTGTCATTCGCAAAGTTACGGTCCGTAAGGTTGACCTAGAAACGGATACACGGGGCCTACACTTAGGGTGCTTGCCACCAGAAATGTGCGAGGTAGCTAGGCGGTGAGCGAGGAAGGAATCCACCAATGGGGTCACTTCACTTGGGCTGTGAGGTTTTTTGAAAGAATTACTGGTGGCCCTAGAACGCAAAGGATAGCTGAAGGAATACAGCTATGTGACCTATGTCACAGTCTATGAAAGTTTGACACACCCGCTCTCTTTACCCGTAGTGGGAGAAGTTATTTCATGATTTCTATACTCGAGAAAATAATTGAGGTTTCATTTTCATTTGCTTAGTCAGGTTCTAGCTCTATTCAAGCGCAGCTCTGGTAAAATAACGCTTCACAAGCTAGGTATTTTAATACATTAAAAAACGAGAGTGTGTGCGACGAGGTATGCGAGCGAGGAATGTATGCGTTACGCAAGTGATCCCAGCTGAAATGAGCACCCATTTTCCAAGCTTTGCCAGGCATTCTTGCAGTGTGCTAGCTCCTCTAACACATTTTAACTGTTAGACATCTTCGCACCGCCTAGCTACATCGCATATCTTAGTTGGAAAAACACCCTTACGGGACAAGTTTTTCAATAAGAAAGCCTTTTGAACGTACTGTGATGGCGAAGTTTGTTTACAAGGCCCTTCGCAAGCTGTTACTTGTAATTGGTGTGTTAACGACATGTTTTGAAATTGAAGTCGACCAAGGCGAGGCAACGGAAAACTAGGTTGAAGAGAGAAGAAGATAGGCTTTTTAAGATGCCTATTGAGTGAGACGTATTCCACCAAAACATAAATGTGAAAGAATGATCTCCCTCTTCTCAATCGTGCAGTCTTTATTGAGTGGTCGTGGTCATGGCTCAGTCGAGTCTTGTGCCATCGCTTCTCTCATGCTTACTCTGTGTTTAGCGGCTTGAGAGTTGTCATTGATACTGGAGTATGTCATAGATATGACGTGGTCCATCCACCGTGTCGGAAAGCGACCTCAAGATCTTTTGCCCTCGACTTTCCCTTGCACACCAAACGTTCCATCAAGTCCTCGCTACAGATGATATACCTAAAGAACTTGAGGATTCTAGGAATTAAAAATTCGGAGTCATGTGACATCCACCAACCCGCACTGGGGCCGTAGATTGAGGCTTATTCCTCTTCCAACAGTGGCCTGAGTCCCAGCTGCGGGAACATTACATGGCCGATTATAATAATATACCCTTAAAAAATTTCGATGGCTCAGTATATTTTCGAAAACAATATCTGGATCTAGGTCACAAGTTTATTATTAACAAGAAGTGTACCATAAGTGCAAGCATAAAACGGCATTATTATGTCACAGGAAACAAAAGTCGAAACACTTTCCGGTCCCATAAAGTATTAACCTAAATAACTTGAGTATGTGCCCTTCGCGGAACTTCGCGAGAGTTCGTCGAAGCTTCTTGAGTTTTGTTGAGCCTTCGTCAAACTTGTTAATAACAAGATGTCATGCTGCTGAAGAATTACTTGATGATGTCGTGAAAATTTTATTTGGAACTTAAAATATAATGTACTGCGTAAAAGAACTCATTTAAAAAGCAGATTTTTATTTTTTCTTGATATTTTTTCGCATTGAAATAGTATAGAAAGCATGGCATCAAACTTATAATGTTCCCACTGTTGGGACTCGAGCCTCCTCTCTAAGAGAAGGAATGGGCCGTAATCCATCACTGGCTGGTGGATGTCACAAGTCTTCGAATTTTTGGTTCTAAGATATGCCGGTTTCCTCACGATATTTTCCTTCACCGTTTTGAAAGCGGTGATGAAATAAATTAAACAAAGTAAGACGCCTGGCTGGATTTGAACCCGTGATCTACAACTCGTAAGTCGGGGCCGTTACCACTCGGCCACCACTAAATTTCCACAAAATTCTAGATTTATCGATTATAAATTATTTACATATTGTTTATTATAACTTTTTTGAGGTGGTCAATTAAATACCTTCTCTCACTCTGAGTGGAGCTGAATTCCTTTAGTTGTCTTTAAAATCCAGGGCCACGTCCAGCATATCCAAGACTTCATTATACCTCAGCTATTTTTTTTGGCGCGCTGTAACCAATAAAAAAACCTACAAAGGTTTGATCTCAACTCAATTTTCAACCAATTCATTTAATAAAAAAGAAAAATCTCAAAATTATTCACACAAAACACCGCATTTATAGCAAGTAGATCGCATGTCCGCCGCTATCGGAGTGGAGATCGGGCTCTTAATTAAGAAAGTCAAGCGTCCGGATGGTTGCTTACCCCTGGTCTTATCGCGGCACCCTTAATTGGAGTGACGTCAACCAGAACATACTACATTCATTGATGATTGAAGATTGCCGCTTTTGGACCCAAAATTAACGTTTATGTTTGATTTTGTGTCTTTAGAAGTGATGCGTAAAATGAAGTGATTGGAACTATTTTTTATTTAACGGAAATTTTTTTAGTTACTCGGTACGTTTTATTTTGCAGGATTGTTTCAAATATTTACCGCTGACCTAGAAATCAAAAGACAACTAAAGGCACACGGTGGATTTTAGTCAGTAAAAGTCTGACAGGGAGAAGTTATTTCATGATTGTAATGACTATAAAGACAAAGGTAAATAAGTTGGTACTGGTTTAGACAATTTTGTATGCAGATATTTTAATGGTGTTGTCTGTAAACTATAGTTCAGCTAGATTGAATAGTAATGAAGACTTAGGTTGTATGTACGCTAATATATCTACATATATAGTTGCGAGTATAGATGTGATGACGTTTTAGGAACACATTCATTGTGCATACAGCTAAGGAGTGGAATTCCCTGCCGGAGTCTGTGTTTTCTGATGGCTACAATCCGAAAATCTTTAAGTCCAGAGTGAATAGGTAAGCGCGCTCCATCGTTGACCGCTTTTCATCAGGTGAGATAGCGGTCAAGCGTGAACCTAGCAACAACAAAAAAAGATGTCCCTTTTAAAGAATGTTCCAACTAGTACTCTCGATCTTTGACAATACACAGCGGCTATCTAAGTTAAATACTCATTTAGACTTGAAATCTAACCGTGGAACGCTCCATGATTCACCAATTTAATGGAATTGTTAAAATTTAGTTTCAGAATTAATGCTCTGTTTGCCTAACATTCCGGACGTTGGCTCCAGTTCTTCCAATCAGTGAACGTTGCTCGATTTTTTGTAAGGCTACAAGATTTTTGTAGTTCATGCAAACTAGGTACGATTGCTACTCTGATAGCAAACTGACGTTCATGAAATTGGACCCAATAGAATCAGATGCGAAAATATCATCCAAAATTATTCCAGAATTCAATCCGTACATAATCTCATTCTCCAGATATTAAAATTAGAAAAACAATTGTGGCAACTATATTTATATTATAAAAGTGAAAAATTGTATTTATGTTGAATTAAATTTGGCACACGAGCAGATCACATCCAGAAATAGGACGTTAGATACCTTTTGTCCCAAGAGTGTGATCCTTTAGATTGATTTTCTAATTTCACGCGAGTAAAGCCGTTGGCAGATGCTGGAATGAAATTAACTGTTAGTTTTATTTATTTTCAAAGTTACGAGTAATGGAAAACTAGAGCACTCTTTATAAAATAAAAATAAAATAATCTTTAATTCGGATTGTAACATCCATATGGGTTAGTTAAGAAAGAACAATAACCCTATGTTAGTAGCGCGCCTCAAGGAGCTGTCAGCAAACCGTAGAGGCCCAGCCTGCTAGCTGCGGGCAGACAGGGTCGAAGCCTGCTTGGGTCCTGGGTCAGCTTCCGAAAGGAATACCCGGCCCCGGCACTATAGGCAACGAAGGAACGGGGTAGGTTTTTAGTCAGTAAGAGTCTGACACTACTTCCCGCTCCGCCCAAGGGCGGAATTTGTCATTGGATGATTTTACCTACAATATGAGATTTTATATACATGGTTGTTCACGATGCATCTGTAAAAACATCATGACACCACCCAACAGAGGAGAATCGTACCTCTCCGCTATGGTCTTTAGGATGGAGTTGGAGCTAGTTCGCTCTCTGCAGAGCAAAGAGGCAGATTTCTATCTGACGATGGCGTGGAAGCCATCAACGCGTGCCTCAGCGATCATACCTGATGCACTGCAGAAACGGGATAGCCCCATCAACATCCTGAATACATTAATATATTGGACCCGCAAGGTGCTGATAGTCCGCTGAGTTGGTCCACAGACTGCTGCTTTTTTATGCAAAAGTGCTGTTTTTCAGGAATTCATAGAAACCGTTACATAGTTTTATTCCTATTTCTTAATTTGTTTTTTTTTTTAACGTATCTGAACACAAAACATGACCTTTATTATAAACAATGGAATAACTGCAATAGGCAAACGCGAGGCATGTTAAAATTACAAGTGTCAGACTGCAGTAATAAATTCTAGAACTTTCTACTGGATTATTCTTAAACCTCTGACTTCAAGTTATACGGAATTTATTTCTATAAGACCTCAAGGTACTTAGTTTCTAGATTCTTTAACTAGAAAAGTGCTTTGATCCTAAGCCGCAGGCTCTGTAATTTATGGCAACAATTTTATTTACTTTTCATAATGAAATTGTTTTTGGAAGACTGATGGCTTTTTTTAAAATGGCTACTATCCATAGATACGTAGCTTCATAGACACCAATGGACTAGCCAGTTTAAACAGCACAGCATACTGAACCCTGTGTACGAGGCATATACCCTGTGTACACGCGTACGTTTTCAAACATTATTTTGTGAAAATGCCGTAGGACGACACAAACGTTACCGCTTTTTTTTTAGAAAATAGAAACGTCCTTTGGGTCGATAGTACGGCAGGCGTCACGAAGCTTGCATGTAGTACCGCGGGCACAATGTTGTCGCCCCGTTGACAGAATTTCATAGTTTTTTATGTAAACTGTAAGCAGGCGTACACCAAGCGTGTAATGACGAATACGCGTTCATAAGCTACGCGTCAGTGGTTAGCAGGCCTAACTTGTAGAACTGCGTGGAGTTTGTGGGACTTACAAAAATTTGCTCATTAAAATTACTCGGCATCTAGGCCTGCAGAAATATTCGAAAGAGTTATCAAAGCCCTGAAACACAAAAGGCGACTAAACAACGCAGAGGAGTTTTTATCAGTAAAAAGTCTGACATGGCCTCGCATACCTGTGCTTGTCAACTACCTCACATCATGGATAGCAACGATGTGGTAGACGATGGAGTAGGCGTGCCTAGAAGTTTCTGAATAGGCTACTTCTAGGCACGCCTACTCCATCGTCTCTAGAATTAAAGTTCCCCAGTTTGTAGCTATCAGAAAAACAGACTCCGGTAGGAAATTGCACTCCTTAGCTGTACACACATTGAATGTGTTTAAAACGTTTTATGCGTATCTTATGAGATGTCCACCATATACCAGTCGGGCTTGCGGACGGCGGGCAATGGGTAGCTCGCTGTCCGTTTGTCCGGTAACAGACCGGACCGAGCCCAAGTCGTTTACGGCGCGCACTGTTCCCGTGTGCCTCAAGGAGTTGTCAGCAAACCGTAGGGGCCCAGTAGGGTCGAGGCCTAGTCTGGGGCTCTGGGAAGGTATGAAAATGCATACCAGGGCCCTGAAACCAAGGCAGGGAAGGAACAGGGTAGGTTTTTAGTCAGTAAGAGTCTGACACTATTTCCCGCTCCGCCCAAGGGCGGGATTTGTCATTGGATGATTTTACCTACCATAAAAAAAAACCATATACCAGTGACGGATTGCCGTCCGCCTGGTGGTTTGATATTGAAACGGGCTTGACAGAATTAGGCCATGCAATTCCGACGTGTACTCCCCGAAATGCAACCGGTAGAAAAGCTCTCGCTCCAACCAAAACAGGAGAAGTCATTAGGTAATATACCACCTAAAAAAAAACACTCGGCGAAGCCACTGCCAGAAATTAATATATATAAGATTCGTCATCAAAAAGGACAATTCAGTCATTTAGTTTTAAAAGAAAATTTGGGTAATTGTAAAAACTAATTGGGATACAATGCAAATGGCCGTTTCGATGGCGCAAAGCTTCGGTCAGACATCGAAAATTGTTCTCAATGCAAATAAAGCCAGGCTGCTGTGAATATCTGCCGACGTTGTACAACACAATCAGGTTATTGTTCCATTTATTTTTTATCTGATAAATGCAAATAACTTCTCGGGCGAGAACTACAAGGAGTGGCGGACTTTTCCTAACTAAAACCCATCTGTGTTCCTTTAGACTGGCAGCGTGCGGAGTGCGTCGCGGGTGCATGAACGCGCGCGTTTTGTCCATCCGCAATCGAACCAATCGGACCATCATAACAACGCACGCAGTTAGCTCGAACTAGTTTGCGATGCCCGCTCCCGCGTAGTTGTCGCTCGCCGCCCGCGCACTACTGCAGCTACGGATTTCCTCACGCATACGGATTTATTCCACATACAGAAAATATCAAAATGCAAAAAAACGCGTCCTGCGTACGTATTGCACGCATTACAAAAGGACATTTGCGGGGGTTACGCATGCGGAGCAAATCATACAAAATATTATACCTACAGGGTGGCAGAAAAAACTCACTTTCGTAGTAATTAGTCATAACTACACCTCCGTCACGCGGTAATGTGTATGTAATAAATAAGTGCAGCTCAGATAACTAAACATAACTTTTCTATTGACAAATTAACATTTAACGTGTTACTTAGTGGTTTTGTGTTAATCCTTTACAAACTACAACAGCTACTGGAGGATCTTCAATGGCGAAATATTCCAACAGTATTTATAGAAACTGAAGACATGGGAATATACTTTTTGAAAATAACATTATTCAAATGTCGTCCTTCGCGGTTTTGGCTCTCTTCACAGCGATAATTTAACATTCATAAAAATGCTCCTCAGAAGTTGAGTAGGAATGTTATTGACTTCTTGTTTAATTAGAAAGCATTTCGCGTCTGCATGAAAAATATACGTTTTTCAGCATTTAAAATCATTACCTTCATTGTTACATTCAAACACGATTTTAATCGAAATAGTTAACTTACCAATCGACCTAGCTTACACCAGCCTCCCTAGCTAAGTTACAATCGTTTCGTTTAGCGTGAACGTTTGGTGTTGGTCACGCCCCCAATTCCTTTGTCCTGCCCACTTGACTGAGCGTCGAGATGACGTCAGAACAAAGGAATTGGGGGCGTTGTCAACTCTAAGCGTTCGCGGTAAACGAAACGATTGTAACTTGGCTAGGGGGGCAGTTGTATTATTTTCTACTAGATTTAAAACGATTTTAAACAATCCATCTCTTGAAGATAGCCTGTTAAGATTTTCTATTCAGGTCAGGTCAGTGAACTTAATCTATTTGCTTACGGCTAACTTCAGATTAAGGCTGAGTTCTTTGTTCTCCAATTTTCTATACCAAAATCTCATTTAGTTTGCCTCGCTAAGGTTCGACAAATAATAAACCCAATACTCATATAAACGGGATACAAGATACCTCTACTATTACCGAAGACAGTAACATAAGTCAATTATGTAAATAGCCACTTATATATAACTGCTAGCTTAACTCACTTGACCGATTTCAATGAATTAAGCTTGATCCAATTGGTCCTAGTCACGCAATATTGGCAAAAGTAGGTTTTGTAAAAAAAAAAAGAATTGAATAAAAAGAACAAATGCCCAATAATGCTGAACCTTTTGCGTTTTTATCCAATATAACCAGTCAGCACGTATTGGAAAAAAGTTCGGCTATTTAAATGACTGGCCTGTTGGTCTAGTAAGTGGCCATGACTGCTGACTTCTATGTCGGAGGTGGCGGGTTCCATTCCCACGAAAGACAAAATTTGATGCACGCGATCATTTGTTCTGTGTCTGGGTGTAATTTATCTTTAATATATAATACTAGCTGCACCGGCAAACTTCGTACCGCCCAATCCTTTTTTTCTCATCTTTTAAACTATCCCAGAACAATTACGAATATTTCAAAACCAAAATGAACCAAATCCAGCCGTTCTCGAGTTTTAGCGAGACTAATGAACAGCTATTAATTTTTATATACAATAAGAAGATTTATTTACTATTTTCGTTCTTTTTTTACACTAGGAATTACTCCTGTATCGTGGGTGCGTTCACAAACATGTAACCTCACATACACAAGACACCCAGACCCGGAACACCTATCTGTAGGCCATACAAATATTTGTTCCGTGCGGGAATCGAATCCACGACCCGCAGCGCTGCAGTCAATAGCTCAATCACTGTGCCAACCGTGCCTAGATTACCTTAGATTACTTAGAGTGCCTAGATAGACCTATTTAGAAATATATATGTATTTTTATCAGTTGTCTGGTGCACAAAATCTTAGTTTGGGACTAGATGGCGTTGTGTGAAAGCTGCGGAATATAAAAAAATATATGAGTAGAAACGTCTTGTAAAACTTTTGTGAGTTGCCTTTCATTCATCCTCAACACATAACCAAATCATCTTAGCATAACATTTTAGCATAATCAGCCTTTGTTCCCACTGCTGGGACCCGGACCTGCTCTGTAGAAGAGGGAATGGGCCGTAATCCACCACGCGGACCCAGTGCGAGTTGGTGAACGTCACATGTCTTCGAATTTATGGTTTTAGGACAAGCCCGTTTCCTCACGATGTTTACCTTCACCGTTATGAGAGCAGTGGTGATGAAATAAATTACACAAAGTAATGCACCTGGCTCGGTTTGAACCTGCGACCTACAACTCGTAAGTCAGTGCCGTTACCACTCGGCCACCACTGCTCCACCAAATCATCTTAGCACTTCAAAACGCTATTTGATTTTAAATAGCATCCATTTACTGTGTGGATTACAATGATTTATAAGAAGGCTTAATACAAGAGATAAGTAACTCATAATGATAACGCCATCAATGTAAAGTGTTTTCAAAGCCTCAGAGCGTTATTTTGCCCGTCAAGTAAAATCGATAGACGTAAGCTATGCATAATTCATTAGAGGAAAATATATTTTGTCAACACACACCGATATTCATGTCATATGAGGCAAAACCTCAGAATAAATTTATATGGTTAATGGATGAGAAAATTTGATGAGAAATTGGTACGTCATAATTATTAATTGAGTTAGTTCCTGTGATATTCACTAGAATATATAAAGGATTCAGGCTTATATATAAAACAATAATTTTTTTAATAAGCAAGGACAACTATAATAATGAGGTCTGGTCGTTCCCTCGGACGGACCAAGCTTGTCCACGAGGGCATTAATTCAGCTGGTCTACATTTAACCTGGGCGAAGTTAGTACTTAGTACTTTTGTTAGTACAAAACCAAAAAAGAAAAAACTTGTACGTATTATAACGACCTTCCTTAAGCTTTAGACTCGGTAACATTTGCACAAAAAAAAATATAAAAACAAAAAAAATACAGTACTCCAACAAAAATTTAGTCCAAAACATGCTTTTACCAAATTCCTAGTGGAAGACATTTTACAAAAAAAAAAAAAAACGAAATGAACAGAAAATCTCATGCTTACAATCAAGCAGAATAATAAAGTTTGTGCTCATAACGAAAGTTAATCCGATAAAACCAACGAATATCCAAGCAGTATGTGAAAATGGCCATAGTTGCATCGCACCAACTTGGCAGCCAATAAACTCGGTATAGTAAGCAGTATAATATACCATTGTCTAGCGACGTAGCGGGCGCCTCTCCCAGACCGAGATTGGTATGAATAATGCCACAGTCTACAAAGGACAGTAGTCCAGTTTCACTCCAAAATGGATTGTTATGTCACCCTCACGTAAACTCTTGTTAGAACATACGTGTATGTGTGCGTGCATTGTGGCTACAGTACATGTAAAGCGTTTCATATCTTACATAATAGAATGGCTCTGTGCGATAGTTCAAAACCAATGCCTCCGGGCTTACTAAAATGTAAGCCTGTCTCGTGGATTATGTCAGTTGTCAATTATGTAAGCTATTAGTGACATACTGATTGAGAGCCGCCAGGGAGTTACTAGGCTTTCTTACTCCAGAATACTTTATCGCTTTTGACATTTCGTGACGAAATAAATTATAATAAATATCATATTTTATTTTGTATGCTGTACACTCAATACAGATGATTACGAATACGACAAATCTTACTGAATTGTGACTGAATTTATCTTTGAGTTATTGTAATTTAAAAATTCTTAATATTAACACTGTTTGACAATTTTAACGCCTAAACCACAGTATAATATACTGTGCAATGTATAGTTTATAGAAGTTGTTAGACAGAAAATAACATACGATACCTTTGAACCAGAAAATAATTTTCCACGTCCACAATTATTGCTTTAGACGCTAGACGGCGCTAGGTGTCTTTGAAATCTTAATTTAATGTTTTTATTAGCAAATTTAATACTACGTTAAGACCAATTTTTTTTATCAAAACCTTAGTACCTAATCTACCTAATACAATTTTTAGGTATGAAAATTCTTTTTTTTTTACTATTATTATTAAGCTTGCGTTTGCTTACTATCTCACCTGATGTTGAACGACGGTCAACGTTAGAACCCGCTGGCCTAGAAGTAACATAATTAATGACTTAAGACCCCAACATAAGGCGGGCACATAGGCGCGGGCTTGTGGACGGCAGGTAATGGGTAGCTAGTTGTCCATTTGTCCGGTAACAGACCGGACCGAGCCCAAGTCGTTTACGGTGCTCACTGTTCCCGTGCGCCTCAAGGAGTTGTCAGCAAACCGTCGGGACCCAGTAGGGTCGAGGCCTAGTCTGGAGCTCTGGGGAGGTGTGAAAATGCAAACTAGGGCCCTGGATCCAAGGCAGGGAAGGAACAGGGTAGGTTTTTAGTCAGTAAGAGTCTGACACTATTTCCCGCTCCGCCCAAGGGCGGGATTTGTCATTAGATGATTTTACCTACCAATGACAAATCAATAGAAAAAAAAACATAAGGTGGGCAAAAGCTGGTGCAATATACAATCTTCTGCGTTTATCCTGTCATCGCAAAAAAAAAACAATACTATCATCCTATGCTACCTCAATCATCAGCCTAAACCTATATATACGTACATTTGCAAACTATCTTCACCTACTGTTTTGAGTAGTCTGTGAGGTTCAATGCGCCAGTGAATCCATCATGCCCGCCTGTCCAGTTACATCGCCTGCTATCTGCACCATATTTCGACCACAGAATTATGACACAGTTCTATATTCAAATTATCTGACATCGGATCTAGTTTGATCATTGGATTACGTCATTGTACTGTGAGCTTGGCAACTGGGTCTATGGTTTTGTTTTGTTATAGTAGTACAGTGTGATACAAGTGCAGAAAGTTTGCCATTGCGACTGAGGCGTTATTTGCATGAGCCGTAGGTGAGTGTTTTATGGCCTAGAGTTCCAGTGACAAATTTGCATATGTGTCAAATGACGTTTTTCAATACACTTATGACTCGTGAAGGTTGACCCGCGCCTCGGGGGTCGACATGCGCCCAGCCTGATAAACAATTTACGATAAACAATTTTATTACAATAAAATTGTGGCAGGGGCGAGCACGCTTACTTTTCCGCACTAGTGTGGAAAACAGTCTATTGCGTGCCCAAATGCAGTGGGACAAGAGCGGGTTTTTGACTAAGTGTATTGAAAAGATATTTGCATTAGTTCTAAAGATCCCAAACTCGATTTCCAGTCACCAGAGACCTGGACTTGCGGATGGCGAGCAATGGGTAGCCGTCTAGCCGTCCATTAAATGTCCAGACCGAGCCCAAGTCGTTAACCACGCGTATTGTTTCACGCGCGCCTCAAGAAAATGTCAGTAAACCGTAGGGGACAAGCAGAGCTGAAGCTAACTGGGGCCATAGGTTTACTTCTTAAAGGAAATTCCGAGGTCCTGAAACTGTCACGTCCTCCTGCTCCGTCCTAGAGCGAGAGAAGTCTTTGGATGATTGGCCTTAACAAAAAGGATGGAATGTCAGTTTGCATTCAGCGAAAGTTTCTAAGAATAGAAAATATATTTAAAGAACTGTACAAGGAAAATACCAAAATAAATAAAAACAAGTTCTTTTAACACTTCTGAAAGCTCTATATATTTATAATATTGTAGCAAAAACGTGGATTTAAGGAAAATGTGTAAGACCGTCGATAAGAGAATCTCGTGGCGCAAAAAGCTCTGAAGGTTAAAGGCTATTTCTCATGGGAATAAAAACATGAGCAATTGATAGTTTTTCTCTACCAATCGGTATCTATGACGCTAGTGTTGGTTTTTTAAGGAAGGTACCCACTAGGTACTTCAATTCTTTTATTTTTTGTAAGCCCGTTCTTGATCTGGATTCAAACTTATAGTTTTTTTTAGGTGGAAAAATCATCCAATGACATTTCGCCCTTGACGGAGCGTAAGGGTGTGTCAGACTTTTACTGACTAAAAAACCCACTACTGTTCCTTCGTTACCTATCATACCGGGGCCGAGTCTTTCTTTCAGAAGCAGATTCCTGGTCCCAGTAAGAATCGGCCCTGCTAGGCCTCTATACGGTTTGCTGACATCTCCTTGAGGCGCGCGAGGAACAATACGCGCCGTCGACTACTTGGGCTCGGTCCGAACAGTTACCGTATGGTCGAACGGCGAGCTGCCCATTGCTTGTCCGCAGGCCCGCGATTCCAACTTAAATTACAGCGAAAAAGCCTCTTAGGTTTGCATATAATTATGTTCAATAGAGTTATCGCGGACCTGAAAAGCAAAAGGTAACTGAAGGAATACAGTTGAATTTTAGTCAGCACAAGTCTTACACTGCCTCTTGATTCACCTAGAGTGGGAAGTTATTTAATGATTTCCCATCAAAAATACAATAATGGTAAAAAAAAAACATCCAATGACATCAGCTCCAGCCCTTGACCGGTGCGGAAGGGCGTGTCAGACTTTTACTGACTAAAACCCACTCCTAGTTCCTTCATTGCCTTTCAGTTCAGGGCCGGGTTTTCCTTTCCTTTCAGAGTTCGACCCTGCTGGGCCCCTACGGTTTGCTGACATCTCCTTGAGGAGCGCGTACACTACGCGCCGTCGAATAATGGTATAATGAAGGATGAATCTGAAAATGAAGAAGGTACATAATTTGAGATTAGGCGATAATTTAAACCTATGAGGCCTTTCAAAAGAGGTCATCTACCTACTAATAGGTTTTATAAACCCTTTTTCTAGTTACTACTTTTTGTAATTACACTATTAAATTATTCTTCCAAATAGATTCCACGCAATTTTTTTTCCTCCTTCATTACCTTTAAAGAAAGCATGAAATACAAAAAAAAAACCTTTTTATTCTGTGCTATCAGACTAGACTAAGTCCCAGAGTGGGAATACTAGTACAAGTTTAATCAACAGACATTTGTTTCAACTTGGACGTTAATTTTATTATCAAAGAAGACAGGGAGGTCCATTTTTATGTTTTTTTGGCTAGAAAATCAAAATTCAGTCTTTTCCTGACCAACTCACCTGTATTCCTTAAGGATGATTTTTAATATCGTGCGGATTTCATCACGCATGTGGGATTGCTCCGCAGGCGTATCCTCCACAAATGTCCTTTTCATACAAGTATTTATTGTAATGCGTAGAATACGAACGGGGGATGCGATACCACACCCCGCATCCCGAGTCCGTACATTTTCTGGACGCCTCAGCTATACTATACATTGCCTAGGTATTGTATATAATACCTGAATTATACAGATTGCCGGTAAAATACATAAACATAATATATTAAACATATAAACTTTCCACATGAATCATTTTGTCTATTGGTGAAAAGTTCACGCAAATCAGTTCAGTAGTTTTTGAGTTTTTCGCATTCATACAGACAGATAGACGCAATTGGGGACTTTGTTTTATAAATTTTGCTATCTCTCATACTTGGACCTTGGAAAAGAACACCATACTTTTTATTCCAGTAGTAAATTCACCTGAAATAATTTTCAAATATAACATGAGTAAAGCCGCTGTTAGAAGCTAGGTTATTAAATAATTTAATAAAGGAATTATGGAAAATGCACCTTTGCATACATTTCAAACTAAATCATGTTAGCCCAAGCTTATCCTAATTGCTAACTAAATTATTAATGATTTTCATAATGGAATACCGGAGGACAATTACATTAATGTTTTTGGGTTAACGGCATATCCTATGGGCTTAAGCACTTCTGAGTGAAGTACTCACAGTGCTAAAATATTAATTAGTATTACATAGGTCCCACTACCGGCCAGGAAGCGACTAACTACTGTTTGCTCGCTCGTGAAACGTACAATAAGATATAAGTTACGTGTAAACAAAAGAGATGCATATATTAACAGTTGATCGCTGACAGTTTACACTGCTGGCGAAGACTTCCACTAGTTGGTCCAATGAATGACTGTGTGTGGTGTGGTTGTGTGGTGGTCCCTGGCACCGGGATGCAGATAGGCTAAAGAAGCCATGCCATCCTTAAAAAGAACCCTAACCAGCAACCTTCCGCGACAAGACCGAGGCAGCCTGCGTCTGGTGGCAAGGACCATCACTGGACACTGATCCCTGAACAAACACTTTTTCACAATGAATATCACTGATAGTCCTCTGTGTAGAGGATGTATGGAGTCAGAAGAAATTGTAGTGAATTGTCCTTGATTGCCGCCGTCACCGAGATAAGAACACGAACCTTGGGAGCACCGAGTTCACTCATAGACGTCCTGAGCAAACTGAAGAGACTCATCTGCTTCTGAAGTGAGGTGGGCTGGTTGGAGTAAAGGCCACCAAGGCTCACGCAAAATGGTTCGCTAGGGATTAAGTGAGGAAACAAGACCACAAAGAAAAACAAGAAGAAGCGACATTGTTTGCTGTTGTAAAAAGGTTGCAATATCTCAGATTGGATGTCAAGAATAGAGTACCAATATCAATGCCGACCCAGTCTGTTTTTTTCGCTAGCATTTCGGGCAGTGTGCATTGAAGTTTCATTCCTAACTTACTTCCTTCATAATGCCGATTTGATCATTGAACCATTAGACGTACGGCGATGCGCCACCGATACATGGTGAACATAAAAAACGTGTTGGGAATACGTTCATTATGCATACAGCTTCTAGGAAGTGTAAATTTCTAGCCAGAGTCTGTGTTTCATGATAGCTGCAACCTGGATCTAGCTAGTCTTTAAATCAAAAGTGACAAGGTAGGATACTTCTAAGCAAATATGCTCCATCATCGACACATTGTCGCTTACCAGTTAAAACTCAAGCGCGAGTCTAAACAATAATAAAAAAGGTCTGAATCTTTTATTTACTGCAAAAAAATCCATCACTCATATCTAATGGGACGTAAGGGAAGGTTGACTGAGTAAAGAAAGCCTAAACAAGTACATCTTTCATATAGATGGGCTGTCGTGATTGGACGAACGACATACCAGCAACCAATCATACATCTATACTCTATTTATATAAATAAAATAGAAGTGTCTGTTTGTAATACGAAAACAACATTTTTTTTTTTTATTAAATGCTTAAGAAACTATATTCGATACTTATAACAAAAACGGGTTTATTTCGGTTTTCTTACGGGAACGGGATTTCAAACTAAGGGATCTTCTAAACGTTTGAACCAATTTTGACTGGACTTTCATTGGTATACAGTTGATGTTATCCATCATCAGTGACTTAGCTACTTTTTCTTTTCCCGCGGGAACGAAACTTAATACCCGAAGGCAGGAAATGAAGCATTCTTAAACTCCACGCGGACAAAATTGCGGGTATATAATAGTAAATATTTAAAATTATTTTTAGTATATGCGAAACCTGAATATAATTGGTTCAGTATCAGTAACTGAATCGATTCCTAAATTTTTATAACATATTTTCTCCCAAAAATATTTAAAAAAGGTCACAAACTGGACACCGCCGACACTAAGTAGGTACAGCACAGGTCACGATAGGTCATAGCGACTATTAGCACCCGCACACAGCAGGGTGCGGGAGCAAAACAAGCCTTCAGTCGCCCGGATGGCCCGGTGACCATGTATTTGTGCAGACAACCAAGTAGCATAATAAGCTTACCACTTTGTGATTTTTCATGATACAGCTATGAAATTTTGAACCTCAATTCTTTACATAATACTAAAAATAATGTAGTATATAATAATCATTGAAAGTATAAATAACTTCTTATTGCATTACAAATCTTCATTTAGCGAAACGTCACAGTACTAAACTGAGTACTGTACTCTAAAACAGAACATCCTCATAACATCATACTAGTGTTAAACTAATAGCTTGCACACCCTCGGAATCGGGAGCAAGTTACGTCTTGGCAAGACATTACAGTCCTCGACTACTCGGCTCTCCTAACCTCTTCACACAGATCATGCTCACAACATTCTACCAGTATACCAGTACAGCAGCTTGCCGACACAAATACTGCTCGCTTAGGCTTCGGCCAGGGTGAGAAGCTTACGCGGATACAAAGGCGGGGGCGAGTAATAAACACCAGCTTCGGTCAGTGTCTTGACCCGCATGAAAGTAAACTTTATTCATTAGAATAAAAATACAGACCTACCTATAAAGTACAAATCTTTTCTCTTTATAAATATTATTATTGATAGCGTCTGCAAGCGGCTTCGATTGCTTGAAAATAGGATTCTCCATACAAACTTTGGACCCAAGATTCATCCTCTTAGAGCGAAAATTTTTAATAATCCTCTCTCAGTGCTCGCCTACGTCATAAAAAAAAATCTTGAGCAAAATTTCACACTCTTATCATTATATCGTTTTATATATAAAATATTTGCATTATATTATAGATTATGAAACCGTTTACATCCATACTGAAGTAACTAAGCGAGCGACTGGCGCGATGGGATTGAACGGCCTTGCGGTATAACAGCGCTCAACACCTTTTGCGTTAGCTAGCAAGCGATCGTCTTTTGTTAAACCCTGAGCCCGACACGTCTAGCCTCATCTGCCCACTAGAATAACTCGCAGTAAACTTTGACCTAATCGTGCCCGCCACCACGCTCGCACCCTCCTTTTACTCTAAACAAAACCTTACTCGCTGTGTGTGTCATTTCCGAACATCCTGTATATACAAGTCGGAGTTAAATCGCGACAATTCGCATTTATATGGCCGTCATAACCCAGGTTCCGTTGCTTTGTCTAGCCGTATTGCAGGGCAAGTTTACCCAACTAGGGCGGAGAGAAATAGCGGGTAATGTGTTTGGTTGTGGCGCTTTATTTTGATAGAATTATGTGAATGGGTAATGGGTGTCGCCGGTGTCGGGAAAAAAAGGTCTTTAGTATGTTTTTATTAAGGAATATTTTTAACGCGTATTAAGTATCTGCACATATCGATTTTGACAGAATTTCAATAAGTTTTTAGGTGCAAAAAGTCTATCTAAATGCAGTTTTGTATCTCAAGTTTTCTAAGCAATTAGACTACATCTGGAATCAATGGAACAGTTGCAATCTCTGTATAGTAGAGCTATTTTTTTTTTAATTGACTACCCCAGCAAAGCTTGCCGATGCGACTGACTCAATGCATTTGCTGCTAAATACTGCGAAAACTTTAGGATGTGATCTATACGCATTCTTATGGAAGACAAAGTGGGAGTGACACGTGAACTGGACGCGGTTCAATCGCATAACCACCCAAGCCATCAAGCCATCTTGTCAGCAAACTGTAGGGGGGGGCCAGCAGGGTCGAAGCCTACTGAGACCGAGAGTTATGTGAAAATCAACCCCGGGGCCCTGGGACAAAGGCAATGAAAGGAGCAGGGCAGGTTTTTTGTCAGTAAGAGTCTGACACTATCTCCCGCCCCACCCAAGGGCGGGAATTGTTATTTGATGATTTTACCTACCATAAAAAAACCCAAGCCATCTGAGATGGGGAACAAGTACTTTGGCTCCTCTGTGTAACAAAGGCGGAACAGCTTCCCTATGATTCCTTCCTTTTTCCTTTATGTACCAATATGAAGAAGATCCCATCAGCGAAATACCTTGTTGCTTTGGTAACGGTAGTTAGATACGTTAGTTATCACAGCAATTCATGATGATTATTGAGAGTTGAAACTAAAGACGATGGCACGTGACACAGTTCATCTGTAAGTATGCAGTAACAAAAATTAAATAATTTCTAATCTAAAATTAACCCTGGCTAAAAACAACAAATTATGTGAAAGCAAAAGAAAACCTTACATATTTTATAGCACAGTACTAAACAAACTAGGATCGTTACAAAGAACTTCCAAAAAAGAGATACGAAAAACCCATTTTAAAACATTAAGAACTTATTTTTCCGAAACTTTTTTACAAATACTTGTATAATAATTCCATTTTTCTAAGCCAAACAAAGCAGTAAAAGAATGAATTAACATACAAATAGTGGTTTTGTTCTCCGTATGACATATTCCGGGCCTCTTGCTACAATTATACTGGGTGAAATAGCAACGAATAATATATTTGGCCGCTATCTCATGTAACTATATTTTTTAACGTTGGTTTTAACGTTATAAACTGATGTTTAGTAAAATGTATGTGTTCTCACTGAGAACAATTTTATTTTTGTCAATAGGATACAGAGGATGAAAATTAATTTTTAACCAATAGATTATATACATTACACAAAAACATAAATATATACACTAAAGGCTACTCCTAACTAAAATATAGCGTCAAAAAACTCCTCCGCATCGCTGTCGACTGGAAGTGTGCCCAAAAGGCTGGCGGCATTGCCACGTTGTATGGCAATGCTTAATCTCTGACCGAGGTAAAAGCCAGCCCTTGGGTCACGCGAAGTGTCAACTGAGAACTAAATACTTTCTGCTATTTACCTACTCTTATTTCAAGGTTATATGAATAAGATACCTATTGTCTAAAAACAAAGGAATTCGCAGCATTTCAATGAAATAGAGTGAAACTTGGATAACTGCGACTTCAAGGGACCTGCAAATTTGTCTCACTTAAAGAGGTATTTCACTTACACCGTGTCTCAGATATCAAGGTATAAATAAATATCTGTCTCATTTATAGAGAGTTTCATTAATAGAGGTTATTACTCGTAGTAATAATAATAGAGATTTTCGAAATACACTCGCTGTCTCAATTATAGAGGTAGGTAACTATGATAATAAAATCGAGAGAAAAATCCCAGATATAGAGGTTTTTTTGTCTCGCTAACAGAGGTAATTCAATGCTAAAGTGTCGGGGCCTCAGCATGATTTCCACCGTAGGCGCGGGCTTGCGGACGGCGGGCAATGGGTAGATTGCTGTCCGTTTGTCCGTTAACAGACCGGACCGAGCCCAAGTCGTTTACGGCGCGCACTGTTCCCGTGGGCCTCAAGGAGTTGTCAGCAAACCGTAGGGGTCCAGTAGGGTCAAGGCCTAGTCTGGGGCTTTGGGGAGGTATGAAAATGCATACCAGGGCCCTGGATCCCAGGCAGGGAAATAACAGGGTAGGTTTTTAGTCAGTAAGGGTCTGATACTATGTCCCGCTCCACCCAAGGGCGGGATTTGTTATTGGATGATTTTACCTACCATTAAAAAAGCTAAGGAGGTTTCTCACTTATCGAGGTCCCACTGAACCAAGTTTCACTGTAGTTAGATGATCAATGTATTTGTCCGGTATGGACTGAAATGTTTATTTTGCAAGTAGTTTAGAGAAGCATTTAATTTTTCAACATCAGTGGGAATTCTCATGGACGCCCAGGCTGCCTTACATATACCTACTCTATTCTGGGCAGTGTCAGACTTCTACAAACCAAAACCACACTCTTGCCTTATATTTAAACCACAGACATGACGTCCATGCCCTTGATTGTAGGTTATATTTATTTTTTGCCTCTGGGCAATTCTACGTGGCTTCAGCCCAGAGCGTCTTTCAACGCTATAAATCTCATCAGAAGTCTAGGGTCGAAAAGATATCAGCCCGAAGCAACAATGACCCATATACGCATCCAAAATTAGGAATGTCCCAACCCTCAAGACATATATAACCCCCTGTCGCATAATTTCCGCATCAAAGAAATGGCCACTCAACCCCAGAAGCAATTAGTTTAGTAAATAAAAAACTGATCATGCATAAATCTAAAGCATGGCACTTATACCAGGCCTCCAGGATTATTCAAATAAATTACTGATGCCCTGGAATGCAAAAGTTAATTAAAGAACACAGGTAGATTTTAGTCAGTAAATTTTGACATTTCCTCTCGCTGGACTCAAAGAGGGAAGAAAAAAAAACTGCACTTATACAAATCTCTTTTCTTACAGTAAACCAATTTCACTATTACTTTTTTTACTATTTTTTTTTATTATTATTCATAGGCTCACGTTTGACCACTATCTTACCTGATGGTAGACGATGGAGCAGGCTTACCTAGAAGTAACCTGTTCACTCTTAACTTAAAGTTATAAATAGTATCAGGAAACACTGACTCCAGCAGGGAATTCCACTCCTTAGCTGTACGTATAATGAATGTTCCCAAAACGCTTTCCCTGTGTATAAACTATATAAATACACAGTTACTTACTGAAGATATTTTCTTAAACATCTGATAAAAAACTTAAATAACAATATGTAGTCAGAAACATTTGAATTCTGGCCTTTTCTGGAACATAAGACGGCCCTATAGACGTGAAAGTTTGTCCCAAGATTTTGCCCCAGATTCCGGGGCTTATCACAAAGCACTTATGTTAGGGACTAATATAGAAAGTTCCTTTTTCTTTTTTATTTGTATAAATTGTATAAAACATTTTTTCTCCTTAGTGCGTCGCCTACTTTGAGCAGCAAAGTACAAAGTTTTAATTTTTAAGATCAACAAAAAGTCTCATTATCTACGAACAGGGTCAATGACTCCGTAGGGACAAAAGTTTTATTTGAAATACATATTTTAGTCAGTGATGACTAGGTAGAAAATTTTCAAGGTATTGGGTCAACTTGGTATAAAACATCAACTCAACAAAAAAACTATGTAGATATACATAAATATTATTACAATAGTTTACTAAATAAAGGCTTTCGGACCTTTTAATTGATATGCTCGCGTTTGATGTCATGCCAATATTGCGCATGATGACACGACGTCATCTCAACGCTCAGGTGGTCAGAACAAAGGAATTGGGGGCGTGGCCAACTCCAAGCGAAGATATAGTCGACAATTGAGCACAGTTGTCTAGAAATAACTTATTCACTTGTTACTTAAAGACCCCCAAACTGCCAGATTTCGGCACATTTATAACTCAACTATATTACGACATTTAGTCAGTATTAGTCTAACACGCTCTCTCGCTCCGCACTGAAATTATAGAAGTAAAAATAAAGAAAAACTGTATTACGCCACGATTTCGACAAGTCCAATAAACATACAACGTTTATCCGAATTTCCAAAAGCCCCACGATTTATTGACCTCGTTATAGGCATATAGAAACCACAGCCTAAAAGTAGGCACAAAACAAAACCTTAAACAGTGGTTAGAAAACCTTCAAGAAATAAACAGAACGCCATAGTAGAAGAATTCAAGCACACATCTTGTGTAACTTTGCGGTTCAAAGCAAAAGTGTGGGAAAGGTCACGCCACACTATCGGGTTTCAACTTTCGCATTTAAGCATGTAATTTCTCGAAACACAAGGCTCTTTTACACGTTTATCTTCGCGCTATTAATTTTTTAGGAGCTGCAGAAGGTTAGAGCTGCGGAATTAATTGAAATAGTTACTGTAGCTGAAACGCTAAGGTTTTAGTAAGTAAGAGTCTGACACTATTTCCCGCTGTCCGCGCAGGTGGTGTTCACCTCAAAAAAAGGTAATGCAGGAGGCTAAAATTGTAATTTTATTAACTGCAAAAAACACAATGTATTCACATTTTTAGTGTTGTCTATAAATGTAAAAGTACGTGTCTATAAAATCATTTGTGCATACGAAAAAAGTTTTGTTTTTTTTTTTCTAGGATAACATTTAATCATAAGATATTAGCATATTACTTTTTGATGGGTCTCATTTTAGCCTTTAAATGAATACGACCAATTTCCTACCTGCAAATAAAACCTAACAACCAATTACTTTAGAAATAGGTTCTTTAAGTCAACCGCCTTACGGTTAGAAACCTAAACAACTTAGCATTATTGAATTAAAAACATTAACGTTCGGTTTTTGACTAGCGGCAGACTAAGATAGGAAAAAAAATGCAGATAATGATTGAAGAAAAATAGTGTAGAATATTATTCCGAAACAGTTACCGTGGCTCTCAAACGAATGAGCAACTGAAGCAACAAAGGTATTATTTTACTGACTAAAGTCAGTAAAACTTTGACTCCAACTAGAGCAGGGGGGGGATTTGGAGGCAACAGTCCTTGCACACATGCATGACCTACGCGTGGAGATGCAACGTCGGGGCGAAACTCCGCTGCCGCGACAAGTCGCGGCATGGCGGACAGAGCTCCGGCGGGATCTCATGGTGAAATGGCGAGAGCGATTGTCGCAACCTCGTGCTGGGCACGCCACGATCGAGGCGGTAAGGCCCCTCTTTGAGGCGTGGCTGGAAAGGCCCCACGGCGTCGTCACCTTCCGTTTGGCGCAGGTGCTGACCGAGCACGGCAAGTTCGGTCCGTACCTGTACAAGATTCGTGCGGAGACGACGCCCGGGTGTCGCCACTGTGCGGACCGCCCGGTGGACACGGTGGAGCACACAGTCGAGGTGTGCCCCGCTTGGGAAGAGCAGCGCCGTGTCCTCGTGGGGGCGATCGGCGGCGATCTCTCGCGCCGGGGCTTGGTTCAAGCCATGCTCCGGAGCGAGGAGGAATGGCAGGCGGTCGCCTCCTTCTGCGAAGCAGTAATGCTAGTAAAGGAGGAGGCCGACCGCCTTAGGCAAAGGCGGACACGCCGCCGCCGCCGCCGGGTTTCCGATCCCAATTTCCGGCCACCGTAGGCGCGGGCTCGCGGACGGTGGGCAATGGGTAGCTCGCTGTCCGTCCGTCCGGTAACAGGCCGGTCCGAGCTCAGGTCGTCTACGGCGCGCACCGTTCCCGCGCGCCTCAAGGAGTTGTCAGCAAACTGTAGGGGTCCAGCAGGGCCGAAGCCTACTGGGGCCAAAGGTTATGTGAGACTGTCACCAAAGGCCCCAGGATAAAGGCAAGGAATGGAAAGGTAGGTTTTTAGTCAGTAAAAGTCTGACACTGTTTCCCGCCCCACCCAAGGGCGGGATTCGTCATTGGATGATTTTACCTACCACAAAAAAAAAAAAAAAAAAAAAAAAAAAAACTAGAGCAGGGGGAGGAGGGAGTTAAGACAGATTATTGTTTCCAGATTATTGTGCGGCCCATTCCCTCTCCTAGAGAGGAGGCCTTTGTCCCAGCAGTGGGAACATTAAAAGGCTGATGATGATGATGATGATGATTGTTCAATCAAAAATTAAAATAACTTCTAAAATAATATTACAGAGTCACTTTATTTAATATTTCTAAATAAAAGTAATGCATGCAAAACTTAATATCTACCAACTCCCTAGCCAAGTCTAGACCGTCGTCTCTCTGTATGTGATAGGAATATCTTTTGATCATATTCTTGTCTATGTTATTTAAAAAACAGATTATTAAGTCTAGAAAGACATAGATTATTTATAGGTAAACCACTGTCAGGTCTGGGATAGATCACTTGGGATTTACCTGGATATTATAAATATTTTGACGAGGCTTTCGATTAAGATAGGTAACAAAAAAAACGGTTACTGTCGGGTTATTTGGGTTGTATTGTAATATAATAATTGGAGTTGGCCACACCCCCAATTTTTTGTCCTATCGTCATCTCAACGCTCGGTCACGTAGTCAGAATAAAGGAATTGGGGGCGTGGCACTCCAAGCGTTCACTTGTAACTTAACGTTCGATTGTAACTTGGCTAGGCGGGCAGATTTAATCTGTTTATATCATAATTTTTTTTACTCGATTATTCATTGCAATCGACTCGACTAATTGTGTTGGCAAAACTGAAACGTATTTGTGATTATCTGTGGTAATACTATCGATGTGTATAATCGCGGGCGACAGCACTCTTGTTTAACTGGCGACCGTTGAAATTGGATGCACAATTTGTCTCTTGCAATATTGTAGCGGTAAGAAATATGTAATTGAGATAGGTATTGATAATAATAAGTAACATGATTTGAAAGAGTGTCCATAGAGTTTTTGACACTTTCTTCTCTATGAGATCTGTGCTTAGAAATGGGTATTAAGCATCACTTTTCTGACTGACCCGCTTATTTACTATACTCTTTGTGACTGACTGACTTATTGATGATTCAAAGGATAGAGTAATAAATATACTCGTATAATTTTATTCTGAAGTGAGCAGATTTATTACGTGTAGAGATGTAATGCTTTAATTTGAACGCGTGAATTTCTCAGCAAAATCTCCGACGACATCTTTTGTCGATATAACATAATTGGTTGGAAAAAAGTCTTTGGGTATATCTCCAAGCGCTAGTACTTTGTCATGCTGAGACAAGTAGAGGGCAACAGAAGGTGCAAAAGGTGACCTTTGGGTTATACCGATTAATTTAAGTCTGCTGAATTTGGTGCGTTGCAAGTGGTGATAGATTGTGTAGTAAATAACATCAGCCCTTGTCACCAGTCTGACGAAAGTTCGTCACGACCAAGTAAAGAATAAAAATAGTATGTTTAAACCACGCGTACTTCAAAGATATGTCAGCTGAAACTGAAGGGGCCTAGTAGGGCATGCCTGCTAGAGCTGCGAGAACGCTTGAATGTGTGTCCGAGGCCATAGAATGCAAGGGACAGCTGAAGGACTGGATTCTTTTTTAGGGTACCGTACCTCAAAAGGTAAAAACGGAATCCTTATAGCATAACTGTGTTGTCCGTCTGTCTGTCTATCAAGACCCTTTATCTTGAGAACGCATGGAGGTACTGAGTTTAAATTAAAACCATATATTCAGGTCTGCGGTCCCTTGAAGCTGTGAAAAAATCGAGCTTCTAATTTAGCGGAAAAAAAATATTTAGCCGTTTATGTCGTAAAAAAACATATATTTCGACACTCTCAAGGAATCAAAATTCATAAAGTACTTCCCCCGTTCACCTAGAATCCTGAAATTTGGCATGGAACAAGGTCGTATAGCACAAGCATAGGAAAAAATCTGAATCTGTAAATTTGTAGTTATGTCATAACAAAAAAAAACATTTTTGCGTTATGGAAAAATCCAACTAAAAAAAACCCGGGTTTTTTTATTGCACAACTTTCACACAAGGCCATCTAGTCTCAAACTAAGCAGAGCTTACAACAAACATACAAACATACTTATATATTTCTAAATATAATAGATAAATTACACGCAGACACAGAACAAATGATCGTGCTCATCACAAGGTGAAGGCACTTGAACATATTCACAGGAACTTAATGTAATCATCACAGCGTTGATTTGTTGGATTCATTTTTAAGTATATATGTGTTATTGTATTTCTAATCTTGTTTACCATAAGTTGCACCTACCATGTTATATTTCTGCACCACCCAAAGGTCGACTAGTAGAAAGTGCCAAGTCCGCCTTTGTACATATTTATTTATTTCTTTGTTGCACACCTTACCATAGTTTTTTACTAGGTAATAAAGATAAATAAATAAACATTTGTCCTGGGTGGCAATCGAACCCGTGACCTCCGGCATAGCAGTCAGGGCCACTGAGAACTAGACCAACATGCCTGTTAAATGTTTTGATTGCACTTCACATCCTCCGTTCCGTCATCTCTGAACTAAACTTAGAAGGCGTTAGCTTTTATCAGTTCTTGCCGCGTCAGGTAAAACGAAGCGCAAAGTCGGCGCTCCGTTATCAACCGAACTCTTCTAGTTAAAAGTTTCTAACGCTGTGCTGCAAAGAACTCCGTCCTGTTTTAAACTTTGATCACAACGCTGTCGGTTTATTTTTAACTTAACCAATATTGGTTTCTTAACATTTTTATATGATTTCAAAGGGATATTCATGACAGGTAGAAATTTAGGGGTACCTGTCCACAAGAGACATTTTTTTTTTTTTTTTTTTTTATGGTAGGTAAAATCATCCAATGACAAATCCCGCCCTTGGGCGGAGCGGGAAGTAGTGTCAGACTCTTACTGACTAAAAACCTACCCCGTTCCTACGTAGCCTATCGTGCCGGGGTCGAGCATTCCTTTCGGAACTAACCCATGACCCCAGTAGGCTTCGACCCTGCCTGCCTGCAGTTAGCAGGCTGGGCCTCTTCGGTGTGCTGACAGCTCCTTGAGGCGCGCGGGAACAGAACGCGCCGTCGACGACTTGGGCTCGGTCCGGTCGGTTACCGGACGATCGGACAGCGTGCTACCCATTGCACGCCGTCCGCAAGCCCGCGCCTACGGTGGCCGGAAATCGGGATCGGAATCCCGGCGGCGGCTGGGGCGAGCGCCCCGTTGCCTCTGCCTGATGCGGTCGGCCTCCTCCTTTGCTAGCATTACTGCTTCGCAGAAAGAGGCGACCGCCTGCCATCCCTCCTCACTACGGACCATGGCCTGAACCAAGGCCCGGCGAGAGAGATCGCTGCCGCCGATCGCCCCCACGAGGACACGGCGATGCTCCACCCAGGCGGGGCACACCTCTACAGTGTGCTCCACCGTGTCCTCCGGATGTTCCGCACAGTGGCGACACCCGGGCGAATCCTCCGCACGAATCCGGAACAGGTACTTAGCGAACTTTCCGTGTTCGGTAAGCACCTGCGTCGTGCGGAAGTTGAGAACGCCGTGAGGTCTTTCCAGCCACGCCTCAAGGATGGGCCTTATCGCCCCAATTGTGGCGCGCCCCGAACGAGGTTGCGATAGTCGTTGGCGCCATTTCGCCATGAGATCCCGCCGGAGCTCTGTCCGCCATGCCTCGACTTGTCGTGGCAGCGGAATTTCGCCCCGGCGTTGCATCTCCATGCGCTTGTCGTGCATGTGTGCAAGGACTGTTGCCTCCAGATCCCACGGCGGTTGGCCAGCAAGGAGGGTCGCCGCCTCGCGGGAGATCGTTCGGTACCCTCGCACCATGCGTATTGCCATGACCCTCTGGCACGCATTCAGCTGGGCCCTCGGTTGCTGTGTCAACGTCGGTGCCCACACCGGAGCCCCGTAGAGAGCCATGGACCGAACGATTCCCGCATCCACAAGAGACATGCTATGTTGCATTGCTCTCGCGCCAGGCCTTGTTACAGGCCATGGTCCGGAGCGAGGAGGAGTGGCTGGCGGCCGCGTCCTTCTGCGAAGCAGTAATGCTAGCCGACCGCATCAAGCAACGGCACTCACGCCTGATCCCGATTTCCGTGAGCAATGGGTAGCTCGCTGTCCGTCCGGCAACAGTCCAGACCAAGCCCAAGTCGTCGACGGCGCGCACTGGTCAAGGAGTTTTCAGCTAACTGTAAGGGCCTAGCAGTGTCGAAGCCTACTCTGGGGCCTTGGGAAAGTGTGAAAATGCATACCAGGACCTGAAACCTAGGCAAAGAAAGAGCTAGGTTTTAGTCAGTAAGACACTGCACTGCAAGAGTCTGACACTATCTCCCGCTCCGCCTAAGGGCGAGATCTGTCATTGGATGATTTTATCTACCATAAAAAAGGCCCAATACGGTGTTAAGCAATCCTCGTCAGGTCATTGGTCCACCTTGTGAAAGGCCTTCTAGCGCTGCGTTTTCCGGTACACGTTCACCACTTCAGAATTTTTCAGTTCCATCAAACATCTATTCTGCGAGGTTAGGCTGCTACTTAAGTTTGTAGATTCTTTGAGCTATGTCGGTAACCTTGGTTATCCTGTGGATATCTTCATTCCTGATTCTATCACAAAACTTCGGGCACAGCATTCTCCATAGCCTTTGGGTCCCTTTAAGCCATCCGATGGAGAAAATGTTGGTACATAGATTTTTCTACCTGCGTGAAAGTAGAGAATTGTCCCAAGGAGACGGGATGAAAAGTCCTCTGTGCTTTTCAAAGATATGGTCTACCTGTGTGTCAAATTTTATCCGAATCTTTTCAGCCGTTTGAGCGTGAAGTAGTAACACACATACACACACTTACTCATAAACTTTCGTCTTTATAATATTAGTTTGATTGATTTTCATTTAGTCGCAGACTATGCTCTATGTTGAACAGAAAATAAGATCTAATAATAAATAGCATTTATTTTGGACCATTACGTCCAAAATAAATATTAATTATTAACCTTTTGATTACTACAACACACAACGAAAAACCAGTTTACAATACACAATAAAACAAAAAGAAACACAAAAAAAACAACACACATTAAGTGCGGTGAGGGTAACCATCCAGCGCTCACCGTGCAGCGTGCAAGCGTATCCAGCGAATAAGCCTTGTGACACGAAATTTAACACAGATATCTATTCACGAAACCTACTCAACTATTCTTATGTTATTGTTATGCCAAACACCTACACGTGTCAGGGCTAACATTATTTCTCGCACATGCCACGTCACGTTATTTATACACGACTTAAACAGGCGATAGAACACTATACTCCATTTTTATTCTCACGAAACACAAAGGAGATGTCAGAAATAAAGTTAAACGAACGTTTGTACCTTGCCTTGAAAATTTTATGTTCCAAAATTCTAGCCAGCCATTTCCCTGGAGGTCATAGGAGTGGGGGGAGAAAGGCCCTTAGCTATCCAGGACCTACATTTATGAATACATAATGACAATTACATTTACAAAATAGTACTTTGATATTCCTTCTCGTTGTATTGTCCCACTGAGGTGCGCTCCAAATAGTCGTATGAGCCTTTTATTCTTATATCTGCTGAGTTTTGGCCTTATCTCCTGTTTAGTTAGATCTGTTGTGCTTGTTATATATGTGTGTATGTTGGCACTGAACGAACAATAAAAGCTTTTGGGTGAATGAAGTTTGTGTGAAGAATGTGGAACACGGAATATTTTGTCGTTTTAAATTCAGTTCTGATGAATGATGAATACAATAACAGTGTGGATTTTTTGCTTATGTCCACATCATTGCTTATGTCGAATAGAATCAATCGAATAGAAAAATACTGCAAAGCTTTGATATTTATTTTTTTAGACAAACTGACAAATTATATCGATGTCGTTAGTTTTAGACAACGTATTGAAAACAAGATTAAAATATCAACCACACTTGCAACTAAATAACAAAACGGTATTTATTATTGGAAGAAAAAAAATACATTTAATGTTTATAAAAATGTGGAAAATGGTCTCCCGTAAAAAAAACCTGTTAAAATTTTCTGACCGGAAAAATTTCATAAGCTTGCAGTCTATCCGCAATTTGTAAAAAAACTGTTTGTGAAAAATATCAAATTGAAATGAAACCACGCACTTTGCAAAACAACCTTTAGCGCTGAAAAATCAGGGGCTAACGTTTTTTGACAGCTTACAAATTACTTAGAAAAGATACGAAATGTCAACCTTTATTTAGTATCTAGTCTGTTATAATAACTAAATTAGGAATTTTTCTTTTAAGTTTATTCAAATTCCGTTGATTTTTCTAATAGTGAAATTATATTTTGATGAAACAAGCAAATAAACTTTTAGGCCAGAAAATACAATTACACTGGCAAACTCTATTATGGACTTTTACTCAGTGGTATAAAATATTATTTTTTAACTTTGCCTCACACTTGGACTAACAGTATTGTGGATACATTCACAATCAAGTAAACTTACATACACTCTAAGACACCCAGATCCGAAACACAAATCTGTAGGCTATACAAATATTTGTCCCGTGCGGGAATCGAACTCATGACACGTAGCGCAGCAACCAATCGCTCAACTATTACGCCAACTGTGCCGTCAAAATAGGTTGCATAGATTAAAATATAAAGTTTAAAATATATATTAAGTAGGTTTTTATGAATCCTTACTTATGATAAAACCAAATTCCCATCACCTCTGCTTGTATAATCTCAAAACTACTGAATGGATTTTTTTTGGTTTTCAGCAATTGACAAAGTGATCCTTAAGGAAGATTCAAGTGTATAATAAATGCAAGTTATAGTAGAGGAAAACTGTAAATTTTAAAGGAAAACTATATAAATATAACGCTTATTCATCAAAGGCATATCCACTGATAATCCGCCATCATTCGATAGATCTTAATATCCATTTAACCATGAATTGAGCTGCTCTCTCTCAAAACTAGCGACCTAATTACGAAACACAAACATGACTTCGCTGCTTCCACAGAGTTACACAATAACGTCACTATACTATTAAGCAGCACATACGCTACACATATTCGTACAGTGCACATAAAGCAGTCTATATACTCTCTCGGTGAAGGCTATCCATCTTTTCATAGACTCTATTGAAACAATAAAACAAAGGCTGCAAGATGCGAAGATAAATTCTATGCCAACAAGGATAAACGTTTGTCAATACATTCAATTACTATTTCTAGCAAAGTTCTTCATATTTAATTCAATGTGGCATTAAATGGACATTTTTCTACTCAACAATGAATGCTTTTCAGAAAATAATATATAATAGCCGTCTTTGATAAATAAAAAATACCAAGAATATCATGGTAAATATTGAATAATCTTATAAGCTTCTGTTATATTTTTCTACGAAAACAAAGTCACAAAACCTTCAGAAAGTTTCTCAATCAGAATAATATTATGACTTACTTTAACACTTTTTAATTTCATGTTTAATTATGCCGGTATCAAAGCCAAATGCTGCAAAGAATACACAAAGTTCGAAAACAAAATTGCGAGCACAATCGCAGAAAAAAAACATTAACCGGAATCTGACAAATATATACAATCTCCGAGCGAGCTGCGATCCAATTTGCATCGCAGCCTACGGACAATTATTGCTCTCCCTCATTGGAAAACCATTGGAGTCGCCATTTTAATTTTAAACTTCCTTTCAACCTCAGATAAATAAGCTGTCTTATTCGATTTGTCTTGTCGGTTGAAATAAAGAAATGTTTAATTAAATACTCGAGGCAGAGATATCACACTTGGGTTTAATTGAATTCCTTGTAAACAAAAGATTTTAGGGGGATGATTCTGAAACAATCTCGGCAAACATTACTAAGCGTAACTTTTACAACATAATGATTCAAGATTGTAACTTCTGAAGGAGTGCACTTAAATATTTACGATATTTTGAAACCTTCGTTTGGTATAAGTGTGCATTGTATTTTTACGTGCATTTTTTATTTTGTTCTCGATTTCCATCGTTCATTATATCTGGTTCATTGGTGTTTTTATTTTTTTTATTTGTGAAAACGGAAATGGTCAGGTCGTTATTGAAATTGGATCGTTCACAAATTCAAACATTTTGTTAAAGATATTTTTTGTAAGGTTGACGTAGTCATACACTAATACATCTTTGCCAGTGGCTTTGCCATTATGAAAATAGACGATAATCCTAGGGAAACGAACCCCCGGGATAAAAAATTAAAACGTAGGGTGTGTGTGTGTGTGTGTGTGAGTTCTGTTTTGTTTCAGGACATGGTCTACCCATAAACAAAATTTTATCTAAAAGCATTTGGAGTAAGTTTTGTCTTTTAATAATAGTGCGATAATACAAAATGAATAGCAGTAATTGTCAAGGCATTTAGAATAAATCCTCGAACCCTGTATGTCCTACTTATGAGCGTTGCATAGCAATGCTATAGTACGTATAGGAAATTTCAACGCACTACCAATGACGCTACAGCAGTCATGTTACCGTAGCCAGAAAGCGGTAGTGTATTCGCAGTACCATGACTTGCCCCAAGCACAAAGCGAGTACGCATCGGACACTATGCAAGCCTGCGATCGTTAGATTAGCGAACGCGCCTGGCCGTCTGCCTAACTTGCTCTGGGCTATAAAATAAACAATGCGTTATGGCTATAATGTTAAAACGTGGAATATATTTAGTTAGTACATCAAAATTATTTGAATGGCCATAAGTTATTGGTTTTGGGTACCTACTGTATGTGCATAGTATTCATTTGTAATTTATATTGAGAAGGAATCATAAATTCTAGTAAAAGTACCGTCATGATCAAAAGTACTGGATCAATTCGGCCAAAGCACTTTGTTGATGCAATTAAGGCGTAGATAAAATTATTCATGAAGAATTTATTTTCTTCTTAAAATAAGATTACTAGTTTTATTTTTATTAAGGTGGAAAATCATCTAATGTCTTCTCCCAGACTAGGTGGTGCGGCATGGTGACAGACTTTTACTGAGTAAAACCACACTTGTGTCCTTCAGTTACTCTGTGCGTTCTAGGACTACGGGTTTCCTTTTCAGAAAATCTCCACAAAAAATAAGAGAACAGCCGAACTTATGACTCGGACTTAACATCCAATTTATATAATATATCATTCATCGTAGTATCCCGCCTTTTTCATGCAAATAAAATGGGCTCATTAACATACATATCCTTTTTGTAAAATAAAATAATAATAACTTACAAAAGTTATTCAGTATCGTTGAAACATGAGAAATAATTTGACGACTCAATTCAGGTCGTTTTGCGACTGAAATATCTTTCATGTGTCTTCAATAGGGACAGGATAATACAGCCTTTGTGACGCTTTCCCCGTAAAGTGGGTTAGCAAAAAAGGACAATAATATTATGAAAAACTTACGTCCTTTGAAAAGAATACATGTAAAAAACTGTCTCTATTGCGTAGGCATATTTGTGTTCGCCTGTACTGTATTTCGCTTAAAAAAACATTGAAAGAATTCTAGCGTTGTGAGCAGTAAAATTTTGCAAAAAGTACTGCATATTTTAAGTTGTTAAGCCCGTAAAAGTCTCGCATGCTACTACTAACAAGCTTTGGTGGAATTTTAACAAAATGTATAAACAAAATAATTACATATAAAGTTATGTTTAGTTCGCGGTCAGTTAGAGCCCACTCGTGACCGCGAAGATCGTAAAAATGAAGTAAACTTTAAACTTATAACCCGTAAATTTTGTAAAGCACTTATCGCTTTCCCACATTGTCGTCACATCAAGTAAACGTAGAATATACAGTTTAGATTTTATGTAGGTAGAAGAAATATGAGTACATAAATTATTAAAACGTCCTGAAAACCTTTGACCTTTATTTTTTACTGTATAGATATTTTCATGAAAACTTTCAACACCTCTCAAACTGTATTTTGAGGGTAGTTTTAAAAAACTAATAATGAAAGTCTTTATTATTCATTTTTATTAGAATTTGAGTCAAATTTCAGGTTTATTAACCCAAAAAATAAAAATCCTCCATACAACCTTAAAAACCACCTAAATGTTTATATTGGGGGTAGTTCCAAAAACAAATAATGACAACCTTAAAGCTAGAACTACATTAGACTGACGGACACGTGTAACACGCCTTATTTGTACGTAGAACGACGTCGCGTGGCGTGGATCAAGTGTAGCTTTACAAGTCTAGTTGCTATATAAATATAAAATGTATGGAGACTGACGCCCCCAGATCGGTGTGTGTGGCACACCCACACACGTATGCACAGTGTAGTTCTACCTTTATTAATTACTTGGGTTACTATTTGGGTATTTGGGTTTAGGTTTAACTTTATATATAGATATATATATTGGTACACGGAATGAAATTTTGCATTCTAACAAAATTCCGCCTTTCACTTCAATTTAACATTTAAGAGGGTGAAAAGGTCACCCTTTTAAAATTTTAATTTACATAAATCCCCACTTAGTGATCGACTTCATCATAAAGGGAAGCCTTGTACAGTCATGTTCTTAGTCCCAGTAGTTTTGACTATGCGTTGATTTATGTCAGTCGGTCAGTTTCTCCTTTTATATACATAAAAGGAAACACGTGTCTAGCATTTTTATGTAAAGAATCTACAAACATTTCATAACTGTATCATGAAAAATCAACAAGTTATAACCTTGTTATGTTACCTGGTTGTCCGCAAAAATACTTGGTCATCGGGTGATCCAGACGACTGAGAGGTTGTTTTGTTCCCGCAACCAGCTTTGCGGTGGCGCCTAATGCCCGATATGACCTTCCGTGATTTGTGTTGTCGAATATTGTACTTAGTCTCAGTGGTGTCCAACTTGTGCCCTTTTTAAAATATTTTAGTGAAAAAATATAACACAGTGTAAAAATTATTGCAATCTATTCAGTTACTGATTCTAAACAAACTATATTCAGGTTTCGCATATACTAAAAATAATGTTGTGTATAGATTTCAGTTAATATACCTACACAAAATTATTTACCAGGTTTCACGCGTCCAGAACATCGTTCCGCTACTGACAACCCTATTATCAACGTTCCATACAATTGTGGAGATAGACCTGTTCGTCCTTTTAACGTACCGATGCTATTCAGCCTACATTTTTACATGCGACCCTCAGAAATGGGACTGGATTCGGCAAAGTATAAAAGGAAAATAGTACGAAGGAAAAAAATTGCCAATGTAAAATATTTACTACTATAGTGGAGGGGTCGATACATAATTTGATGGCTTCTTGTCACCTCGGCGACCTTCAAACGAATGTAGGTAGATAGACAACATTTTATGTGTACCGACATAAAAATATGGGAGAGATATTTTTCTGGATAGAAAAATGTCAAAGAAAATATTAAAAGTTGAATACAGATGACGCAGCAAGTATAAGAGACGACATAGCGTAAGTATACTACGTCATTTTCGCTTTGACATAATATTTAGGATTCTTTTTTGTTTTAGACCGTTTGAAGGATATTTTTTGCTGAAGTAAAATGGTGTATAAGAGAATCTTCCAATGTCATAAAAGAAAATAAATCGAGCCTAAACTTAATGGATAGAAAAAAGAAAGTTTCCAGCCATTTCTTTGAATAAACTTGATATTCCCAAGATATCAAAAATTGTTGAAATATTTACCTAACACCATTATTGCTCCCATCGTAGAGGCCCAGCAGGGTCGAAGCCAACTGGGGCCATGGGTTATGTGAAAGAGAACTCTGGGGCCCTCGAACGAAGGCAAAGAAGTAACAGGAGTGGGTTTTAGTCAGTAAAAGTCTGACACGCCATACCGCTCCGCCCAGAGCAGGAGAAGTCATTGGATGATTTCCCACGAAAAAAAAAATTATTGAACCCAGAATTTTAAACCCCGGAAAATTTCCATCACACTAATAATATATTAGATAAACGAAAGTTTGTTTCTATGTTTGTTACTCTTTCACTAAAATTGGCACATGGGTAGACCAAGGCATGGAATATGACAAATTTTACTTTATATCCCGTGATAAAGTTTCCATAGGACAATCAAGTACTTTTACGGCTTGACAAAAAGTTTAAAACATAAAAGGGATTCTAATTAATGTATCCAATATACATTAATTTGATGTTTATATGTTTATATTGGGTACTCGCTTCTGTCGTCGGTTTCTCCATATAAATTTCCAACCCCCGTTTTACCCCCTTAGGGGTGAAATTTCGTAAAATCTGTTCTTAACGGATGTCTACACCCTATAAGGAACCCACCTGCCAAATTTAAAATTTGTAGGTGTTAGGCCGTGTTTACGGAGAGGCGTCGCGTTGCACGGCGCGTTGGACGTTTCGTCGTACATTGCAGCAGCGGGCCGCGTTATCGCTCGCGCAAACACAAACACATGGCAATGTACGACGGACCGCCCGACGCGCCGCGCAACGCGCCGCGTTTCCGTAATCGAGCACTTACAGTTTCAGTGAGTGGTTTTTCGCTTTTATTTAAATAGAAGATATTGATTTGAATTTCTTTTCTAACTTACTGGAGTTATATAAAGCTTGAAAGTCAATAGCTTGTTAACTTGACGTCAAAATATCTTCACTTTATTGTGTAGGTTCCTTGACTGACATAAATTACCTTTTCCCAAGTTAAAACCCGGAGCCACAGAGGCTCAAAGCAAAACCTAGCTAAAAACTTTATATAAAACAATGATATTCTAATACAAATATGCTATACACTCATAAAACAACTGAAAAATGTGTTCCGCGCAGCAGCGGCAGTACAAATATAGTTTTTATTCATTGTCCATTTCACTACAAGTCAAAATAATAGAAAAGGGATTGTATAATGAATCCAAAAAGAAAAAAAAGAAACAGCTATTGTTATCAATTACGCGTGAATGTAAACAACCATTATTCTGACCACCAATCACTTGAAAAAGTCCTAATTGGGACGTTTTGAGTCTTCACTTTTGTGTGCTCATAACATATGTATTTAATATAATATCAATTGGGTTAAACTTTACTTTGTAAGTTGTTTGACTAAAACTGAATTGCAATGACTAACTTGAATGATAACCAAGGCTTAAACAGCCGTCAAAACGGGTTGCACCAATAAAGCAATAGTTAAACCGAAGTCACACATAACGATAACGTTAACCGCGTAAATTCGGATGGTTAAGGGATATAGTTACGGTGAAGTAGATGACAAACAATGAAGTGTTTTGACAAAACATGCTGGTGCAGCAGTTACTGTTAAAATTGACTTTGACACAAACTATACTCTTCGTCATAATAAACGTTAATAAAGCGTAAAGGAAAAATGCGAATTAGAAATGATAATACCAAAATCTTAACCATACTATGTGCTGGATACAAAGACATTAAATTCTCTTTAAATCTCTTTGGTTGGGTAACATTCATCAATATCATCACTAAACTATCGCCATTATATCTATAAAAAAAAGTAAATTTCAAAGATTACTCAATAAAGTGATGGGAACCTCACCAAGCGTCAACTCATGGTAATTTGAACGATAAAAGCAATCAAATATGGGTGTGTAAAATTACTAATTGACGGGAAAGCTGGACAGGCCACACCCAGGGCCACAGTTTGAAAATTGGGCGCAGTATGACAATAGTTCAGAAGCAGGTTAGTATCATTAGGTATGAAATAGCTACCAGAGCTGCAAAATTGTTTGAAATAGTTACGACGCGACCCTGGAACGAATTGAGGCAACTGATGGAAAACAGGTGGGGTTTTAGTCAGTAGAAGTCCGATACTCCCTTTCAATCACTCCTCTTTTATTTACATAATATTTTTTTTATGAAATTCAGTTCATTGACTTATACCAAATAACGACAATTTTTTCTTAGGTTTCATTTTTTCTTTTTCCAAAATGTTTTTTTTTTCGTTTTAATAGTACCGTTCTAATTAAGAAACTAAATGTAAAACACTATGATGGTCAAATATAACGATTCTACGAGTATTAAAACGAAAAAAAAAACCGTCGCGCGTCACTTCGCATCTATTCGACGTAAAACTTGTAATGATTTAATATGTGATTGTGTATATAATGGGCTGTTTGAGACTCGCATTTATTTTTCAGAAAGCTTTTATTTTTTATAATTATGTTATTGACAATTATTCTTAAATTATCTGTAATATTATATTTTACATTGTTATTAAATTATTTATAAATTAAGTTATTGTTATTTTAATATTTTTGTGTATCAAATTAATTGTAATCTGTACTCTTATATTTTACGTAATATAAATTCTTCATAATGTATGAATTTCTGTAATAAATTACTTTTGACTTCCTTATACATCGAATAGAGCTGCCAATATTAATTATAAAATCTTTATTTAGAGAGCTTTTTCGCTAATTTATATACAAAACATTAGAATTAAATATAAATAAGTTGTTGCTTAACAAGATGACTTATATACTTACATCAACCTATCACGGAGAAGAGATTAAATTGATCAAAAAGTAAAATAATTCAAATTGTCAAAGTTGGAATATTTTTCGTTTTGGCTAATTAGTCCTCACTCTGTCACAATGTCCCTTGACCGCAAACGATAATAAAGAGTTCATTGATCCCATTTCAATCAGATATCGTTATATCTCGCGGCATTTCTAATTTTCGACTTATAACTAAATTCTGCTCTAAATTACTAAAAGTTCCTCAAGCGAATTAGCAAAAAGACCCAATTACGTGATAAAACGTATGACTTTGTGAAATCAAAGTTTATAATTTGATCTTTATTCAAATATGGAATTAGTAAAATGTGTCGAATTATTTTGTAAAAAATAGGCACCGTATTTCAATGTCAAGTTTTATACTCGTGAAAATAAAAAGTGGTTTCGATTTCATTGAAGTTATAGGTAAGGTTATAGATTGGACAAGATGGGATTGGATTACATGTAGATATGAATGATGTACCTATGCAATACAATCTCATACTCCAATGGAATTCTAAGATATAACTATTTAGAAATGATGTCCTGAATTGAGATGGAAAATATTGTACTATGTACAGAACTACATCAACATCAACATTTCTGCCGAAACACGTCCACTGCTGGACAAAATCCTCCCCTAAGCGTCGCCACAACGACCGGTACTGTGAGTCTCTCATCCATCGAATTCGACAAGCCTGTTGGTCTAGTGGTTAGTGGCTCTTACTGCTATGCCGGACGGAGGCATACTAACTACCTACAGCTCATAGAACTCGCCCAACTGACTTTAAAGGCAAAGACATTAATTTCGTACATGCGTAAATTAGTTCGAGTTTAAAAAAAGTACTTTATTTTTTAATTTCATCTTTACAAATCGATAGTGTTTCATGTACCGAATCGACTCTCCGCGGGATTAAAACGACAAAATTTAACGGTGTATAATTATGTTTATCAGTTCTCACTAGAGAACTGGTAAACATACTACTAGGAGTACTAACCAAGTAAACATACTACTAGGAGTACTAACCACATAGTCAAGTTCTTCTTAGTTTGGAACTAAATGGCGTTTGTGAAAGTTAAGGAATGTTATATTATCAAATGAATATAAGTAGCAATAACTTAAAGCCCTAAAACAGACCGAATAATTAATGCACTACGAGTGTTGTCGCATTGTCGCGTCGCGCTTGACTGCAAGAGTCTTTATCTTGGTCGAATATTAGGTAAGAACATTAATCTTAAGACCAATGAATAAGATTTAGTCTTCAACTCTTTGTCCTTATAAACAAAGAACGTTAACTTTGTCTTACCATTGTTAAAAATAAAAGTGAAAAAAAAAAATCCTATAATTACTGAATTCGAAAGAAGGTGTGCTCGTAAATTAATAACAAAACTTTGTTTTAGAGGAAAAGTACCTTTATAAGAAATGTGAATGGATTTTTATTTTTAAATTTTATTTTATTCTGTTGGACTGAAAAAACTTTTTATCCTGTTGGACAGGCTATCTAAGGAGTATCATCAACATAATACTCCTTGCTATTTATATACTCTCTATCAGACTTCCACAACTCGGTTATTAAGGCCCTGATCGACCAGCGAGTAAAACCGCGGTCTTATAATATGTCGATAAAGCTTGCCGATGTAGCATTACAATACCGCGGTTTCGTGAGTGGCGAACCTGGCTCGCGGCTCGTCGTGTTTGCTTTATTTTTTAACTGGGTGTTAACGTACGTACGAGCCTATAAAAAACGTCGGTTTTACTCGCGGCTCGTTGGTGCTGATCGACTAGCGAGTAAAACAGTTTTGAACGACGAGCCGAGTAGAAAATGAAGCAAACACGACGAGCCGCGAGCCAGGCTCGTCGTTCGTATTGCGATGATACACCGACGAGCTATAAGACTGCGGTTTTACTCGCCCGTCGATCAGGGCCTTAAGTGAGTGATCGACATACAAGCCAACACTGCGGTTTTAAAAAACGTCGGTTTTACTCGCGGCTCGGTGGTGCTGATCGACTAGCGAGTAAAACAGTTTTGAACAACGAGCGGAGTAAAGGCCCTGGTCGTAGTCCAAGAACTCAAAGAAAGATACATGTGTAGTTTTAGTCAATAAAAGTCTGACACTCGTCTCGCTCCACCCTTGAGAGGGAAAAGTCATTGGATGACGTTTCACATAAAAAAACCCAACACAGCTTTCCACACCGATTTCTTTTCGCGGTTCCAAGGTTGTGCACATTGTGAAAATTTGTTCGCATTGTCATAAATTTCAACCCCTGAAAAAAATGCCCTGGAATTAAAAGCCACGTCCTCACACTCACAGTTGAAACCTTGTACAGCTTGTAGACTTCAAAACACAATATATGACTAACTGTTTTCAATAGAAATTCAACAAAGCAAATATTTATGGGAAACGTTAATGTTTCTGAAAAAGTTTCGTTGTACTTTGAATATCACTTCACACTAATAATATAAAGGCAAAAGTTCGTATGTATTTATTTATGTTTTAAGGGGTTCCGTACCCAAATAGTAAAAATGGGACCCTATTACTAAGACTTCGCTGTGTGTCCGTTTGTCCGTCTGTCTGTCTCCAGGCTGTATCTCAAGAACCGCGATAGCTAGAGAATTGAAATTTTCACTAAAAACAAAATAAAATAAATATCTAAGGGGGGCTCCTATAAAACAAACGCGATTTTTTGCCGTTTTTTGCTCGTTATCAATAATGGTAACAGGCACTTGAAATGTTCACAAAATACTCAGTAGTATTTTTACTTTAATAATAAATAAAAAAATTAATCAATATCTTTTTCCATACAATACACGCTATTTTCCCTATTTTGTTGTTGTTCTATTGTTTACCTAGTCAATGGTACGAAACCCTTCGTGCGCGAGTCCGACTCGCACTTGACCGGCTTTTTTTTTTTACTCATTCATACTCAAACAACTGAATGAAATTTAACACGCGACTAAACCAAGTCTATACGAGTACCAAGTTAATACCAAGTTAATACGAGTAATAACATAGGATACTTTTAAGCCCGGACTAAATGCCCTTGAGATAATTGTCTACGGTCAGGGCGAAACCATTCAAACTACGAAACAAGTTATTTACTTTTAATCACAGCCTTCACACGTTGTTCAGTATCATTTCCATAAAATTAATACTTCAGAATATAAAAAATATTACCGCCAACTTCTGTGCAAATGGAAAAGTGTAATGAAATATTACTCACTTTGATAGCTAGGATTTATTTATTTGAAACGCAATATTTAAATCTTAAAACATTTCTTCTTTTAGCCATATTTATGTGTAAATGGTAACACTCTGTAACTTTCCCACGGCTCCAGCGGGCATCGGCACTATTGAAACCCTACGGTTTGGCTGACATCTCTTTCTGGTGCACGTAGAACACTAAACGCCGTCAACTCGGGCTCGATCTCACAGGATGGCTGGGCGGCGAGCTACCGATTGCTCATCGTCCGTAAGCCTTGCGACTCCCGACGCCCGCGGCGTCTCCTGTGCTAGGGACTGAGTCGAGAAGACATCCGTGCTCTCATTCCCTCTCGCAACAGACCTTGGCCTGAACCAGGACAGGACGTGAAAGAGCACTGCCGCTGAGGCCATACTCCACCAAAGTGAGGCAGACTTCCACCGTGAGATCCGGTGATACCCGGGCGTTTCTTCCTCCTGCATGCTGAGGACGCCGAGGCACTTCTCTAACCATTATTTTAAGAGCGGACATATCACCGCGTTTGTGGCGTGCCCAACACATAAAATCCCTAGTGTTGCAATTAAGACTTATCACAAATTTTTTCTTAGTTTTTTTTTACTTAATTTAGAAGTATTACCTATTTTGGAAATTATCGTCATCAGCCTTTTAATTTTCCCACTGCTGGAACACAGGCCTCCTCTCTAAGAGAGGGAGTGGGCCGTAATCCACCACGCGGGCCCATGCGGGTTAGTTGATTTTGGGAATAGCTGCAATCGATTACGTAGCCTATTCTAATATCAATTTTGATTTGGAATAATTAACAAAGTTAAATAGCTTGAAAGTATTTGAACAGTTAGTTACTTATCTCATTCCAGGAACGTTTAGGACCCAGTCCTAAGAAGCCAACTAATTAATCGAAAGCAAACCAACGTGAATTGAAACTTGCAAAGTAAATTCGTTAAAAGGTGAAGGTTACTTCTGGACACGTGTCACGACACAGTGACCTTGAGTATACAAACGAAAAGAAATTCTTTTATTCACTTCGTCCAAATTATTACGACAGTATTTGCAAAAAATTACTGAAAAGTCTTTACTGACTGGTTTGTTAAATATTTAAAACATTAATATAAAGGCAAAGGAAAGAAGTTTCCTAGCGTGATCGCACTAGGAATGAAGATATCCAGAGGATAACCAAGGTTGCCGACATAACCTGAAGAATCACCCAACTTACGTGGCAGTAGGCAGGGCACATCGCTCGCAGGACAGATAGTCGAAGTGGTCGAAAGGTTCTGGAGTGGCAAACACGCACCGAAGACACAGCGTTGGAAGACCAACCACAAGGTGGACTGATGACCTGGTGATGGTCGCGGGAATCTGCTGTATGCAAGATGCACGGGACCGTTCATTATGGCGACGCTTGGAAGAGAGAAACGCCAGCAATGAACGTCTTTCAGCTGATATCGTGATGACGATAACATAATTTATTACAGACAATATTTTGCACAATTACTTCTTTTTTTAATTGATAAAAACTAGTGGTTGACTGCAATCCCACCTGATGTTAAGTGATGCAATCGTTGATGATGAGGCGCACTAGTTTATTAAGAGCCTATTCGCTCTAGCCTTGAAGACACCTAAATTATAATCGGTCGGGAAGGCAGCAGCAGGCAAACTGTTCCAGTCCCTTGATGTACGCGGTATAAACGTCGAGGCAAAACGCTTAGTCCGTACCGTAGAAGTTTCAACAACATAAGGATGGATATTCGCCACACGCTGTGCGCCAATTGCTGCGCAATTTCTTGACTGTATCCTTTTTGTAAGCTCCGGTTTCACTAATGTAGATTGACATAATTTGAAAGAATTCTGGAATAAATATGACGGCCAATAAACAGACAAGCGATTGCAGAAATTCTGAGAGGTTTGCAAGTATTTATTGAGATGTTATGACGTGTATCTCCAAAGTTTTTCATCGAGTCTTCACCAAATACAAATAAGTTGGTTAACAGGTTAGCGAAGTTATAACTAAAAACAATACACAGAAAACAAAACATTCATACGAATTGAGAACTACGTTCTTTTTTTAAAAAAAGGGGCACCAGCCAAGTTACCAGCCCCCCTAGTCAACGCCCCCAATTCCTTTGTTGAGATGACGTCAGAACAAAGGAATTGGGGGCGTGGGGCCAACTCCAAGCGTTCACGCTAAACAAAACGATTGATACTTGGCTAGGGGGCTGCTGGCTTAAATGTAACCCTATACCAACATAATAATCAAAAACCGCCAGCTCTTTTGATGTTGAATAACCACCAACATGCAACTTTTCATCGATTTTCTGTGCTTGATCACATACTCGTATCTGTGTTTAATTAATAGCTTAGTTAATTAACGTTTCTGTCACCACAAAGTAACTAGGTTAGAAGCGGTGACAGAGTTTTTTTATAAAAGATAATATTATTTATTAAAATAATCTTTTCCTCTTTGATAATAATACATTATGTAAGGTAGTGTTGTTTACATTAAAAAGCTTATATAAACATGATTATTGGGCAGCGGGATTGTTCGAAAGAGTTACTGCGACCCTGGAAAGAAAAGGGCAGCTAACGGAACACAGACGGATTTTAGTCAGCAAAAGTCTGACACTCCTTTTTTTTATTATTGATAGGTTCGCACTTGACCGCTATCTCACCTAAAGGAAAGCGACGATACGGTCGACGATGGAGCGCGCTTACCTAGAAGAAACCTATTCACTCTTGACTTAAAGATTCCCGGGTTGTAGCCATCAGGAAACACAGACTCCGGCAGGGAATTCCACTCCTTAGCTGTACGCATAATGAAAGTGTTCCCAAAACGCTTTGTGCGTATAGGTGGGATGTCCACCTAGTACCGGTGGCGCAACGCCGTACGTCTGGTAGTCCGATGATGGAATGGGCTAGGCGGAATTAGGCTATGCAATTCCGACGCACACTCCCCGAAATGTAACCGGTAGAAAACCGACAGGCTAGCAACTCGGCGTCGATGCTCAAGACTTTGAAGCCTTGACTCGACGAGTGCATCATTGCCAATGATCCTCTTGGCTCGCCTCTCAATAGCTTATTACGATTAAGCCTTCTCCCAAGATTATTACAATTGTGAACTAACACAATGAATATAACAACGATAAGTATGCTTCTGATTATGCAATGATCACATCTTTGCTTGCTTGCAAATTCGGGAATCATGTGAAAATTGCTGCTGAAGGAAGTTTGGCTGAGACCATGTTTTTTTTTTATGGTAGGTAAAATCATTCAATGACAAATCCCGCCCTTGGGCGGAGCGAGAAGTAGTGTCAGACTCTTACTGACTAGAAACCTACCCCGTTCCTTCGTTGCCTATAGTGCCGGGGCTGAGCCTTCCTCTCAGAAAACGGCCCTTGACCCCAGCAGGCTTCGACCCTGCCTGCCTGCAGCTAGCAGGCTGGGCCTCTATGGTTTGCTGACAGCTCCTTGAGGCGCGCGGGAACAGAACGCGCCGTCGACGACTTGGGCTCGGTCCGGTCGGTTACCGGACGATCGGACAGCGTGCTACCCATTGCGCGCCGTCCGCAAGCCCGCGGCTGAGACCATGTTAAGTTTCTGCACCACCCTAAGGTCGACTGGTAGAAACTGGCGCATCATGCTTGTCGGTTAAGGTTCGAAGATTGCCATTGGAGCTTGTCCTAGATCTGCTTAGCAACGAAGCAGCCTTCTTTATGATTATGGCATGGAAATCATCCACACGCGCTGAAGCGAACATAAAAAAGTTAAAAGCTATAATGTTACTTTTTATATGATAAAACGTAGAGTATGCAAAAATATTTTCCATTTCATTTTCATAAAACTTTTCACCTGACGCTTCTATTCCCTGAAGTGGTAAAAATTAAAGTGTTCCAAAGTTAAACCTTAAAACTAACTTTCGAGCTAATAAGACTTTCTCGTACTTAATTAAAAATAACAGTTCGCACCTGCCGGTGTGGATCTAGGTTAAAAGATTCCTTTTGCTATTCAACCCTTTAGCGACTCCAGGAAAAATAATTTAAATAGAATCAAATGTAGGTTACCTACTTTTGGTTTAAAAGCATCGATTAAAAAAATAATAAGTTACCTGAAAGATACCTGAAAGGTATCACCACCTTTCCACGAATGGATTGCTATTTCCCTTTCAGTTCGGTATTCACAAGGCAACTTAAAGCTGTTTTTTTAAGTATTTGTTACAATAAATACTTACGATTAATAAAAAGGTTTCTGAACAGCCCCCCTAGCTAAGTAACAATCGTTTCGTATAGCGTGAACGCTTGGAATTGGCCACGCCCCCAATTCCATTGTTCTGACGTCATCTCAACGCTCAGTCACGTGGTTAAAACAAAGGAATTGGGGGCGTGGCCAACTCCAAGCGTTCACGCTATACGAAACGATTGTAACTTGGCTACGGAGTCTAGTGTTAAGTGGTCATTGACGCTGATGAACATTGGCAATATCAGAAACAGAGCAGATGTGTTGCTACGTCAAATAGTAAGCTGAAATGTATTGTATGCCTGAAATATCATTAGAATGCAGCAACCGTGTTCAATAGCAGAAATATGAGGCAATGCTATTTTTCCATTAGTACAGTGGTCGCCTAGTGATTATGGGCCGGACTTGCGAACAAGGTTACGGATTCAAAGGGGAAACAGGCGGTTTATTTAGCGTAATATATGTTATGGCAACACTTGGGACATAGGCCTTTGTCCAACAGTGAACGTCTTCCCCACTAATGCTCTCAAAACGGTGAAGGGAAATATCATGTGGAAACTGGCGTGACTTAAAACAAAGAAATTCGGAAACATATGTGATATTCCCAACCCGCACTGGGCCCATAAGGTGGGCACCATTCCCGCTCCTAGAGAGGCCGGAATCCCAGCAGTGGGAATATTATAAGGCAGATAATGTAATGATGATGATGATGATAATATAATGTAATATTATTTTTCCCAAGATTAGTTAAAATACTATTTTATTTCATCGTATTATATGTTCACTCACCCAATAAACGTTAGACATCAATGTTTATTCAATTTATAATATCTGCGTCCAATGAAATCCGAACAGATATGATCCAATCATGATTTTCATTCATTTTTAATCGGTCGACTATTCATTCAGGTGAATATTTTCATTTCCGACAGTCAATAGAGATAGCTGATCGACTCAATAATTTGATTGTCCGAACAAAATAGAATCTGTGCCGTTAGATTACGAATCATGTTATGTGGAATGTACGAGTATCGTTTTAGATTTTCAATGTTGGAATTTAAATAAATTTTGGCGATTAATTAATTTTAAAGAAAAATACTTAAAAAGATGTAAATACAAGTAAAAGCAAAAAAAAAAAAATATTTCATTTTTGAAAGAAGAAATTAATAATAGCATTAATCTAAAGTGGCAATGGGCAATTCACATTGCTTGCAGAATAAATGGCCGTTGGGGCCGAAAGGTTCTGGAGTGATGGCCGCGTACCGGAAGACGCAGCGTTGGAAGGCCTCCTACAAAGTGGGCCGATGACCTGGTAAAGATTGCGGAAATCCGAAGGAACCGAGACGCGCAGGACCGTTAATTGTGTCAATATTTGGGGAAGCCTAAGTCCAACAGTGGACGTCTTTGGGCTGAAATAATGATGATGAATAGCATTAATCTAATATTCTACAACTTTCACATGACTCCATCTTGTCCACACACAGTCAAAGTCCACAATTCCAATAAGCCCAAACACATCAAGGATAAATTCTTTTATTACAAAGTTCCTACCTCCCGGCTTCATCACCGGATTCGTTCGATAGTACAATTTTCATAAGAACCATCTATTTAAATTTGCTTCATCATAGTCGCTTAGCTATCTTAGTAGAGATTGAGAAGTTCCACTAAAGAAGACCACAGGTGGCTGTGGTCTTGCTGAATATGGGTTTTTTTTATGTGTGAAAATCACCCAATCCCTCGCCCTTGAAATTCGATCATATTTCGGAATAGCATATAGGATACTATTATCCTGAAAGTATAATATTCCTTTGGGGTAATTTTTTATTATCACGCGGGCGAATCCGCTGGTTAGCAGCTAGTTATGTATAAGGACCAAACTTGAGATTTCGAATACCTACCCTTTCGTAAAAAAAATCCCTTCTTTGGTCCATTTTAGAGCAGTGGTGGCCGAGTAGTAACAACCCCGACTTACGAGTTTATAGACCGCGGGTTCAAACCCAGCCAGGCGCATTACTTCGTGTAATTTATTTCATCAACACTGCTCTCAAAACGGTAAAGGAAAACATCGTGAAGAAACAAAAATTCGAAGACATGTTAAATTCACCTTGAATTGGGCCCTCGTGGTAGATTACGGCCCATACCCTCTCTTAGAGAGAAAGCCTGAGTCACAGCAGTGGGAACATTTTAAGTATGATTATGCTATTATATTCTATATTTTTTATGACTCCACCTGCTTTGGTATTTTGGAGTACCAATCTTTTATTGACTAAAACCCACCTATGTTTCTTTAGTTACCTTTTATGTTTCAGGGCTATTATCAATACCGCAGCCTTGATTTTCATGGGTTGTGCAAAAAGAAAATCCAAAATTCAAAATCTTTCACATAGGTCTACCTACTTATAAAACGTCAGTAGTACTAGTGTCCGGAAGGGGACCTGAAACAACAGACAAAGAAGGAACACAGAAGTTGTTTTTCATTGCATTGGATGACTACCCACCTAAAAAAACTTCTTTTCTTTTTGGTCCTTGCAAAGTTTGTCAAAGTTTATTTATACGTAGACGTTTGAATCAAGAAATTCTGTTCTATCCTTAGGGATTACGCAACCTATTACAAATATTTATAATTATCGTTTATAATCCGGCTCCAAAGGTCGAAGCAGATGGTTCATCGTGAGCTCATAAATTCTAATTAGTACAGTTCCAAACCTAGACTATGTACAGCCAGAATTTACATTCTGACTAAGGACTAAATATGTCCCTTAGGTACCAGCCTGGACAGTTTACTGTTTAAGTTTGCATTATTTAGAAGAAAATACGTCACGAGGTTTGAAAAGTGATCCTTTGATCCTAAAGAATGAAATAAAAAGCTCTTTTTATGTCTACAGTCAAAAAAAGGTGTTATTGATGTTGAATTCCGGGGATTCTCAGAACATTTTTACTCGTTTTTGTGTTCTTTTGGATTGATAGAAGACTTAACACGTTGTTTTAACCACTTGTTCCAGAAGACCTATCAAAATGATATTACAAAGGTGAGAGTTTGTATGTGTGAGTGAGTAATGTGTTTTTGTTACCCAATTTGGCGCACAAGTTGACCATGTCTTGGAATAAGATATTTCTTGTGGCATACTCTGAATACTGAATTCCGTATCAACGAGTCTATACTTCTAGATCTTGACATCAAGCAGCGTTTATCATCTTTGGTACAATCTCGTATCCTCACATTTTTTGGTTCACTGGTCTTCACTGAGATGCCACCGAGGGGAGGTGGCTATTCACCGACTTGTGGTCTAGGGAAAGGTTGAGGGTACCAGGCCACAAGGAAGATCACCTATGAGGTAGACTGACCACTGCATGAATGCACGAGGAAGGCGACCATCAGACAGGAGTGGCGACATGTTGTGAAGCTTGCCACCAAAACCTGAAGTGATGACCATGACCACTTTGTCAAGAGTGATACCGACAAAGAAGAAGAAGAGTGGGATACTCTATCATATGTCTTATTTCTGCTTCCAATGGCATTGTTTTATGTTCCCTCGTGATGATTTTCTATTTTCTGGCTTTCGAAACCCCTGATAGAAGCTAGTTTTCAAATGAAGATCCAGAAGAACGCATTCCATTTCAATTTTAATTTCCACCATGTGTGCTATAGCATAACACCACATCTGTATTAAAAATAAATGTTATATTATTATTATTTTCTTTATTAAAACTATATAAATTATATTATTATTAATATTGTATTACTCAAAGGGGTATTTCAAAATACGAACGTTAATCATTGCTATATACGGATTTGTCGACAAATCACGTTATATTTAAACATTGTAATATACTATAGATATATAAAACACAAAAATTATTTCTGTATACCTATGTCCATTATTCCCCGAACCAGTTTTATTAGAAAGGCAATATTGCGAAGACGGTTTTAGACCGTTAACCTTATGGACCAAGTTCGAGTTGGGCCCGGGAACGCTAAGGGTAAAGAAGGAGCATAGGTTTTTTTTTTATGGTAGGTAAAATCATCCAATGACAAATCCCGCCCTTGGGCGGAGCGGGAAGTAGTGTCAGACTCTTACTGACTAAAAACCTACCCCGTTCCTTCGTAGCCTATAGTGCCGGGGCTGAGCCTTCCTCTCAGAAAACGGCCCTTGACCCTAGCAGGCTTCGAGCGTGCCTGCAGTTAGCAGGCTGGGCCTCTTCGGTGTGCTGACAGCTCCTTGAGGCGCGCGGGAACAGAACGCGCCGTCGACGACTTGGGCTCGGTCCGGTCGGTTACCGGACGATCGGACAGCGTGCTACCCATTGCACGCCGTCCGCAAGCCCGCGAGGAACATAGGTTTGGTTTTAGTCAGTAAAAGTCTGAAATGCCCTCCCACTCCGCCCTATATCGGGAGAATTCATTGGATCATCCAATGAATGAAATTCCTACCTTAGAAAAAGACCATTAAAACAATATGATCATTAAAATAATTTACCTCTACTTTTACGGTCTATAATACTTTTATGATCTTCCCGTCTGATTATAATTTATCTGTATTAAAGGTTAGAGTAAATAGGCTTAAAAAATTAGTGGGATTTACCATCAACGGACGCATTTGCTTACCATCAGGTGGGATTGCAGTCAAGCACTCGTTTATAAATATCATTAAAAAAAATGTATTATGTAAATTTTCCTTTTTTCTCAATACTAAACAAACAGCCGCCGGGTATCAGTTAGCAGACAATAATATCTACTTACATCTACAAATGTTGTTATGTACCGTAAGACCAACATTTTTACACCCCAAATCCCCCGAAGGTAGGTCACTCATTCACGTCTGGCCGGGCGATCCACAAAATTACGTAATTATTAACGTCTCATTTCGTCCCACGAATACGACGAATACAAAAACTGTTCACAATATCAGATGTCGTGTTATTTACTCAGACAGAATGTCCTTGACAATAATTGTGGACCGTGAAAGAAATAATAAATGTCGCTATTATTATTGATTTTCAGTGTTTCATTTACGGAGCGGTAACTTTTTTATTGTTTATAGGCTCACGCTTGACCGCTATCTCGCCTGATGGAAAGCGACAATGTTGTCGAGAATGAAACTCGCTTGCCTAGAAGTAACCTATTCACTTTTTACTCTAAAATCTTTAGATGAGGAAACTAGAACTGTAGGTAATGTATGTTTTTCGTTTTGATGGCTGTTTTCAATTTATTTTATACTAATGCTACTGCTGAACAATGAGATCATGGGTTCGATTTCTAGTACAGACAAACTTATTACGGTTTTCCATTTTTTTGAGTATGAAATCTGCGTTTGACCGTAATTAACTCGACACATATTATGTTTTAAAGCAATCAAAATAAAAAGCAGTGGTGGCCGAGTTGTTACGGCCCCGACTTATGAGTTGTAGGTCGTGGGTTCAAACCCAACCAAGTGCAATACTTTGTGTAATTTATTTCATAACCACTGCTCTCAAAACGGTGTAGGAAAACATCGTGAGGAAACCGGTATGTTCTAGAACCAAAAATTCGAAGACATGTGACATACACCAACCCACACTGGGCCCGCGTGGTAGATTATGGCCCATTTCCTCTCCTAGTTAGGAGGCCTGAGTCCCGGGACAAAGTCAGCAGTGGGAACTTTAAAAGGCTGATTTTGACACCATAATAATATTATGCTAATTAAAATAATTATTCTTTAATAAAATATCTGAATTTCGAATTCGAATCCGATGGTAGCAATACACACAGGACCATTTGTTGTGGCGACTCTTGGGAAGGCATATGGTCAGCAGTGAACGTCTTTGGGTGAAATGATGATGATGAATCAAAATTTAGAGCTGTGAGATTGTCCCTGGAACCACGGCTCTGAAGGATCATGGGGAGAATTTTATAGTAAAAGTCTGCCACTCTTTTTCGCTAGTAATTCGAAGATTTCCTTTTTTTAAAAATAGATGTTCACTAGGTACAAATACTTTAAAAACAAGTGTCAGTCTTTGTTCCAATATTCGATGTTTCTCAGTAATTGAATCGCATCTTTTTTATCGAGTAAATAAGTACATTGAAAACTTTATGACTGCTGAACAATCACCTTTTTGATTTAGTGCCACTTTTGTGTTAAGGGTGCGATATGTCTGCCTAAGCTTCAAAGAAAACAAGCGTGATGAACTAAAACACAAGCAATATAAACATACCCTGGTAGCTGCGTACAATTATCCAGTACAGAATATAGCAGTACCTAAAACACAGCAACAGTACAGACGCATTACAAACGCAATGCGCGCGTAAGCTGTTGGCAACGGTTACACGAACGTAACCAGCTACCAGCGGACGTTGCCGCACTTGCACGGCAAAACAAATCGTAAGTCACACATAATACGCAATGTACACTGAACATTATCGAAATAACGCGTTTAATTTACGACGCGCTTTATATTTTCAACGTTAATCCTTATTAATTTTCGAGCGTAACGTGGTAATATTGAGTTGGTACGGATTTGACGAAAATTTTCATTACAAGGTTTAATGTAGTCGTGAATATTATATTATGTGGTGTATATAATATAAAAGTAGCTGCAGTTTTAGGGGAAGTTATATGTTGGAGCAGGAGCTCGTGGCAAAATAACGAGGCAGAGCAACGTTTGTCGAAGAGGGTTGGTGAGTGAGTAATAATAATATCATTATCATCATCAGCCTTTTAATGTACCCACTGCTGGGACTCAGGCCTTCTCTCTAGGACAGGGAATGGGCCGTAATCCACCACGCGAGCCCAGTGCGGATTGGTGGATGTCACATGTTTTCGGATTTTTTGGTTCTAGGACATGCCGGTTTTCACACGATGTTTTCCTTCACCGTTTTTAGAGCAGTGGTGATGATATAAATTACACAAAGTAATGCACCTGGCTGGGTTTGAACCCGCGACCTACAATTCGTAAGTCGGGGCCGTTACACGGCCACCACACCTCAAAAAAAAAAGCTTAAAATAATAATATACAAACGTAATAATAATAATATTCCACAACTTTCAAGGGCATATTACACCACTTTATATTCAGACCGGTCTTAGTTCACGTCGCGTAGTGTAATAAATCGTCTACACAGACAGTCTTAAAGTTTACTTCCGAGTAAGACAGTCTGACCCTTATTACACTATGCGACGTCGACTAAAGGCCCTGATCGACGGGCGAGTAAAACTGCGGTCTTATGGGTCGTGGGTAAAGCTTGCCGGTGTATCATTGCAATACGAACGATGAGCTTGGCTCGCGGCTCGTCGTGTTTGCTTCATTTTTTACTCGGCTCGTTGTTCAAAACTGTTTTACTCGCTCGTCGATTAGCAACGACGAGCCGTGAGTAAAACCGACGTTCTTTAAAACCGCGGTATAGGCTCGTCCGTCGATCAGACTGGTCTGAATATCGAGTGGTGTAATAGATCCTTAACACAACGCCATCTAGTCCCAAACTAAGCAAATCTTGTGCTATGAGTACTGGATTATTTTTTATGATATAAACTGGTGCTTGACTGCCATCCAGCCTGACAGATGGTAAGCAGTGTTGCAATCGTGGATGATGAAGCGCCCCAATCTATTATAAGCCTATTCACTCTTTCCTTAAAGATACCTAAATTATAATTGAAGAGTAAGAGGCAAATTGATAACTGATATATATTTAAATACTTCATATATTTATTATTATACAGCATTATTCTTAGTATATATTTCAAAATTAGTAACTGAATCGATTCCAATAATTTTTAAAACTTGTTACATTTTTCCCAAAAATATTTAAAAAATGACACAAGTGGAACCACACCTACACTAAGTACAACACAGATCACGGCAGGTTATAGCAGACCAGGTGCCAGCGAACAAATGGATGCGAATACAAAACAAACGCTAAGTCGCCCAGATGGTTCGGTGACCATGTATTTGTGCAGACAACCAGGAAACATAACCAACATTAAATAACTTCGTGATTTTTCATGATACAGTTATGAAATTTTGTATATAGATTCTGTACATAACAATAATAGATACATATTTTGGGTTTCGCAAATACTAAAAATAAGGTTGTATAGATAAATTAGACCCAGAACCAGAACAAATAATCATGTTTATTACATTAACATTTGTCTTGGTTGGGAATCGACCCTACAAGTCCACGACCTTCGGAATAGCAGTCAGGGCCACTAACCACTAGGCCAACAAGCCAGTCACCATCTAGTACGTACATACAACGTTCAACCCATGCCTTAGAAAGTATCTTTAACTTTAACAGGCTTCTTTTGCAGGATTTTCTAAAGAGTTATCTTGGCCCTGTAACGTAAAAGGCAAATGAAGGGACAGAAGTGGGTTTAGTCAGTTAGTCTGAAATTTTCACTGGCTCTAACCAGAACAGGAGAAGTTATTTGATGATTGCTTACCAAAGAAAAAACAAATAAGAGAAATTGCCATTCAATGCTGCCAACCTTATGGGAACTTCTCCCTTTTATAGCAATACTGATATCTTTTTATGTCCTATATTCCACTTTTGAGGTATATAACAATGTGACTACTCATATTATTATCCTACATTTTTTTTTAAATGCTTTATTTTATATCATTTAATTAAAAAGTAACATAGAAAAGTAACGAGTACAATAGGTATTAAGAAACCATGAGAAAAAAATATTCAATGTGCAAACTTAAGTTTCAGAATACTAATGAGCTGTCTCGTCGCGTAGCAGGCCGGCTACGTCGTGCTACGTCAAGACAGTATTCGTAGCCTCGTAGCGTCTTTATCAAGCTACGGCGTAGCAACATAATGAAAACAAAAAAATAATTTTGACGTACGACTTATATTTAATTAATGAACAGCACATGTTTATTTTAATATTCTTTTCTATTTAATTTTACAGATATCTGGAGCGCAGGGAATAAAAATACCCGACCGAATACAGAATTACACGCTACGCTCCAAAACGGGCATAATAGACATAGGCAAAAAAGCTGTCAGGCTCAAATGGGATCAGGCGTGTCACGTCAGCCATATACACAGAGATCTGCAGAGGGAACATGCCGTCGAGGTCGGTCTAGAAAGAGATGCCGGATAATCTGGACGCGTACCACGAGGACTAGTCTTAGACAGTGCGATAGAAAAAGAATGTTTAAAAAGATTTGGAGAAGGCTAGGGGCCTTTTTCCAACAGTGGGGAGAGTGGGGACTAGCAAAAAATATCATCATCATCATTTCAGCTGAAAGACAACCGCTGTTGGACATTGACCTCCCCCAAGCATCGCCACAATGACCGGTCCTGTGTAAAAAATATATATCGTTTTAATTCATTGTAAATCTTACAATGTACTCGTAAATTAATGTGGCCAAATTTAATGATGGGAGCCCCAAATAATGAAAAATATGTCTGTTCTTCCCCACGGTTTACCGGTCAGGGTAAACATTTTTTTATTTAATGTATATGACGTAAGTACTTACCTATAGATAAAAACTAAACTAAGAATGTATACTAGACCTAACTATGTACAAATATAATACAAAAACACCAAATACACTCAGGCGTCGAAGTATTCCTCCACATCGCTGTCATCCGGAAACGTACCTAGAAGACTGGCAGCATTGCCACGTTGAATGGCAATGCTGATTCTTTGGGCCAAGAATGAGCCAGCCCTCTGGTCACGCAAAGTTTCGATCAAGCGACAACAATAACTTTATATAAAAACAGAAAATAAATTCAGTCCAGAAGGGTAGAAAGCAATTTAATTACTACACGCTGAAATAATTTCATAAATAATTAAAAATATTTTTTTTTTTCCTTTGGCAGTCACGTAAAAAACTACTGAATAAGTTTTCTTTATTATAATCTATAATATATATAATAAGTCTTCCACTCCATGAAAGATTGGCAATGGAATAAACGACACCTTTCTGGTGAACTAGCGAGCAAAATATACGTATAATCCATGTGAAAGGAACACTGTCTGTCTCTCTGTTACATTCTGACTGCTAAACTACTAAACCGATTTTGATGACATTTGGTACGTAGAAAGCTTAAACTCTTTTAATGGAATACTTTTTATCCGTTTCCGACTTCGAGTTCGAGTCCATTAAAACCAACATTTAAGTGGATGAAGCCGCTGACAGAAGCTAGTGTATTGTAAGAGGTTCCACTCTACCAGATATTAACATATATTGCTTCTATAAGAATAGCTTTTACAGTAATAAATTATTACTGATAGCTTACGAACTAGAAAGTTTGCTATACCGCCTTCTATCACAATGACAAGAATAGATAAATAATATGGGCACACCTATACGAGAAATTATCAAACTCATCATATCTTTAGAAAATAAATAATTGAAAGGGACGACCTTTTTTGAAGCTCTGGATTCGTCGGTCATACATGTCATTTACAAGAATAAAAAACGTGGGAAGATAGGAATCTATATTTAAAAAAATAATGAACTTTGGACACAATATTTACGTAACAGATAGATACAAAATAATATTTCCAAATATTCTCCCACTTTTAACTAATATTAAGCATGTGAAAATCTCCGTACATGTACATCATATTTGATGTCATAATTATAGGATTATTATTATTATGGATAGGCTTGCGTTTGACCACTATCTCACCTGATGGCAAGCGATGATGTGGCCGACGATGGAGCACGCTTGCCTAGAAGTAACCTATTCACTCTTGGATGTTTGCTAATATAAGACATCGGTTCAATGTCTGAATGAATTTAGAAAATAGGTAGACCAAAGATAGCTCGCTATTCGGCCATCTAGTAAAGACCCAGCCCGAGTCGACATTACGTTGCATTGTATTTCAAACGCGCCTCAAAAAAATGTCAGCAAAATTAATCAGTTTTAAAGGTAGGCGGCACAGAGAATAAAGTCCCGCAAACCTCCGTTGAAAAGGGAGGATCCTCCGACCATACGGGTGTTATGTGTGGTGGGTTACTGCCCGATAGATGATTTCGGACTGTTCTATATTCAAATCGCGTGGAGAACTTTAATTGCGCGATGCAGGATTAGTTCATATGTGAAGCCATAGATGTCGCTACAAGGCACACTGGGGTCGATGTTTACTAAGCTATATAGCAGACGCTAATAAGTAATGTTTATTCAATGTAGAGACATTCTACTCTTAAGGAATTTAAGACCAGGGAACAAAAAGGACTACTGAAGGTAGTGAATAGAGGTGAAGTGTAGTTTAAGTTAGTAAAATCAGATACTCCCTCTCACTTTAGACAAAAAATTTAACTAAAAATTAGGAGATAGGGATATCTTGTATTTCGGTAGTACATTCCCTTAACGTAATTTCCGACTACTACGTACACAAAGCCGCTGGTAAAAGTAAGTTTACCTAAATAATATTTTCTATTAATAAAATAAATGTAGTTACCAAAAGTGGCCAGTACCCTTAATACAAAATCACACTTAATTGCAATAAAAATAACCCACCTTTATGATATCAATAAAAAGGTATGGTACCGAAACTCGCCATAATTGAAGATTCAATTAAGCCTGCAAAATATCCTCCAATCTTTTATGTACACAAGAAGAATAGCAAGTAAATTGATATTAGGTAGCAGCTCCTAAATGTACTTGGATTCCGGATTTTATGGGCTCATAAAAATACCCCATAGAACACACTCGTAGGTAGCATTAAGGTAACATTTATTTAAGGGTTTGGCCGTACCGCTATCTTAATGAAGAGGTAGTGACTGTACATAAGATATCTATATCATTTTGGGAATACGCGCCTATTTTACGGCCAAACATTTTATGGGCAGCTTTATTCGTCAGATACGAGTACTTTGACATGAAAAACCAGAAAGGTTAAAGGAAAGTTAAGATTACATACTAAAATGACCAAATTAAGAACAATATTATCTATAAGGATAAATAAAAATCAATTGTCACATGTATGATAGAGCATCATTCGAATATAGTTCCACTGGTTTGGCAAATTTTTTTATGCGCGTGAGCCCGACTTACACTTCACTAGTTTTTTGTTCCGTTAAGGTATTGACGATTTTTTTTTCTATATAAATATGAATTAAATTGCACCGGTGCGAAACCGTAGCGAGTATTTCTCGGCACACGCATAGGTAATGTCATTTCTTCTCTTTTTTTTGTCTTTTTTTGTGTGTGGTACTATCATAAAGTATGTGTAATATACACAAACACATTACACATACGTACAAAAAAAAATATTAACGTCAAATTATATTTCCCCTCTTAAAAGAACTTTGCCCCACAAAGCACTGGAAACTCGAAGCCAAGTTATTACGAAAATAATTGGTACCGAGTGACCGACTGACAACTTTTGAGCTCATAGTCACTACGAGTGATATGATAATTATTACTTTTCCACCAGTTAAGCTCCCATCGCAAGCATCTGTCGAACCCAATATGTTTTTCCTTCAGCAAATCTTCGAGGATACAAACTTTCGAGTGTTATCTATGTGATACATTTTGGATATATTTTCCTTAACTCACACATTTGCACCCCACTCACATCCACACTCTCTTCGTATTATATTATAACCTGGTTCCCGCGAAGGGTCCAGGGTAATGTAAGCTCACCGCATAGATTTTGCGGTGAGCTTACATTACATTGAATGTGACGTCACACAAAGGGAAAGGAAATCGGTCTATGAGCCGTGAGGTATTCAGTCCGTAAGGTACGCGTAAGTACTGGCTGGATCAAGATCAATGTTAAACGGCTCAATAGATGGGAAATTTTTCTTTCTTACCTTCAAAATTGTAAGGGAAAATTTTTCAAGAAATTATTAAGTTATCTAAGACTAACCTGTTACCGTTTACCGCGTTTGGTTAGGTATGTTTTTTTATGAACATTTAAAGATTTGAAGATTCGAAGAGAAAAGAGAATAATTTTATTTTACAAAGGGTTACAGTGCCGCCAGGATGACGGCCATATTTTACCATGTAGGCAAGCAAAAGACGTAAAATACAACGTAATGCCACTAAATAAGGAAATATTGAAAGTAACTAAAAAAATCTTTATCTTTCAAGTACTCCCTTAGATTATAATAGGCTTACACCACTAAAAAGTCTTTTTTCGAAGACTTTTTAGGGTTCCGGACTTTAAAAGGAAAAAACGTAACCCTTATAGGATCACTTTGTTGTCCGTCTTTCTGTCTGGCTGTCACGACCCTTTATCTCGAGAACGCGTGGAGGTATCGAGTTGAAATTAAAAACATTACTCAAGTCTGCGGTCCCTTGATGCTGTGAAAAAATAATACATAAAAAGATACGGCCATTTATATCGCAAAAATCGTATATTTTGACACTCTCTAACTATATACTGACCGTCTACTAGAACCCTGAAATTTGGCACGAACTAAGGTCTCATAGCACAAATATAGGAAAAAATCTGAAAACTGTAAATTTGTAGTTACGTCACAAAAAAATATCCTTTTTTCGATTCGGTAAAATCTTCGAGACTCGAATCGGGTATTGAACTATTTACATAAGTTACTTTGTACGGAACCCTCGGTGTGCGAGTCCGAGTCACACTTGCCCAGTTTTTAGCCGAAGATTCTAACTCCTAGGCAACTTTGACTAGAGCCATGCAGTAGAGACTGCAGTGTGAAAGTGTTTACTTATTTAGAACTTACTTATTCGCTTTTGTGTTTTTGGGCAGATTAGAGAAGACCACAAATTATTTTTTAGTTTAACCTATTTTGCGTGATAGCAACACAAAAGAAAGTAAAAAAAAAAAAACAGTTGACGACGACGATGAAACGAGACGTAAGGAGAAGGCTATTTTTTTTTATTTAAGCGTAAGACTAGGAGTCTTTATGTCCTTCGTGACCATATCATAGTTCCTTAACTTTCTCTCTGATAATGTTTTCTAACCACAGACAAACCAAAAGAACAACCACAGCTGACCTTTTATTATTAGATATCAAGTCGGTGATGAGGGGTGTGGACTGTCACTTCACACTCCTAGTTAATTAACTAAATCCCAATTTTCCCTTTCTAATTTTCAGCGTTGAACGTTTTGATTTTCCTACAATACGTCCATTACGCAACAATTAAAAAACCGGCTGAAGTTATCTTTATTAAAAAGAAATATTTTATTGACGTCTTGCCTTCAAAATTTACAAAGCGTAAAGAAATTTTTTTTGCACCTAACAGATATAATCTCAGAAATTCTAGGGTACCTTGTACGGCCATTGTACCATGTAATCTTAAAATCATTATAAATCCGGCGTTATAACAGGGATAATGTTATACGACCTATAAAACTCCATCTGTATTTTACTCCGAAATTATGTTGACTTTAAGGCGTCATGGTAGGATCCCGAACTACGTTCCGGTAAAGACCTAGAGCTAGACTAAGGTCCAAGCGCGTGGAACATTACGCCGTGCTAGGCAAAGAGTTGTCAGCAACATTGACGAGGCCAGTAAGGGCCGACACCGTCAGGGTGGGGATTGTTCGAAGCAATTACCGCAGCCCTCGTAATAAAAGACAAATGAAGGAGTCTATTTTTTTTTTATTATTGTGATAGGTTCGCGCTTGACCGCTATCACACCTGATGGAAGGCAACGATGCGATCGACGATGGAACGCGCTTACCTATCGGCTTGTATTGGATTGCATCAGCCTTATAATGTTCCCACTGCTGGGACTCAGGCCTCCTCTCTAGCAGAGGGAATGGGCTGTAATCCACCACGCGGGCCCAGTGCGGATTGATGGATGTCGCATGTCTTCGAAGTTTTGGTTCTGGACATGCCGGTTACCTCACGATGTTTACCGTTTTTGGGAGCAGTGGTGATGAAATAAATAACCCAAAGTAATGCACCTGGCTGGATTTGAACCCGCGACGTACAACTAGTGAGTCGGGGCCGTTACCACTCGGCCACCACTGCTCTCACTACTATCGGCTTAAGTCAGTAAAAGTCTGATACGCCCTCCTGTTCCACAAAGAGCGAGACACAGAAGTTATTTGATGACTTCAAACGTAAAAAGGCGACGGAGACGTGAAAGCAGTGGCCGAGTGGTAAGGGCCCTGACTTACAAGTTGTAGGTCGCGAGTTTAAACCCAGCCAGGCGCATTCATTTTTGTAATTTATTTCATTACCACTGCTCTCAAAACGGTGAAGAAAAACATCGTGAGGAAACCGACATGTCCTAGAACCAACAATTCGAAGTCATGTGACATTCACCAACCCGCCCGCACAAACCCGCGTGGTGGATTACGGCGCAATCCCTCTCTTAGAGAGAAGGCCTGTGTCCCGGCAGTGGGAACATTAAAAGGCTGATGATGATGCTGATGATGAACGTAAAAAAGATTACCTGACTCGATTGACAAAAGGTACACATCGTTCAGTTCAAAGAACTTGAACGTTGAGAGCAAAGCCGAGATAAAATGTTAGTTACTTCAATAAAATATTTTTTTAAGCCAACACTAAAGTACTTACGTACTTAGTAGGTGAGGTGGCCATGTATCTTCTCCAGCAACATAAGTAATAGTCTAGCCTTAGACGCAAGATATAAGTGGGTGCTACTCTAAACTAGGGACAATAAAGTATACGAACACTTTATTTTGTGACAGTGTCATATAAAGTGTGATATGCGTCTCTTACACTCCTTTCTGAGAGCACTTATAATAATTAGATAAACTTGTTTGAAAGCCCATTTTTTTAATAGCTTTTACAATGATATAAGCGAGCCTGGAGTTACATGAGGACTGATGAATCCGATGAATACGAGACGCACAGGGTCGTTGTGGTGACACTTGGGGGAGGCCGATGTCCAGCAGTGGAAATATGATGATGCTGATGATATTTCCATCAATTATTTGTCATCGTATTGTTTTGCTGGACAATGCAATTTCTTGACATAATCTGTATTTGCATCAACGATCATATCATCGCTTATCATCACGTAAGACTGTTCGCTGTTGTCATCAATACCTTGGTCAAACGCTAGCCGATCATTCATTAATTAAAAAATTGTATCAAAAGCAATTTTAATTATTATAATAAATAGGAACTTTTGTAGTGACTTATCATCACTGTAAAAGTATAGTAGCCATTAAGTACTATTTATTATTGTCCCTGAATTATTGTTTGAAATGATCACTTCAATAACTTACAAAGCACCTTTGAAAAGTCTATTATCTAAATCAGAAATTCATTTCCAACTCCGTATGCCTTCAACGCTTCATTAATCTTTCATCCACACACATAAACGCTTATACATGTATACCTTTAATTAGTTACCGCAAAATGTTCCACGCTAAATTAACAATGCATGTACGCTGTAGGTACATGCCCCTAACAATAACTACAAACAAAGCGATCGATTCTAAACGAACAGCTCTATTGTGCCAACACTGATTACAAACTTTTTCATAACTATAAGCTACCCTCATCACTGGGAGGCTGGTCGGTTGCCAGCCGTCGGCTTAGCTTCTAACAAATGCCTTTCGAATTCATGACCTAGAAAAGTCGAATCTTAATCCGTGATACGAGGGCTTCATAAATATTCAGTGTCGTTATTTCACCTCGGCGGATGTCGATCCTGAGACGCGGGCGGCCGGAGCCTGTGTTTATGTTTACAGGGGGAGGAGGGCGCCCAGCTGAGATCCCCGCCCCCCTCGCGCCGCTCGGGCGCGCGCCTCTCCCCCGCCACAGACTGCGGAAAATCGATAACGCTACAAGCGCCGCAGACCTCTGTGCGGATGCTTTACTGAATGACGTGCCTTTGATCCTAACAAGCCTGGACTGTCCAGCATAAACAAGCGCATTCAGCCCATTAGTACCTCAGCCAACAACCATCGACTATGAAATAACAATGATTTCTTTTTCTATTTGCTCTTTTATTTTTATTCGCCGAATTATCGCTCTATTTTCGTTTAATTTTCCCAACGAGTTATCTTATGAAAATAAATTGAATGCTGGGAAAAACCGCTTATGATGCCATTAAGAATAATTTCGGAGGGGGCTTTCGTTTAGTCCTCTTGGCTGCCGAGGTCCTATTACAACTCCAATAATGTGAATTTCGATTTTGAATATTTGAGTCGAGTCTTTGGCACGTGCTTTCTTAAAGTACAGAGACTATTGACTAAACAAGTAGGTTTAATAACTGTCTGTTCCAAGAAAAAATAAATATCTTTTCATTTTTGCTTATGTTATTGTTTCCATAACACGTAAAGGACGAAGAATAGTTTACAAGATCTCATAGTGTTTTCTCAGCTTGGATAATAAACATATCAAGATTTATACTTTTTTTTCCACGAAACTTACGGATAAGATAGAAAATTGGAAGAATATTTAAAAGGCAGTTTCTAGAAAACTGTGTCTATTATAGTTACAAGAAAATAATAATTGAAGAAATGTTATTTTGTCGAAACTTCGAGATATAACTAAGTTTTAGTGTAGGTATATCTCATAAATAATTTAAAAGAACTTTCCTTAGAACTTTATAATAATAAATGGTATTTTGTTTAGAGGGTTTGACATTCTTTATTAGGCCAGCAATATTATGGTTTGTTTCTGCATTACCTATAGTTTACTAGTACCTATTAAATACTTAAAAACATTAGGTCTAACGTTGTAGAATATTATTTCTATGTGCACTTAGAAAAATATGGTATTTGGAAAACACTATTACAGTAAAATCACAAAATTTCAATAATATTTTAATATTCTGTATGATGTATTCAGCCATAACCTTAATATGTTAGTGCGGTTTTGGTCCTAAATTAACATATTTGCTTCCCATTTCTGTCATATTATTGTAAAAAAGGACCAAATTATCCGGCATGCTATTACATCAATTTTAAATCTGACCATGGACAACCGAGCTTGAGCTCAAGCGAATCTGTACACCCGTATTTATTTATTTTATTTATTTACACTTCATGCACATAAAGGTCCAGAGGCGGACTTAGTGCCGTATGGTATGCTTCTTCCACGTCTACAAAATTATCACTAATTACTTATTAATTTACTGGTTTTTGATGTACCGTACTTCACCAAAACTGGACCATGGATACCTAGAGAATCGCTTAACCGAATTGTAGAAGTCTCTGGGACTGTGAAATGAGCATATTACTGAGTAGTTTTTTATGGTAGGTACTGCTGAGTAGTTCATACTTTACATTCATTATGCGTACAGCTTAGAAGTGGAATTCCCTGCCGAAGTCTGTGTTTCCTGATAGCTAAAATCTAGGAGTCTTTAAAATCAAGAGTGAACATGTTACTTGTAAGTAAGCATTCTCCAACGTGGACTACATTATGGCTTACCATCAGGTTAGATAGTGGTCAAACGCAAGCCATAGTAAGAAATATGGTCCGGTCAATCATTTTGCTTCGTCGAGGCTGATTGTTAAGCTTGCTCGCCTACTGGCTTTGGGCGAGTGAAAGTCGGGGTCTCTAGCTTAACGCACTTCGATGCGAACGATCTACCATTATCAAACCGTTTGTTGTTGCAACAATTACCAAAACCGCCTTCCAAGATAGAATCTAATAGCTGTTTAGGCTCTATGGCGTACCAAAAAAAAAACATAACTATATAAATACACTAAAAAATACATAACCCTGCTTCAGGCACTGTCGGATCAAAGCCTATTATCACAAATGGCTCTTAAACGTTGTCACTACCAATGAGTCTCAAGAGAATACTTAAAGTCATCCTAAGGACAATAAAAAGGGTTATGCTTGAAGTTTCCTTTCGTGGTCGCATCAGAAATAAAGATATCCGCAGAAGAACCAAGATTGCAGAAGAAGCAATGGTTGCTCCTTTTATTTTTATTTTTTGTTATTTGGTTATACATTTGGATTAGCATAGGTGTTATAAGTAAAAAGAAATAGTTTGTGGCAACATCTTGTACCATTATCAAACCGTTTGTTGTTGCAACAATTACCAAAACCGCCTTCCAAGATAGAATCTAATAGCTGTTTAGGCTCTATGGCGTACCAAAAAAAAAACATAACTATATAAATACACTAAAAAATACATAACCCTGCTTCAGGCACTGTCGGATCAAAGCCTATTATCACAAATGGCTCTTAAACGTTGTCACTACCAATGAGTCTCAAGAGAATACTTAAAGTCATCCTAAGGACAATAAAAAGGGTTATGCTTGAAGTTTCCTTTCGTGGTCGCATCAGAAATAAAGATATCCGCAGAAGAACCAAGATTGCCGACATAGCCTGAAGAATCACTAAACTTAAGTAGCAGTGGGCAGAGCACATAGCTAGCAGAACAAAAATGGTTAATGGGGCTGTAAGGTTCTAGAGTCGCGGCCGCGCACTAGAAGACGCAGGTGGACCGATGACCTGGTGAGGGTTACGGGAATAAATAAATAAATAATAATTATTCCACAACTATCACACATCGCCGTCTAGTCCCAAGCTAAGCAGAAATATTTGTAAATACCTACATATTATAGAAAAATTACACCAAGACACAGTACAAATGATCATGTTCATCACACAAACATTTGTCCTGGGTGGAAATCAACCTATGGCATAGCAGTCAGGGCCACTAACCCCAAGAGTCTAGGGGTTAGTGGCCTGACGGGTTAGTGGCCTGAGTGCTGGTCTAAGGCCTAGACCAACAAGCCATTCAAATCCGATGGATACGAGACGTACTGAACCATTCTTTGTGGCGACACTTGGGGGATGCATATGTCCGGTAGTTAATGTCTCTCGGCTGAAATGATGTTTTTTTTTTTTTTTAACGTATGTAAAATCATCCAATGACGAATCCCGCCCTTGGGTGGGGCGGGAAACAGTGTCAGACTTTTACTGACTAAAAACCTACCTTTCCATTCCTTGCCTTTATCCTGGGGCCTTTGGTGACAGTCTCACATAACCTTTGGCCCCAGTAGGCTTCGGCCCTGCTGGACCCCTACAGTTTGCTGACAACTCCTTGAGGCGCGCAGGAACGGTGCGCGCCGTAGACGACCTGAGCTCGGACCGGTCTGTTACCGGACGGACGGACAGCGAGCTACCCATTGCCCACCGTCCGCGAGCCCGCGCCTACGGTGGCCGGAAATTGGGATCGGAAACCCGGCGGCGGCGGCGGCGTGTGCGCCTTTGCCTAATGCGGTCGGCCTCCTCCTTTACTAGCATTACTGCTTCGCAGAAGGAGGCGACCGCCTGCCACTCCTCCTCGCTCCGGAGCATGGCTTGAACCAGGCCCCGGCGCGAGAGATCGCCGCCGATCGCCCCCACGAGGACACGGCGATGCTCTTCCCAAGCGGGGCACACCTCGACTGTGTGCTCCACCGTGTCCACCGGGCGGTCCGCACAGTGGCGACACCCGGGCGTCGTCTCCGCACGAATCTTGTACAGGTACGGACCGAACTTGCCGTGTTCGGTCAGCACCTGCGCCAAACGGAAGGTGACGACGCCGTGGGGCCTTTCCAGCCTCAAAGAGGGGCCTTACCGCCTCGATCGTGGCGTGCCCAGCTGAAATGATGATGATGATCACACATAGGCACCTGACCTGGAAATCAGACCCAGGACAGCGTGCTCAACAGTCGCGCTTACGACCACGAGACAGAAGAGATAGTTACAAACAAATACAAATTATACAGCTGCTTTAACGGAATGAAAGGTGACACATTTTGCTACTCTGTGTCATACAATACAGTCCCCGTAAATAGGTCAAGCGAATTTAATAATTTCACTGTCTTTCACGTGGAGGCTGCCTATCTGAAAGCGTCCTCAGCAATTAACGTCATTTTAGTCTTTGAGATAACTGTATTTTCTATGTTAATGGAGAGAGAGTGTGTGGAGTGAACATGCCGGAAAGTCGCGTAGGAATGGCGTATAATTGTATATTTCTGTTGGAAAGATATTTTAAGACCGGTTATTTTTAGAACGTACCTAGTTCAAGAATAACGTTTGAAGTAATATACCTATTTATATAAAAGTTGCTTTCTTCTAGATGGAAGTAGGTCTAATACATGAATAGATCTCTTTTTCTTTTTTGATGTTGTAATGAATTCTTCAGCTCTAGGGTAGAAGGGGAGAGCATGTCAGACTGTTACTGACTAAAATCCTTCCGTTGCTCTTTGAGTTCTACATTTAAGCAGGCTAAACTGCCAGCAGAAGTTAGATATTAAATATAATTTTAACATTATATTTAATTTTTTTTTTTTGGCCAAACCACTTTAGAACCCTGCTTTTTAGACATTTTGAAGTTCTATGGAATGCAAAAAATCTCATGTGTATAGGATGAATTAATAGTCATCATCCTTGTTGAGTTTTTGCTTAAAAACTCTCATGTGTATAATTCTTTTGGGAGTAAAAAAGTGGTGTCGCCAATAGTGACACATAAGAGATCTTAAAGTCGCACCGACGATATATAAAATCGATTATTGAAATATGGTTCTAAATATAAATCGATTTCTCTTGGCATGCCAATGCTCTCTGAAGTTCCTAAGTCTAAGTTGAAAAACTTCAAATGTTATTTTCTTAAATTTCAGCTGTGTCCGTTAGCATTAAATTACTTATTTACGTCCAACTCAAAAACAAAATAAGTCAAGAGTGAATAAGTTACTTCTAGGCAAGCGTCGACCACATCATCGCTTACCATTAGGGGTGATATTCCTTCGATCAACAAAATATCTGTCCATAATAAATAAAAACTTTTTAGGAAAATTAAAAAACTCATCGACAAATATCGACAGTACGGATGGTGCAGTGGTTGAGCGATGGCTTGCAGCGTCGTGTGTCGCAGATTCAATTCCCGCACGGAACAAATATTTGTATAACCTACAGATAAGTGTTCAGGGTCTGGGTGTCTTTTGTTTGTGGGTGTGTTCACATCCCATAAGGGAGACATTATTAGTATTGAGCAAAGTTTTTAAGAAAAAACAAAGCAAAACCTATGCGTGCATACATGTTTTTAAACGCACCCACGATACATGAGCCATTCCTAGTGCGGGGCAAAGTTTTTAAGAAAAAGCAAAGCAAAACCAATACGCGCAATGGTTAGTTTTATCACTTCATTTCTGCAACTTAATATAAAGTGGGTGATTGACGTACGAGCCAATACCGCGGTTTTATAGAACGTCGGTTTTACTCGCGACTCGTTGGTGCTGATCGACTAGCGAGTAAAACAGTTTTGAACGACGAGCCGAGTTTAAAATGAAGCAAACACGACGAGCCGCGAGCCAAACTCGTTGTTCGTATTGCAATGATACTCCGGCGAGCTTTACCGACGAGCCATAAGACCGCGGTTTTACTCACTCGTCGATCAGGGCCTTAAGGACTGGCTTTACACTTCGATATTACCGTTCCTGTTATATCTGTTTATATAAACAACGCTACACCTCTTTGGTTACCATTTCAGGGAAGGAACTAGACGATTTACTGGTATTTCATTTCCAGGAACGCAACTTCCACTGCATTACTACAAATAGCGCTTAAACTCGAGACATCGGTAACTCTCGCTAAATAAATCGCAAAATATTTTATTTTCAATTAAACGTATCAAAATACGATAGTTTATAATGTACCCATCATCATCATCATCGTCAGACTTTTAATTTTCCCACTGTTGGGACACAGGCCTCCGTTCTAAGAGAGGGATTGGGCCGTAATCAACCACGTGGGCCCAGTGCGGTTTTTTTTTTATGGTAGGTAAAATCATCCAATGACAAGTCCTGCCCTTGGGTGGAGCGGGAAGTAGTGTCAGACTCTTACTGACTAAAAACCTACCCCGTTCGTTCATGCCTATCATGCCGGGGCTGAGCCTTCCTCTCAGAAAACGGCCCTTAACCCCAGCAGGCTTCGACCCTGCCTGCCTGCAGCTAGCAGGCTGGGCCTCTACGGTTTGCTAACAGCTCCTTGAGGCGCGCGGGAACAGAACGCGCCGTCGACGACTTAGGCTCGATCCGGTATGTTACCGGACGATCGGACAGCGTGCTACCCATTGCACGCCGTCCGCAAGCCCGCGCCTACGGTGGCCGGAAATCGGGATCGGAATCCCGGCGGCGGCTGGGACGAGCGCCCCGTTGCCTCTGCCTGATGCGGTCGGCCTCCTCCTTTGCTAGCATTACTGCTTCGCAGAAGGAGGCGACCGCCTGCCATCCCTCTTCACTCCGGACCATGGCCTGAACCAAGGCCCGGCGAGAGAGATCGCTGCCGCCGATTGCCCCCACGAGGACACGGCGATGCTCCGCCCAGGCGGGGCACACCTCTACAGTATGCTCCACCGTGTCCTCCGGGTGTTCTGCACAGTGGCGACACCCGGGCGAATCCTCCGCACGATTCCGGAACAAGAACTTGGCAAACTTTCCGTGTTCCGTTAGGACCTGCGTCGTGCGGAAGTTAAGAGTGCCGTGAGGTCTTTCCAGCGGCCCAGTGCGGGTTGGTGAATGTCACATGTCTTCGAATTTTTGGTTCCTTTTTGGGAGCAGTGGCGATGAAATAAATTACACAAAGTAATGCGCCTGGCCGGCTTTGAACCCACGACCTCCAACTCGTATGTCGGGGCCATTACCACTCGGCCAACACTGCTCTCATGTACCCGTAATATCAACTTCTCTTACTTAATTACAGTTAAAACTCATTTTTATGTTCTGTGATATAACTAATCGATATTTACCTTTAATAACATCTCTGTCATAGGATTATGGGTGTTTTTATTATCATGTGGATTTCCCGCATGCGCCCTGCGTGCGTATTCCCCGCATTACAATAAATACTTGTATGAAAAAGACATACGCATGCGGAGCTCACTCTGCAGAGCCAACAGGGAGGAAGACGAGACAGTAGCCCAACTGCTTTTAAACTGCCCTGTGGTCACGGGATACAGGGCAAAATACTTCGAGAGCCCAGTTGCCCTCCGCGAAATGGTCAGTAATACCAAGGCGAGGTGGGGTGGATCGAATGAGACATTTTATATTTATTATGTGTATGTTTTTGTGTTATTATTTTTGTGTACTCTTGCACACGCAAAAAGCTGAACGAACTTAGATAAAATTTGGCGCAAGAGAACATCATGTGTAATAGGATCTAAGAATGTTTTTTCCCGAGACTGAGATTGATGTGCCTTTGGCATAATTATTTACTTTCACGTCGGTGAAACAGCTAGTAGAAACTGCTTATTTAAGTTTTTAATTTCGACATGATGTAAACGACAAAGGCTTGCTACATAAATGGTGGATTGCAAGTCGATCATCGAAGCGTATACTATGACCTATTTCCCTCCGTTGGCCCCAAGAGCTTGTGAAAGGCCAACAAGCCAACACCAAACATTGGCAGCACAACATTGGTAAGTACCTATACAATAGCTTCGTCTGACGGGTCAGTCACTCGTCAATGGATATTGTTGTAGCCAATATTGGACAATAGTAGGCTGTAAGTCTAGACAGTAATGGCGATATGAGTGTGAAAGATTGACTTATGTCAGAAAATATAAGCTCCTGCAAATAGACGTGAGGCGTCAGCTCAGGAACCGTTCGACAAGCATTTTTCTATGAATATTGAATAGCAAAGCATAAACCTTATAATGTTCCCACTGCTGGGACACAGGCCCCCTCTCTAGGAAAGGGAATGGGCCGTAATCAACCACGCAGGCCCAGTGCGGGTTGATGAATGTCACATGTCTTCGAACTTTTGGTTCTAGGACATGCCGGTCCTCACTCTGTTTTCCTTCACCGTTTTGAGAGCAATGGTGATGAAAATAAATTACACAAAGTAATGCGCCTGGCTGGGTTTGAACACGCGACCTACAACTCGTAGTTGGGGCCTTTACCACTTGCCTACCACAGCTCCGAATATTGAATAATTTCTTTAAAATCGTTGTCGAAATTTTAAGTAGCATCTGTCTGCGATCAAATTAAGTAAAGACGATGGATTTTTCAAGACTGAAACCAAAAACCTTTTTCACGTCAAAGGCATATTTTTTGCCTAGTACCTACTGGATTAAAAACATTCTAGTTACCAGTATACCCATGAATATTCATAATGTAATCTAGAACGTAGTTTCTTTATTATATATAATTGTTTCACGTAATAAACGAAGTCCACGCAGTATGTAAAGGACACTATAAAGGTATAAGCGTGGGTACATTAGGTTTATTGACTCTGAAATCGATCGGCCTCATGCAAACAGATCTCTTTTGACGATATTAATATCTTTATATTAAAATTGTGTCCACATCAGCTTTTAATACAAATAAAGATTAGATGAATCAATATCAAATTGACACGTGAATGAGTTTCTATAAAGATAATTGAGTTTTAAATTCAATATTAAACAAAGTTCAAAATGCACGACGTAACCTCGTAAAATGGTTTATTCACGCTCTGAAGAACATTTCATCGTCCATCTCATTAGACAGAAAATAGAGTGCGATAAAATTCGCATTAAAAATTCAAATCGCTCCCAAATGTTCGATAGTGCGATTCGATCGAGTGCATACAGAAATGTTGGGAGCGAAAAATGCAATAGCGAAAAAATTGCAATGTATCCGCTGAAATATGTCGGAGCGTTTAGATCGTACGCCGCCCGTAAACTCGAGATTTCGTCCGATATAAATCTTTCAAGTGGAGATGAATTCGCCGGGACTGCGAAATGATACATAAAATATTCATCCTCGTTCAGAAATGCAAGCATCTGTTTTTCATTCTGTAAGATATTTTCGATCTTACTTTTTTTTTCTCTAATTTACACTTTTAATCCGCAGTGCTATAAATTTTGCGTGTAGATTGTTTATACAAGCTTAAACTTAATTTACAATGTTTATGTTTGTTAAGGTGAAATCTTATAAATGGGCTTAAAAACATTACCCTTAATACTAACCAATTTAGCTGAAGCAGACATGTTCAGTTTGCACAACAATGCATGCTTAGCCATATTGGATATTTATGACGTCACATGTGTCATTTTAAATCCAATATGGCGAACTTCTGAAGATGGCGGGACCTTCCATTGATCACGTACAATCGGAGGATTTCGTGCATAGCGAAACTTTTTAGTAGGTTTTTTACACGTTAAGCATAGCCGGGACTAAAGCATAGCGGGGCTAAGCGTTAATGTCACTTAGAAGGGTTTGTTGAAAAAATAGAAACCGAAAAAAAATACACAATAAATCCAACATGGCCGACAATTTTAAGAATTTCAAATAAGTCTTAGTTTACAACAACATTATCGATAAATCTTACCAGAAAGTTTTATAATACGGGTAGATACGTACCTGAAAAAGAAAAATAGAAAAATTAATTCACATTTCATTGTACAATCAATCAAACACAAAGGTCTGACAATGAAGTAGGTGGAATTAATATTACCAAAGTTTATAGCAATATTCTCTCAAGGTCAGTCTATTATGGCGGACTATGAATGGTTTCTCAGAATATGTTAGCCAGTAAACTACAGCAAATGGATGAATAAAGAAAGGAGGATTATTAAAAACTAGACCTTGTTTTACCAAGTTATAAGCTCTAATTTAGCTTATCGTTCTTGACTTATTACGTTGAAGGTACAAAATTTAGTCAAAATGTAGGTTTTCAACTCAGGCAAATATTTTTCAATGAAAATGAAATTATTGTTACTCAAAAATGTTTACATGTACATGTATTATAATGCTTTTATTTCATTTTATATGATTTTATTTTTTTGTTCAAGTAACTATCGACTTGACCCAATTTTGTTTTTTTTTTTTGGCAAATATTTGTAATGCTCGACTTTTCTCTGCTATAATCTGCATGTAATAGGGTGGATTTCTGAATTGAGTATTTTGAGTTAAGAATGTCTCAAACCATACTTAAATGCCAAATTTTGACAGGTTTTCAGGGTAAAGTAGAGTTTGAGTAATTCTCAACTTCAAAAGCTTAAATCAGAAATCGGGGGATAAACACCTACCTTTCTCATGAGTCACTCTGTCTCTTAGGATAAAACAGTATAAAAATCGTTCAGCAGTTTGTGAGATTATCGCGAACAGACATACATACAGACGCGATGGGAGACGTTGACGAATGTTAGGATAGAAAAGATGTATAAATAAAGATAAAAATTAACTTTAACGATGTTGGTTTATGGTGTAAGCTGTTTATATAGGCTTAGGTAACATCACTCTATGATTTCCTCATAAGCTTATTAATAAATGTATTGTTTATGAGCTAATAATTATAAATGTCAAAGTAACTGAGTGTCTGGTATGCTTTCACGGTTAAGCTACTAAATCAATTTTGATGACCAAGAAAAGACATAAAAATAGAATAGAATAAACTTTACTGTAAACCAAGATAGTAAAAATAAAAACTGCTAATAAGCTACTTTTTATCTTTTTTTTGTTAAAAAAAAGTCTCCACCTAAGGGCGGGAGCTCCCTTGGGAGGAGCGGGAGGGTGTTTCAGACTTTTACTGACTAAAGACCCACTCCTATTCCTTCTTTCCTTGGTTCCAGGTCTCGAGAGTTCTTTCGCACAACCTGTGGCCCCAGTAAGTTTCGAACCTGCCGGGACACCACGGTTTGCTGACATCTCCTTGAGGCGCGGTCCAGACGGTTACCGGAAGGTCGGACGACCTTCCGGCAACCGTCTTCCGGCAAGCCCGCGCTTACAGAAGCTACTTTTTATCTGCACCGACTTCAACTTTGCACACGGGCGAAGCAGCTCTCAAAAGCTAGTTTTCTACTACTCACAAAAAAAAAATGTTTAAGCAGTTATTACGATTATAATGTCATGTCATCATCATGGCCGTTTCATAGACGCTAGTTTCTGTTAGTCGCAACTCTAATTCCTACACAAAAAGCGACGGACTACATGATGTATGCGTACAAACAGACATTGAGTTATATGTTCCTCTGTTCAGTCTTGGCAACCAACCTTATGTGTTTACATCTTTGTCTGTTTTGTTAAAGTACGAAGGAAGGTAAACGACACCATCTAAATTGATATTAAGAGCATCCAACCCAAGATATGCTTACAGTACTTTTTATATAACCCTCTTACATGATTGTGATATTCTCTAGATATTTTCGAAACACACATATCTTGTGGATATTGTCTATAGAAAACAAATTATTAGATTGTGAATAAACGGGGGCCAGGTATAACTTACATGAGCTTGCATTAAATTTAATTACTCAATTCCCAAGTGGAACCCGGTTTCCGCACACCTATTGTCTTTCTGTTGCGTCTCTAATTACGGTATTCAAAGGGATGGAATCTCTTTACCAATCAATTACTTAAAACAAAAAAAAACTGTATTCAATTTCCATAACAGTCCAAGCTATTTATTAGTTTAGAAAAGGCCAATATCACCACAAATCTCGCAGCGCCTTTAACCCTATCTCAGAAACTTTTAGCAGGCAATTACTCCGGTCAGTGTCGCGGGAAAGATGGATTGTACGAATTACATCGAAGCCTTTCTAGAGAACATCTTAGGGGTGTGGGGAACGAGCACAGTGATGTAGATTTATGACGAGCCGCGACTCGCGAAGGCTGTCCTTACACTTTATAGCGGGGTACGATGTATAGCACATTGGGTGTATATATTCTATGGGACCATAAATCACAGTGGAAAATGGGCCCCCACTTAGCGTTTTGTCGTGGAGATCGGTTCTGGGTTAGATGTGTTGAGGAATGATAATAACAGTAAATGTTTGCACATTAATTACGTAGGACTGCAAACGGGGATACAAATGAAACCGATATGTTTCAATAAAACTATTTAATTAATTAAATTATTACAGTAATTCTAAAGGCGTGACAATTGTTCGATGTGAGAACGAAAAGTAACACATTAAATTAATACATGAAATTATTGGTGGTCTGATGCTTTGGTCACACGATGTCGAAATTTAGGGAATGCTGAGATGGCGAATCGCACGGTGCCGGGTGGCCGAGCGTTGCGCAAAGTTAGTCACCATTGTCGCTGCATTTTAGGGTTCCTTGCTATAATTGTGGGGTTCCGTCAGATACTATAACATCTCCCTCCACAAGATCGGCAACTATTTGAAAACTGTAGTCGAGAATAGTGACGATGGTGAAGCTGGATCGATCTCTGTATTGTCGGCTTCCTTATTCTGTGCCTTATTATCGCTTTCATTAGTGGCTTTCCGTTTTTGGTTCAATCTACGATGACGAAGAATAACGATGATGACGAGTACAGCTGCACCGGATAGTAGAATATATACTGGTATAGTAGTGTGGTATAAGGCTTCAATGTTCGACGACTGTAGCGAGACTGGTTCTTGTAGAGCGATTTCAGAGTTAGTTGAGTGCAGACTGCCAAGATCTATAGTTTCTAACTTTATGGTTTTCGTATTTAAGTTATAAGAGTTTTTCTTAATCAATGGTAAGTCCATAATTTTCAAAATCTTCCCTTTGACTTGATCATGACGATTGCTTGCCGTAAACGCCGTAGTTCTTAGCACGCAGCCTTTAGGTATGATAGCTAAGTAGCTCCCTTTTAGCATTCTATAGTGATCTTCAGAACAGGTTAAACGAACTTGCGTTGGGTTGGGAAAGGTCACAACGAAGTGTTGGTCATCTAGCTGCTCCATTGCTTCAGAAGTCAGGATGACTGATGTGAATTGACAGGATTCATTAATTCTCTGGTTGAGTATAAGATGCTGGATACAGTCCGACTGCTGGCCATGGTGGTGACTTAAGTTATCTTCGCAAAGGTAACCGTGACTATACTTCGGACATTCTGTCTCTATATACAATAGATCTTTTTCGTGAACCGCTATGAAAGGAGAGGTTGGAATTAGGACCCTATTGTTACGATTAGGAGCTAGGGAGAGCTTATACAGGATATAGTTAGTAGGGTAAACTATTGGAAATTTCACAACTATTACTATTTTATTTCCATTATAATAATAACCTAATCTAATTATGTCGAAATATTCTCTAAGGCTAATATCTAAAAATGTATTCTTATCATATAACATATCTAGCTTACTTTTTATTTCCTTAAACATAGCATAGTTTAAAATAGAATTGTGCGTACTTTTAGCTCTAATAAATGCCAATAAATTTTGTAATGTATAAAATTCTTTAGATAAATTATCTATATTATCTCCCAATATCATAAGTAACTGTGCCAAATGAGCATATTGTATTGTAGCTGTTTCATGCCTAGCATTACTAGCTAAAATAGAATTGATTATTTTCTCGATTTTAACCTGGTTTTCTACTATTCTATCTGTAACGTTTGAACTACTTGAGACCCACTGCTTGCTTAAACTTATCTGGTGATTCAATTCAGATGCTAAATTATTTTCATTTTGTTTCAAGATTGAAATAGCGTTATCGTATTTTACTGCGTCAGTATAATCTAAATTACCAGAAATGCTTTTTATGACTGAACCAAGACCATCTATAAGACCTCTTTTTATGCGATTGACTTCAAGTGTATCTAGCTGTTCTGATATTTCTTCAAGTTTGGTACCTAGATGTTTAACGTGAGGCTCGTAGATTGATAACGACATATTAGCCAGTTGTGGCGATAGCTCACGTAATTGCTCGTTAATAGTTTCTAAATTGCTACGCATACTATCAAGGTTTATAATTTGGAGAAAGGAATGGAAGTGAGAGATAATTTTCGTGGATCCCAAGTTAAAGGGCAAAATACCTGGTCCGTCGTTAAGACTGTCGAGCGTTATTTCGTTCGCTCGAGCCAGGGTCAGAGCCAGTGTCAGGACTGGTAGCATTTTCAGTGTCCTGTAACAAACGAGCACTATTAGGCACCCGTTTTAGACGTGATTTAGGCACCCTGCCATTTTTCTTTTTAGTGTAGATATGAATAGGCAAATTCGCTACTACCATATCGTGAGTATATCTAGCTGCTAGTTTTTGTCTATGACATAATGGGTTTTTAACAAACACTTGTTGTTCAGGCTCATAGTCTTTCTCGGGTTCGCGATCCTTATTAATATTTTCAGTAATTTCAGTACGACGCTGAAGTGAAGTGTCATTGAGAATATCGTACACTTTTGACATTCGTTTACGGTGTTCTTGGATATACTGCTGCAAAAGATGTTCCGAAATATTCATATCTAATGGATCCCGGGGATCAAAATGACCGGTTATTATATCGATCGGCCTACATTTCGTGAAACTGTGTATCGAGCTGTTATAGGCTAATATAGCATACGGCATAAGATTAGTTACTGATTCTGTCGGCTGTTCTAATTTCAATATACGCAAATGTTCTAACAGTGTAGAGTTTAGCCGTTCGACCATGCCATTTTCATTAGGCGTATTAGGACAGGTTTTATGGTGTTGAATTTTGTGCAACTTTGTGAATTCAGCAAAAACTTGATTATTGAATTCCGGTCCATTATCTGTTACAACAGTTAAAGGTGCTCCATGATGAGTAGAAAATTTTAATAAGGCTTGCACGACACTAATAGCTGTGGCATCTCTCAGTAAGTATGCTTGTCCATACTTAGAGAATGCATCTACTATAACAAGATACTTATTCATTTCAACACTTAGCAAATCTAAATGTACAATTTCAAAAGGCTTAGCAGGTGGAGGTACTATTCGAAAATTTGGCTTAACTGGATGGCGATCATATTTAGCTTGCCCACATATTCTACAATAATTAATATACTTGGCTACATGTTCTTTCATTTTTGGCCAATAGCATCTGCGCGATAGTGCTAGGTAAGACTCATTAATACCTCTATGATTGGTTTTACCCTCATGATATTTTTTTATAATATCCTGTTGCTTATAATAGTCCGTAATGTTTTCTACTTCAGTTTTAGTAAGTACTAATTTCATCGCAGAATTTTTGAAGTACTGTTGAATTATTGGTACTATAGAATATATCTCCAACATAGGGTTAATCAGAATACCTGTCTTTATTTTTGGATTAACATATTCCTTAATGGAATTAATAACATCCTGTTTTAAATTAGATTTTGAAATTTGTATAACTGTCCTGGTATAGGTTTCAAATGGTTTAGTAATTCTAGGCTTACTTTTTATATCTCCAACTACTTGAAAATAGATTTGATTATTAAATTTATTAAGAGGATCATCTGAAATAGGTATTTCTAGTATAGGATTTTCTAGATCACTATGAGCACTTAAGGTTCTAGAATCCGCGCTTTCAGTTCTAGAGTTTGATTCTGATGGTGTTCCTTCTGAGGTGTTAACTACTATCGAACTAGCTTCCTCATTGTGAATTTCTATTCTGGACAAAGCATCCGCATTAGTATTAATTTTGCCCTGCTTATAGATAACTGTAAATTCAAATTCACTTAGACGTAATCTCCAACGAGTTAAACGGGAATTCGGCTCTTTTATATTCATGACCCATTGCAAAGGACGATGGTCAGTCACTATTTTAAATTTCCGTCCAAATAAATATGGCCTGAAATACTTCGTAGCCCAGACAACAGCCAACAATTCTTTTTCGATAGTGCTATAGTTTATTTCGCTGGTGTTCAGCGTACGCGAGGCATAAGCTATAGGTTTATCAGAACCGATAGGCCCTTGTGAAAGAACTGCTCCGATTGCCAAATTGGAGGCGTCAGTAGTAAGTATAAATTCTTTAGAGAAATCCGGGTATTGAAGGATTGGATCATTGACCAGAAGGGTCTTACATTTTTCGAAGCATTCAACATAATCCTGATCAAGTGTAATTTTAGATCCTTTCTTTAAGCTTTGAGTCATTGGCTTGGTTATTTTAGCAAAGTCAGGGATAAATTTCCTATAATAACCAAGGAGTCCTAAAAACCTTTTTATCTCCGTGGGGGTTTTAGGTAAGGGATATTTTTGTATAGCCGCGATTTTATCTGGGTTAGGTTTTATTCCATCCTTTCCTATAATATGTCCAAGATAAGCTGTTTCTAATTTAAGGAACTCTGATTTGTCCATTTGTATCTTAAAGTTAGACTCACGTAATTTTTTAAAAACTTTTTCTAAATTGACTATATGTTCTTGGAGCGATGTGCTAAAAACTATTATATCATCTAGGTATACTAGACAAATAGTATTTTGGAGTTCTCGCAATACGTTATCCATAACCCTTTGAAATGTGGATGGACTATTTTTAAGACCCATAGGCATTCTAAGGAACTCAAAATGCCCATGTTCTACATTGAAAGCTGTTTTCGGGATATCCTGAGGGTCCATTTCTACTTGATAGAAGCCACTGGCTAGATCAAGCGTAGTGAAATATTGGCAGTTGCCCAATTTATCTAGGACATCTGCTATATTGGGGATCGGATATTTGTCGTCGATAGTTTTTTCATTAACTTTCCGGAAATCGACAACAATACGCCATTTGGTTTTTCCTGAGACGTCAGGTTTCTTAGCTACTACCCAGATAGGAGAGCTCCAAGCTGAATTTGAAGGTCTAATTATTCCTTGTTCTAACATTTTACCTATCTGTTCTTGCACTTCCTGTCTATGAATGTATGGATATCTATAGCTCTTAGTGTAAACTGGAATCTCATCTGTGGTTTTAATTGAATGTTTAATTTTATTCGTAAACGTTAATTGTTCGCCTTCAATGTAAAAGACGTCTGCATATTGCGAGCACAATGATTCTAGATTAATACGTTCCTCTTGATTTAAATGCTCTGTGCGAAGGCGCGATAGTACGTTTTTTATGCGTTGCTCATGCTGTTTAGTGCGCTTGCACTCAGCGTTATACGACTCTGCGGGGATAGCGCGATCCATTGAAAAAATTACATCATTACGACTTGGATTTCTTACTTCTAATATACCCCTATTCTGTTTAACCGTTGTAAGACATTCGCGTATAATACAATTTGAAATAGATTGTTCAGGAATATAGACATCTCCATCACAAGCATTAACTGGAATTCTGAGCAATTTAGACGAACCGGCTGGAATAACGTTTTCATATAAATTAATATTACATGAATCATATACTTTAATAGGATTTGAAGCAAACTTAGTAGTTAATAATTTATTCTTGTAATCTATTGTAGCTTCCCACTTTTCTAACAAATCGGTACCAATAAGTCCATCAAAATAGTCATGGAACTTATAGATGTCAAATGAAACTGTATCCGAGTCATTAAATTCGTTAAAAGAAGGCAAATTAATCGAATAGTCGTTTCTAGTTTTAGCATGAACACTATGAACTTCGAATGGAGAATAAATTAATGGAAAATTGCTAAAGTATTTTTCAACGGCATTAGGGCTTAGAAATGACTGATTCGCTCCTGTATCAATTAAAAGCTTAAGAGGTGGTGACGCAATTTCAATATATGGTAGCTGACGTTGAGTCTGAAGATTTATTTCTATTTTAATGTGTCGGATTTCGAAATTTTCTGAAAATCCTTATCTTTTTCATTATCACTTTGGGGCTGTGACGCAGACGCAGACGGCGGCGTCTGTGTATTATCTAAGCATTCTTGAGGGTACGGTTGATATTCATAAAGTATGCCTTCTGGATACTCATAAAAATCGTAATATAGTCCATCGCAATCTGTATAAAAATCATTAAACGTAGAATCGTTATAACAATCACTAAAATGCATCTCCCGGGTTTTGAAGTAATTGCTGGGCGGTGGATTGCCTGATTTGTACCAGTCATGCCTTGAAATAGCGTTGGTCGGTGGTAACGGTCTAGCAACGTAATGACTAATACCACTCATTGGCCGTGGTTGCGTTGTTCCACTTTGCTGGTTAGGAGGACTCTGTTGAGGTGCCTGAAATTGGTTATTTGGCCTGTTATAGTTCGGTGGAGGTGCTCTAAAAATTTGCATTGTACGAGTCGGGCCAAACTGACGAGGTTGAAAATTATTTGTTCTCCATTGCGGTGCTAATTGAGGTGGAAATTGAAATCGAGTAGGACCTGGCATGCTATAATTGTTAGGCCTAGGAACAAGCATATTCGATTGTGTAAGTATTTTAGGATTATTGGTAGTATCATTTTTCTTGTCAGGTAGACGATCGTTACGATTTTGCAAGTACATGGTATTAGTTTCCTCATGAACGAATTCTAGTGCTTGTTCTATACTTTGCGGCCGCATACAGCGCACGCGTGATCCTAGCGGATCCTTTAATCCGCGTACAAACGCTTGTAGCGTTAATTTTTTATATAAATCCCTCTTAGCATCTATAGTAGTTTGTAAGAGATCATGTAAAGAAACATAGGTCATAATCGTACTAAAAAGATTCTGGCAACGCTCGTAGAACTCTTGCGGAGTGTTAGAGCCTTGTGTTAAAAGAGATAAATCACTATAAAGAGCGGTCTCATCCCTTTGGTCGGCGAAGTTATTTATTAATGCCTTACGAATGCCATTCCAATCACTTGCTATGCCATTTGAGTTGATTAAGCGAGCAGCAGATCCTACGATTTTATTTAATATTCCGTTAATAAGAGCTGTGTTAATTAATTCGGAACCACCCTGAACATTATAATATTCTTTTATTAATTGATCACACAAATGAATAAATCTGGTTAGCACATTCGGGTTCCCGTCGAACTCGGGAACGAGCCTTAACGCTTTAAAAATAGTATCTAAATCCAAAGACATTTTCCCAGAAAACGATTCTGTGTCCTCGACTATTATATCTAAGTTAATATTTCTTCTAGAATCTATTACTGAATGTCTATTATTTCTAACTAACCTAGGGTTCCTAGATTCTCGTTGAAAGAAAATTTTGGAAAGTTATATTAGTACGGGCTAGGAGTAAGCGGTCACTAGAAATAATCTAATGTACTTACATGAACATTATATCGGTCACTTTGCGTTATCAATGTCTGGATACCTCGTTGCAGCACGACGTGTAGATTCTGGATACTCTGGAGCGACTGGATAGCCGCACGGGCGGCCTTGCGATACGGAAATCTTCTTATTTACGCGAAACCGACCGCGAGTATCCTACCGACTGCGCCAATTACGTAGGACTGCAAACGGGGATACAAATGAAACCGATATGTTTCAATAAAACTATTTAATTAATTAAATTATTACAGTAATTCTAAAGGCGTGACAATTGTTCGATGTGAGAACGAAAAGTAACACATTAAATTAATACATGAAATTATTGGTGGTCTGATGCTTTGGTCACACGATGTCGAAATTTAGGGAATGCTGAGATGGCGAATCGCACGGTGCCGGGTGGCCGAGCGTTGCGCAAAGTTAGTCACCATTGTCGCTGCATTTTAGGGTTCCTTGCTATAATTGTGGGGTTCCGTCAGATACTATAACACATTGAAGTATCTTTTTGTGTCTGTCGGTTGATGTATGGGTGCTTTTTGTCACAAACGTAACTACAGCTAAAGTGACGTTCTTTTTTTTATTTAGGGCCAAATTCACCAAGAAACTAGTCGCGATTATATAAAACAAAACGCAGTTTTAGCGCCTAATCGAGATTATAGCTTCATTTTGCGTTTCACCGCTATTAATTGAACCTAGTTTACGCTACACTCAGTTTCAATTCTTTTTTTGTCGCCCATTTTTACGACACGAGTCTTTAAACTAGATTAGAAACGCTGAGCTCAGTTTAGTTGAACTGAGTTTTTATATTGAATAATGAAATCAGCCCTTAGTGAGAGATCATGAAATAACTTGAGCAATATTGAAATTTAGGAATTATAAAAATAGGAGTAATGATAAATCGGAGTTGTTATATTCGGAATTCATTCGGAGTGATGAAAATCGGTATTTTGAAATTCGTGTTTGTGACTGACGGAATAAAGTTTTTCCTATTTATGTAGTGTACTCGAGATTGTCTATCAGAAACCAAAGTCTGTATTTTCAATTCCACTGAGTTTACAAAACCAAACTGGTTATACAGTAAACTCAAATAATAATAGTACAACCATTTCCACTTAGCATAACCACAGTAACTGTTTTAATCTCCTACTAAAGTCCAATGAAACTAAACAGGCTATCCTAGAAGGCTAAATGGCTGCACAATAAAAGGCACCAACGCCCACAAAACCATTATCATATTTAAAGTCTTTTCTAGCAAAATGTACGCAGTTTCCACTTTACCGACCCTTGACATTTAAGACTTAAAATGCGGGTACTTGGTACCTAATTGGCTAGCCATTCGGAAAACGGTTTTCGATTAAAAATAGGCCGGCTACACGCGAACAGGTAGTTGTTAAAATGAAGGTAAGCTGCGCAAATGTATGTAATAAATAATTAATGTCGTGTACAAGTGGTTTTTTTCATATCATTTCTTGGAATATAATTTACTTAGCGACGTTATTTATTGCTTCAACCTTGAATTACAATCGTGTTTGTTACGAATATGTATGTGTAAGTATTCCCCTATCCATTTTCTTATACCGGGTATTACAGATGAAGGTTTCTATAGCCTAAAGACGTCTATTGGTAAACATGTACCTCCTAATTTATTGCTACAAGAAATTATCATATTACTGTAGTTCAGTAGAAGCCTATGACCAGTGTGTGTGGCCAGTGATATGGCATTGAAACATGGTCACTTACAATGCGCCTCATCAAAAAGGTTACAGTCACCCAAAGGGCAATGGAAAGGGCTATGCTCGGAGTTTTCTTTGTGTGATTACATCAGGAATAAAGATAACCGCAGGAGAAGAAGGTCGCCGACACAGCCTGAAGAATCACCAAACAAAAGGGCACATTGCTCGTAGAACGCATGTTCGATGGGGCCGAAAGGGTCTAGAGTGGCGACTGCGTACCGGAAAATGCTGTGTTGGAAGACATCCTACAAAGTGGACCGATGATCTGGTGGGAGTGCAGTGGATGCGAGACGCATAGAACCGTTCGTTGTGGCGACACTTGGAAGAGGCCTATATCCAACAGTGGACGTTCTTCAGCTAAAATGATGATGATGAGTAGAAGATACTTTCCAAAAGAAACACTTTGACAACGCAAACACTTGCACAGTTCAACTTTTTTTTTCTATTGATAGTCTCGTTTGTTCGAATGACCCTTGAAAATACTAACATATCTGTGTCAATGTTTAATAAAACCATTTAATTTTACTAAAACGACATTACATTTCGAAGGTAAAGAGCCAATACCTTATGAATAATATGGATATACATATTCGAATATTTCTTTATTTGATAGCAAATGTATCAAATCAATCTTATCGGTAAGCTACGCTGAGGTAATCAACGCTACCATAAAATTTTCAGTTCCTTTTTCTGAGTTTGAGCCTGTTTTAATAATTCCACAATTTGTCCAGTTGTGCAAACACTTTTGATACAAAACTACATCAGTTTTAAATTACAATATCCACTAGGAATAAATTTGCGAAAAATTAAAGCGGCCACTGGACTTGACTCGAAGAAAACCTCCTTGAGACCACTACATTTATGGAAAATATAAATATATATATATATATATATATATATATATATATATATATATATATCCAATTAGAAAAACAAGCAACTAAAAAGCAAACGATACACTTTAAGTAGGTATAGATTGCTTTAGTACTAAAACTCATTTAGTAGTCATGAAGTGTATTTTTCATAGAATCACAATTACATTTTGGGACATAAATCTCATATAATTAATTGCAAATCTTAATTATAAAAGAGATTATTTTTCGTTTTGCAACACTGGCTGAATATTCAACATTTATTTAAAAACTAAATCAAAGGGAGGTCGTAATTGCGAACGTAATTTTCAAATTTGGAATGAAAAAAAAAAAAGTCAAATGTTTTGTTAGGGTATATTTAATACTATCTTGTACAAAGTAGGACGATTTTATAAAGTTTATAGGATAACTGAAATCGGATAGTTTTATATGTCCCAAGTACAAGTTTTTCTTTTTACACTAGGTGCGAAATTATAATTTATTTTTTAATTTCGCTTGTCGGTTTCTTCGTCATAGCTGGTGCCTAAAACTGCATGTTTTGAAAACAACTGATGTTTCGCTATAAATAATAACTTAAGTTAGAGACATTCTATTCTTAAGGGACTTATGACTAGCCCCCCAAGCCAAGTTACAATCGTTTCGTTTAGCGTGAACGCTTGATGTTGGCCACGCCCCCAAATCTTATCTTCTGACCGTGTAACTGAGCGTTGAGATGACGTCAGAGCTAAGGAATTGGAGGCGTGGCCAACTCCAAGCGTTCACGCTAAACGAAATGATAGTAATTAGACTAAACGTACTAAACGTCAGCTGAGCAACGCCAATGAAATGTAAGTAGTTAGTACGCAATGACTGACCACTACCTACAAGGTCATTGACTCGGTTACCTAAAGATATTAATTCGAGGTTTAGAAAAAAGGTACTTTATTTTTTAATTTGATTTTTATAAATCGATAGTGTTTCATGTACCGAATCGATCCTCCGCGGGATCAAAACGACCAAAATTTAACGGTTTATAGTCCCAACCTACATTTAATTCATCTATGGATAGAAGAAATAAACTATCTTAATGAACGAGATAAGTCGAATCTACTTGTTTAACTTCAAACTCATCTCAACTGCGAATAATCTCAATGAGTTAAACTTATGTAACCAAGTTGAGTGGAATACCACAAGTTCGGTCATTGAATCATGATAATTTTGCTTTACTAACGTGAAAATAAGTGAATTCATTAGTCCAGTAAAATCCGAAACGCCTGGGGTAGGGCGTGTGCCATGCGCACGTCAAGGAGTTGTCAGTAAACCAAAATGGCACACCGGCAGGACATGTTCTATGATACTGTTTATCCTAGATATACACCGTTTAATTTTGGTCGTTTTAATCCCGTGAAGGGTCGATTCAGTACATGAGACCCTATCGATTTGTGAAGATAAAAATGAAAAATAAAGTACTTTTTTTCTAAAACTCGAATTAATATACGCATGTACGAAATTAATTTCTTTAAGTAAACGAGTCAATGACCTTGTAGGGAGTTGTCAGTCGTTGCGTACTAACTACCTACAGTTCATTAGCCTCGATCAGATGACGTTTACATAAAGAAATCAATTTCGTACATGCGTAAATTAATTGGAGATTTAAAAAAAAAGTACTTTATTTTTCGTTTTTATCTTTACAAATTGTTAGGGCTTCATGTACCGAATCAACCCTCCGCGGGATAAAAACGACCAAAATTTAACGGTTTATGTTCCCCTGGGATAAAATTTTACTATCACTCGGGCAAAATCGCTTGCAGAAGCTAGTAATTAAAAATGATTTATTTAGCCATTTTATCAAGATACTAGCTGTTCCTATCCGAATCAGTAGTTCCCGATACTACGACATTCAAACAAACAAACCTTTCAGCTTTATATTATTATTAGTATAGATTTCCCAGTCTTAAGGGTCTCTATACCCCTCAAGAGCAATCAATATAACTTTATCAGTAGTACCAACCTACTATACACAAATGTGTCTATGGATAGAAGAGATAAACTCGCGAGAGGAAACTTCTCGAACCATCGTCTCAATGTAGGTAGGTCATAGCTACTTATGTAATTACGAACTCATCTCGACTACGACTCATCTGAATGAGTGAAACTTGTATTGTTTCACTCAGCTTGTTCACAAGTTACAAGTCTGCCAACAAAATGTAATCTCAACAATGCACTAGTTTACAATACATCTGTTGCCGGAGTTTTTTGCTGATGCTGATTACTTTTAGATGCAAAGTTCAATTGTGTAAGCAGCTTTTTCATTACGTTCTTAGGAACTTATCCTTAAAGTTCTGCAGTTATGTGTGTACTGAGGGAAATTGCGTAACAGAGACCAGCAATAGTCAGACATCATATTCATATAGAGCTATATCAGAATATATTCATAGATATATTGTATAATGCAAGCATTTAAGTTATATTATGAAATATACCGCGAGAGGGTTGGAGCCTTGAGCCAAAATAAGGTTCCTCCTAGTTCGGTTATATATACATTATAATATTACATATATTTGTAAAATAAAATAAGTACTTTTTGTGAAAGAAAATAATTTATTATTATTATTATTAAATATATTATTATTCACCCTAAAACCCTGATAACAAAGCGTGAATTCTCTCTCACATCTCCTAATTTTTTAGAAAATTTGTAAATATGACTATTATTTTGAAAAAGTAGAGTAGCTCGCTCACACGGCGGCGTATAAATTTTTTATTTGCAAAAGGAGGTTTTGTACAACCTTAGTATATTTTTTTTTCTTCTGTTTCCGAGAAAGCTAAGCTATAATTAGGAACTAGCACGACTTTAGTCTCTATCAAGGAGGAGCTGAGCAAGCCAAGCTTGTATTAGCTAAACAAGCTAAGCTAATACACAACACGATTCAGCAACGCTAATTAAATTAAATTAATTACTAGGTACGCAAGACCTATAATTTTTTATTCAAGAAAATCCAGTAAATAAGTATTTTAACCCTTTAATTCGTAACTGTAATATTAACTCAACAATTAACTCAACTGTAATATAAATTTTCCTGGTTTAATTACACATTCTCTACATATGTAGCAAAAATTGTATAGTTTGTTTGTTTAACTAACGTCTCTTTAAACTGCTCATGTCGGAAAAACTTTAAATACTAATCTTAATACAAACAATTACAGCAAACTGACACATTCATTTATATAATCAGTCAGAAACTAAGCGTTTTATTTGGTTAAATATACCGTTAAATTTGGTCGTTTCATCAATCCCGCGGAGAGTCGATTCGGTACATGAAATACTATCGATTTTTAAAGAGAAAATTAAAAAATAAAGTACTTTTTTTAAACTCGAATTAATTTACGCATGTATGAAACTAATTTCTTTAAGTAAACGTCAGCTGAGCGAGGTCAATGAACTGTAGGTAGTTAGTACGCAACGACTGACAACTCCCTACAAATTCATTGACACGTTTACTTAAAGAAATTAATTTCGTATATGCGTATATTAATTCGAGTTTTTGAAAAAAAGTACTTAATTATTTTTTTTCTTTACAAATTGATAGTATCTCATTACCGAATCGACCCTCCGCGGGATCAAAACGACTAAAATTTTACGGTGTATATTCAAAAGAACTAATATTAAAAGTTGAACATAATAACTATCGCTACCCATAAAATTAAAGGAGGTATGTACTAATATTTTGTATGTTTATTATATTATAAATTATAACAACTAAGTATGTATGAGCTACTTTCCAAAGCTGCATTGTAGCAAACATTTCGACAAAGTTTATTTTTATGACGCAATCTAAAGCAACAAAAGTTGTAAAAGTTTAAGCAAAGAGTATTATGCTTTTTACGCATCCGAAAACAGTGACATAAAAACCTAGATATTTATAAGGTTTCATTATTAGAGACCTCCAATTTTGTCCGGCATATATCTCGACGACCCGAAGAAAATTTAAAGCAATATATATTCCTTTCTGTTTCGTAAATCAGTCTGTAGAAAGGTGAGATGAGAGGACGTACTTACAGGTACATACCTATGTATGGTCTGCGGAATTCGTCAAAAAGGCTGTAAATTTTAGTCAGTAAATTTCTGACACTGTCTCTCAAAAAGTATAATATTTTTTTTTATGTATTTCAATACAATTTCATTCAAATTATGTATCTCAAATCAAATTAGCTAGTTAAACTCCACAGACGTGATGACTATCGATATTATTAGGAATACGCAGAGGAGAGCAGTGCAATTATATGTCATGCTGCAGAAATGTTCAAAAGTTACCGTGTGGCCTTCGAACACGAGAGGCAACAAAATTAACACCGGTGAGTTTTCAAAAAACAAAAAACAAGTAATCTGGTTATGCATTAGAGTTAGCTTTATCTAGAAGAAAGTAAGTTTTATATATATTACTTCGAACCATTACCTAGCAACAACAAAAAAAAAACTACTAAGTGCTTCAGCTCAATTTAATAAAGAAACACTTATTTTACTTACGCTAGTGCTTCATAATTTTAATTCAATTCACATAATTAGTTGAAATAGAAAAGAACCATTGATATCAATTAGTATAATTTAGTTCTTTGTTCGAGTACTGTAAGACTGTTAATTGAGTCAAGAAAATTGAATTATAGGTTAGTGCTGGCTGGCGACACGGCTACGTTCTCTGATTCGATTGGTCGGCGCACTGTCGACCAATCAAAGCGATGGACATAGCTCGCCGAATTTAGGAATGTGGTTTGAATGCAACTCGGATACAGTTCTATGTGGAAATCAGACGTTTGATTTAAGTTAATCACTTGTGTGTGGAAACGTCGTGGCTAAAGTAATAACAGCCATGTTGATTTCCAAGCAACCATTGCAGGGGTCGAAATGTAGGTGACCATACTAACAAACAGATACCTCTTTGTGCCTCGGATAGCTTGTTACGTCGAAATGTTTGACCGTTGTTACGGATAGTCAGAAAGTTAGGAAATCTGATACTAGTCTTGCTAAGAGTCTGTTATCGTATTATCCATTACCCATAGTAGAGGATCCCAGGATGCTAAATTTGCAGTTACTAAAGCGTCATGGGGATCTATTGGATTGTGAAGAATAGGTTCTAAAACGAAAAAAGTCTATGGCAAGTTTTCATTCAAGTGGAAGACAAAGCCTGTGAGAGTTTTCAAAACCCAGTTATGTCCTCGATTTTGGAGATCAGATCAGACAGTCTTTCTATAAAAGCATATTGCCGAACGCCTATCGAGACCGCCGCATTCAATAGCATTACCGCTCTCTTTCTCGCCCTAGTAAATGACAGTTCTAAGCTACAGAAAAAGATAGAAGCATAGGTAAGTGCGCTTCGGTGCGGCCAGATCTAGCTTTGACGCTCCTTTTGGCTCGACCTAGAGCTGAAGAAGTCAGCATAAAGCATTGGAAAGTTGTCGCCGCGTCAAGCGAGGGACAACTATCAAAAGTTTCTTACTATGAACTGGCAAAGAATAGTAGAAATTGTAATTAGTCAGGTACCCGCAGGATGCAAGGAGACGAATGATCACCACACTGGATTGCTAGCTGCTGTATTTCACGATATTTTCAGGGTTTTGTTACCCGCGCGTTGGATCATGCGGCCGGCTTTTTGTTTAAGTTCGAAACTGTTGCTTTTATCTTCTGCCGTCAGATGGTAGTAGGATGCGTGGTCGAATGGCGGGGAATTAAGGAAATTATCCCGAAGCCGGTTCCAGCATACTCAGCCTTTTTATATTCCCACTGCTAGGATTCAGACCTTCTATCTACAAGAGGGAATAAGCCGTAATCCATCACGCGGTCCCAGTGTGGGTTGGCAGCTGTGGTGGGAGGACTCATTTGGTAGTAGCCCATCAAAAACAATGCGAGAACATAACTCTATTTTGACAAGGAAAATTATTTAAATAAATCATAAAAACTAACAGAACTTTTACAGATTTCTAGATTTTTAGCTCTGACCAAGGACTGTAGATACAGAATACATAATAAAGGTTTCACTCAAAAGGTTTTCGCTCAACTACACGTGACCTGTGTTTCTTATCGGAATTTCTAGGTCATTAACAGTACTTTCAGGATTTATTATTGTATTCTTTATTTTCCGATATTTTTTGATACGAAAATTATTTTTAACTCATAAAATTTTATTATTTATTGTTTATTTCAGGCATTGAATACTGATAAATCGAAGTGCTGAAGTGTTTGTACGAGAACGCACAATTTCAGTTCGATTTCAGGACCGCACAACGAAACCCATCCTGCTGCAGCGGGGCGTGAGGCAGTGAGACGAAGAATTCATTATATTAACTGTCAGTTTAAAAGTTAAAATTTTCAACTAAACATACTAAAATTACTATAGCATATTTCGTAGTGTCAGATTTTATAAATATATGAATATATGATTTTTGTAAATATTTGCAATCACACTAATATTACAGTCGAAAGTTTGTGTATGATTTGACCATTATATTATTATATTTACTGTATAGACATTAAAAGAGACTTTGACCTCTGAGTTTGTTTCGGTGTATCTTCTCTAGATATAATCAGTCACAAAAAACACCGACCTTATGGTTTAAATTGACAAAAAAATTTAAGCGTTTTTAAAACCTGTTTGCAAAATAAATGTTATTTGTATATGATTCTTACTCTGCTAATACTTATTATATAGGCAAAATATTGTACTATTTTAGTGACTGTATGTCTGTACCTTTTCCACGCTCAAAATACTTAACGGATTTAGCTGAAATTCGACACACGAATAGACAATGCCGAGAAACACAGAATACTTTCTATCCCGAGAGAATGTGTCTTAGGATCATTTTTAATTAAGACACGGGCGATGTCGGCGGCAAAAACTGGGTTAGCATAAAACATCTTTTAAAACACATTTTCTTTTACTAAAAGCTGTCAAAGATAATAAAAATGTTTATTATTTTGGGAAAAAAGAAAATTGAGGCCCGCCTATTGTCTTTTCGGTCTAATAAGCATTCAGAAATATAACTAGAATATTTAGACGTTAAAATGTTTATGTTTAGGTATCAACTGTGACATCAGAGGACACTGAAAGACGGACAAGGTGAAGACATTATAATATGGAATATCCTTTGCAGGAACATTTGAATGAGCCACGGTATCTCTGCAACACAAAGGTCAATTGTAAGAATGCAGGTGGGTTTTAGTCAGCAAAAGTCTGATCCAAGACGGGACGGTTGTTAACTAAAAAACTGGCTAAGTGCGAGTCGCACTCGCGTTCGAAGTGTTCCGCACCGTCGGTCCGTAGCAAAAAACGGTAAAAAAAATCACGTTTGTTGTATGGGAGGGACTTAAATATTTTTTTTTAGTACTCGTTGTTATAGGGGCAAAATAAATACAACATCTGTGAAAATTTCAAGCTTCCGAAAGGAATACCCGGCCCCGGCACGATAGGCAACGAAGGAACGTGGTAGGTTTTTAGTCAGTAAGAGTTTGACACTATTTCCCGCTCCGCCCAAGGGCGGGATTTGTCATTGGATGATTTTACCTACCATAAAAAAAAAACTGTCTAGCTATCACAGCTCATGAGAAACAACCTGGTGACAGACGTACAGACGGACAAACAGACAGACTGAAGGACAGCGGAGTCTTAGTGATACCTTTTTACCCTTTGGGTACAGAACCTTAAAAACCTTACAGACAAAGCAAGATATCTACAAAAGTATGTATTGATGAGGCTTATTCATAATTTTAAAAGAATAGGTTAGGTAGCTTATCAATGCCTTATAACACGGTACAGTTGTGCCATTCTCTAAGAAAACGCAGCGCTGTCGCAACGACAAACATCCAAATAGGATACATTGAATTAACAATCCAAATCCAATGTATTGCTGCATTAAGTTGACAATCCAATGTATCCTATTTGGGTGTTCGTCGTTGAGGCAGCGCTGAATTTTCTTATAGAAGAACACCACAGTACGGGCTCTTGCCCACTAATACCTAAGTGTATTTTCTCAAAATAATAATATAAAATTAAATTCCTTACTTATTATAATAGCATTACGGAGAAAATTTAATTATTATCGCTTGAGCACTAAATATCTGGGAAGGTATTCATTTAACATTATCAAGGTATTTCTGAAATTCAATTGAAACACTTAAAGTACTTTGCAACATTTCTAATTTATAGTTTGAGTAACTGCTAAACTGTTAAAGTTGATTTTTAGACAGTATAAAAGCAAAATATTTGAACAAGTAATTATGATGTTTTCAAATTTTCAAAGGTTTTTTTTTTTTATGGTAGGTAAAATCATCCAATGACAAATCCCGCCCTTGGGCGGAGCGGGAAGTAGTGTCAGACTCTTACTGACTAAAAACCTACCCCGTTCCTTCGTAGCCTATCGTGCCGGGGTCGAGCATTCCTTTCGGAACTAACCCATGACCCCAGTAGGCTTCGACCCTGCCTGCCTGCAGTTAGCAGGCTGGGCCTCTTCGGTGTGCTGACAGCTCCTTGAGGCGCGCGGGAACAGAACGCGCCGTCGACGACTTGGGCTCGGTCCGGTCGGTTACCGGACGATCGGACAGCGTGCTACCCATTGCACGCCGTCCGCAAGCCCGCGCCTACGGTGGCCGGAAATCGGGATCGGAATCCCGGCGGCGGCTGGGGCGAGCGCCCCGTTGCCTCTGCCTGATGCGGTCGGCCTCCTCCTTTGCTAGCATTACTGCTTCGCAGAAGGAGGCGACCGCCTGCCATCCCTCCTCACTACGGACCATGGCCTGAACCAAGGCCCGGCGAGAGAGATCGCTGCCGCCGATCGCCCCCACGAGGACACGGCGATGCTCCGCCCAGGCGGGGCACACCTCTACAGTGTGCTCCACCGTGTCCTCCGGATGTTCCGCACAGTGGCGACACCCGGGCGAATCCTCCGCACGAATCCGGAACAGGTACTTAGCGAACTTTCCGTGTTCGGTAAGCACCTGCGTCGTGCGGAAGTTGAGAACGCCGTGAGGTCTTTCCAGCCACGCCCCAAGGATGGGCCTTATCGCCCCAATTGTGGCGCGCCCCGAACGAGGTTGCGATAGTCGTTGACGCCATTTCGCCATGAGATCCCGCCGGAGCTCTGTCCGCCATGCCTCGACTTGTCGTGGCAGCGGAATTTCGCCCCGGAAATTTTCAAAGGTTAAATTCTGCCGTGTCTAAACATCGTTAAATTTTGATCGTTTTAATCCCGTGGATTGTCGATCCGGTACGTGAAACACGATCGATTTGTAAAGATAAAATTAGAAAATAAAGTACCTCTTTTCTAAAACTCGAATAATATACACATGTACGAAATTAATTTCTTTAAGTCAATGACCTTGCAGGTAGCTGTCGCTCGTTGCGTACTATATACCTACAGGTTATTAGCCTCGCACAGCAGACGTTTACTTAAAGAAATTAATTTCGTACATGCGTAAATTAATTCGAGTTTAAAAAAAGTACTTTATTTAATATAATCTTTACAAATCACTTACAACTTACAGATAATGTTTCATGTACCAGATCGACCTTCCACGAGATTAAAACAATCAAAATTCAACAGAGTATATTTTTAACCGATTTAAAAAAGAGGTTATTATAGCGACATCTGTGTTGCCACATAGGAAAAATATGTGTACTTAAAACGTCTCAGAACTCCATTATCTATGAAACGATTTGAAAAATATCTTTTTACTTGAAAGGATACACTTTCAGATCTACTTATCATGATGAGATCCATAAGGAATTGGAAACTCCTGAAGCATTAGCGACCTGATATATGACATATAATATAGTAATTTTGGTATTTTCATCGAGAACTTGAGCTTTGATGTAAATCATTCAGAAATGAAGTGCAACTGATGAAGAAGACCCTGTGGCCATCTGTATTGCCAATGAAACTTCACAAACAGAAAGCAACTATGACGATACAAATAAAGAAATGGTTCTGAAGACAATGATACTATTGAACTGATCTGACGATGAAGCCAGAAGGTGATACTATAGAACTCCATAAAAAAGGATCCTAGCCGTGTTTGGACAGATGGAGGAATATCGTACGAGTAAAAGTGATGAAGCAGGGAGGTCATGACGCTCAGCATTGAGAAATAAGACGCAAGGAGGAGGAGGAGCCGTGTTTGGGCTTATTAAAATTGGCATGAGATGCAATCTGGCTATAAATTATTTGTTTCAGGTTGTTCAATTCAACACTGACTTTCGAAATAGTTGGTTACAAGTTTTATTTGTAAAAAAGTAATGTGTTTTTCTTTTGGCCTAATGAAACTAAACTGCAATTTAAATAATATTAGGTACACTTTGAAGTTAACCAAGATCCAATACAAGAGTCAACTCAAATTAGAATTAAGCAACAGAATTATAAAACTCTTACACAACATGTTGTCGTACTCCATTTTAATTCAGCAAACATCCAACCCACATGACATGACGCAACAACCTGTAAAAACAAATTGCTAAAGAAAACAACAAGAGTTGCTTCATAATAATATGTTCGCTCACGGTTCGTTGAGAAAATGCTTTCGCATTCAGCTGGAGTAGCTAGTAGCTACCCTGGCATTGTGGGGGTCAATGCACCCTGCACCCTGCCACCTAACTACCCGACAGAGAAAAACAAGTGAAGACGCTCTATGCATGCATCTAGGTATATACTATCGTCGGTATTCAATGTACAGTCGAGTCGTTTATTCCTTTGTCAGTTTTTCGAATTGTTTTCTTTTTCATGTACTAATTTCTCCCAACGGCTTTATCTGCATCCCTATATCACACAGTGATGAAGTAACATTCTATAGGTGAAGAATTTTTTAAACTAGGTCTTGTAATTTTTGAGTTTATTCATTACAAACAAAAATGCCTATCTTTCACTTTATAATATTTGTACTATAGATTAGTACACATAATAACTTTTAAAGCCACAGTACAGAGCAGATTTTTGCAGAAAAATCTACCTATATTTAATCGCATGAGAACCCAACGTCAAATGTAGGTAGGGTAGGTATATTTGACATCAAACTAAAACCTTTTCAAAATGATTGACCATTTTAAAAAAAAAAAAATTAGATCTGTTCTTTATTCAATTTGCTGATTGCCATTCGCTGATATTGACATTAAGACAACATTGAGTTATTAAGCGGAGCAATTAAAAATAAAGCTTAAGGTGACAAACCTATTTTTGCTGTGTCTATATGACTTCATTTTTCGCAGTTGTGCAAGTCCTACTTTGTGGAGCTAGCAAGCTTTTACGTAATGTGACAGTTTTAAGGTTCATGTTCGCTGTCTAAGTGAGTCATACGTTTCAATGGCGGAATGACAATGAATATACAGTAGTGTGTTTAGGAGTTTGTTTTGTTAGGAAAAATAATATAATAGTTTTGTTGGAGAATGTACATCGTAGAACGCAGTAGAGCTAAATTTTTATTTCAATATATTTCTAGTCGAACCAATTTACTCATGTGCTTATTTTGAGCGTCTAATAAATCAGAATTGAAATTTAATACCTTTCGTTTGCCAATCGTACCTTTTCCCAGGCAAACGAGGGCAACAAACCCTCGGCTCGAATTTTACAGTTACTCAGACCTAGAAAAAATGAAAATTCTTCATTCCCATCCACAAAAAGGTCAAAGAACGCAGCGTTTTAACCTCTCTATCACACGAAAAAGTAGTAAAAGTAACAACTTTTCAAATTCCACTGTCAAGTCTACGAAAAGCTAATCAAAATGACTATAAATTTGGTTAACTCACTCAGAAATTACTCAAATACTCAACCTTGTTTTACGACATGAATAATTTTCAGGCGAATTAAACGTAATCTTTTAGTACTTGAAATTCTGTCTCTGGAAAATTTAGTGTTCATACAATACATGTTTTTTTTCAACTGTGACAGAGAAAATCGAATTGTTATGAACTACGATAAACAACTTTAGTTTTTCTAACCCCCGGCGGAAGAGAGGGGTGTTATAAGTTTCACGTGTCTGTCTGTCTGTCTGTCCGTAGCATCGTAGCGTCCAAACGAATAGACCGATTTTGATGCGGTTTTTTTGTTTGAAAGCTAATTTAATCGAGATGCTTCTTAGTTACAATTTATGAAGATCTGTCTAGGTGTTGAAAGTCACCAGCTCGTTTGTTAGCTGTGGTAGGTATCGATAATGCGTATTTACTTTACTTTCAAACATTTGTGTGTCCTAATATTTGAAATACTCATATACATGATGGTGCCATTGAGTTGGTCTGATGATGGAGCTCAGGTAGAAGCCGTAATTCTGGATTTTTTATTAGCAAGCCCATCGAGTTTGGGCTCGTTAGATTCGTCTTAATTAATTTTGTTAATTTCTCTTGATGCTTCGGGGGTTATTTTTTTTATTATTATTGATGTTTTATTCAATTTCATGGTCAAGCTTAAGTTGTGCCCAAAAATTTGTAAGGGTGTGCGCTTCTCCATCAACAATATTGCATCACTGCTTAGCACAGGTGGGATCGCAATCAAGCTAAGTTTATGTCATCAAAAAATATGTTTTACGATATTTTGTGAATATTTCACATTTCCAGCAACCCGTACACTAGACGAAGTGGTTTACTGCCCAATCCCTCTCCTAGAGAGGATGCGCGAGTCTCTAGAAATACCGAATTGCACTTTCCTATGCTTCTGCCACTTAGAACCGCCGTTTGCTAGAGCGAGAAAGAGCGGGAGTGCGACTGCATGCGGGGGAATCGACGAGGCTGTCAACAACACGCGCTCCTAAGACTTGCTGAACCCTATGGCCGTGTTTACGGAGATGTGGCGCGTTTCGCGGCGCGTTGGGCGTTTCATCGTACATTGTAGCAACGGGCCGCGTCATCGCTCGCGCAAACACAAACATATGGCAATGTACGACGGACCGCCCGACGCGTCGCGTCTCCGTAATCGAGAACTTAGACTGTACTGACTTATGGTATAATCAAACATTGTGTAAAACAAAAAAAAATAACAAATATTGGTCAAATATTTGACAAAGCAACAAATTTATTTAAAAAATGTCTAAGATTTTTAAGCCAGTTTCCTTGTAGATAATATTATACGCAAGGTCGAATTTACCCACACAGTCCCGAAAAAACACTACACTATAGTACAACTAGCAATCACTACTAATCGCTTGACGACTGGTCGCTGGCTACGTAATGGAGTCATTAGGGGATCGTAGTGAACCGTGTCCATCTTACGTGATTAACCATCGTTATGCGTAGATGTGACACTCGACTGACTAAATTCTTGACTACTTTGTCGTGGTTTTCGTAGATTTATTGCCACGTTTTTGCTCACATATAGTTAAGGGTCCCCGAAAAGGTCAATTGTGATTGACAATATTTACGAGATTGACGTCATTTGATTCAAAAATTGATCTTTTACTTTAAATGTTTGCAGGAATTTTATTGTTAACTAGCTGCACTGGCAAACTTCGTACCGCCTAATAGTCTAAATTTTTCCATCTTTTCTCTCCGTTTAAACCTTCCCTGGACTATCACAAATATTTCAAGACCGAAATTAGCCAAATCGGTCCAGCCGATCTCGATTTTTAGCGAGACTAACGAACAGCTATTCATTTTTATATATATAAGAAGATAATATATTCTTTTTTAGCTTCAGAGCCATCTAAAGAGGTCCTAATAAAACTCTTTACAGTTCTATCCTCCTAATCAATAAATTAGAATACAAGCAACTACCTACTTAAATCTTCTCATATTTCGTACCTTAAATATTTACGTGTAGATAAAATTTCTGCCGAATCGACACGACAGAAAAAGAACAGGATTACGTAAATAAACTAATTATAGCTAATAATAGTTTATTGCTGTGGTTTTTTTTTTTTCGATGAGTAAATATCATCCAAAGACATCTCCCGCCCTTGGATTGTGCAGGAGATGGTGTCAGACTTTTTTAAAAACCCACCCCGTTCCTTCGTAGCCTTTGCACCAGCGCCCTGCCCCCCTAGCCAAGCTACAATCATTTCGTTTTGCGTTAACGCTTGGAGTTGGCCACGTCCCCAACTCTTTTGTTCGAACAAACGAATTGGGGGCGTGGCCAACTCCAAGCGTTAACGCAAAACGAAATGATTGTAACTTGGCTAGGGGGGGCTGGTGTACACTTTCACATTTACCTAAGGCCCCAGAATAGGCTTCGACCCTGCTGGGCCCGTACAGTTTGCTTTGAGGCGCACTTTTGATATCACAAATATATAAACGAATGAAGAGTCATCCAAAACTATAAGGATATCGTATTTTTGATATTTGATTATTTTATGTTGTTGGAGGAAAACGGTTTTCCAAACGTCACCAAGGCATGGAACGGATCTTTAAGGAAATTAGTCTGCCAACTCGTGTTTAGATATTATAATAGTTTTCGAGGTCGCTTATACGCCATTACAACCGTATTATTAAAGAAGAAAAAGTTGTCTAATATTTGTTTTATGTTTGTAAAATTTTTATTAGGGAAATCATTAAATAACTCCTCTCGCGGAATGTCAAACTTTTAATAACTAAACCGACGGCAAAAGCCCACTTGTGTATCTTCAGTTGCCCTTTGCGTTCCAAAGCCTAGGTAGCTCTCTCGAACCATCCCGCTCCCCCTTTTTTTAGGTAGAAAATCATCCAATGACTATCCCTGGCAGATATCGGCCCTAGCGTTTGCTGACGGCTCTATGAGGTATGCGTGAAACCCAACGCGCCGTCGATCTGGGTTTGGTCCTTACTACAGCGAGCAATGAGTAACTCGCTGTCCTCAATCGCATTGCAATTGCAGACGCCTGGCGCACCTTGGACAAGCAACATTTGGTAATGAAGAGTCTATCTGACTACTCCTTTCACCTCAATGACTTAAACTTTATCTGCCCCATGAGTTGCGCGAAAGTTAACCCCGGGGCCCTGTAACGAAGGCAACGAAGGAACTGGTGTGGGTTTTTAGTCAGTAAAAGTCTGATACTATCTCCCGCCCTGCCCAGGGGCGTGGAGAAGTCACTGGATGATTTTTCCCCAACTAAAAAAAAAAAAACTTTATCTGCTGAGAACGTGACTTAAAGTCATCAGGGTCTCAACAAACTGTATTTAAGCCTATTACTAACACAAACATTTTCATAGAGATGAATACATTAATTTGCCCGAAAAACATCCCAACAATGTTGTTTAAGAATGTGTTAATGAAGACCCTTTTTGCTATTACCTCAAAACTCCAATATTAGTTCCCGAAAATATTTTCAAAGGGATCGTTTTATGTGGAAGTTGAGACTAGAATTTTAATTACCTCATTGATCTCTCTGGGTTTGAAGAAAAGGTCTTGAAAAGAGCACTATTAATTTATTTTTTTAGTCAAAGATATAAGGGTGTGGCCACATGTCTACAGCACGGCACCGCGGGCACAAGACGAAAATCATCATAATTTTTGTCTTGATATGGACCGCGAAAGACGTATTATTTTGCTCCAGACAAATGAATGACGGTTGTGTTGTTGTCTTGTGCCCGCGGTGCACCGTACGCGGCATCGTGCCGCGGTACGGTAGCGGCATCGCACAGTGTTCGAGCTCCTTACTCATAGAAACTCGAAGTCAGGAATTTGAGAAAAAAAATTGCAATGTGTCTGGTATGTAATGTTAACATATGGAAGGTATTGGTAACACCACGCGTGAGAAAAAAAAGATAAATTACGTTTTTTTTTTGTTTGGGAGAAAACACTTAAAGTTAGTTTATTTGAAACTGAATGGAATTAAAGGGCTTGTGCTCACACGAGGTATTGTACCATTCACGGCGATCAAGGTGACATCAAATTCATATACCTTTCGGTGCCGCTTGGCGCGTAGCAAATTTTTGAATTCTCGTTATGTGATTTTTCAAATATTTGATAACGTGACCATCGATTTACTTGCACTATTGTAGAATTTTTGGATGAAAATAATTAAATACCTACGTTATTAATCAAATACTTTTGTTTTTTTTCAAAATTGCATGATAAGTCATAATAACGGTGATTAACAAGTGACTGAAAATTGATGTTATGTGATTATGCCTAAGATACATTTAGAGCTCAATTTACCGACCACAGTGCGACGCGCGTCGTTCCGTTTCACGGTGGCGGTGCCGTGCCGTAGACATATACCGCCTTATTCCAAAACACGATCTAAAATAGTTCCGGGACTATTACTAGTTTTAATTGGCATTAAACCTAATAATAGTCCCGGAAATGCATTTAATTCGCTTTTAAGTGGTATTAAACCTAGTTATAGTACCGCAACTATTTTAGATTGCGTTTTGGAATAAGGCGGATTGTGTCCACTCTCTAACTCTGTTTTTTTGCTATGGGGTTTGACTCAGCGTTCTCTTGTTTTTTTTATCCTTATGCCAGTTTATTTAGCTTGCAAACTTCTCTATTCATCATTGTCTTATTAGTCACCCGTACCTCTCTAACTTTCCTCAATTCTTACTTTTTAGCCTTTTTTTACTGTTGTTTTGTATTTTTTATTATGTATAATAAAGGTTATATATCTATTTATGTAGTCATATGTAAGTAAGTAATCATTTATTGCGTGAAAAATTATAAGCCATAATAACAGTAACATTAGTGGTGAAACACTAAAAATGAGAGTGGCTATTTCACATAAATAAAATCACTATCCTTCAAACTAGGAAACAATCCTGTATCTTGAAGAACAGAAGACTTGTTATCTGCTAAGTCCGCCTCTTGTTCAAAATCAAGCTTTGTTTTATTTATTTATTATATTCTTTATTGTACACCGCATTAACAAAAAATATAGGACAAACATTATTAAAAATATGGGTAAAATGGTAAATAGTTACCATCGCCCTGGAATGCAGAGGGTAACTGAAGGAACAAGGGTGGGTCTTAATAAAAGTCTGACACAGCCTCACGCTCCACCCAGGCGGGTGAAGTCATTTGATGATTCTCACCACGACAAAAACAATTGGTTTATTTTAGTTGAACCCTACAGAACAACAGTATTTACAATTATACATAGTATAAAACCTCACAGGACTAATTAGGTCGCCAAATACACGCCCTCACAATTTTAAAGGTCAACATTTAATGCTGCGTCTAAAAGCTTACTTTTCTGCAAATGTTTGACCACAAAGTCAGCTGCTACCTTCGGCAGCCATTCCTGGAAACATTTTTTAGTAAATACTGCATGGTAACGGAGAATCGATTTGAAAAACGATTATACGATCATCTGTATCGGATAGTGAAGTCGGCGATTTGCATTCTTTTAGATGTTTTTTTTTTTTTAACTTGCTAAATTAAATAGATTCAAGTTTTAATAAAAAAATGTAACAAATAAAATATTACTATCCAATTAAAAGCCCTTGAATAAAATTTAATAATTACATGAAAATAAAAACGAATAGAAAAATTTAAAAATTTCAAGTGTATATTTTCACATCTCATTTCATTTTCCACTTCAAAAAATTAATGAAAAAAGGAAATAATAGGGAATAATGGATTTAATATTAAATAAATAATTACTTGACTACAAGCAATCGTTGCTAGTAAAGAAGAAAGCCCCATTTATTTTATGAGGTGAAAAATGAAATATGATGTGAACGCATATGTAATTATGCATAATAATTTGACATTATGTGTCGGAAACATTTTGATACAAGTGGAGAAAGTTTGTCATGGCAACCGAGGCGAAATTATTAAGTGCAAGTGAATTGAAAAATAATTGGAAATGCCCTAGATACTTAGTTCTTGAAGGTAGGTCCGCAAAAAAGTTTACAAACTCTCTAATTAAAAGCAATCCTTGAAGTTATTCTTAAAAACTCACTACCTTCCAAAAGTGGAGTTTTAATCAATTTTTTTTATAATTTATTGAAGGCAAAACTAGGTCGTTTCCATTAGGAGCGGCCAGAAATGAAAACTTTATTAAAACCTGTGATTTAAATAATCAGGGGCGGAAGTGACTTTGTTGAAAGTCTTTGGGGAATTGACCGTCAAAGGTCGTTTTACTAATTCATCATAAGCAACTTTTTGTTTCCGTCAGCGAAGGGCTAATGGTACGTCCACACGGTACAGACTTACGTAGATTTCTATAAATTTTCTGTGCAAAGTGTGGAAAAATGCCGGCAGTTCTATTAAATTGCACCTGCCATTTTGTTTTTGCACCACCCAAGGTCGACTGGTAATTTTCTACCGGTCTAAGGCATAAGTGTGCCATTGCACAGTGTTTTAAAAGTACATAACATTTTAATAAATAAAAATCTGTATAGCGTTGATTACAATAAAATTTGTGTATTCACAAATTTTATTGTAATCAATGCAATAGGTTAACGAAACCAAATGTCTCGAATTGTCTGCCGTGGTTTTTACTTTTTACATATGCAACATGCTTCAAAACGTGTTATTTCAAAAATAACTCAGAAGAACTTATCTTTTTATGATCTTGTTTTAAGGATACATGTTGATGAAACACAGCCAATATATATACTTTGGAAATTGCGGCTTTATGAATAGAAAAAAAGCTGAGCAAGTGCGAATCGGACTCGCGCAGTGAGGGTTCCGTACAAATTTATTTATGAAAACAATTCAATTCTCGAATAGAATCTAGATTTTTCCGAATCTCAAAATAGTTTTTTTTAACCACATAGAAAATAGTTTCTTTGAGCACAGTTTGATACGCTGGAAATCCCTTCAAATGAAAATCTCGGTATCTCTCCCGGGATTACGTGAAAAAGTCATAAAACCATGAAACTCGCCATTGTCACCGAATCATATTATAGGATTTCTGGATTATTTTGAAATAAAATAAAAAGAAAAAAAACCGGGCAATTGCGAGTCTGTGGTTTCGTACAAACTTACCTATATGAAAAGATTTTAATCCAAAAGTTTTTGACTGGCCCGTTGGTCTAGTGGTTAGTGGCCCTGACTGCTATACTGGAGGCCGTGAGTTCGATTCCCATCCAAGGATTTTTTTTTTGTGCGATGAGCATGATCATTTGTTCTGTGTCTGGGTGTAATTTATCTGTAAATAGCAACCTGCCTCAGGTTCGCACGGGTGCAATGGTGATATTAAATATATTATGCATGTGTTATACATATAAACTTTCCTCTTGAATCACTCAATCTATTAAAAAACCCGCATCAAAATCCGTTGCGTAGTTTTAAAGATCTAAGCATACATAGGGACAGACAGTGAGAAGTGACTTTGTTTTATCTATAAAATATGTATTAGAAAAATATAAGTATGTTTATATTAGATTAGCACTAGATGGCTTTGTATGAGAGTTGTAGAATATTAATACCTATTACTTATTATATTATAATCAAAACAGAGCCAATATAATGTTATAGAGATGTCTCATAAAGTCATGATATTACTCATATAATATTATTTTGGTTAGTTCTGAATGCCCAGCAATAATAAATTAGGTTATTATGTAAATAATTTAGCAAATACTGATGGATTACTAGCGGTCGCATGACATAATTACATTAAAATATTAAACCACAATAATAATTCAGTATATTCAAGTAATATTCTGTATTAGGTATGTGGGTTGATTGAGCTCTGCACTAGCGACTAATTTGAAACTGCTACTAATATGAATGGATATTCTGTAATCTGTACGTTCAGATATTCGGATATTTATTAACACTAGAAGCGCCGAACATTGCGACACTTTTATTTAAATCACTTTTTATTAATTAAACGTTGTTCATCATCATCTTCATCATCAGCCGTTTTTGATGTTCCCACTGCTGGGACTCAGGCCTCCTCTCTAGGAGAGGGAATGGGTCGTAATCCAGCGGGCTCAGTGCGGGTTGGTGGATGTCACATGTCTTCGAATTTTTGGTTCTAGCACATGCCGGTTTCCTCAGGATGTTTTCCTTCACCGTTTTGAGAGCAGTGGTGATGAAATAAATTACACAAAGTAATGCGCCTGGCTGGGTTTGAATCCGCGACCTACAAATCGTAAGTCGGGGCCGTTGAAAAGAGTGTCCATGGAGTTTCTTGCACATTCTTCTCCATAGAGATCTACGCTTTGGAATGTGCAATTAGCATCATTTTTTTTTCTGACAGACTGACACCTTGACCTTTCAAAAGTGCCTGTAAATGGTTTATTTGAAATAAATGCTTTTGAATTTGAATTTGAATTTGTTACCACTGCTCTCAAATATATAAATAAATAATATCATAAAGGTTTAAATTTGTAAGTATGTGTGTAAGTTTCCTCCTTCATGGTCAAACGGCTGAGTGTATGGATTTTTTTCACACGGGTAAACCACGTCGTGGAAATAGCGTATATGATACGCACTTAATATTTTGAATTACTTTCTACTTTAACAAGAGCGAAACCGCAGCCAGAAGCTAGTTTATATTAAAAGTTTAAACTACATTTACATATTTAAAACTTAGTTGAACTCTGGACTAGTGACCAAACTGGAATTGGTACTTATGTATATGTTTAAGCTTATAAGTTAGTTGTGTCAGTAAGATAACAAAGTTCGTTGTTAAGCTAAATCCCTAGTCAATAGATGTTCAAGACTATGGAAGTAGCACTACAGAATCGTTCTATAGATTTACCGTGGCTCTGGAACGTAAAGGGCTACTGAAGGAACCTCTGTTCCTTTTTTGGTTAGTAAAAGTCTAACATAAGGAGTTTCTGACTTTTATTAACTCGCTCCATATACAGCGGGAGAAGTAATTTGGTGGTATCCCACCTCAAAAAAAATCTATTAGGTTTAGGTAAAGTCACATCTTTAAGCTTTTGAATACCGTAATTAGAGACACAATAGAAAGATAATAGGTGTGCAGACACCGGTGTACTCTTGGGGCTTGAGTGTTTAAACACTTAGGCATCCCTAAATAATATAATAAAAATATCCACAGGGCATAAAAAATATCACGTTGTTATATACTGCTCAAAAAGATTACACATGAAGAAATAGTTTCTTTGACCACAGGATATCTATGGGATACGCTGGAAATCCCTTCAAATGAAAATCCCGGTATCTCTCCCGGGATTACGTGAAAAAGTCATAAAACCATGAAAATTGCCATTTTCACTGAATCTTATAGGATTTCTGCATTATATTGAAATAAAAGTAAAAGAAAAAAACCGGGCAAGTGCGAGTCGGACTGGCCCACTGAGGGTTCCGTAAAAACTTACATATGAAAACAATTTAATTCCCGAATTGAATTACGAAGATTTTTCTAAATCGCATTTTTTTTGTGACGATCTTTACAGTTTTCCGATATTTTCCTATAATTGTGCTTTGAGTCCTTGCTTCATCCCAAATTTCAGGATAATAAGTCAACGGGAAGTACCCTATGAATTTTGATTCCCTTAAGATTGTCGAAATATACGTTTTTTGCGATATAAACGGCCATATCTTTTCTTTTGATTTTTTCACAGCTTGGAGGGATCTCAGACCTGAGTATATGGTATGGCTGAGGAAGCTTGAACTCCAAGGATGGGCATAGGGTACTTTTTATTCGTCTTCACACGCAGACGAAATCGCTGACTGAAACTAGTACTGTTATAATCCTTCTGTTACCCACTAACCCAAGCAATTACAACACACGAAAAACTCTCTGACATTGACATTATCCCACCATCCCACATTATACTACCTTTTGTCACAAAACACATATTACGGATGGTAGTAGGTCCCATAGTTAGAAAGTGCACAAAAACTGTCCCAGTTTGTTTCCCTCGCACCCTCATTTAGCCACCATTACCGTAATACATTGTTCATTGAATTTCTGAGTATATTTTTTGCCACCTAGAAGTAGCTTTTACTTGGTCGGTATAATAATATATAATATTTTAAGGCTACGTTGTTTTTTGAATATGAATACTGAAGATATAATTAGGGCCTAAATTCAGACTTATGTTTTGTGTGTATTTGACATCTTTGACCCTTTACTCGAAGCTATTTGTTTCAAACCTGTAATTTTTTTAAACCAACCACCTTATTCCAAAACGCGACCTGAATGTAGTTCCGGAACTATTTCTAGGTTTAATACCAATTAAACGCATTCTAAAATATATAGTTGCGGGACTATTACTAGGTTTAATGCCAATTAAACCTAGTAACAGTCTTGGAACTACATTTAGATCGCATTCTGGAATAAAGCAAAAAAATGTTTATTTTAGAAATAAGAATAAATTTTACTAAAAATAACTTGCTACTTCTAGCGACTTTTCCCGCATGAAAGTAGAAAATGGTCCCTAGGGAACATAAACCCGGGATAAAAAGTATCTGCTTTCCGAGGTACGGGGGTGTTACACTACCAACTTGTAAACTCCGGGCAGATAGGAGCAGATTCTTGAGTAAATGTACATGACACATCGATATATATGTACTACGTACTAGATTAGGCATGCCGTACAATCACTTTGCTTGACTTACGTGTACTGTATGCCGAACACCTTGACTTGGTGACATTAGTGCAGTTTTGCAGTATTTAAGCGCTGTAACCATAAAAGTTTTGTTAGACGTCATAATGACAATTTAGCGCTGCAGCGAACTTTTGTTTTAACGTTTCAGTATTGTGACAAATAGTATCTATGAACGAGCTTGTCTTTCACGTAGATAGAATGTAAGTCGATGATATGACATCATGCTACGACCCTCGGAAGTAGAGTAGATAGTAACCAAAGCCGCGGGAGACAGCTACGTACCACCATGACTTCAAAAAGAGCCTATTTAATGTTTTTGTTTTGCCTTTGATAGGCTTAGGAAAATTGTTTGATGGCTTCAATAATAACTTGATCGCAAATTAACAGAATTATCGATGAGAAGAGTCGAAAACACTTTTACGGACCACTCTTACCTCAATCCAAGACACTTTATTGCCGATTCTCCTGAATGTCGTACCAAGATCGTGAAACCGCTTAAGGACCGGTTCACTAAAAGTTAGTAAACGCACTTTGTAGTGAATAGTATGGCTGTAACCCTTTCCTTAGATTCTTTTTACGACCACGGAAGGAAAAACAGCTGATAAATTCTATGCTTTACTACACACCAAAGTACCAGTCGCTGATAACTTTAGTACCTACTCTTTCTGAGACCAATTACTTACAGAATTTGACATAATCTTGTACATAGTTTTAATAAAAAATAAAATAATTTACTATATATAGGGTGACTGGTAATTAGTGAACGATACTTAAACACGTGATTGTAGTCATGATAACAAACAACTTTTGCTATGGGACCAAACGTGAAATCGCGAAAGACTCTATTAGTCTTTCCCGCACTTGTGCAGAAAAGTGCGCGTGCTCTGTTATAATATTATTGTAATAAAATTGTTTATCGTATCAGGCTGGGCGCGCATCAACCCCCACGAGTTGTAAGTGTATTGAAAAACATCGTTTGATACGCATGCAAATTTGTAACTGCGGGCGCGGATCTACCCCAACTAAAAAATTCCGCCTCGGTCGCAATGATAAAGTTTCTGCACTTGTATCAAAATGTACTAGAGTAGTACACCGCAGACTACCTCTTTTTTATTTTAAATTCTTAGAGTCCATCCCAAGGTTGTCTGGTAGATGTCGCTATCAGCGGTAAAGCTGCCGTTGTACCCAAAGATTTAAGTTTGTGTAAAAGTTATTTTACTGTCTTGGTGTAAGTACAATAAATTTCAAGTATTAATCCTTTATGCACTAGTAAATTTTAATATTACTTCATACAGTGTGTACTATAATTTTCAGGAAGCTGAAACAAACAAAAGACCTAACCAAATGTCCAGCTGAACTTTTTCAGTTATAAATAGGACAAGTTTAAATGCACAGATAGATGAATGCCATTAAAGTTGTCAAAAAATAAAAAGCCCGTTTTGACATTTTGAAAGTAGGTACCTAAGCTCAAAAAAAATACTCGCAATATATTCCATCATATTATTTAACGCACCAAAAAAATTTATGTATTTTTTAAAAATACTTCGTATTTATTGTTTCTTTCTCAAATGTCAGATAGGTATTTTTAAAAACTATTTATAAACAAGTTGGTGATCGAACTACACAAAAAATAATGAAATGTACTGTTCAAGCAAGACGATATAGAAGTTAGTGAAGTATAAGTAAACACATTGAAGTGAACGAATGAGGGGGAAACAGCAAATGCGGCACTTTTAGGCATCAATGAGGTCACTTAGGCACAATCAGGTACGCACCTAACATTTAGGAAAGGTGTAAAAATGTATTTTTTTTTTAGAAGGGAAATTATCCGACGACTTCTCCCGCTCTAGGGGTTTTTTTTATTTATTTTTTATGGTAGGTAAAATCATCCAATGACAAATCCCGCCCTTGGGTGAAGCGGGAAGTAGTGTCAGACTCTTACTGACTAAAAACCTACCCCGTTCCATTCTTTGCCTTGGTCCCAGGGCCCCGGGTACCATTTTCACATACCCTTTCACCCCAGTAGGCTGCGGCCCTGTTGGGCCCCTACAGTTTGCTGACAACTCCTTGAGGCGCGCAGGAACAGTGCGCGCCGTAAACGACTTGAGCTCGGACCGGTATCCCTACGTTTTTGCAGACATCTCCTTGAGGCGCGCGTGGAAGACTACGCGCCTTTGACGACTTAGGCTCGGTCTGGACGGTTACCGCACAACCGGACGGCAAGCAACCTCATTATATAGTGTTAAGCCATTGGTATAGAACTGAAGTACTTATGTAGTATTTAAAAATCCTGTTTTGTCTGTAAAGTCTTCAACCCTTTAACCGCTTTCGGCGGATTGGTCCGATGAGTATCTCCAGGTCCTATTCGCCAGGGTCACGACCCTGTTTACGGCTGGCTACTTCATCTGGTTTAGCTCTTCAATCCCCATAGGTGACAGAGGAGCAGATGAGATAGTGGATTTGGTCGTGAAAAAATAAACGCATGTTAAATTTTTTGGAGTAGAATACACCTATATACCACACGTCTTCACGTCAGCTACATACTAGCACGTTTCTTTGCGTTTGCTGTATCTCAGTACTATAAAACTACGGGGTTTTCTTTAGCTGTAGACAGATAGATAGATGTATTCTTTATTGTACATCAAAAATAAAATTACATAAAGGACTTAATTGACGCATAAAGTAATAGTCTAAGCTCAAGACTAAGCTATATTTGTGAACTCATGAATAAAAAATGGTGATTTGACATTTTTGTACAGAAAATATGTCAAACCACCATATTTATTCTTTAGTTAACATTTATTTGCCTATTGATAAATCAGGCCTATATCAGCTTTTTCCGATAAAATATATCCCAATCACATTATAAATTCCCTCTATTTTACAAATACCTAGCTATATCTATAAGCACGTACTAAAGTCCGTTAAACCACACGCGAACCGCCACCATTTATAACGCGAAAAAAATTCTTAGTTCGAATTTGAAATTAGAATTTGTTCTATATTCAAACGCTTACCTACATCGCTGGCGCTTAATGTAATTGTGTTGCCAGCCTTAAAAATGCCATTCCCTCGAGTTATAAGATAAGATGGCCATAAAATTCGTATCGATTTCTCAACGCGTTGAATAAGTCTAGGTGTCGTAAACTTAAAGGAACTCTGACTGAAGCATACGTTGACTGTAAACTGGGGGAAGGAATCCAGTACCTAACAATTTATGATATTATGAATACAACTTAAGTCGATATTTGTAATCATAAGCCATCTGTCTATCTAAAACATGGTACCTATTCCTGTGACTCCTAAACCTGAATTGCAGCAGGAATTCCATAATCTAGCCAGACTGTTTATGGTAATCAGCTGACATTTCCACTAATAGTTTGCTAACATTAGTTACTACGTAACCAAACTAGTAAGAACCTTATTCCGTAACACCGTTTTAACATAGGAGTGTCCAAACACCATGTCCTCAAACCAATTTATGTCGCCATCAATAAATACGATGTAGTTAACCTAGTCCCATTGTACTGATAAGTAGAACAGAAGAGCCTTCCGGCTTTACAGAACAGTATCTTAACGACATCCAACCTAATGAATGTGAGCTATAAAAAGATCTAGAAAACCGCTGGCAGGCAAGAAAAATTCAAATTAATTAAAAGAACAAAACATAAATTAGGTTTGCCACTGACAAAAATGTCGTTGAAGCTACGAGCGGGTCACGTTCGGAAACCGAGCTGCGAAATGAAAATAATTACACGTCAAATGAGTTGAATGACGCCTATTTAAAATGGCGGATGCGGGGGGGGGACAGCTCACGATTTATTTCCATGTCACGCCACGGGAGGCAGAACACTCTCCGCTCCTTTTTAAATTCACTGAAATTATATATCAAGTGTAGCATAAATAAATTTGATAAAGTAGACTCGGGAAATTTCACGTACGGCCTTTTTTTTCTTTTGAACAAAAATGACCTTTTTCGTTCGCCAGAAGTCACAAACGGTCTTCGCTCATAGGTTTAGTCATGTTCGTAGTTTTCGGTTTAAAATATTTTCACGAAGTCTAGACCAGAATATTGGTTATTATTGTGGAATAAAAGGGCGCTTGGCCAATAAGGGGAGGGTTGTAAGTCATCCATCGTATATTTTGGCACGATATACTGTGGAACGTCTGAACTTTTTACAATACAATGTAAAATTACTGACTTATAATACCATAGAAGTATCAAGCATCAAAGGAAGTCGTTACAAAGCTATATGGACCATCGAAACACTCTCTCGTATATATTTATTAGCACTTTGCAAGCATGTTAAAGGAAACACATTTCATTTTTAACGACGCGACAATACTTACTTGACATAAAAAACGGTTTTTTTCTATCATAAAGAAAGAAAAATGTTTATCTAACTGTATGTCTAAAAATGCATATAAAATTAAAAAGCGCTCAGTTGAGCATTATGCTATGATATTAAATAACAATAAATAACGCAGCGCTAATATAATCTAATAAGGCCCGCTGTGATGCCACAGATGGCGAATGGATTTAGTCACGGAATATAGCAAAGACTAACTAAAATAAAATAGACTAAACAACATGCTCATTTAAGCCTTTGTGAAATCTATCATAATACATTAACACAAATTGAAGACATAGGCTATTTTTCTATTTTCTACTTTTTAAAACTTTTTTTAAACGTGTTACACGCAATAGCTCATTCAGTCTTTTAAAAAAATCAAATGCCTATAGTCATTTTATTGCAAGTTTTAATTCACATTAACCGAAAGAAAAATGAGAAGTCTATTTCAAAATCTACCTTTTGATATCATAAACCATAAAGTGAGGGACAAAACCCATTACTTCCCTTGGCCTGTAATAGGGTAGAATATAATCACGCCGTAAGTAAAGTATGACGATAAAAATCTAGTCATAAAATGTGTCAAATGACTCGACGTCTATCATCAATAAAACTTGGGTTTAAGTGGAAATTACGTCCTCAAGGTCATTGATTTGCCTAAAACGTACATTTGGGGAAAAGGGAAAAGGTGTAAAATAAACCTCAAAAGTTAAAGAGCATGACATTACTGGTATTACAGATAATGCCCTAAACAGTGAAGAGAAGAAAAAAATTAAAGTATTTTTTTTATTTGATATGAACTAGTGCTTGACTGCGATCTCACCTGATGATAAGTAGTGATGCAATAGTTGATGGTGAAGCGCACAAGTATATTAATAGCCTATTCACTCTAGCCTTGATAATAATTTATTTTCATCATAAGCCTTCCGTCACAAAATTCTTAGACATTAGTTATACCTTGTACTATTACTTATGATGTGGTTATACGAAGGCTTATAAATAATTAAGGTCGAGGTAACGTTAGTATTAACCAGAACACTACGAAAGTATCGCTACGTCTTATTCAGAAAGAAAAAGCATTTATTAAAAGAAAACAACATTAAAAGATTAAAAAGACTTGTGCAAGACCAAAAGGGCTCCTATCTCAGCATATGCTGCGGTATTTTTAACAAAAAGCAAAATAATGCAGCGTTGGTATTCTGATAGGGGGTGGTAGGGTATTCCAAATTCACCTGATTACCTGGTCCTAATTACCTAAAATCCAGCCTTTATAGCAACAAATATAACGCCAGTAACCTCTGGGCATTAAGCAACCTATTTAAAGGCCACCCTGCGTCCAAATTCGGACAGCGATAAGCTCCATTGATTGATTGATTAAGTCAACTTTTGCACAGCGACGCTCATAATTACCCCACGAACCCATTTGACCTTAGTAGATTGGTAAGTTACTAATAACTTAAGCATCTAAAATTATAGTTAAACTATCTCCTGCCACATTTTTCTCCCGCTCTTGGGTAGGGTGGTAAAGTGTGTCAGACTTTTACTGACTAAAAACCCACTGCTGTTCCTTATTTGCCTTCGTTTCAGGACCCTGGGGTTCATTTTTGCACAAACTGTGGCCCCAGTAGACTTGGCCCTGCGGTTACGGTATGGCTTCGCTCCGGGGCCATGGGTTTGTTGCCGAAAGCAAAACCCAGGGTCCTGGAACGCCAGGCAAAGAAGGAACATAGTGTGTTTTAGTCAGTAAGTCTGACACGCCCTTCCGCTCCGTCTTAAAACGAGAGAAGTCATTGGATGATTTTCCGCCTAAAAAAAAGAAAATAATTACTCTGCCAGTAGTTCGGCTGCTCTATGGAAAAACAAAGTAATTACAGTTAAGTAAATTTTACAGGACAAAAATAATGGAAATATATTTACTTAAAACGTAGTTTTGATTATTTCATCATGTTTTAAAGTGTGCTCTAGCTATTGTGTAACAATTTTGTAATCAATGTGTATAATGTAATTTTTTTTTAATGCTTTTCGGTAGACAATTTTTATTTTTACATTTACTTTTTACAATACAACTACCAAGTAGCGCTGTTTTTAACTGAATTGTAGTATCAATAAAAAACCTTTTTACTAAACAAAAAATCCCAGTAATTCAATTTACAATTTAAAAACAAAGTAATTGATGTGCTACTTGTATTTTGCTTAGATTCTCGGTAGATTTTTTGTCGTTTTGCTTTTTTTGCTTGTAGTTACTTTGCTTGTCGATTTTTTTTCTCTAAAACTGAAGCTTATATAGCCACATTTGTTATGCTTTAAAAGTACCAAAAATGTAAAAACATTGACTTGTGAAAAAAAAATAGTTACTTTGTTTTTTCGTAAAGCAGCAGAGTTTCGTCCGCGTGAAAGTAAAACATTATCACAAGAGAACATATTCCCGGGTTAAAAAGTATATCATATTTTATTCCAGGACACAATCCACCCCTGTGACAATTTTCATCTAAATCCTCTCAGCCTTCTTCAACATTGATCGGAAAACATCTCATTGTGATGATGTATATTTTTCACCTTCATCACTTTTCACATGAATATCATTTAAGTAAGTACCTATTAGAGCACGAAACCACGTCTATGATAAAAATGTCATTACACTACTCGGTGAAAAGCTTCGCTCTTTCCAATGCAATATCACACTATCTAGTTAAACATTGCAATCTTGAACACGTTTAGAAAAATGAACGCGCACCAACGGATAGGAAAACGTCAGAATGAAATATACGAACACCTATCACAGGAAATATTAAAACGTGAGCAATGTCATGAGATTTTCCAGCTATAAAAATTTCATGGCTAGATCACAGGGGCGTAGCTGCCAATGTATCTATCCTATCAATGATACAGGGCAAAAACTCGCAACATGAATGTGAATATCACAACCGTCTCGTAGAGTAAACCAAATGTTTGTAAAAAAAGCACTATTTTTTTTACGGGGCTTCTGTGGGACTAGCAACACTACTATTAGATCAGCAAAAAAGCATGGTAGCCAGGAATATATCATGCAACTATACCTGACTACCGCCAATTTATAACGCGGGAAAACTCCCGTGGCTCTTGTCAACGCGTGATTCATGACTGCAGAAAACTGCGACATTTAAAAAGCAGGCCATTGAAAACAGTGTGGACGCATTCTTTCAGCTCATACTGTATATAGGTTAATGCATACTTCTATTTGCAGTAATAAACAAACGTTGAACATAGGTATACAGAGAAACCGCAGGTAAACATTATAGCGAAAACTGTGAACGCGTAATGAGGTTCCATAAGTTTCTGATAGTAGCTAATGGCTTGGTTTGATGCTATGGGGAGATATGGTGATGAATTTTGTTTTATGCTAATTAGGATAGTCATCGACACTATCATAATTAAAAAAGGCTGACATGATCCAAATATAGCATCCTTTACGGAAATTATATTTACCAGCATGAAACCTCGTATATAGGTTACTGGCGCCTAATTAACGGAAACATACGAGTATACAGTACGAACCCATCAGATCATCCGATTCATTAATATCAAACAACCGACCGCAAGTAAAAGACACGATCGAACGCAACGCAATAAAATTAGGCTTTATCCCGAACGGACGCAGTGAAAGCGACAACACCGGGGGGAGACGGGAGACGAAGGGGGAGGGAGGGGGGTCGCCGGCCGACCTACTTTCCCGTAGGTCCCTCACCCACAACCCTACCGCACTTCAACAGCGCGCCGGCATCGCAGCTCTCCTATCGCCGCGTTTATACCACCTACCGACAGCTCCAAGGGAATTCGTACTTCAATGTAAAGCTGACAAAGTGAGAAGAAAAGCGAGTCGCGAACGGCGAGGACGATCGATCGCGGACAAGTGCCGATAACCATTCGTTTCGGAGGAACGGGATCACAATTAGCGGTGACGTAACGCGGTTACCGGCTGAGTGATTGATGCCCGGGCCTGAGAAGCGATAGAAAAACACGACGCGTATGAAATTAATCCCATTGAAGATTATATTTCAGGCTGCGTATAGTTCCGCTGGGAATACTGAAGTCCCACGGGCCTCATAAAACACGGCGTTCCTGACGGTATCAGCCTGCGTATTAATAACACCATACTGCGATCACAGATCCGCGTGGAAAACGCGGTGATAATGGAGATATTCGCCTCGGGTCGTTAGTTGTAGCCATCTGCGGAAAGGTTTATAGCGATGGACATTTTCGGGTTAATGTATGTAACGATATGGCATTTCGAGAACCCAGATACAGGTATAAAGAAACAGTTTTCAGAACCGGAACGTATATAATAATTTCACGAAGCTTTGAGAGCTTTTTCAGTATTTGTTCCTTTTCATAATGATTAGGATAACATTTTCTAGTCACGAAATGGAGCGGAATTCAAAAATATTGTTACGTTTATTATATTCGTAATGATATTCCTCAGGTTGCGCAGGGTAGATTAATTAACACAAAGATAATTTAACAATGATTACAATTAATATTATCTACAAAAGAACTTCAACTGAGTTTATTTGCGGAATTCTTGTTTAACTTGGGAACTAAATTATCTTACAAAAATATCTATAATTTTGACTTATTCGCCTCAATGAATCCGAAATAGAATAAATATCACTCCATTAGGTGTTCAGCGGCTCTCCGTTGAAAGTTCCTCAAGTTTGTGTTACATCGTCGGAATGCTGATAATATAGCATCTAACTTTTGTACTCTGTTCGAAGCTCTGTTTATCTTCAAGTATTTATAATATTTTCAAAAACACCTTTCTTCTTGCCATTTAGATAATCGGACCGTTTGCAAGTATATAGGTAGGTATGTTCTAATAGCGTTGAGAACTCTGCTACCATGATGCAGGGTTTCGTATTTTTTCTGTTCACATGTGCTGACATAGATGTCGCTACAAGTACGGACAGCGTCATCTACTGGTTACACATTAAAAATGTGAAAAAGTTACTCAATTGATGCAGCTGTACATTAGCTGCTTCTTTCAGTAGTTAAGAGACTTATTGCCACATATAAGTTGACTTTGACCGAGTCCCTACCTTCCAATACGTAGGCAAAACTAGCACGCTAAGACCACTCATAGGTATCTAAATTACATAATTGCTGTTTCTAGCTCAACAGTACCTAACTCAGTGAAATAAAACGGAACTGAATAAAGTTAACATAAAGAGCAAAGTAAAGTGAACTTTCCGCGTTTAACATTAAGTGCGTTATCGCACGTTCTTCACAGATTGAAGATCTGTATAACTCGCAAGAAGCCGTTTAGTTTGTACTCGATCGCACTCCGTACGTGATGGAAACTTGTGCGGCACGGTGTACAACAGAAACAAGTAAGCACAGATGTGTATAATCCTTGTATTTTATTTCATCTCACTGTGTAAACTTCACAGCTAGGAAACGAACGAAATCAGAAAACTTTTGGAGAAAGAAAACGGGTTTGTCGCTTAGTTACGCTGGGCGTTCTTATAGATGGAAAGTTTCATACTATTTTGAACCTTTTCTACTTAGCTAGTACGTAGTACGAATTTCATTTCGAGGAAAAAGTTTTGTTTTTAAAATATTAAGTCACATACTTTAATTATGTTCAATATGTAACAGTTGGTAATCGAGAAATTTACGAAGAGCTCTTCAGGTATGCTGCTAATAGGTTACTTCATAAACCAACAATATTTTGCCGAATACTTAAGTAAATTGAAATTTTACGAAATTAACATAAAGCTTGCGTTGAAACATGTCTTTTAATACGGCCGCCCACTATTGCCAAAAGATTCCAGTAAATAATAAGTACTACATGAGTACTAATACAAATAATTTAGAACGTTCAACAAGAAAGTACCTAATGAACTAGTAAAAAGAAACATTACCGAAACATTTGTGTTTACCAAAAACATCAACGACGACTCGGTACTTTGTCGTGCTCGACCCGAAAGGCATTGGATGTCAAATCCAAATTAAAAGAGCTTATCGCCTGTCTCTAACACAAATAGAAAACAAGCGCCCTGCAAAACCAAACTAGTACCCAAAATTTTGAATCAAATTAAAATTGTTTCATAAAATGTGTTAGTTACATGGTTTGCTATACCCCACCATTAACTTAAGGCATGTGAATGTGAAGTACCATGAAGCATTTTTATTTTATTAGGTTACAACTTGTTTGACATTAAAAGCATAGCAGAAAGCATAGCAGTTGAGAGTTTGTCATGCTCACTCAAATGTCTCGCTGATGGTGGCACGTGTTATTGGGTTATTCAGTTCCCTTCAAAATGGTTGAGCTGAGTGGGGCTGAGGCACGCATCATGCTCGTGAACGGGCGACGTCAGTTGGGACTGGTCATCTCTTAGCTGCCAGTAGCTTAATTCAATTTCTATTTCTTAATTAGTTCATTTTATTTTTTCATTACTTATCTGCATTGTGCTCACATAATAGAAGCGACAAGAAATATGTAACCAAGATTTATGTAACTCATAATATGATTTAAAAAGAGTGTCCAAGGAGTTTCTTGCACGTTCTTCTCCATAGATATCTACGCTTTGGAACGTGCAATTTAGCTTCACTTTTTTTTATGGACTGACCGACGTTTTGACAATTCAAAAGCGCCTTTAATTGGTCTATTTGAAATAAACTATTCTGATTCTGGTTCTGCATACAAATTTCATACTCAATCAAGTCTGAACAGAAAATAAATTTCACCATAAAATTACACAAGCAAAACATTGATGAACAAAGTTAATTACAGCTAAAGCTCAGCTCGCATAAGAATTAATTTGTAACTTGATTACGTATTAAAATAACAGCATAATCAACATACAAGTGGCGCCGAACGTGCCATTGACAACCGTTACGCATTCAGGGTTGCCACTAGAAATGGACCAACTTGGCGGTAAAGCTGACTTATCATGGGTTTGAGTATTTTGAATTAAGAACGTCTCAAAGGCCTTAAAGCCAAATTTTGACAGATTTTCTGGAGAAAGAACAGTTTGAGAAATATTCAACTACAAATGATTATGTCAGAATCGGTGGTTAGGTTTATTCGAGTTTAGAGTCGAGTCTAGTCGGCTAGTAGTCGGCAAAGGACAGCGACTAGTCGGCAATTAATGAGCTAATGAAATACAGGAGATAAATATAATTGTCCTAGTTGAATTTCGACTTAACTGGCCAATATCAACATAGACTAGCCAAATACACAGATATATCATAGTGCACAAGTCTGTGCGCAAAAACAGGAGCAAACTCTGTTCCTTTAGTCTCATAGTCCGGTGGTTGAGTTAGGATGGCAATCGGACACGACGGTGAACAGGTTTTATATGTATACTTTCCAAGTCACGGTAGTGTCACATCATAAACTGTCTAAATTCAGTACTGCTACAGAGTTTTTGCCCAACCCGGAAATTGAACTCAGAACCATGCACTCAACCGTCGCCCTTGCGACCACAAAACTATCGAAAGAGTTAAGAAAATAGGCAATATTTACAAGAATACAAAAACATTTTCAGTATGAAGTTCAATGAAAATTGTACGTTTTTAAACTAAAAACAGGAATATTATTGAGTGAACCGATTCGTCGAAAAACCCAACTCACCGACTACATATTTGGTGACTAATTGGTTAATTAGCCGGTCACTTGAACGCCAGCTAAACGATTTTAATTAATACTAAGTATAAAAGCAAAAGAGGCTGCCAGGCTAAAATGGAATCATATGGGTAACGACAGCTACATACTCGTACATCGGTCATTAACCGCTAGATTTTCCACGAAGTAGGTAAGTGCCTTAGGATGGACGACGCCGAAACCGACCTGTGAAGAAATAGCAAGATGACCTAGACGCCTTCCGCAACGATTGGTAGGATCGAGAGAAGAATACTTGGAAGATATTGGGGAAGCCTATGCCCAGCCGTGGAGAGTCGATCCGGTACTTGAAACACTATCGATTTGTAAAGGTAAAATTAAAAATAAAGTACTTTTTTTCTAAAACTCGAATTTTCTCTACTACTCTAAAACGATTCAATGACCTTGTAAGTAGTTGTCGATCGTTTCATACTAACTACCTTTTTTAATGTTGAAATGAATTAATTTCGTACATGCGTAAATTAATTCAAGTTAAAAAAAGTACTTTTTTTAAATTTCATATTTACAAATTGATAGTGTTTCATGTACCAAATCGACCCTCCACGGGATTAAAACGATCAAAATTTAACGATGTATATTTTCAAAAAAAATTTAGATTGAAAATCAATATTATTAAACATTTTATCAAAATCCTTGATGGGTCAGAGAGTCAGGGTTTTTTGGCCAAAAAGATTTTCGGGTATGACAACCCTACGCAGTGAAATCAGCCCGTTTTAGCTTAATCAAAACTCGATTTAGTCGTATTTAGTTCGGCTCGAAAACAAGCCCTTTCGGGGTGGAAAACTTTATGTCTTCGTGATTAATTATCAGTTACGTAACGACATGGACGCGCGTGCTGTTATCTGATAGTTTCACAGATTTACGAGCTTAAGTTTTGATGCGCTTTTTAAGTGAAGCCTGAAATTCATGGCTTGTTTATCATTTTAATATTTTAAGAGCTTTCGGAGCTGTTTACGTTATTTTAGAGGATTTTAGCGAAGAATATTGTGACGTTGGAAGGAGGTTGCATGAGGTACTTGCGTATTAGCTAACGGACTGGCTTGACCGATGTTTTGGAAGTACGTTGGCAGATCTAGAATAGGTTTGAAAATTGATAGGAAAAATGGATTATCTACTGTTTCTGAGATAATAAAGTGACGTTTGATTTATAAGTTTGAAGAAATACATTTTTTTTATACATATTTCTGTCTATAGTTTTCAATACGTATGTATATATGTATATTTTATATAGTATATGTATATATCTGTGTATCTATTATAATATATGTTTGATACTGGTTTTGTCACATCAATGACAGCTCCATTTCTTGTCCAGGCAAGTACTGTCCATACCAGGTTGCCTGGAAGAGATCGCCGAACGCGATATGGCCGCCTATTGTATGTGTTTTAATTTTAGTTTCCTTTTTTTGATGTGTAATTGGTGTACAATAAAGGATATAATAATAATAAGAATAAATGATTACTGCGACTCAATCTTTAATATTAAAATACAGAGCTCTGCCGAAGCTAGCCCACACAGGGTTAATTGATGAGGACCTAGTACTTCTAGATATTCTTATAGAAAAGAATATCTAGAAGAATTTAAGGAAAGTCCTTGGTCATGAGTGTGACAAAATATAAATATATTTTTAATAGTCAGTTAAGTAACAAAAAATCTTGTGGTTTTTTTTTATGGTAGGTAAACGCGCTTGACCAGATGGGAAACGAAGATTTGGTCGACGATAAAGCACGCTTACCTAGAAGTAAGTACCATATTCACTCTTGACTTAAAGGTTGTAGCTATTAGAAAACACAGACTGGCAGAGAAATCCACAGAAACAAGTTTTCAATGAAAATATTTTTTTCACATTAAGTTTTTATAGCGCGGTATAAATATAAAATATAAATATAAAGTATATAATTAATACTCGTCAAGACCACTCCAAAAAGTTGAAACACGATATGGTTATCTCATTGCCGAGTTTTCAGCCATCTTCCATTTCCATCATCAGACCCTGGTTACCATCTAGTACCTAAACACTCGTCAGTACAAATCAAACGAGCCTAAACTCGAGTTCCTATGGCCACCTTCCAGCTCCATCATCAGATCAGCTCCATGTCATCATAATATTGCATTGTCACGCGATTTACACATGCTTACAAGATTTCAGCTCAATCGGTAACCGGAAAGTGAATTAAATTTAATTAGCAAGATTTGATCACAGACAAACATCGGTCAGGTGAAACTAAATAAAAGCTTGTAAAAACAGGCGTTATGGTTTGGCTGTAAATATACCTACATAAGTAGATTAATTTTCTCAAACGTCCCTTAAGTACAACAAAATACAAGGAAAAACCTGTATTTACAAACCTACCAATACTCCACTACTGACCACCCTAACACAACAAATCAAAATCTCAGTAACACAATTAAACTAATCGGATTTCATTCACTAAACATCAAAAACAACCCTCGAATTGATGGACCGAGAAGAGATAACGAACAAAACAATTACTTTAATTAACCCGAAGCGGGGACCGCTATAACAGTAAAACGGCCATACTGACTATAACTAATGATATTCAGCCGTAACCATGCATTGGGAGAGCTGCATACATTTACCATAACTCCCGGCTAAGTTATTCCTGGCTGAATTATCTGGCTGTAGTCACGGGCTGATTTAGATGACGGAGCTCTCAGAATAAAAAGTATCATTTTTCTTTTTGATATTTTTCCTTATGGGGTATTGTACGTTAGATATATTGTGTTAGTATAAATGTATTTTCTTTACTAGTTAACTGTGATGTTTTTTTAAGATCTGAGAAATATATCTTAGAGGGCTTATTATTTTCTTGCTGAAAAGAAAAAATATTAAAAAACTCAGAAGATGTTTTGTATACAACCTACTTTCACATCTAATAACTTTACAGGTTTATATACAACCTTTTTTTTTTAGTATATGCGAAACCCGAAACACGGGTCTAGTATTTTTATGCAAAGAATCTATGTACAAAATTTCATAACTGTATCATGAAAAATCACACAGTTATAAGCTTGTTATGTTATCTGGTTGTCCATACAAACACATGGTCACCGGGCCATCCGGGTCACTGAGGGGTTGTTTTGCTCCCGCACCCAGCTGTACCCTGGCGCCTTATGCCCGCTATGCCGGGACCTGTATTGTACTTAGTGTCGGTGGTGTTCAACTTATGACATTTCTTTAATATTTTCGGGAAACAATATAACATGGTGTAAAAATTATTGGAATCGATTCAGTTACTGATTCTGAACAACCTATATTCAGGTTTCACAATACTAAAAATAATGTAATCATCATCTTCCTGCCCTTGTCTTATAATAATTGCAGTCGGAACAATACGTTTTTTCTTCTTTTGTATGTTTATGAGAAATACACTTAATCGCCGAAGTATGATAGCTGATAGTATGATAACTATCAACTGGGCACGCCGTTGACGTATCCAGAAGACTAGCAGCATTACCACAAGAAAAGCTAATGATAATTTTTACAGGTTTATAGTCGAGCTGATGCCGTAAATCAACGTCATATTACCTCAGGTCCGTCCTTTTTTATTGTCAAATAAGACAGTAATAATTTCAGAAGATTTACTTTCTTTTTAATATTTGTTTTAATAAAAAGCCAAAAATAGCTTTGTGTGTTTTTGCTACAACTAATTTAATATCTTGTTTTAGCCTTAATAAAGTCTACCTGTCAAAAAGCTCGGGAAATAAAAAGTATCATTTTTCTTCAGACTTTTCCTTATAGGGTGCGGTGCTATGTAGGCAGTGAATCTTTTGTATATTCGGTTAGTCCAAAATAATTCTGGGAAAGATTTATTTATTTTAGTCGTAATCTATAACGGGAAATCCTAATTTTCCATTGTTTTTTTTTTTTTCTTTAATGACACAAACTAACTAACTGACTTTAGTGCTTGCGACTCCACCTGATAGTAAGCAGTGATGCAATCGTTGATGCTGAAGCTCGCTAATTTATTAATAGCTTATTCACTATAGCCTTGCAGACACCTAAATTATAATCGGACGGGAACACCGCAGCAGGCAAATTATTCCAGTCCTTCGATGGACGCGGTATAAACGAACACGTGAAACGCTTAGTCCGGACCGTAGAAGTGTCAACACTGTAAAGGTCGGACACTCGTCGTACATCGGCTTCTCCGATGGTAGAAAGGCGATGGCGGAATCAAGTCATGTAGATTTTATATTAATATAATTTAATTCATAATTGATTCTTCAAAATAAAATCTATTTTATATATATCTATTTTAAAGTTTTTATTATGAATACTATTGGAACAGCCATCTAAAAATTTTCTCAAACATTTTCCTTACTACAAGATAAAATACAGTGTGTTGCATCGATTGCAGCCTATACACAATGGACCATTGGCATCCAGCAACGTCCATTGATGGACAACCAATTACTTTGAACAGAACTGTATAGCAATAGAGCAGTGTGCGAAACACTGACTTTATTTTGGTTCTTCATCTATTGCGTCCCTGGTCAAAACCTTGAAAAAAATGTAATCTTTTCAAAACTGTTATGTTACTTAAAAATATGGAAAACACTAGTTGTAACTTTTAAGAGTTAAAATACTAGTCGTAGCTCGCTCATCCGTGTGGTTCAGCTGTTCTGGCGCTTAAAATATAGCTTTTTTATTTACTGTTAGGTATATTAAAGTAAAAACATCTAGTAGGCATGTAAATACGGTAGTAAAGGATATTCATTTTGATTCAACATGGCCAGTCATTGTCTGAGAAAAGGGTATTGACAGAATGACAACTAAAAGGGCAACAAAAGAAATAGTTCCGCCTTTTTAACAAGGCATACCTTGTTTCATAGAACATAAACATACTCATTTATTTACAACTTTTAAAGGTCACCCTGGGCTTATCGAAGACTGCGAATGAAATTCTTTGTAGTCTTTTTTTTATGCTAGGTAAAATCATCCAATGACAAATCCCGCCCTTGGGCTGAGCGGGAAATAGTGTCAGACTCTTACTGACTAAAAACCTACCCCGTTCCTTCGTTGCCTATCATGTCGGGGCTAAACCTTCCTCTCAGAAAACGGCTCTTGATCCCAGCAGGCTTCGACCCTGCCTACCTGCAGCTAGCAGGCTGGGCCTCTACGGTTCACTGACAGCTCCTTGAGGCGCGCGGGAATAGTACGCGCCGTCGACGACTTGGGCTCGGTCCGGTCGGTTACCGGACGAACGGACAGCGTGCTACCCATTGCACGCCGCCCGCAAGCCCGTGCCTACGGTGGCCGGTAATCGGGGTCGGAATCCCGGCGGCGGCTGGGGCGAACGCCCCGTTGCCTTTGCATGATGCGGTCTCTTTGTACTCATCTGAATTTTTGCCCGATACCTAGAAGACAAGACAAGGCAAAACCAAGCAACACAAAGCAAGACAGAAACAAATCCAAATATTTGCCATATGAACAATGAAAGTGGTCCCAAAAACGGTTTGTGCGAATGGATGGGTTTTTACCCGACTGCGCCAGAAGGAGGGTTATGTTTTTCGAGAGTATGTATGTATGTATGTATGTATGTTTGTATGTATGTATGTATGTATGTATGTATAATTGTTTGGCACGCTCTGCAGCCTGAACGGCTCGATGGATTTTAGCTTGAGAGGTGTCGTTAGATTCGTATTTACTGTGAGAGTGACACTGGGTATATCAAAATAAAAAAAAAAACAAAATGGCGGATTTTTGGCGCCAAATTCAAATATTTGGCACGCTCTGTGGCCTGAACGGCTCGATGGATTTTAGTTTGCGAGGTGTCGTTAGATTCGTAATTACTGTGAAAGTGATATCGTAAAAAAAAAGTAAAAAATAAAAAATGGTAATTTAAAAAACTAAAAAACCCGACTGCTTTTCTGAGTATTCATGAAAAAGCCCTAAAACAAGAAAGTCGTTGTAGCAGTCGGGACCCATTCTAGAAACTCAGCCGTCTAGTCAGTAGATCTATGATGTAATGGGTCCCGACTGCTACAACGACTTTCTTGTTTTAGGGCTTTTTCATGAATACTCAGAAAAGCAGTCGGGTTTTTTAGTTTTTTAAATTACCATTTTTTTTTTCATGTATCGGTAGCGTTTCGTCGTACTGTGGTCCTGTGATGGAACGGCTACGTTTTATAATTGCGACGGATGCTCCACGAAATGTAACCGACATAAAACCGGCAAGTTAGCGACCTGGTGTCTATTTTTTTGGATTTTTTCACTCGTCATGTGCATCATTGCCGATGATCGTCTCGGCTCGTTTCTCAATTGACTCCAGCGCATCAACTTGATATTTGTAATGAGATAGAGATCTACCTCTATCCCTAAGATGAAAGTTGTACTCCAGGTTGTCCGCCAATTGTATGTCTTTTTTATTATAAGGTTTCCTTTTAATTGTAATCTTGGTGTACAATAAATATGCACTTGGCAAAGGGTGAGCAGCTGCTCAATCTACTACGAGACCAATAGTATTCTTACACCGAAATAAAACGCCTTAAATCAAAACCCAAAACAAAAGAAGATAAAAAAGCTCAAACCAAAATAATGTGACTTTAATAAGGATAATCCATATAATTAAAAAAAAAACACCTAATTTTTCGAGGACTTTTTTACTTACCTACCGGGAGATGTACATAAAAATACTCAAATTCCATACACGTGCGTATTTTTTTCGTCATGACCTCCTTTGTACCCAGATTTGGCTTTGAGGTAATTTGCTGTTGAATCTCACATGATCATTACGTCAATTACAGGGGTACGTATACGTCCTTTATGTATTAATATATATTTAGCTCAATGTATGGGTGTCATATAGCACGTCTCAAAGATCACAGATGGACAAACCAGTTACGTCATGGAAGGGCCCAGGGAGATGCTAAAGTTTTGATGCGATTAGGTAATTACAATCGTTGTGATTTGTAGTTTTATCGTAATATCAGCCGAAAGGCGTTCACTATTGGACATAGGCCTCCCCCAAGTTTTCGCTACAATGAACAGTCCTTTGCATCTCGCAATTATGGATTCCCTTCGGCCTTCCAACACTACGTCTTCCGGTACGCGATCGCCAGAACCTTTCGGCCCCAACAACCATTTTTTTAATTATGAATACATAATTATAGTCGCTTCAAAATGCCATATAATTATAGAAATCTTCAATTGCATCTGCTGTAAAATTTGACGATGGACAACGCTTGCCATTAAGTCAAGAGTGATTAGATTATCACTGTTGACTCACAAGACAATTATGTGATGATAACAAAATTTAAATTGTTGACGAACTGTTAACAAGAACTACCACGATACACATACTTTTTGAAACATTCTTGAGGCATAAACGTCACGTTTTTAATCAAACTTTAAGCACTTATTTTACTTAATTCTAAGTGCTAAACTTATAAAATGTCATGGTTGGGCACTCAAACAAGATAAGTTACACGTTGCTTAACCTAGTTCTCTGTGGAGAAGAACGTGGAAGAAACTAAAAGGTATTTTTAAATCCCGACGGAAAAGAGGGGTGTTATAAGTTTGACCTGTCGGTCTGTCTGTCCGTGGCATCGTAGCACCCAAACGAATGGACCGATTTTGATGTGGTTTTTTTTTTGTTTGAAATCTAACTTAATCGAGATGGTTCTTGGCTACAATTTATGAAGATCTGTCCAGGTGTTTAAGGTCACCAGCTCGTTTGTTAACTGTGGTAGGGTTTTTAAACACATAATGGGTATTTGCTTTATTTTAAACATATGTGTGATCTTATATTTGAAATACTTGTGTACAATCTGGTGCCATTAAGCTGGTCTGATGATGGAGCTCGAAGGTAAGAACCCTGGATCGCTTCTTTAACATAGTAAACCTATCGAGTTTGGGCTTATTAGATTCATCTTGGCCAGTTCTATACATTTCATATTATTGATGACAAAGACTGTCGGGAGTCTTACAATTTTTTTTTAATTTTACAGTTATTAATCAATACATAGTTTGGAACAAAAGGGATGTTTCTAAAAAGGGCACTAACTGTAATTTGTGCCCACTGCACATTCATGTTTTACAAATAAAATACCCACCTTTCACCTTTTCACTGAACTGATCATCATACGATTTTGCATAGCCTCCCTAGCCAAGTTTGGCTAGCCAAACGATTGTATCCTTTCGTTTATCATGAGCGCTTGGAGTAGGCCACGCCCTCAATTTCTTGGTTCTGACGTCATCTACAAAGGAATTGGGGTGTCGAGGCCAACTCCAAGCATTCACGCTAAACGAAACGATTATAAATTGGCTAGGGGGGCTGTCTACGTTGTCAGGGGTACAAAATAGCACATACTTTTCATTTAGAAAAGAGCAGGTAGGTACTGTTTCCGTGAAAGATCAATAACTTTCGTCTCAATAGCTGTAGGATAATAGATGGCGCTACGTGACTTTCGAATCACATCAATCAAATCAACATTAATTCATTCATTCATTTTCAAATCATCATTTCAGCCGAAAGATGTACACTGCTAGACATAAGCAGAGATGTACATGGACCCTTGAGCTCTCCCAAGTGTCAAAGTGTCTCACATCCATAAGGAACCCGCGATCAGCAACACTTACTAGACCATCGGTCCACCTCTCGAACCATTCAATTATAGTATTATAAATTAGAGATATTTTTTTAAATACAATTACGTACATATAATACAAGCAAGACCGCGATCAAAAGCTAGTTAAGCAATAAATACAAGTTCAAAAAGCTATTACAAAGTTCTAACCATAGCACCTCTTCTAACTTTAAGTTTATTAAAGTGCGGTTAACAATTTTATAAAATGTATCGTGAGTACATTTAATCTAGCTTTTGCCCGAGACTTCGACCGTGTGAATGTCGGTTATGGCGGACTCGAATTTATAATGTTATGTTTATTGGCGCTGGCAATGACTTCCACACAGGGAACACTAGCACTAGCAAGGACTTGCATACAGGGAACACAATGCTGGTAAGGACTGCCACACAGAGAACACTGACGCTGGCAAGGACTTCTACACAGGAAACACTAGCACTGGCAAGGATTTCCACACAGTGAACACAAGCGCTGCAAAGAAATCCACACAGAGAATACAAAGCTGGCAAGGACTACCACACAGAGAACACTGGCGCTGACAAGAACTTCCACACAGGGAACAAAACGCTGGCAAGGACTACCACACAGTGAACACAAGCGCTGCAAAGAAATCCACGCAGAGAATACAAAGCTGGCAAGGACTACCACACAGGGAACACTGGCGCTGACAAGAACTTCCACACAGGGAACAAAACGCTGGCAAGGACTACCACACAGTGAACACAAGCGCTACAAAGAAATCCACGCAGAGAATACAAAGCTGGCAAGGACTACCACACAGGGAACACAAAGCTGGCAAGGATTTCCACACAGGGAACACTAGCACTAGCAAGAATTTCCACACAGGGAACACTGGAGCTGACAAGAACTTCCACACAGGGAACAAAACGCTGGCAAGGATTACCAAACAGGGAACACAAGCGTTGGCAAGGACTACCGCAGAGGGAACACAAGCGCTGGCAAGGACTGCCACACAATGAATACAGGCATTGCGCAGGAATCCCCACTCAGGGAACACAACGCGGGCAAGGACTCTCATACAGGGAACATAATCGCTGGCAAGAACTTCCGTAAACGAAACACAGGCACAAAACAAGCGTTCTTTCACGCTTCTACACTTTGGCTGTGCGCAAAATGAATGTGGAATAAAAGAGTCCGACATCGAATATCAACCACGTACCTACGTCTTGTAGGTTCACTGGAGAAGGATCGCATTTCTCATCTAAGTTCATTTGATTAATAACTTAACCTTTCTTTGATTCTAAAGCCTACATTAGTACATTAGTATACAATCGAGTACCTGAACGCTAAATTTCAAAAGCCAAAAGTCAAAGTACAGGTTTTCTTTCACTTTCAATTTTCGATACTTAGCCTAGTACATAATTAATGTGCTTTACGTAGAAATTTAATGGTAATAAGTTTTGGAGAACTTAGTACTTCGATGTTTCAATGGTTTAGAGCTACTCCGTAATCTGTGAACCCAGTGCGGTTAACGTGGTTACATGCATATTGAATTAGTTGTTCTGTTTGAAGGAATAGGCTCATAAATGATGTAAGTAGGTACATATCAGATGAAATAAAGCAAGGGATTGGAAAACTATTTATTCATCATCATCATTTCAGCCAAAAGAGGTCCACTGTTGGACTTAGGCCTTCCCAAGCGTCGCCTCAACGACCGCTGCTGTTTTTTTTTTTTATGGTAGGTAATTAATCATCCAATGACATCTCCCGCCCTTGGGCGCAGCTGGAGATAGTGTCAGACTCTTAATAACTAAAAACCTACCCCGTTCCTTCATTGCGTTGGTTTCAGGGCCCTGGTATGCATTTTCACACTTTCCCAAGGCCCCAGATTAGGCTTTGACCCTGCTGGGCCTCTACAGTAACGACCGGTCCTATGCGTATCGCATCCATCATTTAAGAGTGGAAACATATATATTATTTTTTAATATAATTAAATAATTATCATCTTCCGGTACGTAGTCGGAACTCCAGAACCTTTTGTCCTCATCGACAATCTGTTCTGCGAGCAATGTGGCCTGCCTACTGCCACATACTCGTATATATTCACATCAATGTTAGCCGTTAAACCTGAAGGTTAAAAAAAAAAAAAAAAAAAAAACCTGAAGGTGGCGGCACCACATACCACACGTTCCATAGTAGAATTTTATGGTCGCGATCATTACATTGTTTACAACAATATCTATGTAATCTTTTGTTTGCAATTTGTAACTTTAAATGGCGAAGGATGGTTGAGTCACTTTAGTACAGTAGGAGCAACGCTCGAAGCTCAAAATTCTTTTAAAACTCCAATCAATGTAACATTCTGTCACTGACAATGATGTTAAAAAATACAAAATAACTTTGTATAACTTGATATATCATGTACAATTTAGTTAAGTTATTATAGTATATTCTAACTTTTTAATCTATTTACTATGTTTACATGTCTCACCCAACTCTCCCGGCGCAGGTCTCCTGAATTTATTCTAAAATAAACAGCACCTTTGTACTTTTTCAGTATATTTGTTATTTTCGTTTATAACTATAATATAATATTCAACCACTTTCACACAACGCCATCTAGTCTCAAACTAAAAAGAGCTTGTGTTATGAGTACTAGACAACCGATAAACACACCTACATATTTCTACCAGGGTTATGTGAAAATGAAACCCGGGGCCCTGGAATGAAGGCAATGAAAGGAGCAGGGTAGGTTTTTAGTCAGTAAGAGTCTGACACTATCTCCCGCCCCATCCAAGGGCGGGATTTGTCATTTGATGATTTTACCTACCATAAAAAAACCTACATATTTCTAAATCATTCAACGATCATTTGTCCTGTGTCACGACACAGGACAAATGATCGTGCTCGTCACACAAACAGTTGTCTTGGGTGGGAATAGAACCCTTAACCCCCGGCATAGCAGTCAGTATCACTGACCACTAGACCCAGGCTAGTCAATGTATGTGTACTAATTGAATAAAGATTGATATAATGCTACTGAAATGCTACGTGACTGGAGTCTGTGTTTTCTGATAGCGACCACCTGGGGGTCTTCAGGTCGAGAGTGAATAGGCACGTGTACTCTATCGTCGTCCACATTATCGCAGGTGAGATTATAGTCAATATATAAAGACGAAAATGTAATATCAAACTTTTTGGCTTATAGACAATAGCCTACGAAAAAATGCAAACATATAACCTAGCGTTTTCAACCTAATGGAAACTCACTTTTCCTGTAACCCATTGCGTTTTACTACCAGTAAAACTTACATATATCATTGTGGGAAGCAGTCGATTGCTTGATTGGAGCAGATCATTGGCACATGATTTCTTAACGATAAGAAAATACATCATCTTCCCTAGGTACTTTTTTTTGCGGTGCGAAAATCATCTAATGATATCTCCTGCCGTTAGGAGGAGCGGATAGTGTCAGACTTTTAGTGACTAAAACCCCGCTCCAGTGCCTTCTTTGCCTTTGTTTCAAGGCCCCGGCTTTCAATTTCACATTACCAATGGTCCCGAGGTACCTATTTGTGTACCTCATGCATCAACGAGCGAAACACGGATTCTCAATCACTATTGAAGTTAATTTATCAACGTACTCGTTTATTAATGCATTTCGAATCGCAGTGTGAATAGGCCTAGCAACAGTGCCAACCAACAATTTACATTCCAGCAAAACAGCGGATGCGAAATTCCGCGCCTAAGTCGGTAATGTGTAATCATTTGCAGCGATTGGGCTGCCATTGACTATTATGTAAAGTATTGAGTTGCAAATGTTTGCTTGCAAATGTTTGCTTGCATATAGGTAGGTAATATGTAGGTAGGAATCCTGCTAGGGCTGTGGGACTGTTCGAAAGAGTTACTCTGTACCTAGACCTGGAACGCAAAAGAGCAACTAAAGGAATACATATGAGTTTTAGTCATTAAACGTTTGATACTCCCTCACACTCCACCTAATTTTCTTTTTTTAAATTTATATAAACTGACTGCGATCCCATCTGATGATAAACAGTGATGCAATCGTTGATGGTGAGACGCATTAGTTTATTAAGAGCCTATTCACTCTAGCCTTGAAGAGACCTAAATTATAATCGGACGGGAAGACCGCAGCAGGCAAACTGTTCCATTCCTTCGATGTACGCGGTATAAACGACGAGACAAAACGGTTATTAGAGCAAAAAAGTTATTTGATGATTTCCCATGCCAAAAAAGACATGGGATAGTTGAATATTTCACTACAAAAATAAATCTATTTGTTATATTATAAAGCTGTTTGGTTGAACGGGCAGAAAGTACGGACTAGATTTCTAAAAAAAAAAAATAGTCTATACACGAGTATTAAACATCATGCAACAATCTATAGCAGCAGAGCAGTAACCAGTTAAACAAACAAATCTATATTGCTATTATAAAGTTGATGACTTAATTTGTACGTTTGTTTGGTTTCCACCTCAAAAAATAAGACCTACCAGGTTTAGTCATTGGCCTCGTTATTTAGCCTGAAGGATCAATACGAAACCTAAGCATAGTTTTTACAATAAAAAATGTATATGGCAAAGTATATCGAATGCACTATTATACTCGTAGCTGCAGTAAAGAATGATGAATGAATGAGTGGTGAATGAATTTCAACGGTCAATCAATGTTCACGTGTTTGTGTTAAATTTGTACAAGTTTCTTTTTTACCAAAAGTTAGTTATCATTGGCTGATGATGATAGCCGACAGGTTCGACTGCCTTTATATAAGGCGCTGCAGTGACTTGCATGTTACCTACAGTCATCGGTTGTCAACGTAACTGTTTTTATAAAATATTTTAACGTTGTTTGTTTATTTAGTGTTTTGTTTTATGTGCAATCATGAGTCTTAGTTCCTCCTCCTCTTCCTTTTGTCGTTTTTCTCAATGCTGAGGATCATGACCCTGCTTCATCACTTTTGCTCTTATGATATTTCTCCATCTATTCCTGTTTTAGGCGGTATGAAGGGCCTTATATACCGTGGAGTCAAGAGTGGTGTGGATCGGGTTAGACCAACCTATTGGGCTACGTCCACGAGGCCTTTATCCATCTGTTTTTGTGGTCACGCTGAGCCTTTCAAAGTTGCTACTGTGTTAGAGTCTTAGTTATTTACATAAATATATGATATCATTATTACCTACGTTTATTTATATCGTTCTTCATACTCCGTAGATCCATGGTAGAAAAACACCAAAAACAAAACACAATCAATATCAAACCAAACAACAAAAACTAACGGCTTATTACTTTTAATATTTCGGTATAAAGCGGCCAGTATCTGGTAAGACGGAACCCCGCATTTGGCTGCCAACACCGCTGGGAGGCGGCCAAGTCTGTGCCAAGTCTGAACGCGGCCTATCGTGATCTCCGCAGATAGTGCGCCCCTGCCTTCCCGACACCCTTGAGTGATTTTAAATTAAGCCGAGCTACGTTTTTGAGGCTTGGCGGTGGAGGCACATTTAAGGCCAGTTTTGCTGTTTGGCCACTTGGCTGCCCAATTCTAGCAAAATGATATTTAATTATAATTACAAGATTCGCAGTTCTGAGTAGCTAATATAATAATAATATTCCACAACTGTCATACAACGCTAATCCCAAACTAAGCAGAGTTTATGATATTACTAGACAACTGCTAAATATACATTTCTTTCTTTATTCTTTATTCTTTATTGTACATACAATTCCACACATAAAAAAAATAAATAGGACAGTTGATGTACATAGGCACTGACCACCAGACCAACCGGCCGGTCGGTATTAAAACTTCACGTGTATTTTTTATTGTACCATCGAAATGTGACATAAGTACAAGAATTAAATACTACACGTTTATTGTCATTTTACCTAATTAATCAAGTCGTAATTCCCCTTGTACTTAATTCAATATGTTTTTCCTGTAATTTTTGACAACATCATCGATTTAAGGTCACAACTTATTAGAGCCACCCGGCACTCCCTCCGCACCGCCTCGCCTCCTGCAGCTAATATTATTTTATGGACTTGTATGGATATGCGCTCACTACATCAACTTCCAACCGATGCGATCCGATGACGCTACGGAGTGGATGTAGTGAGCGCATTCCCATACAAGTCCATATAAAAAATACTAGCCGCAAAGCGGTGCAGAGCGGATTCCGGGTGGCTCTAATGAGCTCTGACCTTAACAAAGTGAAGTCACTCGAACAGGAAGACTTTGACTATGGAGTCTTTATCTTTCTGTCCTTGTCAGATTTTACTTAGGGTCGGCAATTCAAGTTATTTTACTTTCATTCTGCCTTGTCCCTTTTCTTTAATATGTTTTTACTACTTGGCCTCCCGACATGAATATAGTAAGAGATTTATTTGCTCTGATACTTACTATAAGTAATTACCTAAACAAGTACTGAAAAAGTTCTAGACCAAGCTTTGGCTTCGTTGCGATACAATAATTTAGAGTAGATGATTAAAAAACTATATTTGTTCCGTCAGATTAACAAAACATTTTTTGAACACGTCAGTGCTGTATTTTTCCTTCTGTCTCATAAACCAAAATCAAGGCCATATCAACCAAACAGTGCATTAAAACGCGTGATGTCACACTCATATAAAATATGTACCCGTTTTTACGTAGCAGTGATGTAACAAGCCCCCAGTCATTCTTGGTGCGTTTTATTTTTAGTTTTTTTTTTTTATAGTTTTGACTAGCTGACTTGGCAAACATGGTTCTGCCATATAAATTATCAAAGAAAAAAGTGGAGAGTTGGGGTAGGAGCGTAAAAAATAGACTATGACCTATTCTCAGACCTAAACATTTCATAAAAATTGGTCCAGCCGTTTCGGAGGATTTCGATAACAAACACTGTGACATGAAAGTTTTATAAAACAGCGAATATGTATCTATATTTTTTTTTATATTTTTTTTATCCAAGGTCCATCCCCATTGTGTAAAAAATCTAAAACCTTTTTTCTCAAAAGCGTCTTATATATGAATTCAAATAGAACAGAAATTATTTCTGAACGGAAAAAAATCGGATTATTAAAAGCATTGCATGTAGGAACGAAAAAAATAAGGTTATAAGGTCATACTACACTGCGACTGCAATTTTTATGAGCAAAGCAACACAGTGTACAGAAATAAATAAAAATGCAATGTAAGCGTCAAATTAAGTTCAAACGGCCACGCGACACGTACTAGCACGTCAATATAAAAGTACACAAGTACTTGTCAAGCAATTTTATACTTTATGTGGTCGGGATAAGGTAGCTGTATTTAGCTAGTGGTAAATTTAAAGTGGTTGGGTGTGTGCTGTGACAGCATATCGACGTTGCAGCTAGCAGCTAACAACTGGGTCGGTCAGAATACTCGACCCGAAACCGAGTTTCTCGTCGACGACAACGAATTTGGCGCACAACACATTTTAAATCTTTAAAACAGATTGAGTGACAGTAGGAAATTATATACCTCGTACGTTCTGAAATGCGAATATCAAAAGTTAATTAAAACTCCCATTTAAAGTTTCATGTTCGATTTCGCTTACGTAACGTCAATCGTTTTCATATTATTTTTGTAAATTGAATTCTCTATTAAAATACAACCAACACCAATATTTAAGGATGGAATATATTTTTAATACAATCAAGCGAAACGTGTCCTAGTTGAGCGCTATGGAATTCAGGTCAATGAAAATCTTGTTTCCGCGGAGTGAGCAGTCCGAAACGATATCTTTGCGTTATTAGGTCCAGAGCCAGGCTCCATGCTGCAAGAATAACATATTCGATTCAAGAATCACAAATACTATTATATTTTTATCCTAGATACGTCTATATGCTACTTGTTTTGTTATTTACGTACAACCATCTACGTCATTACTCAATATTGCAATATTCGTGACAGTAAATCGCTGATTGGGTATTAGCCTGTGCTAATATTTTATACTAAATAACAAATAACACTAAAAAGAAATCATTTTCTCAAAACAGTATAAAAATTGGTTATTAAATAAAGCAGCAATTAGCATTTCAAATATTGGTTTCAGAAAGAAAGGGAGCGTGGTGGAAATAACTCGCTATCTCTTTTGAGCACACTTAACCTAATGGCCATGACGTCACAATTCAGTATGTGTATCCTTATATTGTTATTTGACATTTTCCCCTTCCTGCAAAAATAAATTATTTCCAAATTTCGTTCTATTTGTGATTTTGAATAAAGAAAAACTTATTTACACAGAAAATAAAAAAATAAAGTACCTAATTCTGAATCGCAGTGAAAAACCACCATCTGCTCAAACATTACAATTCTCTTTAACTAATGAGAATTCTCCAAGAAATCTCATCAAGTTCTCACTTTATATGCAAAATTCAAAACAACAAAACATGGATGCTATATTGGTAAACTGTTCGTATAAAAGTCAAGAACTGAAATTAAACGGTCAAAGAAGTTAGTCGGCGTTCCATATTGCACCCGGAACTTTGAAGCGGATGGTGGGTATTTTACTTAATACAACACTACTTCCTTAGCACAGGTTCTTATTATTCGAGTGCTAAGTTCGTCTGGAAACTTGGACTATTCGTTTCAATATTCAACGCAAACGCCTATGAATAATGTAGAAAGTTCACTAAGAACTGGGATTCTTTACACTTACAGCGTTAAGTGTACTGTGCCTTATAATTTAACTACAAATGCGGATCGCGTTAAAATTAAAGTTATAGCTCCGTATATAATTCTCTATGCGCATCTGGGGTATCGTAAAATATAGTTTATCATCTACTCTTGTAGATTTGCATAAAGGACAATGAAAACCGAAGTGTGCTCAAAAGCTAAGTTAAGCTTATTTTGCAGCTTATGCTGGGTATAATCTCCTTTGTGCCATTACACCGTGTTATGTGACAATCCTATTAAAGACTTTGTGACTTGTTACAACACAATTTTGTGTGAAAAATTAGCTTTTTCTCAAACTCGATTATTATAAACTAGCTACTGTACACGACCTCGTCTACATAAATGTCGGTTGTTGTGGATGCGAAGTCAAAGCCAGACAGAGTAACAGACAAACAGAGTTACTTTCACATTTACAATATCAGTATGAATTCTTTTATATATTAGTAAATCTTAAACTAGAATTAAAATAAGCCCAAAGATTTTAACCGGCTAAACGATTTTGTGCTAAGAATAAAGCTTTATTTACTATAATTAAGCACATTAATTATAACGCGATCGAGTAAAATACGAGTTGGAATTTTTGTATAATATAATACCACTAACAAAGACCAGTGAAAATATAAAATTTCTAAATACCAAAACATTAAGTAAAATATATACAACTATTTCAACACGAAGATCAAACGTATATTTTTAATAGTTGTCTATCTCTCTAAAATTTGAAAATATGAACTAAAAGAGAATTTTCAAAACTCATCAAACATTTTCATTTAAAAAGTAGATTTTAATATTTCAACGATCAAACGGATTCAACGTATATACCCAAGTGCTACTGTTTATCTGTCCCATATAAAAATCTTCATTCAATTTGAGTTAAAATGGCACTAGAATAACGAACGAGACTGCTCATGATATTTGAAGAAAATATTGACCATTTTCTTGCCCAGTATCTCCTTAGTTTGGATTTGTTGTTATCTTTCTGTTCGTTTTCATTACACCTGTTATTCAAAAGAAAATACTCATTAATGCTTTTCTATCTTCATCACTGGTGAATTTTATGAAGCAGGCACCACCCTAAGGTCGACTGGTAGAAAATGCCTATGGCATTAAGTCCGCTTTTGTACAGTTTTTTTACTTGTGCAAGAAGTTTTAAATAAATAAATAAATATAATAAAAAAATAAGTAAGAATTTGACTTTAAAGTATCATGTCCATACAGTCACCATAAATGGCGACATTTGTTAATAATTATATTGTTATATCTGGTATGCTTTTCGATCAACTTTGATTTTAGTTTTCACGGTTAGTATAGTACGCGGTAAATAAGTTGAATCATTGTCTATGCGCCCAACCCCCCATTTCGATTGAGACCTGAAAATCGGTTACTGCGCATTCATGGTCGACCCTCACGATGGTCAAACTTGTGTGACGTGGATTATAATCGATTTTCTCAAACCATAGCAAAGGGTTCAACTTATTTGCCGCGTACTAAATTCAATATTTGGTTAGGTAACAAACATTTTTTTTTCGAAAATGTCCTTGCCATGGATTTATGATTACCCTGAACCCTGCAATTAATACTCAACTAAACAGAACAAGAACAAGATGAAGTGAACAAGGAAGATAAGAACTTTTGACTCTAAATAAAAGACTATACCCACATGTGCTTCAAGGTCTAAAAAAATGTATATTCAACCTTCGTCTAGACCCAGTCAACAAAAGCACTAAGAAGACTTCAAATAAACAGTATTTGTTCAGTTTACTCTTTCTTCGGTACCTAATTTTGCTGGCAAACTATCTCAATCCTAAAAACACACAGTCTAGACCAACAGCAAGGTAGGTACACAGACGGAATGGTTATCTAAGCAGAATAATTGTTACAGCTTAAGATAAACATAAGTTATACCTCATTATTTTCTCAGCAGGTTTGTAAAACTTGAATCTAGAACTTTCTAGTGAGATTTTCTATCAAATGCCCAGTATAAAAAAATCTAGTTATTTTCTGCGTCAGTCAGTTTATCCGCCAACGGATTTTGACGTTTTTTTAAGATAGAAAGAACAATACACGAGGAAGGTTTATGTATAAAATTTGCTCCCGTGCAAAGTCAGGGCTGGTCACTAGTAGATATGCCCATAAATGCTTGAAACTAAATTTAATTTACGTGTCTAAAGGTAGAACTACATTGGGCATACGTGGGCCACGTGCGCCGATCTAGGCAGGTCGGTCCCCATAAATTTTATATGGTAACTAGACTGAAAAAGCTACATTAGATCCACGCCACGTGACGCGTCGCTACGTACAAATCAGGCGTGACCCACGAGTTAGTCGGTCTAATGTAGTTCTCGCGTAACTCCTTAGTAACATGCATTTCATCCCTCCTCTTCACATGACCATATCAAGACAAACGATTGCTTTCAACTGTTCAGTACCTCGCGCCACTTTCAAACTGTTATTCTCAGTACTCATGACAAAGGCAAAAGATATGTAAATAGTAAGTACGTCTACATAAAATCAACGAATAGAGGAATAAGAGACAAGATAAATACGAGACACACGCTAAACTTATCCATTCACAAAATTACTGCAATACAGATAACAGTCAGAAATTCAATGCGAACTTGAGCCGTAACTTCGTATCGCCATTGTCAGGAGGCACCAACTCCCTAGCTTGCACTAATCCGATACAGAACTTGAATGGCTGCCTCGATGTATACCTGCCCTTTGATGGTGCATTCAATGAATTTAATCATTGAGAAAAGGCTGATACAATAGGCGTTTGAAACAGTCATTGAACTGAAGCACGTTTTAGGTCTTGGATGGAATTGGGGAATTGAAATATACTCAAAGATGCCGATACTCAAATATATCCTGAACAGTAAACCATGGCCACATTACAAGCTTACAAATATCTTTATAGGCAGAGGCGTAGCGTGGACTAGTCTAAACGTGGGCGTAGGCGCAAAAGCGAGGCCATTTTCTTTCATAATTTCGAAAACGAGACAGCCACTGTCGCCACCCAAATCGTCGCTTACTATCAGGTAAAAAAGTGGTCAAAAGAGCCTATCTATTATAAAAAACCCTCGTTCTTAAATAAGCGAGGGCTTGTACGAGGCCCCTTTGAGTGCAAGGCCGTCGGCGAGGGCCCATATCGCCTACGCTTATCTACGCCCCTGCTGGTAGGTAAGAACTATGTAGGCACACCACAATCGCGACGCAGAGACAAGTTACACGCCCTAGCCCCCACATTAGATGCCCCAGGCGTCAGGAATCGCAAGACAGTTCTCAGCCATCGTCCGCATGGGTTTCCCTGGGCGACAACACGTCATACTCCACGCGTGACTCAAAGACGTGTCAGCAAGATTGACGGTGCCCGTTAGAGCTAGGCTGCGGAATTGTTCGGAAAAGTTACCGTGACCCTCGAAAAGACTAAAAATCTGACACTGCCTCCCGCCCCACCCAGAGCGAGAGACGTCATTTGATGATTTCCCACGTAAAACCAGTTAGACCTACCTAAGTAGTCTCATGGAGTGCAGCTTTTATTTTTGATGAGAAGATGATCGTGAACAAAAGCAATAAGGTATCAGCGACTTCGCTCGCGTGGAAGTCTAAAACGATATATAATAGTATTTTATAACCTATCCCAGGACAAGATCTACCCGTGTATACATTAAATAATTCATGTGATTCGAACTTTTTCTAGAAAGTTCTAAGACAGATTTCGAAGACCTTCTATTTACCTAACGTACTATGTCTAAGTCCATGCTAAGCATTACTTGGTCCAACCTCAATACATGGATGGTCAATGTCCTTTCTTTCTTTTTTTTATTCTTAAAGCAAGCCCAGTTGTGGTCGGCAAGCGGTCTGCCCATCCCTACCACGTAACAAACAACTTAGTCCTATAAGCTTAGAAGACAGCCCTTTTGACCTTTCCCTGCCGTGTGAACACTGCGGGTTCATGTTTGAATACAATTCAATGGCAGCTACACAATGACCCCTATTTACCACACTTCAACGAATATCATTTCATTCGTAAACAATGGAGACATCAAAGCAAGTAGTCAAGTGTAGACTTAGCCTGCGACTTGACTTGACATGTGAATTTTTCTTTATTAAAAGCACTCCATTGGATGTGTTCTTGCCAAGACTTATGTATATATAAACTGGGTGACTGAACTGAGGTATGTACATATACCTTATTACTTCGGTATCAGTGTTCAAATTAATGCTCCTTGCCTATCAAAATTGTATTGACCTCTTCTTTAATTCGTATCTTCAATGGTGTTTATAATGTTGAACTATTAGCCGCTACTTTTCTCTTTGTCTGTGGAACATCACGACCTGGAAACAACAAAACTCTGGCAAAAATCCTCGCAGCCGTTATGTTAGTTCGAAAGAAATACCGTGGCTCTGGAATGCAAAAGGTAATTAAAGGAACGTAGGTAGGGCTTTTAGAGAAATAGCGTACGAGTTGTAGATCGCGGGTTTTTTTTTAAACTCAGCCAGGCGCATTACTTTGTGTAATTTATTTCATCGCCACTGCTCTCAAAACGGTGAGGAAACCGGCATGTCCTAGAATAAAAAAAAAATAGAAGACATGTGACATCTACCAACCTGCACTGGGCCCGCTTGGTGGATTACGGCCCATTCCCTCACCTAGAGAGCAGGCCCAGGCCCAGCTGTGGGCACTTTATTAGGCTGATGCTATTTCATACTATGCTAGGTGGGTTTTACTCAGTTAAAGTGTCCGACACACATGTCAGACACACACCCTCTTTGGAATTAAGTCATGTAGTTTAGGCCCTCATTATAACATTAGCTATATGTCAGTACAAATCCAGTTAAATAGTATTCTGTAATTAAAAATCCCGTTCATGGGGGAAAATGTAATCTTACTCCCTGTAACATCAGCTATCCCTTAACGAATGTATAAAATCGATTCAGCCATTTCGGAAATTAACCGTTATACCAGAAAAACAGACCAACAGCTACCTGTTGGATTATTTTTTTTTTTTTTATAGGTATCGACAATTGCATTAAGAATAGAATAGAATAAACTTTATTGTACACCAAAATAGTAACAATTCACAGGAACTTAAATCTATGGGTACAATGGCGGTCTTATCGCTGACAGCGATATCTATCAGAAAACCTTAGGACTTTGGGGATATTTGTCGTAGGTCTATCTAATATTATGAAAATAATTGATGTGTAATCCTAAGGGTATTGAGATAGATATTGAATTTATAACTTTTGAATATTGATGTATAAATTTAAACCTACAGATTATTGATATTGCTAACGGAGATTTAATTTATAACTTTTAATTTTAAATATTTATTTGATCACAAACAAAATCAATACGCACCTGAGTGCAGATTACTATATTGAGTATGAAGCAATACGTTTTATAATGCTTTTTTTATTATTGAGTTCAAGTAAATTCGCCTCAGAGAAAAGTACGAGTACATTCATTCATTCATATTTCAGATTTTCATTTGTATATTACTACCGGGACGTTTATAATAAGATCTATATTATGACCTAATCCGGTACATGATCTCCGTGTGCCAAACCCGTAAAGCCTAGTTCCGTTTAACCTGAAAACAACATATAATGAAATATCGAATGTGGATAAACTCACAAATCAGTTCCACACAGCCAATAACAACTTTACTAACGACTTTTCCAAGTTTTTGTTGTTTTGCATCTACTATTTTCGTACAGTCACTGCCGGGACCCAGCAGAATATCAACATCACGCAAGAAAAAAAAAATATTTGATACAAATAGATACCTACAGTGTAGAAACAACGTGAACTTACGTATAGAACGCGGCAAATAAATTGAATCATTTGCTATGGTTACGCACAGACCCCCACTTCGATTGAGAACCGAAAATCGGTTATAATCCTCGTCAGACAAGTTGAACCATTATGACCTTATTAGGTAGTGTAAAATAGAATTGCAAAATTAAATGTAAGAGTGGGATCAAAAACTAATACTGTTACTTAATCCTGCTGTTTAAACTTCCCTCATCATCATCATATCAGCTAAAAGACGTCCAATGTTGGACATAGGACTCCCTCAAGTGTCGCCACAATGAAAAGTCCTGTGCATCTCGCATCCATCGGATTCCCACAACTCTTTCCAGGTCATCGGTCCACCTGAAGGCCTTCCAACACTGTGTCTTCCGGTACGCGGTCGCCACACCAGAACCTTTCGGCCCCAACGGCCATCCGGTTTAAACTTCCCTAGATCTCCAATTTGTAGTCAAAATAGAATTAAATGCTGCGTGATTTTTGCATCACCATCCAAATTTTTCCCAGGCAAGCACACATAACCTAATCAAGCGCTATATTTTCTTTAGCCGCATAACGTAGGCAAAAGCAAGTTATTTCACTCTGTGGAATGAAAACATTCATTGCTTTTATACGAACAAGTTAATAACAATGTTTAGAAGAAGTTCTATTTAAACTGAATGAATACAAAGATATACGTAACTCATTTAATTACATATGTCTTGGATTCCTTTGTGCGTGGGATGAAAAAAGTACAAATTATTTTGCTGCGCGGTTTTCTAACAATAGAATTATGTTTTCAGAATGATATTTCGTATAGGTTCACAGGTATACTGAAAAGACTCTTATCTGTGTAAGTCAAAGAGGCAAACCCATTAAAAAAAAACTGTCAAATACAGTACGGTTCACTTTAGCTATCTATTTCACGTTCACCTTGATTTCAATGTCCGCTCGGTAAGTACAATACCCACGATATTATTACCAGTGATACTATCTACTCTAGTCGGTGTAAGTGGTACATCGCCTTTGACATTGACAGCTTTGAAAGACACCTCGAGGTTGGGGTGTACCCCCTTCACCCCCTTTTCTACCCCCCAGTGACCAACTATCTAGAGGGACAATTTCTGTAAGTGAGACCGCGGTAGGACTGTTTACATTTTCCAGAGTTGCTTTACTCTCTCACTGATGTTTAGAACGGCCTAGAATTGTATTTTCAGTAGGTACGTTCGCCTTTATACCGAGTAGTGGGTTGTGGACGGTCTAAGTCAAAGTTTATTGGTCAATAAACTTTGTTAAATGTTAACTTAGGTTAAGGCGTTCATCGTCCAAAGTCAATTGTTTCAATCGATTCCTTAGGTGATACGGTTACCCAAATACATTTTAAGTTCATTGAACGCCTTCTTGTCAGTAAATTAATGGTTTTCTAAAGAAATTTTGAAAGAGCCATATGATGATAATTATGTAGTTTAAATTTCTATTTTTTTGTTCCACAAACGATGCACGCGATGATTGGCAAAAATACATAGTTTAAATAAAATCTATCACTAAAAAAATCCTTAACATTCATTAACATACCTTAGCAATACACCGCACTATTGTTTTTCATCTGTTTCATTACTTCTATCAAGTAGTTTGTTTTTGTTTGTTTTTATTTCAAATTTTATTCTCTATATGTAAAATTTATGTTTGTGATTGTTTCCATATTTTTCTTATTTAGTTGCTTGGTTTTATAATTTAATGGTGTTTTTGTTTTGTTGTGTGTTCATTTTTACGAGTTGCAATAAACAAATATTTTATCTACCTAACGATCTACATCTTAGTCAAAACTTAGCTATCACTTTTTACTGTTGTAGAGCCGTCAATAAACTATTATAGCTCTTTAATTTTGTTGTAACAGTACAAACAAAATTTTACTTACTCCACTAACTGTGTACGACTAAATGCAGCCTCAAAGTACAGCACCGTTTTATGTGTCGCCCACCGCATACTTAGCAATAGCACCTTCGTCACGCGCCAAGCAAGTACCTAAATGAAGCAGCCTGTATATTGCGCAATGCATTCAAAATTCTGTTTGAGTTACCTCCTTTAGATTGCTGCTCTCCTGGTACCAGGGAGCACTTTGTACTAAATATTCTTTATGTTTATGTAACTGAGTTTTTTTAATGTTGTTAAGTACGTTCATTTTTTGTATGTTTAGTTATAAACTGAGTTTATATACCAGTTCACAAAACTCTTATTAACGCTTACTTGTGATTTCCTAAAGAACGTCGAAATGTTTGTATTGACCACGTGACAGTTCAGAAGCGCTTTTAGTGATGTAATCTTTTTTATATATAAAAATTTTCCCCACACTAAAAATTCACAAACATCAAACACAAGACATCCAGATACGAAACAAATATCTGTAAGCAATACCCACAAATATATGTCCCGTGTGTGAATCCAACCTGTAAATGTGCGTGAATTCAACACAGCAGCCAATTGCTCAACCAAATGCGCCATCAAAAATAGCATACTACTTATTTCTAAAAGCTTGCTTAGGTTCCACGGCATAAACTTTTATGTTTAAAAGTAAAAATAGCTTTCTAAGAGTGATTTCCACTAAGAGTTACGTTACAAGTACCGTTAAATTTAACTGTTACAGTGACATTGTTGAAAGAACATGTTAAAATCCAATGATGGTATTTTTTTTTTATGGTAGGTAAAATCATCCAATGACAAATCCCGCCCTTGGGCGGAGCGGGAAGTAGTGTCAGACTCTTACTGACTAAAAACCTACCCCGTTCCTTCGTAGCCTATCGTGCCGGGGCCGAGCATTCCTTTCGGAACTAACCCATGACCCCAGTAGGCTTCGACCCTGCCTGCCTGCAGTTAGCAGTCTGGGCCTCTTCGGTGTGCTGACATCTCTTTGAGGCGCGCGGGAACAGTACGCGCCGTCGACGACTTGGGCTCGGTCCGGTCGGTTACCGGACGATCGGACAGCGTGCTACCCATTGCACGCCGTCCGCAAGCCCATCCAATGATGGTATTTCACTAACACGTAAAATGTTACATTTATGTCAAAAAAACGTTCTAGTTTGTCATATTTTCTGCCCGAATTTGAGCGGTTAATGTTATCGTTATTTGTGACATCATTTTAACCATGACTAACAGCAACAAAAATGGTGCAATCTGTATTTTCTTTAACCAGAGATTTGAAAGCTGATTCAGCTTACGTTAGGTTAGTTAACGTTAAGGTTATAGTGCAACTCACTCTAAATGGTACCATTACCCGTTAAGACGGTTACCAAAGGGAGTATGCGACTTGATATCGCGCCAACGTCATAGCACCGAACTGTTATAGAGTCACATGATTATGTGTGAATATTGAACAGACTTGGCAGCATTAGAGTAAAACCATGGGTGTTTCTTAAATGTGAAAGAGTAGGTTCCAATGTCACCCAGAGCGAGAAAAATCATTGATTGATATCCCACTATACAAAAAAACACAACGAAGATATTTATAATCAAGCCAAACTGGAAGCTGAGCTTATTTTGGTAAGAAACACAAGTAACTTATGATTACCAGTGCAGGGTGACCTTAGATGGGCTTCTATTTTTCTGCAGTGCCCTTTCAGTCATTTTGGGGTCAGCTCTTCTTAAAATGACGCCAAGACAGTCGATATTTGATGGTCTGTTCAACGGCGGTCCACCACGTCACTTGAGGTTGCCCTCTGTCCGGAAACGTAAGGTCTTCTTGACAATGTCACCCATTCCCACCATTTATCTATGATAGGTTGCCTCGAATATGCAGGCAACCTTGAATGATCCTCTAATGAACTTACGTATCGTACTTTATTTATCAAGCCTTATCGTTATATACCTCCATCAGTAAATAGTAACAGACATCAATAATTACATGTAAAATAAAACCACATTAATAACAGCAGCAATTACTATAAGTTAAAACGTAATGGAAGCTTTTAAAGTCCATCAAAGCATGTAAATTGCCTGAACATTAATTACACGGCACAATGAATAAATTATTCCAAAAAAGACTTCAACAATGACATTAGAACAATTAAACAGCCATTAAATGAAGCACTGCAATTACGTATATTCTTTGGAGACGAAACTTCAAAGAGCAAACAAATTTACCTATTTTAAATCGCTGACAAAAAGGCCTATTATGTTCAAATGATAAATTGTCGGTGAATTCTTGAACTCCTGGATTCCACTGTCCCTAAAGTCTGTCAAAAATCTTAGAAAATCGGTCTGACTCCTGGTTTTTGGTATATAGAAGCCTATTTTTAAAATAGATGAGATTTTTATTTCTTAGAACAACTAATTTTTCCGTAAAAATACTTGTTATGTGACTTGAAGAAAACTAATTATAAACAGTTTTTTTCTGCTACCACAAAGGTACGATCGCATAATTGATGAGACCGCCATTGTATCCATAGATTTAAGTTTCTGTGAAATTGTTACTATTCTGGTGTACAATAAAGTTAATTCTATTCTATTAAGAAAATTATAATTAACTAGTCTAATAGTACCTACTAGTATTCTTATTAATGAATAAACGAATCCTGTTTTTTTTTTTCTTATACACCGTTAATGTTTAGTCGTTTTTAATCCCGCGGTGGGTCGATTCGGTACATGAAACCCTATCGATTGTAAAGATAAAAATGAAAAATGAAGTACATTTTTTTAAAATTCGAATTAATCTAGGCATGTACGAAATTAATTTCTTTAAGTAAACATCAGCTGATCGAGGCCAATGAACTGTAGGTAGTTAGTACGCAACGACCGACAACTTCTTACAAGGTCGTTGACTCGTTTACTTAAAGAAATTAATTTCATAAATGCGTATATTAATTCGAGTTTTAGAAAAAACTACTTTATTTTTTAATTTTATCTTTATAAATCGATAGTGTTTCATGTACCAAATCGACCCTCCGCGGGATAAAAAGGACCAAAATTTAACGGTAGGTAGTAAATACATTCTGGTGCCTACATGGCGATGATTTACAGAACTTTATTCAATTTTTTCAATAAATATATTTTAGAATGCTTTTATCGCATAGCTTCAATTAATTTTTTAAACTCGTAATGGGCTGATTTCAATTTTCAGATTCGTGAGGGCACATAGGTAATTAGGTCAATTCTCAATAACAAAAATAATGAATCCAAAAGTTTTTTTATTGTTTATCGAACAAAAGTAACTTAAACAGTGAGATAGAATTTTCTAATGGTACCTGAACAAATACCAACTAAAAGTATTCATAGATGTAATTTGAACTTTTCTCATTAGCTTAAGCATACCTTTTATTATTTATACTATTAATATTGCTGCAAAAATGTTATGATAATCCCAAACTAATATTACGAAGCCGAAGGTAAAAGGCCTATTACCTGCCTAAGTTTTCCCAGAGTTTGCTAACCTAATTTTAGTATAAAAATAACCATTATCATCTCCCTAGCCGTTTCCCTTCCCAACTAGTTTTTAAGTTCCGATTGTAATTTTATTTTTGGTGAACAATAAAGAATACCTATATCTATCTAAACATCGTGAGGAAACCGGCATGTTCTAGAACCAAAAATTGAAGACATGTGACATTCACCAACCCGCATTGAGCCCGAGTGGTGGATTACAGCCCATTCCCTCTCTTTGAGAGGAGGCCTGAGTCCCAGCAGTGGGAACATTAATAGGCTGATGATGATGATGATGATATCTATCTATTTAGCTTAGGGTCGGCTTCTAGTCTAACTAGATGCGGCTGAATACCTGTGTTTTACATGGAGTGACTGCCCATCAGACCTCCACAACTCATTTACTGGGCAACACGATGCTCCTTGGATAGACGGATGGTCAGACTTTCTGGCGCCTGACTACCTATAACGAGTGTCATTGAAAGGCGAAAGGCAACCAGGACCAACACCTTTACGGGCTTTTCGAGACACGGGGAGTCAGTAATGTCCAAGACTAACTTTGAAAAGCACACTTGAATCGAAAAAATTCCGTTGGTACTAACCTGTGCATAAAGTGTATCTTAACCACTGGGCCATCATGACACTCAAAAATAACCATTAAACCATTAGCTTTATCCAGTAAAATCTTATTGAAAAATTGTTAGTGAGAGTCTTCGCATAAAATCAAATTCCGATCTAAATTGCATCCAGAGCCATCAGCCACAAAGCTTTCAGCTTCAATCTATAGCACTTGAATGTCGTAAAAAGAGCTGTAAAACTGAACCCAGTAAAATAAAATAGTTACCATTGCTAGCGAATCACAAAAGAAAAGAAAAAGAAATTATATACTCTGTGCGTTAATTCTTTATTCGTTCTAATACACAATGGAGGCTGACCACACTCAATGTTGCTTGTTCGTTTCATGTACAAGCGTTCAATCGGATTTATTGGTAAATATATCAATGGTCGTGAAAATTCGGTTAGCACAATCATCAATAAATTGTTTAAAAACTATAAAGTAAATGGTTAAGAAGGGCCGAACACTGGGGCAGGCAAGGAATTTGATTAATTTTGCCATCGATATGCTAAGCAGAAGAAGAAGGGGCCTTCGTAACCCAATATTAAGTATGGTTTAAAAGCTTGTTGCCTCTTCTAACGCAATCCAATGATGTTTGATGAAAAGGCAATGCGAAAAAAGAGAAATAACGCCAGAAAACTCTGTTGGCATTCGGTGATTCCGTGATTTACTCGAATATTTCACAAAACTTGTTCCAGGAAATACGTGTATTTTCTTAAACCCTTAAAAATTTTTGAGAAAAGTTGTCGTCATTCCGAATCTCGATCAAACGTTGACTTCTACAGATGTACTTTTTTATATTTCTAATATACGAGTACATTGTGGAGGGCCAAAATTCACGTAAAAGTAGCAGATTTTTAGAAATCTTTACTGGTTTAGTTTTATACAAATTTATGTTTTTATTTCTACAGAAGCCTAGATAATATCCAAAAGATATCTGTGTATCCAAAATATCTGGAGAAAGATGTGTAATAACATTATAATCACGTAAGAGCGGGTGTTTGAAAATGTAGCATTTTCAATTTTGAGATTTGATCAGCAAAGCGAAAAAGCAATGATTGATGCGGTCGTAGTAGTTGTTACTAATGCGCTCTTTATTTATTTATTTTTTAAAAACTTAGGTATCTTATTTATTTTCAAATAGGCATCAACAAGCACCATTTTATTAAACTCGAATTAATTTACGCATGTACAAAATTAAACGTCAGCTGAGTGAGGCCAATGAACTGTAGGTAGTTAGTACGCAACGACTGACAACTACCTACAAGGTCATTGACTCGATAACTTAAAGAAATTAATTTCGTACATGCGTATATTATCTCGACTTAAAAAAAAAAAGTAAGTACTTTGTTTTTTAATTTTCTCTTTACAAATCGATAATGTTTCATGTACCGAATCGATCCTCCGCTGGACTAAAACGACCAAAATTTAACGGTGTATAACTTCATGGTACCTCCCAACCAGTACAATATCATAAAATAACCTTCAACTGTTCCGACTGTTCTAATTATAAACGTCAGAAACATTACAAGCTGGCTCGATTTTTGAAATGGAAGCCGTTAAACCAAAATGGCCGCCACGGATGTAAACAATGAATTGAAAAGGATTCCCGCAATATTGCGTTGTCAAGACTCACTCGAGATACACTCAGTTTGTTTGATAAATTAAAGGGCGTAAAGATCGTCAGATATTACGAATATTAATCATGGTGGCCACGCAATGGGTAAAAAACGAAATTTGACGTCACCATGGGATAATTAATAGTAAATGGTTGGATTAGGCGATTATCACGGCACGATTTATAACTTAACACTAGGTTTAGGTCACATTTATGGGTATTGTTCCATTTTTTTCTTCAAGTTATATTACTTCATTCCTAGTTATGAATCTTTATGGGTCCAGTCATCGAACCTATTACAAAGTATAGTTCAATGACATCTTTCTTCGATATCAAAGAACATATTATCACAACAACATTTTCTGAATTGAATTCGCTGAAAACTCGTAAGCTACCTTAAACTCCTTCAAAATAACACTATTGTAAAATAATATTTTGTTTTATAGGTTATATATTCTGAAGGATGATTTAATGTAATAATAATTATTATTTATTCAGACATTATACTAGTCCATTCAAGAAAATTGTTAGTATCATCCTAAAATGCTGTTATAAATGAATAACTAAAAGCGACTTAGTCCAGAGGTGACACAAGCTTTAATTTTTATGATGCTGTTGCTGCAGCCACGCAGTATGGTCAATAATGGTGGTCTTCTTGTGCCAGATGGCATCAAAACCGTCCGTGTGCGATTATAATATGCGTTACAATCCATATTAATCAAAATCGCCTTCAGTCTTCAGTCCGTCATTATTCTATAAACATTATTAATTCATTTTATTTTTTATTTTTTGGCCATTTTACTGTGACCTTAATTTTCTTTTTTAATTTATTCTATTTTTTGAAGCACATTTTAGACATAGATATCGTATCATTGTAATCGGAATACCTCAACCCCTGTCATACAGGTTTTCCTAAGTCAGGGTTGAAACCACATTGATGTGATTTATTTTGAAATTTTGGAAAAAAGAAATACAATTAATATTATTAGTACGTTCCTCAGTAACAAGAAAAAAACACAGAAACTCTCGTTCAAATAACATCTTGTAGTGAAAGAAGGTAATAATACAGTTGCTTTTGTTTCACAAAACAAGCGAAGACGACGAGCAATCAGCACAATCGAGCTACAGCAAGGGTTCCAATCAATTGTACTGAACCGAACGACCTGCCCCGATCAAACGTCGGAACAATTTAATTGGGTCTTACTGGACGAAACAGTAAAACTGACTGAGTGCAAATTGAAACAATCGTTGCATTTAACCATCGACTTTAATGAAAAACATTCACCGGAAAGTCAATGAAATTTTGCAGCAGTTGATTATATTAGTTTAATTAATTAATTTAAAATAAGCTTCATATTCTAGACTATGTCTGGGTTCCAAATAGGGAGATTAATATTTATCGGGTAAGTCATTTCCAACATTATTACTTGTCTAGCTAGCTTTTTCTTGTAAAATTAGACTTAATTTCGAAACTTATTTTATATTAACTGTGCCCCGCAGTTTCACCCGTGTCTTTGGTTACTGTTCTTCCCCTATGGTCGTAACGTGATGTTACTCGTATACAACCTATGAATTTCTTCGATAAAGTATCGCATTTATGGAAGAAAGTCAAAAAGAAAAAAGACACTAAATTTTATTTTTTAATCGAGTAGTTTTCAAAATTAGCGCGTTCAACCACATTAACTGCTTTACAATATTAGATGAGATTAATTTTTACAGTGAAATAGTCAACTTTTCTATGGTTTTAACTCATCCTGCTCCAAGTGGAGCGAGAGGGAGTGTCAGACTTTTGCTTATTGTGTACTTTCAGATGCCCTTTGCGTTCCAGGGCTCTTTCGGAGAATCCAGCAGCTCTGATGGCAGATATTAGCCCTAGCGGTTCCGTCAATATGGATGTTATTTTATTAATTGAAACGAGAAAATGGACTTGTAAAGAAACACATACAGTACGTTCGACGGTTCTTGGCGCGCCTGAAGTTAGGCTCTGCGAGCTTTTGCGCTCAAAATAAGCGCGTTAAATAAATTTATAAAAATAAATGCCAATAACAGTTGTTAACAGCAATAACAACTGCTATTGGCATTTCTTTTTTCAAACTATTTATTTTTTTACGAGTGCATAAGCGCTAAAGTTCGTAGAGCCTAACTTCAGGCGCGCCAAGAACCGTCGAACGAACTGTACATATCCAAAAAACGCTGTTAACACAGAAAACCGCAATAAAAATAAAATCAAGCATCATAAATATTGTATAAATTGCCATTAAAAATGCACATCGTCTTCAAACAAGCTCTCTTTTTGCTGATGAAACCAATTTCGCGAACAAATGCGTTAATTAACTACACAGAGTATTTGAATACGCAAATAAATCGTCCGTTTTAATTATACCGGTGAATGTTTTGTCAGTTTTTGTCTCATAAATAAAGCTTAGTTCGTCGTTCGTCCATTTTCTATTTTATACATATCTTTTTATAGAGACTATTCTGTGATATTATTTAATTATAAATACAGAGTACAAATATAATATTGTGATAATTAAAAAGTTTGGTCCGACGTTCTAGAGAATTGAACTTAGATTATTGAACTAAACTGCATTGAATCCATTTGAAATTTGGACACACTTAAATAGTTTAAAGTTGTAAAAGAAATGATGGATGAATCTATTATTTATAATTTAGATTAATTACGAAATATCATAAACTATAATACTTGTTAAGTGTTATAGTTTCTCTACTAGTCTGACTGGCCTGTTGGTCTAGTTGTCAGTGGGCCTGACTGCTATGCTGGAGGTCGTGGGTTCGATTCTCACCCAGGACAGGTGTTTGTGTGATGAGCATGACCATTTTGTTCTGTGTTAGTTTTGTTCTGACTTAGTTTGGGACTAAATGGCATTGTGTGAAAGTTGTGTAAATAAATAAAAAAATTACACCATTAGTACAAAAAAAAAAAACTAGTCTAGTAGTTCACTAGTCTACATGTCTATATAAAAGCGAAATACCAGTCACTGATTAATTACAAAATCTCAGAAACTATAACACCTACAAACTTAAAATTTGGCAGATAGTTTCCTTATAAAAAGAAAAGAAAGAAAGAATAACAAGGGGCAAACATCCACTAAGAACGGATTTTACGAAACTCCACACCTAAGGGGTTTTTTTATGGTAGGTAAAATCATCAAATGACAAATCCCGCAATGATGAATGCATCTATATATATAAAAGCGAAATACCACTCACTGATTAATCACGAAATCTCAGAAACTATAACACTTACAAACTTAAAATTTACAGGTAAGTTCCTTATAGGATGTAGACATCCGCTGAGAACGGATTTTATGAACCTTCCCCCCTAACGGAGTAAAACAGGAGCTGGCAATTTGTATGGAGAAACTTTTAAAGCTTTTCACGCGGGCAAAGCCGCTGGCAGAAGCTAATCCTTATATTCACCGTTTAATAGCCTAGTACGCAACGACCGACTACTACTTACAGGTCATTAAACTCGCTCAGTCGATATTTACTTAAATAAATTAATGTAATCGTACATGTGTATATTAATTCGAGTTTTAGAAAAAAAGTACTTTATTTTTAAATTTTATCTTTACAAATCGATAGTGTTTCATGTACCGGATCGATTCTCCACGGGATTAAAACGAACAAAATTTAACGGTGTATAATCCTTCTGTACGTGTGTTTGTCATCTACCTCCTCCTAAACGGTTTGACCGATTTGGATGTATCGTAGTGGCTTTCTGGATGGTTTGAAAATACGATTGCATCCAGTAGCTGGCGCTGCAATCGGGTGCCCATTTTTTTTTTCACAAAAGCCAGTTTTTGATAATACAACGTCTGTTTGTATCGCCAAATCTTTCATACTTGCACCAGTAAAGAGTGAACATAAAAAGACACCAAGTCATATCAGACTCCTTAAAAAGCAAACTCCAGTACACTTAAGCTAAGAGTTACCTGTCGCACGAACACGGAAACGATCCAGTGCGAGGGAAAACGATCCCAAGCGAAAGGAAACCTTTTAAGTAAACAAGGTTGGGAGGGCACGTCCTGTGAGGTCAGAGGAACCTCGACCTTAAGGAAGATACGCAGGAAAGAGCAACAAAGATGTCTCCAAGGCTAAAGAACTATACGTGGTGCCGCAGGCATGTCAAGGAATTTCGTTAAAGAAAACGATTTATTTGCTGGAAATGACGCAATCTTAAGACTAGTTTAGATATTATAAACGTTCCATAGAGAAAATATGCGCCAAGTCCGCACAAAATGATCGAATGCTCAGTAGACCGGTCGTCAACGGCGCGTAGGGTTCCGCACGGGCCTAAAAAGATGCCAATAAAACCGTACCGCCGATGTTATAGCCGCGAGAATTTTCAGAAAGTGTTACAGTAAGCAGCAAATAAGTCTCAAATCAAACTCAAAATTGGTTATAATCCTGATGGCGGTTGACCTTGAATGCGCAGGATCAGATTTTCGGGTCTCAATCAAAGTGAGCTGTGCGTAATCATAGCAAGTGGTTCAACTTATTTGTCGCATACTATACTGTGGCCTAGGACGCAAAGGGCAACTGGCGGACACAACATGCACACACACACCCTCTCGCTCTACCCTAGAAATGAAGAAGTCATTTGATGATATACACAAAAAAAAAACAGTGTTTTAACGTTAAAATAATGATCGAACTGATGTTGCTTTAGAAGCCATCATGTATTGTTATAGAGGGTTAAGTCTTGTAAATAAAATTGTACAAAATGACCAACATTAACAACAAAAACCTATTCACTGAAATAACACTGTGGATGTTTTTAATATCATGCGGATTTCATCACGCATGCGGATTTGCTCCACATGCAGAAAATTTCAAAAGGCAAAAAAACGCGTCCCGCGTGCGTATTGCACGCTTTACCATAAATACGAGGTTACGCGTGCGGAGCAAATCCGCATGATATTCCAAAAAAAAAAAACAAAGACCCTATGTGTCAAATAAGAAACATCAACCAACTATGTACTTCAAACCCTACCCATCTACTTTTATATTCAATGATGACCACGCTAAACCAGTTTCAGTCTGACAAATGAGGTGTACACATCGTAATTAGCTCAGTATGCCTGGATTATAGGCCTTTACAGTAGGTGGACACATATTTGCTGAATTATTATTGTACCGACGGACTACGGCTTGCCCGCAAATGAGACTCGCTGGAATGAACTGAACTGGAATTAGACAAACGAATAATGGAATCAGGAGGATAAAGAAATATTAACGAGTAATGTAAATGTAAAAAGAGAGAACAATAATTTTCATCATTTTTTGTGAGGCTTTTTTTTAGAAAGATATTTGCAGAAGGTGTTTGCCATTCAGAGTAAAAACAGTAACCATAAAGTGGTTGTTATTAAAATTACCTTTTGGGTAGTTTGTTGTGCAATAATAATTGATTGGTAATGTAAACTATCAAGCAAAACACCAATTGAAATACTTATTATTTTTTATCGTGCACTCCTATCACAATGCATTATTCTTCACTACATAGTATAAAACAAAGTTATTTCCCGCTGTCTGTCCCTATGAATGCTTAGATCTTTAAAAGTACGCAACGGATTTTGATGCGGTTTTTTGATAGATAGAGTGATTCAAGAGGTAAGTTTATATGTATAATATATTTAATATCACCATTGCACCCGTGCGAAGTTGAGGTGGGTTTTTAATAGGCCAAAGCTTGACTAGTACAGAATACCATTTTGCATTAAGCCCGCCCGATGTACCACTACTACTGTATATGAAGTAAAATAAATAAAATTATGTACTAACGCGATATAAAACTCTATTGGCTCGATATAAACGTGCCATCATTGCATAAATGGCGGAATATGTCTTTGCATTTAGCTTCCTATAGTAAGATGTCTTGCACTTACCATATTTTACGCAAACAAATTATATCTATGTATTTCAACAAATGTTTGTAAAAATTTTGTTTTATAATAAACGAAAAACTAATATTATAAAGCTGAAGAATTTGTTAAAAGTGCTAATCTCAGGAACTACTAAATAATTATTTTAGTATTAGGCACTTTGGAGGACCTAAAAAACGCCACTGACGCCGCCATAAACCTGGAAACTTGTTGGGCCCAAAACACTTTAAGGGCTTTTTACTAATTTAAAAAGTGTGCTTTTTTTATTTAAATTGTATAAAATCGTTATTCTAACCAACCTCGATGATATTTTCAGTAAAAAAAGAAAAAAAGTAATAGAAATTAATTAATTTAAAAGTTGATAAAATCGTTATTCTAATCAACCCTGTCGTTGGCATTTTTAATTTTGGAAGTAATTCCTTCCTTTTTTTTCACAAAAAAAATTAAAATAACGATTTTATACTGATAAAATTAAAAAACGTAAATATTTTAATTAAGAAAAAACCGATGAAAATTTCCAACACTAGGTGGTCTAGAATCATGTACTGGATCCATGTTATTCGTTTGTGGTACGATATCAGATACACCCTGTATAGATCACAAATAATTTGATTTATATATATAAAATAGATATTATAAAACTCAGTCACCAATATTGTAACAACAATGAAATGAGATCATTTGCTATCACTATTACTCTATTTATCAGAATTCTGCACAGTACAATCTCTGCAATGAATAAATTGTAAAATCAGCATCCTTGAATGTCATTAAGTTAAATGCTGTTCGGAACTTGATAAATGATCAAGTCATTAAGTCTTTACCTCAAATGCTCGATATTTTGCTCAGCAGGAGCGAGTAATGCAGTATTAATTATTGAAAATCCATATTCATCTTGCATAAACATAATAAATGAACATGCATAATCGGCATCACGCATAATCAGCATCATACCTCAGAATCAACATTTTTTTTTCTACAAAGTACTGGTTTCTTCATTATTTGAGTCTTTGTTCTATGTAAATTTATTTTATTTCTTCTTTCTTTCAGTCTATGAAGTTTACACTGCTGGGACAGAGGTCTCCTATGTGCGGGATGACAGGAGTGGTTTATCTACCAGACAGCAAAAACAAATAAATAAACTAGTGCGCCTCACCATCAACGATTGCATCACTCATCTCCATCAGCTCGGATCGTAGTTAAGCACTAGTCAATATTATTTTTAAAAAAATCCTATCAGTTTAAAATATACGACTGTGTACCTAAATGACATCTAGAATGTAGAGGCCAAAAACATTTAATATAAAAGAAATACTATGCTATCGGATTAACCTGTCAATCACATCTTTAGCTTGTTCTGATTTTAAGTTTGAAAAATTTCATCAAGTAATTTGAAGACGATGAATTTATGTATTCAGCCAGCTGATCAAGGTTGCTACTAAACCAAATTCAAAAGTGCTGCTCCCACAAGACATCGTCTCTCCCATAGGATTTCGTTCAAATAAGTAAAATGTAAAGTACTATCACTAGTATTTCTTTTTATTTGCCTTATACCTATATAATCTATTACTACTGTATATTTTACTGTAAAAAGAAAAGTTTTCATGAGAAATTTTACCGCCCAAACTCTGAAAGGCCAACTTAAGTATCATGACGGATCGTTTGATATCTTATTCATCAAAATTCATTCAACCATTTATGTCCCGAGGGACTAAAAAGTTCATATTGTACAAATGTTCAACATACCATTGTAAATAGTGGTAATACCTGCAATAAAAAGTATTTTTAAATATAAAATTTCTACATAAAATATTTGTCAACAGCAAACTTTCTCATTAATTGAATTTTTGGGAGAACCTTTGAGAATCAAATTAAATTATAGGTATCAAAAAAGAATCAGAATCATGTTAAACAAAGACGCCATTTTGTTTCGCAAAAGAAGTCAATTACCTCAAAAAATAACGACCTTTACTAAAAACTAAAAATATTCAAATGTAAAATAATTCAACATTCTTTAAGATCTTAGAAAATATGTTATAAGTGATTTCATTATTAAATTTCTTTATATGAAAAAGTATTCGAATTTTTGATTTTAAAACTCTGCAAGATCTTAAGTTTTTAATCCAGTTTTCAGAGTCTCAGAAGTGGAGTCCATTTGAAAATAGTATTGGAATACCAAAGTGATTTTTGATATTTAACTACACAATGATTGAACTTGACTGAACATTTAACAGTTCAACAAATAATTTTCAATTAAAATAAGGATCAACGACTAACAAACAAAGACATTCAGAATCAAATTGAATCAAGGGTAACGATTAAAATAAAGTTTAAACATAAAATGAAGTTAACTTCAGCTATGTTCTGAAGCAACGACCCCGGACCGCTATCAGTAATAAGTATAATTATTAGAAAATTACAAGTTATAATAAGAGCCACAGGGGTAAAGCAATACTTGCTGAGGTCAGAGTGTGGATTTGTGCAGACAACCAGGTAACATAACAAGCTTATAACTTTGTGATTTTTCATGATACAGTATGAATTTTTTTACATAAATTCTTTACATTCAAATAACACGTGTTTCAGGTTTCGCATATACTAAAAATATAGTTGTATATACATATACACCACTATTTTTTAATTAGTACTAATACTTAAAGGGCTTATTAGAATAGGTCTTGTTATTATCTAAGTAAAATCTCAATAAATAATATTCATAAACAGCAAAGTTATGAGCGTTTGTTTATATCCCAAAATCTCACTCAATTTATGGAAACATTGTACAGGTTATTGTTTAAGAATGAAAGAATGACAATAAAAATGGAAAAACACTGCGCTTAGTATTTTCTAGTAGTAGTTGTTATGAATGATGATTCAATTATGAATCTACCAATAATGAAAAATTTTCGAGGACAATTTTAGGATTTCGTTTTTTTTACTTTTTTCTACACAAATATGATCAGTAACGGGTACTGATTGATCACCATTTTTTGTGCACTAATTAAAAAATAGGGGTGTATATACAGAACATGGACTATATAAAGCAATACTTATAAATGATTATATACATTTCAGCAAATATGAAAACAATGGCTAATGAGCACTTTTTATATGATCCTGGGCTATATAAAAGCAAAACATGGTGTTACCCCATGCCGCCATAAAATATTCACTCGATAATATGAAAGAGCTAAGCGAAAGAAAATTATTATGTCCGTTTGCATGTTCCATTCGTGTCACGTTTCTGTTCGAGTAAGTAGGTATATAAATAGTATATATGTACCTACATACTCGTATGATATGCATTAGGGTGCTTCACTTATAGGTATGGAAAAATACTACTATGTATTATAGGTACGGGATTCAATACGTTAAAGGAAGGTTGCCCAAATTCCTAGAGCGTAAAGGCCATGAAGGAACATAGATTTGGTTTTAGTCATTAAAAGTATGGCATGTGCTCCCGCTTCACCCTAGAGCAGGATAAGATAGTAGATGATTTCCTTCTTAAAAAAATACGTTGTAGGAACTACGTGATCAGGATTCAGGAGAGATTAGGCTGTATTCACATATGTAATTTATTTAACACACTAATATTATAAAAGTGAAAATGTGATTTTTTTTTGTGTGTCGTATGTTTGTTACTTCTTTACGCTCAAACAGCAGAACGGATTTTGATGAAATTTGGCTTACGGATAAACCATGTCCTGGAATAACAGGTAGAATACTTTTATCTCCGGAGTATGATCACTCGGGATAATTTTCTACTTTTACCCGGGCAAAACAGCTGGCAGCAGCTAGTAATATTAAAAAAGTGAAAATTTATGTGTATTTGTGTACGCGCGTGTTTTTTTAGTCTGTCACGATCAAACTGCTGAACAGATTTAGAAAAAATGGCCTTGTTGAATGTTGTTGAAAAAATATTTCCACTTCTGTAGCGACATCTAGGTCGCTAAATAGGAACTAAAATATCAAAATCTTGTATCGCGGTTTTAGAGTTCTTCACACGATTATAAAATTTACAATAGAAAGCCGAAATCAACTACTTGTATATTCCAGAGAAAAAAGAATTTAAATCACTATACAATCAAATCCATCGCATGACAAGTAACTAAGATCGTTTCAGTGATGGCTACCCAAACGTTGTAATTTGTCAAAGTCCGGTTGCAATATCGTTGACGTCATACTCTGACTTAATGATCATGGTAATGATGGAAGGCTCTTAATGTTAATTAAACTGCCCCCATTTGTGAATAATGTCGCCTTGGGATCGTACCAAACGATTTAGACTATCGTTTACTTTTACATTACACAAAGTTACGCACTACTAATTAATAATAAATAATTTAATTTATTTAAACATTATAATTATATAAATTATTACATAATCTAGTTTTAAAATAATATTTAAGTCTTTGAAAATATGATGTCTTCTTTTTAATTTAGTTTTTAATAAATATATTGTTGGCTTGTCTTTTATACATGTACCTATTTGCTGTAAGGCCTTAAACTTAGGTTTTCATAAACTTACATCAGGTTAGTCTGCATCACACTTACAAATAAACTTTCTTCGATAGTACATGAATAGGTACATGTATAAAAGACAAGCCTACATCACTTAATAGTTAAGACAAGTATACATCACTTAATAGTTTCCATCAGGTGCGATCGTAGTTAAGCACTAGTTTATTTAATTAAAAAAAAAAAAAATGATTTCGCTTCTTACTTGAATAATGTCCTATTATTTATTCATAACCCATCAAAACCCTGGTAGGCGTACGAGGGGCTGAAATCAACTCGCAGTAGCCCCTTACACACTTTTCTTGGAACGTCGAACCAACCAACCATTCTCCCCCTAAGGGCAACCCCTTGTAAGTGGGAAACTATTGGAACATATTGAAAACAAAGAGATGCCATTATTTTTATAGCTAGGCTATGGTTTTGGCAAGCTTAAGAGGCAGATATATGACTTTTGAATATTTTTAATCCAACATCACGCCTAAACTACAGTACGTATGTTTTGAAAAAAAAATATGTTAAACCAGACTATTTGCCTAATAATTTGATATACGAAAATTTACATTTTTTTTCAAAGAACTTGGTGTAATTTATGTCTAACACAGACAAAAAAAGTAAAGATCAAGCAAAACCATTCGGTATATTTTTATGAAACTTTCACCAACTAAAAGATAATTTAATTTAAATGAAGGACATATTATTATTCGAAAAATCTTGATGCGCGGGGAGCAACTCTAGTTTCTTTTTGGTTCGCTCAAGGTCTTTAGGCCTTTAGTGTCACCTTAAGCGGACTGGTTACTAAGAGCTAGAACGATTATTATTTATTTATTTATTATTCGTTATGGGTAGTCAAAAGTCAAAACATCTAACACCAGTACCACTTGCCAAAGAGGTGTAAGTGCTCGATTACGGAGATGCGGCGCGTTGCGCGGCGCGTCGGGCGGTCCGTCGTATATTGCCACATGTTTGTGCTTGCGAGAGCGATGACGCGGCCCGCTCCTGCAATGTACGACGAAACGCCCAGCGCGCCGCGTCTCCGTAAATACGGCCTAAGTGTTACGCGGTTACCAGATTGTGGAGAATAGAAAGGCAGCCGCTCCATACAAAGTACTGGTTTCAGCAGGATCTGATAAGATTGAATGCTGATCCTGAAGTATTTGAAAAAAGGCTAGTCGGATTCATTGAATTAATATTAAATTAATTTGTCACACACTTTGTGCTAACTACAGAAGGTCTACATCTGTAGTTAGCATAACCCGAACAATCGCCAAATTTAAGTGCACATACGGCACATTGCTCACGAAACTTCGATAGGGCCGAAAGGTCTTGGAGTGGCAACCAGGAGACGCAGCGCTGATAGGCCTCCTATAGTGGACCAACGAACTGGTGAGGTTCGTAGGAATCCGATGGATGCGAGACGCAAGAAAACCAGTCACTGTATCGCCGGAGGTGTAGGAGAGTACCTTTTTTAATTGATTTTTTTTTTTCAGTGGGAAAATCATCCAATGGCATCTCCGCGACCTTGGGTGGGGCGGGAGATAGTGTCAGACGCTTACTGACTGGAAACCCACTCCTTTTCCTTCGTTGCCCTCGTGCCAGGGCATTGATGTTCACTTTTTTTATTTAAGATGGGAAATCATCAAATAAAGAGCTTCCTCAGGATGCAACAAGAGATGCGACAGTCACTTTTACTAACTAAAACCCACCTATATTCCTTCAGTTGCCGTTTGCGTTTCAGGGCCACAATAACACTTTCGAACAACCCTGCAGCCCTATATAGATTTTTTTTTTTTTTTTTTTTTTGTGGTAGGTAAAATCATCCAATGACGAATCCCGCCCTTGGGTGGGGCGGGAAACAGTGTCAGACTTTTACTGACTAAAAACCTACCTTTCCATTCCTTGCCTTTATCCTGGGGCCTTTGGTGACAGTCTCACATAACCTTTGGCCCCAGTAGGCTTCGGCCCTGCTGGACCCCTACAGTTTGCTGACAACTCCTTGAGGCGCGCGGGAACGGTGCGCGCCGTAGACGACCTGAGCTCGGACCGGTCTGTTACCGGACGGACGGACAGCGAGCTACCCATTGCCCACCGTCCGCGAGCCCGCGCCTACGGTGGCCGGAAATTGGGATCGGAAACCCGGCGGCGGCGGCGGCGTGTCCGCCTTTGCCTAAGGCGGTCGGCCTCCTCCTTTACTAGCATTACTGCTTCGCAGAAGGAGGCGACCGCCTGCCACTCCTCCTCGCTCCGGAGCATGGCTTGAACCAAGCCCCGGCGCGAGAGCCCTATATAGATAAGTACCTAACACGTAAATTACTCATCCACTATAAAAACGTTTACTATAAGACTGACGTAATATTTTATCAGTAGATTATGTCTGTTCCTATATTCGAAAACCGAATTGTGCTCATTCCTATCGACTTTATCTTTTATCTTTTTTAAATGCTTTGCACTTTATAGCTCTTCGACTGAAAGGCACACCTCATTAGAAGAGGCGCAATTTATCCCGGTTAACGTACTATATTTGTGGTATTTCCTATTCAAAACGGTAGCTTATTTACCTCTATTAGAATATACGGATAACGGGTCATATATGAGGTCGGCCTTTTTAATAGGTGGAAAAATGATCCAATGACATTTTCCGCCCTTGGAGCGGTAGATATTGTCAGACTTTTACTGACTAAAAACCCAATCCTGTTCTTTCTTTGCATTTGTTCCAATGCCCCAGGGTTCATTTTCCCTGCTGGGCCCCTACGTTTTACTGATATCTCTATCAGGCGCTTAGAACAATACGCGCCGTCGACGACTTGGGCCCGGTCGGACTGCGAGCTACCTATTTTTTACCGTCCGCGCCAACGGTGGCCGGAAATCGCAGCTGGGGCGTGAGGGCCATTGCCTCACACATGCGGCTTCCTTCTTTGCTAGCATTACTGCTTTGTAGAAGGAAATTTAATCTGCAAAGAAATTGGCCAATACTCGTGTATTTACTAGGTTATTAGTTCCAACCAATACCGATCTTCCATTAAGATTCCGGCATTGAACGTCACACTCAAGGCAAGTGGGCGTAATGCCTCTTCTTGTGGCGTCAATAATCCTCTCTTTGTTAAATTCCGCCCACGGTATCCTTCAATAGTGTTTGACGAACCGTGGTGCTATAAAAGTCCTACTTAGGGTATTACGGCAGTTATAAAAGTAGGTAAATCGATAATTGGAATATGATGTGGAAGAATGAATAACAAGATGCGGAATAACATTTAGAAAATGCACTTTTACTGCGTAGTATACCTTTAGACATAATCTAAAAGGTTTTAAAGGAATTTCCTATAACGCAGAATAATATATTTATTTTGTATAAACAGATACATCAAAAGATCTTAGGTGTAATTCTTTCCACATATTTTGCTTACTTAGTTTCAGAAGGTGAAACCATGCGTCCAATAAGACAAAACAAAAAAATAAGAAAAGTTATGTTCAATTGTATTTCTATGTTATTAAAATCATTAATTAGTATTATAAATTGATTGCTCCGACTTGCTTATAACCTAAAAAGTCACTTTAAGTTTAGAAAACATTATTACAGACCCATTTCTTCACTTTATACATTAATGGTTGCTCCTTTTATTTTTATTTTTTGTTATTTGGTTATACATTTGGATTAGCATAGGTGTTATAAGTAAAAAGAAATAGTTTGTGGCAACATCTTGTACCAGCCGGTCGGATAACCCGGGTGCCTTGATATATTTTTTGCACTTTGAATAGTTTTAGTCTAATTTCTAATTTCCAAGTAGTGAGAATAATCCCTAGTTGTCTGGTACGATAACCAAAATGTCGTCCGCAAATAGAATGCATTGATGTGGAGTCACTCGTGGGATATCATTTATGTAAATAAGGAAGAGAAGAGGACCTACCACACTTCCCTAAGGAACGCCAAACTTATTTCTTCTAAAAGTGAATCTACATAGATGGGATCGACAAAAGTAGTTTATTTAGTTGATCTATTTCAACGCACTGTTTCTATTACTTTCTGAGTTCTGATTTCGTACAAAATAGACTAGAATGCTTTGAAAAATGGCAGCAACTCGGGTTTCTTAGCAATTATTTTTTATTGCATTGCTGTTAAATAACATTGGGCTATTTCTAATAATACCGGCTGATATTTTTATTTTTGTTTTTCTTAGACTGTCCTAGATTTATTTATAGGTAAGGTTAGTTTTTGCAGTAACAGTGATTAAAAAAATCATCTGCTCGACAAAGTTAATAATGCCATTGCGTTATTTACGCAATTAACAACAATAATTTGCAATTAACAAAATCCATTGATGTTGTTAATTGTTAAAATGAAAAGGAAGACTTTATGGTAGTGGCAATTTCTCGACAGGACTGGTAAATGAGATTGAATTCAAAACGATGAAAATAACATTTCACAAAAAAAGTCGTGGTTAATCTGCATCTTATAAGAAAAAACAGGTCTACCAGAGGATGCTCAATGATAAACCCTTTTTTATTGAGATGAGACCCTCATAAAATGAAATCAGTTTCTAATAAAACAATGCCCAGTCAACAACTTATAGTTGTTTACTTTACTTCAGCATCAGCAGATTGTTTTAATATTTGAAACAACAAAATATGTAAAGTTATATTTAATAGTAAATCATAAATATGACGAAGGTATGCATCATATTGTGGATTTTCTATTTGATCACCGTTTTTATTATTCATTTTTGTTTGCAATATGAGTGGTTTCATTTTACAGCAGCTGCAAACGCAAAACCAAATGAAAATTTAATCTACGCGATGTAAACATATTACAAAAAGAGTAGACGACTGTCCAATGCGAATGATTTCGATTAAATATTTTATTTTTATTTATTTATAGCTGTGCCCGCAATTTCGTTCGCGTGAACGACGAAATTTATCAATGAGTTTTTTGTGTAAAGTGATATTTGTGTAGAACGTTATCTATAGAGCATACTTACCAGTATTAATACTTCTGTCTCGGCGCGGGCCTTTTGTGACTAATTACAATAGAAATGGGTGACGTAACCTGCGACAAACTTATTATTTGCGGGTGGTACAGTAATCGGGCTTAGGGATCGAACCGCAAAATTAAGTTTGTTTTTTATTGTATATACTTTTCCGGGATAAAAAGTACTCAGTGTAGTGCCCAGGATATTAAAGAATAATTATACCAAGTTTCATCGTAATCGAACCGGTAGTTTTTGCGTGATGCCTGAACAAACAGACAGACAGACAGACAACATTTTTTTTTAATCAGTTTTTGGGTTCGTTGTCGGTCTAGTAACACCCCCTGCCATTTTTTTTTTTTTATTTTTTCTACAGATTTATTATAAGTATAGATTTATAAAAATAATGGTGTTCTAAAAAGTTTACAAAAAGGCACACAATTAGACCCCTGGGGTCTGTCTCAGCGTGCTACAGCCTGATAACTGGTCAACGCGCTATAAACTTTCAAGTTCCAATTAACTCAATAAAGTACTCCTTCAACTTACGCTTTATGTTTTTGTTATTAAATGAGCATCTAATGTCTACAGGTATCTGGTTCATTAGATTAGGTATCGAGTAAGAAGCTGTACGTTTGCCATAAAAAATATTTTTACAAGGCACTTGAAGTAGCTTAGATTTAGCCTGCCGTGTGTTCACGTCATATTCTAGTGGTATTTGAATATCAATATTATCAAAATGTTCAATGAGAAATAGATACTCAGCGCGCGCTTGAACAGGTAATACTTTGCAGTGTTTAAATAACCCAATGTAATTTTCTCGGTATTTATTTTTCACATATTTTGGTCCTACGAGTTTCAGTATACGTGTTTGCAGGTTTTGAATTTTATCCAAGTAAGTTTTAAATGTACAATGTAATGTGCCCATAGCTGGTAAGTCCATAGGAGATTATCGACTCGGCAAGAGCCCCCAATCCAAAATAAACCAGACATCTTTTGTCTTGTTTGTCGTTTCCTCACCTCTTAGGCTAGTCACTATACCTAAAGGATAATTATAAAGAGTCCTAAGATATGCAGTTTTTGTAGTGTACACACTACTCTCGGTACTTACTGCCTCCAACAGCTTTCTTAATGACATCAAACCGACCAAATCTTCTCAGTTTTTGTAATACAAATAATTGTTAAATCTTCTGACATTGTTGAATGGGTGTCATTCAAATAAACGCTTAAATTCGTTCGTTTAAAGGCTAAATTTTCAATCGCTTATAGTTTTATTAGAGACACATTTATGTCTGTTTTACAAATTTTCTAAACAAAAGCTGTCAAGTCGTCTATTTATTAATTCTGTAACGGCATCTATGCCATATAGGAATTAAAGACAAAATCCTACATCGCGGTATCAAAGTTTTCCACGCAATTAGACCATATACATAAACAAGAAATACAACTATCGGGCAGTTGCTCAGACCAGACACAAAACTTGAAAGGATCTTGCCTTTTCTATGGTAGTTTACGGGACTTTACATTCTGTACAACATCCTTCTATAATTCTTCGGATAAAAGATGGTTGAAAAATCAGTCTTAACCCAGAATCAACATTAGTCACAGCCCTAAGTCTGAACCAGACTAATTAATTACCAAGCAATCGCACACAATGTTCACAATCTAAACAATCTAGAATGCTAGCCATTGTTACACTGTGACATTAATCTAGCCGATTTCGCTCAAATAAATCATACCAATGGTCCAGTTTGCTGGGGGATACTTATTGCTTAGTGCATTACTAGGTGATCAATTGAGGTGAACTACACAAAGCATGTCAATATAGAGCTCCTGTGTATTTAGGTATGGTTAATTGAAGATTTATTTTTATAATACATTCTAGGTACATTTTTTTACAATTACTGGTAGCAATAGTGTATCTTGGAAAAAAACTTTGACGAAGAATGCCAAGACTATAAGCCGCAATAGAAGGCTTAAAGTAACCCAAAAGGCAATGGAAAGGACTGTAGTTGGTGTTTCCTTGTGCGATCTGCCCCCCTAGCCAAGTTTCGTTTAGTGTGAACGCTTGGAGTTGGTCATGCCCCCAATTCCTTTGTTCTTATGTCATCACAACAAAGGAATTGGGGGCGTGGCCAACTCAGCTAACTTGGCTAGGGGGGCTGATCAGAAATTAAGATATCTACAAGAGATCGAAGGTTACTGGTATAGCTCGAAGAGTCGTCAAACTAAGTGTCAATGAGCAAGGAGCTCGCAGGACAGACGGTCGGGGGTCCGAGATATTTATTTATTTTGGGGCCGAGATATTTGTAGAGTGAGTGATAATCAGTAACTGGGTAACATGATACCCCTTCGCAAGACTGTTGTTAGGTTTTTGGCTTTTGATTTTCGTAACAACTGACAAAGACTGAAACTAGAAAGTGTTATTTCTGAGTCATGACATAGACTAACATTAATTAATCGTCAATCGCTTATAATAACTACAGTCTATGCAATCAAGAATATTAACCATTGTTACACTACGGCATTCATCAAATCAATTTAGCTGTAATAAATCATAACAATGAGCCTGATCAGAAGGGTTAAAGTCACCTTAAGGGCAATGGGCTATGCTCGGAGTATCCTTGCTTGACCGAATTAGGAATGAAGATGAAGGAGAAGATACATGGAACAAAATGGCGGATTTTTGGCGCCAAATTCAAATGTTTGGCACGGTCTGCGGCTTGAACGGCTCGATGGATTTCGAGGTGTCGTTAGATTTTTAATTACTTTGAAAGTGATATCGTAATAAAATTAAAATAAAAAACGATAATTTAAAAAATTAAAAAACATGAATGAGAATGGGTCCCGACTGCTACAATTTATCTTGTATTTAAAATATTATATAGTTAAGTGCAATCGGGTACAACGACTTTCTTGTTTTAGGGCTTTTTCATGAATACTCAGAAAAGCAGTCGGGTTTTTTAATTTTTTAAATTACCGTTTTTTATTTTTTTTCTTATTAGAACATGATGATTATGTATATGAGTATAAGACTATTCGTGTTAGTCAAAGAAGACAATTCTACTAATATTCTAGACTTCAGCACTCAAAACTGAAGCCTAATTATGTATATTCAAACAGGTATATAAACTTAAGGTAAGGTAAGGTATTTAAACTTCTCACAACGTTCCCTGTAAGACCCCATAGTCCTTGACTACTTTGACTAGCCTCATTTTAGTGGCTAAAGCATGCGTCAGATCCAGCCCATTCATTAACTATGTCAGTACCTTACGTCCTACATGATACTTAACTGCGCGTAAATAGATTCATGTTTTCTTTGAATTCATTTTTAATTCACAGGTTTTTTAACTCATCAAAGGACAATACCCTGGAATGTTACATCAACTTTGAATCATGAGTTCTCCCGCTCTAGGGTGGAGCGTAAGGGCGAGTCACAAATTTACTGACTAAATCCACAAAAATACCCTCTGCGAACGCAAATATTGTTGTGATTTTGTTTGATTCAGAGTAGTTCTACTTTATTGTTATCAAAACGAAGGATTTCTTCAAACGACGTAAAATTTGTTTTTGTTAGCCGCCATCATTCACGCCCAACTCAGCTTTGCAAATAAAAGGATCTCAAAAAATAATATCGACGTATTTTTATTTTAAAGAAAACGAACAACAAAAACTGAAATAAATAACTCGAGCACAATGGAGCTGCCATTTTTTGTGTTCGCCACTCATTTGTACGCCAAAAATCAGGGCTATTGTTTAATTTGCATCAGACAGCCAATTATCGAAATGTTCGTTTGTTTTTCATTACAAGTATTCAGTCACTGGTCTGAAGGAACGAAACATTAGTATACGAGTATTTGGTTCAAATACATTCGATTTTACATTTCAAACGAAGTCTGAAAACAAACTTATTCAGCAACAAGTCACTAACTACATCACTAAGGTTTTGTTTACTGGGCAGTCGGTTTTAGCTTTTGTTTTATTAATCAGAGCAAGCAAATAAGCCTCTGAATAAGTAAGTATAGAAAATATGCCAGGTAATTTAAAGCTGAAAAACCTATGTACGTATCTAGCTCTGAAAAACATGTTGTTAAGTAGGTACCTACACTAATGTAGATAAACAACGAAATCAGAGAACCGAGCGTTCTATTCCACTAAAAAAACAGTTAGGGTTTAGTGCAAATGGATCTTTAGAAATGAAAGTAATTCATTTATCTTCCTTATCCGCTTGTTTTGCTCGAGCCCACATTTTCACTGAAGTTATCAATAAATCACGTACCTTGTTTCCTTACTTAGGATAATTTCTTTTACCCGTGGTAGCCCTGCCGTTGTTCGTAAAATCATTTGTATATTTTTTTCATGTTGCCCTCATAGGGTTTTTTTTTTTTTTTTTTTTTTTTTTTTTTTATGGTAGGTAAAATCATCCAATGACAAGTCCCGCCCTTGGGTGGAGCGGGAAGTAGTGTCAGACTCTTACTGACTAAAAACCTACCCCGTTCCTTCATGCCTATCATGCCGGGGCTGAGCCTTCCTCTCAGAAAACGGCCCTTAACCCCAGCAGGCTTCGACCCTGCCTGCCTGCAGCTAGCAGGCTGGGCCTCTACGGTTTGCTGACAGCTCCTTGAGGCGCGCGGGAACAGAACGCGCCGTCGACGACTTGGGCTCGATCCGGTATGTTACCGGACGATCGGACAGCGTGCTACCCATTGCACGCCGTCCGCAAGCCTGCGCCTACGGTGGCCGGAAATCGGGATCGGAATCCCGGCGGCGGCTGGGGCGAGCGCCCCGTTGCCTCTGCCTGATGCGGTCGGCCTCCTCCTTTGCTAGCATTACTGCTTCGCAGAAGGAGGCGACCGCCTGCCATCCCTCCTCACTCCGGACCATGGCCTGAACCAAGGCCCGGCGAGAGAGATCGCTGCCGCCGATTGCCCCCACGAGGACACGGCGATGCTCCGCCCAGGCGGGGCACACCTCTACAGTATGCTCCACCGTGTCCTCCGGGTGCCCTCATAGGGTTGCCTCCGAAACGATACATTCGTGTAGTTACACTTGAAAGGTCCAAGATATTGCTAAAGTTGTTTCCTTCAATGTCTTTGAGGGATTATTTCTTTGGGAAACTTGTACTCACATAGCAATACATAAACGTCTGTGGATCTAATGGGTAGCAGGCTATTTTAACGGGAAGTATATTTGTAGATATATTTTCAGTACATGAAAATGTTTTTATTGTTTAGAAAATAAGCCTCAGATATGAATATTGTTAAGAGATGCGAAAATATTACTTAGTTAATATTTAGGTTTTTTATTTATTTATTTCAAAAATTACAAATATCTTTTCAATTGTACCAATATATATTAACAGGTAAAAATAAAAAAAGTTTCAGACAAAATGATATAATATAAGCCTTGTGAACGTAGACTTAAGTAGGATAATGTACATATTAGGACTCCTTGAGAGACGTTCCAGTCTAAAGCTCAAATTTTAGAATACCTAAAGAAACAAGCTTGAAATGAAAGTAGTGACAGCCCTGATTACACGTTTAGATACAATACATCACAGAATCCTTTTCGTTTTTCAAGAAAACTATGATAAGCACTTTATAGGTTTCCAGGAAAAGGGTACGGGTCGCAGATTTCTAGACACAAAAGGATTGGACACAATGTCTGCCTCCAAACGGGTACAAGGGTCCGATAAACTAAATTCTGTTATAGCTTCCAAGTAAATAGACGTGATATAGAAATCATGTTTTTTTTTAGCCTTTTGAATACCGTAATTAGAGATACAATAGAAAGACAATAGATGTGCGAACACCGTTGTCCGCTTGGGGCTTGAGTAATTTGATATAAACTAGTGCTTGACTGCGATCCCACCTGATGGTAAGCAGTGATGCAATCGGTGATGGTGAGGCGCACTAATTTATTGAGAGCCTATTCACTCTAGTATAGTCAATAATATTAGACTAATTTATGATAATAATAGGCGTTTGGAATCTTTTTCTTAACTAATATTGTAAAGAGGAAAGATTTGATATTTTGTTTGTTTGTATGTTAAAATTTACCTCAAAAACTACTAGACCGATTTCAAAAAATCTTTCACCAGTAGAATGTTACATCTTCACTGAGTAACATAAACTATTTATTTTCTACTTTTATGCGGGCAAAGCCGCTGGCAGAAGCTAGTAATAGTTGTAATTAATACGAAAAATAACAATAGAAAAGACATTTTCATTTTTATCTTATCTGCAAGTTTATTTGTTTCCGTTCAACAATATTCACCATGCTATTAATGTAACGTTACGAAGCAACTCAACTGAGTTTTTCTTTATATTTTTGTAATAAGGAAAATTGATTTTAGTGTTACGCAGACAGGATGCAAAATCTGTGATGAAACAGATACATCAATGCGAAATATACAAAAGTAATTAACCAACTAAAGAATTATATAAACTATTTTACACATAAATATCTCAACGTCACTTCGAAATAAAACGTTTCACTGTACCTAAATGTACAACACCTTCTCAAAAATGAAATATGAACTCGCGAGTACTATAAAACAGCGTTCACATGATTTGACAAAAGTAGGTCTCTGAAAAATATGACAGCTGGGTGTCTGTCATATTATTACCTATCTACTTAACGAACTACTTAAAAAGGAAAATTCTGATACTGAAATATTTCATAAGTCATACACCCCTGTACCTTGAGTGCTCACGCTGTGAGCAATATGCCTCCGCACGCAACCTGGAGGTAATGAAGGTGAAATCAGATGGTTCACATGGAAGAAAAAAAATTAACCCTTAAGCTTTTACTATCGTGGTTATCTGCAAAATGACTGTGATCAAACTTTGCAATACGGTCAGTTACTACGTTGCTACGTTTTTGGTTACGTTTGATCGTAATACTTGAACAGGTACCTTAAATATTAATGTTTGTTTTCTGAGCGCGGCAAAATGCTCACAGCATGAGCACTCATGGGTTAGGTGTGCCCCGCCTGGGCGGAGCATCGCCGTGTCCTCGTGGGGGCGATCGGCGGCAGCGATCTCTCTCGCCGGGCCTTGGTTCAGGCCATGGTCCGTAGTGAGGAGGGATGGCAGGCGGTCGCCTCCTTCTGCGAAGCAGTAATGCTAGCAAAGGAGGAGGCCGACCGCATCAGGCAGAGGCAACGGGGCGCTCGCCCCAGCCGCCGCCGGGATTCCGATCCCGATTTCCGGCCACCGTAGGCGCGGGCTTGCGGACGGCGTGCAATGGGTAGCACGCTGTCCGATCGTCCGGTAACCGACCGGACCAAGCCCAAGTCGTCGACGGCGCGTTCTGTTCGACTCAAGGAGCTGTCAGCACACCGAAGAGGCCCAGCCTGCTAACTCAGGCAGGCAGGGTCGAAGCCTACTGGGGTCATGGGTTAGTTCCGAAAGGAATGCTCGACCCCGGCACGATAGGCTACGAAGGAACGGGGTAGGTTTTTAGTCAGTAAGAGTCTGACACTACTTCCCGCTCCGCCCAAGGGCGGGATTTGTCATTGGATGATTTTACCTACCATAAAAAAAAAAAAAAGCACTCATGGGTTTAATTAACTAACAAAATTCCGCACTAGTAATAGGTATCGATATCTAATGCCGATCAAAAATATGTAAAGTTTTAATTTCAATCAAGTACAGCTGACTTCACAGCTAAATTCCACCTACTTGATTTTAATTTAACCTCAGGTTGAACCGAATTAAACACCTTATTTTATGAATTAAATTAGTTTGACTAGATATACACAGAGTACACACTAATCAATACTTTTTTTTTCAGAACATCATTCAATCACAATGTAAACCAATCAAATACAATCATAATTACGAACCGTATCATATTGACGAGATAAGCCATTACTAGGTAAAACCCCAAGAAATCGAATTGCTCCTAACGATAGAAGTTGGTATGATTACAAATTTCTTTACAAACATTACAAATTGATAACATTATGGACGTGTACAGTCAAGGGTCAAAAGTGCAGTTGCACTCTATCAAAATGCTAGTATCTAAAATTTCTTTGTAGAAGAGGGACAGTGGTTAATAACTGATTTGATTTAATTCTAAATCTTGAATCTAAAGTATTGAATAAACTAGTCGTGGACCGTTGAAATTCAACTACAAAGATATGTTCAATAGTTTAGCACTGGTAGAGTGCAATTGTACTTTTGACCCCTGATTGTACATATTATGCGAAATGTTTATTCTAACCGGGCCAACCAAATACATTCTACCGTAATATAAAAAATGCCGTATCAGCCGACAAGGCTACTTCGTGTTCCACGTAACAACCTAACTATAAAGGGCTCAGCCCAGATTAAAATTTAATCACTAAAAGCTGTAACGTAGCCCAAACATAGGCCTTTTTGGGATAAATATAAATACGTATAGACCTTCTTTTTACGTTTACAGTACTGTTTTACCTACAGAATTATTGATCTTTGTATGTTTTAACCTAGCTGAGTTCTACAAATATACTGATGTAGGTATTCGTTCCAAATTGGTAGACATTTTATCCAAAACCAATTTCCCCAGAGTAATAGGACGTCAAGTCCTCAAAGAAATCAACTATAGAGTCCCTAAACTTTCCAACTTGTATATCTACTGACACATGAGTTCTTTGAACTATCTAACAGTTGTATGGAGTTTGCTTTAATTTATTCTATTTTCTCAATCAGAAACTAGATATACACGGCTACATTTTGACCGTTTTAATCCTGTGGAGGGTCAATCCGGTACATGGAACACTATCGATTTGTAAAGATAAAATTAAAATATAAAGTACTTTTTTTCTAAAACTACTGAATTAATACACGCATGTATAGATTAATTTTTTTAAGTAAACATCAGCTAAGCGAGTCCTACAGGTCGTTGCACACTAACTGCCTACAGGTCATTGGAATCGATAGTGTCTCGTATACTGAATCGTCCCTCCACGGGATAAAAACGATCAAAATTTAGCCGTGTACAGTTCCTCTCTAGACAAAGCACTTGAAGACTGTACAAGAAAATTTAAGATGACACACAGAGCTAAGTATATTTCATAATTCGGTTTTGAAAACGTATACAAACACACTGGAAAAATAACAGAAAGTATAACAGTTCACTTACTTTTCATTATTATCCATCCCTCTGTATAAATGTACGGAGGAATAGCAAACCGCCGCTTTTCATGAGATATTTTCCTAGTCACTCAATGTCACAGATCACAGTAGTCTTTTTTTTAAAAGCAAAAGAACACTGTATACTCGAATAATGCAAATGGCCTGTCAGTTTAATTGTTACTGAAGCAACGATACGCGATGTGATGGCACGCCCGAATCTTATCGCGATTATCTACTTCGACGTAGCGATAACAGTTCGTAACGTAGGTACTAGTATTTTACTATTCTTGTAAATATTCATCGATATTAGCTGATACTATGTGTACATAACTACTGTTACTCTTTGTAATACATGTTTTTTTTTAGTAGGTAAAAATCATCCAATGACAACTCCCGCCCTTGGGCGGAGCGGGAGTTAGGTCAGATTTTTAGTGACTAAAAATCACACCACGGTCCTTCTTTGCCTTAGTTCCAGGGCCCTGGTGTTCACTTTTAACATTAGCCATGGCCCCAGTAGGATGTAATCCATGTGTGGGTACTGTGCGAAAATTTATCGACAAGATAATCATAGTCATCATCTTTTCAGCCGCAAGACGTCTACTGTTGGACGTAGGCTTCCCCCATGTGTCGCCATAATGACTGGTCTTATGCGTCCTACATCAATCGAATTCCCGCGTACTACACCAGGTCGGCAGTCCACCTTGTCGGTACGATAATATAATCATAGCTTCTAATATAATGTTTTTTTTTGTGTTTCATTTGTTTTTTTTTTCAATTGTGTTCATATGGAATTTAGCATTTAAATTTTCTATATTTATAAAACTAAGCCATGTCAATTACACCAGTTATAACTCAAGAACGGCTGGACCAATTTTAATGATCTTTGCTTTATTAGATTTGTCTCCATCCCAAATAGCAAAATAACTATTAAAATATCCGAAAACTGACAGCAACTGTCAAATATATTGTTCTCAATTATTCATTCAATAAGTTTAGCTAAAAGGTAATCATTACATTAATTGGCTGTTATCAGTACGAAGCTTGCCGGGTCAGCTAGTATTATATAAATCAGGTTGCATATTTAATAATTATGTGTTCTTTCACCATTGAAAGTAGTTTACAAAGCTTCGATCAACAAAAATCTTAATAATTTCTACAATTTTAGTTTACACTGAATTATAAATGTACCTATACCAAAACGAAATTTAGTATAAAGACTGTATTTAAAGGTTACTCTGCTAAGAAATTTTACCTACAAGATGAGACAAACTGAGACAGAAGCTGAAGAAGAATAAATAGATAGTTATCGATTTTACACAATATCACATTCAGAAATATTATCCTCCTATTATCAGCTTTAATTACATTAGAATTAAAATGTGCCTAAGTAAGTACATATTAAATGAACTCAAAATAAACAAATTAAATTTCGAGTTGGTAACACTACGCCTCTTCAAGCTTTAGGTAGGTGCTTTGGGCTAGTCTGAAAAAAGTTTATATGAAAAAAGTTTCACATTAAATTACATTGTTGAGAGATTTCGGAGAAGACCTTTTGAAAATAACATTATAGCACTTATGAGAAGCGAATTATAATTTAATATCTAAGTTTCGTAACAGGTTTTTTAAAAACATTTATTTCTTTTTTTATAGACACGGGTGTTTAAATCTTTGGATTTCTCTGTTGTTCTGTACTATATCTACCTAATTTTTATGTATTTTATACAAAATCTTCTTCATGAACCTCACTCTATCAATTGATGGAAGCCGTATGAGTTTTCGCGGAAATACAGACAGACAGGTGCGATGGGGGTTTACATATAAGGATTTACACAAAAATCTAAATAGACAAAGTAACTCACGGTATTATCCACTTCATAAATACGAAAAAAAAATTAAGGAGCTCCAGTAAGATTGAACTAATAATGAATTTAAAAAAAAAACAGCATCATAAAATCGGTAAAAAAAATATCTTTACGACTTCACTCGCATGAAAGTTGAAAATTATACCAAGAGAACATATCCCGGGATAAAAATACCCTCAAAGCTCTATATACTTGTTTCTTTCTTTCTTTCTATTCCAGGACATGATCTACCCATGTACCAAGTCACATCGAAATCCGTTCAGCCATTCAAGCGTGAAGAAGTAACAAATAAACACACTTACAAACTTTCGCTTATAATATTAGTGCGACTGTTTTTTTCAAATATTCTGCTCACATAAAAAATTGTTCCTATGAAAATGACATTTGTATGTTACTAAAGTCAGAAGCTTAATGTCTTTACCTACCTCATCAAAACCTTTCAAAATCTCAAATTAACGAGAAATCAAAAACATGTTACTAACGCTACGCGAGTAATATAGAGATATTTGTTTTATAATTTATGTACATACATATACCAGAAGAAAAACAGATGATGTAAAAAAAAATGCACAAACGTACTCACTGCTGAAGAAATTTCTTCCAGCAGATCAGCGAAAGGAGAGAATTAAAAGAATTGTAGACAATAGTGTGTTGAAACAAGAAAAGAAGAGTTTTTAAAATCTAATAATATTTTAGATTAAAATTAATATTAGAATAGCCGTTTTAAAACACGTCTCTTGCATTTCAGAACCCTATTGAAAATTCGTTAAAAAATACTGCGCAAAAATATCCGAATCACGTTGCTTGATTTGCTAGCTGACCTGAATTGTACCGTAGACCAGCACAGTCAATGCCAACTCGAAACATGTATCAGACTATAATACTAGAGTCTAAAGATAATTTCAAACTCAAAAGTAGCCTATGTAATCATTATCAAAGCCAGTAAAATTTACGATGCAATAATGTAAAACTGAACTATGTAGGACACTAACCAATTTTGGTACAATTCCAAGAGCTTAATGCAGACTTAAATCATTTTGCGTTTCACTACAGAACAATTGCTAAAACAGTAGCATCTATTGTCTGACTGCGAATTTAAAGCAAAAACAAAATACTATGTTTTCAACTTTAAATATCATAGAATTGTGAAAGGAACGAAGAATGACGTCACAAACGTTATATGGATTGAGAAAACGCTAGCTATTCTTAATGAAAGATTGGTCCGCGACATCAAAGGTTCGAGAGATATAAAAGGACGGAAAACTCCACCTACCTACATAGAAATAGGTACAACAATACAAGCCGACAGATGCGACATTCTCGTATATGTGGAAATGTTCACGAATCGAGTGAAATGCCGAACATTGGCGAGAAGCTAATCAGTGCGTACATGTGAGTAGCTCACAAATGTCGATCGTTAGCCAGCCGCCATCAATCACACGTTATCGGCATCATCCACAAAATATTAACCAATTATAACGACCCTCTCGCTATCATCTGCGAATTATTAATTAAAAATGCTTTAAATGGCGCTTTCATAGTCGAGTTACGCACTTAGTGTAGGGATCTATTGCGCATCTAGTTAATTACTAGCTTATGAATGTCAATGGATTTGTTATTTATATTAAAAAAAATAGATCAAATTGACGACACATGGGAAAGTCAGGTAATTAGGTTCAAAAGTGGGTAGTCAGAGATTCTGATGGGTTGTAGATAAGTCAAATATTCTCGTATCGGACTTTACTCAGAAATGGTGATATTATCGCGTTTCCAATCTGGGAAGGTACTTACCAATCATGTGGTGGTTGTGGTCGCCTGCGGGCTTGCACGCAGCACGGAGGCTCCTGGGGCTCGCAGGGCAGCTGGAGTGCAGGTGGTGGCGGTGGCGGCGGCGTGCAGGCCAGCCGGCGCGCCGCCGCCGCACCCACGTACTCCACGTAGCGGGACGGCGGCGGCGAGCCTGCGATGTCCTCGCGGCACGCCGGCCCGCAACACTTGCGCGGCGCTGGTGGCGGCGGCCTGCACGCCAGCCCACAGTACACCGGTGGTGGAGGCCGTAGCGGCGCCGGCGGCCGCGGCACGTAGCGCTCCACGGGCACGTGCGCTGCCGGCGGCACATATCGAGGCCGCCGCGCGCGCTCCGCCTCGGCACAGCGGCGCACCCGCCGCGGGGATGCTGAGAACCGATCCGGCAGCGGCGCGGGCGGCGGCGGGCTGAGCCGCTCCGGCGGCGCCACGCTGAACGCGCCCGTCGCCGGGAAGCGCTCGCACGGTGAGCGCGCGTACTCCTCGCCCATGGCGCGCGGTCAGCCGGGCCCGCCGCCGCCCGCGCGCCCTCCCAACCACGCCGACACTCTGTCTCACATGCCGCGCGACCACTCTAGCACTATCACTGGGCGGGCGCTCCGCTCGCGGTCGGGGGCTGCGGCGCTGTCCCGATGTCCGCATTCACTCCGCGGGCGCCATGACGCTACCGGATCGATAGCGGCGCGGGGCGGCCTCAGAGGGCGCACGCCGCGGATCCTGCTTCGAGACGCATCGCTGACTCCTTAGGGCTTATATGGAGTTATCAAAACGAACTTTGAAGCTGGGGCGAGGCGAAAGTGCGTCCTCGGCCAAGATGGCCGCTCTCATCATGTCCGCTTGCGGCGCGCCTGCGCTAATGCTGTGTGATGTGTTTGTTTTCACCAGATACTGATTTAACACAGATTGCAACACTGGGTGGTTCCTGGGACTAGGTCTCGATGGGGTTCACAGTAAACAGTCACGGGGGTGATGGTGCGCGTCGCGGTGTGGTGGTCGGCGCGGCTCGGCTCGGGTGCCGAGGGTGTCGCGGGTGTCGAGTGTGACGCGCGGCGCGGGTGAGGCGGGGGCGCTCGGCGCGGGGGGCGGGAGCGCGGCGACGTCAGGCCGGTGCGCTATCGACGCCGCGCGCCGCCGCGCACCCGCGCGCGCCACGCAGCACACTTCACGCCGCACCGACACAAACACTCGATTGCAAAACGAACGACCGTCGCCTGTAGCCTACTTTTATTTCCAGTTTCCTGTTCACACGAAACCTTAATTTGATCCGATTTTATTGAAATAACCCCGAATCCCAATTTCAGAATAAGCTCGTCACTCGTAAAAAAGAGCGTTCGTTTCCAGAGTGCTTACGTATAAATGACCTACACGATTTATTTTTGAAGGGCATAAAAGGCAAACACAGCTCGTAATTACAAATATGTCGTTATTTAAAGGCGAAATGAGAAAAGAGTCTAAAAGAGAAGTAACTTTTTTCTTCAGATATCAATTAGATTAGGAAACTGTAGGGATAAAAAGCCCACGGCTTGACCTTTCATCCAGCTAATTTTGTTACAATCTTTGTACTTTATCGAATGGTCACAAACGGCTGTTTCGCAGTCCTTTGAAGCTGTAGACCCACTAACCAAATAGGTTAAGAACCTATTTCGTGACATTACTTCTTTAGGATAAACTTTCTCGCTCCCTCTGTTTGTACGCGAATATTGACCCAATTTTATATAAGTAGAGCGCTTCTATTATGGAAGCATTTTTAGAGTTTCCACGACTGACGATATTCATACAAGGCAGATTAATTAGGTAATGATTTAAACCCTTATTTACCTATATATCTATATAAATGCGAAATACCACAAATCTCAGAAACTATAATACCTACAAACTTAAAATTTAGTAGGTAGGTTCCTTCCCTAGAGGGTGTAGACATACGATTTTACGAAACTTCACCCCTAAGAGGGTAAAACGGGGGTTGAATTTTGTATGGAGAAACCCACTCTCACGCAGGCGAAGCTGAAGGTAGTCCTTTACTGTACAATAATCATAATATGGACAGGATAAATGTTAATCCTGTCCATATTATGATTATTATGTGTGTATGCAAAAACGAAGTACATAACATAATGGCCGGTCTTATCGCACAGGGCAATCTCTTACTTGTGTGTAAGAAAGAGATTACCCTGTGCCCCCATAGGATAGTCTGCACGATAGGAGATAGATTTGGGGCGGTCAGTGTACAAAAATCATAGATATATTCATCATCATCATTTCAGCCAAAAGTCATCCACTATTGGACATAGGCCTCCCCCACGTGTCGCCACAATAAATGGTCCTGTGCGTTAGGCATCCATCGGATTCCCAAAACCCTTTCTAGGTCATCGGTCCGCCTTGTAGGAGGCCTTCCAACACTGCGTCTTCCGGTACGTGGTCGCCATTCCAGAACCTTTCGGCCCCAATGGCTATCGGTTCTTCGAGCAATGTGCCCTGGCCGTATTGCCACTTAAGTTTGGCGATTCTTCGTGCTATGTCGGTAACCTTGGTTCTCCTGTGGATATCCTCATTCCTGATTCGATTGCGCAAGGAAACTCCGAGCATAACCCTATCCATTGCCCTTTGGGTGACTTTAAGTCTTCTGATGAGGCCCATTGTAAGTGACCACGTCGTTTCGGATACATAACATTAAATAGACATAATATGTAATATAAAATTGAGAGTGGAAAATACCTAACGAGAAACTATAGTGCATCGCACACCCTTGTGTATTTTCAAATACTTTGCAAAAAACATTAGAAAAACCACCCAAAGAATTTAACGTAAATGGACAGACAAACTTTTTCTATCAATGTAACAAAGAAAATTAGTGAGGGGACACAACTTTGAGATAACGAAGGTGAGATGTGTCGTACCGTACAGCGTTCACATTGCCGTCACTCGGATTCACTTGTCATGCAAACGGGCTATGTATTATTCAGTATATGTTAAGGATAACACGCATCTCAGAATTGACGTCGGAAAACGAGAAATGGACGGGCTCGTCGGCGGCGAAACGGACTAAATAAAGCGTACAGGGTCCTAAGTATGTTAGTCGAAGGCCGCACTCACTATTCGCGTCACGTCCTGAACTTACAGTTGTCAATTGTTGCTATTACGAGGACAAATTAAGTGTAGCTTGTTCTAGATTGGAGTTTCCAGGGATGATGTAGTCGTCATTAAATGACGATTGTGCGAAGTTTCCACGAGCGACATTGCGTTGGTAGCTTATGGAGATTCATTCTACAAAGGAATAAAACTGTTCCTTTGTTTGTAAGAAGTAATCTCAGAACATACTGATCTGTTTCTGATAGTTGTGTAGTTGACTATTTCTTTTTATTATTTGTATCAAAAAGCAACTTTGTCCAGTAACAATATTGCAAATAAAAAAAAAACAAATCCATTCAATATTAAGTTGGTTTTTATTCCACAACTATCACACAAAGCCGTCTAGTCCCAAGCTAAGCAGAGCTTGTATTATGGGTACTAGACAACTGATAAACATACTTATATATTTCTAAATACATATACACATTATAGATTTATTACAAACAGAAACAGAACAAACGATCGTGTTAATCACACATACATTTGTTCTGGGTGGGCATCGAACCCCCGAGCTCCGCAATACCAGTCAGGGCCAATAATCACTAGACCAACAGGCCAGTCAAATAAAATTAGTACGAGTACCTTTCAAATCTGGTGGAAAGGGAAACTGTCACGTAACAGAATAAGGATGCACATACTGAAATGTGACGTCACCGCCATTAAATAACGTGTGTACAAAAGAGATATCAAGATATTCCCATCACTCTTCCTCCCTTCTTTGAAATGATAAATTGCTAATAACCAATTTTGGTGCTGTTATCAGATTTTCTTTGTCTAAAATATTGCACAAAAATACACACAGGCAAATACTCAATTCAGTAACTGTTAGCTACTCAGCCGAGTACCCATAAGCTACCTTTTATACCGAAAAATACGTTTCCTGTGTGATAGATCGTGGGAGCGAAACTGAGGGCACTACCTAGTGTAGCAGTAGGGACTCGAAAATCTGTGTAAAAAAACGTGTAAAGCTACAGAGTGACCATCGAGTTTTTGACATTTGAATTTCTCACAATATCAGGCTCCTCGTCAAGCATATGACTACATAACATAGATGGACAATTCCTGTGGTGAGCGGACAATAGACAAGACATCCGAATAGGCTAAAAAATAGAACACAAAGGAAATTCTTAACCTCATTTTTTACTGAAATAATCCTTTGTTATATCAGGGACAGGTATGTGTTGGTATTACACAAATAACAAACAAACAGTAAACTTATTACACCGTAGCTTCTGCCAACGACTTCACCCGCGTGAATGTAGAATTTGATACAAGTGCAGAAACTTTATCATTGCGACCAAGGCGGAAATCGCACGAGCCGTAGGCGTGTGTTATGGAGCCGAGGGCTTTTTTATAACAGGTAAAATCATCTAATGACATCTCCCGCCCTTGGGCGGAGCGGGAGATAGTGTCAGACTCTTACTGACTAAAAATCTACTCCGTACCTCCTTTTCCTTGGTTCCAGGGCCCTGGTATGCATTTTCATACCTCCCCAAAGCCCCAGATTAGGCTTCGACCCTAGGTAAGTTATTAACGTATCCATACATTTATGTCCCGAAGCATATTGCATAAAAACTGAAACAACCACGCCATTCCTCAAAAGAATACTTAATTAGAAGCCGTTGAACGATTGATAAGACAATTTCGTTACCATGCAGGATACTTTACCTTTGATACCTTTCACAAACAATGGGAAAACGAAAACCCCATGGTTAGACACGGTAACAGGGCTACATCACGCAAACGTTAACGTGCACGTTAACGTATTGTGTTGCCTAAGATTGCCTGAACTATTTCGTAAGTAACTGAAGAACCGTTATAAGGAAAAGCAAACGTTTTCAATAATATTGTTTAGTTTGACTATCAGTATCGTGATTCGAGCAATCCACATACTACTATGGGCTCTGGGAAGGTATGAAAATGCATACCAGGGCCGTGGAACCAAGGCAGGGAAGGAAAAGGGTAGGTTTTTAGTCAGTAAGAATCTGCCACTATTTCCCGCTCCGCCCAAGGGCGGGATGTGTCATTGGATGATTTTACCTACCATAAAAAAAAAATATATATATACTGCTATGGATCGATATATTTTCTACTAGCACTTTGCCAGCGACTTCGCCCGCTGAAAATATTGCTACCAGCAGATGTCGACTACTGCTTTTATCAACAGTTTTTAGATATCTCGACGGAAAAAAGTGAGGATCTCTCGAATCTCATGAGCTTAAGGATCAATTTGATCTATAACAAAAAAAAAATGTGCATAGAATTCAGGTCGCTTTCCAATTCACGTTGAACCTTCAGAATACAATTACGAAAGTTATCTTAAAAACTATCCAAAAAAACAAATTGTAACTAAAAATTTTACTAAAAAATCAATATAAAAAAAGACAGCAGTCTGAGACAAAAGCAAAAATATACCTCAAATTAAAATGGTAGCCAAAGAAAGTTGTACGTAAACTTTTGATTTGGTGACTCTATATTATGCTTTTAAACAGGCACTCTGAATGGTATGCCAGCATACACGTGTGCCATATTCATTAATTATATTAATTAAAATAATAAGCTGAATAATAATGTTCGTTGGCGGAGTATTCAAATATTCAAATATTGATGTTAATTTACTAGTAAATATAATTATGTAAGTACCGACCTACCTGCTCCATATTTTGTACCAAATAAGTACGTTCTAAATGAATGATGTTATGTTATACAGGGCAAGACTTGTGACAATATTTAACTTGTATTACAGTTATTAAGGTTGATGTATGCATCCTGCATATACCTATCAGTATGCACAGAAAGCTATTAATTTGAAAAGGTAATGAGTCACTATCTGCCGAGGAATCGAAGGTCATAGCATCAGACGATTTGTCCATCTAAAGATTGGGCCGCCAAAACAACTACATGGATTATTTTAAGCCAAAGATGGCTGGGTAATACTACTTATGGAAAGTAGAAATAAGGGGGTTGAAATCTTTGGTCTTTAGAACTATGAAACATTACACAAGCGTCGTTACACATGGACAGAATCGTGTAATCATATTTTAAGAACTACATCTGCTCATGAAAGTGAGCAACTATCGTTTTAGAAGAAACATATTATACCCAAAAATGGACTTTCTGTACAGTTATCATTAGCCGATCTCAATTGGCAGGTACGTTTTTTTTCGCATTAGTCTTGATTTCTTTCGGAGAGCAGAAGCAGTTTTTGAAATATGACTACACTTTTCCTCTATACCCTGCATAATGAAGGTGAGCGCTGAGGAGGAAGTTTTGAAAGATCATATTACTCCCCTTAGGAGAAATTTACATATGGAGGTCATGTTTAGAAGATCATCATGGGAAATCTTATCAAGCGTATTGCGTATATTTATAACTCGTCTTAATTAGATGTTGACAAACCAAATGTAATTATAATCAGATATCAGAAGCGCTTATTTCAAATAGACCAATTACAGGCAGTTTTGAATTGTCAAAATGTCGGTTAGTCCAAAAAGTCGGAATCACATAATCTAATTACGCCAAGCCCGTTCGATCATCGGACCACCACACGTTCGGCGATGCGCCGCAGCCGTCGTAATTCCGATCCTGATTTTCGGCCACCTTAGGCGCAGACTTGCGGACGGCAGGCAATGGGTAGCTCGCTGTCCGTCCGTCCGGTAACAGACCGGGCCAAGCCCAAGTCGCTTACGGTGCGCACTGTCCTTGCGCGCCTAAGGAGTTGTCAGCAAACTTAGGCCCAGTAGGGTCGAAGCCTAATCTGGGGCTCTGGGGAGGTATGAAAATGCATACCAGGGCCCTGGAACCAAGGCAAAGAAGGAACGGGGTAGGTTTTTATTCAATAAGAGTCTGACACTATCTCCCGCTCCCCCCAAGGGCGAGGAAGTCATTGGATGATTTTACCTACCATAAAAAAACCGCTACATTGTGGACATCCCACGCATACTCACAAGATGGTTTTCGGAACACATTCATTACCTACGCGTTCAGATAAGGAGTGGAATTCTCCGGAATCTGTGTTTCTTGGTAGCTAAAACCTGGGAGCCTTTTAGTCAAAGATGAATAGGTTACTTCTAGGCAAGCGTGCTCCATCATCGAGCATTTCGCTTTCCGTCAGGTAAGATCGTGGATAAGCTCGATCCTGTAAAAAAGCATTTATTAGCCTTAAACTTCCTACATGAGTCAAATGGGTTTCCTTTAAGAGGCAATTAGCGAGCGCTAAGTAACCACATAATTGGGATAGAGGGGTCAGGTGGAAATGGAAGTGTTCTATAAATATATTCGTGTAGCCTTCAAATATGTGTTCTGTGTCAGGGTGTCTTGTGTATGTCAGTTTACATGTTTGTGAACGCAGTCTTGATGCACGAGTTATTCCATGTGTGGGACAACTTTTTATGAAAATGTTTTTAACAATGTAACATAGAAATACTTAAAATTCTTGTGACTACTTAAGTTCCTAGAAATCTTATCATAGTTAGCGAGGGTTGTTAAGTGATATTTATGCTAAATGATATTTATTTTGCAAAACACTTTTACACGTCAATATTTTTTTTGTCAGTTTGAAATAGGTGAGGTCGGTGTTTTCTAGCTGACTACCCTACAAAGAAACATCGAAACTAACTCGGAGATAAAAATCTCTTTTAAAAGTCCATACAGCAAACATGTAATGGTCAAATCATATAAAAACCATGCAGATTAGTGTCTAAGATGGTACCTAATTGTAATTACATAAAGAAGTGGTTTTTTTGGATTTTCTCGCTCTAGGGTGGAGAATTTTACCGCTTCACACACCTGTATCCTTCAGTTGCCCTTTTTGTTCTATAGAACATAGGTTTCTTTTTCGTAAATTCACCGTGGCCCTAGCGGACATCGGCCTTTTAGTTTTGCTGACAACTCTATAAGGCGCGCCTGAAACAAAATGCACCGTTGACTTGGGCTTGATCCTACTGGACTACTATCAGTGCCCAATAGGATCAAGATGAGAGAGCAATGGGTTGCTCGTCGCCCTCAAGCCCGCGCCCACGGTGGCCAAAAATATCTTAGTTTTATTCTTAAAATCTTGTCACAAATCAGAAAAAAAAAAGCTATCTTATTACTGTCTACTATTAAGTTTGCAGTCACTTAGAGTTTGGAGTATAACGTTGATGTCAATCGTCTGGAAAATATTCCACGAGAATTCTTAAGGTACATTCAACTCCGTTCAAAAGTATCCCCAATTATGCCACTCGCTGCAAGAACTATCGCATTTTTCTTCTCTCTGAACGTGAAAATTTGCAAATTTGGTGTGTATGCTCGAAATCAGGGACAGATCATCTTGGCCGAAGCCTACTGGGGCCAAAGGTCATGCGAGAGTGTCACCACAGGCCCCGGGACAAAGGCGAGGAATGGAAAGGTAGGTTTTTAGTCAGTAAAAGTCTGACACTGTTTCCCGCCCCACCCAAGGGCGGGATTCGTCATTGGATGATTTTACCTACCACAAAAAAAAAAAAAAAAAAAAAAAAAACCATAGAACTACGTATACTTTAATGATGTAACCTACTAGCCTCAACAATAATGTTAAAAAATCCCTAGATGTCTATTACTGACGCATTTTCTCAAGGCTTAAGTAAACTTTTCCTGGAATATCCGTTCCTGGCACCAAATTGATCTACTTTTGACCTCTTGGGTAACCTTCCACCTTTTAGTGAAGATAAAATGGGTAAGATTGCTTTTCCTAGCAAAGATTTGAAGTTTCAATGTTACGGAAAATATTTGTTATCTTGTTTAGTTTTAAAACTATATTTTTTGAAGAAGCTTATTACAATGAGCTCTTTATTATAGCTATGACTGTCAAATTGTAATCCAGTAAAAGAACACAGGACCTGATATAGTCATTTGCGTTTGCGACAAATAAAGCTGTCTGAAAACTGATATCTACAAGTTATAAACAAACTACCCAAGTTATACAACTCCCACGCTTTTACTTATCATCGGATTAACACAAGACAAACATTCTCCATATTAAATTATCGTAGAAGCTGGCCCAACCTTTGATATTCAACCTAAATATATAACAAGTCAAAGTTGAGCACTAACGCGGCATGCTCAATATTACTTGTCGGTAGTTTAGTATGAGCGTCAATAAGACAGAAGATAAATAGAGTTTACAATTACCTAGAGATTTTATTTTAGCTTAACATAGCATAATCAGCCATATAATGACTCAGGCCTCCTCTCTAGGAGAAGGAATGAGCCGTAATCGTATAATCGTAACCACGCGAGCCTAGTGCGGATTGGTGGATGTCACATGTCTTCGAATTATTGGTCCTAGGACATGCCGGTTTCCTCACGGTGTTTTCCTTCACCGTTTTGAGAGCAACATCACCACTGCTCAAATAAATTACACAAAGTAAAATGCGCCTGGCTGGGTTTAAACCCACGACCTATACCTCGTAAGTCGAGGATATTTCCAATATGCCATCACTGCTTGCTATATATTTACGTACAAACAAACTTTTGGGGGTAGTGGAACAGAGAGTAAAGTCCCACATACCTCCGTTGAAAAGGGAGGATCCTCCGACCAGACAGGTGTTATATCTAGTGGGCTACTGCCCGATAGATGATTTCGGGTTTGTTCTTTATGTTCCAATCGCGCCGCGAATCTTACTTGCGCGATGCAGGATTAGTTCATTTGTGACGACATAGATGTCGCTATAAACTATTAATAAAAAATGAAAATAACAAATACAAGTTAGAAGAGCACAAAGGCGCTTATTATTTCAAAAGAAATTCCTTCCAGTAGACCTGCGACAAGAGAATTGGGTGAAAGACGTAGATAAAGTGTGTAAATATATTAGTACTAACAATTCTCGATCTAAAAGATATACCTGTCTATCTCGATTTTGCCTATGAAGTGACCACCATCCATTGTATTACTTACTAGCTTCGGGCAGCGGCTTCGCCCGCATGAAAATCGGTTTATTTCGTAAAATCCGATCTTAGCAGATGTCTACACTTTATAAGGAACCTACCTGCCAAATTTTAAGTTTGTAGGTGTTATAGTTTCTGAGATTTCGTGATTAATCAGTGAGTGGTATTTCGCTTTTATATACATACACCGTTAAATTTTAGTCGTTTTAATCCCGCGGAGGGTCGATTCGGTACATGAAACACTATCGATTTGTAAAGTTAAAAATGAAAAATAAAGCACTGTATATAGAGTAGTGGACGGCATTGCCGTGGCCGACTACTGGGCCAGGCAAGAAATTTAACTAGTTTCGCCATCGACACGCTAAGAGAGAGATTAACTTATATGTATTTACTTATCTACCTAAATATGTACAAAATTAAATTACAATCGTAATTCAAACACTGAAACTTAACTGTACGTAAGTACGTGTTTTTTAAGTAATTAGTTATCCTAATTTTCGGTAAATAGTATTTTGAGTTTGAGTCATCGTGGTGAAAGGATTAGTCAGCTAGACTCTGCGTTACCGAGTGCTAGCTGTTCAGGGTGCGCCGGTTTAATTTGTGTTCATCGTCACGCAAAGAAGAAGAAGAAGTTAAATAGTATGGGAATCGATGCACTACAATGGTGAGGTATCGATAATGGAACCTACACATGCACACAAACACTCCAGTGACGCAATCAAAATTTGTCTAGAGAAAAATCAAATTACGGATTTTAAAAATAGCTGACATCGATTTGTTAACCAATTCTGAACATACTACTTTCAGATGTACGTTTATTATGTTAAAACAGAAGATATCGATTCATCTCGATTATCTATAACTTACTATAACGATTATAGTTACGAAGGTATAAAATGTTGTGCGTAACCATCAACACAAGATCGATCGCTCGTTTGGCTCCTAAATGTGTTAGAAAATCAGCGTTCCCACAGAAAGTGACGGCTATTGCCCATCATTCGTGCGTAATAATCGTGATTGGTTCATGCTTTCGCTTTGTGCCTAAATGGCGGATAATCTGTTAAATATTGCTCACATTTATAAAGATTATTTTAGACAAACTGGAAAACATCCTTTACTAAACTCTATAAAACGTGATTTTAAAATGTGAAAAACAAGCTGTATGTCTTTTTTTTTCGTTTGATATAAACTAGTGCTTGACTGTGATCCCAGCTGATGGTAAGCAGAGATGCAATCGTTAATGGTCAGACGCACTAGTTTGTTAAGCCTAAACGTATTTCCAAAAAAATTACGACCACAGAAATCTGCGAAATTATTAGTAATTTTATTAATTCATTTTCTTTATCTCAAATTCACGTGGATTAACACTAGTTGCAAAATAATATTCCAAATATCAGCCTTACAATGTTTCCACTGCTGGAATCAGGCCTTCTCTCTACGTAATGGGCTGTAATCTACCAGGCCTATTGTAATTCATAATCAAATATATCCAGAGACGAACTAAAAACATCCAGAGAGCAAGCAAAAACAACAGTCAGAGGTACGGGAGGAGAAAATGGCGCGATCAAACAATCGTCCAGACAATTAGATAATGTTAATGAACGAGGACGCAGGGTAACGGAAGAGTACGGGAGGGCTTTAATGAGCTCACACGCCAACTCGTTACTCTCCTCACGATTGTAATGATATTAAATACTTTATTAAGTTTTCTGTTCTTTTTTATTTTTGCATTTTACTATGCTTGGCTTTGTAAATAACTGACTAATAAGCTAACTTCTGTAAGTGCAGTGATTACTAGCACAAATTAAATAAGACTAACTCCTCAACTAACTTTCGCTCTTGGCAGAGCAGGAGAGAGTGTCAGACTTTTACGGACTTTACCACATTGTTCCTTCAGTTATCTTTTTTGCGAGGACTGAAAATTGTACACTGGATATCAAATGTAGATAATTATGTTATAACTTGTTTTATTGTACAATACAGAATTCAACAATAATTTTAGTTATTTTATGCTAATCGTTGCGCGCAGATTCCAGAACTGGAGTGGAGGGAGGCCTTTACACAGGAGTGGGACAGAACAGGCTAGCAAAAAAAAATCGTAGAGAAAGTCCGTGGATAGCCTAACTAGCCGATACCCTAACTTAGTTTATGATTGGGTAAATCACATCGTTAGTATGCCTGTGGGCACTAATAGCAACATTTTCAAAAATGTGTTAAATGAACTAATAAAAAACGTATCAGCGGAATGGAAAAAGTAGGTCCTAGAGCTCGTTTAACGCTTCGGAATTAGAAAATCCAACTTTTTAGTGCCAGTTAGAACAATGCCTAGGTTTAGTGCGGACAGACATCAAAGTTTTATCGCCCTATTACAGCGAGAATTTTTTATCACGTCATAAGTCTGTAAGTCTTGGAAACTGACTGTGTTTTTGTTTGCAACATTGGCTGCCCAATAATCCTACAATGTAGGATTAAGAATCTATACAAATATACATAAAGGAGAGCCTGATTGACTGGGTCTAGTAACGTGATATTTTACACAAAACTTTCTTTTATAATGTAGGGAAGCACTAAAAATGGGTTTTAAAAAAAAAACAATTTTAAATTGGGTGAAAAAGGGAGATTTTTTATGTGTTCAAAATAGTATTGGGGCTAAGATACTAAAAAGTTAGCGAAATACCTAAGTAAATAAAAAAGGGTTTTCATCATTCGTTTTTTTTAAACTCACCCTAACAAACAAATTAGGTCAATGTCAATGTCTAGTATACAATTTAGGTAAAGTAAAAGTTAAGGGGTCGGAACCTGGTGTCCTGAAACACAGGCCTAGAGTCTAACTTAGGCACCAGTCTCCTATCTATTGTAATTATAACAGATTTTTTGTATACTCATTAAATTGATTGAAATTTGATTTATTGAATGTCTGAGTATGGGTTTCGCAATTAGTCCTATGAGGACCATTGTACGTGGACCTGGAAGAATCTTATTTCTTGGGTGAATAAATTTGAAACTTAGCACAAATTCTAATGAAATAAACACTGTCAATATTAGTTTTTGTTAATATTTTCGCGAACGATGTCGCTGCCATAGTGCTAATACAAAGGTAGATACATATTGTGATGTGCATAGCGTTCGGAAAACAAAGTCAACCTCCTTTTTTTTCAATTACTGATCTGTATGCTTTATACCTATACAAACAAACCTGACCAAACAAAAACAATGGAGAGGACTATGCTCGACGTTTCCCTACGTGATCGAATAAGAAATAAAAATCCAACATATACTATACTACTATACTGACATAGCCCAAAGAGTAATAATAATAATTTTAATGATTTATTTCAATATTGTGTTTGACGTTGACGAGTGTACTAGTTAGGCCGTGTTTACGGAAACGCGGCGCGTTGGGCGGTCCGTCGTACATTGCCGCATGTTTGTGTTTGCGCGAGCGATGTCGCGGCCCGCTGCTGCAATGTACGACGAACGCCCAACGAGCCATGCAACGCACCGCGTCTCCGTAAACACGGCCTTACTGTTACAGTCAACAGCGTCTTCTCAATATATGTGATTTTGAAAACATGCGCCATGTTGCGTTTAAAAACAAATAAATAAATAAAAATAAAATGTAAAATGACTTACAAAACCGCCAATTTAAGCCGCAGAGGCTAGGGTAAATTCGTAATGGAAGACGTTGTGGGCCGTAGAAGCCAACATGGCCGGAATGTGGAACTACAAACTACGAGTACTAATATAATACTAATGAAGAAATCAGCTGTTCCATACATTTCAGCTCTTTTTGATACCTAATACCTAGCAAAAAATAGCTGGTTATCAAAAAAAAAGAACCCCCTGTAACGCATAGCATTTATAACGTAGCCTAACATTACATGCATAGCGTAATTTTAGTTGATAAAGGAAGAAGGTCAGAAGTACACTCGGTAGCAGCACTGACGTGTCGTCACGTCCAGGTAGCGCACGTAGTTGACCTTTGGGTACGCCACAATCATGGCGGTAAGCCCTCTCTTTAAAGAGTGGGTGGAAAGACATGGCGTGTTCACTTTCTGCATGACGCAGGTCCTCACCGGACATGGTGAGTTCGGGAAGTTCTTGCACCTGATTTATACGGAAAAAAGGGTGTATCAAGCCTACTGGGGCCATGGGTTTACTTCCAAAAGCGGCACGTGGTCCTGGAACGCAAAGGCAAAGAAAGAAGAAAGCAAAATCTGATACACCCTCCCGCTCCGCCTTAGAGCAGAAGACATTGGATAATTTATTTGGTTAATTTTTTCTTTTGGGTAATTTCTTGTATATTTGTATGTATATATTTAGTTTATTAAATTGTGTATATATTATATAATTAGATTTTACCTACAATTCATTTGTGTATCTTTTTAAATTCATTTTTTTTTCTCCTCTCTTTTATTGCACCTGCCACCATTTTTATTTCTGCATCACCCAAAGGTTGACTGGTAGAAAATATCTAAGGCATTAAGTCCGCCTCTGTACCTTTATGTGCATGAAGTGTAAATAAATAAATAAATACATTAGTTAAATTGATTACGTTTTTCAGGTATAAGACCTTGCGCCTAAGTGACACACATCCATTTTTTTGGCATAATCATCAAATAACTCCTCATGCTCTAGCTGGAGCCAGAGGGAGTGTCAGATTTTTACTCACTATAACCCACCAGAGTTCCTACACTTGCCCTTTTCGTTCTAGGGTGACCCTTTTGAACAATTCTGCAACCCTGGAAGTGGCGTCAACGTTGTGGAGTAAATTTTCCAGAAGTCAAACATCGTGATATAGCGAAAAATCACAAATCTGCCCAATTTATTGCGCTGGAAGAGACGATAAACGTGTCTTCATGTTCGTTTATCGAATAAGAATGTCTCTTATATCACAATAGTGTCTTGTCCTTCACGACCCAATTAGGGGTAATAGGACATGACTGGGTAACGAATGAAGACACCTGACACCTAACAACATTACCCATCTGCACACTTTATTATGGGACTTGTACATTGCTTAGAGTATTACGGCTGTAGAGCTGAACAATGGTCGTTTTTGGACTAGATTTACTAACCCCATACTTACATTTCTAACAAAGTAGATCATCTGACTAGACTCGTCTTCCAATCTAAGCAGATGAGGTTGAATACTAGTTTTTTTTTTTAGCTATAAATAACTATCTACAGTGAAAAGGTTACTTCTAGGCAAACTTACTAACTAACGGCGCTTTCAAATTAGCCGCAAAGTGCCGCGTGACGGCAGTGCGGTCGCAGCCTAAACAACAACCCGCCGTTGTTCTTTAGTTGCACTTTTCTGGCATCTGACCTTACTGGGTCGACGGCGCGTGTTAAAGACTACGCGCCGTCTGCTGCCCCGTATGCCGAACATTTTGAATCATCCTTATTAACCGATGCTAACGTAATATACAAAGTTGAACAAGGATAGATTCTTAATATTATTAAAATCATAATGCTTGTTGTATTCATACTCTAGCGCAAGCATATCTGATGGTAACCAGACATTGATACAATGAAATATTAGATACTTTTTATTTTATACCAGTTTTCGCCAGTGTCTACGCGCGCCTGCTGGAACGTATGCTTTTTTTATGCTTGCGCTATACCTGGGCTTTGTGGCAAAACCAGGAAGTGCTGGGATTTCACCTCACTAAAATCACCCCTGTGATTACCGTCATATGGAAAGGCTCTCGTGATCTCTTAAAAGATCACTCCGGAACCAACTGTGCAACGCCTTATAGGGCACATCCCTGAGGAGACTAAAACCATGATCGTTGTGTCACAGTCCTTCTTGGAGTCACTCGATATGTGGACAGTCTTTAATCTGCTTTAAATATTACAAGCGGGGATTTAGTGTTTTTTTCCTCATAACGAAGAAACGTATGTACTCGCACATATTTTTTTTTTAATTTTGTAAACTAGTGCTTGACTGCGATTCAACATGATGGTAAGCAGTGATTCAATCATTGATGGTGAGATGTATTAATTTATGAGGAGTTCTAGCCTTATAAACATATTGCTAGGAAAAACCTATCTAGGATTGGTCTATACGTCATCTAAATCCACTAATTCATTGTAGCTTGATAGATACACAAGCATACAGGATTTTCACATATACAACGCAGGTGGAACTTAAAATGGAGGAATACCAACATAATAACTTATTGTCATATTAATAGCATAGCCAAGCATTAGCCTTATAATGTTCCCACTGCTGGTACTCAGGCCTCCTCTCTAGGAGAAGGAATGGGCTGTAATCCACCATGCGGCCCGGTGCGGGTTGGTGGATGTCACATGTCTTCGAAATGAATTTTTGGTTCTAGGACAATGCCAGTTCATTTACGATGTTTTCCTTGACCGTTTTGAGAGCAGTGGTGATGAAATAAATTACACAAAGTAATGGGCAGCCTGACTGGATTTGAACCCACGACCTACAACTTGTAAATCGTGGCCTTTACCACTGGGCCACCACTGATATGACGTCATTATTTCTTCTTTTATGCAATATAGGCATTCTGGTATTCAACATTATAAAACATCGTTTGACACAAAAGACTACCTCGAAATCTATCCTAATATATAATTATAAAACTGAAGATTTTGTTCGTTTGAACGCATTAACACGTCGATCCACAACTACCCAACTTGTTCATACAAAAGTAGACTCTAAACATCGGAATTAAGGCCTATAGTGGCGTGGATGTGAGAGGACACCGGTGTCCTCTGAGCTAGGACAGATTAGTTCATTATTCCCCGAGAGGACGCCGGCGTCCGCACACCTATTGTCTTTCTATTGTGTCTCTAATTACGGTATTCAACAGGTTAAACTTAGGAAGTACTGGTTCTAATTGGAAATTTCTAGTGTTGGATAAGCGGAATAGTAACTAAGATGCGGGTGACACCGCGGAGAAAAGTTAGTCTATTTTACAATATTATAAAGAGGAAAGATTTGTATTTGTTTAAAACTGTGAAGGAAAACATCGTGAGGAAACCGGCATGTCCTAGAACTACAAATTCGAAGACATGACACATCCACCAACCCGCACAGGGCCCGTATGGTGGATTACGGCCTATTCCCTCTCCTAGAGAAAAGGCTAGAGTCCCAGCAGTGGGAACATTATAAGGCTGATGGTATGCTATGCTGTGCTTGTAAATAATGAATAAACTCAAAAACTAATAGACAGATTTTAAAAATTATTTCACTAGCAGAATGCTGCTTTATTACTGAGTGACATAGGCCATAAATTTCTTGCTTTCACGGAGGCAAAGCCACTGGCAGGAGCTAGTATTAAACATTATATGATTGCAACGGTGATATATTAATTCAATATGATCGCACAAATGAATGGCAGCACAGCAAACGTTTCCACAACAAATCATTAATTTAACTTTATTCTGTTTGACTACAGTTTAATTATGATATTAACTGTAGCGATCAATATAAACCCCGGCCAACATTATTTAAATAATTTTATTTAATCAACTGCCCGGGTGAAAATCATTTATCACAGCAATTATTGAAGAGTCGGTAAAATGCTGCATGTTTTTGTATAGTTGAACCAAAATAGTAACCAGTTCGGAAGTGCGGCACAGTGGGGTGCTGTGTGAAACCATAGCAACGACGGCCATTTTAGTTCAACTTATTTGCCGCGTACTATAACAGATTTTCGGATCTCAATCGAAGTGGAGGGCTGCGCGTAACTATAGCAAATGGTTCAACTTTTATGTTAACACTTGTATGTTTTTGGCAGTTATAGGTTAACTAGCTCAGGCCCACGGCTTCACACACATGAAACACTTTTTTTAGGTAGGAAATCATCAATAACTTCTCCCGTTGTATAGTGGAGCGACAGAGCGTATCAGACTTTTACTAACTAAAACTCACCTGTGTCCTTCAGTTGACCTTTGCTTTTTAGGGTTCAAAATTAAACCCCTGAAAGGATGTCTACGTTTTAAAAATAACACCTGTGAAAAAAATCTGCTTTCTGGGTTAGTTTCCAGCAGTCTCCTGCTCTAGAGTGGAGCGAGAGGGTGTGTTAGACTTTTACTGACTGAAACCAACCTGTATCCTTCAGTTACCTTTTGCGTTTTTGCGAACAGAAGTTTCCTTTTCAAAAAATCATCGGCATAGGCCCTGCCAGGCTTACTAGTTACTTTTTTGAGGAACGCATGGAACATCACGCGCTGTCGACGACTTGGGCTCGGTACGGAAGGTTACCAGTCAGCCGGACGGTGAGCTACTCATTGCTCGTCGTGCGCAAGCCCATTCTTATCATGGCTGGCAGTCGGGGTCGCGGCACCTAGGGCGCAAGGATGTCCGTTCCCTCACGCGTGCGACCGTCTCCTTCGCTAACCTTACTGCTTCGCAGAAGGACACGACCGCCTGCCATTCCTCCTCACCCCGGACCATGTCCTGAACTAGGGTCCTATCGCACACAGGTCGCGGCCAAACTTCCTGGGTCTAAGGGTCTATCAAAATAAATAATAATGAATCAATGATATACATTTTATTATTACCTAGCAACCATTTATATTTTGCCCTCTGAATATGCCTTATCATCTTAACCTGTTTGCCTTATCTTGAAATCTAAAGGAAACCCTGCATGAACTCAAATAAAACTCCACAATTACAAAACAACGCAATATATTTTTACATTTTTACATTCAGTCTTACAACAACACATTTTGATACAATACATACTAGCACTGCTATAATCTTATTGAAAAGCTATAAAATATACATAACTGGGATAATGTCGGTCATAAAAACACTTATCTATAAGAATTATAGTTACTATTATAAGAAGGCGATGAAGTCGGCTTTGCATAAGTCGGAGTAGAAGGAACAGGCTCAGGCGCGTATACAGGACACTCCTCCCACAACCACCAAACCGTTATCAACACCTCTATGTTAATCAATACTAAAGCTATTACAGGGATAGATAACTTACTAATCAACGGCTTAAGCTCTCCTTTTGAAACCAACAGTGGCCTAATTATTCCTTCTATAAGGATGTCCTTCAATCCAGAAAATTGTCCACCTGAAGAGCCACCGCTGAGGAGCGAAAAGATCAAGCCAATCAGACCGCTGAATTTGCTTTTTGGTGGTGTTGGTGACAAAACGCTGGAGAAGTCTGGTTTTAGTAAAGAAGTTTTGGGCTGCGCAGATGACGAAGACGGTGTGAGCGGAGCATGGGGGGCAGTCTCGTGGTAGGTTGTCGGAGCTGCGAAGTTTGGTCTCGTGTATCCCGTCGGCCGTGGAAGGGTTGGATAAACCTGGTTATCATCACGTCCAGTCGATTCAGCAGCCCGAAGCTGCTGTAGCTCTTCTTCTCTATGTTGATTCCTTTGGGAAACTTCACTCAACGCTTCCATAAATTCGCCAAACGTCAAGTTTTGATTATTTGACTTCTCCGTCACGGGAATTTGCGGTTGCCGCCTGTACATGACATTAGTGTGACGTACCTGCTGCGGATTGTTTCTATTTGCTTGAAACTGGGACATGTACGCTTGTGAGGGGTGTGTCAGGTACGGGTCCACATTCCGTCCTTCCAATTGAGGTATTAACATTACATTGTCACTCGGAAACCCATAAACTAATCGAACCGAAAATAACACAAGTAACGGAAAAGTAGCACACACTTGACTCATCGTGCCTAAGTAATTAAAACAAATATGTACATATTCCTAAACACACGTACTTATAAATTAGTGAAACATCAATTTGCAAGTTGGCAGTTCATGTTAGCCGCACAATATCTGGGTCACGTTGTGAATGAAGCAACTGCATTGTCCTACATACTTGAATGTTAGTAAACATTAAGATGTCAGCGTATATCGATTCCGGAACTACAGTCCAGTGACATACACTGAGCTATTTTATCGTCGGATAACATACTAAGCATGCTTTTGGCAACTGAACTGTCTTCTTCGAGGTCGTCAATTAAGAAAAATGTGGCAGTTGCTCCTATGTAACTAGCCCAACTAGCTGTGGCAGATCTTTGAAACACACACGCGAACCTCTGGGAACAATCCGTTATCATCCTTGATTTGTGGCCTTTTTTCTTTTTCTTCTTGAAGTATTTCATCATTTTCGATATCATTGGCCAGAGCAGGAACGCTTTGAATCCAATTTTAACAAATAGAATAAACACGACTGGCAGGAGAAGTAGTTTTCCTACAATCACTTTCAGGAAGGCAATGAGAGCAGCTGAAAACATTATTTTAGCAGCACTGCCGAGAATGTTTGCAAATGTTGATAGTGTGTCGGTTTTTGAACACGATACATAGTGCGGTGGGTCAGAATACGTTTTTCGGATGGGTTCCGAGTAGTAATTAGATGCACCAGTGAACAAATCGAGGAACGGCATGGGTGGTGAGTTAGACGGAGACACCGTGCTCAGAGATTGGTCCTGAGCACAAACTCGCGCAACAAAAACCACAACCAGTAACAGAAACATAGCTCACGGACTGTTCCGCTTCAAATAACTCCTCTAGTTTAAAACCTCGCCCATGAAATTTGAATTTCAAGTTATAATATGCGGGAACAGATCTCAGAGAATTATCTCTGTGTAATTTAAAGCAACGGTACAAGGGTCAGGTCATTTCATTTTTAGGGCAAGTAATGAAAGTGTTTTGTGTGATTCTTATATTTTTACGACAGAATTAAATAAAAGCCGCACGACCTTTGTAAAACATTTACTAACCTACTTTTTTTTGTTAGTATTTAGTTTCTCATTATGGTTTTGTTGATGAGTTTAGACGTATTTTTAGGGTTCCGTTTGGTACAGAGCCCTAGAAATACGTCTCCTAGTTGTTCCTCCACCCCTTTGTTGTCCGTTTGTCAAGACTCCTTAGGAATGTGTGTAGGAATTAAGCTGTAATGCTTGCGTGCGTGGAGCAGAGAAAAAATTAAACTTCCAAGTCATTGTAATCTAATGATAAGGACGTTTATGCTCCGTTTACGGCGCATATGTTGACACTTCCAAAGGAATCAAAACAAAATATCGGAGAAACCCCTTCTTCCCGGTGAATTAGTATTAGGTTTGGCAAGAAGCATTGCCATAAAGAACAAGAAAAGGGAAAAATTTAAAACAATAAATTTACAGTTGCATCACAAAATAATTACTTACTATTTTGGAATTCAGAAAAATCTTCGAGATTAAATTCAGGAAAAGAATGATTTGCAAATCTAAGTTTGTACGGAACCCTTGGTTTGCAAGGTCGACTCGCACTTGACCGGTTTTTTAGATTCAAGTAGATACCTAATACTACCTACCACAGATAATTATGTCTGTGGTATCTAACTATCCACTCAGGATGAAGGCCTAAATAGGAAAACAGGCTCTGAAAAAAAAATGGTCAAGTACGAAACGGATTCGTGTATAAAAGGGTCCCTGCCATAAGGGATCCTTTTTTCTTCAGTCAAAGCGAATTGCCTTACAGGTTTAGCGAATATGAAAAATATGATAATGAGAATCTGAAAATTTCTTCCGTGTATAAATTCTGTCAACTTGTTACGGTTCACAAAATACAACCCATTTTCAAATGGACGTACGGTCAGTTGGGGCACATGTTATAACTGGGTTCAGTGGGTTCCCTTCGTATACAGAACTCTAAAAGAGTACTGATAAATTATTAAATAAATACATACTCACGTTTAAATTATTAGTTAAATTATTAGCTTTAATAGTGTAAAGTAGGTACGCGGCAAATAAGTTGAACCAGTTGCTATGGTTAAGCGAAGCCCTTTACCGCCATGATGGTTCAACTTATATTGACATGATTGTAACCACATTTTTCTTTATGAATTAAATGTTTTAGACTTAGTTGCAAATTACAGAATGTTATTAAAAACCGTAAATTACCGACATTATAATCTAGTTAGGTATGAAATAAAAATTCTAAACGTTGGCGTCGGTTTATGCAGCCAGTCATAACCAGGCAGATAAACGAAATATATTAAATCCCATACACAATTTTATTTTAGTGTGTGTTTAAAAAAAGAATCCCCCTAAACTTGTTGGTGTTCGTCCTTGGCTTTCTCTAGAATATCTATGACTAAAATGGCGGGAAAATTTTATGTTATTGCACCACAAAGTGTCAAAAAAATAATAACATCGAGTTGGTCGCGTGCCAAGATAAATAACAAAGATTTATTAATTAAATAATACAAAAGTTTTTACTGAATACGCATAAATGGTAATTGTCACCAGGAGCGCGTATAGAAAAGCTTGTGAGAGTTGTGACAGTAGCGGAATATCAGAGAAAAATATTATTCCACCATGGTGCTCGTCAGGTAAGATAATTATTTCTAAGAAATGGCTATTTACGCTTTTCTTAGTTTCTATTACCTCTACCTAATAGGTAGGTTGAGGTACAGATTTTCAACATCATCTACATTTTGTTTTAATTAATATAAACTATGAATTAGGTATTTTTCTTAATTTGAATTAAGTAGCATTCATATAAATTATATTATGCATAATTGTTGATTAGATGAGCTATAGGGGTGTCTATATTTCTATACTAATATTATATATTTGTTTGTAATAAATAAACTCAAAAACAACTGAACTGATTTTAGAAATTTTCTTTCATCAGTAAAATGCTACTTTATCACTGAGTTACACAGACTACATTTTCACTTTCACCCGGGCGAAGTTTTTTGTTTTTTTTTTTTGATGGGATAATCGTCCAATGAAATCTCCGCGCCCTTGGGCGGGGCGGGAGATAGTGTAAGACTTTTACTTACTAAAAACCCACTCCTGTTCCTTCTTTGCCTTCGTTACAGGGCTTCATTTTCACATTGCCCATGGCCTAAGTAGGCTTCGACCCTACTGGGCCCCTACGGTTTGCTGACATCACCGTGAGGCGCGCGTGGAACGATACGCGCTGTCGACGACTTGAATCCGGTCCGGACGGTTACCGGACGGTCGAACAGCGAGAGAAAATTAGTCCGCAAACCCTACGATGGCCGAAAATCGGAATCGAAATCCTTGCAGCGTCTGGGTCATGAGGGCCATTGCCTCACGGGTGCGGTCTCCTCCTTTGCTAGCATTACTGCTTCGCAGAAGGATGCGTCTGTGTGTCCCACTGCTGGGCAAAGGCTTCTCCTTTCTCCTTCCAAACTCGGATGTTTAGGGCAATCTCTGGACAAATTTGGCCCGCAAACATAATCAGATATTACCTAATATAAATTATTTCTCAAAGATTAAATGTATGTTATCGCTTGAGAAGAAACAAAGGTTTTAACAATATAGTAATAGAAAGTGCCCAATTTAATGATACTATTTAATCTTATACCCAAACCAAGGTAAACCCTGTGGATGTGGTCATTGCCCCTTCCGTGAAATCAAATGCTTATCACACTTACGTAACGAATTGGGGCATAGTTTATTTAATCGATTCCAGGTTTTCTTTCTAAGACGGCCACCTTCCTTTAAAAAAAAAACTAGATTATTCTTACGCTCTTGGATGCACTGAAAGCAAGCGATAGTTAACTACATTGCCAGTAAAGTGTTATCTTTGTCTTATCGTTCTAAAACAGAGACAATATAGATTTTAGTTTTATGAATAATTCAGTCAAGAATGTATTCAAGTAACATCAATCTAGCATAGAAAGTAGTCTAACAGCGAACGCGTAAATTATAAATAAGTACCTAAACAGAGAAGGTTCAGGGGCGCACAGGGGCGAGCTTGGGTCATGAATTAACAAGATAACTTCAACTCTACAGTATGCACTGCCAGAAAATCTAGAAATCACTTTGAGAGGCAATCAATACAGCTAGAATATCACGCCGTATTTAAACACGGCTAAATTTTGATCGTTTTAATCCCGTGGAGGGTCGATTCGGTACCTGAAACAATATCGATTTGTAAAGATAAAATAAAAAATTAAGTACTTTTTTCTAAAACTTGAATTAATATATCTACGCATGTACGAAATTAATTTCTTTAAGTAAACAACAGTTGAGCGAGTCCAATGACCTGTAGGTAGTTGTCGGTCGTTGTGTACCAACTGATCACTTCATGATTTGGTTAGGTTAGTTTTGAGGTGGGCATTTCTTGAATGACCGATTCTATGATATGGCTACGACGTAGAATAGATACCTATTGGTCCTATGATCAAAATGCGTTTGAGAAACTACATAATGTAGTTTCTCAAACGAAGTAAGCAAGTTTCACAGTTTTTATTCTAAGCTAGCTTCTGTCAGCTTTGCCCATAAAAAGTAGATAATTATCTCAAGTGAATATACTCGTGGTAAAAAAAAACCTTAGATATCCTCTTCTAGAATATGGTCTACCCGTATACCAAACTTCATCAAAATCCGTTCAACCTATTTGAACTTGTAACAAACGCACACACATATTTTATTTATTTATTAATGTAAAACCAACCAAGCATTTTACAGGTATACATTACGCCCGGTTGTCACCACTGTGTGGGCCGCCCGGAGGACACGGTGAAGCATTCGGTAGAGGTTTGCCGCGTTTGGGCAGCGCATTGCCGTGGCCTCATGAGGGCGATCGGCGGCAGGGATCTCTCGCGCCGAGCCTTGGTACAGGCCATGGTCCGAAGCGAGGAGTCCGGAGCAGGCGGTCGCCTCCTGCGAAGCAGTAATGCTAGCAAAGGAGGAGGCCGCACGCGTGAAGCAACGGCGCTCACGCCCCAACCGCCGCTCGATTCCTATCCGCCGCCGGAAATCGTCCGGCCACCGTAGGCGCGGGCTTGCGGACGACGAGCAATGGGTAGCTCGCTGTCCGACTATCCGGTAACCGTCCGGACCGAGCCCGAGTCGTCGACGGCGCGTACTGTTCCACGCGCGCCTCAAGGAGTTATCAGCAAACCGTAAGGGCCCAGCAGGATCGAAGCCTACTGGGGCCAAGTGTCTACTTCTGAAAAAAAGGTTCTACCCGGATATGAAAGGCAACGAAGGAACGGGGTGGGTTTTTTAGTCAGTAAAAGTCTGACATTATCTCCCACTCCGCCCAAGGGCGGGTGATGTCATTGAATGATTTTCCCCACCAAAAAAACAAACGGTATAGATTACACACATAAGTCAGATACACACATTCACCATTGTAATATTAATAGAGTGATTCTAAAATACTTACAAACAAAATTCCCTGAGTCATTGTCTGCGGTCTACGTGACCTTTGAAATCAAAAAAAAATAATTTGTAGTTCAATCAATGATTATGCTCATTTATTTACTAGAGCATACACAATTATCTCGGTGAAAGTCCAATCAAAACTCAATTGAATGAGAAAATTGTACTACTACAGTAAGTGCTTGCCTAATTAATTTTTCGATTTAACTTTCATAGTCAGTCAAGGAGGTAAGTACCTAGTAGAGATGTCACGGAGGTTCGATTTCGATTCCGATAACAGAGTTCGGAACTTTCGATTGATGTTCCAATTTTTAATCGTAACTTACTCGTATATCGGTAGTACAAACAAGTTTCTACTTATCGCGCAGGGAGCTTCCCTACCCCTGTACTTTCTGTTATTACTCTTTCACTTTTTGTTTGGTTTCGTTTTTGGAATGTTTGTGAATCCCATTTGATTAGTTTTAGTAGCGTTCATTTTACGCTCTGCCTCCACCGTCTCCAAAGAAAGAAGAGCAAACTCTCAACATTCTAAATATGAAACAAAACAAGTGAAGGAGTAATCGAGAGAAGGCACGGGAGATGGCGGTTCCAAGCGTGACAGGCATAAACTTATTTATAGAAGTTCTGTCTAAAATTTAGCATAGCAGAGCATCAGCCTTGTAATGTTTCCACTACTAGGACTCAGGCCTCCTCTCTAAGAGAGGGAATGGGCTGTAATCCACCACGCGAGCCCAGAGCGGTTTGGTGGATGTCACATGTCTTCCAATTTTTGGTTCTAGGACATGCCGGTTTCCTTACGATGTTTTCCTTCACCTTTTTGAGAGCAGTGGTGATGAAATAAATTACTCAAAGTAATGCACCTGGCTGGGTGTTAACCAATGACCTACAACTCGTAAGTCGGGGCCATTACCACTCAGTCACCACTGCTCTCAAATTTATCGGTACCGAAATCGGAATCGGACCTCCGTAACGTCTCTAGTACCTACCTAGCTACGTTAAAAAAAATACAAGGACGTAACGTAAGCAACTCGACTCCTACGCGAAAAATTAGTACCTACTTCTTTTGAATAATGGAAAACGTACCTGCTTATGGCCTACATTTTAATTTGTTCCAAGGTTAGGTAGGTACTTAACTACTGTTTGTGGCTGTAAATTTAAACGCTACCTTTACATCATAATTATGTGTCCGTTGTAAAAGCATTGAAATTAATGTACCTGCCACTTAATTACTACACAGTTATGTTTAAAACACACAAGCCCTAGATACACAGAAACAGTCCGCGACATTTACAAACGTAGCCTACTTGCAGAATATTGTGGTCCCAAGGATCTCTATCTACAACATGGGTGACGTAGAAAGTGATGGTCATAGAAATAAACGATGCTTGTTAAGGCTGCTGGATTTTTCAAAAGATAAAAATGTCGTCTATCATTGTTTTTCTTTTTAATAAGATTTTTTTATAAGCTGTAAGATCTCCAAGCTGTATTAAATAAATAAATATACTTTGACCCTAAAACGCAAAGACCCACTGAAGGGCAACGCAAGTGGGATTTAGTCAGTAAAAGCCTGATATTCTCCTCTTGGTCTACCTAGAGCGGCAAAATATATTTATGACATCCCATTAAAAAAAAAATGTCATACAAATAACAACACCATATGACATCCATGGAAGTTTGTAAGTGCGACCTCGGACGTAAAGGGCAGGTGAAGGAACTTAAATTGGTTTTATTATTTACTAGCTCCTGCTAGTGGCTTCGCCTACGTGAAAGTCGGTTTCTGCATACAAACTTCCAAACTTTCTTTCTTTTTTTTATGGTAGGTAAAATCATCCAATGACAAATCCCACCCTTTGTTTGGAGCGGGAAGTAGTGTCAGACTCTTACTGACTAAAAACCTACCCCGTTCCATTCTTTGCCTTGGTCCCAGGGCCCCGGGTGCCATTTTCACATACGGGGTTGGAGTTTCGTAAAATCTGTTCTTAGCAGACCTTATAAGAAACCTACCTACCAAATTTTAAGTTTGTAGGTGTTATAGTTTCTGAGCATTCGTAATGAACCCTTTGAATACCGTAATTAGAGACAATAGGTGTGCGAACACCGGTGTCCTCTTGGGGCCTGACTTAATATTTCTGTGGGCCTGACAGTGTTGACTGTGTGTGTCTGACAGTGAGTGGTATTTCGCTTTTATTTAAGTATATATACGGATTATGATGTATTAGCTATATTACTGTAAAGTTTCGTCCAAATCTGTTGAGACGTTTGAACGTTAAGGAGTAAGAAAAATGCAAATTATTCACCTTCATATGTATGGTAGTATGATATCGGTCGATAAGTGGGTTAAATTTGAATTTTGCATATTTATATATTATTGCAAATTTACAGTCGGGTTATAATTCTTTATTATTATTGTCAGATTTGTTAGCTTAGGTTTAGTCAAGTCAAACCGCCCCTGCACAAACAATTTGCCTAGCTATTATTAGCTATACATATACATATTTCTAAGTAGTGGTAACAGTTCCGCTCAGCATAAGTCAGTGTTCTTGTATCCTATTGAATTTTACCCGACTTCAGTATTCAGGTTCAAGGCTACACGAATTTCCTTGACGAATTTTCAATCAATAAATAAAAGCAAGTCAGGTAGAAATTCACCTTTGTAAGTTTTGGCTTATCCCAAGAGTTTTAACTCTCTAGACTCAGTAAACCTTTTAGTGAGGACATGCCTACGTTCTAAATTACGTATGTTATCCTGAAAAACAGTTTTCATGTCGCTCTCGAGTTTTCCGCACACAATAAGGGTGACCACACGTACATACATAACCCCTTTAAACTGAACACCATTTTAGTCCGCTCGGCTGAACCACACATACCTATATAAACATATATTGTACGAAACAATATGGTTTTTTTGATGGTTTGTGCAACCCCAAGTTGACCTAAATGGCCAACGAAATTGAACTCATTTTCCAGAGATTTTTCCTGTTTCATTATTATTTTCTTGTTTTCACAGCTTTTCGTATAGACTGTGTTTGCTTTAGGAAATATTATATGTACCTACCTGCCTATTCACACGTGATACGAGAACGGATCCGGGCCGCAACGTTATGTTTTTAGAAATGAGACCGTTACCTTCAAATTAGAAATATAATAAAGTTAATAGATAAAAGAAGATTAGCTACAGTCAAATCTTAAAAAGCTTTCTTTTACACGTAAACTGTTACTATGTAACCTACATTTGTGACTATAATCTTAGGTACGATAACGCGATTGTAGGCAGGTATTATTTCCAACATATGTGTATGATTTTTTAACACGCCACTCATAATTTTGCAAGTTAGAACGTATTGTTAGATTGACCATAAAGATCCAAATAGCATTTTTTTTTAATCTATACAATCTTTGTGTTCCGGTTTATACACCGTTTTTTTTTTTTTACACCGTACAAAACACCGTTAAATTTTAGTCGTTTTGATCCCGCGAAGGTTCGATTCGGTACATGAAATACTATTGATTTGTAAAGAAAAAATTTAAAAATAAGGAAGTAAAAATAAGTAAAATAAACGAGTCAACGACCTTGTAGGTAGTTGTCGGTCGTTGCGTACTAACTACCTACAGTTCATTGGCCTCACTCAGCTGACGTTTACTTAAAAAAATTAATTTCGTACATGCGTAAATTAATTCGAGTTTAAAAAAAGTACTTTAATTTTCTCTTTACACATCGATAGTATTTCATGTACCAAATCGACCCTCCGCGGGATTAAAACGACTTAAATTTAACGGTGTATAGAATTTATATGACTACAATTCAAAAATGCGAAATAATTAAAAACTCAAGATTTTGAGTTGAAGCCTAAACAGAGAAAGTTTTTTTATTTTAAATTCCTCATCATACAAATAATGTTTCAGTTTCCAGTAAGAAAACAAACAGAATTTCCCAGTAACAAAACACTGTCAAACTTTCATTGAATTCTGAGTTAATGAAGTCCGTATTACTATAATCAGTGCTACCCAAAAACGGATTTGCTTCGTCCGATTTCACTTCGTAATGCAATTGACCGTACCACCTGCCTGCCCGAGCAATGAAGCTCGGCCAGCACTAAATATCAGATGAATTATCTTTTACTGTCTAATTAAGGCCACTTTAGTTTGAAAACTGCAAAATTCGAGGAGGAAAAACGTCATTCGAGAGTTTAAACTTGTGAAGCTTTTAGTGTTTGTTATGATATAACTGTGTTTTTAATCGATATACATTTTTAGCTCGTTTTTTATGACATATAACTAGCTTCTGCCAGCGGCATCACCCGTTTTGAAAGAAGGTCTCTCCATATAAACTTTGGACCCCGTTTCATCCCCTCATAGGGTGAATTTTGGAAATTACTCTCCAAGTGCTCGCATACGTCATAAAAGGAAGCCTAGTGTATAATTTCACACTTCTTCAAAATCAAAAATCAAAATATTTTTATTTTACATAGGCCTACATGGGCACTTATAAAACGTCAGAAGCTAGTGCACCCAGTAGTTTTGTCAGTCAGTCAGTTTCTCCTTTTATATATAAATAGATGATATCAAATTAAACCAAGTCTTTAATAAGATTAAGCTGGTAGGCATCAACCCACTTTTATCTGCGGCGTATGTTTGTAGATGAATATCTAGTTACGAAGGATCAGAAATAAAACCTTATGTATATACATTTTTATATTTCTTAAAAACATACTTACATTATAAGAGAAAAGATAAACCTGAACGTAGTCTGCTCTTTCAGCACAAATTGCAAAAGCCAACGAAACGAAATAGGTCACCATGGCGCTTGCAGCTTTTGGATATAAAGTTAAACGTTAGCAAGAATCAAATTGATAGTTTTTAGAACCCTATTATTAACACCGAAATGATTTTACATCGTTAGTTACCCTAGAATTTCCCCTTGAGGGTAAAATCATGTTGTTTGTTAGAAAGGGGAATTATGTGAAATAAGCTATTAAAATATAACCCTCACTTGTAAGGGACAAAAGTGAGGGAAACAAATTCACAAGGGAACACTACGACGATGGTCAACATCCATACGTAAATGTCACATAAATGTACCTATGTATATGCGAAGTTTTGATGAGGCTACGGGTTAACACAAAATGGGTCAGCCATAATTATAATGACATACATTTACAATCACTCCATGGCCATTTCCCGGCTCTTGTGAACATATATTATCGTTCATTTGGTGAAACAATGACGTAATGACACTTTTACAAATTACAAATTTTAGAGGCGATGCTATAGGGACATATTACAATCGTCAATAAGTTTTAAAGTAAGTTCAAGTGCAGCTGTCTTCGCATCCATAATTAGGGCACCTTCAAAGCTAGAATGAATATGCTGTTCATAAAATAATGCGATTCGACTCCAACGATTGCACCACTGCTTTTGTACCAGTCACCACAATGCCAAGAAATCTTTGATTTTATTATTTACTAATTATATTGTTTTTAATTATTAACATCATTGTTGCATCAACGAACGGATAAAGTGAGAAATGAGTATATTAGAGGAAGTTTGAAAGTGGCGCCAGTGACTGAAAAGTTGAAAGGAAGTCGTTTGTCTTGGTATGGTCATGTGAAGAGGAGGGATGAAACACATGTTACTAAAAGAGTTCTGAGTTTACAAGTAGATGGATGGAGAGGAAGAGGGAGGCCGAAGAAGAGATGGATGGATTGTGTGAGGAGTGATATGAAGGAAAAGGAAGTTAGTGATAGTGTGACGGCTGATAGGATAGAGTGGAAGAAAAAAACGTGTTGCGCCGACCCCAAGTAATATGGGACAAGGGCAGGAAGAAGAAGAAGAAGATTGTTGCATCAAATGATCCATGAAAGAGCGACAAGTTTCATCTGATATAAACTTAAAGGGCCTATTACACCACTCGATATTCAGACCGGCCTTATACAACGTCCCGTAGTGTAATATGGGTCAGACTGTCTTACTCGGAAGTAAACTTTAAGACAGTCTGTGTATCGAGTGCGGTATATCGAGTGGTGTAATAGACGCTTAAATGTGGTCGAAAAATAGAAATGAGATAACTAAAATAGTGAGGGTGGTACTTTTCCCACAATCTATTTATTACTATTATTCCCTGGGGAGTCTGTAGACTCATAAGTAGGTAAGTAACTAAGCTCCTCAATTATTTAGTTCTACAGGTAGGAACAGTAAATAAAAGTACAAATCGTTTTTTTTTTGGTGGTAAATGTGTAATCTATTTACTTACTTCTCCCGCTCTAAGGTGGAACGAGAGGGCGTGTAAGACTTTTAGTGATTAAAACCCACCTGTGACCTTCCTTTTCTGAAATTCCCGAGGCCCTGGCGAGTATCAGCCCTACTAGATTTGGAACTTTGCTAACATCTCTTTGAAATGCGCGTTAACTACGCGCCGTTGATGAATCGGGCACGGTCCTTACCGGACGGCCGGACGGCGAGCAACCTATAGCGCGTCGTACAAAAACCTGCGCCTACTGCGGCCGGGGATCACCTGGCGACTTCCGAGTCCAGACGCCCGCGGCGTCTTCGGGAAATCATCAAGTAATTTCTCCCGCTCTGTGTGGAGCGAAAGTGTCAGACTTTTACTGACTAAAACTCACCCGTGTTCCTTCAGCTATTTGCGTTCCAGAGACGCGGTAACTCGTTCGTACAATCCTGCAGCGCAACTCATAGAAGCTGAAGATAAATCCATCAAATTGTACATATATATGACCACCGATATGATATGATCATAGATACATCCATTTAATGGATGTATATAAGATGTATGATGAGATGTCGTATGTGATTTTTTATACGGCGCGTATTATTCCACGCGCGCCTCAAGGAGATGTCAGCAAACCAGGGAAATCAGGGTCGAAGCCTACTGGGGCTATCGGTTCGCTTCTGAAGGGGAAACCCGGTCCAGGTATGAAAGGCAAAGAAGGAGCAGGAGTGTCTTTTTAGTCAGCAAAAGTCTGAAACACCCTCCCGCTCCGCCCCAAAGAGTGGGAGGTGACATTGGATGACTTTCCCACCTAAAAAAAATATCAGTAGATACATGATTATTAAAATAGTAGAAGTATATAGAAGTTGTAAGTGGGTACTTACTTACACAAGCCACACTAGTTCATGATCAAAGTACCGCCCTACTGCCAGTACCTCCCGTATTGCTAGACAGTAGCAATCGTAAAATAAGCTATGAAACAGAACCCAATATATCACTACATTTCTACTATAAAAACTACCGCTATCAACGTATTAGTAAAATGTCAGCTCAAGATGTTATATCCTTAGTATCGTAACATCTTTAGAGGTTAGTTTTGTCGACGCCCAATTTTCTCTAGCGAGATCTAAAAGATGGATTGTGATATCGTAACTATCCAGTCTCTTACCATGGGGTATCGTGTTGCCGCGGTTTTTATAAGTCAGGTAGTCGCTCTAATTTATCTAAATACTGGCATATATTTGCATCCGATTTTACGGGAAACCGTCCTCAAATTAGTTAAAAAAAAAAGTTGAAAAAAGAAACTGGGCAAGAGCGAATCCGACTCGCACATTGAAGGGTTCGTACAAACTAACTTACGTAACTAGTTCAATTCGAAGATTTTTCAGACTCGAAAAAAGTATTTTTTGTGACGTAATTACAAATTTGCAATATTCAGATTTATTTCTAAACTTGTGCTAAAAGACCTTGCTTCATGCCAAATTTCAGGGTTCTAGGTCACCGGGAAGTATCCTGTGAATTATGATTCCCTTGAGAGTGTCGAAATACACGTTTTTTGCGACCATATCTTTTTCTTCAAGGGGCCGCAGACACACACATAGTTTTAATTTCAACTCGATATCTCCAATAAAAGTGTCCTATAAGAGTTTAGTTTTTTCCCTTTTGAGCTAAGAAATCCTAAAAAGGTTAGGCAAATGAACATAACCATAATCTAACTTTCTTCCAACCATAAAATTCTTTCTTATTTTTTTGACTGAGCAGGGGCCTTACCATGTCGTGTTAAAGTCAGTCGAGCGAGCAAGAAAGAGGGATTTAGTTATAATATATAATATAATATTCCACAACTATCACACAACGTCTTCTAGTCCCAAGCTAAGCAGAACTTGTGCTATGGGTACTAGACAACTGATAAACATGCTTATATATTTCTAAATACATACCTACATATTATAGATAAATTACACCCAGACACAGAACAAATGATCGTGCTCATCACACAAACATTTGTCCTGGGTGGGAATCGAACCCACGACCTCCGGCATAGCAGTCAGGTCCACTAACCACTAGACCAACAGGCCAGTCAGTTCAGTCAGTCAGGGTAGTTATGCACCCTATATAGCTCATTCCTTTAACAGTTCAGTTTAGGTCGTCAAATGGATTGGGTTTTGAGCTTCTCAAAAGTCTTCTTAACCAAAGATAACCAACCAGCAGGCCTAGCGAAATTAAAAACAGTTTCTCTCTCTACAATCGGTAACGTCTCGGTGCGTAAGCGAGTATAGAAAACAGTAGCCATATTGACGCGCCTGAGTCGGCCGCTCGTTCTACAAAAATTGTAATTTGGGTACCATTTATACCATAAAACTACAGGTTGTAGCGATGAACATTGTAGAAACTATTACCACATGTGCTATTACATTTCATTCTATGATTTGTGAACTTGGCTACGAATTTTCTATTCGTTTGTTCTGGCCATGTGATTTAACGTTAAGATGATGTAATTCCCATACATTTGATTGGGTGTCGCCACTGTGCGGAGCGCCCGGAGGACACGGTGGAGCACACAGTCGATGTGTGCCCCGCTTGGGAAGAGCTACGCCGTGTCCTTGTGGGGGCAATCAGCGGCGGCGAACTCTCGCGCCGGGGCTTGGTTCAGTCCATGCTACGGAGCGAAGAGAAGTGGCAGGCGGTCGCCTCCTTCTGCGAAGCAGTAATGCTAGCAAAGGAGGAGGCCGACCGCGTCAGGCAACGGCGCACACGCCGCCGCCGCCGCCGGGATTCCGATCCCGATTCCCAGCCACCGTAGGCGTGGGCTCACGAACGGCGGGCAATGGGTAGCTCGCTGTCCGTCCGTCCGGTAACAGACCGGTCCGAGCTCAAGTCGTTTACGGCGCGCACTGTTCCCGCGCGCCTCAAGGAGTTGTCAGCAAACTGTAGGGGCCCAGCAGGGCCGAAGCCTACTGGGGCCAAAGGTTATGTGAAAATGTCACCCGGGGCCCTGGAGCGAAGGCAATGAATGGAACAGGGTAGGTTTTTAGTCAGTAAGAGTCTGACAGTATTTCCCGCCCCACCCGAGAGAGAGATTTGTCATTGGATAATTTTACCTACCACAAAACAAAAAAAAATATTGATAAGTTTTCTACTAGCCTTCACGATTGTAGATTATCAACTTGACTTTGATTAGTGCTGCTTCATCCAAATCAAATCAAATTGCAAAATTGACATTATCTTTGCGTTGATTGTTAACCTACCATCCAAGGCCATGATACAATTTATTTTGTGTCAACTTCACTGGATTTTCTGTTCAATATTCAACAATAATAAATAATTGACGTCACAGCAACGGAAACTGCACACAAATCAAAAACATATTGGCCTAGTTACACAGATCCCTTACCTTTCCACAGGAAAAGTTTACGAAAGAAGCAAACCTAAGAAACTAGCAGCGCCGAAGTGGGAGATGCGATCCACGTATCCATTACGGGCAAACATCTGGGAATATCTGTATGAAGATAACGTCGAACAAAAGTTCAGTTGCAGCAATAAAAGGAGACATAGGAAATGTAAACAAAAGTCGGAAGAAAGCGATTCTTGTAGGAAAACAGCTGTCTGGTTGTTTTTGATGTGTGCTGCTGTGATTGGAGGTTTAGGTTAGTGTTGAAACTTATTAAATACTAGTCACCCGCCCCAGCTTCGCTCGGGTATAAATTATACATACAAAGCTACTCACAATTATATTTTTATCAAACGTAATAAGTAATAAAGTTCGCAGTATGTAAGTAGGTCATTTATTTGTCGGTTGATGAGTGCTAATTTCTCTACATTGTCCTTACATAATTTATTAATGAATACTGTAATATGGAAATATTGTAATATAAACCTTTTTTTTTAAAGAGTAACCATGGAGTTTCTTGCCGGTTCTTCTCCATAGGAAACGACCAATTTGGAACCGTTCACTAGCTTCTGACGTTTTATAAGTGCCCATGTAGGCCTATGTAAAATAAAAATATTTTGATTTTGATTTTGATTACTTCTCACACTTCGCCACTTTTTTGAGTCATCAAATGAGCATGAGCACCCATAAGGTTTTCTTTAAGCCAGCGCCCGTGCCCAGTTTTTTTTTTTTAATTTTTATAAACTAGTACTTGACTGCAATCCTACCAGTTGTACCGGATAGATTGCGAGTTATAGGTCGTGGGTATAAACCCAGGCAGACACTTTATTTTGTGTAATTTATTATGTCGCCACTGCAAAGAACGAAAACATTATGAGGATAGAACCAAAAAATCAAAGACATGTGAGATCCACCAACCCGCACTAGCCCACGTGGTGGATAACGGCCTATTCCCTGTCCTAGACAACAGGTCTGCGTACCAGCCGTGGAAAAATTATGAGGCTCATTATGCTGTAATATTATGTTATGCTATGCATTTATACCTGAATGAAGGAAAAGTAAAACGCTATGATATAAATAGTATTACGTTAAGGCGACACTACAGTGAGCGACCTTGAGCGAACAAAAAAACATCAAGATTATTCGAATAATAATATGTCTTTCATTTATTAAACACAGTATGAATAAAAGCCGTATTTCAAAAGATTGGTAATTAAATTATCGTTTAGTTTGTGAAAGTTTCATAAAAATATACCCAATGGTTTTAGCCTGATCTTTGCTTTTCTGTCTGTGTTACGAGTAGATATAACGTTGAAAATAAATCATATCTCGTTCTATAAAAAATATGTAAATATTCCTATGTCTAATTATTCGGCAAATAGTCTAGTTTAACATTTTTTTTTTTCAAAACAAATACAGACAAGCCGTTTAGACATGATGTTGGATTTAAAATTATTAAGAATCATATATCTGCCCCTTAACAATATAGTAAGATTTTCTCAAAGGCAAAAAATGTACATCACTGACTGACTAACGTAACCAGGAGACAAAATAATAACATTCATTAATTAACCAGAAACTACATAGTAACGCAAGTCTAATCTGTAAGCCTGATATCACAACTTAACTATAATTAACTTAGTTTCAGTATCTATGTGGAAAGCTAACAGGACGGGAGAAGACTTGACACCTAAGACCAAGATAATGTCGTTAAGTAAGTACCTAAGTAATTGTGTTGCTTACGACGTTTAATTTAATTTTATGGTGTTGTACCAGGCGACAGTTTTAGTCCATATTTGTTAAAAAGTTAAGAGCGGTTACGCACCACGGCCGATCCGAATCCGATCCGTCTAAAACTGCTCTCTTCCAACCGCTTTTAGGCACGCAATTGACAGTTTTCCGCACTAGTGCAGTAAAGTACGCGCGCTCGCCCCCGCCACAATTTTATTGTAATGAAATAGATCTACGGCTACAAAAGTATGGTCCGAAACCATACTTTCACGGGTTCGGATCGGGCGTAGTGCGGAACCGCTCTTAGATGACACAGTTTTAGTTTATATTTTGTTAGGTACCTACTTTTTACTTAAACGAGGCCAGCGAGGCTTTTATGTAATACCTCGATGACCTCAAATATGGCCCTAGCCCACCACACACGCCACACAGGACCCACTGAGTCCTCATCGTATCAAAAAAAGAAAGACAAGACCCGTGCCAATTTGAATAATCGCTAAACGTAAAACAACCATTTAAGTATTTAGTTGCAAATTTAAAAAAAAAAACACTAATATTGTTAATCTTAAAAAAAAAACTATCATCTATACATCGTCCATCTTGTTTTAACTGTGTTTTCATCAACAGCTGAACCACTAATGTAAAATCGACATACATACATCAAGACTGCCCCGTTAGCAAAGTTGTTATCAGCCTCGGCCGAGGGCCGATATTCCCCTCGCTTGGGAGTACTCCCTCACAGTTCCCAAAATAATTTAAATTATTCAAACCAGAGACACTTAGGAGTGAGGTTTAATTCTAACATAATCGAAAAAAAAACTAATAAGTAAACGAAATAAGTACTTTGAACTGTGCTATCTTCAGATTGACTTAGAATTTTAAATTCAACTAAATTTTATATCAAAGGTACGTTATTCTTTCTTTATAATTAGTTATTTGATGTACGAATAAAAAGTAGAACGACCACTTCATCAAATTATACTTTCTGGATAATTATAGTTCTTGATTAAAATACCAAGACACCACATCAAAAAAAGTTTGAGATCACTTTGATAATACGAATTCGTTTTTGTTACGTTAGAATATAACTTTTTTTTTCTTTTTTTTCTAAGATTCTTCATTAAAAAATCAAATGTGAGTGGTTGACCAAAAAGGGACCTGGAGGGATTGGAAACCGTTAATTTTTTTTTTTGAATTTTTTAATCTGTGGTCTTTTAGCTTTGTTTTGGTCTAACCAGAATATTTTTAGGTGCTGTAGTGTTTTTTTTATGATTTTTTTTGTGAGCCGAGGCAGTTTTGGAAAAATTACACCTTGCACACAGCGCACACTAGTTTTTGTGATGTCAGGTAAGTGGATACAATCAGTTTTATTGTTTTATTGTACTTTTAAGGTTATCTCTAGTGCAACGAAGTCTCTATATCGTGTGCAGGTCCAAAAAGACGTTCGTACTTGTCAGAAAGTGACGACGACGCTACTCAAATGGACAGTCCTAAAAGTTTAAAGGTCTCCAATGATACCCAAGGTAATTAAAACAACTTATTTTTGTTTCAAAGTCTATAATGGAGCTCACACTTCAATATTAAATAATCTGCGAGTAGAAACTTAACAATTTTTCTGTGTTTCAGAAGTCAAAGAAAACTTAAATCCTAATAAAATTAATGATGATAATATTTTGTTTGAACAATACGGTCAAGCTTGGGATGACACAATAAATGAAGCAATTCCGAAGATGTTGGATGCTACTACTCAAACGGAAAAAGATGTTGAAGATTTTTTTTTAAAAAAAGAGGCGTCTAATGAGGCTTTCGGAGTATTTGTCGGCAAGGAACTATCCACTGTTCCACAAATAAAGAGGCGCTTCGTGATGTATGAAATAATAAAAATAATCGAGCACAGTAGTAAATAATTGACAATAGTAATAATTATGAAGTCTCATCACAAACATTACAATCACAAATAAAAAATTATAATAATGAATAGTCTTTACTTTTTGTTTTGTTTGCATGAACGTATGGTGTGCCCTGGTTCTTTACAACGCCCACAGGTAGTAACTTTCCTGGGTTTTTTAGCAGAAGGACCTGGCTGATCTTCTTTAGCCGTCTGTTTTTTAGCAGAAGGTCCTGGCTGATCCACTTTAGCCATCTGGCTTGTAGGTTTCGCTTCTTGTGATTTTGGGCATGTTAGGTTAGCTGCGTCTTTCGAAGTGCAAAGGGGTGCTATTTCCTCGAATAAATACCATTGTCTTGCAAGTGAAAGCCCTGGTGGAACGATTTAATCTTTAATTATCAAAAGAATTAAAAAAAAACAATTATATTTCTGTATAAAAAGAGATTAAATCCGTGTTTACAGTCATTCAGAAATCTGACCAACGATTCAAGCGTTTTTTCTGACTTTTTGAAGGAGTTCATTTAAAAAGATGCCGAGGGGATTATCAAAAGTTTTACGAGCAAGAATTGTTACTTTGGGGGAAGAAGGACATTCTATGAGAGAAATAGCACGCAGAGTGGCTGTATCCCAATCCTGTGTCGTGTACACATTACGCAGGTATCGCGGCTTTACTGATCGACATCGCAGTGGTCGGCCAACTGTTTTTACTGCTGCTCAGAAGCGTTCAATCTGATTCCTGACAGCTCGAGACCCAACAATCAATGCCACTAAAATAAAAGCTGAGTTGCGAGCTGCTACTGGACTAGAAATTAGCGCTCAGACCATCAGGAATTGCTTACACTAGGTTGAATTACAAGCGATGAGATCCTGGCGAGCACCCCTGAACTCACAGCAACGACAGCGATGCAGTTTGCAGTGGGCTAGACTCCGCCAAAATGAAGAAAACGACGAGGAAAACATTTGGTGGAATTGTCTCTTCGTTGACGACTCCAGAATTAGCACTCATCCAGACAACCGACGTCTTCATGTCTGAAGAAGACGTCGGGACGCTGAAAGACAAAGAACTGCCACATAACTTAATTCTCAGCATGCCAAGAAGGATTGGCGCATGTGTTCGAGCCAGGGGAGGAGTTATCTTATACTAAATAAAAACAATTTCATAATAAATGTTGACAATATTTAGTTAAACCTCTTTTTCTTTCGATTATTTATTAGTCGAAATTGCATTAGGACTTTTAAATTAAATTTTTGTTAATGAAAATTAATAAATAATTTAATTTTTTTATTTCAAAAAGTGTATCTTTTTTATAAAAAAAAAAGATGTTACGTAAGCAACATTCCTTTAAAAAGTAAAATTTTAAAAATATTCCATCTTTTGCTAGTGTTCTCAAACTTTTTTTGATGTGTGTATGTATGCTTATGGTATTTGAGAAGTTCCCTCAATTTTATCCCTTTGGATGATTGGATACATGACTCAGGAGGGCTGCCTTGTGCAACCCATCATCCGAACTATATTTAGAAAAAAAAATGCGACCAATATAGTACAATAATTAACTATTATAAAAAAAAAGAATTTAGCAAAACTATTCACAAACAACGGAGTCCTGCGGTAAAAAACATACAACCAAATTGACAATCTCCTCTTTTTTTTGAAGTCGGTTGAAAAATAAGACGTTGCGATCTTTCGTTATACATTAAAGAAATTAATTTCGTACATGCGTATATTAATTCGAGTTTTACAAAAAAAGTACTTTATTTTTTAATTTTTTCTTTATAAATCGATAGTGTTTCATGTACCGAATCGATCCTCCACGGGATTAAAACAACCAAAATTTAACGGTGTATATTGTAGATAGTGTTAGAACTTTTTAAACCTTTTTAGAAGTCCAGATAAACGAGGATCTTTACACTGCACACAGAAATGGCATCCCACAATTTCTTCCGGACTGTTTCCATTTTCTAAACCCATTTTTGTCGGATCAGTACAGGAAATTTTATGAGACAAAATTATAATGACAACAAATTATAATCGTCAACCTACCTACCTACTTACTGAGTTATAAACTTACGTAACAATATCAAACATCGTAAATACCTATCCATAAACCAACTACGAACAAGCAAATTCCATGTAAATTGCCTACTATTAAAATAACTGGCCTCTACCATCCATCAAGTGTTATCGGTAATTAATGCAAAGTAATAAAAGTTTTTAATTATGTATGTCGCCGGTCGCTGTGCCATGAGCAATAACCATGGGCGCATCGAAGAAGGTTTTTACAATATTTGATTATGTGACAATTTTTACATGGTCATCAAATGTCTTCTCCCACTCTGAGTTGAACGAGAGGGAATGTCAAACTTTAACTAACTAAAAGGCAGTTTTCCTGTAGTGCGAGCAATGTGTAGCTCGTCATCTGGCCATCCGTTAACCAACCGGTCCGAGCCCGAGTCGTCGACGGCGCGTGGGACTCAGTAGAGCCGTAGCCTACCGGGGCCATGGGTAATGGGTTGACTTCCGAAAGAGAAACCCGGATTCCTGGAACACAAGGCAAAGAAGGAACATTGGTGTGATTTTAGTCAGTAAAAATTTGACATGCCTTCCCGTTCCACCAAAAAGCAGTAATTGGATGACTCCACACATAAAAAGTGTTCCTGCAGTCACCATTTGCAAAGGCCACGGTACCTATCTCCTTCGTATAATCCGCAGCCGTTGCAGAAAATTTGTCCCTATATGTAGTCGGTCAGTTAAATTTCAACATCCTAACTGAGCAACAGGATTCTTTGACCATCTAGCACTTTAGGAGTTAGACAAATAACAGCTTGTTATGCCTGCATAAGAAACCTAAATTAAATTATATGAAATGATACTTAGTGACTCGTGTACTTACTCAGAATTATCTCCTTTTGCCATCTTTCTAATGAATGCTGAAGTTTGCTGAAGTCACTCTGTCAAATAAAACATAACCTTAATCATAATTATTCCAGCTGGTTCCGATTCATCTTCATCAGTCAGCTTCCAATGCTGCAACAGAATGAAATATTTAGCAGAACAGCTCGCCAAAGCGGAACAAACTCTCAGGTAAACACTGTATTTTGTCTGTCGTTTGAATTTTCACAGGAATGTTGAATGTCAAAAACTTAAACGAATGCTCGCTCTCCAAAAAAGAAAACAGAATCGAACAACGAACAATCGAATCGAACGACGTTCGAGTAAAGTCACGCATATGAGTAGTTGTTATAATTTAATCGCTGTACATTTAAAAGGGAATACGACTTTTGAATCTTGTGACTTCTACCTCTAACCTCCAGCATTTAAAGTTGAGTATTTTCTCTACTACTACTTCTCATCTTTAGCCAGAAAATCTACTAAAGTTTAGAATTTTCAACCCAAAATACTCAATTCAGAAATCCGTCCTAAGTATTTATACACTTAGATTATACAATACATTTATGCTTGCGTTTGTTTTAAAAAAAGAATTCCTGTATCTTAGGTGTATTTACAAACATTTAGACCTTGTCCAGAAGAAGCGAATTCGTCGCGAAACGTTTCGCGCGAATTCATTCGCGCGCTATTGAGATACTAGGCACGAATACATCGCGTCCACAAGCATCGCGCGAATTCAAAATACGCGCGTAAATCGCGTGCATAACGCCAGACCCTCGACTCGCGCGTGATTCGCCCTTTCTGGACAAGCCCTTTGTACGGGACAACGTTAAATGATAATGATAGTTTGTTTGTAAAACATTTATTGATGAGTACACGCGGCGGAGACCGAACGCGAACTGAGGTAAATTGCGCACGCGGTACAAACTGCTTATTTTACAATAACATACGAATTGTACGGGTGAACCGTACATGCTCCCAGACACGAGAGACTAAGATAAAGATTAAAAGTAAAAATATAAAAATCAAAATTAAACATTATAAAATGCAAGTTAACTTAAAGAAAGCAATGATAATAAAATCGAAAGCACAATAATTAGGTATACACGCGAAAACTTAAGTAAGTCTCTAAATGTCTTATTCACTTTCACTGAAAATAGATTCGCGGAACACAGGCGATGTAGCCTTGTTTTGTTTACGCGCACTAATCACACCCGATCTTGTATTGAGCTCAATTTCACTCGGTCCACATTGCTCATTTACACTGATACGCGGTACACTGATAACGTTAGCACTCTGAAGCTCCTGATGAGGCGAGCGCGCGGGCAGAGCCACGCTGCGCACACGCCGAAGGCGCCGCCACACGTGCACGGCTCCTGCCACGCATAGGGCGAGCACCAATAAGTATATCACCGTGTAGTGATGCACGTCGTGATATGAGAAACCGTCTTCCAAATCGTCATCAATGCTAAGTTCATCTTTCATTTGATTCAGCTTATCATGAACTTTCCTTAATTGACCTTGAGTCTCGATATGAGTGTGGTCAGACTGTTCATCGATCGCTCCGATAGGTATGGACAAGTTGATTATATTGTTAATGGGTGGGATGTCAATCTTCAGAACGTCTGCGGTAGTATTAAGAACGTTGGTCAGCTTCTTATGTGAATAAACTGTGTAAGTATCGCCTTTGATGACGCATCCATCGCCGAGCATGATAACGCCAGCCTTGGTTAATTGTTCGGCCGTAACTTGATACTCGCAAATGATTCGTATGGAGCACGGTCCGCAACAAAAATATAAATAAGTATTTAATTTATTTAGCTGTATCCAACGGTTCGTGCAAATTGTGGATGTTGTGCTGCAACGATTGAATTGCTGATCTTTCATGCAGAGAGTTTCATCTGATCTCATCTGATGAATTGGACCCTTCAACGGGCAGATGTATGTTTCTAAGTCGTAAAACATACAAGTTTGGACATCGTTTTCCGTCATTGGAATGTAAGAGTCCTTTTGTATATTAATTGCGAGGAGGTCTGCGATGGGCATTATGCTGATCATATTACTTCCAACTTGCTGCGGAACTGTTATTATTCTGTAGATGTCGTAACTGTCTCTACTCACTAACGGGATTTTGACTTCGAAGATAATAAACTGCTTCATGACTCTGGCTTTAGTCTTCAATAAATGATACAATTTGTATAAATCCGATTGAATATTATCTATTGGAAGAGTCAATTCTTTTGCCAACTGTCCTATTATGATATTAAGTTCATTCGTCAACTGACTAAGTGTTATAAGGTGGAAATTGAACCCTGTGTGGTGTAGATTCACAATAGTATCCACGACAGTTTCCTGGATAGTTTTCAAGTTCATCAGTACACTGTTGGCAATTATAGATGATACACTGAAGCTGTTAGTCATTAGTGAATCTTGAACTCCAGCCTGAATTGTGTTAAATCCCTTTTCTAAAGTCATCAGGTGCTGATTAAATACCTTGTGATGTCTATCCATCGCATTTTCTACTCTTTTGATAATATTGTTCTCTGCTTCAACAATAGAGGTATTGTTTTTCCATAAGGATTCCAAATTCTTTTGATTACGTCTGATTTGATGGATGTCTCTAGCATATTGCTGTGCAAAATCGTCGTCTAAGACGACCCTTAAACCTACATGCGTAAACGCCCAGACCTACCTGTAGTCCGTAGTCCATACAAATATTTGTTCAGAGCGGGTATCGAATCTATGCTCAATAGCGCAACCCCTGGTATTATTAATAAGGGTTCAGAAAGAAGGAAGGTAGTATTTAGTAGATACTAGCTTTTGCCCGCAGCTTCGCTCCCGCTCTACCCTACCCTACTCCACTCTACCCTATACCAATAAATGAGCAGTTTTTGGTGTTTTCATTTATTTAACGTGATAAAAATTCTAAAAAAACCTATGTCCATCTCCTGGTTCTAAGCTACCTTCCCACCAATTTTCAGCCAAATCGGTTCAGCCGTTCTCGAGTTATAAATAGTGTAACTAACGCGACTTTCTTTTATATATGTAGATTAGGGAACTTAATAAGTATTTAAAGATAGGAATAATAAGCAATAGCTTTGCTCACGAGTAACATAATTAAAGCCAATATACTTTATAAATACTTAATCGTAAATTCGTACGTTGCAGAAACACGCTCCGATCACGGACCATGATGTTGACTTCTCGCACAAAAATAGGTAAGTTTGTATTTGGCTGCGAAGCAATTAAATCTACTTATAATAAATTATTATCTTCTCTCCACAACGATCTAGGCTAAACCCACAGAATTCTGTGAACCTGACAACCAAAATTACTTTAGCCTATATCAATAATTCGATATTCCTCAATATATCATCGCCAAAAGCTTATCAGCTGAGCCTAGCATTATTGGAAAATCTCAAGCTGCTAATGACATTTCCAACGTTCATTGGCCCTGTACTTAAAATATGTTTGAATTTATGCACAAAGAGAACGCAAAGTGGTACATCTTAAAATGCTAACTCAATATCACACTTCTAAGAATTTCAAATAAAAATTCGTTGGAGTGCAAAGATTTTGATTTGCATTTACATACGATATTTTATTATCTACTCCATACCTACCAAAATAAGGAATTTAGATACTTAAATTTTGTATTAAGCTGTTATTGCAAACATCTCTCATCATTCATCATCATCAAGTTTATCTTGTCTCTTAAAAGCTGAAATCGCTCACAACGTTGCGTTTTCTTACAAACAGCCACATTTTGAATTTCCAAAACCCATGACGCGTCTCAAGTCTAATGCAGCCGCGTTGCGATATAAATTAATTATTATATGGATTATTCATTAATTTTTGTATGTGTCTTTCACATTTTAGGTATTCTGATTACTCTCACGTTTAGATAGAGCTTGAAGAACCGAATGCCGATACTTACACCTCGTTTTAGGTGCAAGTTGGTACAAAATCGAAACACCCTCACCGACAAATCGTCTTAAGTTCAACGCTACCTTTGAGCTAACGTGACCGATTCTCTGTAATCTAATCTCCAAGTTTCGTTCTTCAGAACAAATGGCAACAGTTGCAGGGGCTAAGGACATTGATACACGATACATAGAAGGTGCGACGGCATCAAAGGGTAGTGACACAACGGAGTGGGGTGGTAGGGTAGCCCTGTGGGGTGTCGTGCCGTTGTGGCGCGCTGCCCCATCGCCCGATACTGTGCTCGCTTTACGAAGACCTACGCTGTCCGACTGTTGGCCTTTCATGTGAGTCGAATTTCAAAGATAAGACGTAGTTACTAGATAGGTACTTAGTTTTAGTTGACCGTGTATTGTATAAGCCCCTGGGGACAAAGATATCGAATTTTGAGCAACTTTAATTTGAATGTTATTTTACAGAATTATCATTAGGCGTAATGGCCAAGTTACACTTGAAATCGTACAGTAGACAGATTAAAAACTTAGGCCTGAATAAGATTCAAGGTTTCGAGCTAGCTTCAGCATGCATTGCACAAAACAGCAAGAGATTAGGTATGCCGTAATGCGATCATGTTCCCAATGTGAGAAAGAGACAGAGCTATGAATGACCGCTAGGCTGCTAGCGGTCATTCATAGCCTTCCCTTTTTAGACTGCTTACAGGTCATAATACGTCTACTTATAAAAGTCCTGATTCCAAAAAAGAACTTGCTTTAATGATGATAAAGCAACACAAGAATACACGGCTTAGAAATCCTTGCACTGCCTGTTAGCCTAAACCAGCCTAAACTAACACTTGATTTGGGATCAAATTATGAGAAATGCGTCCAAAATTACCCAGTGCAACAGTAAACGGCAAATAAGTCGAACCATTTACTTTGGTTTCGCGAGCCCCCCCGCTTCAATTGGGACCCGAAAATCGTTTACTGCGCAAAAAGTCGACCGCCGTAACCGATTTTCAGGCCTCAAGGTTTTTTTTTTTTTTTTTGGGTAGGTAAAATCACCCAATGACCAATGACAGATCCCGCCCTTAGGTGGGGCGGGAAATAGTGTCAGACTTTTACTGACTTAAAACCTACCTTTCCGTTCCTTGCCTTTATCCTGGGGCCCGTGGTGACAGTCTCACATAACCTTTGGCCCCAGTAGGCTTCGGCCCTGCTGGACCCCTACAGTTTGCTGACAACTCCTTGAGGCGCGCGGGAACGGTGCGCGCCGTAGACGACCTGAGCTCGGACCGGTCTGTTACCGGACGGACGGACAGCGAGCTACCCATTGCCCACCGTCCGCGAGCCCGCGCCTACGGTGGCCGGAAATTGGGATTGGAAACCCGGCGGCGGCGGCGGCGTGTGCGCCTTTGCCTAATGCGGTCGGCCTCCTCCTTTGCCAGCATTACTGCTTCGCAAAAGGAGGCGACCGCCTGCCACTCTTCCTCGCTCCGGAGCATGGCTTGAACCAAGCCCCGGCGCGAGAGATCGCCGCCGATCGCCCCCACGAGGACACGGCGATGCTCTTCCCAAGCGGGGCACACCTCGACTGTGTGCTCCACCGTGTCCACCGGGCGGTCCGCACAGTGGCGACACCCGGGCGTCGTCTCCGCACGAATCTTGTACAGGTACGGACCGAACTTGCCGTGTTCGGTCAGCACCTGCGCCAAACGGAAGGTGACGACGCCGTGGGGCCTTTCCAGCCACGCCTCAAAGAGGGGCCTTACCGAGGCCTCAAGGTGGAAAACTGCGCGTAGCCGTGGCGGATGGTTCAACTTATTTGCCGCATACTATACCTACTCCACTACTGCTTACCACCATTATTTGAAACCTGTATCTGAGTCTTGTATCATACCTAGGTATATTGTTACTTTCAGACAAGATTTTCCTATTCTAACATTGCAATTATTTTCAGTGGTTCCTACGGCGAAATAATAATACGACTGCCAGAAACGCAGCGGGTGCGTTACATCACAGTCGAGCACATACACCCAGACACCGCCCAGAGTGCGCCCAAGCATTTCCTAATATACGTTAGTAGTCAAACAGCTGAGATTACGGCTTTGAACTCTCAATGCTAAAACAAACGTCATATCTAAGTTATAGAGCCCGCATTTGATTATTATTCTGCATAGCGGTTCATTTATGCATTAATGTGAATTTCGCCAGAGATTAAGTTTTGATTTCATAGAGCTTTTCTGCACGAATCAATACAAACTAAGATTATAAACAGAAATATCTGCTAGGTAGGTAGGTAGATAGGCGCTTCTTTAACGAGTTTAGAAATAAACATCATTAGTGCGTTAGAAAACCGTTGGGTTCTCAGTTTTTCACAGCACTCGAAAACCCAGAGCGCATTTTGCCGCACTCATCCAAACGCTGCATCGCCGTCCCAGACATACCCTAGTCACTTCCGATGATGCTGTTACCCTGCTTCAGGGGACTCGCAGGGAACCCGGCACCCTTCGCAAACCCTGGCCGCTCCTTCCAACCTCGCTGCCGAGGCAAACCACGACGCGCTCGTCAATATACACCACACCATATGCTCGAGCTACCCCGCAATGATGAAACTATTAAATTCATCCCAAAATAATAATCAATGTTTTATCCAGCCTGTCCCTCGATGTTCTCCCTCTAGCGACATCCTAAGCCGAGGTCCGTACCAGACAGGGGATACTCTTAACACATACTTAGTCGCTTAGTTTTAAAAAATTCTAGCTGGAGACTAATTTATAAAGGCCGCGCCACAGGTAAGTCTGGTTAAGCAGGTGACAACTTCAAAGGATGACCTGCAAGAGCAGTCTTAAAAAAAAATCTTGGGCTATTTGCAATATGATTGTTGTTAATCTTGCAGATTCAAATTTCTATGCAGCTTTGTGGAATAAAGTTATTAATATAGTATTTTAGTCAGCATTATCCTAAACAGATATTTTATAAAACGTCTGCTTTGCCATTCAGAGTTCATCGCCTTTCATATGTGGGTCTAAATACATAATAGGTTATCTATGCAATTTTGTTAATACATAGATAGCACTAGTCAAAATCTATTACAAACCTTCTACACATATATGTAGGTAGATGGAATATCCTGATTTCAATTTCTTAGGAGGCCCCTCAGTGGAATTGTTTTCCTCGAGCGCATACACAATTCTACTTTAGAAATAGGGATGCTATGTTATTCGTGTCATGTTGCTAGTAAAGTTCCCGTCTTAGCTCGCGCTTGGATATGCGAACTCATGCAAATTCAGTTTTGTTATTCAGCAATGCTTTTGCATTGACTAATACTGCGTAGTAAACTGACGCCAGTGATGTATTCTAGTTCAACCATCCATATTTTGCAGACCTTGCTTTCTTTTGTCCTAGTTTTCTTTTCCCTTCAGCCAGTAAGAATTCTTTTTTCTTTTCTCTATTGAGCCTTTGACCAACCTATGGTGGGTAGTAAGGACTTAGGACGAAGGCATAGTTTTACGAAGTCTATATCGCTGCTAAACGATTTATTACTCAGCCCCAAGCGAACGCCGACGTCCGCGCACCTGTCTTTCTATTGTGTCTCTAATTACGGTAATCAAATGATTTAGCATACTTATTAGATAATCCGTTTTTTACGTTCTTCCGATCTGTAATTAACCCTTTATCCGTTTACGTCGGAATGTTCCGACGGTTGTTATCGTGTCCTATTCGCCAGGGTCGTGTATTTGCGACTGGGTACTCCATCTCGTTTAGCTCTTCAGTCCCCATACCTAGGTGACAGAAGAGCTGACGAGATGGAGTATTTGGTCGTCGTGGATGTGCGATCCTGGCAGAATTAACGCGACTGTTTGTCGTATATGTATATCAGACATAGGCGGGTAAAAGGTATGGTGAATAAAACTATGTAGGTATTAAGTACCCAAGTTTTCATAGATCTGATTCTTTCATTCCTTAATTTTTAGAAGCGCTTTTGATATTTCTTTGGCAGTAAAAAATACTTTTATATGCAAGCCTTTGCGTCGATTCCGTAATATGCCATAACGTGCACATGAAACAGAGTGCCTAGTCGAGTTTATTTTACGTTAACGCGATCGACACACACGACGTTCGGCGCTCCGATTGGCCCGGTCCAAGCTCTTAACCAATCAGAGAGCCAAACGCGGTAAACGATTCGATTGTGGTAACGTAAAAAAACACTTGCACTCAGCGCACTGATTTAATTATTCTATTTCCAGAGCTGTTGAAGGAGCGGTGCCTCAGTGGTAGCGGCCCCGGCTTACGAGTTTTAGGTTGCGGGTTCAGGCACATGCTGTACTTTGTGTAATTTATTTCATCATACCTACTAAACGATGAAGGACAATATAGTAAGAAAACGCCAGCAGCGGCATGAACCTAAGATACGAAGACGTGTGACATCCGCCAACCCGCAATGGGTCCGTGGGGTAGTTTACGTCCCGTTCTCTCCTGCAGAGGCCCGTATCCCAGCAGTAGGACCATTATAAGGCTGATAACTTTTAATAATACGTTTATGCTTATTTCCAGGGTATTTTAACAAACAACACTTGGATCAAAGTAGCAAACGCACAATACCTCGCGGAAGGTCCCCCGAAACAATACTACCCTTTAGCCTACAATCATATTGAATGGAAGAGCTTAGTGTTCAGAGTACTGACTAACCAAGGAAACAAGAAGTATACTTGTGTTTACAGAGTGCATTTGTACGGAATAGTTGAAAATAGTCTAGTTCTTTTTAATAAAATTGTAAATTGAACGAGTTTTTAAAATTGCAATCTATTTATGACTAGCTCCTCGCGATTTTAGATGCGTCTTTGTTTCGCTCCCGTTTGTCGTAGCGTGATGCGTGTTTGTATATAGGCTATAGCCATCCTCAATGAGCTATCCAACAATGAAATATTGTTTTCTATTCAAACCAGTTGTTTCCGTTTCACGTTCAAACAAACTTCAGCTTATAATATTAGTATGCTATACTTATCGTATCAGTAATTCAGATTATTTTTAGTCATAAGACTGCCATGGCAATAAAAATGTATTTTTATTAAGAACCAAATTGCAATCAGTAAGTACTCAGCATTATTCTTTTGTGTGGACGTAAGTTTGGAACAGAAAATAGTTATGTCCAGAACCCGTCAATTCAAGAGATTTACTATTTTAATACTTGTCTCAAATTCTACAAGTTAACTACTATAGACCTAACAAATTACAAGGTTATTTACCCGGATAGGTATGCGGTAGTAAGTACATCTACATCTAATTTCTAGTAGTCTATGTCTATACTTAAGTCTAAGGAAAGTTTACACCAAGGAAAGATCAGTAGTAGTAGTAAATAAAACATGTGTTTGGTTTTGCGTTTTATTAACCAAAGCAAACGTAACGTTTACGAAGCGCTCCAGTCCTGAGCAGAGCCTCCCCAAGACGGGGCGGGAGCGGCCGCCACAGGCGCGGGGGCGGCGGCAGCGGCAGCTGTGGTGCCCCACTCTTCTTGGACCTGAGGACAAGCAAGTTTCATATTAAAATGATAAAGTTTTTCGTGACTGAACATCGTGATGATAAAGACTGCGTCCCAAGAGGCGCCATGCGAACTGATGACAGCCAATGCATGATGATGCATCAGAAACGGAACTGCTATTTGACATGCTTTTGGGGATAAAATCAGCTACTACCACTTCTACTTTTTTCTTTGTGCAACTAAGCAAAAGCTAGCTAATTACCAATACTATACAATGTTCCAATCGGTAAATAGTGGATCGTCCGAAAGCGAGGAAAACAGACATTCTTAGAGAATTAAATATTAGTAGTGTCATCGAAAGTTTAATAGCTTGCAAAAAAACTTTCCATGCTAGAACTAGTTTTTTTTTATTACTATGGCACTTGTTTGACTACTTTTTTACTCCATTATCCAAGATTGTTAATACAATCTTCTTATCTTCTGAGTATGGTTTCGCACTCCGTCCTCTGCAGACCATTGTATGTGGGTCATGGTGGCCATAATCTTAGGTGGGCTTATTCCAATCAGCCCACCTATCTCCAAATAGTTAACAAGAGTGTGGTCGACAATGGAACTTAGGAGTAACTCCTAGTGTTTGTTAACTACATAAAAATGTTACAAAGAAATTCTACATACCTGAGCAGCCCAGTCCTCTTGCGCGGGTGCAGCTCCAAAAGCGGCGGCCGGTGGTGGCGCGGCGTCTTCAGCCCAGGAAGTGACAGGCTCCACAGACTCGTTCCAGTCCTCGTGCACAGGGGCAGGAACCTCGGCTTTAGGTGGTGGTGCAGCCTAGAAAAAAGTTAATGTATTGAGAAGTTTAACTCAAGATCTTGTTATAACTACAACTTGTTCTGAATAACTGAAAAATTAGATTGCTCACAGTCAATAAATCATACCATGACATCTGTGTATGATTTACACAGATGTCATGGATGATTTATTATGATTTATGAATTTCTTTTCCATAATTAATTAGCCCATGATTAATTTAGACACAAGTTGAACCATCATGGCAGGTAATCGTAGTGGTAGGCTGCACATAACAGGGGTTCAAATAATTTGCCACATACTATAAGACCTATATTGTTGGTCAACACTAAAGAAGGCAGGTGAGACAAGCACACTATTAGATAACATAGACTCCATAAGAGTCCAATTTGTGCCATGGGGGTATTCGACTTTCGACCTTGAGACACCTTTAGAGAGTATTTTTGCAGTTCTTTGTCAGAAATACCTTTTATTACGACTAAGCCAGTAACTTCGTCTAACTTACACACCCTATACTGAGAAGTCCTGATTAAACATTTTAGCATCTTTCCAAGGGTCCAGGTTTATTAGTTAGCAAGCGAGTCAGAAACTTGAGGCTACTTTTTTATCTTGATGAATGTTATACTTACAACAACTTGCTCCTTAGCCTGCTGCTCTTCCTTCTCGCTCTCTTCAGGGTCGCGGTAGAAGAACAGGTCGACAACCACGTCCCAGCGTTGGTCACGGGCCAGAACGCCACGCAGTCTCAGGACCTCACGCGCCAACAGCCACCACATCAGACCAATCGAGTGAGAGGACTGGGGACAAAATTATAAGCATTTAAAATATAAGCCCACTAGTCTATGACACAGGTATAAATTAATATAAAAAAGGTATATATAAAAAAAAAAATTGGCATTTACATTTTTCTACTAATTTGCTCAACAAGTAAAAATACAAGAGATTTGTTATAGTAGCTTGCTTACCTTAGTGTTGCATGGGATGGCGATGTCAACAAATCGCAGAGGCGAGTCAGTGTTGCAGAGGGCAATGACTGGAATGTTGACATAGGAAGCCTCAGTGATGGGCTGGTGGTCCTGAGCAGGATCCAGCACAATCAGGAGACGGGGCTCGCGGAAAGCTGCTTGGATCTGATAGTAAAACAATAAATGGTTATAACAACTGTACCTGCAATATTAAGTATGGTGGCATAACTAAGAGAACAATCAGATAATCTCATAATCATTACTACATAAATGCAGTCAGTGGTTCCTTAGTTTGTTTGTCATCATTAAAAAGAATCTACATTAATACAATAAATGTATGTAACAAATATTATAATGGCTACTGAGGGCTAACAGAGATACACTAGATAAAATTAACTTTTGAGAGAAATAAACATGCAACACAATGTTTTCTCTGTGATATTAACCTGGTTAGTGAAAGCACCAGGAGTAAAACGTCCAGCAATGGGGGTTGCTCCGGTGTGTGCGGCGAACTTCAGCACAGCGCGCTGACCGAAGGGACGCGACGAGATAACGAACACGTCCGCGGGGTTCTCGATAGCAACCACGGCACGGGCAGCCAGCACCAGCTTCTCCCAAGTACGGCGCAGGTTGATCACGTGCGTACCATCAGCGCGGCGCTTGTACACGTACGTTTCCATCTACAATACAAAACATCAACTTTCGTCACTAAGTTTGGAACTGAACTGATATGTTGGTAATTATGGGGTAATAACTCAGTTGGGAGAATGGATCGTCAGTAATTTCAGACAAATATATGGAACGGATTCTTAGCTCATCATGTTTCTTGCATGTTATTATGTATTTTGAGGTTATGTTTCTCAAGTTCGGTAACCCACCTGGAAGTTGACGTTTTCCGACCCAAGGTGGGTCGTTGCCGCCAGCATCTTGGTGACATCCTCCTCGTTGAGGGCGAGTATGTCTAATCCTCCCGACATCGTTGCGTTTAAATGAGTTACGGCTAAACCTAAAACAACAAATGTGACACCGCTTAACACATACGTCTAAATTTATATTTACACCATATGCTTAAAAAATATTTTACATTATAGGTAGTGCAATAGCTCTTGCTTAAAATTTAATCACTTTCAGTTATAGTTTTGGGAAGATTTGAAGATAAATTAAAGATTTATTTTAGAATTACTTACGCGTATAATGCCACTGGGAGGCGAAATGGACATAAAAGAACTGTCAAACTTGAATGTCAGTGTTATCAACTTCTTTTGACAGCTTCAATTACTTGCTGATAACTTCATGTATTTTGCTATCTCATTCTAGTGCACATATTTCCGCTAAGTTAAAAGGAAATAAAACTGTTTTGGATTCTCTTTTTATTACGTTCGGATTCCTCTAAATCATTGGAAACCGAATAATTACAAAAACCGTAATTTCGGTGTTTATGACTGCGTTCTGTATTTCCACAAATGAGCTAAAGCTGAAAGGAGGCTTGTTATCATTTCTGAATTTGGCATCGACTTATATTTTAGGTGATTTAAATCGATGGAATTTGGAGTCACGAATATGTCAAGCTCTTCCTTCTGTAACATTTTTTATTGCTAAGGTTTTAATAATGAAATGGAATTTATCAAATATTTTACTGCACATTCTAAATTGACAAACTGGAGTTTACATTTATTTCAGGGTTTTATACAAGATATGAATTAGAAATCTTTTCGTACATCATACAGAGCATTCTGGAAACTGCTGTTTCTGTCCGACGCAGGACGGAATATTGTTTTCATTGCTCGATATTTCGCCCATGTTACATAGACTGTCTTAAAGTTTACTTCCGAGTAAGACAGTCTGACCCTTATTACACTATGAGACGTCGACTAAGACCGGTCTGAATACCGAGTCGTGCAATAAACCCTTAACAAGATATTCTCATCACGCGTCTTCTCGTCCTGTGTTCTCGTCCTCATATCAATATTTGAAAGGTTGATGCTGTTTTCAGAAAGAAATTTATTTTTAGTGTTATTTGTAGTCAAATTTTAATATAAATAATTTAAAAGAAATATCTATTTGGAAAGTATCCATTTGATTGAATTTCTAATTAAAAACCACGAAGTCATTGCTGACTTCGTGGTTTTTAATTAGAAATTAGAAGTTTTGTTTTTATACCAACTTATAATATAAATACCAATGCGAATTTGTTTGTTAAGCTTTCGCACATTAGCGCCTCAACGGATTTGGATGAAATGCGGTAGGTATAGTACGACCGATGGATCTTGGCACGCCTGCCCCATTTATAACGTCCTAAGATTGTCCACAAACGCTTGGTTGCCATTTACACGCTGGCGAGGGCGTCATTCTTCTCGTGTCAAGCACGAATTAATTACGTGAGTAATGTTATCTGTCACTTTTATGTAGCAACACTCAAGAGAGATGCAAGTTATGATGTAACCTGAGTGGCTAGGTTAGATTATCATCTATGGGTTCAATCGTATAATGATCCTGGTGCGTATCGCTGGTTTCGAAGGGCTCATTGATGCTTTATGACTGTTCCCTTGATCCTCTCGGGTGAAAGCGGTAGGAACCTAATGATGTGAATGTTCCCTTGATCCTCTCGGGTGAGAGCAGTAGGAACCTGATGATGTAATTAAGTAGCTGAGCTATATATGTTTATCATTTTCAGTTATGACGGAAGAGGGATGCTCAGACGACGTAAGGTGGGCGTCACTCTGCGGCTGCTGGTTGCCTAGAAATACTCATGTTACTACTAGTGTAATTCAAAAAGGTGGAGAAAGGAGAATACAAAGAGAATAATAATCGAAGCAAAACTCTTCATAACCAGTGATAAGATATACCCAAGGAGGAATCCAGGAACGAGATTTATTAATTATAAAAACCTTGGGGACTATCAGGGGTAATCAGAGCTACATCTCCCTGATTAATGAACCTTTATTATAAAAAATCAATATAAAAAAAGTAAGATTACACCCGAGCTATCCCCACAATTCTGTTATGGACCTCTGTGTTATGGACAGGCTAGCGCGGCAGATGTATGACCACGTCTGCCATGCTGTGTCGGTTTTTACTTTACGCTTGACATATTTTTTACCAACTTCAAAAAGGAGATTACAAAATGTTTGACTGTATGTTTATTTATTTATTTATTTATATATTCTTTATTGTACGCCACATAAACAACAAATATAGGACAAACATTATTATAAATAGGGGTATAATGGGCGGTCATGTTTTTATGTATGTTCTCCAAACTCTCGGTCAAATCTGGAATAATTTTATTTTGTTCAAAGAACATGTAAGTATCCCTACTTCCAAATTGGTTTCATAGAAATAGGTATTATTATAATCTGATAATGAACATCGAAGATATAGAACGGAATTCCTCATAGGATTATAGCAGCTGATCATAGAAAGTAGTCACAGAAACTCGGTAATAAAACAAAATAGGTCCTACCAATTCTTATTTTATTTAAATTGCATAAAACTCTTTATCATGCTGCGAACTTCGTTATGTAATTGAGGAAGTGCACTAATTTAATACCTACTTAAATGTATTAAATATATATTTGTGTGTATAAAATATAGGCCTTTACCCAGCAGTGGGACAGTAAGGGCTAAAAAAAAAATATATATTAAAAATAATGTCTCCTAACTAACCATGTCATTAAAACCATTTAATTTAAATAGTGCAAAATAACTTTAATTTTAAAATAATTTAAATATCGAAGAAACAAAACTAATATAATAACACCAACTTTCGACGTTAAAGTTATTTAACACTATTTAATTTTTCATATTAAGTTGGTTGACTTTTTTGGATTAATGTTTTCATTCATCATTTTGACCTACTAAGTACTCATGATCGATATATGGTTGTACAATTTCGTAGCGCAAACATATCCTATCAGCGCAAGTTGTCGAACGACACTGAACGCGGGCCAACGTGTAAATGCGTCACAAACGCCGGCCGCCAGCTCCTTTGATCTGTATCCAAAAACCGACACTAGCCCGGATCGGTGCCAGCACAGGCCATTCATGCCATTTCGTCCCCAAGACCCCATTTACACGTGGGCTGGGGATGGCGAACGGCCGAGGCTGGGCCTACATGTACACGCATCATAAAAAACGTTTGAGCGCAGCCTTCTACGCAAAGTTCGAGCGCGCCAAGATCCGTCGGCCGGACTGTACACGAGTAGATCATAAATAGAATTTAGAATACTATTTATCCCGCGAGTATGTTTCCTTCAAACACCCGGGTGTAGCCGCTGTCACCAGCTAAAGCCCGGTCGCGGAGCAAGAAGAATTTCGTACGTTGACCTATTATTATTTGTCTCGGTCACTCCCGCGTAAATATAATGCGTCTCGCTCGCACAGATGCAATGGCCTCCGTCGTCAGGGATTGTAAACCCTTTACTGTAAACTTTTTACTGTTATTGTAAGTTTTGTTCTTTTTTAAATGTGGTTTTTTTGGCTAGCATTTAGGCACTAATAAAATCCTTGACGAAATTCATAATTTTTAAATAATTAATGACAGTGATAATTTTTATTTTAATGTCATATTTCTACCGAATTCGTAATTTTAACTCGATTTTTAAATTGTTATAGTATAAAATGTAAATAAATTATATATATATATACTTAATAACAATAATGTATTTAATAAATTAGTAATTTTTTTGTCCTTCAAATGTTTCATGTAAAACGCACTGAATATAAAAAATTTTGTGACCACAGTCAGTAGGCCCAAAGGTCATTGTACGAAATTCTTCCTGCTCCGCGACCGGACTTTAGTATGTTATAGTGCAGTAATTAACTTAAAAAATCTCTAAATCCATACAAAATCAAAGTGGTGACATTGGGACAAAAATTGCCCTTTTTACCGCTTTTTAGCATGGCCGGTTTTTTTTGTTGGTGGTTTACTCATTCACTGCCGCTTTCCTGCACTATAGTTGCGTTCACTTATTATAGTATTCTGATAAATAACATGAAAATTTGGCAACTCTGCAAAGAATCATATCATTTTATTACATGGCAACATATCTTTATACTTTTGTGACTGGTGATGTGACTGATGTGTGGCCTGTGAACGGAGATTATTTTTCCGTATCGGCATTATATCGTACTAATTTTAGATTGTTCTGTAAGACAATACATGCATTATGATTACTTTACTGCCCTGACCTTAAACGTTGTTAAAAGTTTGTATACTTAGTGAGTTATTTTGGTAATCGGTGACATTTTAGTGAAGTGCCTAATTTGATCATGGAGGCTATAGCAAAACACGATTTCACTGCAACTGCTGATGATGAGCTCAGCTTTAGGAAGAATCAAGTCCTCAAGGTATGTGTGAATTCGCCGAAAAGATGTGCAAGGAAGTTTATTTTGTGAAATGACAGGTCCTTTCTAGAATTTTTGATATTACAGATACTAAACATGGAGGACGATATGAACTGGTACAGGGCTGAATTAGACGGCAAAGAAGGACTTATTCCTAGTAATTATATTCAAATGAAAAGTCACAGGTAAATACTTATGTTCAGTACACAATATTTCTTATTCTAATTAAAGTCTTACTTAGACCGTGCCTATTAATTTCGTTTGTAAAAACAAGACTAGATAGGTATTTATGTTTAGAATAACAAGAACCCGTTGTGTATCACATAAATCTTTATTATTTTATAACATGCTGCATACCTGCATACAGCACTGTGTGTGCATTACATGTTTAGACAGAACTTACCTTATTCAATACTCTAAATTGAAACTTATTAGAAATCATTTTACCTAAAAGTTAGAGGTTATAATCGAAACTCAATTTATTAATTTAATGATAAAGTATGATAATCCTACTACCCCCTAAAATAGATCATTATAGGCCAGCTATAACTTCTAAATAAGAAATACAAAAAGAAAATGTTTCTAATAACATCATGTCTCATTAATCATTCTAAAAATATGCCCATGTAGGTGTTTATATTTTAGTGTTGCTACTGTTCAATTGTTGAAAATATGTTGTTCCGTTTTTAAATTAATACCTCATTTTTAGCTGGTATTATGGAAGGATCACAAGAGCAGATGCAGAGAAACTTCTAGCAAATAAACCAGAGGGTGGTTTCTTGATAAGAATCAGTGAATCAAGCCCTGGTGACTTTTCCTTATCTGTCAAGTGAGTAGTTTCCTTATAATGAATGCATGTTTATCTAATATTATTATAGTTCTAAGAATATTCTTTCCATTTGGATTACTAGTAGTAGTGACTCACTCTCTATATGATAATGTCAGTGTTGAATAATTGGACTGAGACGAAGGAATGGAACAAATTTTTTGATGATTTGATTTTTGGTTAAAACATGCTCGAAGGCTGTTCTGAAAGCTGAAAAATAATTATTAAATCACTACTTAAGGTTTTGGAAAGATATATTTTTGCTGTAGAATGAATACCTCGTATGTCGAAAATATTATTTTTATGTAGGGATAGAAAACTTCTTATGTCATTTCTCTAGCATACTATAGTTAAGTACGGCATTGGTTTGTAACATAAATAGGTCCTTTTTATCATTCAAAACATGATGCAAAAGCACATAAAAATATTTTAAACATTGACAAAATTAACTGCTTTTTTTGTTCCTTGGAAGTTTGGATTTCTAGACATACGAGGTTATTATTCTACAGCGACGATATTTTCCTTTATAATATCTGTAAATTGCCATTACATTGATGTCTTCATTGTTCTTGGAAGTAAACAGAAAAAGTGGGACACCACAAATGGACCCTAAATATTTTAAGTTCTTGTTATCTAGAAATAAAGATTTCCAATGGCAATGGCTGAACTCAGCTTAGAATCTTAGGGAAAAAAAAGGCATAATAGCAGTAGGCTGACATGTTATCAATTATTTTCTGTATTTATTTATGGATTCCAATTAGATTCTAAGTTGTAAATTTTTGATAGTCTCAACCATGCTGTGTATTTGATATGCACTCCTAGGGTAGTAGTTATAAAATTATAGTAGATAATCATAGACAATGGCATCATTAGAAAAATAATAGTAGGTAATTATACTGTGGTGGTGGTTGCAATTAGATATTCCCATTTTTCCAGCGTTTTTTTTTTAATAAACAGACAATCTTCAGTCTCTTAAAAGTACAACTTTCGTTGTTTAATTTGCAAAGTAATTGTCTTAGTCTCTTTCATTTTACAAAACTACTTATCTGTCTCAATGTCCATTTTGCCAGGTTTGTATATTTACATTGAAATACTCCATGTTGTTTAACTCTTCAATTCCCATAACAAGAGTTGACGAGATAGATTATTTGCAGTGAAAATGTTGAAGTAGGATTTGGCACATACTCTTTGATACAATTTACTCAATTCAGAGACTTGGTCATACTCCTCTCTTATAAGCATTATCAGTACAATTATTACTGCATAATATACTAAAGAAAGCCCAGTTGATAAATGTGGTACTGCCGCTGTAGTCTATCCTATAAGAAAAAAATAACTGTCTATGTACCATTGCCAGGTAAAGGACTTCCTCTCCCTCTACTATAATAGACATCTGTCTTCGGCTCTTATTAGCCTCTTGCAAGACTCGCCTTCATCTCTCCACCTTTTTCTGGGTCTGCTTCAATGTCTCTTAGCAGTAATGGTAGCAAAGATTGCAACTTAAAAACTAGCAATGTTACATTACTAGTATATTTTCAGTTTAGTAGGTTATTAGGTACTTGAAGGAATAATTAGGTATGAAGATCAATAAAAATACCACTACATACATCATTTATTGCTCTCTTGCCTATTTGTGTCCAAATTACCTTAGTGTTGTGAATGTATTTTAGTAAAATTACACACAAATAATAAACACCTATAGTAACACTGAAAAGTGTTAAGTGCTATACAATAATCTAAGTCAGAAATAACACTAAGCTACTCGAATAATCGCAGGACACAGCTATATGTAATATTTACACAAGAACTAGACTCAGCTAATTAATAAGCAAAGCAATAACTATAGAAATGTTGTTATTAGTTCTTATCAGAAGGGCTTTGTTATTGGCTGTTAAGATTAAGTGTGTGTAGCTTTGTTTGTTATTTATACTCCTTGACTCTTAGTACTTGAACACACTTAAAAGGAAACTAGACTCGCCCTGGCTTCGCACGCGTGCATATTATATACGCAAACTTGGGCTGCAGGATTGTTCGAAAGAGTAAAGCTAGAAAAACAGTAAACCTACGCACACTTGTAAAATGCCTGATTTGTCGCGTGTCGTGGATCAAGTGTAGCTCTACAAGTCTAGTTTCCATATAAAATGTATGGAGACCGATACACCCAGATCGGTGTGTGGCACACGTGTGCGCAGTGTAGTTCTTCTACCTTTACCCTCGACTATGGAACGTTTTGTGGGCTTTTATCAAAAAAAGTCCGACACTCCTTCATGCAAGCTCCACCCGCGCGGGAGAAGTTTTTTTGATGATTTCCCACCAACAAAAAATCCTTTCCTCGCTTAACGTTTATTCTGTTACTGGATATCAAAATATGTTGCGTGCTTTAGGAGTAGTATACGGAAAAACAAATAAATGCAGACTGAGTTTTTTTACTACAAATTTGTAGTGAAAAATGTGATTACTGTTGCATTACGTCTGTATCAAAGGGTCACCCAATTGTTACAGTGTAAAGGTCTCAATAAAAGACAAACAATAAGTCCCTTGATAATATGTAGATGTGGGGAAAACCCCTATGTATAAACAAAAAGACCGTAACATGATACTGTCTCTTTTCTAACATTCACGCTTCTACGATATGCCGATGTTTTGTCTATTTATTTACCCCCCATTTGTATTAATACTCGTATACGTTAGAGGTTGACGTATCACCCACCGTAAATGCATTGTTTTTGTTTACTATAAGATGGACCGTTCACCGGTACGTTCATCTTGTAGTAAACTGTAACGGAGAAAGATCATTCTTATTGTAAACATAGTAGGTAACTAATAAGGAAAGGGTAAAGGGAGAAAAACCTCTAAAATCTTTATTCTAACTAACTTCTATAATAATTTCAGTAAAAAAAGAAAAACACATATTTTATTAAGCATTAATTAATTAAAAAGTTATAGGGGTTGATAAAATCGTTATTCTAATCAACCTCGACAGCATTTTTAATTTTAGAAGTAATTCATTCCTTTTTTCTGTAAAAATATTAAAATAACGATTTTATACCGTTTAAATTAAAAAACTTAAAGATTTAAAAAAAAAAGAAGAAAAATCCGATGAAAAATTCAGCGACTGGGGGGTTCAGAATCTTGTACTGTACCCATCGTATTCGTTTGTGGTACGATGTCAGATACACCCTGTATACCTAAATGGTAAAAACTTTCCCTCGAGGTCAAATCCTACATTGGAAAAAATACTTATCGAGTTTGTGTCATTGATTTATGTTAGTGCGGCCCAATACTTATCAGTAAATACCACGCCATCTTAGTTTAGAGCGTGACATCAAATCTGACTTGAAAATTTTGTACTACCCTCTATGAATAATATAAATATATATAATGATTTGTAAACATCGACTTGAAATATGAATCTTGTCAAAAGGCAATTTTTACCCGACTACGGCAAAGCTAAAAGAGGGATAAAATTTTGACAGGCTATGTATGTATGTTCATCTGTTCCCTCATAGCTCCTAATGTACTTATCGGAAGTCGACATATGAGATATCGTGAAAAAAAGAAAAGCCGTTGTCACACGTTATTAAAGTGTTACGGGTGGTACCTATCTACGAGTATATAACATAAGACTACAGCTTTTCTTTTTGTTTTGTTCTTGTTTCTCCAGTAACCTTGTTTATTTCAACATCCTGAAAATCTTGTTTCATACTTTTTCAGCGTCGTTTTTTTTGCGTAATCGGTTTTTAGTTTTTTTTTTTACTTTTAATTATCTGAGATGTGAAAAAGACGGATTAAGATTGCATGTAACGAAGATTAGAATGTTGGGATGGTTGTAATGAGATTTTTTTTTTAATAAAGTTAGAAATAAATGTCATATTTAACCAGAATATTCATTATCGAAATGATTTGGAATGGTAATAATCCCACGGTACTTAAATGCTCTGATAAGGCATCCGGTTAGAGTTACTACAATTACTCATATTCTGATTAAAATCCTTGTTTTGCGCCGCTGAATTAACTTGTTTAGGGAACTATTGTCATAATTAATCCAGTATTATAATTGCGTAGTTGAGTCACTTTTTTATCATTTGTATCAACCTTATTTTAGTTCATTATTAAACTTTAAATCTCAGATAAAAATGTGACATCACCGCTGTTAGGGGTATTTCTTTTTTGCATGTGCAAAATTTTTTTGGCTGAGTGTAGTTTCGGACACAGTATCAATTGGCACATTTAAAACTTTTTTATCTAAATTTGTTAAGCTGCTGACGCTTCGGACACAATATATTCGGACACTACCAAATTTATATGCAAAAAGGTTTAAATTTAGATAAAAAAGTGTTTAATTAATTTTAATTTGTATTGTCTGTATATGGTAAGACATGTAACTACGAGGGCCGATCAATAAGTCCGTGACTTTTCGAACTTCCCGCCTCTAAATTGAAAAGGCAACCACGGTCCTATTATCAGGCATCTATTAATTGATTCCTGTGAAAATTTGAACAAGTTGCGACATTTAGTTTGTGTTTGACAGCAGTTCATAGCAGACTACTGCGTGATTTGTGTAGGAAATGGAAAAAAAGTGAATATCGTGTGCCTAGTAGCATACTTAAGCGTAGTAGCATTATTTTTTTGGAGAAAAAACCATCACTCCAACCAAATTTAAGCTTGATAAATACTAAATCCGCACCATCAATTCCAATGCTGAAATAGTGTTTACTGAATTTCATTGTCGCCGTACAAGCACGAAAGATGCCGAAAGTTCTGGACGCTGACTGAACGCTGTTGAGATCTCCACAACCAAAACAATCGAAAAAATTCACGATAAGGTGTTGGCCGATAGGAGATTGAAAGTGCGAGAGATTGTGGAAGCCTAATCTCTCGCACTTTCAATCTCCTATCGGCATAGGCATCTCGCATGGCGTAGTGGTTTCAATTTTGAATGATCACTTGGGTATGAGAAAGCTTTCCGCAAGATGGGTGCTGCGTTTGCTCACAATCGACCACAAACACAATCGTGTGACAACTTTGCAGTAGTGTTTGGCGCTGTTCCACCGTAATATGGACGAGTTTTTGCGCTGTTTCGTAATCGTAGATGAAATATGGATCTACCACAACACATCAGAGACCAACAGCAGCCAAAACAGTGGGTTTCTTGGGGTGAATCGGAGCCAAAGAAGGCCAAAGTGGGTTTGTCAGCCAATAAAGTCATTGGGACCGTTTTATGCAATGCACGCTGTATAATCCATTTACATCTCTAATAGGGTAAAACAATTAATGGCAAATATTATGCCAAATTATTGGGCCGATTTGAAGAAAAAACGACGGTATTTGACCAAGAAAAAAGTTCTTTGCCAACAGGACAATGCAAAGGTGCACACATGTGCAGTTTCCGTAGTAAAAAGCCCTCAATTAGGCTACAAATTGCTTTCTCATCCATCCTATTCTCATGATTTAGCTCCAAGTGACTACTTCTTGTTTCCAAACCTAAAGAAATTGCTCGGAAAAAGAGATTTGACTTCAATACTCAATAGTGAAGTCATCTCGCAAACAAATAGTTATTTTGACGACGAATACAAATCGTATTATTTAGAAGGGATAAAAAAAATTGGAGATTTACTGGACAAAGTGTATAGAGTTCAAAGGAGACTATAAACAATGAGTTTTTATTCAAAAACCTGTGTTACATTGAAAAAGTCACGGACTTATTGATCCGTCTTCGTAAAATGAGTCGGTTCTTGAAATAAATTAATAATAAATAAAATTCGATTCGGTTCGATTCCAACCCCTGGGTGTGATGTTTGTGTGATGATGAGCATCATCATTTGTTCTGTGTCTCGTACACCCATTTATAAATAGGTATTTAAGAAAATATAAGTATATTTATCAGTTATCTAGTACTGATATCACAAGCTCTGCTAATTTTGGGACTAGATGGCGTTGTGTGAAAGTTGTGAAATATTATTATTTTTAATTTCATCATCATCTTTCCGCCCTCCTCCCTTTTTATTTGGGGTCGGTGCCAATTAAATACTGTATCCGAATTCTGAACATATTGTGTCCGAATCTTCACTCAGCAATTTTTCGACCATTTTCCCTCATACTACCATAAAATTTAAATGCTAATTGCTGCTTCATTTAATAATCAAATTTGATGCTGTTTTTGGAAAAAACATTAAGTTTTATTCGTTGTCTACAATAGAATAATATACTTTAGAACAAAACAAACATGTTAATACCCAATTATTATGAATACGAAGTAAACACTTGAACCAATGTTCATTAATTTTGATATTGAGATAAATTGTGCCTGGGAAACAGACAGAGGATTCTTATTTATCTTATGTTTGCGTTCTGGATAATTTCTGAAATTCACTTAGCGAAGGGCTGGTTGAAGCTAGTTATAGAATAATTCTTCGTTATAACTAGTCTTATTTAATGATAGTTTCCGCGTTCGTGCTTTACGCATTTCCTTATAAGCTTATTGTGAAATAATCAATAGGTCAATAACAAAATGGTTCATGTGAGGTGACGCACAACAAACAATTTCATTACAGTTTAAATTGGTAGTTAATAAAAAAATAAGATTTGCGCCTTTGCGGCGGGAGTACGCATGACTCACAAGTATCTCTAGACGTTTTATTTTGTCTTGAATCTGTCTTGGCGTGCTGTGTTAGTCATATTTATCTCTATGTATACTGCTAACTACGTCGACAGGTAATTTGATTATTAGTTTTACCTATTTTCCAGTTTAAAATATTTTAGAGTCTTTCTCAGAAGTCGTGAATGATTTTGGTTGTAATTTTTTCTTTACCGAGAAATTGTATCTGGGGATTGGGGACGCAATCGCGAAACAAGAATATTTTATGTTTTTTAATTTCCTAATTCTGTTTTCGCAATCAGTATAAAACTAAAAAATAGAAAAACATTTCTCGAATAGAAAATATCTAATTTCATTGTGTCCTTTGCCTTAAGCCGATTGTCTATCCCGTCTAAAAGTTGCCACGCAGAGAAAACCTAGAAAATTAATACCGCTGTTGATAATCTAACGGGAAAATACCAATTCCTAATTATATATGTAAAATTAAATAAATTTCAAAAGACCAGTCATAATGTTCGTAAAGTTTTCTCTATAAACCTGTTGCCTGTCAAATAGTATGAATCAGCGGTACTGTGATTGCGCTGAAACCAGTTTTGGGCTATAGATTTTTAAGCACGGGCCTCATTTGACTTGAAACGTATCGTTTCGTAAAATATTTTTTCTTAGATATGCTTACCAATAATCGAACAAACTTCCTGAGATATGAAGTAACTAGGAAAACCTGGTAATAGTGACGTCAGTAAATTTTATTGACTACACTTTAAACCAGGAAAAAAGTAAATAAGTATCCCATATGTATAAACTAGGTATTTATATGTCATTTAATAAACAATTTAAATTTTATATTTAACTAAACAAAATCAGTTTTCCTTATTAAACGGTTGTGATAGTTTTCTCAAAGCGCTTCATATATTTAAATTCATGAAATGAGGGGAATAACCCGTTTGCGAAACGGAACATCCTACAGGCAATACCCGACTACCAAGGAAGAGTTATGTTTTCGTGTGTATCTTGTATTTTTCTATGTATTTGTAAACTTTATCATTTCGTATTTATTCTAAATGGCTGGATGTATTTCGACAGTTAAGGTACCGTTTAATACGTATCAAAATTCAAGTGTCTTTCGATAAGTGTTTTTTTTTTTAAATAAATGTTTAAAAAGTCAAATCTTATCCTTCATCCTAGTTCTCTAGTCTACTCTTTAACCCTACTCGTTGATAGGGTATCAAAATGAAGGAAATCGAAAGGAAGATATCTTTGCTGCTAAGCTGGCTTTTAGTTTAACTATGTTGTTACTTCAGCTTGTTGACATACCTAGTACGGTCCTAACACAAAGTCCCAAGATACCAAGAATTTCTCCACATTCCGATGAACGTAACAGCTGCTCCGTTTATTCTAATGATAGCCTTTGGTATTTACGCAAATATCAGGAAAGCAGAAAACTTGAATGACCCACGAACAATCCGCACAACCGGTTTCAGAACAAACCATATTTTATTTTATACGACGATATTCTCGGGTTAACGCCTGACATTCGATATGTCGACCTTACCGTTCCCATTTACGATTTCGGTTACATCTTTATTACGTCAGCAAGTTCAATTAGTTCCACAAATATTTGTCGGAGTCTGGGGATCGACACGTTTTCTGTTCATCAAGACATAAATATTCATAGCCACGCCCATGAGAGATGTTAGTTGAACTAGAGAACTGAAAGTAACTATACCTGCCATATTTTTATCGACCTGCACAAATATGCAGGGGTCAAGACTTGGTGAAATTGCATTTAATCTGTATCAGGCGGGTCAACTTATCGCGATGATATTATTGTTACCCTCCACAATGTCGATCGCGTCTCTGTGCTTCTTTCGGCTATAAGGTATTAATGTGATGTAAGGGTCTGGCCGCAGAGCAAGCCTTTATGCTACGTTTACATGTGGGCCCAGCCTCGGCCAATCGCTATTGTGTAGCCATTGTATAAACGGGGAAACCCCATTAACACAATGGCGATTAGCCGAGGCTGGGCCCACATGTAAACGTAGCATTAGGAAGTGCCAGCGGAAACGCAAATGACAAATAAAGGAGAATTAGGAGGGTTTATTATGCTGGGAGGGTTTTAGTCAGTAAAGATCTGACACTTGACTCTTGTCGCCTTCTCGCTTAACCCTAAAGAGAATTCAATTCAAGGATTTTGTAGCTTGGAATTTCACAAGCAGTAAGGCTAGTGGCCCTAAAACATCGATATATATGTACTACGCACTAGATTAGGCATGCCGTACAATCACTTTGCTTGACTTACATGTATTGCATGCCGTACAACTTGACTTGATGACATTAGTGTAGTTTTGCAGTATATAAGCGCTGTAAGTTTTAAAAGTTTAGATAGACGTCATAATGACAATTTAGCGCTGCAGCAAACTTTTGTTTTAACGTTTCAGTATTGTGACAAATAGTTTCATGAACGAGCTTGTCTATCACTTAGAATTTAAGTCGATGCCCTAAAACTTATACAACCTTTACCGCAACTGTATGACTCGCTCATCGAAGATTTAACAGTAACTCAAAAATTACTAAATATGTTTTTGATAGCTACATCTACATGCTACAACAAACAAATTTCACTAATGGTGCAATATTTTTTTTGCAATAATGGTGGCCGCTCACCATCATGCCGTTTCGCCCAGTGGTAAGACAGAGACTACTTAGATACGTTCAAGCGGCATAAAGCGCAGTAAGTTCACGCAAAGCAGCGAGCTATATTCACGAAAATCGATCGTACCGTCAAGTAGTATATCCTTCCTCAAACACTGTTAGTTTGGCTTGATCAAACCTATTTGTACTAGCCACTGGATCAAGCGAGGTGAAGGTCGAGTGGCCACCATAAGGGTCATATTAGGATGCTGCTGCGTTATGCTCTTTCCATAATAAATTCGTTAACATTTTCTACAGGTAAGTATTCTATCTCTTATGAAAGTTTTACTTTATATTTAAAGTATTTCCATGACCGTCTTTTCTCAGATGTCCGGACGGTGTGCAGCATTTCAAAGTGCTTCGGGATGCGTCGAGCAAATTCTTCCTGTGGGTGGTGAAGTTCAATTCTCTCAACGAGCTGGTTGACTATCATCGTACTGCGTCAGTTAGCCGCCTGCAAGATGTCAAGCTCAGGGATGTCGTTCCTGAGGAGGTGAGTCCCAATTTTTTTCAGAATATTAATTTTAATCACAATATGGCTGACGAACATAAATAAGTTTGTTTTTTTTTTTCGTTGTACTTATTATTTCTATTTAAATGGAGAAGGTTAGTCGGGTAATAATAGGTATCACTTGAAGGACGTCCCGAGGAATCGTTGTCGAGGGCCACCCACACAGAGCTTTTGCTACACGTTTGAAATAACACACGTCTTTATTATCTTTTTTTTTCTAAATGTGAAGTACCATGGAGCAATTTATTTTATTAGGTTTCCACTTGTTTAGACATAAACAAGCTTAGCAGTGAGTTTGCCATGCTTACTCTAATATCTCGTTGATGTTGCACGTGTTGTTGGTTCATTCAGTTCCCTTAAAAATGGTTGAGCTGAGTGGCTCTTGAACGGGCGTCGTCGGTTGATACTGGTTATCTCTTATTTGCCAGTGGTTTATTTCTATTTATATTTTTTAATTAATCTTTCTTTTCCCATTATTTATTTACATTGCGCTCACATAATAGAAGTGACAAGAAATGTGTAACCAAGATTTTTATAACTTATAACATCATTTTAAAGAGTGTTTCTTGCGCGTTCTTTACCATAGAGATCTGCACTGCTTTGGAACGTGCAATTTAGCTTCTCCTTTTTGTCTGACCGTCATTTTGATAATTCAAAAGTGCCTGTAAATGGTTTATTTGAAATAAAAATGTTTCCGATTACAGTTTCTTGTCTAGCAACTCGCCCCAGTTTCGTACGGGTTTTGCAAATCATTTAAATACACGTTTTGTCTTCTCTACTATAACATACATGTGTTATATACAGAGGTCGGAGTAGGTAGAATGATTTTATATACTTGCGTCAAGATAATATAATATGGATGCCATTTTATCCATAATATGCGGGAAGTACCGGAAAAAGTTCCGGGATTGGAATTATGGACTAAAATAAAATAAAGCGTCACACTGTCAAGCGTCATTTCTAATTCAACAGTAAGGGACAAAATACGGTGTAACTATTCCAAGGTATTTTTGTATAAAATAAAATACTGATTTCTTTCACCATCAGCTAACACTGGCAGCGTAGATTGATATTATTAATACGTCTTTCACCTTAAACACAAATTTTTGCTAATTTCAAAATTCCGGAACAAATATCACAACAAATATGAAGTTCCGGTATTTTGGAGGCATATCCATATTATCCTCTACGTTTGACGTCAACGACCTTAAATCAATCTACCTACCCCAACCTCTGGTTATATACTTCTTCCTCATGAATAAGTCTGTCTGTTGGTGAAAACTGCATGAAAATTCGTTCAATAGTTTTTGCGTTTATCGCGTACATAGAGACAAAGCGGTGGGATATTTGTTTTATAATAAGTAACGTTATAATATTATAACATATTGTTGGTACTTTTATTATCATGTTGTACAAACAAGCACCACGATTATTATTATTATTTTTTTATTTTTTTTCGGTATGTAATATCATCCAATGACAAATCCCGCCCTTGGGTGGAGCGGGAAGTAGTGTCAGACTCTTACTGACTAAAAACCTACCCCGTTCCATTCTTCGCCTTGGTCCCAGGGCCCCGGGTGCCATTTTCACATACCCTTTGACCCCAATAGGCTTCGGCCCTATCGGGCCCCTTCAGTTTGCTGACAACTCCTTGAGGCGCGCGGGAACAGTGCGCGCCGTAAACGACTTAACACCACGATTATTGGAACTTATGCTTTCCGGTATATGGCTTGAAAACTCCGTTGGAATTGCACTGCTATCCATTTACAAATTACACTATTCTATACTACTAGTTGAACATTACTTAATTATTTTTAGAATAAACGCCCGTATACGTATCGGTTTTTCCTTTAGATAATACTAGCTTTTGCCCGCGGCTTTGTCCCGCTCTACCCTACTCCAGCATACTCTGTCTTACTCTACTATGAATGAGTAGGTCAGGGATTTTTTTTATTTATTTAACGGGATAAAAATTATCCTATGTCCGTCTCCTGGTTCTAAGCTACCTTCTCACCAATTTTCAGCCAAATCTGTTCAGCCGTTCTTGAGTGATAAATTGTGTAACTAACGCGACTTTTTTATATAATATACTAGCTTTTGCCCGTATCGTGTATTAAAGTTTATACACCGTTAAATTTTAGTCGTTTTAAACCCGTAGAGGGTTGATTCGGTACATGAAACACTATCGATTTGTAAAGAGAAAATAAAAAAAAAGTTCTTTTTTTTAAAACTCGAATTAAATTACGTATGTACGAAATTAATTTCTTTAAGTAAACGAGTCAATAACCTTGTAGGTAGTTGTCGGTCGTTGCGTAGTAACTACCTACAGTTCATTGACCTCGCTCAGCTGACGTTTTCGTACATGCGTAATTTAATTCGAGTTTAAAAAAAAAGTACTTTATTTTTTTATTTTCTCTTTACAAATCGATAGTGTTTCATGTACCGAATCAACCCTCTACGGGATTAAAACGACTAAAATTTAACGGTGTATAAACTTTAATACTCGATTGCGTTGAAAAGTTTTTCATATTCACCACACACGTACAGAGTAATGCCATTATTTACGAAGTCGGTAAAAAGAGAGATTTAACGTGACCTAACACAGCTGGTTTAAATCTCAGCGTTCTTGTATATTTTAGACTGGAATCTCGCCGTTCAATCCCTAGACTATTGCACAAGGCAAGTTGTGTAATAGCTTGGGAAAAGATATTATCGGATATTAGCACCCATTCTTTGCTAGTTGCGACCGTAAAGCAACTCGAAATGAACGATTTTATGCACTTTACTCCGTTTTTAGTAGGATACTATGCATGATGTGATATAATACGGATAATGATCTATGAATAATCATTTTTCCTACAAAAAATTATTTCAATGTGTAGATAACGGTTTTTTGCTAAACGACGTACGTTTTGAAGTTCGTGATGCATATTATATTGATGAGTAACATTAGCTACAGATATTTTGTGGTATATCACGCGAAGAAGGGAAGAGTGATTTGCACAGAATGTCTATAATCTGATCAGGATGTAATCTTATGTCAGCATGGCACCAATAAAATATGATTTAATAATTTTTCGGTTAGGAAAACGCAAAATAAATCAACGTATCTTCCTGTGGCATATTTTATCGAAGTAATAACGTCATATTTACAATTCTCTCTTACGAAGTCGTAAAAGTATCGTTAAGATATTAAATGCAGAAAAAAAAAAACATATTAGAATAAATTGTCCTTTATCAATCTTTACAGAACTTTTGGTTGAACTCGTGATACCTAAAAAATGAAAGTATATTTTCCACGTGTTCATTGAATTGTTATAGTACGTAAAGCTAAAGAAAGGCTAAGACATAAGGAAAATTCCTATTCTTCGTCCCGTTTCCATCACTACGATTTATACACGTTCAATACATTTATGTTTGGAACCGCGCTGTGTCTATGTAAATAATGCGGCCGCTGTGACCCTGATAAGTAACGAAAATAACCCGGTCACTGCGTGTTCCTATAATCTCAGTTACTAGTGGTGCCTCAAATTGATAGGGAGTTGCGATGATTTGTTTAATGCTACTGTTCTTTTTTTTCTGCCGGGTGTCTTGTGTGCCAGTGTTCATGAAACCATTTTTACTATAACGTCAAGCGATGAGTCCTAATTAAGAAATGTTTAATTAAGGTCGGTGCAAATCGTAGTTAGCCTGTTCCTAAATTAGGCGCAACAGGAATTCGGGATCAGGAAACTCCTTAGTTTGTAATTGACAATGATTTAGGTTTTAGTTTAGTTTTTAGTTGTAATTGACAATGATTTAGGTTTTAGTTTAGTTTTTAGTTGTGACAATTGTATGGATTTGGGTTGTAAACAGACGTAGATCTTGTCGAGTATATTGTTTCATGTTTCATTCAGTATGGGTTACTGTTTCCTTTCGATTGTGTTTTTAAAGTCTCGCTTTTATAAAATATTCTTGAACGCAAAAACAGGCGCATTATACACGCTCTTGTTTTTCTAACGTCATCGATACAGCTCCGATATTTATGAAATGCAGATTATTTTCATAAAAAATAGCGTGAACACACGAAGTGTGTTACAGCACTGCTTGCTTTAGGTTTAGCACTGGTCCTTAAAAATATTTTTCTCAGAGTATTAGAATAACAACACTATTTCATTGCTGCTTAGCTTGGGACTAGACGACTTGTTGTGGAATATTATATTATTATATTGAACCTTTTTTTATAAGACTGCGCGTCTCAAATGAGGGATAATGTATTTATCAGCCTATTGCATCATTATTTATTTAAATTTAATGCAACACAAAATTACACGGCGGACTTAATGTTTGTATGTTCCTTTGTGGCTCCCAGGAGACTGATTGATTACTTGGGTGATTTTTTTTATGTTTCTTACATCAATCGATTTGTCTTAATCCTATGTACTAAAGACATGACAGTAATCAGAATTGAAAATGGCGACAACCTGATTACATAACACCGTTAAATTTTGGTCGCTATCGATTTGTAAAGAGAAATTTAACAAATAAGGTACTTTTTTTTAAACTGAAAATAATTTACGCATGCAATTAGTTTCTTTAAGTAAACGTCAGCTGAGCGAGGTCAATGAACTCTAGGAGGTAGTTAGTACGCAACGACCGACAACTACCTACAAGGTCATATTGAATCGTTTACTTAAAAAAAAAATCGTTTATGCGTATATTACCGCGACTTTTAGAAAAAATACTTTATTTTTTCATTTTATCTTCACAAATCGATAGTGTTTCATGTACCGAATCGACTCTCCACGGGATTAAAACGACCAAAATTTAACGGTGTATAAATTAGGTATTATGAAAAAGTCGACGAATAGTGTCAAGTAAGGGTATCATTGAATAGGTCTTTGACAATGATCCATGGTTGGTTTCTCAATTTATTTTACATTTTGAAAAACCATTTAGTAGTTACAAGTATTTCAAGTTGGTTAGCAACCATTCGCACTTTTTTATGACATCAGATGCATGAAATCAAATAAAAACATTTAAGAAATAAAATAAAAATTGTAAAGCACTTTTACATGGTGTAAAGATATTAAGAACCTTTTATAGAACACAACACGGAATAATAATAGAAAATACAACCTTATTTTTAGTATAGGTATGTGAAAAACGGGTCTAGTATTTTTATGCAAATAATGTGAAGTACAAAATTTTATAACTGAATCATGAAAAATTACTAAGTTATAAGCTTGTGATGTTGTCTGTTTGTCCACACAAACACATGGTTATCGGGCCACTGAGGGGTTGTTTTGTTTCCGCACCCATCTGTGCGGCTGGTGTCTAATACCCGCTATGTCCTGCCGTGACCTGTGTTGTACTTAATCTCGGTGGTGTCCAACTTGTGACCTTTTTAAAATATTTTATGGGAAAAAATAAAACCTGGTGTAAAAATGATTAGGATCGATTCATTTAATGATTCTGAACAAACTATATTCAGGTTTCACATATACAATACTAAAAATAATGTTTTATAGATGATTTCAGACTGTTGTATAGTTCAAAAAGTAATGTACCTATTAAAAATAAAAATGAGATAAATACGCCGTGTTTGATGTCATTTGAAAAGGCTTCACTTGTACTTATCAAAATTCAATGTGGCGCCCTCAAGCAAACAAAAAGTATTGTATTCTTAAAAAAATAAAATAAATACGCCGTGTTTGATATCATTTGAAAGGGCTTCACTTTTACATTTCCAAAATATTATCATTAAAATTTAATGTGTCGCTTGCGTGGTCAAAAAATTCAATGTCAAAAGTAGTATAGAAGCCACCAAAATAATTTAAAACTCGACTACGACAAAAAAAAAACGACGCTGCAAAAATATGAAACAAGATTTTCAGGATGCTGAAACAAGAACAAAAGAAAAACCGTAGTCACTCGTTATAATTAGGTACCAACCGTGTGACTACGACTTCGGCTACGACGTCGTTTTTAGGGTTCCGTACCTCTAAAGGCAAAAAATGAACCCTTATAGGATCTGCTGGGGTCATGGGTCAGCCCTGCTGGGGTCATGAGTCAGCTTCCGAAAGGAATACCCGAACCCGGCACGATAGGCAACGAAGGAACGGGGTAGGTTTTTAGTCAGTAAGAGTCTGACACTACTTCCCACTCCGCCCCAGGGCGCGATTTGTCATTGGGATGATTTTACCTACCATAAAAAAAACCCTTATAGCATCACTTTGTTGTCCGTCTGTCTGTCAAGACACTTTATCTCGGGAACGCGTGGAGGTATCAAGTTGAAATTAAAACCGTATACTCAGGTCTGCGGTCCTTTGAAGCTGTGAAAAATCAAGCTTTACGTCAAGAGTGAATAGGTTTCTTCTAGGTAAGCGCGCTCCGTCGTCGACCGTATCGTCGCTTTCCATCAGGTGAGATAGCGGTCAAGCGCGATGACCCATCAATAATATAAAAAAAAAAAACATATCCATACCTAACATCCTTGCAGGTGTGTAGCCTTGCCCTTTGGTTACTGCTTCGCTCCTATAGAACGTGATCGTCCTTGGTTGTACCGTACATACACATAATAGCGTAGAGCTTTCCTTGATAAATGGACTACTTAACACTAAAACATTTTTTCAATTCGAACCAGAAGTTTCTGAGACGCGAGCGCGTTCAACCAAACAAACAAACTCTTCAGCGTTATAATTACTACTATAGATAAAACAAAATCGCATTCCGCGTCGGTTTGTTTATCCGCTAATTCTTCCTAAAACACGCAACAGATTTTGATGCGGTTTTCATTAATGAAAGAAATAAACGAGGGAGGTTTATGGCACCCATCCGGATGTCCGTTCTTAATGGGCGATATTATGGAAATGCGGTGGGTTTGGTCCCGTAGACCGCGCACCAAAATATTGTATCGATCCTGAAATAATTCAATATCAAAGTGAGATTGTAGTCGTCTGTGCAAATACGAATCCTCAAATTTTTCGAGTATATCACTTGTAACAACCACTCGAAGGAACGATTGGTGATGAAAGGGAAAGTCGAGGGCAAAAGATCACGTGGACGCTTTCCAACATGGTGGGCGGACCTCATCAAATCATTGACATATTGCAGCATTAAACAACTCCCAAGCCAAACAGAGTTGCATGGTATCGGCCTAACGAGAGAGGCGGTGGCACAAAACTCGACCAAGACATGATCACGAAGATTGCACGACTAAGAAAAGAAGAGAGGTTTCATCTGAAATTAAAAAAAATATATTTATGAACCTATGCAGCAAGAATGAACGAGCTGGCTTTAGCGCTGCCGCCGCGCTGCTTTGTTATTCCATTTATATAAAATATGCGCGACTGCTGCGCTACACCCGCGCTGTGGCCGAGTATCAGCATCGCCGGTCGACTAGTGCTAGCCGTAGCCGCCGCGTGGCGATTTTCGGCTAATTTGAAGGCTATAAAGGGGATGAGATATATAAAGGGGGACGTTAACAATTTTTTTAAATTTAAAACGGAGGATGGTATTGGTGATTTTAATTATTATAATTCCCTAAAGACGTTACGTTCTCAAATAAAATTTTAATCAACATACAACTTGACTCTGACTTACAAAAATGCAAAAACTAAACGAAATTATGTAATTACGTTTACCATTATAATAAGTAATGTCATTCAAAATTGCTCATTTTACTTGAATGCGCATACGCATAAATTATAAATTTATGTCACAATAAGTCCTGAAGTTTTCCCACGACGAGTTAACGGCCCATCGCATTTCATTGGATGATTACTGAATACATTATTGTGACTCACTATAAGTAGGTATTGCGTATTTGGATGCACGTTTTGATGTACTTATCAAGTACTAAATAAGGAAAGTGAAAATTTTAACGTAGTTTTTGCACGTAGGGCCGTACTTCGTTTTCGGCTTTCTTTTTATTGATTGGTATTATGTGTTATGACGTCTGAGTTATTGCTTAAAGTCGGATGATTTACATAATATGTAAATCATCCCTCCTCTGTGTAATATCGACCTCTTTTTATGATGAATATTGTAAGCGACAGTTTGCATTTTTGCTGGAAGGGTCTTCTAAAATTTAAAAATATGTTGCTACGATAGTTCCATAAGGAGGACCTATGACCTGCTAAGGGTTGCGGGAAACCGATGATGCGAGACGCATAGGTCCATATGGTGGAGCCCTATATTCAAGAGTGGAAGACTTTCGGTTGAAATGATGATGATGATTAACATTTTTTTTTTGTTTTTAATTAGGAAAGAAAAGAGTTTTCTGAATAAAAAATCGAAAGGATCGTTACTCACTACATTAGTGACACACACGTGTTTGACGACATAGTTTTTTTTTTTTTCTTAACTATCACAACGCCGTCTAGTCTCAAGCTAAGCAGAGCTTGTGTTATGAGTACTAGACAACTGATAAACGTACTTATATATTTCTAAATACATACATCTACTACTACCATCGAACAACCCGGCGTACGGCGAATATCCACCCTTACGTTGTTGAAACTTCCACGGTCCGGACTAAGCGTTTTGCCTCGTCGTTTATACCGCGTACATCGAGGGACTGGAACAATTTGCCTGCTGCGGTTTTCCCGGCCAATTATAATTTAGGCGTCTTCAAGGCTAGAGTGAATAGGCTCTTAATAAACTAGTGCGCTTTACCATCGACGATTGCATCACTGCTTACCATCAGGTAGGATTGCAGTCAAGTGCTAGTTTATACAATATAAAAAAAAAACATATTATAGATAAATTACACCCAGACAGAACAAATGAATCGTGCTCGGCACAAAAACATTTGTCCTGGGTGGGAATCGAACCCACGACCTGCGGCATAGTAGTCAGGGCCACTAACCACTAGAGACTAGACTAACAGGCCATTCAGTTGGCTCAGTGGTGGAACGATTGGTTGCTGCGCTGCGTGTTTTAAGGCCAGGTTCTACTAATTTTGAACCTTTTTAAGCCTCTAGAAACCACAAATATAAAAGAGAACACCGTGAAATATTATTTTATTAAAATTGACTATATGAACAAGCGTCGGGTAAAAATCGAAACATGACATAAATTAATTGGCTCGATAAAAAAAATCGCGATTAACGATTTCAAACGTGTATACAAGATTACGTGACGGAAATATGAGTGTTATAAAAAAAAAAATAAAGCTTGTTTTTTAACCTCACAAAAACAAAAATCTTCAATATTAGTGTTTTTTTTTTTATAAAAATGAAACCGCTGTTTCGTGGCCGTAAAGTCGACATAGACCCGGGCGGAGTTCATACAAAACACTCAGTGACTATTTCTATCAAGGTATACACACTACATACTTGCTTGTGTAAAGATTATAAATTACAGTACGGCCGACGGATCTTGGCGCGTCTGAAGTTAGGGTCTGCGAACTTTAGCGCTCAAAATAAGTGCGCCAAATGAATGATTTATAAAAATTTATGCCAATAACAGTTGTCAACAGCAATAACACCTGCTATTGGCATTTATTTTTTCAAACCATTTATTTTTTTACGAGTGCACAAGCGCTAAAGTTCGCAAAGCCTAACTTCAGACGCGCCAAGATCCGTCGGCCGTACTGTACCAATACTATCTTCAGTTTCTCCCCCACGGTTTTCTTTTTGTAACTTGCCCCGTTCTACGTTTGTTTACCCCAAGTTCATCATGAGTACATCAAAGATAACTCCACGGATAACACCTATTCATTATGACAACAGAACACTTTCTCTATCTGTTGACCCGTTGATGCTAAACTGCCAATTCATAGCAACACTTGGTTAATTGGATTTGTTCAATTAATTTTCGTAATTGCTACCAATATGTTAGAGCCATTTAGCTAATAGCTTCATTTTGTTTAACACATTTGAACAAACATTTGTGTATTGGTGGTAAGGTTTTGTTGGTCGTGTCCAGCCGAATGCATTTTCAATCGTAGCCACATCATTGCTTCGGTGAATTACTTTGAATAAAATAAATAACTTGGGTCTGTATCACTAAGGAACTTGTACTAACTTTTAACAGAAAGTAATGTTTGAAAGAGTTTTTGATTCTGATCTAGTTTCGGCAAAAAAACGTGTTTCGTTTTAATTTCGATTTCGGTTGCCTTCCAGATAAAACCTATTTTTTTAAAAGTAATTCTTTTATACCTCAAATATCAAAGAATGAATAATGAATAAGAAAATTTGAAAAAAAAAATCGGGTTCCGTACATATGAAAACAGTTCAATTCCCGAATCGAGTTTCGAAGATTTTTCCGAATCGCAACAATGTTTTTTTTTTTTTTGACGTAACTACAATTTTCGTTAGTTTTCCTATATTTGTTCTGTAAGACCTTGTTTCCTGTCAAATTTCAATATTCTAGGTGAACGGACAGTACCCTATGAATTCTGAGTCCCTTGAGGGTGTCGAAATATAAGTGTTTTTGCGACGGCTGTTTAGGCCGTATCTTTTTTTGCGAAAACTTAGAAGTTTGATTTTTTCACAACTTTATGGAAGCGAGATAAAGGGTCTTGACAGACAGACAGACGGACAAAAAGTAATCCTATAAGAATTCCATTTTTTCCTTTTGAGGTGCGGAACCCTAAAAAAGAGCGGTATCTTTCGACGGATTAAGATTGACTATATTTTAGATCTTATATTGAAGATTCGGTTTCTGCCAAAACCGATTCTTCGAAACTAGTTTCAATCGAACATTACCAGAAAGCTTTTCCAACAATACAATCTTTTAAGGTAGGTCCTTTTTCTATGAGAAAAATATATATTTCAAGCTGTCTAGTCTATAAATAAAAAAATCTCTTGTATTGTCAGATATTTTATCAAAACCTTTTACTTTTTTTGTTTGAATATCACCTTAAACTCACCTTATATTAACTTATGTACCCCAATCTGTTTATGTCATGGAACTTTTGAAACGCGTCTCTTCGCATTTAGCTACCCGTTAACATGCTAAACGAATTCATTAAGTCAATTGTTCATTAGGGTAAGAGTGTCTGCGAACGTCGTATTGATTTTGTTACCTTTTGGGTTGTGGTTTTATCTTCGTACAGAAGGATGGGAGCTGACCCAATTGCAGCTGTAGAATTGTACATATATCGTTTTAGGTCGTCAATTTGTCCTTCTGTCTCCCGCAGATCGGCAATGAAATTATTGATCCCGATAACGTCCTACGTCACGGTTCACACTGTAATGTGAGATTACTATCTATGATTTGGATTCAAACACTTGAAATGAGTTGCGGTTTTGACAGTATCCGTGTACAGTACGGCCGACGGACCTTACTGAGTCTGAAGTTAGGCTCTGTGAACTTTAACGCTTGTGCACTCGTAAAAAAATAAATGGCTTAAAAAAAATGCTAATAACAATTTTTAACAGCAATAACAACTGTTATTGGCATTTTTTTTTAAATCATTTATTTTTTCTACGAGTACACAAGCGCTAAAATTTCCAGAGCTAACTTCAGACTCGCCAAGATCTGTCGGAAGTACTGTATTTTGATTGGCACTTCTTCGATTTTATTAATATCTATTTCATCTTTTTTTTATGTATTATTCAGTCCCACTGCTGTGCCCAGGCTTGCCTCCATTCCTTTTATTATCCCTTGCTCTGGGCCATTTCTTGATTTCACTTTGACATTCAAATAAATAAAATTCTATAAGACTTGCCGATCTTCATTGCCTCGTCGATTAGGATTGGTCGCTATTGGATTTTGACAAAAAGACTTGGTTGAAAATATCAATTGAATTTATACTACCTAAGAGTAATTTTAATAAAATGTAATAGCTGAATCCATATAGCCAAAGGTCAGGTTTCCGCCTAGTTTAGGAGGTTGGTTCAATACTCTGTGCCTTTATAATCACCAGAGAAAAAATGTTTCTTAATTTTTTCACGACCCTTCTAAAATGTAATAATTTTTAATGATGAGAAATATACAGTACATTTTTTTAAATAGTGTAGTCAGCTCAGATACCGAAGACTCGCAAAAGATGGCGGGAATCCAAGTTTAAATACTCATGTCCTGTTAAGGAAACCTATGTCACGCAGGTGGCACATGAACTGTGCCACCTGCGTGACATAGGTTTCCCATTCATTTCCCCAATCCCCTCCATTTTGTAATCCCACTAGTCATTACCTACTAGCGTAGTTTCATTAAATTTCCACATTAGTGATGTGATTAGCAGCATGTGTGACCTGATTCTTTTTCGATTCGGAGGCGCTCGGTTCGATCTTCCAAAGTTAAGCAACCTTTGTCGAGGTCATACATGGATAGGTGACCACCTTAAAATATCTACTGAGATTCCTTCGTTCCTCGGATAGTACGTTAAGCTGTTAGTCTCGGCTGACATTTGGAGATCTTTGAATGTTGCGGGCCACATAGTTATGGTTTGCCCGTTTCTTAAATTTCATCCAAATCCATTCGCACTTGATCAGTTTTTAGTACATACTAAACACGGAACTATATTCCACAGCCATGGCTCATCATATAAAATAACTGCGAAATACCTAGTTGATTGATTGTTATGTACACAATTAAATGGGAGTGTTGTTCTATTTCAGATGCTGGTGCAAGCGCTGTACGACTTCACTCCGCAGGAGGCCGGCGAGCTGGAGTTCAGGCGCGGTGACGTCATCACGGTCACTGACCGCTCGGATCAGCATTGGTGGCAGGTACGTGATAATCCATGACTTTTTACACATAGGTCTCCTAAAGCTAGAACTACATTAGACCGACGCATACGTGTGCCACACCTGATTTGTACGTAGAACGTCGTTGCGTGGTATGGTTCTAATGTAGCTCAACAAGTCTAGTTGCCATTGAAAATTTATGGAGACCGACGCGCCTAGATCGGTGTACGTGGCACACGTGTGCGCAATGTAGTTTTATAACCGGTACAGTGAAGGTCGGCGTTACAAATCTAATCAGTTGATAGCCCTTTTTACTGACTGCCAAGAAAGGTTATGTTTTTATGGAGGAAATCATCAAATGATTACTCTCGCTCTGGGTAGAATGTCTGTCTGGGTAGAATGGTGTGTCAGACTTTTACGTGTTCCTTCAGCCCCCTTTTGTGGTCCACGGTCTCTGTAACTTTCGAACAATCTCGCAGCCAATCTTACTAACATCTCTTTGATGTGCACCTGGAACAACGCCTGTACCTCATCACCTAACTAGCTTCAGCCAGCAACTTCCTCCGTGCGAGAGTAGAAAATATATAGCTCGCACCACTTGTGGAGGAAATTTTAAAATCGTTCGTGGTTTTTGAACTTCATTCCAAACAAAAATACGAATCTTTTTTCATTAATCGGAAGTTGTTGTATGCAGTATTTAACCAAACTGTCTATAGTTTGTTGTCTGAAACTACGAATAAAATAAAATAGAAAGTGTTCGAATGTTTCATACTTTGATAAGGGGAGAGATAAGACTCTGACAGACAACACTATCTAAGCTTCACCCACTCTCTCTTGCTCCACCCAGATCGGAAGTTTTTTTTAAATGATTTCCCACTGAAAAAACAAAACATTTTACAAAAAAAAAAATACAACCAACTTCAATGTAAAAAAAAGTGCAAAATAACTTAAATTTCGGAATCAGGAACGGTGGAGCACACAGTCGAAGTGTGCCCCGCTTGGGAAGAGCATTGCCGTGTCCTCGTGGGGGCGATCGGCGGCGATCTCTCGCGCCGGGGCTTGGTTCAAGCCATGCTCCGGAGCGAGGAGGAGTGGCAGACGGTCGCCTCCTTCTGCGAAGCAGTAATGCTAGCAAAGGAGGAGGTCGACCGCATCAGGCAACGGCACACACGCCGCCGCCGCCGCCGGGATTCCGATCCCGATTTCCGGCCACCGTAGGCGCGGGCTTGCGGACGGCGGGCAATGGGTAGCTCGCTGTCCGTCCGTCCGGTAACAGACCGGACCGAGCCCAACTCGTTTACGTCGCGTACTGTTCCCGCGCGCCTCAAGGAGTCGTCAGCAAACTGTAGGGGCCCAGTAGGGTCGAAGCCTAATCTGGGGCTTTGGGGAGGTATGAAAATGCATACCAGGGCCCTGGAACCAAGGCAAAGGAGGGACGGAGTAGGTTTTTAGTCAGTAAGAGTCTGACACTATCTCATTGGATGATTTTACCTACTTTAAAAAAAAAAAACCTAAACGAAATTATCCAAGTACGTAGGATACATTTTAGTGTACAAGTGTTTGTGGAAACACAGGTGCACTCTCTGTTCCTTTGCTCTCGTAGTCTGATGGGACGGCAATCCGACACGACCCGGGAGAGACCAGGCGCAGGACCAAGGACTTGACTTGTTTTCTTTTTTATTTTTTTTATTGTCAAAACATCAACTTCTACATTCCGGACTGCTATAGAGTAGTTTTTAATAAAACCTTTCTTTTTATTTATAATTAACCCTTATTTATATAATGCGAAAGGCCCCCTGCTACGCAAGTTGTGCAGGGTCGTTGTTAAAAGGTTGCAGGTCTTTCTAAACCCATATTCCAAAGAAGAAAAACATGCAGAAAACTTCATGGTCAGTAATATGTTGATGTGCAAGAAAATAACGGTACAATTCTTCATTACAGGGAGAGATTGCACACCGGCGCGGCCTGTTCCCGGCGTCGTACGTGACAGCGTACCACTCCTCATAGTGGCCCAGCGCCGCGAGCCCTTGCCTCTCTACGCCGCTAGCAGGCGAGCCTCAGCCCGACAATGATCACACTAGCCTGTCTTTGACAGCTCCCGCCCTGTAAGATTGCCGCTAAAAACACAGAGCACAGACTAAACACTATTAAAAAATCGTACATCAAGCACCAACTTCGGCTGTCACAGTCGGAATTGTCACGAGCTAGCAATTTTTATGCAATGGCTAAAGTCTTGTTGCTCTGTGCGTAGTAGTAAATTTAATACTCAAACACCAACACAAACTTTTTGATGTGAACAGATCATGGCATACACATCTAAGTAATTAGTTGATCCAGAGAGGCAAGCTTATGTGGCGCGAACTGTTCGTTATATCAATAACTCGTACATCGAACGTTCTTTTAAAAGTAAAACTATCACATTTGAAAACGTTATAGTTTTCTCAGTTTTACTACAAACTATTTTATGCGGTTTTAATATTGATTGTCACGGCTCGAGTTATTGAGTAGGCACAAAGTGTCATCAATGTCTCGCTCGGATGAGTTTGATTTTTATATAATGTTTTGATGAGATGGTGCTTCGTGTTCACAGCTGATTACGATGATTTTAATTAATGTAATAATTTATAACAATAATTTACGCGTAATCGTCAATGTCCATTTTATCTCGCGAGCTGAAACTGCCTTGATTTTTGCAATATTTTATGAATGTAATTTGGTAGTACAAAAATTTGTGTCGTGTTTCATTGTATTCATTGTTCTGTGACGAATTTATGGTCCCCTCATTTTAAATGTAACGATCGCTGCATGAGAGTGAATTATTGTATCCTCGAAAACGTGCCAGAATGTTAATTGTAGTTTTTGAAATATACGTTTAGTAATAAAAGGTGAAAGGGATCAAATCAGTGCATACTGACTACTCCCTACAAGTATATAGATTTTCTTATTTGATGTGATTTTTAAAGTATGACCATTATTATTTATCCCTGTATTAGTCTTAATGCTCATTATTAAAATATTTACCATTTATACGTTAGTTAAGTGATAATTTTAAGTTCGGTTTACATGTATTTCGATCTTATTTTTTTATTGGTATACAGCAGTGTTTAATCTGGAACAGTAATTATGTAGAATATAAATCGGTAGCGTCCCCAACAGCTTAGCTCTCGTTAGGTTAAAGTCAGTTGACAGCGGTTTGTGTTACGCACAATTTACAATGCCACGAACATTATATTGCATAAATCTGGAATGATTTTATATTTCGACGAAGTTTTTGAATGAACGGATGTATATTGAGCGATGTATTTTATATAATGATATATGTATGTTGTAACATCATGCTTTTTGATAGCTTTTGACGTGTTAGTTTGGCGCAAATTCGTTACCTGTACGTGTTTTACCATTAACCGATCTATCGAAGAAAAATGTTTAACGTAAAGTAATAATTGTTGTAAGGCGGCGGTAGTTAGAGCGACTGCTGCGTCATCCGACGTAACGTGACATCGTGGCACGCGCGTGTCATTGTACTTAGTTAGCGTTTAACATTTAGTCAAGACTTGAAATTAATAAAACTTTGTGTGATCGTTGATCCAATGTAGATATTTATTTTTGTTATTGTATTGTACCCAAAATTACTATATTTATGGAAACATGATAGAGTTATAGTCGTCACTGACGAGCTCTGATATCCGTAGGCAGATGAAATCATTAGGAGTAAGCAGACATGTAATGTAAGGAGTATTTCACATCGTGCATGTTTTACTATCGTTTAAAGAATTTCCCTTTCATCGAAGCATTTAAACTGAGTGTAATTATAGTATAAGTGTGGTACAGCTCCGTATGTAACGTGCTCGCTGGGAGTGTCAACTCTTGAACGTTTGTATTGCGATACACATCCGATAATAACGCCCTTTATTTGTGCTTCTAGCTATAGTGACAAGTAAGTGCATAAAGGCAAGTTTCAATAAATCGGAAGTGCTATAATCTATAATAATCAAATATTTAAATAATTTAAGTTATGATTCTCCAATATTGTGGAAGATGTATAATATTTTTTACTAATAAATTTAATATTATATTTTTTAGTTTCATTTCTGGTGCCTACAGTAAATACACACTATTCAACAATTACAGTAATTTATTTTAAATAATAACATCACAATTTGTAACAATAACATGATCATAAAGCTACTTCTAAAACACTCCACCGTAATGTGTGTGCGCACGGCAGCTTACAAACGTAAACAAAATTAGTTAACACTTTTGCCTAAGATATTTAGACTTATAGTGGAATTCGATTTTTGACAGAATGTATAAGTATAAAAAACTAACGCGTCCGCACCTCTACTATAGGATTAAATAGTGGCTTTATTTGACAAAAATCGCAGTATTGATTTGTAGAAGCGTCGGTTAGCCTTTCAAAATCATCTTACACTGATTGCTTTGTGTTTTATATTAAACACAAAGCAATAAGTATAAGATGTTTGTGTTATTTAGATGCTCACAACTCTATAGAGACTGCATCTTATAGAATTAGTATTATGTTTTACATTTGCTATGAAATTGCTATATCTATTTCATTAACTATGAAATATTTTTTCTGCGATAGTCTCTCGTATATATTATTGTATACCGATATAGTTTCAGTTTCAGATTATTCTTCACACAAATACAAATATTGCTTTACTCTTCCAAAAGGTAATTACATAGCATTTTAGCATAGAACTTAAGTGAACCAGCCATAACATACAATTGTCGCACACGCAGGGAGCCTTAGCTGGCTCTCGATATAAAGCATCCGTAGGGAAGCTCAATGGTTTCCTATAGGCTACATTGAGGATAGATTATTGCGACCGTTCTTCTTTTAACAGGTGTGTCTTATGGGCAAATCCCCACGCGATTATAGAGTAATTAAAGATGGATTCACATAAAGCACAATACTCTAGTACTGACACTAAAGTTGACAACTTTTGTCTTATCCACATTTGGTGTCAGTAGGTTTGTATCCAACCATCTTACGATCTGGTACATATCTACCTCAGCCAGATTATAAAATCGACATAGGCGAATGTCTTTGCATTACTGAGTTGTAGTGAGCTGACGCTATTAATATAGATGATAATGAGAGTGGGTCCAAGAACGCTGCCTTGAGGTACACCATAGTTGAGGCCTGCATAGGAACTGAAAAAGTTACCTAAGCTGATCCTTTGTGTACGATTGACAAGGTAGGATTGAAACCACTGGTACGCTTTACCACGAATTCCATTGCCTTAAGACTTTTTTTAGAGGAATACTTCTTGTGACAGTGTCAAAGGCTTTCGCAAGGTCAAGGAATACACCAGTGCATTTATGCCCATCATCTAATTTGGTAACCACAAAGTCTTGACTGGTTACTGCATCTTCCGGTGACTTATTTTTTGCGAAAGTCAAATTGATATTATTAGATAGTATACCGTTCTTCTCCAGGTAGTGTAACGAATTAATTGATGTTTACGAGATTCTCGCAATCGCTGAAGTGTGTTTTCGTTTCTGACAACCGTATATTTCTCGCCTTTCTTTTTACACAGGAAAAATCGGCTATTTCCAGTCCAACAGAATTGAAAGTTTTCCGATCTAGCAGTCTTGCTTTTGTTGTTAAGTGTTCTGAGACAAATTTTCTACCCGATTGAGATGTATTGGATTGTTTCTTTTAAGTACTTATCCTTAGTAAAGACGTTAGTTTATTCAATGACCCTAGTTCATGTAGTTGCGCTTGCCTTTGAGGGCACTCTATATTATGTCCTACTAGACCATTCACTTCCAATGCTTTTCGTTAAGCTGGTAAACATGCGGAGTAAGTCTTCCTTTTTTTTCTTCGGAACTCCTCTAATCTCAATGCATGTCTTTCTGATAACTCTATCTAAGCCTTCGCTTTTTCTTCCAGCTTCTCAAGTTTTGCCTGTGTGTTTATCCGTTCACAATCTAGCATATATCTATCTTTCTATAGAGGTCCTTTATTTGCGCGTAAAATTTTCTATGTCGTCATTTGATGACTTCAATCCAGTCTTTATTCCGGACAATCTCTTTTCAAGAACTCCTAACTTAGCCAGACTCTTGTAGAGTTTCTCCATTTTTTCATCCTGCTGCTTCATCCAGTTTGAAAGCATATCCTTCATCTCATCTTTAAACAGATCAAACATATTGTACTCATCATCATCTAGTCGAATGCGTTTGGAGATGGCGCGCATTGTTGCCTTATTCATAAGTGACTGTTAGTAGTAGATCTGTTTATATTCGAGTCTGACGCGGACAGCCCTTGAGGCTAAGTGCAAATCGGATTTATATTAAAACAGGTTTAAAACTCTGCAAGCTGAAATGTAGCTGTAAATTATTATCTCGTAGCCAGTGACGTAGGCGGCGTAGCAATTGCTTTCGCAGCAGATATCGTCGTCGCCGAATGTAGGAGACAGACACGGCAATTATGTAGACTGCTCTCTTCGCACAAGCACTCTGCGTTCGCGGGCTGCCTTTCATTTTCTTGCACTGATAGCTAATTAGTAGTTTATTACTATTGACTTTAGTAATAGTTTAGAATAATATGAAACTGATTAATTATTCATATTTGTACAAAAAATTAGTAACACGTCTACTAAAAACGCATGCACGGACGAAAGCCTATCACATTTACATCAAAACAATTATAATAGTACCTTTGGCAATAATAGCTGTAATAGTATAGATACTTTTGTTTACAAGTGATTCAAATATCATTTTGGATATTTGGCTTAGGTACATTTTTTTCTTCGGAAAATTTTATTTTGTGAGAACTTCTTTACAAAATTACTATGACAATCTTAAAACTTATTGAATAGCTACTGGATCATCGGTAAACTAAAGTTTCTATTTGTATGTGAATATAACAAGATTTTGGGGTATTCTATATTTGTACATTTAAACTATCTGTGCCAGCATTGATGTACTGGTACTAAGGTCTAGAACTGTACCTGTGAATTTACTAAATAAACCTATAGTATTCTCGCTGTGCAAAATGATTCGTCCAAAAAATAAACACAAAGAAAATAATCTACATATTAAAAATAAAACGTCAAAAAATAATTCAATAATAACAAAAAAAAATAATTATGAAATAATTAATTATAATTATAAACATAGCCATTTGTCTCTAATCCCGTAAACAATATTATTCTAAGAATCTGACTTTTTTTAATGCCAGCCACACACGATCTGGGTTACTGTCAAATTTGCAGCTGACTAACGTCACGCATACTTGAAGTTAATAAGCAGTAGACATAAGATGCTCTCACCTTACTGGTAGCCACACACATACCGCACGGCGCACATCGTCATGTTTACTGGTGGTTGGTTCAAGCGTGATGCGAACTTTGACCGTAAACTGTATCGGGGCTGGCATTATATGAATAATATTTAGGCCCACTTGAAATACAAATCAATAAATGCATTTAATGTTTAAATGTTTTATTCATTTCTCCATAATGGTTCAAGGTTTAGCTGGCCTTTGTACACAAACAGTTCTATTGTTTTGTATGATTTTTCGCAAACAAAAAAAATTTATAATTTAAATTATCATCTATCAATTGTTTGAAAATGTTTTAAACATGTTTAACGATAAATGCATTTAGTGATTTGTAGAACATAGTCAATACAGTTTTGTTCCTTCAAAAGAAAGGCAAATACCTAAACTACATATATATTTCTATAAAAGAAAAAATATTACAATACAAACAATTGTACATTTGCTAACGTGAAATTTCCTAACATTTCACGGCTTAGGTGTCATTTATTTTTACATAATAAGTAATTATAGTACTTGGTTAAATAATATTGTTCTTGAGATCGCAAGGTTGCTAGCTAATTTCTAGCACCATGACCTACCGATAGCAGACTTACTTATGATATTCAGGAACTGAAACATGGGCAGAATTCTAAAGAGGAAAAGACTAAGTACTTTCCCAACAGTCGATTTTTTGTTCCGCGACTGACGTAAATCTCAGTCTCATCATCTTCATCAGATACCTACTAGCTAGCTTACTAGTTACATTAAGCTCTTCACAAAGAGTTATTTGTCTTTCGTCGCAAGTAACAAGAAAGTTCTTACTAACAGATAGCACCAACATTTTGGTATTGCTGTTCTCTTTGTCAAGATAGAGGTACAACACGTCTTTTGTCTTACTCTGGCTGCACTCCTTATGGAATTAAAATGATTTCCCGCCAATAGCCAGCATGATGTTTTCAAAAGCTACCCAGTTAACGAGCGCCCAGGGTCCTAGTCGCATCCACAGAGGTAGGAAACCTTTGTACAATGATAATAGTCCTTCGTTCTGCACAGACTGCCGCAGACAATCCATCATACCTGTATATAATAAGCCCCTGAAATTTGAGAAAACAAATTTAAGTATGAATGTAAGGTAATTAAATAAGAAGTAATTATACAAAGCTTAATTGGCTGCTGCGCTACGCGTCGCAGGTTTGATTCCCGCACGGAAAAAATATTTGTATAGCCTACAGATAATTGTTCCGGGTTTGTGGGTTTTGTGTACTTATGTGAGTTTACATGTTTGTGAAAGCACCGACGATACGGGAGTAATTATTAGTGTGGGCCACGTTTCAGTAAAAAAATGGGAATAGTAGTTCCATGTAGTTTGAAGTAATAAGCATAGCATAATCAACCTATAAAGTTACCACTGCCGGGACACATGCCTCCTCTTACAGAGGGAGTGGGCCATAATAATATACTATACAGGCCCAGTGCGCTTTTGTGTCTTCAAACTTAGGTTCTAGGGACATGCCGGATTCCTTATAACTTGCAACACGTCGGTCGCGTCCATCCAGTCTACCACTGGGAGTCACCCAGTGGCTGACCACTACTCTCATCAAATGACTAAACCAAAGTGTTTATTTCAGCTCCGTGTGGGTCTAATAAACAGATAACTCTTAATTGAGTTATTATGAACACTTGAGTTGCTAAGTAATTTCGTTGTCAGCAGTGGCTAGAGGTGTACTACATAGCACAAACTATATCTAGGTGCCCCGTGCCTGCTTATTTCTACGTAGGCCATTGACCACTAATAAAAATGTAGTGTACATACCTAATAAGATAGGTAGGTACTGAAAAAGACCTGTTTAAATTTTTAACAGATATCATTGAAGGTTTAGTTAACCGAGGTTCCAAAAAAGGAGCAGGTTCTTCATCAGATTTTATTTTTATCTCGTAATGACAAGTACGTAGCATGATAGACTGCTCTGTAATGAGGACTAGGTAAAGGAAGACGCTATTTTTTAGCTGTCCATTTGTTCTTTGTTTAGTGTTGTTTTTATAAGTCTGACTGTGCGGCGGCGATCTCTCGCGCCGGGCCTTGGTAGAGGCCATGGTCTGAAGCGAGGAGGAGTGGCAGGCGGTCGCCTCCTTCTTCGAAGCAGTAATGCTAGCAAAGGAGGAGGCCGCACGCATGAAACAACGGCCCCAGCCGCCCCAGGGATTCCAAACCTGATTTCCAGCCACCGTAGGCGCTTGCGGACGGCAAGCAATGGGTAGCTTGGTGTCCGACCGTCCGGTAACCGTCCGACCAAGGTAGGTAGAGAGAAATTAATTTCGTACATGCGTATATTAAATCGAGTCTTAGAAAAAAGTAATTTTATTTCTTAATTTTATTTTTACAAATCGATAGTGTTTCATGTACCGGAACGACCCTCCACGGGATTTTAGCCGTGTATACATATTTCGTATTTATATAATGGTTTGTCATAATTAATTAAGTAAAGAAGAAATAGGAATATTAATGACGTGTTTTAGTAATAATAGTGGGCTATCATTACTAAATAAATAATACGTTAAACAATAAAAATGACTAACGCACAAAACGTGGAATTTAGACTCTTTGTAACTTAGGTCAATTTAAAACAGAAATAAATACAGAAAATGGACTTTGCACTGATTCAAACGCTTGTAATAATATTCGTCAAGACGTCAAAGACTCAAGTCAATAAAAGGTGTAGGTACCTAAATTAAAACTAAGTACATACTTACACTTATTTTTTTAAATACGATTCCATTAATTAAATAGTGAACCAGGATCGTTAACCCTGTAGGTAAGTATTGATTACTTTTTACGTGGCCCTCCGCCCTCCCCTTGTTTTGGCGAGGCACCCGGGCGCATAGACAAACTGTGAGTGACGGTCCCTCTAAAGTGATTTAATTGTCTATGGATACACAAAGTATGCATGTCGTTGGTTGATTCTATTTGTTGTTAATATAGATTGAGTACATATGTTATGCTTTAAATTAATTCGAATTAAAAGTCTGTTAGTTATTTAGAAAGCACGGTTTGCGCAGTGGTTGAGTGGTTGTCTGCAGCGCTACGTATCGCGGGTACGATTCCTGTACGGAACAAATATATATTATGTATGGCTTGCAGAAAAGTGTTCCGGTTTGGGTGTATTGTGTATGTGAGTTTACATGTTTGTGAACGCAACCACGATACAAGAGCCATTGTTGTGAGGCAACGTCAACGACGACATTAATAAAAAAAAAAACACTTTAAATTACCTTATTTTATGAGAAAAGTTCAAGAAACATTTTTGCAAGTAAAAGTTTTTTGTACCTTTTGAATTTTTCCCTTTACTTCACAAAAAATTCGATTGTTTTGTAATCATACTGTGAAGCCTTTAGAATGCATTGTGATATTGTTAAGTTAAAACAATACTAACAATGCTTAATCTCTTTTTTTACATACTTATTTTTTTTTGTTTCGGAGCTACGATTTATCCTCGCAACTTTAAAAATACAGTATTTTGGAAAAGAATTTTCTTTATTAGGCAGAGTTTCGTACCACCTGCACCGTAATCCTATTAGTCTGCCAGCCAGCAGGCTGTATGTTATTAAACGTACAATGCGGTCCAAATGAGAATAGGATCGATTGCCATGTTGTGACGTCACGTCGAACTGTCAAATTGAAGAAATTGGGTACGGCGATCAAAAACAGATTTTTTTTATTTAATTTATTTACGAATCGTGAACGAATTTTTTTTTATCAGAATTCAGTTCTTAAATTTTTCTCATCTCAGCGTCACTGTGTGAAGTGTCTGATTAGTGGCAAATGGAAGAAGAAGGCGAAACAATTCGCCTAACCTAACCTAACCTAACCTAACAATGGAAATAAGATTTTATTTTTTATTTTTAACTAATTATGACTCAAAACAATATAATTAGCTAATTTATATTAAACAATAACGTTTTTACTTCACCTAGACTACGTAATACAAAGCAAAAAAAAAACCCTTTATTGATACGCAAATAAGATTTTTTTGCAAACCGTACTTTTCACTCAACATTTGACAGATCGAGGTTATTGGCTTTCCTATTCTTATTTGGAACGCATAGTAGTGTAGTTTAGTGTTCGTGTTCTCTCGGTGTATCTCATGCATATATTCTTACCGTCCACCACGTCCCACAGGCTGGTTCATTAGTCTAGTCTTCAGCACATCAGCTGGTGTGGCGAGCAGCGCAGCCACAAAACCCGCCATGGACGCCGCCGCTGCGTGGAGCAAGGGGGTGTCAGCCATGCCGAACTTTTGTATTAGGAACCGTTTGGAGTAGTCGTAGGCTGATACGTCTCCAATGGTGACTAGGGCTGCGCGCTGCATGTTGGGGACGGCTCCTGGAAATAAGGTTGTACGTAAGTGATGGAAATCTAAATCTTCAGATGGAACTTAAACAGCCTACAGCAGACAAAGGCAGAGTCAGTCAGTATGTCTGGCTCTTTGGTTTTTATAAAAAAGAAAAAAATCATAATTCTATCAGCAGTGGCGTAGTCAGTCCCAAACGGGGCTCCTTTTTTACCCGACTGCAGCGAAGCCCAAAAGGGATCTTGTAAGTACTAAAAACAAAAAGACAGTCTTACAAAAATTTCGCATCCTCAATGTCCGTTCTTTATACATATAACTTAAAATTTATCAAAATTGGTTCATCGGTTTCGGCATGAAAACGTAAAAAAAACCGATCAAGAGCATGTCGGGCCACGCTCAGTGTAGGGTTCCGTAGTTTCCCGTCCGTCGTAATAAGTGTTACCACTTAAGAGTTAAATACCGGACAATAAGTAATTATACACAAGTGTTCAATGTAACTATGACAATGTAATTTAATTAAACCCAATTTCTCACAATGTAACAGAACCCTTTAATTAAGTTAAAGAAATTAATGATCATATCACGGAGGGTTTTTTTTTTTATGTAGGTAAAATCATCCAATGACAGATCCCGCCCTTGGGCGGAGCGGGATATAGTGTCAGACTCTTACTGACTAAAAACGGAGGGTCATGAAAGCTCGGAAAATATTAACATGGACTTCTAGAAAGATGACATAATTGCATAACGCCATCTATCGAACAAATTAAGAACTAATTAATTAAATAAGCGCAAAGTACAGCGCCATCTCTCGGGAAATTGGGTTATGTATGTTTTTTTTTTATGGTAGGTAAAATCATCCAATGTATGTTGGGTTTTCCGTGGTAATTTTTGATTAGGTGAACCGATTTAAAACATTATTTTTTATTTGAAAGAAGATACGTTAAGGATAATAAAATATGTAAACCAAGTTAAAAAAATGCTTACATATACGGTTAAATTACAAACGTAGTTCAGAAATTATTTTGTACAACTTTTCAAAAACTGTTCAACCCATCGACTTACATTATTAAGTGATAGACAAGCTCGTTCATGGAAACTATCTGTCACAATACTGTAACGTTAACACAATAGTTTGCTGCAGCGCTAAATTGTCATTATGACGCGTGACGTCTAACAAAACTTTTAAAACTTACAGCGCTTATATACTGCAAAACTGCACTAATGTCATCAAGTCAAGTTGTACAGCATGCAATACATGTAAGTCAAGCAAAGTGATTGTACGGCATGCATAATCTAGTGCGTAGTGCATACATATCGATGGTTCAACCCATCAAGTTCAAAATAATTTTCCTAGAAAGTTTTTATAAGTTCTACTTTTGCGATATTTTTCATATTTTCTAAACTTATGGTTCAAAAGTTAGAGGGGGGCTCACATTTTTTTTTTTTACTTTTGGAGCGATTATTTCCGACAATAGTAAACCCCTATTCAATTTTAAATACCTATCCAACAATATATAATCACACGTTAGGGTTGTAATGAAAAAAAAATTACTTCCCACTTTAAGTGTAGGGACACTAATAAAACATTTTTGTACACTTTTTATTTTACCACTTTGTCGGCGTGATTGATATACATATTGGTACCAAATTTCACCTTTTTAGTGCTAACGGTCACTGAGATTATCCGCGGACGGACAGACGGACAGACAGACATGGCGAAACTATAAGGAAGCCTTATAGTTAGTTTGTTAGTAGTTGACAAAGGAATCTTAAAAAAAACGATGAAATAGATATTAATAAAATTGAAGAAGGACAAATCAAAATACAGTACGGCCGACAGATCTTGGCGAGTCTGAAGTTAGGCTTTAATTAAAATAACTTTAATTTCGGAAGTCGGTGTTTACTAACGAAGAGGCTTAAATATCATAGAAACGCCGACTTCCGAAATTAAAGTTATTTTGCACTTTTTTGGTTTTTTTTTTACATAGAAGTCGGTTGTATTTTTTTTGCAAACTTTTTTTTGTTCACGGCCAAACATGGCCACTTCCACAGCCATACATGATAGGTATATAAACGAACGTAGAAGAATAAAAGTAATTTTACCTCTCCAGAACCCTTTGATCCCGCCTTGAGCATACAACATCTTGTAACAATTTCTGCAGTTGGAGAACCTAGGTGGCTTGCCCTGCAGAATCCTGCGACCTTCCGCCTGCATCTGCACCTTCACCAGGTCGGCCGGATTCGCGATTAGCTGCGCCAGGGAACCTGCCACTACCCCACCTGCCGAACTTCGTAAGAATTATGTTACGTTGTTGCTAAGTCTGTATAAAATAGTGGTGGGATGGTTTTAGCAACTTAGTATTAATTATGTGTAAAATTATGAACAGTATTGCAATAACCAATTATAATAGATTTAACTCTTCGTATCGAAACGTCCTTTTACCAAGACAGTTTTATTAGCAAATGGCCCTATGAGCAAAACATCCTATTAGCAAAATGCCCTATCAGCAAAACGTCCTATTAGCAAAATGCCCTATAAGCAAAAGGACCTTTTAGCAAAACGTTAACATATTTTGTGGACCAGAACTTGCCCAATCTTCCATTTAGCCTTTGTAACAAATACATTGGATTCCACTTATATATGGCCCGACAGACATCTAACCTTCACAAACCAGTCACTAGGTATACCCCTATTGGCAAGATTGGTTTTTATACTGTCAATTATAACATTTACCAGTTTACCTTACGAAGTACAAATACACTCAACAAAGGAGATAGCTAAATAAAAATTTTCATGGAAACTGATCGGATGTTTTCATTCATATCCATTCATCAGTTTCCATGAAAACATTTCAACTATATCTGACGACCCTGGTTACTTATCTCCTTTGTTGACTTTACATAAATTATGAAGTGATTGATTTATAACTGAATGTGTTCATACAAATTGGGTAGGTAAGTAGTGCTAATTTGCAACGATTTTGACCCGATAGCTTGAAGGCAAAAATAGGTATTTTTTTAAAGTAATTAAGGGTATTACATTGCTCAATGACCTTGAAGAATTTACTTCTACACTAGTAGAGAAGAATTGACTTGAAAACTAAAAAAACTAAAACCCAACTACGACAAAAAAACGGCGCTGAAAAAGTAAGAAAAAAGATTTTCAGAATGCTGGAATAGACGAGGTTGCTGGAGAAACAAGAACAAAACAAAAAGAAAAGCCGTAGTCACACGTTATATAGGTACCAACGTAACACTTACCGTTGCACTTTACTTGCCTCTCGCGTGCGTCTTCCTCGGCGAGGCGACCGCCTGCCACTTCTCCTCGCTTTGGACCATGCCCTGTACCAGGACCCGGCGGAAGACCGCCGCTGCCCACGCGAACACGGCGAAGCTCTGCCCATGTGGGGCACACCTTAACCGAGTGCTCCACCGTGTCTTCCGGGCGGTGACACCCGGGCATCGGTTCCGCACGAATCCGGAACAGGAACTTCCCGAACTTACCATGTCCGGTAAGAACCTGCATCATGCGGAAGGTGAGGACGCCGTGAGGTCTTACCAGCCATCCCTTTTTTATCGTTTATTATACAACAACATTTTTAAAAACATGTTAACGTATATACATACCAGCACAAACCATCGCGGGTTTAACAGCGGTATATGTTAGAAGCGACAACTCGGCGCCAAAACGTAATTTATGCGAACAGTAGGTAGGTATACACACAATTGTCCTCATTCAAAAAGATTCTATCTAAGTAGATTGCAATGCAATCTAGAAAGTAACCCTTCAACACTCTTAAACAGTTTTTAACATTCAATGTCTTACTGATTTCCAGATGTAAATCGTTCATATAAGATGGTAACATGCATTCCCAAGTCCGTGTTTCATAAACGTTATTAGACTTTGGTACGATACATGTGGACAAGTAAGTTAAACTACGGAACGACCGGAGCCTCTCGTATTTACGAATATTATTTATGTTATGGAATTTTTCACATAAAACACGCAATATGTCCCCTCAAAGACGGGACTTACCACCATAATTGTGGCGCGCCCAGCACCTCACCACCACCATGAGATCCCGCCGGAAATCTGTCCGCCATGATCCTATATGGACTTTTTTTATGGCAGGTAAAATCATCAAATGACAAATCCCGCCCTTGGGCGGGGCGGGAGATAGTGTCAGACTCTTACTGACTAAAAACCTACACCGTTCCTTCGTTGCCTATCATACTGGGGCCGAGCCTTCTATTCAGAAAGCGGCCCTTGGCCCCAGTAGGATTCGACCCTGCCTGCCTGCAGCTAGCAGGCTGGGCCTCTACGGTTTGCTGACAGCTCCTAGAGGAGCGCGGGAACGGTCCGCGCCATCGACGACTTAGGATCCTATATGGGTTCCTTTTTTTCCTTTTGAGGTACGGAACCCTAGAAAATATTATATAAAATGATCAGTGTAATGCCAACAACCGTCAGAAATGAAGAGATATCGCTCGACATGCCGCAGCCTTGGAGGAAAACGACCATGGCGCGACCCTGTCCATCATCAACAGCCACAACAGAAGAAAACGATTAAAATCACTTTCATTTCGGAAGTCAGTATTAAATGTAAAAGAAACTATACCTAAAAACACCAACTTCCGATATTAAAGTTATTTTGATCGTTTTGGTGTTTTTTTTTTAGTGAAGTCGGATATTTTTTTTACCTGTAAAAATGTTTTTTGATTGAATGAATGAATTTTAACTTATTATATTTTAACTTTACTTACCTATATTTTAATAATTACTCGAAAAAAGAACATACTTTGGTCCCCATGTTACCGGGGCCAAAATCGTTGTAAGTTGGCTTTATAATATCGCATTTGAAGGAACGCATTCAATTACCAGTTTTGACCTCTACAAAATAACTGATAAACCAATTCCCTCACCTACGGTAGCCATCCCAAGTGAAAGCTTCCCTTGTTTATCCTTGAAGTGGTTGCGGAAGTGCTCGTAGGTGACCAGCCGGCATCCGGCGTAGAGGACATGGCGCTGTAACATGGGTATCAGGCCTTTCCAGAGCTTGAGCACGCCTTCATTCCTCGCTATGCCTAATGCTGTCTTTACCATGCCCATGTTTTCCATCTGTTGAGGAATAGAAATTAAGTTAAAATAGACAATCTTTTTCTATAACCGGCTAAGAGCGTGTCGGGCCACGCTCAGTGTAGGGTTCCGTAGTTTCCCGTCCGTCACAATAACTGTCCCCACTTATGAGTTAAATACCTTACACAAGTGTTCAATGTAACTATATACTATACAGGTAACACTTTGTATTCTAACAAACTTGCCTACTTCAAATCGTAATTAGCTAGTAGTTGTAAGTATCAAGTAACTGCGTACATACTAATTAATATTAACAATATCCCCAAGAAGTTAAATTTTACCCACAATGTAATTTAATTAAACCCAATTTCTTAGTTTCGAACAAAGTTGCCTAGAGCTATGTATATTTTTCTTTCTTTTATTTGAAGTTCCTTTCATCATGGTTTTATTGGAATATTGTCTTTAAGTAGAACACCTTTAGAACACCTTAAGATTGTGAACGAACTTGTGGTAACAGTCATCATAAAAGTATTATAACGTAGCGTATTAGTGAACGAAGGTTTCTAACCTATTTATATAGACTAGGTTTACATCTCTCACTTAACTCTTCTGTTGCAGGGCTGTTGGAAGGAATTTTGTTGAAATAAGCATTTCCTTTGTGCTCTTCTATCTGTATTTGTTCTCTTCCTGTTTTAATGGTGTGTGTTTGTACCCACAAACGCTTAACCCTGTACCCACATTATTAATAAAACGGAATACATTGACCCGTTAATAACCTTATATTATTATATAAAATTAAATACTACGCGGGAATAAGTAGAAAATCTTAGCAGCTGAGTTGAATCCCCAGAACTGCTACTATAAAACTTTAATGCACTTTAGAGTTCATACACACGAGCGACATATTGCATGCTGCAGTTACCACGGCCGTTGGCAACATGCCGCTCGTCTGTATGAGCTCTATATGTCACGCGAGACTCCTGTGTGTCTTGCAACAATAGAAAATAATTGTACCTCATTAATCAACGCTAGAAAGATTACCTTGTATCCATGTTTAGCGGTTGCGACTTCCGTCTGTATTTGAAGCCTTGTTTTTGTCAAGTCGAACGGGTAGGTAGCTGCAAGAAAAATAACAATTAAAATTTACAGTGTAAACGGAAAGACTGTTTGAAGACATACAGGAGAGGGACTCAGGACGAGGAGTATATGAGCTGAGCAACTGAAGGAACACAGGTGGGCTCTAATTAGCAAAAGTATGAGGCACTGAACTCACGAAGCGATTTTCTCCCGCGGCCACCGCGGCAAAGGAAACGGCTATTTTATTTCAAAACTCACGAGACGCCGCCACCGTGACGGCTGCGATTTTCGACCGCAAGTCCGGCCGATTATCGCCAGCCACGGCGCGTTGGACCACCAACCGTCCAAAGAGCATGCGGGCGCAAACGGCCGAGGCGGCGGCGGGCCACCGCGGCGCCATTACAGCAGGACCCGCGAGGCGCGAACAAGAGCCAAGAACGGTATTAACCATTCATTATTCACGTGTATCATACGACGTTTTTCAAACACTTGTGAAGAAAAATAATTTAGCTAATTATTATTAGAACAGTAAAACTAGTAAAATTTTTCATAACATGACGGTAAAAATAAAAAATTAAATCTGTTTTCATTCATAAGCGCGCGCATCTAATTTTTTTTTTAATATTCCCATAGTTGAAGACTATGGCTATGTAGTCTTTTGACCATATTGCCTGGTCGTCGTTTGTTTCCTTGCGTGAAAAGTTTTTAAAATAATGTCATTCGCAGTGTGTAGATGTAACATTTTCTAATGTCTATGTAGTATTTGATTTTATTTAAGCAAGTGTATTGAAAAATATAATATAGATGATTTCACACATCAATAAAAAGAAGGGGACTATCTGGATAAAAAATCTTAGAATGGAGTTTTTGTTTAGATATTTAGTATTTTTTGTTTTTACTTAGTGTTTTTTTGTTATCAGATCATTATGAAACCTTTTTAAAATGCTTGGACTTTTGGAGAAAGATCTGAGAGTGTGGATTTTTTACCTCACTAAACCTCTCTCTGTAAACAGATTTAATTTTTTATTTTTTATTTTTACCGCCATGTTATGAAAAATTTTACTAGTTTTACTGCTATAATAATAGTTTAGTTTAGTATTTTTCTTCAGAAATGAATGGTTACCGTTCCTGGCTATCTTAAGACCCTCGCCAGTGCTCGGGTTTTAATACCGCCTCGACGGTAACCTCCTACATTACACACTTATATCATAATGTATAGTTTAGTTTATATTTAAGTTTTCTTTATGCATATAGTTTAATTATATCATCTAGATCACTTGTAATGTGTTAGGTACTTATAATGTTATCTGGCAGAACTAGAATAGTTATAAAATAATGTACCTGTAATATTTCAATCTTTCTAACCTTAATTGTCAACAAGATCTTGTGCCTTGCCTTCTAAGTGCATTTTAGTTTTCGAAAATCACGCAAACGTGGCGGGCACTGCTAGCTAATAAATAATATTAGTTTTTGTTTTAGCATTTTGCATCTAATACAAGGTTTACGAAATGTAAAACCATAGTAGGCTCGGAGCCCTAAGTTACTTGACCCACCCCTTTAGTTTTTTAAAGGAGGTGGTAAGTCCGAAAATGTACAGTCACGTATATTATAGGAAGGTACAGATGAGTTGAGGCTTTTCGAATCAATAATATCTATCAGTCGAGCACTAGCACCACTTGAAGGCAACCGAATTATTAAACTCTGCTACTTCACTGTATCAAGCTGTTGAGATTCAAAAACTATTTGTAAATGGACACGATAAACCACCCAAAAACCGAAAGGAACGGACTATCCTCGAAGTTTCGTTGCGTGTCCGAATCAGGAATGAAGATATCCGCAGCAAAATCAAGGTTATCTACATAGCCCGAAGAATCGCTGAACTTAAGTGAGAGTGGCCAGGGCTCATTGCTCGCAGAACAGATGGCCGATGAGGTTGATTAATAACGCTCACTCCCCGAAGGACTAGGCAGATGTGGTACGCCCACATTTTAGTTACGTTTAAGTTTCAGTGAAACTTGGTTGAGTGGGACCTGGATAAGTGAGAAACCTCCTTAGCTGGAACTCGATGCTCAGGCGGGACTTGAGCATGAGTTCCACACTTACACTTACCCCCGATTTCTGATTTAAGCATTTCAAGTTGAGAATTACTCAAACTCTACTTTAGCCTGCAAACCGGTCAAAATTTGGCATTTAAGTATGGTTTGAGTCGTTCTTAACTCAAAATGCTCAATTCAGAAACCCGCCATTAGTGAGACAAAGAAAACCTCTATATCTGGGTTTTTTTTTTCAGTTTTACCGTCATAGTTGCCTCTATAATTGAGACAGCGAGTGTATATATATTTTTCTTAATCGTTTTCTTTGAATTTTATAGGCCTCTCTAACTTGTATAGGTACTATTTGTGTACAACTCATGCATAATGTTTACTTAGATACATTTTCATTGCAAAAATTTGATAGTTTTGATAATTGCGATTTTCAATCGCACGAGCCAGACCGGTTATCGTCAGCCACTGCGTGGTCGCCTGCCAACCGACCGCAGAGCGTGCGGGCACCAACCGCCGAGGCGGCGGCGGGCGACCGTGGTGCCGGTGCGGTGCAGCGGGGGCCGCGAGCAACCGCGCACACCGCGGCCGTAAAATGCTTTGTGAAATTTGATTTAATTTTTTACATATCTGCATTCTATAGAAGCCACGGGCCCGCAACTGCGGCGGCTGCGGGTGAAAAAAGCTTCGTGAGTTCTCTCCCTAAAGTATTTACCTCCTTCAGCGCACCAGGCGCCCAGCACGGCAACGACGTACCGGACGGCTATCGAGTCGGTCACCTTGCGTTTAGGAGGGCCGGCGTTAGGTTGCACCGACATGATTGCTGATTATCTCACCGAGTGTCACCGGCTCTGCTCATAATACCTGTCGGATGTAAGGATATTGTTAGTTTTTAGAATAAATATATGAAACTAGCAGTCCCGACTAGTGTTGTCATTCAACATTGCTTGATTGGGACGTAAAATGTCTCGAAAAATCAATAAATTTATTAGAAACTCATTATTATTACCGAAAATCTCCCGGGCTTCGGGAGTTTAAGGACGATTTTTAGCTATCGTAGGCGCGGATTTGTGGATGACAAATGGGTAGCTCTTCGTCCGCCAGTTCATTAAGGACCAGTCCCGAGTCGACGGTGCGTAGTGTTCTACACGCTTCTCAAAGAGATGTCAGCAAAACTGAAGAGCACAGTAGAGCCAATGCCCTCTAGGGCTGTGGGAACGTTCGAGTTACCGTGGCCTTGGAAAGCAAATGGCAACTAAGGACATAGGTAAGTCTGACAAGCTTTACCATTCCACCTTAGTGCGGGATAGGCACGCCATAATTATGGCGGTAAGTCCCATCCTTGAGGCGTGGATAAAGAGACCACATGGCGTCCTCACTTTCCGCATGACGCAGGTTCTTACCGGACATGGTAAGTCCCGAACTTACCATGTCCGGTACCAGGGACCGGACATCTACCTGAACCGCGCAGGTACCTGTACCGGATGCGTGCGGAAGTGACGCCCGGAAGACGCCACTGCCCGGAGGACACTGTGGAGCACACGGTCGAGGTATGCCCGGGGGTGATCGGTGGCGGCGATCTGTCGCACCGCGGGCCTTGGTACAGACTATGGTCCGGAGCGATGAGGAGTGGCAGGCGGTCGCCTCCTTCTGCGAAGCAGTAATGCTAGAAAACGAGGAGGCCGACCGCATCAGGCGCTGATGCCTGATTAGGTCGGCCTCCTCGTTTGCTTGCACGCCTCAGCCGCCGCCGTCATTCTGATCTCGATTTCTGCCCACCGTAGGCGCGGGCTTGCGGACGTTGAGCAATGGGTAGCTCGCTGTCCGTCCATCTGAGCCCAGAGTCCAGACTGAGCCCAAGTCGTCGACTACGCTCACTGTTCCCGCGTTCCTCTAGGAGTTCGAGGTCGAAGCCTACTCTGGGGCCTTAAGAAAATGTGAAATGCAAGGAAACGAACAAGGCCCTGGAACCAAGGCAACGCAGGAACGTAGGTGGGTTTTTTAGTCAGTAAAACTTAAAAGTCTGACACCTTCTCCCGCCCCGCCCAAGGGCAGGATTTGTCATTGGATGATTTTTACCCACCGGAAAAACGTTGACGTGGCAGGCGGCGCTTGGGAGACCTATGTCCAGTAGTAACCGTTTATTGCTGAAATTATGATGGTAAGTCCTAAAATATACACCGTTTAATTTTGGTCGTTTTAATCCCGTGGTTATCATCATTTCAGCCGAAAAACGTGCTTGGACATAGGCCTCCCCCAAGTGTCGCCACAATGAACGGTCCTGTGCAACGAAGATATCCGCAGGTGAACCAAGGTTGCTGATATAGCACGAAGAATCGCCAAACTTAACTGGCAATGGGTAGGGCACATTGCTCGCAAAATATATGGCCACTGCGGCCGAAAGGTTCTGGAGTCGCGACCGCGTGTGGACCGATGACCTGGCAAGGGTAGCATGAATCCGATGGATGCGAGACGCATAGGACCTATATTATACTGTACATAAATTGTGAGACTGAATCAATAGGACATCAAGGTTAGCGCAGTGGTTTAACGATTGGCTGCTGCGCTGCATGATGCGGGTTCAATTCCCACACAAAAACAAAAATTGAATAGGCTGCGCGTAGTTGTTCTGTAAGTCTTGTGTATGTGAGTTTGCGTATTTGTGAACGCGCCCACGGTAGGTACATAAGTAACTTCTAGTGTGGTGTGTGTGGTAGTGTGGTCTGCATAGTGTATCTGTGGGTATGGCAAAATGGAAACCTATGAGCTGCTCAGCTCAGCAAGGAAAAAAAGTAAAGTCGCGATTATATTAAAAAAAGATTGATTTGATCCCGATGTGAAGTGATTTAAAGTTGACGCATCAAAAAAAAGGTCCAAAAAATATGAGGTTGGTGGGTGTTGTTAGGGAAACGCTATATTCTTGATATTGTAGCAATGGGATGGCAATTCCTCCGGTTGTGGCTGCTGGCAGCTTCCAAGCGAAGGTCCCGGCAAGGCAGCTAATAATGAACCGATCGTCGTATTCGAAATCCTGAGAGAACGGGCAAAAAAACGGTATCTGCTAACTTGGATTAGGTTCCTACACCTAGGAACAATACAAATATATGAAGGTATCGTCAACAGAGGACCAACTATGTAAAAAGGGAAAAAATGATGAAGACGGATACGAATACGAATACGAATATTGGAAACATTAATACAGCTTTAATACATACCAGCAATAAAAGGAATGCTCTTTTTGATTTCACCAGTTTCACACTTTATACTCCGTTGCGATACTATGAGAAGGTATAGTACGGATTTTTGGTCAACTTACTTCGGTAAAAATCCTTTTGCAAAATCCACTTTCAGCTCAACTTCAACTCAAGTATTAATTAATGGCCTTTGTGGAAGAGACACCACAATTTTGCCAATAACATGTGCGAACTGTTAGTAGACCCTCAAACGCTGGAGAGTATTTAGCGTGGATGAACAGTAAAATAAATATATCTTTCTTTATAAATTAAAGTACAAAATAAAAAATAAAAACTTTCAGCTCTCGGCTATCTTTTCAGAATGACATCTTTTTCATTGTCAAAAAGCATGTCTTCAAAAATTAAAAAAAAAAACGAATTTCACGAAAAAAAGAAAACTGACTAATCAAAAGAGTTATTTTTACAAAGAAGTCTTATTATGCAGTAATCCTGCAATAGGTAAAACTTTTTTTCAATACGCTTGCTTAGAAAGTGGCTCTTATTGCACTACACTTAGGTCATAATGGCACCTGTTACCAAACTGTGACATTTTGATTACAATGATTACCATTAAGCACTAGAGCTATAATATAGCTATAAACTATTTGTTCAACCTCATTGTTCGCAAATCAAATTTTGAATACGAAGAAAATTCATGTTAGGTTATTGCGTTCGTTCAATAGTATAGGTAAATTAGTGTCTTAATTTCATGCAATTTCGGCCATTTTAACTTGTAAAAACGATTTATTTAATAACAAAACATATTATTATAATGTTTAAATCGTGCGTTCAAATAAAAATTGTTTTTTCTTTGTGGTATATGGTCGCCATTTTAAGATGCGCGCGGTTTTTGGTATGATTTTTTCGAGTAAAGTTCATTTTCTGTATTAATTAAATAAAATCAAATACTACAAAAACATTAGAAAATGTTACATCCTATTGTCACTAAAAATGTCATTATTACAAGAAAACAAACAACGACTAGGCAATTTGATCAAAAGACTATGTAGCCATAGCCTTCAGCTATGACCCAAGCAGCACAAAAGGCTGTACAAGGGCTGTATATAGGTTCAGGTTTACACTCTAAGCTGTATAGTAAGCTGTATATAGGCTGTATAAGCCTATATACAGCCCTTGTAACTCCAAAAAGGGCCCACATATACAGCCTATATACAGCGTTAAGTGTAAGTGGAGAATAAAAGCTGTATATTGGCTGCGTGTTGGCTGTATATCGGCTGTATAAAGGCGTTTTTGTACACCCTAAGCTGTATATCGGTGTACAATTACACTTTAACTCTACAGATATTCAATTATAACTATCATATACAGCAAAAAGCTGTTAATTGGTGTAAGAATACGAAAGAATCCAAACTTAAAGATTATTTTTTATAATATTTTACTAATGGCGACTACGCCATATACATTTAATTTTAAATATAATATGTTAAATTGGACTTGTTGACCTTAGTAATATGGTGAATTTATAGTGCCGATTTAATTTCATCGTAAAAGTGTGTATATTTTCGGTGAAAATATTAACGCGCCAGCGAAATAATCAATTTTAACATCAAGGAAAATAGTAAATACGGTAAGTAATGTTATTATTTTTTTAGGTTATATTAAAAAAATATGTTGAAATAATAGGTATAAATACAAATCAACCGTAATTCAAACTGATAATCATGATATGACTTTAGGCTTTTGCCAAATAAGCCTTTTATTATGTTTATAAAATCATTATGTACATTGCAAAATGGCGACAGCTTGCATAATAGAGTATTTTTACGACCTAGGCTGTATAATAGAGTATTTTTACGACTTAGGCTGTATAATAGAGTATTTTTACGACTTAGGCTGTATAATAGAGTATTTTTACTCCATAATCTGTGTAATTGTTCATAACAAGTACGTACATTTCTAACCATCTTTAGAGATACGTATAAGGAATAAAAAAACCTCAGCTACCTACGACTAAATCTCATATGTCCGAATACAATTTAACAATTTATATACTTATTGTGAAGTAGTGAGTAAGATTTGTAACCGATCTTTCATCTATTTTTCAGAAAAGGTACAATAAGGCCTTTGACTTGGTCTAATATCAAGGTCACGAGAATCAGAAGGCGATCTAAAATTACTAAGCGAGTGATTAGACGTCGGACGCATTGGTGAAGGATGACAGTTCTAACCCTCCAGATCATCGTGGGATTACATCAAAATGCTGCGTATAAAGTCTATTATTATCATCATTGAAGAAGCAGATTGTGATCTATTACTTTATCTTCTCCAATAAATTATACTTTACTATCTCTACTGTCTGTTGTATTTAAATAAATTATCTGTATTTGTAATATTTAAATATTTCCTTTTAACCTTCCTCTTAATTCAATGTTTTCTTTTCACCACCCTTAGTTGATTGGTACAGAATACCTACAGAATTTTGTTTTTTGTAGTTTTGGGTTAACCTCAACCATAGAAACTATTTAGGTTCCAAGTTTCATGGCCTTATGAGTTATGTGCCTTTAGTTTTATTTTATATTAAAATATTCACCAATTGCTCGGATATTTTTTTTTTCTGGAATGAATTCTTGCAATGATTCGATCACGAAAAAAAAATTTTTTTTTTACGTTTTTGTATTCTATTGGTACTTGCACGGGGGTCTCACAGGGGGGTTAAAATTTTGGTTATTTTTGACCTAGGACGCACCGTTTTCGAGATAATTGAATTTCTTTTTTTTAATCATAGGGCCCATAGAACGGACACGGTGCGAGTAAGTTTTTACGGAATCCTTGATGCGCGAGTCCAACTCGCACTTGACCGGTCTTTTCCTCCATATTGATGTTCACAAAAACACAATCCGAGTGATTCCATTAGTAATACAGCCTAACGCTGTACTATAGCGTTCATTTACTCTTATAGCTGTATATCACCCTTGTAGGCAGTAGTTATAACACCACAATAGTTATAAGAGTGTACAATTACACCAAACGAATAAGAGGTATAATGGAGTTCGTTTACACCAATATACAGCAATAAGTATCATTTTACACTAATATAACACTTAGACCTGTATAAAGGAAGTGGTGACGTGCAATATACAGCCTATATACAGCTTTAAGTGTAAAACGCAGCCTTAAGTGTCAAAAAACTCTTAAAGCTGTTTAATTGAGTAAAAATACTCTGATATAGAACCATAAGCGTACGCGGATACCTTTATGCAGCCTAAAGCTGTGTTTTACACCCTTGTACAGCCCTTATACAGCTCTAAGCTGTATATCGGCTGCTTTATTGATGTTTGATACGCTTGCGTGCTGCTTGGGGAGTCAATCAAAAAAAAAATGTTGCGTGCCTATGAATGTTACCGCCCGCACCACTTATTTTACTGTACTTTTTGCCGCCCTATGATGATTTTTTTTCCTAGTTTTGCTGTTGTAATAATAGTTGTTATTTTTCTTCACAAGTGTATTGAAAAACGTCGTATGATACACGTGAGTAATGTATGAGCCGTTCTTGGCTCCCGCCTCGACGGTAACTACACACTTGTATCATAATGTACTATTACTTTAGATTTTATTTCCTACATTACACACTTGTATCATAATGTACTATTACTTTAGATTTTATTTCCTTTAACATTTTCAAGGAGCATATGGGTCGTATCGGTCGTACCATCATCATCATTACAGCCGAAACACGTCCACTGTTGCACATAGGCCTCTCCCAAGTGTTGCCGTAACGATGCCGGCGACCTTCATCATGTAATCGGTCCACCTTGGGGGAGGCCACACGAACATCCAAAACATTTAGGCCCCAGCGACCATCTATTCTACTAGCAATGTGCCCTGCCCACTGCCACATAAATTTGGCGATTCTTCGGGCTATGTCGGTAATATTGGTTCTCCTGCGGATATCTTCATTTCTGATGCGATCACGCAAGTCCGAGAATAGCCCTTTCCATTGCTTTTTGGGAGACTTTAAGCCTAAGGATGAGACCGGTCGACGCGGGGTCGTACTATAATTGGAAAATCAAAAAAATGGACTCACTATTATAGTGGGATATTGGGCACAAGTCAACCACCACGTATAACAAAGACCCGGTAGGCGCGTTGTGGTGTGCCCATACGTAATCATTATTATTTGTTCTTCGCACCGAAAAATATTAATTTACACACAAGTTCATTGGACTTTGAAAGGCTGATGCACTTAATAATACCTAACGGCCTGTTATTCAGCATTTTATAGAATCCAGGCAATGTAGTAAAAAACTGAAGCTCCAGATGCACGCCATATGCTATCTAGCTTGCAAGCATGGACGTAACTACCGCCGTATCTGCCGTATCTGATACGGTGCCAGTGCGCTACAGTGGCCCCGACGTAGGCAAAAATTCGCAAGATGTTATCCACAACCGTTTCGTAGGGTAAACCAAGCATTTGTAAAAAAGCATTTTTTTTTATATGGGGCCCCTGTGGGACTAGCTACGCCCCTGCTTGCGATCATCCTTTGGATTGATTAATCACAGTACCTAATAGGGTTCATAATATAGGACTTGTACAGATACCGGCACGAATCTTGAGCGCTGACTTTTTGCTTCATGGCTGATATCCACTTATGCAGAAGTGAAATATCAGGTCTCTTTAGTGCTATGAAGTGAGACGCGGGGTTGGGGTGTGCAATCCTTGTACTAGTGATTGGCTCGACGATGAGTATGATGCGCAAAGCGCTCCCCGCTCTATCTTCGAGCGCTCAAGATTCGTGCCAGTATCTATACCCTTATTAGATATTGTGTTTAGTATGCAAAGTTCCCCACCTTTTTTGTGGCTTCTTATCTGGGCTCCGTAACCGACTGTCGAAAGGCAATTTAATTCAATTCTATATTTCATTATGACAAATGTTTTATAAGCTCTTAACAATAGTTAAACTAGTGCTCATGGATCCTGGAGCATCCTGTCGGGAACAGCCACTGAACTCAAACTACCTCTTTGTGGCTCAGCACTTTCATAGAGGCAAGTAGTTAGTATTACAAATGAACGCAGTAAAGAAAATCACGTATGATATACAAAATCACAAATAAAATTGTATTGTATTGTATTTCGGGCTGGTTTCCGCAACTCCACGACTAAAGTGTATATTTTGCGTACGGTACAAATCAAATAAAAAAATCCATAAGTCAATAATTTAATCTTTTGAATAACGTAATTAGAGACACAATAAGAAGACAATAGGTGTGCGGACGCCGGTGTTCGATTGGGGTTTGAATAAATAGTAGATAAAAAGAGTCTACAAATGACAGCCGGACCCGGGACCAAGGGCTTCATGTACTTTCCGAGGCATATGGAAATCCATCTAGACTGCCCTCAGCGAGCATTGCTTAACCTTGGCGATCAACCCATATGGCTGTTATTATTCTAACCATGAGCTTCTACTCTTATGTGTATACGAGTATCTAAATTAATTAATACAGTTAAAGAAATCTTGTTGTCAGAGTTTTTTCTTTTGAATACCGTAATTAGAGACACGATAGAAAGACAATAGGTGTGCGAACGCCGGCGTTCGCTTAGAGCTTGAGTAACTACGGAACCCGATTAAAATAACCGAACCAATATAGGATTATTCGTGTGTCTGTCGGTCTGTGTCCGGCAAGGCAGGGGAAGGGCGCTTGATTTTTGTGGCGTGAAGTTTATCAAATAATATTTCTTTCCTATCGATTGAATAATTTTATCACAATTCGTGAAAGGTATTATTTAATCGTTATCCTGAAATAGATAATTTTCTTTAACTGTAATACAAAAATAAATAAGTAAATAATTATTAGTACAAAAAATAATTGGAGTAACAGTATTAGTAGCAGTAGTGTAGTAATAGTATTTCTTTGATTATTTATATACCTGAATTAGTAGTATTGATATATTTTTTTATTTACCAATATAATTAAGAACTACCAGTTCCTATCTACTACTATCACAATATTGCAATTAATATCTAGTATGAAAGTAGGATTTACCAATCAAGACAAGATTTCTCAGCCGCTTTTTTTTTCTTCTCGACTAAGAGAAAGATCCCGCTTTGAGAAAACTCGACGAAAAACTCTAGTGTAGTCTATTCAAAACTTATTAATTTTGATTCTTTCTTCTTCTTCCTGCCCTTGTCCCATATTACTTGGGGTCGGCGCAACACGTTTTTTTCTTCCACTCTATCCTATCAGCCGTCACACTATCACTAACTTCCTTTTCTTTCATATCACTCCTCACACAATCCATCCATCTCTTCTTCGGCCTCCCTCTTTCTCTCCATCCATCTACTTGTAAACTCAGAACTCTTTTAGTAACATGTGTTTCATCCCTCCTCTTCACATGACCATACCAAGACAAACGACTTCCTTTCAACTTTTCAGTCACTGGCGCCACTTTCAAACTTCCTCTAATATACTCATTTCTCACTTTATCCATTCTCGTCACACCACACATCCATCTCAACATTCTCATCTCCGCTACATGCAGTCTTTTTTCATCCATCTTTTTCACAGCCCAACATTCTGATCCATACAATATGACAGGTCTTATCACGGACTTGTAAATTTTACCCTTCAACTTGAGTGGCATCCGTGGGTCACAAGTTGTTCCCGTGACCTGTCGCCATTTCATCCATCCGGCGTTGATCCGATGTGTTACGTCTCGGTCTACCTCACCATCTCCTTGAACGAGCGACCCGAGGTACCGAAAGTCGGAGCAGATTGGTATGGGCGTTCCGGCGAGAGCTAAGGGCACAGGACCGGAAAGACCGCCGAAATCGCAGAACAAGTACTCCGTTTTGGTTCTACTTAATTTCAGGCCAACACTCTCCAGTCTGTGCCACCACACCTCCAATCTATTCTGGACCTCTAGGCCACTCTCGGCAACCAGCACAATGTCATCGGCGAAAAGCATACACCAGGGAGCCTCTTCCTGAATGTCCGACGTCAGAGCGTCCATTATCATCAGGAAGAGGTAAGGGCTGAGTGCCGACCCTTGGTGTAAGCCGACAGCCACATTGAAGCTGCTAGTGGTGCCCACTGTAGACCGAACTTGGGTACGGCATCGACTGTACATCGCTCGGATCAACTGCACATACTTCCCAGGCACACCTTTCTCTTTAAGGGCCCACCACAGAACCTCACGAGGTACCCGGTCGTATGCCTTTTCGAGGTCAACGAATACCATGTGCAAGTTTTTATGCGCACCTCTGTATTTCTCGCACAGCTGACGTATAGCGAAAATGGCATCCGTTGAACCTCGACCAGGCATAAAACCGAATTGGTTCTGTGAAATTTCACTCTCTTCTCTCAACCTCCTTTCAATAACTTTCTCCCAGGCTTTCATGGTATGTGACATTAGCTTTATTCCTCTATAATTGTTGCACTCAAGAACATCACCTTTGTTTTTAAAGATGGGCACCAAAGAACTGTTGCACCAATCATCAGGTATGGCTTCTTCCCGCAACAACTTATTGAAGAACAAAGCTAACCACATCCATCCATCCACTCGCAATAACTTCCACACTTCAACTGGAATTCCATCGGGACCAATGGCCTTACCATTTTTCATACCATTTACTGCTATTCTGACTTCATCCATACTAACCATTCTCACTAACCCTACATTCACTGGTTTACCCTCTAAAGACCCACTCCAATTATTTTCCTCGTTCATCAGTCTTTCAAAATAGTCCTTCCACCTGTCCTTGATTTCTTCATCATCCGATAGGACCATTCCAGCTTCATTCCTTACACATCTTATCTGACAAACATCCCTCGTCCTTCTCTCTCTTATTCTAGCAAGCCGGTACAGCTCTTTTTGGCCTGCAGGACTGTCCAGTGTATCGTACAATTTGTCTTGGGCCTTTGCTTTCGCTAAAGCTACGGCTTTCTTAGCTTTTTTCTTCCAATTATCATACTCCCTCTTTTTTTCAGCTTTCAAACTACCGTTTTCCGCTTCTACACGCTGCCATTCCTTGAATTTGCTTTTCTTTTCTTTCAACACATTCTGAATTTCTATCGACCACCACCATGTATCCTTATCTATTGTGCCTTTTCCTCTCGTCTCTCCCAAAATATCTTTCGCTGCATGCCTGATACACTCTGCCATCTCATTCCAGCTTTCATTTATACTTTGATCATTCATGTCTCCCATTTCTATCATTCTGTCCACCACTCGCTCTTTGAACTTTTTCGCACAGTCATTCCTCTCTAGCATGTGCCATTTTATTTTGGGGGGCGGGCGCTCTTTGCTTTTTCTACACAGTATTTGGACCACTGATGTCATAACCAGAAGTCTGTGTTGCGAGACTAGGTCTTCTCCTGGAAGCACTTTGCAATCCTTGACGTGTTTTAAGTGGTTGCGCCTAACTAGAAAATAATCAATTTGCGTCTTATGGTTACCACTTTTGTACGTGGCCAGGTGTTCGTCTTTTTTCTGAAACCACGTATTGGCTACTGCTAGGTCAAATGCAGTAGCGGATTGCAGGAGCATCTCTCCTTCATTGTTCGGGTTTCCATAACCCCATCCCCCATGTACTCTTTCATAAACACCTCTCATTCTTCCCACATGTCCATTAAAATCACCTCCCACTATCAATTCCTCATGCACTTATTAATTTTGATTGAAAGCGTTAAATAATTTCAGCTATGATTCTCCAATATTGTGGAAGATTTTTTTTTATTTTACTAATAAATTTAATATTATAATTTTTAGTTTTATTTCTGGTGCCTGCAGTAAATACACACTATTCAACAATTACAATAATTTATTAAATAATAACATCACAATTTGTAACAATTACTATTAACATGACCATAAAGCTACTTCTAATACACGATCGTAAAGTGCGTGCGCACGGCAGCTTACAAACGAAAACAAAATTAGTTAACACTTTTGCTTAAGATATTTACACTTATAGTGGAATTCGGCTTGTGACAGAATATATAGGTACAAAAAACTGTAACGCGTCCGCAACTTTACTGTAGGATTACATTGTGGCTTTATTTGATATAAATCGCAGTATTTATTTGTAGAAGCGTCGGCTAGCCTTTCAAAACATGTATAAACGCTCACAATTGCTATAGAAACTGCATCTTATACTAATTGCTTTGTGTTTTATATTTGCTATAAAATTGCGATATCTATTTCGTTAGTTATAAAATATTTTTTCTGCGATAGTGTCGTATGTTATAATATACCCATATAGTTTCAGCTTATCCTTCACACATTTACACTTAAACAATTATAATAGCACCTTTGGCAATAATAATTACAATGGTATAGATACTTTAGTTCACAAGTGATTCATGTATCTTATGGACATTAAGCTAGTATTATACATTTTTTTCTTCGGAAAATTTTATTTTAGTCAGTTTTTTTTTTTTTTTACAAAATTACTACGAAAATCTTAAAATTTACAGATGGCTACTGGATCTTCAGTGAACTAAAGTTTCCACTTGTGTTGAATATAACAAGATTTTGAGGCATTACATTATACTTTTACATTTAAACAATGTGTGCAAGCATGCATTGATGCACTGTTATTAAGGTCTACAACTGTACCTGTGAATTTACTAAATAAACCTATACCTACTATTTTCGCTGTGCAAAATGAATCGTCCAAAAAATAAACAATATCTACAGATTAAAAGTATAACATCAAAAAATAATTTAATAATAACAAAAATAAAAATAAAATCTTGAAAATTATTGCATAGCCTCTAATCCCGCAAACAAGCAAACATAATCCTAAAAATCTGACTTTTGTAATGCCAGCCACACATTTTACCGTCTACCGTTTACCGTCAAGTTTGCAGCCGACTTACGTCATGCATACTTGAAGAAAATACACAGTAGACTTATCACTGATAACCATACACTGTCAAGTTTACTGGACGCCACTACAAGCGTGCTGCAAACATGACCGTCAACTGGATCGTGTGTCTATATGAAAAATATTTAGGCTCACATGTCATACAAATCAATAAATGCATTTAATATTCAATGAATTTCTTCTTATTGGTTCAAAGTTAACCTGGCTTTTGTACTCATAAGCTGTCCAAAAACAAAAATTATTAATAATATTTAAATCATTATTATCAATTTTATGAAGATGTTTTAAACATATCAACGTTAAATGCATTTAGAGATTTAGAGAGTATGTGGAACATAGTCATTAAAGTTTTATTCCTTCAAAAGAAAATCAAATAACCAAACTACATACATGTGTACATTTATATAAAGCTTGGAAATCAGTGTCACACACCTGACTCAAAAACTAATTGCAAAAGAAAAAATACAATAAAAGCAATTGTACATTTGCTAACGTGAGAATTTGGTAACATTTCACGGCTAAGGTGACATTTATTTTTGCATAATAAGTAATTATACTACTTGGTTCAATTATATTGTTCTAGTTATGAGGTAACAAGGTTGCTAGCTAATTTCTAGCACCATGACCTTACCGATAGCAGACTTACTCATATTCAGGAACTTAAACGAAGGCAGAATTTGAAAAGACTAAGTACTTTATCAATAGTCGATTTTTTGTTCCGCGACTGATGAAAATCTAGTGCACTGGTCAGTCAGCCCTCTTATCAACATTCCCTGATATATTTTCTTTACCATTTCAGATACCTACCAGCCAGCTTACCAGTTACATTAAGCTCTCCAAGAAGAGTTTTATTTGTCGTTTGTCACAAGTAACAAGAAAACTGCTTAACTAACAGATAGACCCTATGTACCGAACATTTTGGTATCACTGCTCTCTTTGTTAAGAAAGAGATACAAAATGCCTTTTGTCGCACCCTGATTGCACTCTTGAGAGAAACCAACTACTTATGAAACTAAAACGATTTCCCGCCAATAGCCAGCATGATGTTTTCAAAAGCTATCCAGTTGATGAGCGCCCAGGGTCCTAGTCGCATCCACAGAGGTAGGAAACCTTTGTACATTGATAATATTCCTTCGTTCTTCACGGACTGCTGCAGACAATCGATCATGCCTTTGTATGACAAGCCCCTGGAATTTGAGAAAATAAATTATAAGTATGGCATGTAAGGTGATTCAATAAGAAGTAGTAGGCGTAATGGTTAAGCGGTTGGCAGCTGCATAGCGTGTCGCGGGTTCGATACCCGCTCGGTAAAAGTATTTTTATGGCCTACAGAGGCTATAGACAGCTGTTCCGGGTCTGGGTGTCTTGTCTATTTAATATTACATGTTAGTGAACGCACCCACGATACGGGAGTAATTCCTAGGAATTACTCACACACAACACAAGTCAACACTAGTGTTGGCAATGTTTTAGAAAAAAAAAAAAAATAGTTATCGGTAGTTCCATGTGGTGTGAAGTAATAAGCATAGCATAAACAGCCTGTAAATTTGGCTTTGCAGTGACATATTCCTCCTCTGCGAGAGGAAGTAGGCCATAATCTACTACGTACACCAGTGTGCTTTTGTGAATATTCGACTATGTCTTCAAACTTTGACCCTAAGACATGCCAGATTCAAGTCACGTCCGTAACTCCATTACCAATTTACCACAAAGCCACCACTGCTCTCATCAAATGACTAAACCAATAAATACTTTTTATTATAACACGCCTAATAAATGTTTATTTCAGCTCCGCGTGGGTCTAATAAACAGAGAACTCTTAATTGAGTTATTATGAGCACTTGAGTTGTTAAGTAATTTAGTTATCAGCAGTGGCTAGGTGTGTACTACATAGCTCAACCTATACCTACTTATATCTATTTAGGCCGTTGATCTCTAATAAAGATATAGGTATAAGATTCTGAAAAAGACCTGTTTTAATTTTTACAGATTTACTGAAGGTTTTGCTAAACGAGGTTCCAAAAAAGGAGATTCTCCACCTGTTTTTTTTAATCCCAGTGACTAATACATAGTAGCATGACAGATTGCTCTGTAATGAGGACTAGGTAGGTATAGGAAGAAGCTATTTTAGTTGTCCATAAGTCTGACTGTTTGTCGTTAATAACTTCTATGACGCAACATAGGAACTAACAGTCAAAATCGCAGTATCAGAGTTCTACACGCGATTAGAACATTAAATATACAACAGTCCGAAACCAACTATCGCGCAGGTACTCGGACCAGACATATCACCGATCTGGGGGCTTACTCTCGAGTATAATTCCGATCGGTAGACATTTTAATTGTGACATTAGGTACTCTTGAATTCGATGCTAGGGTCAAATTGCGTGACCTTTTTGGGAAACTAAGTAAAATGGGGTTAGGGCTTGGCGTGTGGTCACGCAATTTTAAACCAATTTGGCGCTAGCATCGAATTCAAGAATACCTAACGTCACAATTTCAATGTCAACCGATCGGCATTAAACTCGAGAGGAAGCCCCTTGGTCGGAGGAAACCCCTTTTTAATCTTTTTAATACCGTATTAAGAGACACAATAGGTGTGCAAACGCCGCAAATTAATGGAGCTTTACACTCTATACCATATCTCTAAAATTTTATTGGCATGCTTGCTGACATACAGTAAGTATCTAACTCGAAAATGCTTTACAAATGGAACGCATACTCATGAAGAGTGCATTCGTTCTAAAATAGAATAATCTAATTCCATTCATTGCTTTTATATCAGTGCGTTCGTGTGCCGTAACTCCGAATCGGAAACCATCGGAGCACGGCGTCCTGCGACTCACGAGGCGACTTTGACCTCGTTCCTGTGACCTCGACCGCGTACCTACCCACGCTCGCAACGAACCTATACACATGCTATAAATAGCTAGCCAAAACAACGATTTGGAATTTCAGGACATAACAACAAATTGATATGGCTAATAAACAGGTTTGTACCTAATGTCAATTGGGTTTATGATATCCGTTTGACCGTAATTTTAACACTGAATGATCCTATTTGGTTTTGGTATGGATTGCGTAATAACAGAGCAGTCACCTGGTTTTCTGCCCTAAAATAATGTACCTACCTACTTATATTTTTGAATGGGAAAAATACCATAAAAAGCTAAATCATTAGAACTGCTTTGAATAACCAACTCTCTTTTAAAATTATATTTATTCAACCCTGTGTATGCATAATGACAATATGCTAATACCAGTCAGTCTCCCGCAGTTAGCTTTATCTAAATACTAGCTTTTGCCCGCGGCTTCGCTCCAGCTCCACCCTACTCTACCCTACTTTACCCTATTCTACCAATAAATCAGCAGATTTTGATTTTTTTTAATTTATTTAACGGGATAAAAATGTGAAATGCTATTTCCTTCTCCTGGTTCTAAGCTACCTTCCCACCAATTTCCAGCCAAATCGGTTCAGCCGTTCTTGAGTTATAAATAGTGTAACTAACACGACTTTCTTTTATCTATATATATATATGTATAGATTACCATACCTAGTGTGTTTTCGACATAAAAACAAAACATATTTCTGCATTTTTTTTGCTGACAACTCAAGCGCAAATAAATACACAAAAAATGTAATTTATGCATAATCACTATACCTAAAACATGACTGCAACATGTGAACCTGGGTTAATAATATAATAATTGATTTAATATAGAATTTACGTATAAATATTTTATATATTTAGTATTTGTGTAGGTAGGTACATAGTAGTTCCTCGTAATTATTCAAAGAAGAAATAGGAATAAATAATGACGTGTTTTAGTAATAATAGTGGGCTACCATTACTATAAATGAATAAAAATGACTAACGCACAACACGTGGACTTTAGACTCTTTGTAAATGAGGTCAATATAAAACAGAATAAATACACAAAATGAACTTTACACTGCTTCAAACGATTGTAATAATACGTCAATCTGAGTCAAATACTCAAGTCTATAATAGAACGTATACCTAACGTAAAACTTAGTAAGTGTCATAATGTTAAAAATGAAAAGATTTATTTAAAATACGATTCCATTAATTAAATAGTGAACCAGGATCGTTAACCCTGTAGGTTATGAAGTATTGATTACTTTTTACGTGGCCCTCCGCCCTCCCCTTGTTTTGGCGAGGCACCCGGGCGCACAGCCAAACTGTGAGTGACGGTCCCTCTAAATTGATTTTAATGAAACCTAACGATTGTCTAGCCGCTCTAATTGTCTATGGATACACAAAGTATGCATGTCGTTTGTGTTTGATTGTATTTGTTGGTAGTATAAATTAGGTACTTATGTTAAGTTTTAAATTAATTTGAATTAGAAGTCTCTTGGTTATTAACTCGTATATAATTTTGTTTAGACGGCAGGTTGGCGCACTAGTTGAGCGATCAGCTGCTGCCCTGCGTATCGCGGGTTCGATTCCCACACGAAACAAATATTTGTATGGCCTAGAGATTGGTGTTCCGATCTGTGTGTTTAGTTTATAAGAGTTTACAGGATTGAGAGCGTACCCACGATACAGAAGTAGCAAGGTTTATTTAGAATAAATCAAGTAAGATGAACTTAACAAAAAAACACTTTCTAATTCCCTATTTTTATGGGAAAGGTTAAACAAACATTTTAGCAAGTAAATAAAACTTTTTTTTACCCTTTGAAATTTTCCCCTTACTTCACAAACAATCAGATTGTTTTGCAATCATACTGTGAAGCCTTTAGAATGCATTGTGATATTGTTACAACAATACCAACAATGTTTAATCATCTTTTTTACAAGCTCATTCATACAGTTTCGTAGCCACGATTTTTCCTTGCAACTATTAAAGCAACAGTATTTTTGGTAAGAGTCTCTCTTTATTATATAGATTTTATGAAGTTTATTGTAGATGCATAGTTGTTTTTCACGGAGGTATTTCTATTGCTGTTATAACAAAATAAAATAGAAATGGTACGCCACCCATCGTGTGCGAATCTCGTGCATATTTTCTTACCGTCCATCAGGTCCCACAGGCTGGTTCATAAGCCTAGTCTTCAGCACATCGGCGGGTGTGCCGAGCACGGCAGCCACGAAGCCCGCCGCGAACGCCGCCGCTGCGTGAACCAGAGGAGTGTCAGCCATGCCGAACTCCCGCATTAGGAGCTGTTTGGTGTAGTCGTAGGCTGCTAGGTCCCCCATGTTGACTAGAGCTGCGCGCTGCACGTTGGGGACGGCGCCTGGAAATAAGATTGCAGGTATAGGTACTAAGTGATGAAGACCTAAAGATGGATGGAGCGTAATTAGTTTACAACAGACTTTAGGCCGTGTTTACGTAGACGCGGAATTGAAATAGGTGTGTGTTTGCGCGAGCGATGTCGCGGCCCGCTGCTGCAATGTACGACGAAACGCCCAACGCGCCGCGCAACGCGACGCGTGTCCGTGAACGGGCACATAGGCAGAGTCAGTTCATATGTCCAGTTGCAGACTCCGAGGTTTCCTTCCTCCTTTAAGCAGTGGCGTAATCTGTCCTACATGGGGTTGGAGCAATCACCTAAACGTGTCAAAGGCAAAAATTTTTTTTTTTTTTTTTTTATTAAGTCCCTTGCCTGGCCCAGTATACGGCTACAGCAATGCCATCCGCTGATGTCATCATTAGATCCTTATGTGAAAAGTAAAAATCCTGCAGGGATTGATCGAAACAGTTACTGTGGAACGCAAAGGGCAACTGAAGGAACACAAGGGGGTTCTAGTTAATAAAAGACTTGACACTCAAGAAGACGTTATTTGTTGATGTTCCAACCCCCAAAAAAACGGCATAAATACATAACTGTAATGATTCTTAAGAGGGACCTTCCCAACTCGCATAACGCCAAGTTTAAAAGGTTGTTGATTCATCTAAGGCAATCTGTCAGGCGTCAAAGTGTCTTTGATAGTACCTTTAGATTAAGTTTCCATCGAAATACAATTTAATGGTAATACCGATGGGTAATACCTATTCCAATTCGTCAAAATATGAGGGCTTGGGTATGAAGGCTACACTAAACTCTATTTGTTCGTCGGGCAAAGTTCCAATCTCGGATTATAACTAGGGATTTTGTAACGAGAACTTTTTGTTACAAAATCAATACATTGGTACAAAAATAAGACAGTCTTACTGAAATTCTGTAAGTAATATACAGACTACTTTATGTTACAGATTGTATAGGAGATATTTATATATAACTAGCTTCTGCTTTACTAGCATGAAAGCCAGAAATTATAATATTGTTTTGAATACCGTAATTAGAGACATACACATAGAAAGACAACCGGTGCGCGTTCGCTTGGGGCTTGAGTAACTACGATACCAATGGAAAGTAAGTATTTCCAGAATGTAGAGTATACTCAATGTCCAATCTATCTATAGACTAAAATTCATCAAAATCAATTCAACTCTTTCGGCATGAAAACGTAAAAAAACAAACAGACACACACTTTAGCAGACACTTTTGCTTCACACTAACATTACAAAAGCGAAAGTTTTTGTGTATTAGTATAATTTAAGCACTGAATGAACGCAAATAGTGTTTTTTTTTATAATGAAATTAGTTATTCTAATTGTAGGCAAATAATATGGGAATCGACGCAGTCAAGATTGTTTTATTTATAATATTTGTCAAAATAGGTAATTTTTAAATTCTAATATAATCAGGATTTTTTTAGGTTAAAAACCTCTTTTTTTAAATAGCTAGCCAGCTATACTGCTTGTTACATAATATACATACCTAAGTATTTCAAATACAAAGTTTACAACCAACTACCCTTATACAAGTACCCCACCCTACCCTAAATAATAGATAGTCCCTACCTTAATCACTATCAAACGTAACAGATTATGACAGCCACGATAGCCCTTTATCAAGCCGTAGGATAGCAGATAGGTACCTACAACTAAAACTGTCACGTTCATACTGCCATAAATTTAGTTATTGTAATAACGTACTTATTATACACGATAAGTATTATCTATCATAAACAAACGCGTGTGAAAGTCCTATATATAAGGATTACCGTTGACTCATCGTCAATTGTAAATAATGACTTGTAAAATACATTGTGAGTTACAAGTTAATTGTTGTTTTTTTACTAGCTGTCCCCGGCTTTACCTGCGTTGGCCGTAGCGTGATGTTATATAGCTATTATAACATCGAAAATTGGGCTACCTATTTAGGTTAAATCAAAACAACGGGCTATCCAACACGAAAATTTTAAATTCCAACTAGTAGTTCCTGAGATTACTCGTCATCTTTAATATTTAGAAGAAAAGAAAAAAAACGTTTATTCGTATCTCACACATACATATAGAAATAATATTATATAATAATAATATTTATACAAAAAAACATTAAAAAATAAATTGACATTGCGAAAGTCATTTTTGGCGGTGTGAAGCAGCGTTGCCACATCTACCAGCTTTTGTCATTGTCGTTCTATTGTTTAGTAAAAAAATACCTAATTACCTCAATTGAAGTTGAAGTGCTTTGAGAATCCAAAAGAGGGCTATTTACAAGACCGGTATTGAAGTACCTTTACCTTCTTAGTTTGCGATTTTTTGTATAAGTTTAGTTTGTAGAATTAGAAAATTATGAGTATGTTTTAGAAGAAGGAAAACCGAACATCAATACGATTTTTAAACTGAACTATGCGCCTATTGTTAATATATAATGTGCAGTTGACCGGGTAGCCTACATGTCTTGACCAGAACACGGTCCTAAAGAATCTGTCATTGTCATCTTCCTTCCCTTAATTGAGGTCACCCGTTCGGCGCAATACGATTTTTTCTTTTATTCCGGAGCCTTATTATGACGTGTTAAATGACAAACGTGCGAGCGAGAAAGAGGCGAAAATGGCGCTATACACTCAATGTAGCTCCATCCCTTTAGCGATTCAGTTTAGTTCACGTTTAGTTAGTCAAATGGAGCTTGTTATAAGATCTCTGTCTTGTCAACTGTCACGCAATCACTGACTCCCTTTTATTTTAATATCACTTCTTACAATCCATTTATCGTTTTTTGTAAGTAAATATCACGTAGAACAATAAAAATGATCTTACCTCTCCAGAATCCTATGAGGCCGCTTTCAGCATACAGCATCTTGTAACAATCCCTGCAGTTGGAGAACCTAGGTGGCTTGCCCTGCAGGACCCTGCGGCCTTCCGCCTGCATCTGCACCTTCACCAGGTCGGTCGGAGACGCGATCAGCTGTGCCAGCGAACCTGCCGCTAACCCACCTGCCGAACTTCGTGAGAATTATGTTATGTTGTTGCTATGTCTGTTTAAAGTAGTGGTGGAATGGTTTTAGTAACTTAGTATTAATTATGTGTAATATTATGAACAACATTGCTATCATTTTAACCAATTATAATAGGCTTAAAACTCCCCGTATCTAAACGTCCTCATCGCAAAACGTCTTCTTAGCAAAACGCTCTATGAGCAAAACGCTCTTTGAGCAAAACGCTCTTTGAGCAAAACGTCGTATTAGCAAAATGCCTTATAAGCAAAAGGTCCTATTAGCAAATCGTTAACATATTTTGTGAACCAGGACATACACAATGTTCTGTGTAGCCTTTGTAACAAATATATTGGGTTCCACTTCCAGTAAATCCTATTCCTGATGCTGTTGGATCCCAGTCTTTCATATGGCCCTACTGCCATCTAACCTTCACAAACCAGTTACTGGGTATACCCCTCTTGGCAAAATTGGTTTTTGAATTGCCGAACTAACAGAACATTAACCAGTTTACCAGGTAGTAAGATCACCAAAGGAGATAAATAAAAAAGTTTTCATGAAAGCTCGTGGATGTTTCATTTACATATCCATCGGTTTCCATGAAAATATTAACTACACTGACAATCCTAGTTACGTATTTGCTTTGTTGACTGTTCTATACATATAAAGTGATTAGTAATAGGGTATTGTAGAGCTAATTTGCAACAATTTTGACTAGATAGCTTAGGAGCAAAACACAGTTTTATTTTTTATTTCAATTGTCTTGCTGAAATCAAAGAAAAACCTATCAGGGCTTCATCATGATAAAAAAACGGTGGTTTTATTAACGAAAATTACTGCTTTCACCGTTCGATTATATATAACATGCAAGAAGAATCCGCATTAAGTAAGGCGTGCATCCAAAGAAGTGTACTACCCAATATATAACTTGAAAACACCACCTTGCCTGGACCAAGAGAGCTTATGGTTCGACCACGTAAAAAATCCGAACGTAATCTTTCCTTTTTATGCACTTGCCATGATTTCTCTTCACCACTCTTGCTTGGCTGGTAGAGAATGCTTAAGGCATTAAGTTTGCCTTTGTACCTTTGTGTTGCACGAAGAAAAAAGTAAGTATACTTTTTTAGAAAGTTTGTTAACAAGAATGTGGTTCTGTAATATGTACGTCAAGTTTCAAACATTTATTTCGAGGAAATTGCTTCGATATACAAAAGAAGTTTCAGGTAATTTTCATAACTTCAACTTTGAAATGTATAATTTTCAAAGTAATGAGTGCTTTTTTTATAAATTGTTATTAGAGGAATTACTATTCATGAAATATAACAAAAAAGTCTCAGTTTATTATTCAGATTGGAGTACATTTCTTATAGTTAGCAATTTTTGGGGCGCGAGGTAGACATTTTAATTAAATTAAAAAAGCCATTTTGTGCGGAGGGTGATTAGGTAGGAAACATATTTTCCTGCCTGGTCATCCTGTTTCAGATAATAAAATATTTTTTATATCACTGCTACTAGCACTAGAATATAAGTTATTTGTAATACTAACAAAATATGGATCACTGTAGTCCGAACCAAATTAATTTTAAATAAATTTATTCAAGAGAATATTTACTCGAAAAAATAACCTACTTTGGCATGGTATCGGGGTCAAAATCGATGTAAGTTGGTTTTAGAATAATTCATTCTTCGATCAATTCAATTGTTGATCGAAGATTTCATTTGAAGAAACGCATTCAATTAACAATTTTCTTACAAAATTGAAAACGTTACCTAACCCAATAATAACGCCGCTAGTATCGCTTTAAAGCAGAATTGCAAACTTAGGTATAGAAATAGCGCGGCTGTGTATTGAGAGATTGCCAAGCCTCAGAGCACCGCAATCTGTCTCACTCAAGGGATCCTACAAATTCATTGGACCAAGTGCTCTTGAGAAAAGTATAAATAATACTCTCATATTTATACTGAGTGAAATCTCAGAGAAAACTGTATTTATTGCTTTGATTTAAAGCTGTTCTCACCTTCAGTAATCTCAAGAGATAAATCGCAAAGTAATTAAGAATTATCATTATCCCTCATGATAGTCTCCACTGTCATACATTTTAAACTCCAACAATTGAAATATTTTGCACACTACATCTTATCATACCATAAGCGTGTTTTTTTTTTTTTTTTTTTTTTTTTTGGGTAGGTAAAATCATCCAATGACGAATCCCGCCCTTGGGTGGGGCGGGAAACAGTGTCAGACTTTTACTGACTAAAAACCTACCTTTCCATTCCTTGCCTTTATCCTGGGGCCTTTGGTGACAGTCTCACATAACCTTTGGCCCCAGTAGGCTTCGGCCCTGCTGGACCCCTGCAGTTTGCTGACAACTCCTTGAGGCGCGCGGGAACGGTGCGCGCCGTAGACGACCTGAGCTCGGACCGGTCTGTTACCGGACGGACGGACAGCGAGCTACCCATTGCCCACCGTCCGCGAGCCCGCGCCTACGGTGGCCGGAAATTGGGATCGGAAACCCGGCGGCGGCGGCGGCGTGTCCGCCTTTGCCTAAGGCGGTCGGCCTCCTCCTTTACTAGCATTACTGCTTCGCAGAAGGAGGCGACCGCCTGCCACTCCTCCTCGCTCCGGAGCATGGCTTGAACCAAGCCCCGGCGCGAGAGATCGCCACCGATCGCCCCCACGAGGACACGGCGCTGCTCTTCCCAAGCGGGGCACACCTCGACTGTGTGCTCCACCGTGTCCACACCATAAGCGTGTTAGGAACGTATCAAGCACGGATGAAACACGACACGGTCTGTGGCCACTAGAACGTATCATACCGATGGATAACGGTATTAGTAATTACAGAATCCGTGTAAAGGTTTGCAAGGTTGTCGACACGTGGGAAGTGGACACTGCAGTCATTGTGTCGATAGTCGTGACGGTCAATAGCCATGAGCGTCGACCAACATTAGGTGTTGGTCGAGGATCTCGATGGGCAGTTGGATCAAGGGTTTGATCTTTTGGACCAAGTCCTTGATCTTACTCCTGGACACAGTGCGTACCTACCTATTTTTTGAAGAGTCCTCTCTCAAAAGTGCCAACCACCGGTACATTGGTTTGACTCTGTACCCAATACCGCCGAGCTACTATTTTTTATATGTTTAAATATTTTCCTAATATGTTTTATTATAGAAAATAAAATGGAATAATGATCATCAAACTAATCAAAACAAAAATTATGATTCGCGAAGTTGTTTTTATTTATGTTTACATACCTCAGATACAAGATAAGGCCTTTAATCTGATTACGTACTGACAATGGACTTTCTCAGTTATCGAATAACCCTAAAGAGGAGTATTTCTATCTTGTATTAGCTATCCAATACTGCGCCCCTTTATGTCCGCGGAAGGTCGTTCTGCAAAGCCACGGACGGCCACGCTAATGAAAGCTGGCCGGCTTAGTCGAACGTAATACGATGAGGACCAAGACTTTCCAATGAATATTTTATCGCTTGAATAAGAGGATTAGGTATGTTCTGTATTTTATTCTAGTATCTACTAGGCTTTGATATGAAATATGGTACAATCTTCGTCTACAACATTACACAGCTACAGTTATTTTAAATTACAACTAAGGCCAAAAAACAGGCTACGGACTCGGCTGACAAAAATAGCCTTTACTCTTCGGAATAAAGGCCTATTTTTAACTATTGCATTTTGCAGATTGGTTCTAAGTTCATGATGTGATTTGCGACCGTAATATACATATATTTTTTTTAAATGATATAATATAGTGCTTGACTTCGATCTCACCTGATGCTAAGCAGCGAAACAATCGATGATGGTGAATCTCACTAGTTTATTAAAAGCCTATTCACTCTAGCCTTGGAGACACCTAACTAACAATCGGATGGGAAGACAGGCATTTTGTTCTAGTCCTTCGTTGTACGCGGTAAAATTATCGCGGCGAAACGAGTGTCCGTACTGTAGAGGTGTCAACAACATATGTCGGGTTGTCCAATGATAGAAAGGTGATGGCGAAATCAAATCATGTAAAATATGGCTTTACTGAATTATAATCATCAATACCATCCTCTTAGTTCAAATAACCCTATTGAATGACATTTTCCATGAAATATCCATTCAATAGGGTTAGACGAACCGAAAAGGTTGTATGTATGATTGGCAGGTTTCCCTGGAGCATTCACCTTAACATCGTTCTACAGAGCCAAATTCTATTACCTGAGGGAATTGTACAGATGTGATTTTATTTTCTTTTATCGATAGATTCACCACACCTCAACTATGCCTTCTGAGGCCATGGGTTGACTTCTGAAAGGGAAACCCGTGGTCCTATAACGAAAAGGGCAACTGAAGGAACATAGGTGTGGTTTTAGTCTCAGTATAAGACTGAAACGCCTTTCCACTCTGCCCTAGTGCGGGATGATTTTCAACCTTAAAAAAATACATCAACTAAAAAAAAATAATGAAGATATCCGCAGAAGAACCAAGGTTACCGACATAGCCCGAATCTTAAGTGGCAGTGGGCAGGGCACATTTCTCGTCGAACGGATGATCGATGGGGTCGAAAGGTTCTAGAGCGGCGAGCGCGCACCGGAAAACGCAGCGTTGGCAGGCCTCCGCCTTCACCTGGTGGACCGATGACCTAGAGAGAGTCGGGAACGCGATGGATGCACGCCGCATAGGACCTTTCGTTGTGGCGATAATTAAGGGAAACCTATGTCCAACAGCGAACGTCCTTCGGCTAAGATGACGATGAACTATAAAAAAATAACTAATAAACCAATTCCCTCACCTACGGAAGCGATCCCAAGCGACACCTTCCCCTTGTCATCCTTGAAGTAGTTGCGGAACTGCTCGTAGAAAATCAGCCGGCATCCGGAGTAGATGGCATGGCGCTGGAACATAGGCATCAGGCCTGTCCAGAGCTTGGTCACGCCTTCCTGCTTTGCTATGCCAACTGCTGTCTTTATCATGCCGTGGTTTTCCAGCTGTTGGGGAATAGCAATTAGGTTAAAAACGGAAATGTGAGTAGTTATTGTATCTCTTTGCGAATGGGTTTTCATATTTGACGGTACGGTTGGCGTAATGTTTGAGCGACTGGTTGTTGCGCTGCGTGTCACGGGTTTGTTTCCCGCACAGAACAAATAAATGTAACGGCTAAAGTTAATTGTTCCGGGTCAGGGTGGCTTGTGTTTGTGAGTCCACGTGTTCATGAACACACCCATGATACAAGGAGTAATTGTAGTAATGTGTGGGGGCAATGTTTAAAAAAAAGCATAGGTATTTGGGAGCAGAATTTAGTATAACAGAAGTATTTTCCTATATGTACTTATTTACAAGGTAGATAGAAGGTATTAACATGCTCTATTTCGTTTGTGGGATCTTTAATTTGTAAGGCACATTAATTAGTACATAATTAGGAGATTTTAATAGAGTTCTAATAATTATCAGATGAGCGAAAATTATAGCACCATATTTCAAGTACCTACATTATATCCGGTAGTAGTGTATTTACGTGAAGGTAAATACACTACAAGGGGCTATCCATAAAGTACGTCACACATTATGGGAAGAAGAGGTCAAAAAAACGACCACAAGTTTTCTGATGTCACATTTCAAAGTCACCGACACATTTCAAAGTCTATACTTATACCGATTTCGAGTTTGTAAAGTTTTAATTGTTACCGTAAGAGTAAAAATATTTCCAACTCTATAATGAAATCATAAAGTTAAAATTGTTTTGTTAGCGAGTTCAAAAACTAATCACCAAATTGCCGTTTTAATTTAATCATGTGTGACACTAGGGCAGTTTCACAAAAGTCACCAGTTATGAACAAGGACGAGGGATAAATAAATCATGAAATTAGTGTGACATAGTTTATTGATGGCCCCTATGTAGCTACTTAGACGGTAACATAAACCGAGCTATCTCTCTTTCGCAGCGATACTCTAAGGAGTTCGGTTTCAAGATACTATTACGGTTTAATAAGAACCTAATATTCCGGTATCCGTTACTTAGTTTCCAACAGTTTTGTTGCCAAGAGCTATCGTTGAACTACGTCATCCCTTTTATCAGGCTTATAATGGAATATTGCCTTTAAGTAGAACACCTTAAGATAGTGTTACTTTAAAAGGTATAATTTACCAAGAATGAGGGCATTTCGTCATAACCTTTATCACGAAACTAAGGCAGCAATGAAAACAAAAATCAGTCCATTGTATCTTCTTTAACCAACTGCCACGGAAGGCTTATGTTTTTCATGTGTATTTTGTATTTCTTTATTAACTCATATCATCTTTCCAACGGCTGGATGGACTTCGTCAGTTAAGGCATTGTTAGGTTCGTCTCAAAAACCCAAGTGTCATTAGATGTATGGTCAGTTTTTTTTAGAGTTCCGTATCAGTTCAGGTATCAGTTTCTTAAAAGATTAAAACGGAACCTTATAGGATCACTTTGTTGTATTGTAAATAACTATTTCGTATTTCGCAATAATAACAAGTTCTGATTCTTTGAGTAAATTCTTTTACAATACAGGCCATCTACGACTTCTATTGTAGAAGCTGAAGAGCTCATAATATAGTCTATTAATCTGAAGTATTCGTTCACATTATGAGAGTGAACTTTTAGAGGTATGCAGAACAGAGAGTAAAGTCCCACATACGTCTGTTGAAAAGGTCCTCCGACCGAGTCCGATCAGACGAGTGTTAATTCTGGTGGGCAAAGACTTCGGGCTGTTGTATATGCCCAAATCACGCGGAGAATTTTAATTACGCGTTTTTTTTTTTATGGTAGGTAAAATCATCCAATGACAAATCCCGCCCTTGGGCGGAGCGGGAAGTAGTGTGGAGGAATTTGTATTTTTTCTTGTAGTTCTTATGTGGCGCCATAGATGTCGCTATAAACCATCTACGACTAGGTATAGTACGCGGCCGGCAAATAAGTTGATCCAAAATTGCCGTCGTTGCTATGGTTACGCGCAACCCTCCGCTTCTATTGAGACCCAAAAATCTGTTACTATGAAGGTCGATCGTCATTTTGGTTCTACTTATATGCCGCGTATTGTACTTTCATGGACGCTGAAATATTCCAAATTTAAATGTATTTAAAAGTTAATGGAACAGAGTACTGGCCGGCCAGTACTAATCTAATAAGCATGGACTATCTCACACCATGCTCATCGGTTTACTGCTTAATCCACTTCAGTGCTGGTTTATGACGTCATTGTATTAAATGACAGGCTATCGACTTTGGACTTAAGTTCATTAGTAAAGTGCTTCATTTTATGGTTGATTAAGCCGTATTTCCTTCCTGGTAACTTTTGAAAACTCGGCTGTTCATTACTTTTATGGAATGCTTTTAGTCATCATAAAAATTCTATAACGTAGCGTAGTGAGGAACGTAGGTTTCTAACCTATTTATACACACTGTCTGCATCTCTCACTTAACCCTTCTGTCGCAAGGCTGATGGAAGGAATTTTGTTGCAGTAAGCAGCACCTTTGAGCTCTTCCAAAATATCTGTATTTGTTCTTTTCCTTTTATGTGTTTGTGTATACATAAATAATTAAAGCACTTTGTGACACGTTATCAAACCTTTGGTGCTATTCTCTAAGAAAACGCAGCGCTGCCTCAACGACTAACACCCAAATAGGATTGTCAATTTATCCTATTTGGATGTTCGTCGTTGCGGCAGCGCTGCGTTTGCTTAGAGAATAGCAGCACTGATCATATATACATATGCGGTCTCCTTGCGTCATATTCCTCAATGCTGATGGTCGTGACCTTCCTGCTTCATGACTTTCACTCGTATTATATTCATCCAACTATTTCTGTCTCTGGCGGTGTGTAGGGCATAGTATACCGTAGAGTCGAGAGCGGTGCAAATCTGGAGGCTTACTCTCGAGTTTAATTCCGATCGGTCGACATTGGAATTGTGACAACTCGTACTCTTGAATTCGATGCTAGGGCCAAATTGCGTGACATTTTTGGGAAACTAAGTAAAATGGGGATTGGGCTTGGCGTGTCACGCAAGTTTATACCAATTTGGCGCTAACATCGAATTCAAGAGTACGAAATGTCACATTATTCCATAGCCGACCGCTCGGAATTTAACTCGAGAGTAAGCCTCCTAGCCGAACCAACGTATTGGGCTGCGCTCACAAGGCCTTTTCCCATACACTTTAACTATGCGGTTATAAGCAAAAAATCTTGGCTGCCGAATCCCGACAACTATTGCTACAAAACATTAATGCAGTCACGCAAGACTCGTGGGTGTCTTGCAACAATAGGAAATAATTGTGCCTCATTAGTCAACGCCAGTAAGATTACCTTATATCCATGTTTAGCGGCTGCGACTTCCGACTGTATTTGAAGCCTGGTTTTTGTCAAGTCGAACGGGTAAGTAGCTGCAACAAAAATAACAATTAATATTTGGTTACAGTACAGAAGGAAAGACAAGGTGTTTGAAAACATATTCAGGAGAGGGACTCAGGAGAGGAATATGTCTATGAGTTACAGGATTTTAGAAAGAGTTATTTTTGAATAATCCTGCAGCTCATTTACCCTTAGTGTTTTAGGGCACACAGGGAACACAGGTGGTTTTTAATCAGTAATACTCCTTTTCACTCCACCCCGAGCGGGAGAAATTATTTGATTATTTCCCATGTCAATAAAAAGATGGGTTCTATCTTGATAAAAAAATCTTAGAAAGCAGTTTTTGGTTACACATTTAGCATTTTTTGTTTTTGCTTAGTGCCTTTTTTTGCTATCAGATTAGGAGGAAACCTAAAGGTGCTTGGACTTTTGGAGATCTGTAAATGTGGAATTTTTACCTTATTAAAACCTCCCTGGAATAAAGAGGAAGGGATCCCGTGACCTCTTAAACCACCCCGAAACCCTCTCGATACAATACTTGTTAGGGCACATCCCCGGGGAAACTATAAAAGAGGCTTCCTTTATAGTTTAGTAGTATAGCTAGTATAGTTAGTAGCCTGTAGTCACGGTTGTTAAAAGATAGTAGGCCACGGGAGAGAATTCACGGGAAAAACTAGTCATTAGCAATCTTAGATTTGTCCTATAAGATTATATTCCAATCTTAGATTTTTCCTATACTGACCCATTTTAATAAATCATTAGATTTTTTGCAAAAAGGTATATACTCTAATGTTCCTAGTTTTAATTTAATATGAACATTCCAGCTAAAAACGTGTCCGAAATTCCTAGATGTTAGGTAATAAGATTGTCAGCAGTACACATTGCCTACGGCCGCAATATGTTTGGCTGTCGTGTCTGCTAGTTTAGGGTTCCTTTGGGACCGTTCTATGTGGAGGTCGATTAGAAGGCCCATGTTTAGCTGTAATGGATTACGGTTTGATCTTATTAAATAAATATTTTTCCAGTTATTAATTAAGGGGCTGGCGACGCGATAGGCCCAGAAGAAGATGGCTTTATGGTGTGAGACAGAGATGGAGCTGTACAGGCCGTTAGCTCTATTCCTTTCTCTCACCGGATCCATCACGATTTTAAGACTTTCGGGTAGTTCGTCAGTTTTATTGGTAAATCACTTAATCAGATGAGGCCATATTATGATAATACAATGGTTGGATATAATGGCTAAACATGGGTTTTTTAGTCCATGGTTTTTTAGTTGAGGTCGTAGTAAAAAATGTAAACTTTTTTCATCAATCATGTCTTATGTCATAATTTAAAATGAATCATATTTCTTTGACATATTATACTTGATTAGCTGTTCGTTAGTCTCGCTAAAACTCGAGAACGGCTGGACTGATTTGGTACATTTTGGTCTTGAAATATTTGTAATAGTCCAGGGGAGGTTTAAAAGGTGAGAAAAAAAGTATTCATTGACTATTAGGCGGTACGAAGTCCGCCGGGACAGCTAGTTTGTTCTATAATAATTAATTAATCTCATAAACCTTTTATTTTTTATTTCATAAATTAATCATTATTTAATGTTGTGCATCAGCACCAGAATACTTAAAAACAATTATTGCAATATTCGAGTATTTGCAACCTTGTCGACAAGACCTGTATTCGCAAATTCTTTATTTTAAATGGAAGCGGTGATACAACTAGTGCCTTGCCATCTAAGCGCACTTTAGACACAGCATTTTAGTTTTCGAAAACCACGCAAAGTCGCAGGCATAGCTAGTTAATAAATAATATTAACTTTTGTTTCATCATTTTAATCACAATCTTTTCAATCTAATACAATAAGGTTTATAAAACATAAAGCCTTATTACATTTAAGTAAGTATGAAAATGTACAGTCACGTGCAGATGAGTTGAAGAGGCTTTTCGCATTAATAATATTATCAGTCGAGCATTAGCACCACTTGAAGGTACTTTAAACTATATAAACTCTGCTACTTCACTGTAAATGCTGTTGAGATTCAAAAACTATTTGTAAATGGAAGTGATAAACTAAGTATCCAAAACCAGAATGGAAAGGGCTCGCAATTTACTTACTTGCTTGATCCGAATATTTACTTGCTTGATCGAATTAGGAATTTTCATTCCTAATTCGATCAAGCCAGTAAATATTCGGTAGAATCAAAGTTATCGACATAGTCCGAAGAATCACCAAACTTATTATATGTGGCAGTGGGTAGAGCTCTTTGCTCGCAGAACAAGATGGCTGATAGGACTGAAAGGTTCTCGAGTGGTGATCGCGTACCGAAAAACGCAACGTTGGAAATCCTCGCACAAGGTAGACCCTAACCTGGTTTTTTTTTATGGTAGGTAAAATCATCCAATGACAAATCCCGCCCTTGGGCGGAGCGGGAAGTAGTGTCAGACTCTTACTGACTAAAAACCTACCCCGTTTCTTTGTAGCCTATCGAGCCGGGGCCGGGTATTCCTTTCGGAAGTTAACCCATGACCCCAGTAGGCTTCGACCCTGCCTGCCTGCAGTTAGCAGGCTGGGCCTCTTCGGTGTGCTGACAGCTCCTTGAGGCGCGCGGGAACAGAACGCGCCGTCGACGACTTGGGCTCGGTCCGGTTCGTTACCGGACGATCGGACAGTGTGCTACCCATTGCACGCCGTCCGCAAGCCCGCGCCTACAGTGGCCGGAAATCGGGATCGGAATCCCAGCGGCGGCTGGGGCGAGCTCCCCGTTGCCTCTGCCTGAAGCGGTCGGCCTCCTCCTTTGCTAGCATTACTGCTTCGCAGAAGGAGGCGACCACCTGCCATCCCTCCTCACTACGGACCATGGCCTGAACCAAGGCCCGGCGACCCTAACCTGGTGGGGGTCGCAGGAATTCGATGGATGCGAGACGGACGGTTTGGCCGTTGTAGCAACACTTGGGGGAAGCCTATGTCCAACAATGGACATCATTCTTCTGAAATGCTGATGATCCAGAATATTAATAGTAGGCGACGACGACAGGCTGCTGCAAAGGGAAATCTACTGCATTACGGGGTTGGTGTCTAACGCTTCTTTGTCAGACGCGTAGGCTAAACAAAACGGTTGCCAGTTTTGAGTTTGACGTAACAGATAAAGAGATCATTAAGAATTGAGTACCCAGTTGATTTTTTTTAAATACTTCTATTACTTTATTAAAATCGTAATTTTTTTTATTTACGATTTTAATAAAGTTAGACTATTTGAAATATATCAGCAAACAGCTGGTCGACTCTTCGCGTGACCAGACAATAAGCATTGCCATCCAACGTGGCACTTTTCCCATTGATATCGATGTGGATGAATTTTTCGATGCCCAATAAGTTCTTTTTCTACCCGTTTGTACATATTATTATTTTTATTTAGTATATATTTACCTATTAAGTTTTAATATTTATTTGATTATTATAGTTAAATAAAAATGTTTTTATTGTTTGAAATTCGTTCAACATTTAATTAGAAATAATTTTGTATATAAGGTTCACGCAGGCGTACACCAAGCTTATAATGACGAATACGTGTATATGAAGCTAAGAGTCCGTGGACAGTCTTACAGTGCATAGCCTTACACATTCGAATAAAACACAATCATTAAAGTATTTACCTCCTTCAGCGGCCCAGGAGCCGAGCACGGCAACGGTGTACCGGACGGCTACTGAGTCGGACAGCGCGTGCGCAGGGTGGTCGGCGTTACGTAGCACCGGCATGATGGCTGATTGTCTCACCGAGTGTCACCGGCTCTGCCCATAATACCTGTCGGATGTAAGGATATTGTTAGTTAGTGTTTTAAATAAGAGCCAACGCAGCGTTAAGCGGGCGCATGCGCGGTCCCGTACCAAAGTGCCACGACGCGGGCAGCTACGCCCTGCGTCCCTTTTGAATAGAATAGAATAGAATAAAACTATTGTACACCAAAAAGTTACACAAACTGTACATAAATCTAAATCTTTTGCTATGTTATTAAAGTTTTATATCGATACGACTACATGCACACTGTTATAGTTGAACTAAAGACACTGCGCAGGTAATAGTCTAAAAAAAAACTTATGGTAACAACACCAGAGTATAATTATGTATATATTTTAATCAATAAGCATTACATGTACCTGCCACATGGGTATGGCAAAATGGAAACTAATGAGCTGCCAAAAGTTTAAGCGGTTTATTGGTTTCCATTAGTAAAGCGAGTAAAGCCATTACGCTTATCGAAAATCTCATAAAAGAATCGTGCCTACGTATATATCTATACGATACCTATTTAATTGAACTTTAATTGCCTCTATCATTTTCAACAAGCATATGGGTCGTACCCGTCGTATAATAATTGTAAAATCTAAAACTGAACTAACTTTACTCTATTCGAAATAAGATTAGTCATTTAAACAAACCTTTTTTTACTGTCCGTTCAACCGATTTGGATCTCTAATCCGTTGGCATAAGAATGGTATTGAAAGCAAAAATGTGGTTATACTATTTAATGCTGGGAACACCATAATTATGGCACTAAGTCCCCTCTTTGAGGAGTGGCTGGAAAGACCTCACGGCGTCCTCACCTTCCGCATGGCGTAGGTTCTCACCGAAAATGGTCAGTTCGGGAAGTTCCTGCACCGGATTCGTATGGAAGAAACGCCCGGGTGTCACTATTGTATGGACCGGTCGGAGAGCACGGTGGAGCACACGGTAGAGGTGTGCCCCGCTTGGGTAGTCTCCGTGAGGGCGATCGGCGGCCACGACCCCTCGCGCCGGTCCTGGTACAGGTCATAGTCCGGAGCGAGGAGGAATGGTAGTTAGTCTAGCAAAGGAGGAGCCGCATGCGAGAGGGAACGGCTCTCACGCTCCAGCCGCCTGGGTGTGGGTTTTAGTCAATAAAAGTCTGACACACCCGCCCGCTCTGCCCAAGAGCGGGAAAAATCATTGGATGACTTCCCACCTAAAAAAAGGCACATAAATAAGACAAAGGCATGGTATTAAAAGCAAAAAAGCGTTTACAATACCAACTATAATTTACTGCAGATGCCATTTGTAATACCAGCAACGCAATAAAAGTCAAAATCGGTTGAACTGACAGTAAAAAACGGTGTTTCGAATGTCTAATCTTGTTTCGAATGGAGTATAGTAAGATATTGGACATGAACACAAGTTAACAATAGCTACGTATAACAAAGACTCAGGAGGCGGGTCGTGGTATGTCAACACGAAATAATAAATTATTGTTAATTCTTTGCACAGAAATTATTAAAAAATACCTATTAAGTTATACACAAGTTCATTGGACTTTGAAAGGCTGATGCACTTAATAATACCTAACGGCCTGTTACTTAGCTTTTTATAGAATCCAGGCAATGTAGTAAAAAACTGAGGCTCCAGATGCACGCCATATGCTATCTAGCTCCGTATCGAGTGCCTTAAGCACTATAACGTGCGAGCATCCTGTGGATTGATTAATGATTGCAATAAGTTTCTTAATATAGGACTTGTATCCTTGTTAGAAATTGTGTTTAGTATGCAAATTGCCCCACCTTTTTTGTGGCTTCTTATTATCTGTAAAATTAGTCGAAAGTCAATTCCATGCAGTTCTTAATTGCAATATAGCACGTGTTTTGATCTTAAAAATATTTAAACAAATCCTTATGGATCGTGTGTAGTATTACAAATCAACAGAGCGAAGTTAAACTTACAAAAATAAAAAAAAATACTGGATAACAGCAAGTCGGACTCGAACACTGAGGGTACCACACAAACTAATTTATGTATGTAAGTTTTTTTTTTTACTTATATATAGATACTTGTGCTATAAGGCCTTGCTTCATGCCAAATTTCAGGGTTCTAAGTCAACAGGAAGTACCCTACGAATTTTAATTCCCGTGAGGGTATTAAATATACGTTTTTGCGACATAAACGGCCGTATCTTTTTTCCGTTAACTTAGAAGTTTGATTTCACAACTACAAGGGACCGCAGACCTGAGTATATTATTATAGTTTTAATTTCAAGTTGATACCTCCACGCGTTCCCGTGATAAAGGGTCTTGATTGACAGACAGACAGACAAACGGAAAACAATGAGATTGAACCTATTGGGCTCTAATTTTTTTTTTTTGAGTTACGAAACCCTAGAAATCAAACAAATATACAAATCTTATTAAAAAATATGTCCATAACATTCAGATAAAAAGAGTCTACAAATGACTGCTGGGACGAACAGCTTCACGTGCTTTCCGAGGCATAAGGACATCCATCTATAGACAGACTTCGGCAAGTGTTGCTTAACTTCAGAGATCGACCCATATGGCCTCTTATTTATGTACGAGTATAGTATACTTTACTAATATTATAAACGCGAAAGTTTGTATATGTATATGATTGTGTGGATGTATGGATTTTTCTCACTCTTTCACGCAAAACTACTGAAACTACTGAATTGCAGTGGTCTGTGTGGAAAGCACTAAATCGGCTGCGCACCCAGGTAGGCCGCTGCAAACACAACTTAGCGAAATGGGGGTTTATAGACCCGTCGGATACTCAATGCGAGTGCGGTGCTGTTCAAAACATGACCCACATGTTGGAATGTCCCAGGTGCCCTTACACCTGCACTTTGGAGGACTTAATGGGTGCCACCGATGCTGCAGTTAACGTGGCAACTTACTGGGCCCAAATAATTTAACGAGTTTACCATCGATTCGAAAAGAAGAAGACTGAAAAAATTTCGATGAAATTTGGTACACAGGTAGACCATGTCCCTAATTTTCTAAAATCACGGGTGAAACCGCATGCAGCAGCGAGTGAATAAATAAACACAATTAATAAAATCTTGTTATCAGGGATCCGTACATCCAATTAAAAACCCGGAACCTATATAGGTTCATTCATATTTGTCGGTATCCGACAAGGCAGGGAAAGATACAAATATATTGACCAATACTTCACGCTCGATATTTGTCGCGTCAAGTTTATCAAGTACTAGCTTTTGTCCGCGGATTTGCTCCCGCTCTACCCTACTCTATCCTGCTCTACCCTATACCAATAAATGAGCAGGTTTTATATTTTTTATTTATTTAACGGAATAAAAATTATCCTTTGTCGGTCTCCCGGTTCTAAGCTGATTGAACCTTCCAATCTAATTTAAATTTTCAGTCAAATCGGTTCAGCCGTTCTTGAGTTATAAATAGTGTAACTAACACGACTTTCTTTTATATAGGTATATAGATATTATATTCCTATCGATTTAGTAATTTTGACACAATTCGTAAGAGGCATTGTTTAAATTGTTCGATATACTGAAATTGGTACCAATTTTACTACTAAGAACTACCAGTACTGAATATTATCCGAAAATCACTCGACGAGAAATTAGACGATTTCCTTCAAAACTTCTTGGATTTTGATTAAAATGGTTTTTGCTATTCTCCAAACGAGAATATTCTGCAATATGCTTATATTCTCGAAACATAGAGAATTTAAAATGGGTCATTTGTTTTTATAATAATAGTAGTGGTTAATTGTGATGATAAGGAAATAATTAATGTGACCATAAACGTGTTCTATACAGAATTTTTATGAGACATTGTCATTTTGTTAATTAATATAATAATTATATTTATTTGTTTACTGTTCATGAGTCCTTTTCTGTTTTGTTTTTTATTAAGGCAGATTTTTGTTAAAACTTTAAGCACCTATTTTTTTTTAATTGTCGCTAGGAGAATATTCACACGAATTTCCGATCACTAACTGCGACTATCTGGGACCTACTCATTGATAAGTAAAGTTTAAAGTCACCGTCATCGTTCTATCTATCTGATATTCATGGTTCTATTAACGCCTTGGGAGTACAAAATCGAAGCGTATCGATTTATGCGCAATATTACGACGCAATCGATCATCGCCTCACTCGAAGGCTAAACTAATGGTATGCTTTAATGAGAATGTCAGCGAGTTCAGAATAGCAGCCATTTTTCATACTCTCATGTAGCAATGAACTCGTTTTACCCGATTACTTCGTCAGTAAAAAAAATATTGGTTCTATAGAAACTAAAAAATCTATTTGTTAGAGAAATTATTTGAATGTATACCTTAAGTCCGCCTTCATACCTTTGTGTAGCATGAAGTTTCAGTAAATAAATAGAGGCATTCCGCGACTTTTCTAAATGGTATAATTACCATTTAGATAGATAAATCATTGATTTGTTGTAACATTAAACTTATACACATTAAATTTAAAATAAAAAAATACCTAAAATTTTTCTTACCTAGAATCACGTCCGAACGAGATTCTAAAGGTAGAACTACTGTGCACACGTGTGCCTCACACGCCAACTGGGCACGTCGACCTCCATACATTTTATATGGAAACTAGACTTGTACTACTACAAGTCTAGGCTACACTTGATCCACGCCATGCGACGTCGTTCTACGTACAAATCAGGCGTGTCACACGTGTGCGTCGGTCTTCTCTAGTTCTAGCTTTGCTCTTTGCGTTCCGTGGAACGCAATCAAATAAAAGAAGACAGATTGATTTCAGTCGGTAAAAGACGGAACAGTTAACACTTCCTGTCACTGCACCCAGGGTGGGAGGAGTAATTTGATGATTTCAAACCTCAAAAAAGCATACAGTTGCCTAAGTAGGTAATAACTTTTTATTAACGCTCCCTCAATCTTTCCAACCGATTGATTTACTCAGCAGCTGTGTTATCAATACCGACTATACTAAGTAGTCACAGATACAGTCTACAGAGATCAAATGAAAGGTCCTGGGATCGAACTGACTAACACATTCACATAGCAACGTATTGACTATTGAGTTGACTACCGTCGAACAAGGGCGCCAGTCAAATTAAGATCGGTACTGTTGATAAGGTTTATTTCCGTCTATTGTGCGGTTAAAAATAGTTTAAAAAAACTTAGCCCTTCTTTTGGGACTATCGAGTAAAAATATGTTATTAATCTACTACGATATTACAGATGTTTTTAATGTCATGCGGATTTGCTGCGGAAATTTTCTGCATGCGGAATGCAGAAAATTTCAAAAGGCAAAAAATCGCGTCCCGCGTGCGTATTGCACGCATTACAATAAATACTTGCATGAAAAGGACACTTGCGGAGGTTACGCATGCGGAGCAAAACCTCATGCGTGATGAAATCCGCACGATATTAAAAACACCCTTAGCTAAGTACGTTTAATTTTCAATGAGTGAATAGTTTAGTTGTGAAACGTTCGTTTTTTTCTGGCTCTGAAACTGAATATCCTTTTAAAAAAACAGGGGTATTACCATGACGAGTTAAAATGTTAGGCGTGCGAGCGAGATAGAAGCATGGAGCTATACACCCTATATAACTCCATCCCTTTAACAATTCCGTTTAGGTCTCCAAATGGATTGCGATAAGAGCTCGTGGTAGGACAAACAGGAATCATCCACAACTTTCATTTTCTGTTTAACACAGTACGTAGGAACTACCCTTGGCAGCTGACTAGCGACCCAGTGAGGCCGAAGCCTACCGGGGCCAAGGGTTAGGTGAAAATGAACCCCGGAGCCCTAGATCGAAGGCAATGAATGGAACAGGGTTTTTTTTTATGGTAGGTAAAATCATCCAATGATAAATCCCGCCCTTGGGCGGAGCGGGAAGTAGTGTCAGACTCTTACTGACTAAAAACCTACCCCGTTCCTTCGTAGCCTATCGTGCCGGGGCCGAGCATTCCTTTCGGAAATAAACCCATGACCCCAGTAGGCTTCGACCCTGCCTGCCTGCAGTTAGCAGGCTGAGCCTCTTCGGTGTGCTGACAGCTCCTTGAGGCGCGCGGGAACAGAACGCGCCGTCGACGACTTGGGCTCGGTCCGGTCGGTTACCAGACGATCTGACAGCGTGCTACCCATTGCACGCCGTCCGCAAGCCCGCGCCTACGGTGGCCGGAACTCGGAATCGGAATCCCGGCGGCGGCTGGGGCGAGCGCCCCGTTGCCTCTGCCTGATGCGGTCGGCCTCCTCCTTTGCTAGCATTACTGCTTCGCAGAAGGAGGCGACCGCCTGCCATCCCTCCTCACTACGGACCATGGCCTGAACCAAGGCCCGGCGAGAGAGATCGCTGCCGCCGATCGCCCCCACGAGGACACGGCGACGCTCCGCCCAGGCGGGGCACACCTCTACAGTGTGCTCCACCGTGTCCTCCGGATGTTCCGCACAGTGGCGACAATGAATGGAACAGGGTAGGATTTTAGTCAGTAAGAGTCTGACACTATCTCCCGCCCCACCCAAGGGCGGGATTTGTCATTTTATGATTTTACCTACCATAAAAAAAAAAACGTAGGAATTAGGTACTTTTGCTTACATACCGCATAAGTAGTTAATTAAGTAGGCAATTGTTTATGTAATTTATGATAACTATGATCTAATCTTGTTTTATAAACCTATTACAATGCATTATATTAATATAAACAAAACAGATAACGCACTACCTACACGTGAGTAATCCTACCGTAAGAGTAGCTTGTTATGATATGACTATTTATATTAAAAAAAAACCGCGAACTAAATATATGAACCTAAAACTTAGTCCAATAGCTTCTTGGATTAAGAAGACATAGAGTCTTCTTTATTTCTTTATGAGGTGGGTAATCATCAAATAACTTCTAGCGCTGTGCGTGGAGCAAGAGAACGTGACAGACTTTTACCGTCTAAAACTCATTTGTATTGGGATGCGGTTGCCTCCTTTTGCGAAAGAGTAATGCTAGCGAAATAGATGGCCGCAAACGTGAGGGAACCATTGATATATATGGGGAACAGACATCTTCGCAACCCAGCGGCGGATGATATTGAATGTTTTTACATAAAAACAAATAAAAACTGTTTGTTGATTTTCAAGTATCAGCTGTTAACAAGGAGCCCCTGGTGCTTTCATATTTATAATTTTAGCGAATGGTCAAACGTAAAGTGAGACACGTTTAGGCTGATTAAAGTGACGATGATCGTAGGCGGCTACTCTGTCAAGTAGGAGCTGGATGAGAGTTGTCGATGACGAGATTAAGGGTGCTTACAAATCAGATGCGCTAAAAATGGTGGCTAATTCGTTATATCGTATCCCTTTTTATCAGTAGGAAATCATCGAATGACTATTCCCGCCCTGAGTGATTACAAAGTATCGGACACATCGTAAATATCACGTCTGAACCAGGCATTTTTACTAAAAAGCTTCAACAGAAGTGATGACATCAATCCATCAATGTACTTAAATCAGACCACCAACACAGGCCATTCATAGCAGAAGCCATAAAACCGCCTCTTGATAACGATAGCGCTCTCTCACACGCTAGGCATAAACTACCAACATAAATTGAGTTCTCAACATTCAAAACAAGGTCAACGCTGCCAAACTATAGATTGCTTTGCTAATTTGTTTTTACTTACTAATATTATGATTAACTTATTTTGTACATAGGGAATTTAACTTAACTATATGTATATTATGTATACTATACAATATTACAATACACTGAGGGTGTTTTTAATATACATTAACATACGAATTGCATCACGCATGCGGGATTATTCCGCACGCGTAGCCCCCGCTAATATCCTTTTCATACCAGTATTTCTTGGAATACGCACGCGATATGTCGGGCTTGATATATAATTTGATGAGCAATTCCGCACGCATGATGAAATCCGCACGATATTAAAAACACTTTTAAACAAAAAAAAATTGTTTTTTTCATTGTTGTGGAAAATCATTAAACTTTTACTGACTAGAACTCAAACAAGTTCTTTTAGTTGCCTACTCTTTGAGTTCCAGGGCGGCGCTGCAGCGGTAACTCTTTCAAACAATCCCGCAGCCCAAAAAAATTCCTAACAACACATCTTAAAATATGACGTCAAAAATCCTTCGTTGGAACTGGAAATGTGCCCAATAGACTGGCGGCATAGCTACGTTTTATGGCAACGCTTAATCTCATGGCCTTTAACTCAGCCTCTCTCATGGTCGAGATAAAAGTCATTGCAACCCTTGGGTCAAGCGAAGTGTCAAAGCATTTGGATAAATCTTTAAATACCAAGTGTGTGAGTATTCCGACCCCACAGCATAAAAGTTTCAAACAACATAATAATCACTAAATAGTATAAAACAAAGTCGCTTTCCGCTGTCTGTCCCTATGTATGCTTAGATCTTTAAAACTATGCAACGGATTTTGATGCGATTTTTTTTTATAGATTGTATTCAAGAGGAAGGTTTGTATGTATAATAGATGCATAATATATTTAATATCAGCATTGCACCCGTGCAAAGCTGGGGTGAGTCGCTAGTTATAATAATATGTAACATATTTTAGTTTTACTAGTACCCCTAGTAAACAACTTGAGAAACTGTATGTAAAATGTGCTAATAAGTAAACAAAACAGTACCTAATTATGATGTATGTGGCGAGAAGTGGCGCCGCTACTGACGAGCAAGGAAACTGACACCAGCCCTGCCTAGAGGTAGTGTTACGCAATTACTAATTAATAGCATCATCTCGGTAATAGTACAATATCTTAGGGGAGCCAAGAATGGTAATCAATAATCACGCGTATCATACGACATTTAGGTAATATAATAGTACTAAAATCATAGCAAGTAACCGTCTAACCAATATCTTATAACATCAGTTCTGCACGTGAACCTTGATTCTGTCTTCACCATACATAGATAAGTACACCTACATAAATCCATGGCTTCTTTTGAATCGACCATGACCACCCCCTCAGTGACCCTGACATGACACATAAGAGGTTATTCCAATTTCTCATGACCAAACAAATCTCATCGAAAACGAATCCCGCCATTTATCGTTTATTTGGCAATCAATAAGTTGATACTAGAATTACGTAAAGGTCGGGTGTGAGGACGTTAACGTACTCGTAACATAAATTGTTACGTTTACTGGGTTGTTTAGTGGCAAGGTAAATGAAATCTAGGGCTGAGGGATTGTTCGAAAGTGTTACCGTGGCCCTGAAACGCAGATGGATTTTAGTGAATGATAGTCTGACACTTTCTCCCGATTCACCTAAAACGGGTTATGTGCTAATTGTTTCCCGCTAAAATAAAGTACTTAAAGTTTTAGAAGATTAATGAAGTTAGAATAAGCGTCTTGAGTATGATTATAATTTGGGTGTCTTCAAGGCTAGAGTGAATAGACTCCTAATAAACTAGTGCGTCTCACCATCAACGATTGCATCACTGCATACCATCAGATGGGATTTTAGTCATGCACTAATTTACAACAAATTAAAAAAAAAATGAAGTTGGACGGCTATATCAGTAGGGGAAACCAAGGAAACGATCGAAGGACTTTAGGCCTTAAAAATATAAAGATTTTAGGCCTTCCACTCTTGGGAATCCAGTAGTAACCATTTACTATATTGTTAGCGAGTTTCATAACGGTGAATATGTCACCGCGACCCTGGAACGCATTAGGCAACTGAAGGAATACGTGAGAACTTTAGTAAATAAAGGTTGACACTCCCTCTCGCTCTGCCCAGAGCGGAAGCAGTTAGTATTTGAAAATTTCCCGCCCATAGTAAAAGGGTGAAATGGTAGTAATGGCGGAAGAGGACATGTTTAATTGGAACAATGGTAACAGAATGATAGGTTGTTGAAAGCAGTGATTGTATCATTATCGCATTCCCTTTCGGTATGATCACCTATCAAGGTGTTTTTTTTTTTTTTTTTATAGTAGGTAAAATCATCCAATGACAGATCCCGCCCTTGGGCGGAGCGGGAAATAGTGTCAGACTCGTACTGACTAAAAACCTACCCCGTTCCTTCGTTGCCTATAGTGCCGGGGCTGAGCCTTCCTCTCAGAAAACGGCCCTTGGCCCCAGCAGGCTTCGACCCTGCCTGCCTGCAGTTAGCAGGCTGGGCCTCTTCGGTTTGCTGACAGCTCCTTGAGGCGCGCGGGAACAGAACGCGCCGTCGACGACTTGGGCTCGGTCCGGCCGGTTACCGGACGATCGGACAGCGTGCTACCCATTGCACGCCGTCCGCAAGCCCGCGCCTACGGTGGGCGGAAATCGGGATCGGAATCCCGGCGGCGGCTGGGGCGAGCGCCCCGTTGCCTCTGTCTGATGCGGTCGGCCTCCTCCTTTGCTAGCATTACTGCTTCACAGAAGGAGGCGACCGCCTGCCATCCCTCCTCACTACGGACCATGGCCTGAACCAAGGCCCGGCGAGAGAGATCGCTGCCGCCGATCGCCCCCACGAGGACACGGCGATGCTCCGCCCAGGCGGGGCACACCTCTACAGTGTGCTCCACCGTGTCCTCCGGGTGTTCCGCACAGTGGCGACACCCGGGCGAATCCTCCGCACGAATCCGGAACAGGTACTTAGCGAACTTTCCGTGTTCGGTAAGCACCTGCGTCGTGCGGAAGTTGAGAGCGCCGTGAGGTCTTTCCAGCCACGCCTCAAAGATGGGCCTTATCGCCTCAATTGTGGCGCGCCCCGAACGAGGTTGCGATAGTCGCTGACGCCATTTCGCCATGAGATCCATTTCGCCATGAGATACCTATCAAGGTGTGCTAGTAATAGGTACAGTACACGGCATTTAAATTGAACCAAAATGGTGATTGACCTTGAACGCTCAGTAACAGATTTTCAGGTCTCAAACGAAGTAGGGGGCGGCGCGTAACCATAGCAACGACGGTTATTTTGGTTCAACTTTGCCGCGTACTAGGTACCTTTTATTCCTTTACAAAAAAAACAAAAAATGTGTATAAGACAGCCGTGTTCTGTCTATAAATGTGTTTAGAATACACGTGTAAGAGTATAAAATGAAAAATGTTTACAATATACGTTTATATTTACGTTTCTATAAATATCGTCCTACAATTTGTATAAATAGAATCGATTGTGAGAACCGTGTTAATGACTTCAGTCTGTTCTGTCAATCTGGAACTAGATCATAACTCTGACTGAACTTTGTACCACTTCCAATGTGTAGTTGCCTTTATTTAATGTTCACCTTTTATTGCTAATATGGTCATAAAGCACTGCTTCATATGATAGTTTATAGTATGTAACATAAAGCAAGCAATAATGGAATCTTTTAGGCACCATTCATTTATTACATAAGACCTTTTGGGGCGCAGTGGGGTCACCCAAGTCTTACTTTTTCTTAGGAGGGTGGGAAGGAGTCTTCTTACTTTTTACATAAGATCATAAATAAGGCGCAAAATCAAGATTATACATTGAAAACCGGCAAAGTGCGAGTCGGACTCGCACATATAAAGGGTTCCGTAAGTAGGTACCACAAAACCAATATAGAGCAAAAAAACGGCAAAAAAATCACGTTTGTTGAATTGATTGCTCTATGCGATACTAGGTCAATACTTTGAATAATATTGCGACTGACACGTTCCATTTATGACTGTTCAAAAGAAACCTTGTTAGGCGCAACGACGAAATCGAATCTTAGTTTAAAATCCATAATTCAATAGGAAAAGGGTACGTCAGTCTAGCGACCCTAGTGGCGAAGCGGCGAAACAACTTCCGGGACTTACAAGATTCGATTTCCGGGCCAGGCTTATGAGAGCGTAACGCTCATAATAAGTTTAGGCATCGTTTATAAGAAGTACCGTGCTCTGTGCCTGGGCCTTCACTAGGAACACCGGTACCAACAGTATTAGGTATATAGGGCCAAGTTTAGATATCAATACCCTGCTCATATAGACTGGCCTGTTGGTCTAGTGGTTAGTGGCCCTGAATGCTATGCTGCAGTTCGTGGGTTCGATTCCCACCCAGGACAAATGTTTGTGTGTGATGAGTACGATCATTTGTTCTGTGCCTGGGATAAATTACATTTATCTATAATATGTATGTATTTTTAAATATATAAGTATGTTTATCAGTTGTCTAGTACTCATAACACAAGCTCTGCTTAGCTTGAGACTAGACGGCGTTGTGTGATCGTTATGGAACATATTATATAATTATGCTATATTGCAAACGTCGTTAACACATTTTTTAAATCGGTATTTCTTTGTGAACCAACCAACTAATTTGACAAAGACCTACTTTTTGTGCAACTAAAGAACTATTCTATTCTATTTCAAAAGAAATTATGTACAGAAATATATTTATATAAAATTTTAAAAGGAAAAAAGTCAATCAACCTGCACTGCACACGCGTGGCAGTTCACTCCGCCTTTTAGAGAGAAGGCCTGCGATCCAGTAGTAGGAATATAACAGGGTATAAATTCTTAGAAGGACCGACGGTCTGACGTGGAAATAGTAAGAAATACGAACGATAGGACTGTCGATGAAGAACTTCAAGAAGAAAAAGATAATTATTTAGATTACAAAAAAACCTCGAGAGGGTGGGACCAGAGGGAATGTCAGACTTTTACTGTCTAAAAGCCACCTGTGTGCCTACAGTTGCCCTATGCGTTCCAGGGCAAGCTAGCATTTTCTGAACTTTCTTATGAATTCTTTTGAACTCCATTTCTATTTTCGACTTATCTTCTCGCTATAGTACAAAACAAAGTCGCTTTCCGCGACTGCCTATTTATTATATAACTGCTCCTAAACCAAGCAATGTACTTTGTTACGGTTTTCACCAATAGAAAAGGTAATAACCGAGAAAGGTTTATGTATAATATAATTTGCATCCGTGCGTAGTCAGGGCAGGTTCCTATTGTTACTAAAAATATTATAACTGATAACAGGACGTTTTAAATGTTTAAAATGTGAATGTTTTTTCCTAAATCGTTGGCAAGAAGCGAATTGCAATATACTCGTAAAGCTGTGTAAGATATCTTTGTAAGAATACTGACAGTTGGAAATGAGCCAAGTACACATGTCGCTGTTTAGCCCCAAAACTATTGTATGTGAAGAAAGAAGAAATCTTGGAAGTAGCAACGATCCATTTATTTATTGTCCTAAGACCTTTTCTTTTGAGACTGGAATTATTTTAGTATTTTAATAAATGAGATATCAACAGAAAAAAATTTTGTAAGTAGTAGTAATATTTTTATCTTGCCAAAAAATAATAGTGAAAAAGATATTAATAGGTAAATATACACCACAAGTACCTATAGGTGAAATCTAAATGAACAGCAACGTTGATTTAGAAAAAAATATACTAAAATATTTTTCAGTTAAACTAAATATCCATAGTTATTTTTTTTAAACTGATCAGAAACTGAACAAAGCAGAAAAAGCCGGTGGTGATTACTTAGTTTTACTAGTAGTTGCTTGACCTTATAACTTTAATCTGACACTGTGACAAAAAGGTCAAATAAAAAAATAAGCAAGGCCATTTTCCTATTCGAATTTCAAAATCAAGAGGGAAAAAAAAATGGCTTCGGTACCTCAGGATTGGCGGGACTCAGCAACACCAGCGCAGGTGGAGATCGCAGTACGACTGATAACAGCGTTCACATGTCATGCATATATCATAATAACAATCAATATCTACTCGTACACATGTACGACAATATTGCACATTGGACTTTATAATAGTTGCGCGAGAATGATCTTAATTGAACTTCCGACAGCGAGTTCAAATTTAGGTACCGTTTCATTAGCGCATGTTTGCAATTTAAATTTTTTTACGTCAATGGATCTCTGAGGCCCGTTTTAATAAATTAAGCTATGTTTCAGCGCTTGCACAAAGGCTTTTTTGTCGTTAATTTATGAGCATGGCTCTATTTTGTAGAATGGACTGGGAAATGGATAGAGATTGTAGAGAACCACGTGTCGATATGACAACGCATGGTGTCCAGCCGTGGAAGTATTTTAGCTCAAAAGATGATACGGACACTTAATTATGAACAAAATTATGATTTGTCTCTTCAAAAGTTCAATAATTGATTTTTGTGACCACCAACCGAGCAAAGACGCAATCTATCACTAGTAAAGAACAAAGAAAAGTCCATTAAGTTGCTTGGCACTAAAATTGAAAGAATAATTAGTCCTCCTATGTGAAACCGTAAAAGAATTCCCTTGAAAAGTTGATTAGCACTTCTAAATTGATTTTCGCGCTCCAGCTAGTTGTAATTAAGTTAGAAAATTATTTTGAACGAGAACTTTTATTGGTAGTTCGTATCAGTTCTTGATTGGATGTTCAGTCTGCCTTATGTGAGAAATAAGAGGTTATTCGGATGGAAAAAATGTTGCTTAAAAGTAAACTAAAAATAATTTCTCGTTGAAAACGCTCATATAACTGACTTAAAAATATATCAAGTAGGTAGGTATTCTATTATTTCTATTACATGGCTGAGATTTTTATGAGAATAAAGTTTATATAAGAAATAGGTATTGTTTCTAGAATAATGTGAAGTGGCTAGAATATTGAAATGCATTAAGGCTACAACAGACAGACGCGACGCGATTACCACGGTATGTGACACGTTTGACGTGACTTGTTATAAAAAAAAAATTGGTATAATATCGAGGGCTGTGGAAATGCTGGAAAGAGTTACAGCGGGATTTCTTTGAGTGAAGTTCAGTGGCTTTTTTACTTATTTGCAAATTGTTTCTCAGTGAATATTGATATGGGATATTGTTATGTGAAATTAGTAATTTGTATCTTAAGTGTCTACGTAACTGGACAAATTATGTAGAATCATTGAAACAGGCGCGATTTCGGTACAATGGAATTGAGAATTATTGTAGTATTGACAAACACAGAAAAGCTTACCGAGAAGGCTGACCCATTTGTTGTCAAATAGGTAATACAAATACATTAGAATCTTTTACATCCTCGTTCTAGTGAAATTCAAACTAACTTCAAGTTAAAACTTAATACTTTCTTAACTTGACACTGGTTAAATGCATAAACCATGAGAAGACAAAATAAAAAGGGGCAACTGAAAGAACACAGGTTGATTTTAGTTGGGAAAAGTCTGACACTCGCTCTTGCTCGTTAGTTATTTGATGATTTCTCACTCATTATGACTACCTACCGAGATTAGGACTAGTAGTAAAGTATGTAGGAAGAAGACATCTTAAATTGGGACAAGGATATTAGAATATCACGTTGTTAAAAGTAGTGATGCTAGAACTACATTGCGCACACGTGGGCCACGTACGCCGGTCTGAGCGCGTCGGTCTTTACACACTTTATATGACAACTAGACTTGTAAAGCTACATTACGTCTACGCCATCGCATCGCCACGCGACGTTGTTCTACGTGGTGTGGCGTGTAGGCGTGGCACACGTGTGCTTCTGTCTAATTTATCTCACTTTATTGCTTCCTCACTGAGCGGAAGAAGCACAAGGAGTTATTTGATAATTTCCTATCTCAACAAAAAATAATAAAATAGAAAACCCGTGTCGCACTGTCGCGTCGCGTTGTTTGTATGAGCCTTACACATCTTCCGTATTCATTTTTATGAAATGATCATTTGAGATTAGTCGATACATGTCGCGTGTACAGCAGATAATAACTAACTAGGTTTATAAGTAGCCAGCTATGTAAACAAACTTATCTCTTAAATATATGCATAGGCACAGTAAGTAAACTGATAAGTAACTAGATATAAAAAAATTCATTGCCATTATATTCCGGTTTAAAAAACTCCGATAAAATTAGTAAACCATCCGCATAGAGTCGCAAAGACTATCAAGCTGACTGCATTTTTTTATTTAAATTTTAAACCTTCATTGTCTACACATTGTCTATCTAGCCTTTCTCAGACTGTGTTGAGTTTGGCTTATATTTGGACCGGGTGCAGTTAATATCAAGTATTTTATAAAAAGTGAGCACCTATTCGAACTCTAGAACAGTTACTGTGTGATACCTGTTGGTAAGACTGGTTATCAAATTTACGGGGTTATGACTAAGTACTTGGGATTTCAGCAAGATTGACGGGATCCGTTAGGGCTTATGCAAGCCAGGGTTACGGGATTACTCCAAAAAGTTATAGTACGTGGCAAATAAGTTGAACCCGTTGCTATACGCACAGCCCCCCACTGGGGTTTAGACCCAAAAATCGGTTACTGCGCAATGAAGGTCGACCGTCATGATGGTTCAATTTGTGTGTCGAGGATTATACCGTGGTCCTGGATCACAAAGGGCAACTCAAGAAATACAGGTGGCTTTGAGTAAGTAAAAGTCTGACCCTTCCTCTCGCTCCACCCAAAGACACTGAGAGGAGTAATTAATTAGATTTTCTCACACGTAAAAAGTCATCTTAGTATAAAAAATATATATTAAAACTTACATTAATCTTCTATTTGTTGCTTCCGTCTTCAGCGTTTAACAAAAATACGTAAATATAATGTTTTAACAGGCGTATCTAATTCACAGAGGTTAGTTAATGAGGACGTACAAAAACAGAGTGAAGCGGCGCCACGGTTTGAAATTGACTAAACACGAACAATCAGAATTGGCATAAAATATCTTATTTATGATGTACACATCACGCATAAAACAGAGACACAGTCAAATATCTTATTTATGTACACTTCACACATAAAACAGAGATACAGTCAGGAAAAAATCATAACTTTATATTCACAATAGCCAGCTAATGACATAACTTCATAAGTTTCGTTAATAAATTCAAACGCTGCACAAACAACCGGATATTATGACCCGAGTTCAAAATATATTTGAAAAATTCCGGAAAATACACGCGTATCCGTACTAACTGTGTTAATAATACAAAGACCGTTTAAAGAATGATAATTTTGTGTAACTAGATAACTGCTTTATCAATGTTATCGCGTGTGTACTGTGGACTTAAAAGATGACCTATCTGCATTTAAAATCGTTTAATTGTTTGTAATCTTGATCATATTAATACTAGTTCAGGTTAAAATCCAGCTGTTGAAAGTCCAGAGCTGATAAAATTAGAAAAATAGTAAACGCCACTTTGTTTGATATAGCATAGCATCAGCCTTATAATTTTCCCACTACTGGGACTCAGGCCTTCTCTCTTGATGAGGGAATGGGCCGTAATCCACCACGCAGGCCCGGTGCGGATTGGTGGATGTCACATGTCATTGAATTTTCGGTTCTAGGACATGCCGGTTTCCTCACGATGTTTTCCTTCACTGTTTTGAGAGCAGTGGTGATGATATAAATTAAACAAAGTAATGCGCCTGGCTGGGTTTGAACCCGCGACCTACAACTCGTAAGTCGGCCCCGTTACCACTCGACCATCACTGCTCTCAATTGTTTTAATATACGGATCGGTGATTATTACTTACAGTTCGCCGAAAACTTGTCCTGGACAAAGATGCAAAGTGCCTTCACTAATTCCACTACTTTTCTGGCAACAACTACTTATGATACTGAACAATTAGGATACTGAAAATAAATTATCATCGTCTTTCTTTTGACCTCATTGTCATTATCAATAATGACCTTTACTAAAAATAATTGCAGTTAATTAGAGTATGAATTTGTACCGCCTATTAATCACACCCAAGTAATTCAATAGAATTTATAATCACGTCTATTCTAGATGAATTTAAAACCCGTTCATTTGGCATCGCTATAAAAACTTCCCGACCTCCAATAAATGCATGCAGCGTTATAAATAACGAACATTATACTTGTCTATCAATAATTTTAATGCATCCTGCAAAAATAACGAAGACTAGGATTATTATTCAACCTAATAGGTGTGACGTCATTTATTTGAATGTTCGATCTAAAAGCAATTAGCCTAGGTACCTTTAAATTAACAAAAATGTGCCAAGCAAACGTAGTTCTTATGACGATACTTAGTTAATATTCTTTTAATTTTATTATATTTAACATAATAGGACTTCTACCATCTATAACGATCCATCGCTGGGAAATCGGTATTATCTAACTACGTTAATATTAACACGTTAATTTATTAATTGTTATTATTTTATCTTCATGAGGTTGAAGCTACTAATAAAAAAAGGACTGACGGCGAGTGTCTGTCCTCTTACACAGTAAATTTGAAAATTGTGATGTAAAACATTCGTTTGTTCAGCTTTAACGGTAAGCCGGAAGATAACCACAAAATAATCGAAAAAAAAAAACTTCGATAGTGATGAAATTACACTAATGGAAAAGGAAACTCTAGAACCAATATATGCTGGTACTACCTCAGAACAAAGACTGACATGTTTTATAAAGTCAAAATAGTTAAGGTAGCATGACTTGTTTTTTTTACTAAGTCGGCTGAGCTAGTTGTTATACCTATGTCCGCACATTTCATGAATTCAATATAGTTAGTAGAATCGATTTTATTAAGCAAATGCTGTTCACCAATTTTGTTGGACAAAAGGGCCAAACATTTAATGACATGATATAAATCGCCGTACGTTTATGGAAATTTGTTCTGTTTACTATCTACGGTTCTCCAATTTTGGACAACACTTACACCCGTATTTATAAAGAAGTATTTACTTGTTACTAAGTAAAATCTTATTAAGTCATTACTTGACGTTTCAAATCTTCATTCAAAATTTAAATTTTTCTTTTTTCGTCCCTAGGGAGAATCACTTTCAACTGACAGCTATCAAATTATTAAAAAAAAAACTAGTTCTATCTTCCCATTTCTATTGATCTATGTCTCAACTTTCTATACAGCCAGGCATTTACAGCGCGATGTAAAATTGAAATTAAGAGATAAGTATCTATATATTTTTTTTTAATTACATAATTATTTATAATTTACTTTCAATAAATTCTTTAAAACTAACATAGATATGAGAAATAGTTACCATTTTTCACAGATAAAAATGAAAAATGATGGCTGAATAGCCGATTGACCACAAAAAAAAAAAAATGGCAGGAAACTTGATGTAGAATTTTGTTTATTGGTACTTTACTAAATCTTTGCTATAAGAATTTTTTTAATTACACAATAATCAGATTCAGTTAAGGATTCAACGCCTGATTCTTAAGAGAAGAGGTCGGAAACTTTTTACGGCCTAAATCAAAAGAAACATACCTAAAATCATACGATGAGCTTTGACGACGACTCAGGTTTTTATTTTTATTTTCTTTTTATTCGTAATGAAAAGCACAGTGTTTACCTCGGGTGAAAGGCTTATTTAGTCCCCCGAATATTAGCGACCTCGCTTCGCTCGGACGCCAAACTTCTTCTCGGGACTAAATAAGTTACTTTCACCCCTAGGGTAACAATGTACTATATTACTTAAGTAGTTTTACTCAAATGTTTAGTTTTACTTGTTTATAAATACGGGTGTTAGTATACTCAAAATTTTAGACAACGCTAAGTACACTCTAAATTCTAGACAAGGTTAAGTTGGCTTAAAATTTTAGACCAGGGCAAGTACACAATATTTTAGCCAAGGCTATAATAATACTTTTTTTTGTGGGTAAAAATCATCCAATGACAATTCCTGCCCTTGGGTGGAGCAGGAGATAGTTTCAGACTCTTACTGACTAAAAAACCCACTCCGTTCGTTTGTTGCATTTCATACCAGGGCCGTGCCTTCCGTTCAGAAGCAAACCCTTGGCCCCAGTAGGCTTCAACTCTTCTGCAGGGTCCCTACGGTTTCCTGACAACTCCTTGAGGCGCGGAGGCTAGTTAGACTTAAAATTTTAGACAAGGCTATATAAGTAGACTCAAAACGATTTCAAACGACAGATAACCCTATGTAGATGTTACTTGTCCGGGTTGCGGCATTGTTCGAAAGCGATACCGAGGTCCTGGAACGCAAAGGACAACTAAAGGAACATAAGTAGTCTAACAGAGCTAGGAATGTACAAAGTCTGAGAGTTTCCGAGCCAGAAGTTATTTGATGATTTCTCATCTCTAAAAAAGGTATTATAGCGTGTTTTTAATATCGTGCGGATTTCATCCCGCATGCGGGAATGCTCCGCACGGGGCTGCTCCCCGATATAACGCTCCACATCCGATATTAAAAACACCTTTAGTATGACTTCAGAATTTCATTCGGAACCGTTGAGTTAGATGAGCCAAAACATCTTTGGCGAAGTGTGAGCTAATGTAGCGAGATTAGAAGTACATGATCAGTTACATCTGGTTTTACTAGAAGCGAATAGAAAATAAGCTACTACGAACAACCTTAAACTTGCTACCGTACCTACTTATAGTTATTTTCAATTGCACGACACGATAGGCGTAGTTATTGAGCGATAGACTGCTGAGAGTGAAACCCGGGATAACCCGGGTTTGACTCTCGCGCGGGGCAAATATTTGTATGGCCTACAGATAAGTATTCCGGGCCTGGGTGTCTTGTGTATGTGAGTTTACATGTTTGTGAACGCACCCACAATACAGGAGTTATTCCTAGTATAGGGCAAAGTAAAAAAAAGAAAAGAAAACTTATTTTCAACAGCAACTAGCACCAACTATTCACAGGGGATAGAAATCTAAGAAATTCTCGCTTTTCATTGCCATAACATGCATGTATTCTACACCTAAACCTTTCTCATAAATCACTGTTTATCCGCATGAAAATCCGTTCAGTAATTATTAAATTTATCGTGAACAGACAAACACACGCGGTGGGGGTCTTTGTTTTATAAAAAAGGATAAGAAATGACAAAAGACTGTCCCTCTTGTAGTTTTAAGTCACTGCCGCAGTGTTTTATGAAGACCATTTTCGAACATTACTTTTTTTTTATTTCAAAAACTGATAGTTTAAGTTATATAAATGCAATATTTTGTATTCCCATGTCTCTAGCATGTTTAGTTTTTGAGATAGAATGTTTTGAAAATTGTCTTTTTTCAACCGGGTTTTTTAGAAGAAAAAAAAACGTTTCTCTGAAACTAATCATGTTACGCAATTATGACCTTAGAAACATCGACGGCGCCTTTTATACTGCATATTTTAGAGTACAAATAATCCTCAAAACTTTGTTAGATTCAGACTTATTTAGGTTTTTAGTTTTTATTATTTTTTGTCGGTAAATCCGCCGTATTTGGAAAAATTATTTATATATTGAAATTACGCCCTTTTTCTTCCCTACATTCCACAAAACTTACATATTCTTCATAAAACACTGTGTGCCGCTAAAATCCCAGAACTACGAATGCCTGCGTTTCGAGGTTCCGGTACTTCTAGGGGCCTTACCATGACGTTTTAAAAGTCAGACGTTCGAGCGAGAAAGAGCGATGGAGCTATACACCCTATATAGCTCCATTTCTTTAACAGTTCAGTTCAGGTTTTAAAATAGATCGCGTCATAGAGTCTCCAGTTTCTTGGTATACTACCTACATAGGGTCTGTGCATAAGTCTGTAGGCAAGGGCGTCGCCAGCCGATGATCAAGGTGCGGGGCAATACTAAAAAAGTTTATTTTTTAATAATAATAAAAGTTTATTTTATCCACAATATAACTCCTAATTGCTAGCCTTATTAGATAACATATAGGTAACATATAGGATGGGCATTATATTTTGGGATCTGCTGCCTAAACTAGGCTGTGAAGCTGTAAAGCAAGCCTCTAGGGGGGCCGTAGCCGCCCCTGCCCCCCCCCCCCCCTTGGCAACGCCCTTGTCTGTAGGTATATCGTATCTGTTTATCAATAACGTCTGTTTTCAGCTGCGCTTTCCTCATGAGTCATAGCATTTCTCGCGAAGCAATGCAGTCGGTTTGCGTTCGTCGTTCGTCATCGAGTTACGAATACAGCAATGAAGTGGCTGGGAATATTCTCACGAATTGTTAACAAAAAAAATTCTCGCCCTTTTGTTTGTGTTAAATTGTATCAGATACACCACCTGAGATATTTTTTAACAAAAACAAATTAATGAACTGAAGATTTTAAGGAAAGGAAGATTTATAATAATATTTTTTGGTGCATTATTCATTCAAATCATTTAGTGAATTATGTTCATTACTTATTAGTTGATTGTAACATATTAATTTAATCTAATTAGGTCACAGTGGAGATTGTTTTCCAATTAGAAAAAGATCGTTCGCATTACACACGGTAGATGGCTCTAGTGGTTAATAAACAAGACAGAATACACCACAGCCACAGATACCACGTGTTTCATACCAAGATCCCACGCAGATAACTTATCAAAGAAAAAAGAGAAAGGTTATCTTTGGAACGTTCCTAAAAGAAAACCAACTTCTGATACCAATTTCTAAGTAGGGCAATGGGTTATACGAGCGGAGTTTCCAATATATTTTAATTTGACACTGCCTGGTTATATCGATGTCTCTTGGTATGAAACGTAGATTTACATATCGATGAACGAAGGTACATAGGTAAAGATTAAATTAATGTGATTCTGATTTATACTCATATTTTATTTTGCTACTAGCTTTTGCCCGCGGCTTCGCTCCCGTCAACTGACTATTCTACTCTACCCTAACCTACTCTACTTCACCCTACTCTTTCCATAAGAACCTTCTCCTGGCAATAACAAACACAATAAAAAAGAATTAGCCAAATCGGTCCAGCCGTCCACGCGTGACAGCGTGACCAAGGGAAATAGGGATTCATTTTTATATATATATTTTGTTATACCATTGTTTCTCTTTTTCTTTATAGGTAGCGGTCCCGACAGATGTTCTGTTCAGCTGTTTAGGAGGAGATAGGCTACAAACACACGTACCAAAGAATTATTATCGTATCTACAACATAGCTTTTGTTTTACCCCCTTTTGTCCACAGTGCTAATACAATAGAGAGAGACAAAGATATTGTTATAGAAATATATAAAGACTAAATTGTTTTCCATGAACCGATTTAATACAATACCATCCATTATTTTGAACTATCTTATGTATTATAAAATCAATGGACTATAACGACGGCTATACCTATTCGTAGTAAATGAAACTACATACTTAATATGCGTCGAACCTTAATAATTTTATGCAATTCGAATGCAGTGGTGAATTGAAAATAATAAAATTAAATCGTTGCATAAGCAAGTAAGTTGTGGGCTTAAAGGTCGGTTGAGTAGGTAGGCAGTGCATAAGTGGAATCAGCATTCAAAGTTATCGATCTCACGTGTGGTTTCGCTACAAATGAGGAACCGCTTCGTGGATTTTCTAATCGTTTTCGATTCTAGATAGACTAAGAATGATCACACGCTAATATTATGGCGAAAGCTTGTGAGTGTGTGTCAATGCTTGTTATTGTTTCACGCTCTATAGGCTGACGGATTTTGATGAAACAAACCGGTAGACCATGTTCTGGAGTAGCACAGATGCTTTTTGTCCAAATTATGTGTGAATGTCCCAAGTGAACATACTCCCGGTATGTTCACTTGGGACATACACACATAATTTTCTACTTTCACGCGGGCGAAGCCAGCAGAAGCAGTGAATCTTTGAACTTGAATTTTTTGTGAAAGTATCTACAATACAGGAAATAATCCAATGCTTCTTCTGCTCTAGGGTGGAGAAAAAGATAAAAATAAATATTTTGCTCATTTTACCATTGGAAGCTATGAAGGGATCAAATAACAAAATGTGTAAAGACTTGCTTATGAATAGAAGGTCAATTGAACGGACCGGCATGTCCTAGAACCAAAAATTTGAAGACATGTGACATCCACCAACCCGCACCGGGCCCGCGAGGTGGATTACGGGCCATACCTTGTCCTGTGAGTGTGTGTGTGGCTAGCAGTGGGAACACTATAAGGCTGATGCATTGATGCTATGCTACGCTAGACGGTCAACATTAATCAGTCAGCAGAACTCCACATACGGTTATTGTACAGTATCAAATGCGATTTTTTTTTTAAATATAATTTTAGTTAACTACGTAGTCAACGGACGCTGGTAGTGTACCTATGTACTTCTTCATCTTCATCAAGTATTGCTGCCCATCACGTCTGCGGAGTTTAGCTAGCTAATTTATTAACCTTTTCTTCGAAATTTCTTCTATTGACATTTTAAAGATGTGGAACACAGAGCTGAGAGCATAGATGGTTTCGGGCTGGTATATATTCAAACCGCGCGGAGAACATTAATTGCGCGATGCAGGATTTTGTAGCTTAGTTCATATGTTGCGCCATAGATGTCGCTATAAGAATTTCAGAAGGATTTTTTTAGGACAAATCGTACCATTATCAATCAGTCTGTCAAGCGTGTGTGCAAGGGGTTTAAATCATTTTATGAATGCTATAATTTCACTGCGATGCGGCAATACTCATTTCAAGAGAAGTAATTGCTCTAATGACCCTGAACAACAGTTTTCAGAGAATTGTCACGTTCTATTTTACATGCTAACCGTGACCTTGTTTTACTTTACATATTATACATAGGTCGCAAATGAATATCTCGTTTTTTCCGATTTACTATCCATGTTTTAGCTTTATAACTTTATATCATGTTAATTTACGCCGATTAAATGGGAAACATTCGATGTTTTGTAGTTTTATTACCTAGTATAATGGACCCTGCAAAAACCTACCCATTCCTGTGTGCGTAGCCAATAAACTTAAGTTTCTTAGTTTGAACTTTGAGCACAGAATAAGTAATAGTACAAGGTTTGAGACTGATTAGTTTAATATTACAGTATGTACTTAGTTGACTCATTTTTATTATTAAGTATTTGTATCAAAAATAAACTTGACCCAAAATTTAAAATAAAAATTTTGATCAAATTCGTTTAATACCGAGTAGGTAAGTTAGAAACCTTTCAAATCTGGTGGAAGGGGAAACTGTCAACTAACAGAAAAAGTGACATGTGATGTCATCGCCATTAGGCGCGTCGAAAAGAGATAGCGTGCTTCCCACTACTCTCCCACTCTTTCTAATGCCAATATTGGGAATGCCAATCGCTGGTTCATATGTTAACCATTTTGATGCTGCATTTTGAAAAATATTTAGTTTTAGTGTTATTTGTAGTTTAGAATAAAATATTATACAAAATTAAACACAGTAAAGTACCCAATTAGTAGATTGGCTCCCCTTTGGCTTATTAGAAGAGGGATTTAACATAACTGACTTAATGTGGGTTTGGGGGTTTAGTATAGGTACCCCTCAGTTACAGTTATTGCCCGAAGGCTTTATCTGTTTTAAACTAACCGTTTATTACTCGATCACATTTAAACGTCAATTTGTACTAAAACTGAATAAGCGTCGTCGGGTGTCAATATTGAAAAACCTCTCCTTTTCCCATTGATATAATGAAAACAGCGGCAGTCATATGATTTGACATAAGCAAACGTTACGCAATCGTTTGAAAACTCTTACCTCAGGCCCTCAGGTGTGAAATTACGTTACGTGTATATCAGGTACTTATAAGCGAGGTCCAATGGTTTCCAATAAATGATGTAAAGTCTATACCGAATTTATACATGTCTAAATAATATTAGAGCACGGAAAACAAAATCAGTTTAGCCACAAAGGTCTATGCTTCCCACATACCAAAAACATCCGAACAATACTGCCAATATTCAGTCCAAACAAAATTGACAAATGTCTGTTCATAAGCGACGCGTGCCAATCATATGCCAAAGCGAACTGAATCGTAACAGGAAAACTTTTGGTATTGAGTATTGACAAAACTGAAAAACTCCACATTTCCCGTCCAATTGTTATGTAGTTTTTTTTATTGTTATGTTAAAGACTACAGACACTTTTGCTTGAACAGTTTTATTTTTGTCTGTAAGTACTCGAAAAATGAACCAATGAAAAGTAATTTTTGTAGTTGGCTTTTGTTTAGTAAGATGCGATGATAATAAATATTAATACATAGATGAAATTATGAAATTTTTTGATGTAGGTATGGGTAAGTCAAATTCATGTCATTTCAAAACTACTCATTAAGAAGTAATGCCATCGGTAGGTTCTGTAAGAGGTCATTGAATTGATTTGTTCTTGGCATTCGTTAAGTTCTATAATTAGCTATCGTTTTGTTTTTATTATAATGGAATGGTAAAAACAGTTAGGTAACTACATGTCGGAATCGATTCCGACCTTTACCTTCTCGTCAATCGATAAACTTGTTATACTGGCTAGTTAGAAATTAGAATACCAGTTTTCCTATTTGAAAATCAAACTTAGTTTTCATATTAGTTACTTATTTTATTGTAGTGGTAATACTGATGCAATTGTGTTGTAATTTATCATTGTGTGAATGTGTGTAATGGTTATCAACTCGGCAGTCAAAATCTATGTCGAATGTTGAAATTCTTAAATAACTTTGGACATGATAACGACTTATTACAAACTCAATAGGAAACTTTGTTGTATGATTCTTCTTCAAATATTAATTTTAATGAATGATGATGATGATGCATACTATTTATTAGTCATCGCGAGTTGACAACACTGGTGTTTATATTTATTTGTGTAAACAGAAAGATGATATTTGATCGATATCAATGAGATAGATATGATACCTTTTAAATCCTGAAACTGAGCTACTTGATAAATTAAACTTCGAAATGATTGATGCACGAGAACAAACTTTGTGTATACGATTATTTATTACCCACCTATACATATACTAGAGAACAGCAACAGCATTGAAGATAAGGCCGAATTATCGCAATTTAAATGTATTTCCATTCATCACCTGATAGCAGTCACAATGTAAACATTGAACTTATTACATAAATGACTGTATAATAACGCGGGCCGAGAGAGAAAATATCCGAAAGAGACAGGTAGATTAGTAACACGTGGGTTGGTAAGGGAGGGGTATATTTGTGCTTGGCCCAAATTCGCGGTGTAGCAATGAGCCGCGGCGCGAAAGAGCGCGAGGCGAGTGGCGACGAGGATGTTGCGTCCGTCTCACATCGCTACCGAGTTGTGACTATGTACTTCTGACTATTCTATTCAGGCAAGGCAGCTGGCGGGCTATTCTCAAGGCGCCTAAAATTAATGATGTCGTATCGTTATCGCAGACGTATAAAACTCTCCCGATTTTTCAGGCCATTATGCGTGTTACTTTGTTCGTTATACAGACTATCTGGGGAGCGTTATTGTAAACTAGCTATGGCCAGCGGTTTCACCTTCGTCAAAATTATACAAGGGATTAAAATAATTTCTATGTCTTATTTTAGGGCGTGGTCTACCCTTGTGCCAAGTTTTATCTAAAATCGTTATATCCGACTGTGAAAGGGTAATAAACAGACAGACAGGGTAGCTTTTGCATTACAATATTATTTATGGACGTTTTATTTAGATGGCGACTAAAAACTAGACATTTATTTATTTATTTACAAAGCATTTGTACAACGTTACAGAGGATGTCCAAGGCGTTGTATATTCGTGACTATAAAATGTTACAATGGGATTAGTACCTACACGGTTTCGTGACAGTTATTTGCATTCAAAAGATTTACGAGTTTAAATTAATTCCACTTGAATTTCGGTTGACACAAAGGCCAACGTTAAAGTAGGTATTCTATAAAAATATGGTGGTCATTCAGTACAAAATTCCTAACCGACCAGTCTGAGCTGACAAAGAGAAATCGCCTCTAATGTCAACGACACGCTTACGCGACGTTTCCCCTCGTGGTTGTCGAATAACCCCACTAACATCTGACGCAAAAGAAAGAACCCAATAATCTATACTTTAGGTACACAGCTGTTTATACGTAAAGCTATCTACTACGCCGTGACGTCATTTCATTCAAGAAACTGGTTTCGCGAAAACTTCAATGAAATGTTTCAACGTAATTTTGTGGACGTATATTACCACTATCGTACGTATTTTAGTCCTTGTGTGGGCTAATTAGAACTTTATCGGCCTCCGGTATTTTTAGAATGGATATTTCTGCGCTAGATAATATATAATGCATACGTAACGTAATGTGTTACGTTATTCAAAATACCGATATCATTGCGTGATTGTTGTCATAATAAGATCCGTTTGTTAACGGTTGATAATTAAGCAGTTGTTTGTTATTAACATCAGCTGTTTTATTCATTGGTAAGTTATCGTGTTAGGTCGATGTACCTAGGTACAGTAAGTTGTGCAAGTGACCATTTGAATGCTAGCTCCAGAAGGCAGATACTTATAAAGTCCACAATGTATCTGTGAGAAGATTGTATATCAAGACAATGGGCAGAAGCTTCCAGTAGACTTATAGCCCCCTAATTCTAACCCATTAACAAAGTGACCATTAAATGTATGGTTCAATGTTAAAACTCTTCACTTATGAAAGGATTAAAATTGCCCGTCCCCGGTACACATAGAGTATTGATTTTGTGTCACAGTCAGGCAAAACCTGGCATGTTGTCCCATGAGCGGCGAGATAAAAAAAATCATGTCCCTATCGTATATGCCTTTTTTTGTATAAAATAGTAGACTGGGTTTGTCATTTATGATTCTTAAAAAAGTTCTATATAACCGACTTCGAAAAATGAGGATTATGATGTTCAGCAATATCTTCGCTAGTAGTCTATCTATAGATTTTGATTAATCGTTTATTTTTTTGGGACAGTACCTTTTGAAAGGGGTCCTGTTTATATTCGTCGAAGATCTGTTGAAGAACTTTGGAGATAGATAATGGAACTCTGCTTCAATAAACGATAGATCTTCCGAGATACTACAATAATATGTCTGTTTTTGTTTACATCATTTCATAACACAGCATTATGCTGGTTACGTAGATGTGTTGGTACACATCTACCAAACCTTTTTCAGAGTGAATTTTACTAAAACTCCACTACTATTTTAAAGCCCTTAGGAAAATTATGTACCCCAAATATTTCAGAAATGTTTAGAATGTTGAACACAAGCCGACGCGACGTAACTATATTCATCGGTCTAACAACATCATACTCTACATTACTATAACGCATGTTAAACTTTGGATGACAGATTTGGGGTTGCCAGACCCTTGATATGTAATTACTGCCACCCTCGCATAGACACAGTCTTAGCTATCAATTTACAAGCTATACCTCTAATTATTCTATCTAGTTATTAAGACGTAATGTTGTTACTTTAATTGGACCCCAGCAATTACTCTGTTCTGCCTGTACCCCTACTCAAAACAATACAGTCGGTTGGTCAAGGCATTGCAATGTAAACTTTTTTTCAATTAAATAACGTGGTAGGTATTTTATAACAGCAAAATTAAAATAATTAGCCAAACGACCATAAAATGCGTTTTTTTTTTCAAGTAACTACTGCTGACTACGGGGTCAACGGCTGCTTGTAATGTAGTTAGGTATTTGTTTTTTTTTAATAGAACGTTGCTCACACTAGCAATTACTTCAGTACCGTGGGAACCTTCATAAGCACGTAAATTCATATACACAAAACAATCAGATCCGGAACAACTATCTCTAGGCCATGAAATATTTGTTCCGTACAGGAATCGAACCCGCGACTCGTAGCGCAGCAGCCAATTGCTCGACCACTGCGCCAAGAGCCTGCGCAGTTTTGCTGATCAATTTATTTTGACCCATATATCAGCTTTCTTTTAATTTTGCCAGTATCGCTGCAGTCTTTCTAGCCATTGTACCAACCTAATTTTTGAAAGCCAGAATATTCAAGCAACCAACTCTACCAGAAAAGTGCGTGTATTGGCCAGTCCCAGACCAAAGAAATGATCTTGGAATATAAAAAAAAAAAAAAAACAATCCTTCATGAAGCGTGATATGTGCTTCAGAGCCTGGAGAGCATCTCAAGATGAACTCTTTGTACCTGTTTTCATACATAAGATTGTACGGGTGCTACGGAAAAGTTTGAATTAGTTACCGTGACACTGGAACGCTGAACTCAAGACGAAATGACTGACTAAAACCCACCCGGGTTTTAGCCAGTTAAAGTTTGACACGACCTCTCGGCCCACTTTAGAGTGAGAAATCATTAGGTGATTTGCTAATTAAAAAAAAATGCATGGGTCAAATGAAAGACGCTCTATGTGAAATAGAAGCTGATATTTAAAAACATCTGGTTAGACCACAAGCCGATCCCAGACTTAAAGTCTAGGTTGATATGCATGTTGTCGTGACCATTTGAGTGCTAGGGACAGTAGTAGTGTGTAGAAAATCATCTTCAAATTGAGAAAATTATGTTCCAAGAAGATGGGCAAACGTATTTAGTGGACTCTTACACCTACATTGTATCTTAATAATTACTTTTCTTCTGAATAATTTTATCCTAAACAAAAAATAAAATTAAAAAGAAATCATTTTCAGAAAACGGCATCAGAATTAGTTATCTATTTAAAATATTTTACTGCTTGATTTAAACTTTTAAATTAAGCAATACGTAATATGCATTTTACATATTCGTACGAGGAATAGTGGGGGAATGGAAATGGAAACATCTCGCTATCTCTTTTGTTTGTAAGCGCGTAACTTAACCTAATAGTGGTGACGTCGCAATTCACTTTGTGCATCCTTTTTCTGTTACTTGACAATTTTCCCTTCCACTAGATTGGAAAGATTTCTAAATTACTTAATTTGAACGGATTTAAAAAGTCCTTTCTATTTATGAATTTGGGTAAAGTGACTTTTTTTTAAAATAAATAATAATAAAACATTTGTCAACTACGCTATTATTTTGATCGATCATGTCTGCTAATACCATTTAGTATTTGTACGCGAGAAGAAAAACGATACAATCATTATAAATAGAATTAGTTGATAGTCAGGTATTTCACGGCTTTATAGGTAGGTATATTACCTAATAAATTAACATAGGCAAAACAAGCGCGAACAACTGGCAATTAGAGCGATGAAAACAGGACAAAGTAGAAAAGACTGTGCCGGAGGGCGTATTCTGGTAGAAGGCGGGATACGCCAGACAGAAAACGAAGAATCAAGGCATTATGAGATTCGCTTAATATCCCCTCTTTAGAGAAAATTTAGCCGTTCCGAGCCCGCTGTAGTTAAAATACTTCATAAAATTGCTTTTAACACAAAACATTGTTTGGTAATCCCTAAGGGACAGTGGCATTTCATGTATTTTGACAGATGGTGCCTAACTGGCCTTACCTTTGGGTACCTGAGACACAGGTACCCAAACCAAATGCCAACCTGCCTCAGAGAGAACACATCGTTAAAGGCACCTACGTCCATTGTATGCTTATACACATAGCGGACTGAATGTTAATCTATATTTTACCCGATTTCTCTGTTGTAATATTTCAGTCACATACTTTAGGCACTAAAATAAAAATGTGACGAGCGTCTCTTTGCTTATCATATTTAAATAAAGCCGATTACTGCCAAACGAAACGAGCTTTGGAATTCAGTCCGCCAATTTATAGTGTTCTTTTTTATGAGCCTGTGTTCTGACACTGTTACGTATGTTCATATAGCCTGTATCAAATTCTTATTTGTTGGGTTCGATCGGTGACAATTTGGACGATTAAATTGCACGTGCCTTTGTTTTTTGAATATACTTTGTTTTTTTTTTAATTCATGAATTTACTTATCAGAAATATAATGTGTTTGTTCATGAAGTTTTAAATAAATAATTATCGTGATTATCTTAGTATGTCCGACGTCCTGCATTGTTACGAGAGTGAATGTTAATTGTGTTGAAAGGGAAAGTATTCACTCTGTTGTCGTTTAGTAGTTATCTCCCGTTCACACTACACATTAAATGGCGCCGAATTTTAAACGTCTTTATATAAGTCAATCTGTTTTACAAAAAACTACCTATACATAAACAGTTGCAAACTTGAGATTATCTATAAGGAATATTTTACCTTTTTCAACTGGAATATTGGACTAAACATGCTTTTATCGTGCATATCAGCGAATATTGTCACCCTGAGCTATTTGAATTCGATAAGATAAAACTCAGGCGTTCTCGCTTTAATGTTCACACAGAAACAGGTATTGTAGTTGTGGATAGTTTTAGATGTATTTTTAGTAGAAGTTGCAATTATCTATACAATCCAAAAGAAAAAAATATGTGCTAAAATTAGGTGTTAATTAATTTACTACATGTTAGTACAGCGGTGCTTTGACAGATGGCGTTAGTAGTGTTGTTGGAGCACAAAGCGTATCGCGTGGTTACAAAAATATCTGGTTTCTCCGTATCGCGCCCGACCGCGCGACCGCGAGCACGTTGTGATTATCACAAGTCACAACTCACTGACCTTGGGGCAAAAAGGAGAAACAATTTTAATTCCAACTGCGGTGTTTTTCTTACTTGGGCATACTAATAAGGCGTTATTCATTCTTAGAAACTTTAGTTCACGAAATAACCGATTTTGATTAGTGTTTTCGTAGTTTTGAATTACGCTTTTTGTGGATAAAGTAAATTAGCTACATAAAATTACCGATTGGTAGTTGATAGCTTAAATATTTCTTTTTACTCTTTTTTGTTTTTAAATGTGGGAAATGCTAAATTAAAAACAGCTTTGGTTCGTAAGCTGAACGAGCCACTCACATTCCTGTCTACCATTGATGTATTGTTTTTTAATACATTAATGCTGTCTACAGGTCTTGCTGCACTGCATTATCAAAATAAATTATAGTAAGTAGGTACCTACAAGGTAAAATAAAACTAACTTGCGAAACTTCACAGGCGCGGTGGTGATGGGTATCGTTATTTTATGAGGATAAAATCCAAAATAATAAAACTTGACTTGAAATTATGTATTTTTAGATTTATTTCATCAGATACCAATGTTCATCACGACGGTGTTTCACCAGCAAACCTATATTGACGCTGCATAATTCAAGCAAAAAATACTTAAATAAAAATTCGAAAGTACAGGACGCAAGTCAGTGATACATTTACGCGCGCTTTCCAGGAACGCGGACAAGTGGGCTGTCAACATACCGCGCCGCGCTCAGTGACGCACCCAATTTTAATTCCCGCTATTCAACAACTACCTCAAAACGGTAGTACACACATCAACAAGCGGTGTGTCATATCTGTTTGATTTGTTCATTCTTTGCGACGCATTGATATGACCTGATAATAAAAACAAAGTTGTCATTTAGTTTTGTTTATGACAATGAGAATGTTTTTTACATTAGGAAATTATTTTTTCAATTTAAATTCTAAAGTAACTAACTGCTAGTATAATGTTTGTACTTAACTGCAGTAGAGAATGCAAATTATTTTATGACTAGTAGCGGCAGTAATTTTTCGTTGAAGTCTCGCTTTGCTTCATTACTTTTTAATATGCTGCGTGCTTGTAAAACAGTTATTCGCACATTAATTTCAAACCGTCAAGTTTATAGCGTATTCTAAATACACGTTTATGTAATTTAACTTCTAATTAATGTTGAAACATTGCGACCAAAAATCTTCTACATAATATATATTTTTTACAAGCTCAATTTTAGTGTTGATGTTCCTTTCATAAATTTATTTGCGCACGTTGTATTTTCGCCGGGCCCGGTCCCAGCAGGCAGCCAGTTCGTTTATCGAATACAGACGCTATCCCAGTATAAACATAAAAAATTAAACCTCGCCGAACCCTCGGCTCGGCGCGGCGGCGGGCGTTTGTTCCCTTCGTACTTTTTGTGCTCACGGCCAAACCCTCAATCGCTCACTGCTTTTAGGGCCCGTATCCCTGCATTCAACTGGCACCCTATTGAAGCCATATTTTGTTCGAAATATCCCGTCGTAAAGAGCGACGATACTGTATTATCGTTGTGCGTTAAATAATAGTGTTGAACAGTTTTGTTATCATGAATTTGAATGTTTTTACTTTAAGACTTTTTGTTCTCGGTGTTTTTTGTTCTATTTACTTTGAAAATCGTTATTCTATTGTCTTGGAAATATTTTACGCATTTTAGTTTTTACATATAGGTAATTTAGGGTTTATTGTTTACAGTTACTGTATAATTTTCCTGATTCAATCGAATCAATTGTTTTTGTCTGAGACGCTGATATTTATACTTAATTTAGTTAGTCGCGACTCGCGAGCGCGCGATCTGATTAATGGAATAATTGGATGTCATATCATGTGAAATTATCTCTGTCTATTACTGAACATAATGTCTGTTTGTTCGATCTACTTATAACACGTATACTTACGTCTGTTATTAATGTTTATTAGACATGTGTGTACACAAACTTAGAAGAACCGTAAACGGATAGATTTGATTTACGAACTCAATGATTCGTTTACGATGAATTAAAGCCACATAGCTAGCTAGATTTATTAATTATTATCGCCGACAAAACCCATCATCCATTTTTTTAATGTGCAGTAAAATATTTTTACGAGCCGCGAAATTGCAGAATATTTAAAGCTTACGACAGTAGAATAGTCATGCAATCATATAGAAGGGGACTTTAAAAGCAGTAGTTAAAAGAACGGTTTAGTCTCATGTCGGCATGAATAGCATTGGTGCCGAGGCTGGACTAAGCCAGTAGAATATAAAGGGCAACAATTGGGTACTGTGCCAGATTGTTTATCAATACTTTACTTTGAGCATCGAAGATCGAATCGGTAGACTATTCAGAAAGTGTAGGCAGCATTATCTGCGGCAGCTGCTTCAGATGATGAAGTTACACCGAGAGTCTCGTGCGCCGACTGCATAGGTTGACTCGAGGTACGAAACAGCTCACCTGTAAAATGCATTAAAGTATGCTTAATGTCAAAAAAAATAAAAAAGATTTGCTTTATAGTTTGGGCAGTTAAGAGGATCAAAGAAAAGCAACTAACAAAAGGTACCTAGGTATTCTTTGTAAGCCAGTTGTGAATGAAATAATCTACAATAACCTTAATAGGGTTCCGTACCCGAAGGGTAAAAACGGGACCTTATTGTTAAGACTTCACTGTCCGTCTGTCTGTCAGCAGGCTTTATCTCATGAACCATTACAGTTGAAATTGATGATATATTCCTGTTGCTGCTGTAACAATAAATACTAAAAACATAATAAAAACAAATATTTAAGTGATTAATTGCAGTTTTTTTTTCGATATTAATAACGGCAAAAGAAAGATGCTTCAAATATTCACAGAATATTTAGTTGTATATTCAGTTTAAAAATAAATAATTAAAATAAATGTTTAAGAAGGACAAAAAATCTGTTTAGTTGTATGGGAATACAACGTGATGTTTTTGCTGTTTTGCTCTATAGAATAGAATAGAATAATATTTATTGTACACCTAAATATTCAGTGTAGTAACAATTCACAGGAACTTAAATCTATGGGTACAATGGCGGTCTTATCGCTGACAGCGATATCTACCAGACAACCTTAGGATGGATTATAAGAACATTAATATTATAGTACAGAACCTTTCATGTCTTATGTCCCCGACTCACACCGCCAGTTTTTGGATAATTGTTCTCACAGCCGGCTTGCAATACCAGATATACGTCAGGATCGTAGCAGATGGATTTCTGAAGAACTCCACCTCCCCCATAAGAAATAGTATATCAATATATGCATGTTTTTTGGTCCAAAACAAAAATAAGATATAAAGTTACATTGTCGGTTTAGAAAACCCCAATAGAGACCAGCATTCAGGTCATTAATGTCACCAAAAATCATCGATGACAGAAATAAAGAACGTACTTATTCAAAAAAAAAAACCACGTGTTGTTGAGATTACTAGCAAAAACCATTCCATTTCCTTTTCTTCGCGCGCTGATTTAGACTAGATTATGTCAAACATTAACTACTCGATAGTGAAAACATTGGTACTTTTTTTAGGTTGAAAATCAAATGACTCCTCTCACTAAGTTTCGAGCGATAGAGAGACTTCGATTGACTAAACCAGAGTTCCATCACTTGCCATTTTGGTTTTAGGACGCAGCAAATAGGTTGAACGATTTGCTATGGTTACCTCTCTCTATTATCCTCGGCACACTAGTTGAACCATCGTGGCGGTCGACTTTGAATGTGCAGTAACCGATTTACTAAGTATATAATATAATAATAATATATTTCCACAACTATCACACAACACCGTCTAGTCCCAAGCTAAGCAAAGCTTGTGTTATGGGTACCAGACAGCTGATAAACATACTTATATATTTCTAAATACATACATATTATAGATAAATAACACCCAGACACAGAACAAATGATCGTGCTCATTACACAAACATTTGTCCTGGGTGGGAATCGAACCCACGACCTCCGGCATAGCAGTCAGGGCCACTAACCACTAGACCAACAGGCCAATATCTTTCGTACAATCTCCCAGCCCTGGCAGGCGTCAGTCCCAATGCACCCCTTCAGTTTTGCTGACAGCTTGCAGCTTTGACGGCATGGTTGGTGCAGTGGTTTAACTGCTGCAATGTGTGTCGCGCGTTTGATTCTCGCTCGGAACAAAAATTTGTATGGTCTACGGATAGTTGATCCGACTCTGAGTGTAGTGTGTAGGTGAGTTTACATGCTTGTGAACGCAAACGCGATATGAGAGTAATTCCTTATGTGGGGCAAAATTTAAAAAAAGAAAAAGAAAGCTCTTTTTCGTGGGTATAGTGGTCTGATCACAAGACTTTTATAAATCTCTGCGTGAGCACCGACTTACCTGGTATACACAGTAAGGTTATTTAGATTCATAAGACGACACATTCATAAGACTCAATGTGGGTCACCTCATCATGGTTTGGAACGCTTTCTGAAAAATAAAACTTTCCGTTAGCAACTAGAAAAGTTAGTAATAGTAGGTGACTACCACCATGCCTGGGTTTAGGGAAGTTGGGTTTAGTTTCGAATTGTACCGATACATCCTTACATACGAGTATTATAAAACAAAGCCCTCCACCGCGTCTGTCTGCCTGTATGTCCACGATAGCATCAAAAACTACTGAACGGATTTTCTTGCGGTCCTCACCAATAGACGAGTGATTCATTAGGAAGGTTTAGATGTAGAATACATCCATATTATAGTAGACAAAAACCAAGAACTTCGATGACTTGTAACACCCGTAAGAAGCTGGGGCGGGTTGCTAGCATATTACATTCCCGGCTTTGTCGGCTAGAGCGACTGATTTCTGGGCTGATGATATTTCTGGGGTGGTGATGGGCGGTAATTACGGGCTCTATTTTTGTTTTTTTGATCTAGTGTTTGACTGTGATCCCACCTGATGGTAAGTACCACCTGTGAAGATGTGTGAACAGTGCGAACACTGAAAATACTTACGCCGCGCATTGGAGGGGTAACTAAAAGTATATACTTTTAATATGAATGTAGATCAAGGGATCGTTATGTTACGAAAACGATAAAACCGGGTTTTTTATTTCTTCAATATTGTATTGCTCAGTGTTTGTGAAAGGAACTAGGACGTGAATCATCTCGATACCGTGTCAAAATGTTGAGAAATGTAGATACAAAATGTTACGAGGAAAAACCTATATTCTCAAGTGATTGGATTTCATTTGGATTTGGAGCGTTGTGAGAAGCACTTTTTAGTTTAAAATAAATGCTTGATAGAAAAAAGGTATTCAACCTGGCGAAAAAGTACCTAAGTATTGATTTTTTTTCAACGAAATGAGTTGACTCAGTTCGGAAAATCTATGTTGGCCAGCGAAGGAATTGTTATTATAATAAAAAGAGAAATATTTATTATTATACTAAATAAGAAAGAGCAATCTAAAAATAATTGGAAAAAATATGCCGTCATAGCAAGGCACTCTATGAGATATCATTTTGGGAAAACGATTTATCTACAAATAATCTGGAAAAATGCATAAACACTTTCACAACATTTCTAAACATATAGATTGGTTTCACATCCATGGTATATAGTTTAGTCATTTTATTTCTTTAGTTATAAATGTTTTATTTTATTTATAATATATCAGAGAGGCAGAAACATAGTTTTGCTATTTGAATCTGCATGCCCAACAAACTATGAGCAAAAAGATCCGAAACACATCGTATACTAGTTGGAAACTCATCGCTAATCTCTAGTTCAATTTCTTGTTCCGTCTATTTAGGGTAGCTATAAGACCTAAGGACTTAAGAAGCATTCCATTTCTTTGACCGTAGATAGTACTTTCTTTCTGAAATACGTAGAAGTATTTTTTTTAAGTTTTAGGTAAGCTAAATAGGAACACTTCTAGAAGGTTCCACGAATAATTATGTTTAATTGGAAAACATTAATTAGACAGGAAAAGTTTAAAAATTAGAAACCCTGTAATGAAATAAGTGAGGTAAGGGAAGACGCTAAGTATATTAGGTTCTTAATCTTAGAAAATCCCGAACGATTCCCTAAAATACATCAAAAAGAAAACATGAATTTGGGAAGGGAAAACCTGCGAACTCATTCAACCCAAACGCTACACATCTAATCAATGAATGAAATAAAATCGCAACATTACAACGAGCTATTAAATAAACAATAATACACCTAAATTAAAGAGGGATCAGAGCACATGGCGATCTATCTTTCGAAACAACAAAGCCGATTGGTGTGACGTTCCACCCCGGTGATATGTACGTCCTACTACCTAAATGCCTTATGTACACCGCTAGTTACTACTTCATGACTACTCCGAGCTCAGTGTGTACTGCAATGCAACGGAAAATATGCGTGTTTACCAAAGTCGTTTCGGTAGAACGGTGTCGTGTGTTGCGTCACGTTTAAGGAAATTGATAGTGCGCCGAGGCCGACGTGACTAACATTATCGTGATTGTGCTCATTTTATGCTCAGTTTTTCAAATTTCAATTTGATATTATAGTGTGGTGCAGTGATTTAACATTAAGATGGAATTTATTTTTTCTCATCCCGTTTCTCCCTGTGGGTGGAGGCCAGACAAATGTCCGACGTTCGACACGCCGCCGCCGTGCGACCGACATAACCTTGTGCTGTCGAGTAAGTATATTTTTTGTTACAATCGTTCTCAAACTGGTTAAATACCAGAAAAGTTGAAGTAAAATGCAACTTTGACTTAATTTTGAAAAAGTATTGCGCCAAATAATAGTTTTAAAAGCATAAATGCAGATGGATAAAGCATATTTCAAATAATAATATCGAACGTCATTACGAGGTTCACTGTACAAGATGGCGGCGAGTGGGGAGAGGGCGCCCAGTTGGCCAGGTGCTGCCGCCGCGTCGAGTTCGGCGCTATAGCTAAACTAAATACGCAGTGTTGTACATTTAGAACGTTCACAATGGCTACCGCGAAAGACACGTCTACTTTCTTTCTGGAGGCAGATGCAAAAGATTTTGACAGTGTTTTAAAGTTATACCCTCAAGCGATTAAACTTAAAGCTGAATTGAAAACAAAGAAACCTGATGAGCTCATAAAATTGGACAATTGGTAAGTACGAACGCCTTTGAAAGGAGAAAATGCGGCCGTGGCGTGTCAATGAACTTGTATTGTGTGTGTATCCGTGCAAACTGATTTGATAGCTACCTCCCTCGCGGACTGCATCTCTAGTCCGCGGACGGCTCATTAAAACCACTGCGTCACGTGGGATCGATGTCAAATTGACAAGATCGTTTTTCCTGAAGCCAGTGTGGGGGAAAATATCGCCGCGCTTAGGCGTTATAAAATGGTGGCTGTCCTTTACGTACCATGACTCGTTTCAATGCATTAAACTTTATGTTTAGGATCGTCTGCTTGCCGATTCCACAGCTTCCCTGACTAAATAACAGCCTTGATAATGCGTACGATATGTTATTGCATGTCTGACTTGGTACTTCGCTAGATAATACAATGCGTTGTTGAGTACAAACTCACTATTCACATCCGTTCAAAATGGTGACTTGCCTTTTAAAGTAAAGTTTTATTATTAGTATATTTCGACTAGTATTGCATTTGTATGGTCATTTAGACATGGTCATTAACTATCCTGCATATTTGTAGCATTTAATTAATATATCGTTTGTATTATAGGATTAGTTTACAAAGCATAATGAGTCATCGTGTACTTTAGTACGATCAACTTTTACCAAACAGAAAGTTTCAGTTTCCCCAAAACTTTTGGTGCTTCTCTTCGTTAATTATTTTTTCGGCTTTTTAGAAGAGGCTTACTTAGCACGTTTAAAAAATAAAATTATAATGTATTATATATGACTATTTAAGTAATTAATATTTAATGCGGCCTATTCGCTAGGTGGAATATCTTTTAGGGCGAATATTTAACAATCCTGTTTTAAACTTTCTTACCTAAATGGAATACATTTTTTTTACACTTACTTTTTATAAAAATAAAGTCACTTGTCATAATGAAAATTTAATATTAATCTTCCCCTAATACTTTTATTAGGTACGTCCCGCTTTTATAGTAAATAATCTCATTAACATATAAGGTAAATTTATTGCCCTTTTTTTCAAATTACGTATTTATTCATCTTTATTCATATTTAGGGCGATATCCTGTACAGGGAAAATATTAAAATGCCTTTTTAGAGCAAGGAAACATTCATTAATTAACTGAAATAAATTGTCTTCCGGAAAATAAAATTAATTAATCCATTGCAATTAAGTATAATATTTTAAATATAATTATTAATTCTTTAACCGAGGAACATATCTACCAAATTTTTATAGAACCTTTTTAATATTAAACATTTTTTTTTTTAATATATTAAATACTTTAATACTACTTTTTGAAGGTATGAAGCTTCGAAAACAAGTTTGTAATTGTGTTTCATTTCATTACGCCCATCTTAAGCGTACAATTTTAAAAAGCGTTTTCCGTTATGGCTCCCAATAAACATGTGCTAAACGAATATAGCAATAAACCGGACCGTTACTAGTAATTAGCATTTACTATGTTCTTTGACTAACGAAATTGCACCGGGCCTAAAATGTATAGCATTCATTCCCGCAGCGAGATTGATATTAATGTTTCAACCCATTCAACCCTCTTGAAGGGCTAAAATCCTGAATAATTTCGTCTTGGATGCCGTTCAATTTTAATAACTGAATCTTTAACTTAGACAGGTGATATATTCCGTCGCTATTTTTGCTAAATTGCACGCGACGAAAATTTCATATAGTAGGTACGCTGCAAAGAAGATGCTATGATTACGTGCAGCCCCCCACTGCGATTGAGACACAAAAATTCTGTAATAGTACGCTGCAAATAAGTTGAACTAAAATGGCCGTCGTTGCTATGGTTACGCACCAACCCCCGCTACAACACTTTGATTGAGACCCGAAAATATGTTACCAGTTTAGTTCAACTTATATGCCACGTATTGTACGTGCACGTGTTGTTTATAAAATATGAGGCTATTTATTTGTTTGTATTTGCAGGTACCAGAATGAACTACCAAAGAAGATTAAGTCCAGAGGCAAGGACGCGCATCTGGTGCATGAGGAGCTGGTACAACTCATGAAATGGAAACAGGCGGTCAGTACAAGTTTATTATACTAACATCGAGGGAAACCAGTTCCATAACTATCGCATTATTGATAAACTATTCGTATTTGTCTCAACTCTACACTGAGAAATGAATTGAGTGCAAAATATTTTGAATTGTCTCATAATTTCTGTTTAATCATAAAAACAAATCAGGATTTTCATTACAGATAGCCTTAAACTTGGGCTATACAATTCGTTGAATCAAAGTAATTTGCATCCGTAATTACACTGAATACAAACATTGAATCCAAAACATCCAGATATCCGTGTTAATTTGAATAAAATAGTTAAAATTTTAGGCCATACGCTATACAAGCACACACGTCGCGTGTGTCAATCAAGCGAAAGAATAACTTATGAACTAAAGCCAAACATTTACTGAAGATTTATAAACACATTGAATACTTGTAATGCCAAACGACCTATTGAAATCTAACAATGCAATGGCTTGAATCTTTTGTTATCTTCTATTACAGAGAGGAAGATTTTATCCACAATTATCATATCTGATAAAAGTGAACACGCCAAGGGCTGTGATGGCAGAGACCAAGAAAGCGTTCCGAAAGCTGCCCAACATCGAGTCAGCTATGGCAGCGTTAAGTAATTTGAAGGGGGTGGGCACAGCCACGGCGTCAGCGGTACTCGCAGCTGCAAGCCCAGACATAGCACCGTTCATGGCCGACGAATGTGTGCAGGCTATCCCTGAGATGGAAGGAAGCGATTACACTGCCAAGGAATACCTCAATTTTGTAACCCATATTAGGAAAGTCTGTGATAGGTTAAATAAGGTTAGTACGCGAATCTGTCTATGCTATGCAGTTCTGTCCTTTTTTGGCAAAGGGCCCAAGTGCCCTTTTGTGTAATGTTTTGGCAGTGAGTTTAATGGGCTCTGCTTTAAAAAAGCTCACGATTTTAAAGTGCATATCTACTTGCATACAAAACACACATATACAAATTTGTTGAAACTGTACAAAACATTTATATGCCAATATAATAAAAAAATAATCGCGCAAGTGAGTAACAAAAAGTGTCCAAATTAGGCCAGAAAGAATAACAGGATAACTTGAGCATAATATTGTGAAACCATCCACGAGCTAATCTTTTATTAGCAACTTTATGCTACCTACCAAACTAGTGGATTATCCGCCGTTGCTTCTGCATTAAAAGTATAATATTTAATATTATTCTTTCGTCTGTCAGCAAAGTACCTCTCAGCTGCCAGATCTCATTAAAATCGAATCAGTAGCCAACTTATAAAAAGCAAACAAACAGAGTTCGCTTATAAAAACCAAAATATTGATGCGAACACTCTTACAACCAGTTTTTTCCTGTCACACAAATATATGACTCAAAAGTCTTCTAACAAACTCTGATTTATAGGAACAAAACGGCTGTGGCAACAAGTTCTCTCCACACATGGTGGAGCTGGCATTATGGACGCACCACATAGTCTCAGACCTGCAGCCCCAACTGCTGGGCAAGGAGCCCAGGTCTGTGGCACCAGCCAATGGAGGCTCGCCCCTCCCACCCAGTGACGAGAGCAACCTCGAACCACCCACTAATGGCAACGGTGAGTGTTATGAAACTTTTACAGATATTATATATATTAGAGTATGAAGTTGAGACCAAGACTATTGCAATTCAATTAGGGCTTCGATGATTGCAGGAGACACGTAAATAAAAAATTGTGTTTTATTTCAATAAAACGGTTGTAAAATCCATTTTATACTGAAGACGATCTAGACTCTTAAGGTATTTGGATCAATTAAAGCGAAAAAAAAAATTAACAAAGCTATATATGAAGCCATATATTTTTGCGTAGCAATTCAGTAGAACTTCAAGAGTTGAAAATAGTCAAGAATTTCTACACTATAATGTCTACCTAACCCTTGAGGAAAGACGTGTGTGATGTTTTTTTTTAATGAAAAAATGTATGGGACTTTATTTATATGTATAGATTACTTACTTTCATCAGTATCTATGAGGAAGTGTGCATTGGAATTGCACAATTTAATTCCGACAAATCTGTTCCATCATCAGGCAATTAGACGTACGGCGTTGCGCCACCGGTACATGATGGACATCCCATCCATACGTACAAAACGTACATTAATTTAGTAATCTTCACTTTTTAGATTAAATTCACCTTTCCAAGAACGATCTTAATCAAATGGTAATTGATCAGAAAGTACCGAAAATGGCAAATGTTGAACTTTAAACTCCTGTTTGTACAGTGCAGTACCTATAAGTCACTTGTCTTGTACTTAATCGAGACAAGTTGAGATGCAGCGCGGTTGCTCCAAATCTTTGCGAGGCCTGCTCTCATTTCGAAGCCCGTTATTTTGATTAATCAAGTTCAACATTTTCGTCGGAAATTGTAACAGCCTCTCATTTATTTGGCAACAAAGTTGTCCTGAAAGTTACTAATTAGGGTTGTCTTTCCGCCTACAATTAAGCTTTTAGCAACAACACAAAGGATAGGGTGGAATTGAGGTAGATAAAACAGGAAATTGCAATAAATGGAGACATTTTGTCATCGAAACCCTACTGAAACATAATCTGAGATGAACACATAAACGTGCAACGCACCTCTTTTGTTTATAGGGGTTTTTATTATAGACATTGTACAAATCTCCCTCATGTACCTATTCTGTATAAAACAAATAAATTAAGACGTCTATTGTGTAAACAAAACGCGTTGGAAACACTACATAAGGGCGTATTTACATTATGCGATACCCCGCATGTTTTAGCTAACGATGTCTACGATAACCGAATGCGGGACCGACGAATAAGTACGAGGCATAACGACTACGGTTTATGTTATTGCCAGTTTGCTACCCACAATTTACTGGGTAAACGAGACGAAAATATGTGTTATGGTTTATTTTTGATGGTAGAGATTACTAGGCATCCAGTTAACTTAGACTAATTGTTCTCATTCGTTATGCAGAACACAAGATGATTTCGCCTTACTGCCTTCCGAGTATTTAGGCACGTTAAGGAAATGAGCCGTGACAACACGCTCATAATTTCCGTGTGGGAAGAAATTATCATGATTTTAATGTTTTTTGTTGTTACAGGAAAGTTAATCACTGCAGACTCCGTGAACGAGGACACGACGACGTCGTGCACGGAGGACTCCATGGACGCCAAGGCGGCGTCGCCCGCGACCCCCGCCACGCCGGCGTCCCCCTCCGACAACTCGGACTCCGCCTTCAGCACGCCGCGCGCCAAACGGTAACTATACCCACTACACACCGAGTATAATTACATTGCATTGTTTCAACTTCAACTACTAGCCTTCCTATCGGTTTTTATGCACACAGTTGTTTTACCGTTTTCTCGATAACTCATAACGAATAGGTTTACTCATTTATTCCGTTTGTTTGATGCAGACAAATAGAGGAGGCGAGCTCAGCAGAAGAGAACTCACTGGGTGACTCATCAGACGCATCTGCGTTACCTATCGCTAAGAAACTTCGAAAAGCTACACACTGACATCCGCGCACTCCCACCAAGCGACCCTCGTGCGCCTATAAATAGCTTTCTAGACTAAAATATTGTACCTAGGTAATTTATTTTTCAATTCCGATTAATTTTAACTTAGCGTTAAGTTTAAGAATACCGGTCGATTTTGTAAGTTTTATAGGGTATCGATATTTGGGGTGCGTACCGAGTGGTCGGGCGCGCCCGGGAGTATGAGATTGTACAATATTTCGATGTGAGTGTATCTCCGGAGTGGCCCACTCGGGGGGCCTAGCGTTAGGTTTCGTTTGTAATAATTTTTAACGTTCGAACGTTCGCATCCAGCGTGACATTCCAATAATTGTAAAGTTTCGGCGGCGAGGGCGCAGGAGGAGCGTCCGTCGCCGCGGACGATCCGGACCAGATGCCTTGACGAGGCCGCGAGGCCGCCATTCACACCATTGCCTTATGACACAGTCTGCCCGCAGAGTTTATATGCAACAAGATAATACAAAGGTCGTGTTACCCGGGCGCCGGGCACACGGGCCCACATGTAGTTTTTATTGAACAAATATAAGATATTAATTTTATAATTCGCATTTTTCATTTGTCCCAAATTAAACCAAGTTTCTTTATTTCAATACGTTTATTCACATGTTTACTTATACACAAAAGTTTAACCTGCATACTTTACATTACTATCTTTACATCCTAGTACACTGATACTTTCAACACAATTCTTAGAGCTATTGCACCAACACAATCATACAAGCCATAAAATATCCGTTGCGACCACAAAGTACTTCCAGCGCAGTCGAACACGTAACGTTAATCAGGCGACCACATCCTGAATTCTATCGACATTCATTTACTCATTTTATCGTGGCAATAATGCCAATATACAAGTATTAAAGCCAATATTCTCTGATAAAATAATCACATTTGGGTCAATATTCAAACAAACAATTTTAATGGTGCTGTGCATACAGACTGCGGTATAGCCGCGTCAGTAGAAACAATAATAATAAAATTCCTGGCGACTAAAGAGTGTTTACAGTGCACAATTTCTGCTACTGACCTACCGCCTTCAAAGACGTCTGTTTCTATACATAATTTGTACATAGTATTGCGAGTAAACGGATTCATGCTTGATTTGTATAAAAAGTGTTGCCAGTACCGCCTTTAGTAGGGGCCGGTGAAAAGTCATCATGCTTCATGGTACAGACAATGAATTATTAATGTGGGGTTTCAACATCTTGCTGTAACTGTGGATACAAAGTGGCTACCCTTGTCCCGGCCGCCATGCGGCCCGCGAAATCAGGTCGCCGGTTCGGGCGCGGGGCCCCGAGCAACGCGTCAAGCACGTTACGCGGAGCCCACACGTCGCTACCGTTGTTTGAGCCGCCATTGCCTGCACCGACAGGAGAAAGAGGCGAGTCTGTCGTTGCTCGGATTACTGTGGCTCGAGATTCGCCTGTAATTAATGAATAAGTAAAAAAAAATATTATTTGGTGTAAAATATGAGATTTCTTTGAATATAAAATGGTTGTTTGCCGATTTAAAGCGCTTTATTATAGCAATTTTAATCAAAGACGTTCAGCAGGAATATTTGTGGAGCTATGAAAACTTGATTGATTGATGATGATTATTAATTATTTTACTAAACTAACTACAACTACATTCTACTGAAAAAAAAAAAACAAAATTTAGATAAACCAAAAAAAAAGAAGAAACACATAAATACTAACTATTTGATGAATGAAATATAAGTTCGCTTCTTAAAGATAGGGCTTCTCGATGAAAGATGGAATGGATAATCTATAAATAAAATCGTTTGTCTGTGTTGTCGCTTATTGCTTTCAAACTGATGAATTTTGATGCAGTTTTATCATCATTTAAGTGTATTGTAAAGATAGTTTTATTTTGCGCAATGATGATACTCGTAGCTAAGAAGAAATATCCATCCGATTCCTGAATATGATATTTAGAAAATCATATCCATGTGAAGCCAGGATGGGTTCGTTACTAAGAACTAAACTATAAAATCGTGATAGTGATATGTTTTAACAGTCCTGTGATAATAATTATTCTAAATTAAAGACATTGATGTATCGCCGCCAGCAAACAATCGACGCAGCTGACCTTTCCATGCTAATTAGTACCGACTGTGATACCGTTACTTGCGTTTGAGAATGCCGCCCTTGATCAGTGACAATAACGGATACGAAATATTTTATTACTGGTTTAGTGGTAGTGGAAAATCAACCAATCCTTTGGTTGTAGTCGATTTTCAAGGGTGGTACGTAAATGATGAAGATAACGCAAAAAAAAAAATGGTAGAAAAATTTATGGGGGGCTAAATCTGCAAAATCTAGGTGAATATGGGCTGAATTTTTTTAAAAGTGAATACTAAGTAGTACCTCCTAGAGTGACGTAATTCATTTGAATAATGAACTACTATTCAATGATTGCTGCGAGAAATGATTCAGGCGCGAAGGTGATTAAGAAGTAAGTATATTATAATTATCTCTCCGATTTAAGCAATGATTTCTAAAAAGGTTTCGACACTAGGTTAAAAAAAATTGGATTCGGGTAAGGGATTTTGACGTCGACCGTTTACCGTGTTTGTGCATGCCCAGCTATATGTTAAATGCAAAATTCCATTTGACAAGCAAATAGTAAGCAGTTTGTGATAAGTCTGCAGTGCTAAAGAGACGTGCTAAGCTTATTAAATATAAAAAACCGAGCAAGTGGACGCGAGCAGTTCGTTTGCTTTTTTTGACTTTCCTATACTTGTGCAAGAAACCTTGCTTCATGTTAAATTTCAGGATTCGAGGTCAGTGAGAAGAACCCAATATGTTTGGATTTCCTAACGGGTCCAAAAATGCACCAAAACAAAGCATCGGCAAGCAAAAGGCTTCATCTTTAGATTGCGCTGATTTAGAAGTTTGATTTTTTCACTGCTGCTTTAGGTGGCAGACCTGAGTATTTTTCATTAATTTCAGATGCATACCTCTACGCGTTTCTGAGAAAAAGGGTCTTGACAGACTGATAATAATGTGATCCTCTAGGGGTTTCATTTTCACCGACATAGGTACGGACGCCTAAAAAAAGATCCTAAACTGTTCCATAAGGTCATAAAATAGTGAGTCGTTACCGTCAGAAGGATGATTGTTGTGCGCGCGACAGTCGAGCAGCACGCGCAGCAGCGCGCGGTGCTGCGGCGCGGCGGCGTGCGCGCGCACCAGCGCCTCCAGCTCCGCCCACACCTGCCGCCACTGCTCCTCGCGCCGCCCGGACGACTTGCCTCTGTCCAACATACAACAACATTCACTCATATATTTGAGTTTATTACAGGTCACAATAAATGTACAGCCCACTACAAAAACTTACCCACCACAAAAAAAAAACTACAAAATCTTTGATTGAACGTAAGCGTATCAACGCGAATGGTAATGCGAAGCGATGCGGCGCCTATGGAACAAATAATTACAAACCAACGCCCAAACGCACGTGGTGAGGCCACGAAGGAAACGAAGCGGACGCTAACAGTTTGTTTGCTTTCTTTGACTTGTCCCCAATTGAGTTTACTTTGTCACACAAATGTACAAATTACAAAAACTCGCACTAGGTTTTCATAAATACATAAAAAATCTGGTGAACGAAGAAAAAAAAAGGAAAATAGTTCCAGGACTGCCCACCAAATCATCACTTCTTTACTCCATTCGAAATAGGATTAGACATTTAAACAAACCTTTTTTACTGTACGTTAAACTGATTTTGACTTCAACGGACTTTGGCAACCGCAGTAAATACATAGTTGGTATTGTAAACTTTTTGCTGCCTAATAAAATAAAATAATACCTCACGTTAGAAGGTAACTGCGTCGTCGGGAACTCATGGCGGGACTCCATGGCCAATAGTGAAAGCAGCACATTTCTGCAGGTATCGACTTCCTCATCTGTCAATGTCTCCTGTACCACCAGTCTTGTCAACGGCTCCAGAACCTGCGAACGGGGACTCATTATTTAGGCCATTTTAGGCAACAACTAAGTTTATGGCGCCGTGTGACTCCAGACTTTTCACATAAAATTGGTATAAATTACCAGGTATGTGCTAAAAATAACTATATGTATTAGAAGCTACACCCAACGTGGATAATATAATCGTTTGTGTATTTGATAAAGATACACTGTCTACCACTAGACGCTTGATTGCCAGTATTTCGACAGTAGTAAAGTCCACTAGGTAGATTTTTGTCATTTTCATTTATTTATACATACACTCACAATTTTTTACTGTAATATTTTAATATCCCCATTTTAAAACGAGAATCATGCTAACTCCATGTTATATTTGCAATCGTTTGATCTACGTACAAATATTATAACTATCCTTCAAACAAAAGCTAGTCATTTTTGAGTAAAAGTCTGTAAAAAAAAAACCTTCAATATGTATCCAAACTGATGCGATATTAACCAATTAGCATTATGGAGCTACTGACGTAGTTGAAACTTTCAGTAGCGCCATCCAGACGAAGTTTTATGCGGGCAAATGTTAAGCATGTAAAAGTGAGGGGCATGGTGGAATTCGTAGGAACTCAACTCTCGGATTCACTGGGACATTTGTCGGGATTGGTGCATCGTAACAACATCGGATTTTTTTGGCCACATTAGACTGAATCGAGAGGCGTGCAATGATTGTTGTCATAACGGTAATGCATAACGTGAAACCGAGTGAAAATCGAGCTAGGTAAACAAAAAATCAAGCAAATTAAAACTTGGCTCATGATGTTGTCGACTTGTGGGATGTGGACTCAGGATTACCGTACCAGTACCGAAAGTCGTGTCAGCCAATGGCACAAGTTGACAGCGCCAAAATAACGCGCGAAAATCAAATTTTTAAATGATTATAAATACAACCTTTTCATTTTAATCAAAATACAACTTGATCCTTACCCTGTAGTATCCACCTTAATAGCCGCGAGCCCCGACCAAAACCTAAGGAGGTTCTTCCTTGTTCTGATCCCGGACCACCGGTAGCTCGAATCCTGCTCCAGATGCCAGTTTGCTGTGTTGTTTTTTTTTTCAATTTCGTCTTTTATTTATTTTCAACACAAAGTACAAAGGCGGACTTAATGCCTCAGGAATTCTCTACCAGTCAACCTAGGGTGGTGAAGAGACACCACAAAAAAAAAAGGCTTGATAGGCTTGATGGTTAGAAAATACAACTGGTCCTAGTAGGTTTTTTTTTAGGTGGGGATATTATCCAATGGGCGGAGCGCGACGGTGTGTCAGACTTTTACTGACTAAAACCCACTCTTATGTTCCTTGTTTGCCTTGCGTCCCAGGACCCCGGGGTTCATTTTCACTTAATCCATAGCCCCAGTAAGCTTCGACCCTGCTGGGCTCCTATGATTTGCTGACGTCTCCTTGAAGCGCGTGAAACACTACGCCCTGTCGACGACTTGGGTTCGCTCATTCATTGCTCGTCGTCCGCAAGTCTACGCCTACGGTGGTTGAATATCGGGATCAGAAGCTGGGGCATGAGGGCCGTTGCCTCGTGCATGCGGCCGCAATTCTGCAAAGCAATAATGCTAGCGAAGGAAGCTAGCATTATTGCTTTGCAGAAGGAGCCGACTGCCTGGATTCCTCCTCACTTCGTACCGTGCCCTGTACCAGTGCCCGGCGCGAGAGGTCGTTGCCGCCGATCGCCACCACGAGGACGCTCAAAACGACTTCTCGATATTTTTTTAGACGAAAAGTCAGCCTTCAGTTAGGACTACGTCCTTCAGAACCGCTAGTATTATAATATATTGTATTCTAAAAAATACTTACCGATCCTAAGTTAAATATAAGCGTGGAGGATATAGTGAGCGGCCAGTACGTTGTGTGTCGTTGTAGTCGCGCTCTCGCTCGACCGTTGGCGCCCGCGCCCCGCAGAGGATACAATCGATTCTGTTGCATTAGAGCGCCGAACTCTTTTATCCTGTCAGTTAAAAGAAACTAGACTACAGATATTAACAGAATACCATACTTATTTATATATACCGGCAAGCAGCGTTTCTTCTTTTAACGTGGAATATTATTATCAAATGATTTCTCTCGCCCTGGTTCGAGCAAGAAGCTTTTACTGACTACATCTGCAGAAACCTGCAGAGTTCCTTGAGTTACCCTTCGTGAGGGCCAATTCGCAGCCCCTGCAGGTTAAGATTTACTCAAGGTCAATCTTGCTGACATCTCTTTGAAACGCCCATGAAACACCATTTCTGCCCACACATTAGACATAGGCCTTCCCCAAATGTCGCTACAATTAACGGTCTTGTGCGCCTCGCATTCATCGGATTCCTGCAACCTTTACTAGGTCATCGGTCCACCTTGTAGGAAGCCTTCCAACGCTGCGTCTTCCGGTACGCAGGCGCCACTCCAGAACAGCCTTTCGAACGCTGCCCAGCCGAGTCGGATTCGACGATTGACCTCTTTCTCGAAATTAGATCTACCCAACTGGACTGTCTGTCAGAGGTTGGCGAATGTAATATTTTCCCTATATTCTATACCAATATAACCATCTAATTTTTCGAGGTTTGAGATTTTGTTTTATATAATTTTTAGGGTGTCATACCCGAAGGCTGCCAACAGGGACATATTACTAAGCCTCCGCTGCCGCCCGTCCGTCAGTCTATCTGTCCGTCTGTCAGCGGACTGTATCTCATAAACCTTAAGAGTTAGAGAATTAGAGTTTCACAGAATGAATATTTCTATTACGTTACAAAATAAAATCAGGGTTCCCATACAAGAAACGTTATTTTGTCGGCGTTTTCTTTTTGGTCCATTTTATAAACTGGCCTGGAATATATATATATTCCAGGCCAGTTTTTTTTATTCAAATGTGCCAAACCACTGTTGATAATACAAGGTGTCTCAAAAAAAAGTTCACATTTAAATCTTTTTTTAAAAGAAAAGTCTTAGCTTTATTGAAAAAATGTTTATTTTATATTGAAGTACACTGTTTGGGAATTTATTTTTTAAAAATAACATCGTCCAAATGTAAACCGTTGCGCTCTCGGCATTCATTTAGTCGGGCACTAAAATTGCCTATGACAGCTCGGCAGGTAGTCTCCGTGATGGCTGCCATTTCATGACGGATATTTTCTTTTAATTGTGCCAGGGAAGTCGGTTTATTAGCGTAAACTTTTGATTTGACATAACCCCACAGGAAAAAATCCATAGGCGTTAAATCGGGACTCCGTGGAGGCCAATTTATGTCACCTCGCCTGGAGATTAATTTGTTCGGAAAAATTTCTCGAACTCGAGGCAGAGATCTGTTGGACGTGTGTGAAGTTGCTCCATCCTGCTGGAACCATGTTCTTTGGTTGTAACCAGGAAAGTTTTGCAGTTGGGGTACGAAAAACTCGTCTAACATCTCCACATAACGCTCTGAATTCACTGTGAGTGTGCGTCCCCTTCCATCTTCAAAAAAGTAAGGGCCGATAATTCCTCGCGCCGACATCGCTGCCCATACGGTGACTTTGGGTGAATGTAGCGGTTTCTGATGTTTTTGTTTTGGGTTGGTTGCACTCCAGTAACGACAATTTTGCTTGTTTACATGCCCATTCAGGTGAAAATGGGCTTCATCGGAAAACAAGATGTTGGTGAACGTTGGAAAGCGCTCAATCATCTGATTTACAAAGGCAAGCCTCTGACCAGCATCTTGAGGCTTCAGTTCTTGCACTAACTGAATTTTGTACGGGTGCAGCTTTAAATCTTTGTGTAAAATGCGGCATAATGAAGATCTGTGCACATTTAAAGCAACAGCACGCTTCCGAATCGAGAGGTTTGGATCATCTCGAATAGACTGAGTAACACTGTCCACGTTTTCGGCTGTTCTTGATGTTCTTGGTCGCCCAGATTTTGGTTTCTCCAGAGTTGACCCAGTCTCTTCAAACTTCTCAACCCATTTTGCAATGAGACGAGTGCTAGGCGCATCATTTAAGTGACGAATATGTCGAATACTGCAGAATTTTCTACGCGCTACAGTCGCCGAATTACCGTTTTTGTAAAACTCACGTACGCACAACGCACGGTCCGCACCAGAGAAACGCTCCATAGCGACTAAATTCCCAAGAGCCAGACTACCGACTGACATACCCCCCGCGCCCCTCAGAATAGTTGCTTTCGCGTAATAAGATAAGCAAATGTGAACTTACTTTTGAGACACCTTGTACTTCTTACATACCTGTAATCAGTAACTCGTCCACCCGCCCCTTCAGACAAAGCGGGAGGATCATCGTAAGGCGTGCGACCTCCTAAGGCACCGATCCACAGCTCACCACCCTGAGCCGCCAACACATGAGACGCGGATCTGCCACCGCCTTTTCTATAAAAAAAAACCATTTTTTTTTTTATATAATTTGCATGTAATAAGTTTATTGTTAGACAGGATTGAAATTTTGATGTGCCAAGCGATAAATTACGATGTGGACGTGGGCGTACATACTTTTGTTGTAATAAAATCTCGACAGCCACATTGGTCGTAAGTTGTCCTGAGTGCGATTCCCGGGTCCGGCAGAGCGTTATTTGGCTTCTCCAACGAGAATTTTAGTTATACCACCGAAGGTGGATTTGTGCTCTATGAGTTACCAGAGATCGGATGAGAAGAATATATTTTTAAGTAACATAGAGTTGATAATAGGTACCTCCTCTCTAATATTCCAGAATCATAAACATGAAGATTTAATCCCGGGATTTCTGTATCAAAAACAGATTCTGGCATTAAGTCCGCCTTTGTACAGTTTTTTTTTTTTACTTGTGCATAAAGTTTAATAAAATAAAATAAATAAAATAAATTCTGGCTTTTGCGAAGTTATAATAAATACGTTTGTTGTTAAAACTTGAACTAACACTATGTCAAAAACGATTGGTTTTGCGATCCTTGCACCCAAATCTATGCAATCGATGGAATATCAAAAACAAAATCAAACATAGAATTTAAGAAGTTCGTGTAAAAGAGTTGTATAAATATTTTGATCTCCAATAAAGTTTAATCTATTCTATTTACCTGGGAACTTCAAGCGTGACAGAGCGTCCATTGAGTAAGAAGTTGACTAAACAGGCCGAAGGTCTGGAGGCCACGTCTGCAGGTGTGACACGCCATAAGGATCCGCAACACCCTGAGGCGCCGCCCTCTGCTCCACGAGGCGTCCACCATCGGAGTACTACCTGGTGGTTAGGGCAATGGACTACTAAAGGGCTGTTAAAGTCGTGCGCTATGATGATCTTATATCTGGGGCAACTAAGGCCCTACTGCGAGTTTTAAAAGTGATCTATTTTACGACCAAAACTGAATTGTTAAAGGGATGGAGCTATATAGGTTCACTGGTAATTAGTGTACGATACTTAAAGCGCCATCGCGTTGCTACCAACTGCGTCTAAAATTTTTGAAAAGGCTATGTGTAACCGCGTATACTCATTCTGTGAAAAAAACAAAATATTTGACGATTGCCAAAACGGCTTCCGTAAAAATAGATCTACAACATTAGCAGTCTACAAATACATACAAGAGGCTCTATCTATTATTAATGACAAAAAATATGCCATAGGTATGCTCCTCGATATGACTAAAGCTTATGATAAAGTACAATATAAAATATTACTAGATAAACTATATGGGATAGGAATACGAGGAAAAGCTCATGAATGGTTTGCATCATACCTAAAGGATAGGGTACAGTTAGTAGAAATTGAATATTTCGATAAAAACACAAATGAAATAATTAAAATAAGATCTGATAGAAAATCAGTTACTGCATCTATCCCCCAAGGAAGTGTTATAGGCTGTTTATTGTTTCTTATCTATATTAATGACCTTCCTAAAATTATAAAAAGCCCATGTGTCCTATTCGCTGACGATATCTCTGTACTCACCGCATGCCAGAATGATGACAACATAAACTCCAAATTGAATTCCCTTCTTTCTACAGCTGTAAACTGGATGAATGACCATAGTCTTGAAATAAACTTCACCAAAACAAAATTAATTACTTTTCATCCCCATCAAAAACCCCAATTAAAACTTAATTTTATATATAATAATGCTAAACTAGAACAAGTAAACGAATTTACTCTCCTCGGTTTGTCAATAGATACCCATGTAAACTGGAAATCCCATATACAAAAAATAAGAGCAAAGTTATCAAAATTTTCATACGCCCTTCGCGAAATTAAAAAATCTACCAACCTAAAAACTGCACTGGCTACTTACTATGCATATGCCCAGGCATGGCTTAGCTATGGGGTCATGTTGTGGGGTAACAGTACTGATTCACAGACCATATTTATTTTGCAAAAAAAGTTAATTCGTATAATGACTAATATAGAACAAACAGAGAGTTGCAAACCATTTTTCCTAAAACACAAAATACTGACACTTCCCTGTTTGTACATCTTAGAATTATGTAAATTTGTCAGAAAACACCCTGATTTTTACACAAATTGCGAGGACACGCAAATAAAATACACATCTCGACACAATAGAAACAAAATAAACATACCTCGATCCCGACTCAAAATGCACTCAACCAGCCCTTTAGTAATGTCCGCTAAAATTTATAACAAACTGCCGAATGGTATTAGAGAAGTAAAGAAAACAAATATATTTATTAATAAATTAAAGCAATTTTTGGAATCTAAGGCATACTACTCGGTAAATGAATTTTTAGAAGATAAATCGATTGCAAAATGAATTGTTCTCTCTTATTCCCCAAAGATTCTACTAAGATATTTATTAAATATACTTAATATAATTTAGTATGAAATATAGAATTTTGACTACAATATGAATTCCCATATAAATCATAACATAATTTAATAATAATGACGATAAAAAATAAGAATTCCTGACATAATTCACTTTTACGTAGACATAATAACAATAACATACAAATTCATAAATTAATTTCAATAATAACATAATTCAATAATAACGATGACAAAAATAAATTATAATCTGACATAAATTACCAGTACTTATACTTTGACACAATAAAATAATAATATGCATACACAATTTAATTTAAATATATATATACATAATTTAATAATAATGAACGTAATCTGACATAATTTACCAATACTTATAATTTGACATAATAAAATAATGACATGTATTCACAATTTACTTTAAATATCTAAAATTGAAATGTCTGACATAATTTACTTATACATAGACATGATAATAATATATGTATATAAATTAATTTAAATAATAACATAATTTCATAAAAATGGCGACAAAAAATAATAAATATAATATTGGACATAATTTACTAATACTTTGACATAATAAAATAATGACACTTATTCACAATTTAATTTAAATCTATATATATAATTCAATAATAATGATGACAAAAATAAATTAAAATATCTGACCTAATTTACCAATACATCATACCTATACATCTATTAGATTCTACGCACAATAATTAATTGCATGAATTGTTACTTAGCCTTCATCCTCTCTCCTAACTTAACTTTGCTGTGCCCGACAGGGTCCATATTGATCTTGCAATATTTCATACCATCTATGTACATAATATGGAATGCAATAAAGTATTGAGTATTGAGTAAAGACGTGATTGTATTCATGATAACAAACAACTTTTACTATAGTACCAAACCTGAAATCGCGAAAAGAATTGCTGGTCAGTATATTTATGTTCGCCTAACTGGTCAAAATGTACTGAATTTGCTTAATTTTTTCTCGATTTCAGGTTTGGTCCCATAGTAAAAGTTAATTACCAGTCTCCCTATATAGGGTGTATAACTCAATCCCTCTTTCTCGCTCGTACTGCTGACATTTTAACACGTCATGGTAAAGCCTCTGTAAACAGTTTGCGAGCGATCGGTGACGTCGACCGTCCAGCTTGATCTAGTCCCAGTGCGGTCCATGGTTGTCGGATTATAGGTTACTAGCTTGTACTAGAGGCTTCGCGTGAAAGGAGAACTCGATTAGCCTATTGCATATAAGGATAGCGCAGCTACATATTAGTGATAGAATTTTCAGAATCGGTTCAGTAGTTTCATAGATTACTTCCTACATGCTAACTTACAAATTTTACCTCTTTTTGTACGAATTTACAGAGTAGCGTAGTAGTGGGTAAAGGCACATTACTCGTAGAAAAGATGGTCAATGGGGCTGAATTGATGAGGGTCGCAGGAATTCGATGGATACCAGACGCAGACGACCGGTCATTGTGGCGATACTTGAGGGAAGCCTATGTCCAAGAGTGGACATAGGCTTCTCTCAAGTATCAACAGTGGTCTTTAGGTTGAAATCATCATACAGAGGCGACTGTTACTTTTGGCTTGCGTGTTTACTGTAGTCGACTTTGGTAGAGAACTGAGTCGTCAGATAAATTGCGTAGTTTCCTGTATTATACTTGTCAACAAATAACACTAAAATAGATTGTTTATTAAATGATGCGACAATTAATTACCTATTGGCGCTGATATCACAGTTAGTGCATCTTTTTCTGCTATTTGACAGTTTTCCTTTCAAAAAATTTGAAAGGTTTCTAACATATTTTTGCACATTTGATTTTTTTTTTTATATTTACGATTTTGGATAGTCAGTTTTTGGCACAAATAATAATACAAAAAAAAAAAACGAATCAATTACCCAGTTTTTAACAGTGTAAAAGACTTATTACTGTCGATTACAGTCGGCACTTGACACAGACTGTATTCATACGAAATTGTTAAATGGTGTAGTCATAACTAAACATGATGATGATGACATGATGAAAGTAGCAGAATATTTTAATAACTAACAACAACCGAAAAGTAGGAACAAAAATCATTATATTGATGTAGTATGGCAAAAAACTTACCGATTCCAAAGCTTCAGCTGGCGTCTGTGACGCTCTCAGACCAGCGTGAGCATCTAACGCATGGATTATTTCAACGTCATAATTGGCACTCGAGCTTGCATTTTGTTCCTCCTAAAAAATGAATAATATATAATTTATATTAATGTTTCTTAGTGTATCTGCTGAGCCTTTTCCCATTAAGTTGGGGTCAACTTACGGTCTAACCGACTGCAGTTCAATATCGGTATTATTCATGGATCGACTGCCTATCTGACCTCCAGAATCCAGTTGGGTTGGGTAACACACGATACCCCTTAGCAAAACGCGTTTCATATTTCCTGTCTTCTGACTATCCGTAATGCCTTGATCACACGTACCGAGTAAAAGGGCGAGACAGTAAAATGTTGCTCGGCCGAGACAGTGATGTAGCGAGTTGTAGAGATTAGCGTTCGGCCGAGCACTTCGCGCTATGTTCTAACGTACCGAGTATTCGGCCGATAGCATTATCCCGCTCGGTACGTGTGATCAAGGCATAAAAACTGTCAAAGTTTGCAAATTCTGACTAATCTCTAAAATTAAAAGTAGTAAAATAAAGTGTACCTTCATAGGAATACCAGTTACAGTAGTGGTAGCAAGTTTATAGTGTGGCAACACCAGTCGTCCCAACAGATTAGCTAAGGCACTCGCTCGTGAAACTATTACCTCCACGCCTATTTGTCCACCTGCTATCTAGAATAGATTACAAGTTTTAGTTACAGTTTCAGCCAGTTTTGTTAAAAATACTACATAATATACATCGTTAAATTTATATCGTTTTAATCTCGTGGAGGGTCGATCTGTTCATGAAACACAATCGATTTGTAAATATAAAATTAAAATAATAAGGTACTTTTTTTCTAAAACTCGAATTAATATACGTATGTACAATATTAATTTATTTGGCGTGGGTAATGCCCCTTGACCAATTAGATCATAGTAAATTATAAAGCTGTTTTAAATGATTTATAACTAATAAAATCACTCGCACACACAATAGACGAATATTTAACAAATAAATTCAATCACAAATAGAGTGTTTACTTGAAAAGAATATATTAACTGTTTATTTGTGAAAAAAATTACTTAGTTAAAATATAATAAGGAGTTTGGAGAGACAATGTTTTCAGAATTACATGAAGGAATAACAGATTTTATTGTAAATGACTTTTTAGTTATGGTAATAGTACAAACTTACCTCCGTTAGTGGTTGATTAGTAACTCTTGTTTCGGCATTCTCTGGCGTAACATTTATTATTACTATATGGCAGTAATGTATCACTAGAGTTCTGAAGAGAGAAACATTTTCTTTACGTAACAAAATCGTCAAAAATCAATAAGAAATCAAGCAAAATCATATTTTATGCCTAATTTATTTCCAATCAATTTCAAATTCAAAGAAAAAGTCATGCTATACTCACTGAGGCGTTGTACTAGTAGATTCCGAAGTACTGGCAGGTTGAGCCAGGGTTGCCTTTTTATTTATTTGAACAATCGTGTTGTGAGCGATATCCTTTAGATTTTTGATAGAATCATTGTCTCTGGCGCTTGTTATGCAAATTACGCGGCCACTGAAATAAAATAAAATAATGTTGAAGATTTAATTGCAATATAAAACCCTATGTAGGTTAAATATAAATCGATGAAATAGGTCTTTAAGTGAACAGTGAACTGGTAACTTTTAGGCAAGCGTGCTCCGTCCGTCGACCACATCAACGATTACCATCAGGTAATGGTAAAACGAGAGCTAATTAATGAAGAAAAAATAAGAGTCTATAAAATAGCATGTTTGTGCAAATTGCCGGCAGCGTAAGCGCGCCAAGTTTTTGAATGACACATCCATATTTCTAGGAAAAGTTACTACATCCTGATCAGTTTGACAGTCCAGAGCTGGATTTAGGCACCTCCAAACGACATTTGGCAACACTTATCTAACTATACCCACCCTGAATCAATCGCTAATAAGCGCGGACATGACGCATATTTTCTTTATAGAATGTTTATAATTTGTAAGCTAAGTGACAAAAGCCTTGCGACATTTTCCACAAATAAAATTATTTTCTTTTTCTTTTTTTAATTGCTTAGCTACATAGTAATTATGAAATAAATTACAAATAAAAAAACTTTTTTAAAAACAAGCTTTCAATTAAATGGGCTAAAAAGAAGAAAATAAACTTTTCCTTTATAACTTTAACTATCAATTTATAACGACATTACACAATTTATATGATACAAAAGCTTGTCGCGAGATTTTGAAAATATTAAAATCAATAGATGAAGTTATTTAACTTATTTAATTAATGAAGTTATTTAGCTGTGTATTTACATAGTTAAATCTCGCGACAAGCTTTTATATCATATAAATTGTGTAATGCCGTTATAAATTGATAGTAAAAGTTATAAAGGAAAAGTTTATTTTCTTCTTTTTAGCCCATTTAATTGAAAGCTTGTTTTTAAAAAAGTTTTTTTATTTGTAATTTATTTTTTACTTTTTAGTTATACCTTATTTAAATCACATTTGTATTCTCAGCAAATCCTCACATTTGCTACCCATATCATAGGAAAGCATAAGAAACTTAGTCTGCTATCTTTAGAAGTCTGCCAGGTTTTTTTTTTTATGTTGGGTAAAATCATCCAATGACATGCCCCGCACTTCGGCTTGGTTCGGTCTGTTACCGGACGGACAGCGAGCTACCCATTGCCTGCCGTCCGCAAGCCCCCAAGCGCCTACAGTGGCAAGAAATCGGGATCGGAATTACGGCGGCGGCTGCAGCGTAAGCGCTGTTGCCTGATGCAGTCGGCCTCCTCCTTGGCTAGCATTACTGCTTCGCAGAAGGAGGCGACCACGTGAGAAGTCTACCAGGTTGGATTTATGAAACCAAAATGATGGTGGTGGATCGTAAGACTAACAATCAACCTAAGTTACATAAAATAGCCAATTGCGAAGTTGTCCAGAGTTTATCTACCTGGGATCCAAAATCACAAATCCTAGGAAATGCGGAGAAGATTCATGCACCGTAAAACGATTGACGCTCTTGAAATGTGACGCTGGAGGCGTTTACTGAGGATAAAACGGACTGCTCAACGCACTAAAGGTTCCATTCCTAAAGAGCTTTGCATCAAAACAAAAACTTTCGTCGATTGTGCAACAGCGAATTTTTAAGCTGTTTGGATATATCATACGCAATGAAAGCGCTTTGGAACGTTTAGTGGTACAGGAAAGAGTAGATGGCCTACGTTCTCGAGGCCAATCGCCTACCAGACCTCACTAAATCATCTTCAGAGTGTTCCCTCATTGAATGTACACGAAATGCCATGAATAGAGAGGGATAGAGAAGTCTCGCAAAAGCCGCAACCAACCTACTAGAAGACCACTACCACTCCACCAAGAGTATGACTGACAAAAAGGAGAATATTGGATTTAGAGTTATATCACTTTATTTTTCAAGTTACTCTCTGCAAGCCCTTTCAATTGGTATTTTGTAGGAGTGTATTAAAACAAACTAGCTATTTACTTATATAAATTTGTACGGAACCCTCCGTGCGCGAGTCCAAGTCGCTTATGACCGGTTAGAACTTATTTTATTCGATCCGAAACTCGATGGGATTGTGTCGTTTTATTGCGGAACTCCTATGGCCACCTTCCAGCTCCATCATCAGATCCCGACTGCCATATTAATCAAGTACTCGTGATTACAAATCTAACGAGACCAAAGACGAGAGGGCTGTGTCGTTTAATTGCGGAGTTCGTGTAGCCACCTTCCAGCTCCATCATCAGACCCTGGTTACCATATAGGATCCAAGTACTCATCAATACAAATCAAAAGAGCCCGAACTCGATGGGATTGTGTCGATTTCTTACGAAGTTCCTATGGTTTTTTTTTATAGTTGGTAAAATCATCCAATGACAAATCCCGCCCTTGGGTGGGGCGGGAAATAGTGTCAGACTGTTACTGACTAAAAATCTACCCTGTTCCATTCATTGCCTTCCTCCCAGGGCCCCGGGTGACATTTTCACATAACTTTTGGCCCCAGTAGGCTTCGGCCCTGCTGGGTCCCTACAGTTTGCTGACTACTCCTTGAGGCGCGTGGGAACAGTGCACGCTGTAAACGACTTGCACCGTTACCGGACGGACGGACAGCGAGTTACCCATTGCCCGCCGTCCTCGAGCCCGCGCCTACTGTGGCCGGAAATCGGGATCGGAATCCAGGCGGTGGCGGCGGCGTGTGCGCCGTTGCCTAATGTGGTCAGCCTCCTCGTTTGCTAGCATTACTGCTGCGCAGAAGGAGGCGACCACCTGCCACCCCTCCTCGCTCCGGAGCATGGCCTGAACCAAGCCCCTGCGCGAGAGATCGCCGACACCGATCGCCCCCACAAGTACACGGCGATGCTCTTCCCAAGCGGGGCACACCTCGACTGTGTGCTCCACCGTGTCTTCCGAGCGCTTCACATAGTGGCGACACCCGGGCGTCGTCTCCGCACGAATCTTGTACAGGTACTTCGCGAACTTGCCGTGTTGGGTTAGTAACTTAAGTTCCTATGGTAACCTTCCAGCTCCATCATCAGACCCTGGTTACCATATAAGATCCAAGTACTCATCATTAAAAATCAAATGAGCCCCAACTCGATGGGATTGTGTCGATTTCTTACGAAGTTTCTATGGTAACCTTCCAGCTCCATCATCAAAATCTGGTTACCATATAGGATCCAAGCACTCGTCAATACAAATCAAACGAGCCCAAATTCGATGGGGTTGTGTCGTTTAACTGCGGAGTTCCTATGACCACCTTCCGGCTCCATCATCAGACCCTGGCTACCATACGTGATCAAAGTACTCGTTATTACAAATCAAATGAGCCTAAAGTCGATGGGGTTATATCTTTTAATTGCGTAGTTCCTATGGCAACCTTCCAACTCCATCATCAGACCCTGGTTACCATATAGGATCCAAGTACTCGTCAATACGAAACAAAGGAGCCCAAATTCGATGGGGTTGTATCGTTTAACTGCGGAGTTCCTATGAACACCTTCCGACTCCATCATCAGACCCTGGCTACCATACATGATCAAACTACTCGTCAATACTAATCAAATGAGCTCAAACTCGATGGGGTCGTATCGTTTAACTGCGGAGTTCCTATGAACACCTTCCGGCTCCATCATCAGACCCTGGCTACCATATCGGATGAAAGTACTCGTCAATACGAATCAAACGAGCCCAAATTCGATGGGGTTGTATCGTTTAACTGCGGAGTTCCTATGACCACCTTCCGGCTCCATCATCAGGCCCTGGCTATCATACAGAATCAAAGTACTCGTCAATACTAATCAAGCGAGCCCAAACTCGATGGCATTGTTTTGTTTTATTGCTTAGTTCCTATGGCTACCTTCGAGCTCCATCATCAGATCAGCTCCATGTTATCATAATGTTGCATTGTCACCCGATTTACACATGCATGTAAAATTTCAGCTCAATCGGTTGAAGATATCTGCTTCAAAATTGAGTTGCAAGATTTGAGCCGAACATACATAGTTACATACAGTGCAAGCTAATAGAAAGCTTGTAAAAAACCTCTAATTATATTGATTTTGCAAGGTCACCTAAAGTAAAATAAAGCGAAAACTTTGCCAAAAGGCTTTTTACACTGTAAAAGACTATGTTGAGGATAAAAAAGCTTGGCATTCATCTACTCCAGTATGCACTACAAATGTTGTTTTTTTTTTCAATTGTGCTCTTTATTATTTTTTTTAACAATTTGACATTGTTGTTTATTTTTTACAATTTGATGTTGTAGATAATTTTTATTTTACAATTGGACATTTATTTTTCTTTTAATTAATATTTGACATTTTCCGCAAGTTTGCTGATGAAAATTCTTTATTATTCTGCTTTTTTTTTTAATTGTTGTTTATTGTTAAGTATTTTACAATTATGAAATAGTTAATTTTCTTTTACTATTACTAGCTTTTGCTCGCGGCTTCGCTCCCGTCAACTACTCTACCCTACTTTCCTATTTTTTTTCTTTCATAAGAACCTTCTGACAATAACAATCATACCAAAAAAAGAATTTGCTAAATCGGCCCAGCCGTTCACGCGTGATGACCAAGTGAAATAGGGATTCACTTTTATATATAGATTTATACAATTATTACATTGTTTATTTTACAATTCGCAATATTAACTCTGTAAAATTACATTTTTGTATATTTTGTTATTGTGAATTTTGGGACTATGTGGATTACTTTTTCCTTTTCTTTAATTTTAATGAATGTCTGACAGTTATGAGTACTTTTTGCGGCCTACCCAAATGTTCTTTCTTTTTTTTCGTTCGTCAAGTCGTTGGCTCCTTAGTAGTCCTGAGTTGAGCTATACAAATACTGACAAATGCTTGCACTGACTGGACAGGTCCACTCAGAACTGTGTGGTTCTTTCTTCAGAAGACCATCTCAGACTCCAATCTGCATGATTCTTATATGTTTTGACCATTACATGTTTTCTGTATGGACTTTAAGAGAGACTTTGACCCCTGAGTTTGTTTCGGTGTTTCTTCTCAGGGTAGTCAGCAAGGAAACCCTGGCCGCATCTAGTTAAACTTGACAAAAAAAAATTGACGTGTAAAAGTGTTTTTTAAAACCTTTTTGCAAAATAAACATCATTTACCATTTAAAATCAGACCAGGTTATCTTGTGCTAGCATCTAATAGTATGGACATCCATGGCGAGCTAGAGCCCTTTTGGGATTCGCGTTACCATTTTATTTTTCCCTTTACTGATAGTTTCGCAATCAGCATCGGGAGCAATAATCCAATGTGCTGACTGAAATCTATCTGGTATGGCCATGTTATCAACATTTTATAACATTACTAGCTTGTGCCAGTGGCTTCACCTACGAGATAGTAGTTGTCGCCATACAAATTATGGACCCCGGTTCATCGCCTTAGGAGATCAATTTTGGAAAATCCTCTCTTAGTATTCGCCTACATCATAAAAAGGAACCTTGTGCAAAATTTGACGCTCCTAGTCCCAGTGGTTTCGGCTGTGCGTTGATATGTCAGTCAGTCTATTTCTTCTTTTATGAACTTGTAACAGCACTTACCGGTTCTGAAAGTGCCTCTCATTTGGCCTAGACGTCTGATCAGGCGAAGGTTCCGCTAGTGCTTCTATAGCGGCTACCAGTCCCTCCACGTCACCACCAGCTCCCCGCCGCACCGGTCCAACCAGGCATAATCCATTCAGGAGCTATGAAAAATATAATTATTCATACCTATAATCACACATGTGTATGAAACACAGGAGAGATAGTACTTGTATAAACACTTATACATTTTGAAAACTTTCATGCTCATTTACCAAAAAAAAAAATTTTAATTTAAGTCATTTTCACTCGAAGGGGTCAATATATTTGAGTAAAGTATGCAGTTTTTAACCGACTTCGGAAAGGAGGAGGTTCTATGTTAGCAGATCAGAGTTGTACTATGACTTGCAAAATGCAAAAACTTAACTGTCGTAAGTTTTCGTAATTTAATTGTCTTTATAAACTAGTGCTTGATTGCAATCCCACCTGATGGTAAGCAGTTATGCAACCGTTGATGGTGAGTCACACTAGTTTATTAAGAGCCTATTCACTCTAGCCTTTAAAACACCCAAATTATAATTGGATGGGAAGACCGCAGCAGGCAAATTGTTCCAGTCCCTCGACGTACGCGGTATGAACAACGTGGCGAAACGCCTAGTTCGGACCGTAGATGTTTCAACAACGTAAGGGTGGATACTCGCCGTACGTCGGGTTGCCTAATTGGAATCCATATAGTTGTTTGGAAAAATTGACTGACTTAAATATGAAAGAAGAAGAAGTAACATACACACACTCACAAAATTATTTCTCTATAATATTAGTGTGAAATTATAACCATTACAAGACCATTACTAACAGAGTTCTTTTACTTACATGTGTTAAATTTTGCTGTGCTACAGCCCAAGTATTGAGCATGTGCGCAGTATTATCACTCACTACAAACCGCACCTGAAATAAGAAAAAGATGTTCAACTTTGTTATGGCACTACTAAAGTATGGCTGACAGCAACATACTATGTACGTCTTTGAGAATGAGTTGAATTTTAATAGTTGAAATTTAATTGGTGTGTACGTGTGTCATACATACTTTATGTATCAAATGATATGTTCAAATTGGTGGCATGTCTTTTCAGCCTTTTGAAAGTAGAGTTTGGTTTTATACTCAACAGCTCCCTAGCCAGGAGGTTCAGGTGGTGATTAAGGGTGAGTTTCTGAATTGAGTATTTTGAGTTAAGAATATCTCAAACCATACTTAAATGCCAAATTTCGACAGGTTTACAGACTAAAGTAGAGTTTGAATAATTCTCAACTTCAAATGCTTAAATCAGAAATCGGGGGTTAGTCTTTCTAAATATTTAAGCAGAATTCTAAATGATAAACAATTAATGATATTTATATTGCAAAAGGGTTTTAAACAATACTACACTACTACTTAACATATTTTTTTAATTTTTTCCAGATGAAGCCAGTGTTTCCTAGCTGACTACCCTGAGAAGAAACACCAAAACTAACTTAGGCCGTTGGACGTTCGTCGTACATTCCAGCAGCGGGCCGCGTCATCTCACGCGCGTACACAAACATATGGCAATGTATGACGACCGCTCAACGCAGTGTGTCTCCGTTATCGAGCCCTTAGGGGCTCTTTCTCTTTTAAAGTTCATACATTAAATATTTAATGTCATGAGAAATCACATGAGAACCATGCAGATTTGTCTGAGATGGTCTTTTGAAGAAAAAACCATACAGTTTTGAGTGGACCTGTCAGTGAAAGCATTTTTCAATTTTGTATTTACAAAGCTCAACAACTTGATAAACAATACCAAAGAAAGGTCATTTGGTTGGATAGGCCGCAGAAAATATTCAAATTGGCAGACATACATCAGGTAAAATAACCGACAAGAAAAGAAATAAAAAAATCCACATAGTCCTCACATACACAATAATGAAAGGAAAATGTCAAACATAAATTGTGAACTGTTAATTATGTATTCTTAAAGAGGACTTTATGGTGAGGTAAAACAGAGTTAGTTTATTTAATTGAATGCACTAATCTCTCAGGATTATATTAATTTTTTTTTTGTTTTTGGATAGCCCATTTATCGAAGAAGGCTAGACATCATATGACATCACGCTACGACTAATGGAAGAGAAGCAGTAACCAAAGACAAGAGTGAAACCGCAGAGGATACTAAGTTATTTAGTTATAAATTTAAGAACTAAGGGAAAGGCATGTTGGAATGTGTCATATTATGATTCCACAAGTATTGGTTTAGAACTGGTCAGCTGGTCTCTAAACAATTGAAAAGTATGTGATACGACTCTTACAGCAACAGGTGATTCTTACCAACTTTCCTTCAGGAAATAGGTCCCATACTATCCGGCAGTATTCAACAGCCGCTTCAACACTGCAAGTCCACAAAGATTTGCAGATCGGTGGAACTGGAAGATATCCTCGGTTTTTCGGAACATCGAAGTCAATTGGATTATCTGATGATATACCAAAGTATGGTGTATGGTCGAGAACGAATATTGTTTTATGATTAATTGGAAACATGATTGCTTATTGATTGTTTTAGCTTTAGCTACATATTAAGGTAATTCATGTAGGTTTGAGAAAACCAGGAAAACGCAAATTTTTTACAGTATTTACCAAAGGAAACCGAACACAAACCGGAAGACGTTTCCGCAATTGTCAAACTAAACCACAGCTGTCAACGTCAGTCAAGTCCACTACACAAATGTCAACATAGCATTGGTTGATAAGACGTCACGTTATATTTTTAAGTCAAAACAGGTCCTATTTAATAATTTTAAATAAGATTACTTTGGTAAAATATTTGTTTTACTAGGTTTTAAGTATCTATTTTCTCAAAATAATTGATATTGGTTAAACTTTATCGAAGTTTGAAAGAATTTTTTCGGCTATTGTTACCAGAATGAAAAAATTAACTTTAAAAAAGAAATATTATTTTTTAAAAGTATGCCTTGGAAAGCTGAAAAAAATACTATTTGTGAAAAGTTTTGAAAAGCGTAAAAAATGTTGTAAAAAAAAACTATTTTGCATACTGGCAGTTTTATTTTCCACAGATAATCATTTCAATTCATAAAAAAGTCCAAAAACCGTAATTAATTGATTACGGTTGAAAATAAACATTGACATAAATAAAAGTTTAGTTTTATTTGTAACACATAACAAAAACTACAAATTCAGTCACAAAACTACGGATTCTACAATTAAAATGATAAACAAAATTCATAGAAATAGTTTGTAATAAATTGGTCGATTGGCTACATTTGCCTCGTAAATCAGTTATTTGCCTTGATAAATTCATGAATAACGTGATATTTGATTGAACTGATATAACTTGAGTTTAGCTTACACAATTTTCAAAATAAATAACATAATAACCGTAATTTTTCAAAACGTGCACAACACTATAGTGAATGTGAGAGAATGATAAAATGGTGCATTCGTCGATCAAACCGGGCCACACATCCGAAGCCAGAAATTAAATTAACATCCACCATTTTGTTTATTTTCGCGAAAATAAGTCTTTTCCCGGATACGTTGTAGTATAATCCTGTTTTACCGCTATACGACAGAGTGATCTACTCAATCTGGCAATGCTTATAAGATTAGGAATGTGCTATTAGCGTTCCTATCTATTATCGGGCCCTTGTGTTGAAATTTGCAGACATCGGCCGCGCCGCTAGTAAACACTCTTTGAAAATTAACAGCTTAACGATAAAGAAAAGTAAAAAGCCGAACACGCAGGGCACCCGAGTTGATGAGAAAAGTTCGGATAATCACCAAGTTCAAAGGGAGCAATCCCTTAACGTTAGAGGTACGTGAAGTGCAGTAATCGGAGTTCGACGTCATAAGTGTGAATAAGCTGTGCGCGTACAGTCTATTCTTATGGTGGAATATTTGTTCAGGAAATAACCAAGAGTAGTGGGCGAGAGTCCCCCGTGGCGCGCCCGGCTAACATGAACCACACGCCTGCCCCGGACAGGCAGCAGCAGCACGACTCCAATGTGAACCAGGTGGAGGAGATGGAGACCCAAGATGGTTAGTGATGTCACAATATTTACATTGGAATCAACTGTTTCACCTACACACAGCTCAGGTGATCTCTAAAACACATTAAAAGGAACCATTACTCATTATAGCCGCGTTTTATAATTGCTTATTACATGAATTTGCAAATGTTATTGAACTTATTTGTTAACCAGATTACCCTACATAACCTCAAAGTGTTTTCATTAGTTGACATTGTTAATTGTTGTGTCTGTTTTGTGACAAATGATAATCATTGCAGTGTAATGCTATGATAAAAATGTGTACTTGAGTGTTCAGATGTTAGAATTGGAATATTGCTTTCTTTGTTTCAAAAGTGCAAGTCGCTGTCCTGAGAATGAAACAAAAATATCTAATTATAGAATATCTTTGTCTACATCAGTGTTTGAAGTTTAAAACATTATTGAATTTAGGTAATTAAATTAATGTTTTTGTTTATCACTGTATCTAAAAATATTTGTCTAGATACATGTATGTAGTGCTTATTTAGTGTGTTTATATATGAGTGCAGGTTACCTCTGTGTTTTCAAATGCCAATGTGATCTTTACATGCATGAGTGAATGTGCAGCACTGCCAACTGGTGAGGAATTGTAGAAAACATAAAAATAAACAAGCTGTCATGTCAAAAACTTGTGATAGTGGTTGACTTATAAGAATTTATTGATTATCTTTTATCATTCTGTAATGTAGATAACATTACAGCAAGTTGTGTTTGTACATTCTAATTCATTGATCAGTTATATGGTTTCAGATATCCTGCAATGTCTTAAATACTTTAAATTTTCGTTTGTGTTCCATAAAATTATGAGTTGATGTAAGTGATTTTGTGAAAAATCATGTGAGTGCTTAAAGTAATGTTAAAGTTTTTATTAGAACCATTTCATGTTTTTAAAATACTTAACTCTGTGCATCTATGTTTGAGGAAACCATGTTTTTGTCTTGAAACTATAAGAATGATGGATAGAAAGAAGGTAGGAGGAAGAAAAGTATCAAGAATACTTAAAAATGTAGAATATTGGACTCGGTCCAATAATGTGACATTGTAAAGAAAAGGTTTTATGGACTAAAAAGTTTTGTAATAAAAAACCTAGTTGTAAATAATATTTTTCTTCTAATCCTTTGTCAAAATTGACAATTAATGTCAAATATATCTGTAAAACAATGGACAGATCTGTTTCTCCTGAATAGTTGCTGTGTTCTATTTTAATTGTTAAGTTTACTTTAGTGACTTGTACATCCAAATCAAGTAGAGGTAACATGTATTTTTAAGTTTAGTTTTGTAAAATTACTTATAGTTTTAGAATAAATAAGTATAATAGGAAAGCACATTGCAAACAGCCATGTCTAAACTTAAAACATCTGTTTTTTGTTTACAAAAGTAAAATGAACCAAACATTTTTTTTATAAGGTATTTATTGAGATTTTACACACCACTCACACACAAAAATATCACTCACCTACAGAGGTTGATCATGTGTTTGATTATAAGATTTTATATCTTATAAGAAGTAAATAATTCAATGTCAAACATTGCATGAGTCATATGTTGAAGTGGAGCATAAAATTAATGTATTTGTATATCTTCTCTTGCAGTGGAAACTGTAGACACTGTCACTGACAAGACTTGGGAGGACGATCTTATGAAAGGTCCCAACGGAGAGGTAGTCATGGGTGAGGTCATGAAGAATCAGGAGACCACATCTTCAGACATGCCGGTGAGTAAAAGAGAGCACTCTGGTATTGAAATTCACCTACTGTCTGTTGTGAAAAAGGGATGGTCATATGCATCCTATATAACTCCGTTTATCACTTACATAAGAACAGTATTGGCCTTCTTATTGGGAAGGCCTCAAGGCGATTATCAAATCTAATAATACTAGATTATTAGTTTACTGAATTACTGTCAATCATTCTTTCAATCAATCAATCAAAGATTCTTGTTATGGGAAGGAAGGAAGTCAGATGGTCATCAAGGCAAATATACAAATTATTTTTATTCTAAAGGACAAATTGCTATTGTCTTCCTCATTTCATACTGTCTTGACTATTTAAAAAAACTGAACTTGACCCACGTTCCGAGTCACGATAATATCTGTTATCAAGTAAAAAAGATGAAAAGGCAAAGAAGGAACACTGGTGTAGTTTTAGTCAGTCAGTCTGACACGACCTCCCGCTCCGACATAGAGCGGCGGGAGAAGCTATTGGATGATGTCCCACCTAAAAAAGAAAAAAAAAGTATTTGCCTATTCTTTCTCTCCTACTATTTATTTACAAACATTCTCCATTGAATCAATTCCCACGAATCAATACAGTTGAATCACTATTCAACTCATTGAAAACCAAATTATTGAGTGAGAGATAGAGTAGAATTCATAGTCTGATAAACAGAGATTGGGTTCTAATTTATCAGATAATACTAGTATCACGAATTCTCGTGTTACTGTATAAGTAATGTGCGAATATTTACGACAACTTCTGAGACCATTAGAATTCTATATAAGTTAGTATGAGACATGTTGTCCTGTTAATAACACCTACGTCGTATGGTATATGACAGTTATGATGATGAACCATTTCAAAGATAGTATCTTATATTCGCGCCATAATAGTCCCATCTGTTTCTTGATATTATCCGTCTTCATGACTTTCAACAAACTTTCATGATACATATCATAATATCAACGTCTTTCTTTTTTGAACACGAATTTGAAATCGGAACGTAAAAGTAAAGAGAGAAAGTACGTTATTAAATTCACTATCAAAAATATGATTCAATGTAAGTCTACACACAAAATCAGGCATTATTCATCATTTTAAGAATAGAATTATTAGCGAGATGTTTACCTCCACAGCTGGCTTGTCTTGATGCCGAAATGGAGGATGACGAGGCACGGTCAGAAACGACATTTCGTTTCACGGTACAGAACTTCAGGAATTTGAAAGATTCTGTGTTGTCCCCGGCGTGCTTCGTTCGGAACCTTCCATGGAAGATTATGGTCATGCCACGGCAAGCTCCATCCCCGGATCGGCAACAACAGAAGTCCTTAGGGTTCTTCCTTCAGTGTAATGGCGAGAGCGAGTCTTCCAGTTGGTCGTGCTATGCAATGGCAGAACTAAGACTGATCTCCCACAAGCCAGAAACCGAGCCTTTCTTCAGGAAAATACAACATCTGTTTTATAGGTTTGTTGATTGTATTTATAGAGATTAATATATACACCTTTTACGCCCAAGCGTATTTAACACACGTCCCATGCAATAGTTAAGGACATCGCCTATTCTGCTGCCAAAGATTTCGCCATTACGCATGTTGGATAAACTTTATTTTGTTTAAAATTCGTATGGTTTCGGTGTACGGGTCGGGTCGGGTCCTCCCACCCTTTATTCGCGGCGTAAATTACAACAATGTTCATCAATCAACTTTTTACTAAATAATTTATTTTTAATAGTCTATAGCCGGGTACAGACTGTTGTAATGTAACGTGCAAGGTAACTTGAAAGGAGGATTTTACAGGTGTGGACTGTGCGCGCGCACAGACCGAGCATGTACCTACTCACATAGTTGAAATGCTTTGTTTGTGCGTGCAAGTTGTCATCACTGCGAATGGACGACAAAAGGCGGGTTTCTGAATTGAGTATTTTGAGTTATGAACATTTTAAACCATACTTAAATGCCAAATTTCGACAGGTTTACAGGCTAAAGTAGAGTTTGAGTAATTCTCAACTTCAAATGCTTAAATCAGAAATGGGGGGTTATTCTTTCATTGCGTGTTACATTGGACGTTTCGTTACAGTCAGTCTGTACCAGGCTTATTATAAAATTGTCTTTAAATAAATTTCATTGTTACATCTCCAGTAAAGAGAACGATTGGGGTTTCTCTCACTTCATGGCATGGAACGATGTTTTGGACCCCGAAAAAGGTTACATAAAGGACGATGCTATCACGTTGGAGGTTCACGTGACTGCAGAGGCGCCTCACGGTGTTTCCTGGGATTCGAAGAAACATACCGGCTACGTTGGTAAGTATTGTGATAGAAAATGGCGCAAAACTTTTAATTTTGTTTACAAGTCTTTGAATTTGTAAGGCTTGATAGACTTGAATGCTCCCGTAATAGCTGTTTAGTCTTATTCTGTCTCACGACTTGGCTCTGAAAAGAGCTCGCGCTAGGGGGTGCGCTTAAAACAAGTGTAGAAATTAACAATCAGTTTAAAATGTACATGGAGAGTATTATTGTTTATTCGTTTTGGATAGGTAAGACAGTATTTTTTCGGCTTCCTGCATTTTCGTTAATTTCGCGTTTAAAAGCAATCGATAGAACTTTGCACTTTTCCAGTTACTTGATAAACATTAACTACAAAAGTAAAATGTATTTCTAAGAAATGATTGGTTTTTATTCTAGGTCTGAAGAACCAAGGGGCGACGTGTTACATGAACTCGTTGTTACAAACATTATATTTTACAAACCAACTACGTAAGGCCGTTTACAAGATGCCGACAGAATCTGACGACAGCACCAGGTAAAGAGCTTTTGTAATCTATGAGAAATTATCTATTACTGTTAAACTGGTAAATTATCTATTACTGTTAAACTGTACTCTCGGCTCCGTCTTTCCGAGGTGTAACCGTACCGATAAACGACCACCTTGAGCTTCTTGGGGTATCGCTATCGTCTACCCTCAATTTCGGCTCATATATCGAAGCAAAGGCCCAGCTGGCTGCAAAAAAATTGGGGATGTTAGCAAAGGTGAGACGGTATTTCACGCCGGAACAGCTGCTTAACCTTTATAAAGCGCAAGTTCGATCGTGTATTGAGTACTGCTCTCATCTTTGGGATGGATCTGCCAAATACCAGCTTGATGCACTAGAGTCGATTAATGATGCACTTGTTGAGTCGAAGCTCCAAAGTCTTGGGCATCGACGCCGAGTTGCTCGCTTGACGGTTTTCTATCGTTTATATTTCGGGGAGTGTGCGTTGGAATTACACAATTTAATTCCGGCAAGTCCGTTCCATCATCGGACCACTAGACGTACGGCGATGCGCCACAGGTACATGGTGGATATTCCACCCATATGTACAAAGCGTTTTGGCAGTACATTTATTGTGCGCACAGCTAAAGAATGGAATTCCCTGCCGGAGTCTGTGTTTCCTGATAGCTACAACTTAGGAGTCTTTAAGTCAAGAGTGAATAGGTTACATCTAGGCAAGCGTGCTCCATCTTCGGCCACGTCATCGCTTACCATCAGGTGAGATAGTGGTCAAACGCGAGCCTATGAATAATAAAAAAAAAAACAAAGAACTTTGATTATCCTGACTAATATTTTTCGAAGGTCATTTCGATAGCAGGGAATCCGTATAGTCGGAATTGGGAGAAAAGTTACTTAAAAGAACTATTGCTTTTTTAGTAAATGCAAGTGAATAGGCTAGAGTGAATAGGCTCTTAATAAACTAGTGCGCTTTACCATCGACGATTGCATCACTGCTTACCATCAGGTAGGATTGCAGTCAAGTGCTAGTTTATAAAATATAAAAAAAAAAAAAAAAATATTAGATTAGTTGCATCAAAATTGGATCGAGGCGATACAACGGGAAACCGGATAATCGAAGTAGGTACTACTGTTATAAAACATGATGATGATGATGTAGGTCATACTATTATTATAAATGCGCGAGTTCGTATGTACATACGTTTGTTACTTCGTCACGTTCGAACGGCTGATCTGATTTCGAGGAAACTTAGTACAGGCATATACCATGTCCTTGAATAGGGATACTTTTAATCCCGAGAGTATGTTCCTTAGGGATAATTTTCTACTATCACACGGGCGAAACCGCTGGCAGCAGCTAGTTTTTTTTTTAATTTGTATAAACTAATGCTTGACTGCCCAACCCGCACTGGGCCCGTGTGGTCGATTAGGGCCCATTCCCTCTTCTGAGAGGAGGCCTGTGTCCCAGTAGTGGGAACTTTAAAAGGCTGATGATGAATGCTTGACTGCAATAAAACTGACTGACTGATTGACTGTGATGATGTATAACTACGTCAGTTTAAAATATTGTTTTGTTTTCCTTAGGTCCGTAGCATTGGCGTTGCAAAGAGTGTTCTACGAACTGCAATTCTCAGATAAACCTGTCGGCACGAAGAAACTTACCAAGAGTTTTGGATGGGAGACGCTGGATTCTTTTATGCAACATGATGTGCAGGAGTTTCTTAGGGTATGTGTTCTTTGACTATGTGGTATGACTATTGTTTATAAAATTTTTCGTTTATCTCGATCATATAGAGTACCTTTCGATTATAAGTACTGATGGATTCATTCTGTACTACTTCCAAGTTAAATGCACGGTTTCAATTATCAAATTACCCGCATTGTTTCTTAAATAACCCTTGTAACCCCATATAATAGAAGCGGTATAATACAAAGTAAGCCTAAGAAATTATGACTACCCTCATTGTTTTGCCGTTCGCAGTTGAGTACGGCGGCACTAAGTGGAATATGAGTCTTTCTTTTTGCGTCACTTTATACAGTAATAGACTTACTTTTACGTGTAAGTCAATTCGTCGCCTTAAGAATATTGTGAGGTCTTATCATCAGATTCATATAGCAATTAATTGACGTTTTCTAGTATTTAACTATACATAGAAATAAAATTGAAGTGACCATTTGTTTGTCATATAATTTTATTTTTAAATTAAATGCATTAATGAAAGTATATTCGATACCTATGTATAACAGCAATGCATTTTTTTAAACATTTGTCTTTGTTCCGACAAATAGGCAATCAGAAACAGCTGCACTGATTTTGACGAGATTTTCAGTGATAGACAGCTGATATTATAAGGAGTAACTTAGGCTTTTTATTTGCGAACGGAACTTACTCATCTCCGAAATAGTTAAAACAGATTTTAACGGGACTTTGACTAACAGATCTCTCTTACCGAGAGAGCTTAAATGTGTTGTGTTAGAACTCACAATTCGCCCCAAAAACTAGAGTTACTTTCCACGTTGCTTAGTTCAGCAGCATATGCTGTCAGAAAAATCCGTCAATTTACTGATGTACATACCGCGAGGCTGGTCTATTTTAGCTACTTTCATAGTATCATGTCTTACGGTATTTTGCTATGGGGACGGGCTGCAGACATAGAGTCTATTTTTATTGTGCAGAAAAGAGCTATCAGAGCCATATACAATCTTCGCAGGTGCGATTCTCTAAGGGAACTGTTTAAGGATATAAACATCATGACGGTACCTTGTCAATACATTTATGAAAATATTATGTACGTTCGGAAAAATATTCATCTTTTTACTAAGATAAGTGACAGGCACAATTTTAATACTAGGAATAGGCACAAACTACATCAACCTCGATTCAGATTGGCTAAAGTATATAATTCTTTTATGGGGTGCTGTGTAAAATTTTATAATAAGATACCACTTGAGATTATTCAATTGAATGAATCCAAATTTAAAACATGCATTAAACGCACGCTATGTAGACAAGCATATTATAAAGTGGAAGATTATATCCTCGATAAAAATGCTTGGCTAAATGCTGGTCCTGCTCCACTAACACTTTTGCCTACTAATTAGTTTTTTGTTTATTTATAAATATTGGAAGAGATGCTATTACCCTTTCCGTATGTTGTTTTTTTCGAAATGGTATGATATTGCTTTAATGAAGCTTATGACCTTTTAATGCTCTTATTTTGTTTATTTTTCTTATTTGGAACCATTAGCATTGTATAATGTAGAAGCACTTTTATCAAATTTTTTGTGAATGTTCCATGGAGCATTTTTACTAGGTTACAATTTGTTTGACTTAAATGAGCATGGCAGTTGAGAGTTTGTCATTCTCACTCAAATGTCTTGCTGATGGTGGCGCGTGTTATTGAGTCATTCTGTTCCCTTCATAATGGTTGAGCAGACTGGGGTTGAGGCACGCGTCATGCTCGTGAACGGGCGCCGTCAGTTGAGACTGGTCATCTCTTTGCTGCCAGTGGCTTAATTCAATTTCTATTTTTAGTTTTTTTCTCACTACTTTTCTACATGGTGCTCACATAATTGTAGCGACAAGAAATATGTAACCAAGATTATTGTAACACTTAAAATGGTTTTAAAAGAGTGTCCATGGAGTTTCTTGCACGTTCTTCTCCATAGAGATCTACGCTTTGGAACGTGCAATTTAGCTTCACTTTTTTTTTTGACTGACCGACGTTTTGACTATTCAAAAGTGCCTGTAAATGGTCTATTTGAAATAAAAGAGTTGATTTTGATTGATTTTGATTTTGACGTGAACGAAGTCGCGGGCACCAGCCAGTTAATCAAAAAAATTTTAAGCATCATATGAATATAGAGCTTAAACTTGTTACTTACGGTAGTCGACAATACAAGCCATGATTATTCCAGGTACTGCTAGATAAATTGGAGAGTAAAATGAAGGGTACTTGCGTGGAGGGGACGGTACCGCGTCTATTCGAGGGCAAGATGACGTCATACATCAAGTGCAAGAACGTCAACGTGTCCAGCACGCGCGTCGAGACCTTCTACGATATTCAACTTAACATTAAGGGGAAGAAGAACAGTGAGTATATTAATTTCTGTTGTAAAACTGGATTGGAGTATTTGTACAGAAGACAATCATAAATGATACAGGATAGAAAAACGCTTACTACTATAATATTTTGACAGCACACCGAGAAAATATTTGTATGGCTTACAAATAGGTGTTCCGGGTTTAGGTGTCCTGTGTGTAAAGATTTGCATGTTTGTGAACACACCCACGATACAGGAGTTTTTTTTAATGTGTTTGGTAAATTTTTCAGTTAAAGCTTCTAGCTAGGCCCTAGTTGAAATAAAAGGTTCTTTGGAAGTCATTCAACATCTTTAATCATGCAAACCCAAATATTAAAAAATGCGGTCCTAGCGTGATCGTAACGGCAATACAGAGGTAACAGCTGATATATCACCAAAAATTGTTAAACGTAAGTTTTAAGGCACTCTTAAGATGAGTGGCTGATGGCTGTACCAATGGAGCCGAAATGGTCTGGGTTGGCGACTGTGTACTTAGTAGTCGCAGCGTTGCAGGATCACCTCTAAGTTCTTGGCTAAGCATGGGAAGGCCTATACTCAACAATAGACATATTTTGGCTTAAATTACGATGATGATGAACTGGCATAGTTTTGAAAAGGAGCTTGAAATGAAAACTATTATACAGCCATTTGCAATCGATGCAAACGAACATTAAACGCACACGAGGGCTACGCGTGATTTGAGCCGCGTGGCGCGGATCTATTGTAGCTCTGCAAGTCTAGTTGCCAAATAAAATGTATGGAGATTGACTCGGCCGATTCGGCGTACGTGGCCCACGTGTGCCCAATGTAGTTCTTACTTTATCCTTTTTATTCCAGTCGACGAATCCTTTAAAGACTACATCAGCACAGAGACTCTTGATGGAGAGAACAAATACGATGCTGGAGAGCATGGTCTTCAGGAAGCGGAGAAGGGAGTCATCTTCGCTTCGTTCCCCCCAGTACTGCATCTGCACCTCATGAGGTTCCAGTATGACCCCATCACGGATAGCTCAGTCAAGTTTAATGATAGGTAAGTGTTGAGATGTTAAAGCTGACTGTTGATAGTCAGCATCACTTTTTCTCAAAAAATATCTGAATTCTGTGAATATAAGCTAATTGTCAACGTGCGGGGAGTGTGCGCGAGGCACCCATTGCGTTCAATATACGCGCGTATTTTTGCACGTCAAAGGCAAGCCCGAATTAAGGTGTTTTAATCATTGGACTTTTTCTACCACAACTTTCGTCATATTTTATATTGATTGTCGATTGTTTACGAGTGGGTTTAAGTCAGTAAAAGTCTGATACTACGTCTGCTCCACCCAGAGCAAGAGAAGTTATTTGATGAATTTCCAGCTTCAAAAATATAAATGGTTGACAATTAATCACGTATTTAGGTTTACCCATCTAGATTCAGAATCTCGATAGCGGCCCACATTCGGGGACTCGAAAGACTAATTGGGGTATCCAATTCATTAATTAGACTCGTCATTATACTGGAATATTTCGTAATGATACAAGTAATATTGGTCTTATAGAAAATTCTTTTTCACACCTATAGATTCGAGTTCTATGAACACATCAATTTGGACGCGTATCTACAGGAGAAACCAGAGACGCCAGCAGATTACACGTTACACGCGGTGCTGGTGCACTCGGGAGACAACCATGGAGGACACTATGTGGTCTTCATCAACCCTAAGGGCGACGGAAAGGTGAGGATTAGTTCCATTGTGAGCTGGTTTGTGAGGTTAGGTTGATGTATGATCATCCTGGTCATGGCGTCGTAGGCCTCAAGGCTGAGGGTCGTGACCTCGCTGCTTCATCACTTTCGCTCTTGTGGTGTTCCTACATCTATTCCAGTATTTTTTAAATTGCCCTTCTTTATTATTTGTTTATTTAATTTGACGATTATTGTTATTTTACAATTATGACATTGTTAACTTTTTTAATTTAATTTTTTTTTTAATTCTTATTTATACAATTATGACATTGTTTATTTTTACAATTTGACATTAACAATTACTTTTATAATTTTTAATTTTTTTATTTTAGCAATATTAACTCTGTAAAATTACATTTTTGTATATTTTATTATTGTGAATTTGGGGACTATGTGGATTTTTTTTTCTCGTTTTTCTCTAATTTTAATTAATGTCTGACAGTTATGAGTACTTTTTGCGGCCTACCCAAATGTCCTTTCTTTGGTATTGTTCGTCAAGTCGTTGAGCTCCTTAGTAGTCCTGAGTTGAGCTTTACGAATACTGACAAATGCTTGCACTGACTGGACAGGTCCACTCAGAACTGTGTGGTTCTTTCTTCAAAAGACCATCCCAGACACTGATCTGCATGGTTCTCATATGTTTTGACCATTACTTGTTTGCTGTATGGACTTTAAAAGAGACTTTGACCCCTGAGTTTGTTTCGGTGTTTCTTCTCAGGGTAGTCAGCTAGGAAACACCGGCCTCATCTAGTTAAAATTGACGAAAAAAAAAAAAATGACGTGTAAAAGTGTTTTTGAGAACCTATTTGCAAAAATAAAATATCATTTATCATTTATCATTTGTGCGGTGTGAAAGGCCCTATATACCATGGAGTCAAAGGCGGCGCGGATCTGGTCGGTCCAACATAGTGGGCTACGACTTTATTATTTATTTTCGTATTTATGATAGCACAGATCTGTTCTGTAGCCTAGTTCAGTTATGTTCTAAGTGTGCTCCACAAAACCCTAAGGCTCCGCAAAGCCTCTTTGCGGGCTCCATGTGAATACTGGTTATGAGTGAGAAAATACACAATTTCTTTATGGTCAACTGCCAGACGCGTCACGTTCTCGTACCTCGGGTCGCTCCGAACACGGTTCACTCAGACAGCCGAACAGTGTTGCATGATATCATCTGAGAGGTGTATCCATTTCTTACCACAATGACCCTGAATGTGCTTCTTCCTTTCCCAACCACGCGCTACAACGAACGGTCCAGTGCGTCTCGCATTCATCGTATTCCCGCGGCTCTCACCAGGTCATCGTGGGAGACCTTGGGTTCTCTTGCGGATATCTTTAAGCCTGATTCGATCACGTTAGGAAACTCCGAGCATTGCCCTTTCCATTGCCGTTGGGCGACTTCGAGCCTTCTGTTAAGGCCCATTGTAAGCGTCCCACGTTTCAGTTCCATATCACTAGCAACACGCACTTGTCATAGACTTTCGTCTTGAAACACTGGTATGTTGGACGAGAAGATACCGCGCAGCTTTTCGAACGCTATCCAGCCGAGTCGGATTCGACGATGGCGATGGCAATACCTTTTTCTTGAAGTTAGATCTACCTGACTGGATTGTCTGTCCCAGGTAAACATAATCGTCCACAGCTTTGAGTGTAAAGTCTCTGATCTTGATCGGGGTATTTATTATTTATTTATTTATTTAAAGGCTTATTTCTAATAAATAATACTGGGACTGCAGATAAACGATAGTCTTACTCGTGTTAAACTTTAGAATTTATTCCTATTCATCCATTAATATTTCGCGCCTACCAGCCTGACTGTCGTCCAATTCTCTAACAATCTTCTTTTTCTAAAATTCGAATTAGTTTTTTTTTTTTTATTATCATGCGCTATTTCTGGATTACCAAAAAGTTAGTGATGAAATAGGCTCTACAACAGTGTTGTATTCCTTAGTGGTGCAAGTTCGACGACGATGTGGTGTCCCGGTGCACCAAGCAGGAGGCCATCGAGTACAACTACGGCGGACACGACGAGGACATGGCGCTGACCGTGCGTCACTGCACCAACGCCTACATGTTGGTCTACATTAGGTCAGTATTCACTGTTTTCTGCTATGTGTTTTGTTCTATTTGAAAGAGTTATTTAACATTGGTTGCACTGTGTTGTGGACTCTTGAACTCATATACCACCAAAGAAAGTGTTTACAGTTTCTTGTCAATATCGGTTCTTAAACTGTGGAAAACAGTTATTACAGTTTATAAAAGAGAGAGAGGAGGAGCCTTTATCTTGCTATAAGATAGAAAGAAAAAAAAAAAAAAAAAAAAAACAGCTGCAACTTCTAAGGACGCCATGTGGTTATAACAAACTTTCAAGGTTGTTTTGAGTAAAATAACGCTAGTGAAAGATCTAAATAAATAATAATAAGGCCTTTATCGGGATCTTTTTACTTTAATGTATTTTTAACTTTAATCAAAATATATCTCTGTTCAGTTCAGTGTGCCTTTAAGTTAACAAAAACAATGAAAGTAAGGAGTACTTGTATTCATGGCGTTTTGCTTTTTATTTCTAGGGATTCACAGTTGAAGACTGTCTTGCAAGAAGTTACTCAGGCTGACATTCCTACAGAACTGAGCGAGAGACTCGCTGAAGAGAAGAGAATTGAAACCGTAAGTTATAAGAGGTTTAAGATGGAAGACTTCAGCCTTACTTATGGCTGAACTAACTGGCTGTTGACCGATGTCATGTGCGCAGTGTCATCGAACATCGTGTTCGACAGCGACGCGTGTTTCACGCTAGTCTTAATGCACAATGTCTTGTTCGCACGCATACAAACACCGTAACGAACTGAAACGACATCAGACGGTGCGTAAATAATTACGATTAGTGCTTTGGAAAATCGAGTTTAAGAAAAAAAAACAATGGTATAATAATTTTATAGAATTCTACGTTAGGTGAGCTTTGTCGGTACCGACTTAATTTTGAAGATTTTAAACGATTTTCGTTATTTTATTTTTTTTTTACACGCAAATCTGCGTAATAAAACTTTTTAAGGGTATTTTTTTTTGTTAAACCATGCCTTGATGAGATAGCGCCAGTTGCATATCGCATTTCTATCTATACGCAAGAAGGCAAGCATTGATTGTGCTCAATATTTTTATCAAACAGATCCGTCGCAAAGAACGCAACGAGGCGCACCTGTACATGAACGTGAACGTGGTGCTAGAAGAGGCCTTCGACGGGCACCAGGGCAATGACCTGTACGATCCCGAGCGGGCGCACTACCGCGTGTTCCGCGTCAGGAAGCAGGCCACTGTCGCGGAGCTCATGGAGATGCTGGCGGAGAACTTCAAGTACCCGCTCAAGCAGCTGAGGCCGTGGCCCTTCAGTGCGCGCTCGAATCAGGTAAGGAATAAGCTATATTAAGTCACTGTCTGCTTCTTCCAACCACATTTTGTTGACTTTGTTGACTTGCAGGCGTTGAAACAGAGTTCAAAGTGGAACAGCTGTTCAGGTCAGGATATTCCTTAGTAGAACTAATTTTCAGACTGAGATTATAGTCAGAATCTAATACATAATATAGTACGCGGCAAATAAGTTGAGCTCTTTGCTATGGTTACGCACAGCCTTCCGCTTTGATTGGAGACCCAAAAATCTGTTATACTACGCGGCAAATAATTTAAACTAAAATGGTCGCTATAGTCTAGTATAACTAATTCTCGTCGAACAAAATTAGTGCATATTTTCACTTCGTATAACAACAGTTGTCTCTCAACAGACATGCAGACCGACTTGTCTAGACATCGTCAACGACCAACACAAGACAGTCGCCGACGTCTCCGAGAACATGAACCCTTGGAACATCTTCCTAGAGATGTTACCCCCGGACTCGGGCTTCAGTGCACTCCCCAACTTCGACAAGGAGAACGACGTCGTGCTGTTCTTCAAGTTCTACGACCCCAAACAGAAGCGGATTCATTATTGTGGACATCACTATCTGCCAATCGCTAGCAAGCCCGCTGATCTTATTCCAATATTGAATAAGCGTGCAGGTATGGACTTTATTATTTTTATCCACAAATTTTTGGTATTTATTAATTTGCCCGTTTTGACATGTGGCTTATCTTTACCTCAATCTATTTACACTCAATCTATTCACTAATGCCTTGATCACACGTACCGAGTTAAAGGGTGAGACAGTAAAATCTTGCTCGGCCGAGACAGTGCTGTAAGCGAGTTGTAGAGATAAGCACTCGGCCGAGCACTCGGCGCTATTTTGATACGTACTGAGTATTCGGTCGAGAGCACTGTCTCTCCCGTTTGCTAGGTACGTGTGATCAAGGCATAAACCCGTTTCAGTTTAACTACTGCCTGGCCCTACCCCAATTTTTTTGTGCACCTAGGAAGAAATTATTGTAGTCTCTTTACAAACGCATCTCAGCATTTTAACTTTGTATTATAAGTTCGACAAAGCACAAGACAGCAACCGGAAAATCCTAAAGCATGACCTCTGGGTTGCAAACCAGCGTCCCGACAGAGGTGACCTTGCTAGTTTCAATCCTTGTAAACAGCAGATGTAATCCATGACCTTCAACGTCCTTGGTTGGCGGTTGCGTTTTCCAACCGCAGTTTCGAATGCAGTGACTGATTTGCGAACGCGGATAACATCCGTGTAGCCGCAATACAAACCAAATACAAACCAAGCTCCCACCTAGGTGACCTCTGTTGAAACGCTGGATTGCAACCGCCTGGTCTATGCTTTATCCTCACACCTTTATGACATACTTATTATTAGACAAAGTCCCCCACTGTGTCTGTCTGTTCGCGATAAACTCAAAAACTACTGAAAAGATTTTTAATAGGTAAGGTTTGTATGGAACACTCACTGCGCGAGTCCGAATCGTACTTGCCCGGTTTTTAAACATTGTCCTTATCGCTGAAATCAATCTGCCGATAAAATACCGGTCCGCTAGGTCGATGACCTTAGGTTGTGAATAATTCATTTTTATTCAATTTTGCTGTCGAACTGAATTTTATTAATATATTTCCATCCATTATACCTATGATCAAAACAAGTTCATAATTGATAAAGACCGCACGTGCAGATTTTATACAAATAATACTTGCATAATATTGTAAGACTTATGACACTTGAAACTTTTTCTCCATTTTCTTCTGTGAAGCCGTCGTATTTATTCTTCAAATAAAACTTATTCTGTCCACTGAAAAATCAGGTCGAAATCTAATGAATCATGATGACAGCATAACTTCGCAAACTTAGTTAAAGAGTTTGTATATTTGAGTGTTTGATACTTCTTCACGCTCCTTGAACGACTGAACGGATTTCGATTAAACTTGGTTACACGTGTACCAAGTTTCATCGAAAGCCGATCTTTGATGAAACTTGGTACACGGGTAGACTATTTCCTGAAATATCACACGGGATATTTTTTTATCTTGGTAGTATGTTCCCTTGGGATAATTCTACTTTCACGCTAGCGAAGCGCTTCTGACGGTTCTGATCTTCAGTGTTTGTGCGGCGTCTCTCCGCAGACCATGTTCCACTTTCCATCTTGCATCACGTGCCCTATTACCTGTTCACATAGGGACCTAATGACAGCATCAGTCGACAGCATTGCTTGCGGAATACTGGGCCAGGCAAGGAATTCAACTAGTTTTGCCATCGACACGCTAAGAAGAAGCGAAGCGCTCTAGTTGAAGCTAACGAGTTTAATAATATGATGACAGATCTCTTAACTGATAGAATGTATGTTTCCATAGGTTTCCCGCCAGACACTCCACTCGTCCTATACGAAGAGATCAAACCTGACTTTGTTGAGAAGATCAACAACTACAGTGAGCCTCTCGAAAAGGTATTATTTATCAGTTTTATCCCAACAAACTATTCACTAGACATAAGCTTTTCCGACACATATATTATCCTAAATAGCTATGTATTTAGATAACTCTCCTCCCTTCTATATAAACTTACAAAGTATCTATATGTATATGTGATTAATTAACGCAATATAAGTCCCAAAACTTTGTTATTCTATATAAAAATATATTTAAATGGTATGTCCTAAATCTTGCATAGGAATAGTGTAATGTTATGATCGATTTTAGTTTTAGTTATATCCCACATTCAGGTATTGCTGGCTCAGGTATAGTATTTATTAGTAATTATTTATTATCATGTAATTTTATGTAGCACTGTTCAGACTTAGTGCAGAAGCTTTTTGTTTTGTTATCTGTCACGAAATACGCTTAGTATAATAAATAATCGAAGTTCGAAACAAACTTTTTTGAAGACAATAACATTGTTTGCTTCAAACAATCGATTTTTCCCTAAACAATTTTGTTTCCTCTTCATTCTGTCCTCTTCCGAAAATAAAACCTCGTTTGAGACGAATTACGTCAGCGTAGTAGTAAAACAACCGTGCTTGCTTATAACTGGCATTTGTGGCAACAAAAAACAACAACATGATGTCATAACGCTTGCTTGAAAGTCACAACTTCTTCATTTTATTTGCGGAATTCTCATAAACATCTGGCTCAGTTTTTTCTAGCCGAAATATCCGACATTGACCTTTCAACACTTTTTTGCATAATGTTCAGTTTCTGAACAGTGCTATGTTATATAATATTATATTTATCGGCTTCTCCTCATACTTATATTAATTTATATCATTCTAACACAAAGCTTTCTCGATTACTTTTTTGGCGTAGTTTCCGTGACAACAAAAGCTGACGTTCACAACCGCCTATGCGCTATAAATTTCGCCTTCATCCAATAAGTGGAAAAGCACGCATACAAGTTTACGCTTCAAGATCAGCGAGTGTAAGCGTATCCGTGTCTGAAATTTACACGGGATCTAAGACATCAAGATCTCTTTTCGCTCGCTAAATATATTGTTTTCTTAACAACTTTTTACTGGTTTGAAAATAATTCAATATTACAACAGTTGTAAAGTAACGCCCGTCAGATTTTTTTTTTTGTCTCGGGAACTGGGCTTCAAGCTACTTGAGTGTCTCATCAATTAATATCACAAGCTACATGCAGCTTTATTACGTTGAATTACTTGTATCACCACTTGTGTCACCTCTCCATAGGATTGTTTCGTATACGAACATGCGTTTATATAAATAATAGTGTTTATAGAACTTAGGAAGCTTGAAAATGGAATGGTTCGTTTCTTTCTGAGCCCGAAACAACAAAAATAGATGCCACAGTCTCTGTGAGTTCTGTTAGTAGATTGTGTGTCAGTCAACGTTTTTTATTGGTTTGAGTTCAGACTGAGATTTTTGACACCCATTATCAAGCTTTCTCGGTTTAAATATTCACTTAGTGTAGTCATATTTAAAGCTTACAAGTTCACAATGTAATTTGTAGACAATGGCACCATGCGAAAGCGTGGGAAAATTAATCACACTTAAATTCTCATGAAACATATAAACTCCATTTTAAAGAACATAATCAACCGCGTCATGAACGAAACAAAACACTAAACCGACATGACTCGTCCACATATCCACGCATTTTGGTATACGCCACAAACTATGGAGGGAGGGCATAAGGCGGGCTACCCTCGGGTTGAGTCGTGTGCACGCGGCCAGGTATTGGACGAGCTGATGGACGGCGACATCATCGTGTTCGAGCGCGCAGACCACCGGCACGAGGACCTGGAGCTGCCAACCTGCCAGGACTACTTCAAGTACATATTCTACAAGGTCGAGGTGCAATTTGTGGATAAGACTGTGCCTAATGACCCTGGGTAAGTTGTTTGTGCATTTCCTGTTTTTATGCGAGACGCATAGGACCGGTTGTTATGGCAACACTTGGGGAGGGCTTGTGTCCAACAGTAGACGTTTTTTGGCTGAAATGATGACGACGACGATGACACAACTGCGGGACGCAAAGGAGGCTAATGTGTTTGTCAGCCTATATTATATATTATTGACGCACAAGACCGTTCGTTATGGCGATGCTTGGGCTAGGCCTATGTCCAACAGTAGTCAGTCGAAAGACGTTATGATGATGTTGATTATGTTTTATTGTTCCTTTTTTTCTTGTGTCAATCAATTTGTCTTAATCCTGTGGGTGTAAAGACATGACAATTATAAAAATTCAACATAACGACAACCGACACAGAAAAAACAAAAAAAAAATTACGAAGGAAGCTCACAAACTATTTCAAGTGAAGTCTTTGAAAATAGTCTAGGTTTTTTTTGTATGATTTACCTGCAAAATTCGCACTTTTTTTGACACTGTGAAGACCTCAAGGAGACCGCGAGACCAGATACGAGGATGTAAAGAAACTTTCAGAGGTTCGCAACATTTTTAGCATAGCATAGCATCAGCCTTATAATGTTCCCACTGCTGGAACTCAAGCCTGCTCTCTAGGAGAGGGAATGGGCCGTATTCCAACACGCGGACCCGGTGCGGGTGGGTTGGCACAACATGTTTACTAGAAGATAAAATAACTATTTGTTGTTGTCATCATTACATGAATAATTATATCTTCATGGTTCTTCGAAATCATTTTTATTTCCCATAAGCACCACGATTAGTCTTCTCCTCATCGTAAGAGAAACCCATGCTGACCCCTTTCTAGTATGTTATATGTTTAGTAAAAATTTTCAGAAAGATCAACAATTCAATTTAATTCAATTGGACAATACTAACACAGTTTTCTCTATCAATGTTTGGCCAGGTTCACAATGGAGCTGTCGATGCAGATGCGCTACGACCAGATGGCGCGCGCGGTGGGCCAGAGGCTCAACGTCGACCCCTACTTAATACAATTCTTCAAGTGTCAAAAGTTAGTGTTTTGAGATATTACTATTATATTAAGTCTTAATGAATTCTGAAGAGCTAGTTATTCATGCGATTTGGTTTGCTAGGAACGACGAAGTCCACGACTATCTAAATATGCTATCAGTGGCTTCTGAAATTGAGCGATGCAAAATGTAACACAAGGAACGTCTGACCTTGCATCCTAACCCACTAGTTGCTGAACTGTTGAACCCAACTGCGGTGGTAAAAAGGCTGAAGAGAAACCACCTTATATACATGGGAGGAGCAGCGCTGGCTACTCACCACAACGGCATTTGTTTGAAAAACTAATTCGCTTATGGTCTGACAAACGATTGAGAGTGAGAAAAAAAAAATAAGTCAGCCAGACAGTACAATCAACTCAATCATGTGATGGGTTTTGATCACAAGCTCTTAACTTTACAATCTAAACTGAACTTATTAAAGGAATGGAGCTATATGGGGTGTATAGCTCCATGCCTCTATCTCCCTCGCACGACTGACTTTTTAACACGTCATGGTAAGGTGTGGTGCTATTCTCTAAGAAAACGCAGCACTGCCTCAACGACGAACACCCAAATAGGATTCATTGGATTGTCAACCTAATGTACCTATACATTGGATTGTTTTGAATGAGTTTAGGCAATTATTCAACAGATTAGTAAACAGTTTTATCTAGTACTAAAAATGAAATCTGTTATGTTATAACAGAATATTACTACAAAAGCGATTTGGTGTGATCAACTATTGTTAAATTTGTTGCAGCTACAAGGATACCCCAGGCTTGCCACTCAGATACTCGTACGACGGAATACTTAAAGACTTGCTAGTGTACTGTAAACCAAAGTGCCCTAAGAAGTTGTTCTACCAGATATTATCTATTAAAGTTAATGAATTGGATAACAAGAAACAGTTTAAATGTTTATGGGTAAGATGAACTTTTGAATTAATAGATAAATATATATTGTGGTTTTAAATGATAAATAAAGGACATACAAACTTGCAGTAAAAGGAGATTGCATATCTCTCATATCCGCAAAACCTTAGGGGCCCATTAAGGCCAAAGTCTACTGGGGCCTTGGGTGGGTTTTTGAAAAGAAAATCCTGGAATGCAAGGCAAAGAAGGAAAATAGGAGTGGGTTTTAGTTAATAAAAGTCTGACGCGCCCTTCCTCTCCGCCCTAGAGCAGATGAAGTTATAGGATAATTATTACGTAAATTGAGTAAATCGAGAACTTTTGTTTCTACCTATCGTGATTCGTGGATGTGGTGTGTTGACACTTTATTTGCGGTATTAACAACAAAGATTGTTTATTTCAAGGTTGGTCCAAATTATAAAGAAGATAAGGAATTAATTTTATATCCAAACAAAGGCGGTAAGGTGTCAGACATCTTACAAGAGGCAGCTAAAGTCGTTGAAATGTCACCCGACGGTTCTGGAACGTGAGTGCCCAAGTTTAATTTATTTTTCATCACATGGACATGCTACTGCTGTGATAGAGGTCTGCGTGAAAAAGCTTGTCCACCAAAGTACTATCATACCATGTACACATTTCAGCTTTATATGTTGGTGATGGTAGTACACCCATGATGTATCTTGAACTGCAGATGCCCATCATAAACATTGTTGTACTTATCATCAATGAAAAGGAAATTCTAAATATGATAATACTAGTGACCCCAGCTTTCTCGACATTATACATCTAAATTTTAGAATCATTCTTGTTTATTGGTGAATACCACATGAAAATTCCTTCAGTAGTTTTTAAGCTATAGTGAATAGACAGACGTGACCCCAAATCGTCTATCTGACTTTGTTTTATAATATGTAAGAATGATAAAAATTATAAAGTAGAAGAGGAAGGAATGAAGTTTGAAAAATGGATTAGTATTTAAGTGGTATGGTCATAAAAATGTATTGTTTTCAGGTTAAGGATCGTGGAGGTGTCATGTCACAAAGTATTACCGGGCCCCGACCCCGAGCTGACGCTGGACCAGGTCACCATATCGCCGCCCAGACTCTACAGAATAGAAGAGATTCCGAGAGATGAGCTTAACTTACAGGTATATCTTTCAATATTTGCGTTTTCCACAAGTTTTTGTTTCGTATTGATTGTTAATACCGTAATTAGAGACACAATAGAAAGACAATATGTGTGCGGAGACCGGTGTCTTCTTGGGGCTTGACAGTTTAATGATTTAAAGTTGGTCCAATTCAATATTTGGCTACCTGGAACAATACAGTTCTATCCTTTCATCAATATCCTCTTGTGTTAAAATGTTAGGCGTGCGAGCGATAAAGAGGGATGGAAGCTATACACCCGTTTTAGCTCCATTCCTTTAATCTGTCCTAGCTCAGAGGACACCGGTGTCCTCTCACATCCACGCCACTATAGGCCTTAATTCCGATGTTTAGAGTCTACTTTTGTATGAACAAGTTGGGTAGTTGTGGATCGACGTGTTAATAGTGCAGTTTAGGTCGTAAACTGGATCGCGTTAAGAGTTCGTGGTAGGGGCCTCTGGTGCTACATTTGAAAAGTCACAACTTTTGAAATGTGATGAATAATAGTCAAGTGATCAAAAGCGAGCCTATTAATAATATTTTAACATTTTAAAACATACACACTAACCTATGTGTCATAGACAGGGTTGTCCTTGACAATGTCATAAAATTGCCATTGCTGCCCAAATGGTGCCAGTATTCTGTGTCGATATATTCGGAGTTTACTACACGGCCAATTTAAAAACTTAATTTCGTCCATGTAAATAACATTATTCATGTTATATTGGCTCCGAATAAAAATTCGCAAAATAGAATACTCTAACACTTTTCAATAATAATTACAGGAGGACGAAATCATAGTGCCGTGCGCACACTTCCACAAGCAGGTATACGCGACGTTCGGGATTCCGTTCTACGCGCGTGTAAAACACAACGAGCCCTTCCAAGCCGTCAAGGATCGGCTGCAGAAGAAACTCGACATACCCGACAAGGAGTGGGAAAAGGTGAGCAGTCACACTATGGACCATAATTTATTTAATAGGCACTTTTGAATTGTCATGTTGTTCGAGGAGATCTTGAGACTAGTTCTATGATTCTAGTCAGTGTTGTAATATAGTAAATAAAGATATGCATTTACTGGGCTTTTATACAATGCTTTTTCTTGATACTGCAATGCTTGCTTTTTCTAAGTTTCATATTTTTTTTCGATGTGAATTGTAATTGTTGCAGTATCTTTGAAAGGTCTTTTAATGTTCTTAGTGGTTACCCTAATATTAACTGGATACTATGTTTTCCTTTTTTATTTCAGTACAATTTCGCTATAGTTACAAATGGCAGACCTAACTACATAAGTGAAGGAGCGACAATAAGCATTTACGACTTCAGGCCAAGTAGTAACGCGAGTGAGTATCAACTCATAATTATAACAACGCTTAAATGTTTAGAACAATCTTTTAAAAATTATTGATCTAAATTCTAGATTACAATAGAACCAATCCTCAAAAGAATGTGTGCTAAAATTTAATCTAGATCTGTCACTTCCAGACGCGACGGCCCGGCCGTGGCTCGGCCTGGAGCACATCAACAAGACGCCCAAGCGCTCGCGCGTCAACTACCTCGAGAAGGCCATCAAGATCTACAACTGAGCCCTCCGCGCGCTCCGCCGCGCTCCCGCGACCCTCCCGCGACTGTAACGCTGCACTAGCGGACGCACTCTCACGCTATCCCACTTGTACACCTACTTTAGCTCATAATTTCGTACTCCGACCCACTCTTATTTATTCGATCTCTTACTACCCATACTTAAAAAGGTGCATTCCGCTATGCCGTGTTACTATCGCCCGGATACGCAACAAATAATAGCCTTATCTACATAATATGTGCATCGCTAACACCAATATTCGACTTTCTATGTAAGAAACTGACTCTAAACAAACTTGTTATAGACACTGAGGCCACAGAGTAGTCCTGCTAGAAAATGCTTCTATGATCATTTGTAACAGTAGCTTCGTATCGCCGTCGTAAAATTATGTTAGTGTTGTCACTGAAGCAGGGTCTCGCCGGTGAAGTGACTAAATCGAGTATTATCCATCATTGTTTTTTTATGTATAGCATTCATTTTCTCTTTAATTGGTGGCTTTATTAAGTTTTACGCGTTTAAAACTCACATTCACCGTAAAAATATTCAGTTGTAATTCAACATTAAATAAAATCAGACGTGACTTATGTTAAAACAAAAGGCAAGGTCTCGTGGTCACGTAGTTTAGCCTCGAAGTAGTTAGCATGTACCGTGAAGCCTCGTTTATTTCGGTTGAGTGGACGACGTACACGCATTGTTGTCGTGAGGGCGTTGCTCCATCAGTTATCCGTATCAGAAGAAAGACAAAGAGTCTACACGTCGTCATAACTAGTGAGTGAGCCAAGTGTCCTCCTGGAAATAATGACAAATGTCCACAGATGTTTTCTTTATGTTAAATGTACTGTTAGCTGTTGGCTGAACGAGGTCGAGACTTAACGTTAGCGTTGCAACGAAAGCTGTACCAACTGTGCCAGTCTCGCTCAGTCGAGCAGCGCGGTCGTTCGGGGTGATTCGGCAATGTAAAGCATTTTCACGGAGTATACAAGACAACGTTATTTAGACATGAATTTGAATAGTAATAAAATGTGCCTCTTGTGTGTTGACGCTTGTTTGATTAACTATATTAACAAACTAGTGTAATATAAAGAATTATTTACCAGTTAAATTAAAATCGGCTTGCTGATCGTTCGTTGTGACAGCAAAAGTTTTCAGAAGCTTGTAATGTTAAAAACTATTTTATTATAAATGTTGAACATAGTAATCGAGTTTGAATGAAGTGCATGATAGAAATAGTATAATATTCAAAGGTATCAAATACAGCCAATTAATATAATTCTTAGTAACATTTTCAACAATAGATATATTTGGTGATAAACGATATACGCTTACATATATCCACAACTCATTAATTTTTGTAACATTTTACATGATAAACAAATTAGCTTGACATGTTAGTAAACTGATTAGACTGCTCAAATTCCACATTATTTTGCATCATGGGATTTAATTCTTTATCACCATGATTGGCAAATGAATTTTAATACTTTATTACATTGAAAAGTTTTGTGTTTGTATCTACAATGACCGTATTGTGATAATAAATTAGTGAAGCCTGTACATAGCTACTGCACATACCTTAACAAACGACAATCATGTGTAGGTTTGTGCTTTTCTATAAAAAAAGTAATGTAAAAGACACTCGCTAAAACTTTCATGTGTAATCTGTTTTTTATAGAAATTATTGGAGTATAATTATGTACTAAAGTCTTAAATGTTTTATTGATTGTCGAATTGCCAACACCCGGGTGTATGTTTGAGGCGACGACGATATCAATTAGTATAATATAGAACTGCGACATGGCGTAGCGTTTAGCGGCCTCAAGTGTACACTAGGTTTAATTGCACATAATAGATTTAATGTTAGCACTGTATTGTTAATTCTGGCTAAAAGCGTCCGAGCGATCTAAAGCGAAGCGGTCTACGTGTTACTATTGGATAATTGGTTGAATCAGAATCTTTACTTTGAGAAAATCCATTGTAAAATTATATTTTGTGGAAAACAGACTTACCTAAACGTTCCGTGGAATCAATTGCTACGAAACAAAAAAGGAGGAGTCCGTAGGTTTTTAACAATCACTAATAAACAACTGCTGGCAATTTATTTTGTCTATGGTTGTATATTAAGTGGAGGTATAATACTCTTTTTTCCTCAAAGTATAACTTTATGTAATGTTACTATTTAATTTTTTACTTGACCTGCCAGAGATATGTTACGTTTTAAATAAATGATTATGTCGAAATTATGTATATATATGATGTAATAAATTAAGAAAAAAATACAATAAGTTTTCGTAAAGATGCCTTAGACGTTTTAAGACATTTTTAGTGGTTTGAAATGGTAGTGCTTAATTTAATTTATACCCTTTTTTAGTTATTATTTCGTGTCTGGAGAAGGTAATTTCGCGCCTAGCGCAGATTACGTCATACAGATTGTCAAAATGAGTGGAAGCGATGTCCCGCGTGTAGATTGTTTTCTTTCTAATGTTTCTATTGAACTCGTTAATTTTATGTTAACAATGTGTGTTGGTTGCGCTATTTTCATTAACATGGTTTGAGGTATTTTGAGAGGAACTTAGAAACATAGTGACTTAGTAGCTGATTCATGCCGATGATAATAAAATGTGGCAAATGGGATTATAGTCTATTAGTTGTTTCATCTATTGAGCTATTTTACTAGGTTCGAGCCAGTTGTGTAGGCCAGTCTGTATACAGCTTGTGCAAACATTGAAAGTATTCCAATGTTTGTTATGTTGGATTTAAATGTTTCACTGAATATAATCCTATATTTGTTTTATTTGGTTTGTTTTGAAAAAGGCTCCCTCCGGACGTACGTTAACAAGTCCGATTTATACAAGAAAAAATATCCTTTGTAATTGAATTTCTATTATAATTAATAGATACAAAGGACTGGTGTAACTAAAGCATTTTGCTTTTATCCGATAGCTCATCACAATGAAAAGCATGGTATATTTATTTTGATTATCAGTTTATGTGGAATAGTTGATTTGCCAACATGTCAATTTTAGGAATGATAATTAGAAATTTTGAATAAAGACGTAAGAGAACTTAACAACACAACTACACTACAACATAAAGTCGCACCCATCTTTGCAGCATGGGGGACTCCCAAATATCTACAAAAACATTCAGGATAGTATTGGTGCTGCCACGAACGCGAGTGAGTAGGGAGGCGCATCTCTTCCTGGTTATGGCGGCAAAGCCATCTTCCCGGACCTCAACAAACATCTCAGACGCACTGTAACGCCACGGCAGCCCTAACAGTGCCCTGAGTGCATTGTTATATTGGACAAGCAGTTCAATGTATGCTCGCTGCGAATACTCCGACTCACAGGCTACAGGTGTGAAAAGATTGATAAAATGCAATGCTATAACGGCCGAGTCACACCGGAATGGCAGCGACGCGGCGAGCAGTGCGAAATAATTTTAACCTTACTTTTATACTTAAAAGACTAGGATCGCGTGAATAGCTTGAACAGGTCGCGCGGTGCCGCGAGCGGCCTCACGTCGCCGCGGGCTGCCTCGCGCCCCGCGATCCTGGTCTTAGTATAAAAATAAAGTTTAAAATTATTTCACACTGAAACTGCTTGCAGCGTCGCTGCCGGCCGCTGCCATTCCGGTGTGACTGGGCCCTAAGAATGTCAAAAAAAAAAATCAAACCTATTTATCAAAAGTCAGCCTAATAATGTGTTCACTGCTACAAAAACCTCAATGGCAATGTCAATGGGCTGCAAATAACTGCGCGCGCTCAGCGTAAATTGGTGGATGTGTCATAATATGCTTACTTTTCTATTCAGTTGTTTTCTAGTACGCTGCAAATAAGTTGAACCATTTGCTATGGTTACGCGCAGCCTCTCACTTCGATTGAGACCCAAAATTCGGTTAGTGCGCATTACAGGTCGACACTTAAAACTTTTTTAATAACTAGATACGACTCAAAAACGGTTGGCTCTTAGGTTTTTTTTTTATATATATAATTGCTATTTGATCTACAATTTTTGTCCAGGTTATTTTATTATAAAACTTAAGATTTGCTGAAAATCGCGAAAAACTCCTTTTTGTGACTTTTGACCATTGAGTATTTTTTTTTTTTTTTTCAGGTGTCTGATCGTAATGGTCTTTTGAATAATCCTACCAATTTTCAGTTGGGTGCGAGTTATTGTACCCTCTGATGTCTAAATTGACCGGACCACAATTTTTTTTTTTGGGATATCTTCTAATGACTTCTCTCGCTCTGGACGGAGCGGGAGGGCGTGTTAGATTCTTACTGTCTAAAACCCGCTCCTGTTCCTTATTTGCCTTCGTTCCATGCCCTGGGGTTTCACTTTCACATAACCCATGGTCCCAGTAGGCCTCGACCCTGCGATTTGCTGGCATCTTGAGGCGCGCGTGGAACACTACGCGCCGTCGACGATTTGGGCTCAGTTCGGACGGTTACTGGACAACCGGATGGCGAGCTACGATCCACGAAGTGGTAATACCCGGGCGTTTCTTCCGCACGAATCCGGAGCAAGAACCTCCCGAACTGACCACGTCCGGTAAGCACCTGCGTCATGCGAAAGGTGAGGACGCCCTGAGGTCTTTCTAGCCAGTCCTTAAAGAGGGTGAGTTACCGCCATAATTATGGCGTGCACCACTGCTTTTTTTTTAAATTAGGTAAAATCATCCAATGACATCCCCCGCCCTTGGGCGGAGCGGGAGATAGTGTCAGACTCTTACTGACTAAAAACCTACTCCGTTCCACCTTTACCTTGGTTCCAGGGCCCTGGTATGCATTTTCATACCTCCCCAAAGCCCCAGATTAGGCATCGACAACCACTAGAGTTTTTTTTGTGGAGTCCATAGTTTGTCCGGTACAGGTGGGCCCTCAATCCTCTATGTGTGGACTGAGGGCCCACCTTAACAGTCCATAACTCGTTTATTTGACTTTCACAAATTCTGATTTCAAGCTCCACATTTCTTTGGGAATGTTCACTAAATCTTAAGCATATTTTGAAAGAATTTTAACAACCGGGCCCTCACACCACACGCACACAAAATTTTTCATAACATGGCGGTAAAAAATTAAATCTGTTGTCATAGGCACGCGCTAGGCTATGGCTATGGTATTTTGATCATATTGCCTAGTCGTCGTTTGTTTTCTAGTGTGAAAACTTTTTGCGTTAATGTCATTCGAAGTGACAGAATATGGAGGTAACATTTTATAATGTTTTTGTAGTATTTAGTTTAATTAATACAGCCCGTGAACTTCGCTCGAAAATATCACGCCAAAAACCGCGCGCATCTTAAAATGATGGCCATAGACCACAATCAATTTTAATTTTTCGTATTCAAAATTTGTTTCGTAAACAATGAGGTTGAACAAAAAGGTTATAGCTACATTACAGCACAAGTGCGTCATGTTAATCAAAATGTCACAGTTTGGTAACAGGTGCCATTATATACCTAATTGTAGTGCAATAAGAGCCATCTTTCTGAGCAAGTGTATTGAAATAGTACATTATGATATACGTGTATAATGTAGGAGGTTACCGTCAAGGCGGTATTAAGACCCGAGCCGTGGCGAGGGTCTTAAGAGAGCCAAGAACGGTAACCATTCATTTCTCACGTGTATCATACGACGTTTTTCAATACACTTGTGAAGAAAAATAATTTAGTTAACTAATATTACAACGGTAAAACTAGTAAAATTTTTCATAACATAGTAGTAAAAAATTAAATCTGTTTTCATAAACACGCGGTAGGCTACATGGTCTTTTGATCATATTGCCTAGTCGTCGTTTGTTTTCTTGTGTGAAAAGTTTTTACGTTAATGTCATTCGTAGCGACAATAGTATATACTACAAAAACATTATAAAATCTCACTACGAATGACATTAACGTAAAAACTTTTCACAAAAGAAAACAAACGACGACTAGGCAATATGTCAAAAGACTAAGGTCTGAGGCAATTTCAACTCCCAAGAGCTGGTGTACTTCAGAGATACATTCTGAAATGTAGGAATGATACCTTTTAGCGGTGAACAGACACGCTTGTGTTTTTTGCGACGTCGAATCCCACCAGCTTGGCTTCATCCCATTTGGAGACCGTCTGAAGTGAGACATTCGTACGCTCGACCACAGTTTCTTTCGGATCAGATTAGCTCCTTACTAGCCCGAGCACTTGGTTTCTCTCGTTAACTCTCTCGGTTGTTTGCGGATCACGTTGCAACGGCAGGTAGGTAACTAGTAGAATCTCACGGCGGGTTGCGCCTGCACGTTCTGCGATCGGTTGGCGCCCGCAGTGGCCCAGAGGGTACACAAAATTCGACACAAAATTGACAATAAGGGGATAAACCCAGAACTTTTTAGGCCCTTCTTTTTTTATTCTTTTGTGAAGCAATTAGTAACTATAAAAAGTATAATAACATAACAGCTCGTTTCTGGTGTGTGTGCGGTTTGGAGCTCAACAGATAATTTACCGTTCATCACATCTTGCGATAACTGCCCGCCAAGTTTGCGAGCGATAATCGCAACCGCGACGGCTACGTAACCGTACAAAACTCCTATCTCGTGATTTTAGAAATGAAACAGTTGTTCATCTTCTGCGGCGCGCGTGGGTGAAAAGTTAGTTTGAACTATAAAAAGAAGTGTGCGTGTGATGTGAGGACCCGGTTGTTAAAATTCTTTCAAAATATGCTTAAGATTTAGTGAACATTCCCAAAGAAATGTGGAGTTTAATAATAATGATAATAATATTCCACAACTATCACACAACGTTATCTAGTCCCAAGCTAAGCAGAGCTTGTGTTATGGGTACTAGACAACTGATAAACATACTTATATATTTCTAAATACATACATATTATAGATAAATTACACCCAGACACGGAACAAATGACGTGCTCATCACACAAACATTTGTCCTGGGTGGGAATCGAACCCACGACCTCCGGCATAGCAGTCAGGGCCACTAACTACTAGACCAACAGGCCAGTCAAAAAAAAAGAAAAAAAGTTTGAAATCAGAATTTGTGAAAGTCAAATAAACACGAACGTTAGCCCAGCAAGGCCACCCAGAATCTGCGTTTTAGGTGTTCATCAATCGAATGTACTCGCTTCTAGGATCATATGTACCGCTTTCTTTTTCAATGTACCTCTGTATTTTTGAAGAAATTTGCAAAAAAAGGGGGCCGTGCTGAAAACGTTTGGCTGGCACGTGTTACTTGAAACATATAAATCGTATTAAAAAAATCTTATACTAAAGGAATGTACTCTTTTAACACGTTATATGTACCGCAACAGATATTATGAATTTGTAATAACAAATAATATATAGGTGTGCATAGATGGGCCGTGCTGAAAAAACATTTTAATGAAAATATCTAAAAAAGACTAAACAGCCTAAGCCAAAAACTATTAAAAAATCAAAATGTGCAACAAATTCGGTAGAAGAAAGAATTAAAAAAACCTTTCATGCAAAAAAATCAGTTTTACTTTATTTATTCTTCGGAATTGGGACATAGGGTAACCACAATTTTTTTTGCGATGGTGCCATAAATAAAGTTTTTATTTTCAAGTTATGAAATATTTGTATACTTGTATAAAAAAAAAAAACAAGCATGTGCAGGTGTTCTTAATTGATGTGTTTACATACACTGGGGTTTTTTTTTTAAATTTATATATGTGGTATATATAAGTTTAAAAACAAACTATATAGACAGGATAAGTTTTATCCCGTTAAGAAAAAAAAAAAACTAAAACCTGCTCATTTATTGGTAGAGTAGGGTACAGTACGGTGAAGTAAGGTAGAGCGGGAGCGAAGCCGCGGGCAAAAGCGAGTAACAAATAAGCTTAAGTTTATTACGATCCATGGCAGAGAAACTTCTATCCACACTCAAATATACCGAGAAAGTGGTTATCCCTGTAGGACATGACAATAAATGCTGTAAATGTGTTGCGGCGACGGAGCGGCGGAGGCGGACTTTGGAAGCGTCTTGGCGGAAACTGGAGGTACTGAAGATGACGACATTTCTCGAATCGCCAAGGCCCGTGGTACCTTCACACAGCTGAGACCTGTTTGGTAATCGCGGAAATTGGCCCGAAGGGTTAAACTCAAAATCTTTGGGTCCAACGTCAAATCTGTGCTGCTTTATGGGTGCGAAACGTGGAAGGTGACAAAGGAGATCTCACGCCAAATTCAGGTTTTCATAAACCGATGTCTTCTTGGCATCCTCGGGATTTACTGGCCCGAGACCATCTCTAACATAGGCTGTTGGAGAAATGCTACGAAAGCCCGATCGACCACCAGATCAAACCTCGTAAGTGGAGATGGATTGGTCACACGCTCAGGAGGGATTCTGATTATTTACCTAAACAGGCATTGGACTGGAATCCTCAAGGGAAACGGAAGCGCGGCCGTCCTCGGCAAACCTGGTGACGCACCGTGTTGGCAGAAGCGACGACCATCGGACTGACATGGAGCGAGGTGACCCTTAGAGTTCAAGATCGGTCGCAATGGGTGACTACTGTCGACGCCCTCTGCCCCAGCTTAGGGGACATAGGATCTGACAGAGAAGGTAGTTTTAACTTTTTATATACCGTTAAATTTTGGTCGTTTTAATCCCGTGAAGGTTCGATTCGGTACATGAAACACTATCGATTTATAAAGATAAAATAAAAAATAAAGTATTTTAATAATGTTTTTTCTAAAACTTGAATTAATATGTCTACGCATGTACGAAATTAATTTCGAAAAGTAGTCAATCGGGTCAACGAATTTAAACGATGTCAATGACCTTGTAGGGAGTGGTCGGTCGTAGCGTACAAACTAAAGCCCGGTCGCGGAGCAGGAAGAATTTCGTACAATGACCTTTGGGCCTACTGACAGTGGTCACAAACATGTTTATTTTAAGTGCGTTTTGCATTAAACATTTGAAGGAGAAAAAAAATGACTAATTTATTAAATAAATTATTGTTATTAAATATATAAATTATTTATTTACATTTTATATTATAACAATTTAAAAATCGAGTTAAAATTACTAATTTGGTAGAAATATGATAATAAAATAAAAATTATCATTGTCATTCATTATTTAAATTTATGAATTTTGTTAAGGATTTTTTGTAGTGACTAAATGCTAACCAAAAAAAACCACATTCAAAAAAGAACAAAACTTACAATTACAGTAAAAGGTTACAATCCCTGACGACGGAGGCCATTGCATCTGTGCGAGCGAGACGCATTATATTTACGCGGGAGTGACAGAGACAGGTAATAATAGGTCAACGTTCGAAATTCTTCCTGCTCAGCGTCCGGGCTTTAGCTACAGTTCATTGACCTCGACCAGTTGACGTTTACTTAAAAAAAATAATTTCGTACATGCGCCGTAAAAAAGTACCTACTTTATTTTTCATTTTTATCTTTACAAATCGATAGGGTTTCATGTACCGATCCGGCCCTCTACGGGATTAAAACGACCAAAATTTAACGATGTATTATTATCAATGTTAAAGTTTACCTACCTACCCAACACAAAACGTTCACAACCTAGCAGCTATCTACCTACAAAAGTATAACAAAATATCCTATCATCGAGCCCGCTTTCACGCACTCCCGATTAAATAGACGATTGGGATCAATCAACGCGAGATGCGTCCGATATTTTAGGATATTGGAAGCCGTATATCATTTCACGGTAAAAAGCTTTTAGCCTTGCCTACAAAAATAAGTAATAGGGAGGCGTTACTGTTGAGGCTTTATGATAACACTTGTGTTATAAACACTACCTGCGAAATACAAGAATATAGAGTCTGTCTAACGAAAGCGCGACTTGGAGTTTTAAAAAAAAATTAAATTGGCAACATAATGTTTCCGTCAAAAGCACGTCAAAGATTGTCAGTATTTTGTAACAAAGATTGATTTTAAAAATATAATTACTTATCATGGATAAAACAATAAAAAGTTATGTAGGAAAGCTGTGAAATACTATGATCAGTAAGTTTAAAGAAAAACAAGAAGAGAAAGTAGTTGTTTTTGATCTCGGGTTTTTAAGTTAGTATGACATTATTATCTTGATCATTGTTGACTGACTATTAGATATATTTTACGATATGATAATAATTTTCCTTATGTTTATAGATAATCTTGAAGATATTCAAGGACTGCGCGAAATAAATAAAAAAAACATTGAATCGTTAAGGAATTTGGGAGAAAAAACCTTTACACTTAAAACTACGCTTTAAGAAGAAATATCTTCACTACCGCACTTTATACGTGCAAAAGCGGTCGAATTGATGTGATGAAATAGCATACTTTGAGGATGATAAAATTCAACATTTTGTGTTATTCACCTTTCCCGTGACTTTCTTGATATAATAGTAATATACCAATAAATAAATCTTTACTCGTTTTTGTATTGTATTGGTTATTATAGCTATCCAGTATTGTTCTACTGCTGTGCAAAAGCCATCCACTCTTTCTAATGGTCTCAGTCCCTTACTCACAAGACATCCAGGTCGGTTGGCAAACCTTGAGTTTAGACTTTTGGATGTTAGTTAAAGACCTGTATACACATGTCCATAAGCTTACGCTTTAGTGATATCACTAAAGCGTGCCCATATGGGCAAAGTGCCCTTAAATAGTTCTTTGATGGACCAGTATTGTTCTACTGCTGTGCAAAAGCCATCCACTCTTTCTAATGGTCTCAGTCCCTTACTCACAAGACATCCAGGTCGGTTGGCAAACCTTGAGTTTAGACTTTTGGATGTTAGTCAAAGACCTGTATACACATGTCCATAAGCTTACGCTTTAGTGATATCACTAAAGCGTGCCCATATGGGCAAAGTGCCCTTAAATACATAGTTCCTTGATGGACCAGTAACTTTTTCAGGTATTTTCTGTTCGACACGTTATTTCTTTGTCTTATCTGGCCCAGAAAGACACTACTTGGCCCAAGTAGACAATAATATATTTTAAGACGTATTGTATATTCTGTCCGCCTACGTGTACGTTCCTTTGGAGCTGCTGGTTATGATTTTGGTCTTCAACATTTTTATATGTAGAGCAACCAGCATTTGCTCTAGTCCTGTGGCTGTAGGAGAGAACAGGACAATATCGTCAGAGAAACGCAAATTACTTAACTTAGCTTCGCTGATGACAATGCCCTTCTCATCCCATTCGACTGCGAATGTCTGAAAGAAGTGGAGAATATCTTTGGGGACAACGGGACGCCCTGTTTGACTCATTCTGTTTGAAACATAGGATCTAATCTCTCTAACTTGCTGGAAGAAGTATGTGTGGATTCTATTTTTTGTTTTGTAAGGGAATTGAATATTTCTGAGTGTGTGATGCTGTTAAAAGCGTATTGGTTGAGTATATTTATTTCTAAACATTTTGTGTTCCTCATATTAGGAATATAGTTCGTCAAAAAGAATTATACGATTGTCGCAAATACAAAAAAATACTCAAGTATCAAAATTTTTTTCTCCTAGTATGACAGTAATACCATATTCAATATTTTTTGATTTGACCTCATTTTCTCAGGTCGCGCTTTCGTTAGACAGACTCTATGAATATAACTAGGTACTAGGAATAAAATTATTAAAAGAAAATAATGTACCTAATGCTAGAACATTTTGTTTACATTAAAGATGAACCGCCTTATTTCAAAATGCGATCTAAAATAGTTCCGGGATTATTACTAGTTTTAATTGGCATTAAACCTAATAATAGTCCCGGAAATATATTTAGATCGCTTTTAATTGGTATTAAATTTAGTAATAATCCTGAAAACTACGTTTAGATAGCGTTTAATCGGTAGGTATTAAACCTAGTAATAGTCCCAGAACTATTTTAGATCGCGTTTTGGAATAAGGGGGGAAGAGTTTTTAAAGAAATCCTGCACTAGGTGAGGTTGTCCCGTAGGAAGCTTACAAGTTTTCTATAGAGTTACAAATTATAAATACAAGGAAGATTATAAGCTACCTACTTAATTAATAGTTCTAGGACATACTCCCCAGGGATGTCTCGAATACGTGTTGTGAAGACGGTTTTTTGGGATAATGTTTAAGAGGTTCCACCTACCTTAGATAAAATGTGTTGGTTACCTTCGTATTTTTTTTTTATTGGGAAGATCATCTAATGACATCTCCCGACCTTGGGCGGAGCGGGAGGGTGTGTCAGACTTTTACTGACTAAAAACGCACCCCTGTTCCTTCTTTGCCTTCGTTCCAGAGCAACGGGGTTCACTATCGCAAAACCTGTGATGCTATTCAGGCTTAGAGTAAAATTTGTTACGGCTATCTTAACCAGCAGCTTTCGGGACTAAGGGTTTCGACAACAGGAAGAAAAACACTTACGATAAGTTTTACTAAGTCCCAATATGTAGGTAATAGGTACATAGAGTTGCTGTCAAGTAATTTATTCTTAATGGAAAATCCTAAGAACATTGCCCGACCCAGGGCTCCAAGTCTACTATAACAATAGTGTCAGAATGGTCTGTCATTGATTTCATAACTGTTGATTTTGACAATTTTTGTAATCTACTAATATAATGGCGTCATTATGACTTTCTAATGAACAACCATGACACTCCATTGAAAGAAATGGCAGAGAATTATAATCTTATACATAATAACAATGAATGACTGACATATACGGTAATCTCATTGATACGATATAATCAAAACAGCGGGGTAATCTGCTAAAATTTTGAGAGATCAGTGACCAAGGATTTTATCCTACAGACAAACTCAACAGTAACCTACCATTCGAATGTCATTGAATTTAATGGTTACAAGACGGCTCGTACCACAATTCTATTACGAGATCACTCACCGACTAATGATCGGCAATTATGAATTAACAGATTACGAACTTTAACAAAATGACAATAGTATCGCGTCGGAATGACGATTTTATAAAAATAACAGACTAGGGCCCATAAACATGAATTCGGATCCTAAGTACGAGCTGCGAAATTGTTCGTAAGTGTTACTGCAGCCCTGGAACATCTAAAGTAACACAGATAGGTAGCTTATAGAACTGACACTCTCCCGCTTCATCTATAGTGGGAGTTTGTTATTTGATGATTTCTCACCTGTAAAAAGTATCTTACACGCAGTAGTAGCGCATGCGACCACTAGGCGAATGCGACTGTCAACATAGCTAATAAAAAAACAATACTCAGCTATAAACCGAACGGCTATATAATAGAACGAAATTCATTCCCATTAAAAAATATAACACTTAACCGTATTGGATTACCCGGGATTCAATTAATTTTCAGCGTAACAAATAGCATTAATATTACTTTACGTAAAACAAAACACATAAATCTAAGCGATTTATATATTTTTAATTTATAATTTACAAGCGTCAGGCGTCCATCGACGCTCGTCCGAACAATGTCGTAATTTCATTTAAATCCTCTCCGGCTTCAGCCTACAAATCTTAGCGAAGCTTTCGAAATGATTGAATTTTTATGCGGCTCCCTGTCTGTTTTTATTTTGCTACCGTCGCTGTTTTTACATTATATTATGCTGGGAATAAGGTCGCTCATTCATTATACTGATTTTTGTTGGTTTTTGGGTAGGACTGACTGACATTGATATAATGTAAAGGAATTATATCAGAGGAGCAGCTAAAAGCAGTAGGGAAAGTGATAGATTTAACTGAACATTATCTATTGAGCTAAAATGGGAGGAAAGAAAAAGCTAGGCTGTCTTACCTAGCTCGGTAGGTTGGGCCGTATCTGTTTGATTGGATCTTGATGGATGAGTTACCTAATAGCAACAGCCGAATCTATAAGATAAATAAGTGGGTAGTTGGTAACTAAAGTCTTAATCTATTTTCTATCTCTATATATATAAAAATAAATGCTGAAATCCGTGACCTCTCGTGCCAGGCCCTGGTTCAAGCCTTGGTCCGGAGCATGAAGGAATGCTTCTTCAGCAAAGCAGTAATGCTAGCGAAGAAGAACGTTGCCCCAGCCGCCGCGACAAGAGACGCTCCTGGCGTCAGTAGTCGCAGGACGTCTACCGGCAACCGTAGGCGTGTGCTTACAGATGACGAGCTATGGACAGATTGCCGTCAAGCCGTTACCGAGCTCAGTCGTTGTGTTACACGCGCGCTTCAAAGAGATGTCAACAAAACTGTAGAGGCCCAGAGGGCCAATGTTCGGTAGGTCCATGGAGAATTTCTGAAAAGGATACCCGTTGTCCAAGAACGCAAAACGCAACAGAAGGAGTATAGATCTGAGAGTAAAGTCTGACACGCCCTCCGCTCCACCATAGAACAGCAGAAGTCACTGGATGATTACCAACCTTCCAAAAATACCTGTCAATATTTGGATATATGGTAACAGAGCCGGTTGCGAATATTCTGTCAGTGTCACGTTGAAATTAGGGTTAGAAACCAATCCTTAGGTACTTTGACAGAGCGACGTCTGGCGGGTTAGCTAGTGGGTAATACAAACTGTACCTAGGATCCTAAACTAACGGATGTTCTCAAACTTATGAAATTCATCAAACAATAGCCAGGCATAAATCCAAAGTTACGAACTTGTGGGCATCAAACTAACCGTGCCTAAAATATATGTCTGCTACTTCATCAGGCCCTAAGATTAAATAATCCTGCTAAGCGGGGGAGGCAATTGGCTTTGCAGCCATAACCGTAATGACAATTAATAATTAATCGTCGTCGGCGGAATCCACTCGTAATCCTACCTCCCGTCGACCGACGACGGACTAGACGGGATGAAAAACTATAGTAATTAATCCAGCTCGGAATTGTACATTTAAAAAGCTTTGTGAAGAGCTATCTGCTTCCTCGAAATTACATTTCTCATTAGGATTCTCCTCGGGGAATGCTAATTTGCAACATCGATAGAGCTTGTGATGAGGACCTATTGTTTCAAATGCAGATATTATGGTCGGAAGAAATTATTGTTTTATTAGCTTCTGTTGTCTTTGAAAGTAGAAAATTATTCCAACATACTTCCAGGATTCAAAGTATCTAGTATCTATGTCTTCTATCCAAATCCGTTCAGTCGATTGAGCGTGATGGAGTAACAAATATACACACACACACATAATTACACATACAATTTTTTATCGTATTACCTACTAGCTGACCCGGTGAACTTCGTGACGCCTATTAGTCGTGATTTTTTTCCTTATTTTCTCACCGTTGAAACCTTCCCTGGATTATCACGAACATCTCAAGACCAAAATTGCCCAAATCGGTCCAGCCGTTTTCAAGTTTTAGCGAGACTAACGAACAGCTATTAATTTTTATATTTATGAAGATTGGTGTGATGAGGATCAAAACTAGATAAATCTATGTATATATGTATTTATTAAAAGGAGAGTAGTGGTGGCCGGAGTGATAACAGGCCGTACTTACGAGTTGTAGTAGGTCACGGGTTTAAACCCAGCCTAGCACATTACTTTGAGCAATTTTTGTCATCACCACTGCTCTAAAAACAAATGAAAACATAGTGAGGAAACCGACATGTCCTTGAACCAAAAATTCGAAAACATGTGACATTCACCAACCCGCACTGGGCCCGCGTGGTGGATTACGGCCCATTCCCTTTCCTAGTGAGGAGGCCTGAGTCCCAGCAGTGGGAACATTATAAGGCTGATGCTATGCTATATAAAAGTTGAAACTGACCGACAGATTTAATAATGCACAACCGAAACTACTGCCGTCTCACGGCACCGTGCCGTAGACATGTGTCTATGCTCTAAGTGCTCGATTACGGAGACGCGGCGCGTCCGTCGGTCCGTCGTACATTGCCATATGTTTGTGTTTGCGCGAGCAATGACGCGGCCCGCTGCTGTAATATATGACGAAACGCCCAACGCGTCGCGCAACGCGCCGCGTCTCCGTATACACTGCCTAAGGGAATAAGACGGAGTTCCGAAGTTTGTATTTAGTAGGTACTTTTACGCGGACGAAGCCGCTGGCAGAAGCTAATACCTATGCTATACGTATGTAGGTGATGAAAATAAGTGAAAACTTTTATGCCATAGTATTTTTGGCTGTAACAACGTCAGGTGTCTGTAAGCACACGGCAACGTGGCAACCTTATTGCTGCCATTCCTCATGCGTGTCATACTCGTGTGTGTCCTGATTTTTATTAAAGTGATAAATCGGTTAGGCATGCACGGGAATTTAATGTGTGGATGCTGGGGATCCCACTGCAACAGTTTATCAGTGTCGCACAGGACACGGCGGGAATGCGGTCGACTGCGGCGGTCATAGAATGGTGCGTCGTTAGCGTTAATCCGATTCGGGCATTGGAGCATTCGAGTATCCAACGTTGTCGGCATCCCGCCCCCCTCCCGCGGAGCTCAGCAATGCGAGCTCAGGAATTTGAATGCAAATTGAAAATGCCATTAGATCAGCAAACATCCAGCTTGCCGATCAAACGTTGCATTGTGTGCCGGTAACGAAGAAATCATTATCGTAACTGTTCTGCCGCACGATTGTGAACCGAATAAATCGTGTGAATATTCAGTGTATGGCACTGATCTCTGATGCTGTCTTAATAAGTGCACTAATTTTTTATAGGATCTCATAAAACATATTTAGGTACCTATACCTACTTATCTTTATTTTTGCTTGCATAAGGAACTAGGTTTTTTTTTATGGTAGGTAAAATCATCAAATGACAAATCCTCCCCTCGGGAGGGGTGGGAGATAGTGTCAGACTCTTACTGACTAAAAACCTACCCATTGCCCGCCGTCCGCAAACCGGCGCCTACGGTGGCCGAAAATCGGAATCGGAATCCCGGCGGCGGCGGCGGCGTGTGCTCCTTCTTTGCTAGCATTACTGCTTCGCAGAAGGAGGCGACCGCCTGCCACTCCTCCTCGCTCCGGAGCATGGATTGCACCAAGGCCCGGCGCGAGAGATCGCCGCCGCCGATCACACCCACAAGGACACTTTTGAAAATAGGTCATTTTTGAAAATATTTGTTTTCACTTATGGGGTGTAAAAATGGGAATCTTGTAAATGGCTGAACCGATTTAGATCAAACATCAAACAAACGCTAGCAAGGGTTAACGATTTTTTTTTTAAATTAGAATGCAAGTTTGCATTCTAATTAAAAACAAACGCCGTATTTAAATCGGTTCACCCATTTATGATCTACGGTGCCACAGGCAGACACATAATTACACATAGAAGTCAAACTTGTAACACCCCTCTTTTTGCTTCGGAGTTTAAAAACAGGGATTTTTTTGAAAAAAATATTTTCTTGTTCATGATGACATAGAATATATAATTATTTCAAAATAGCTTCTGCTGTGGCTTCGCCCTTTTTTACCGGTTTAGCTGCTAAGGCGTAGTTTCGAAACAGAATGACGATGATTTTTCAAAATATTGAGATACCGCTTTTAGGCACGCGAGGCCCAAGGCAGTAACTATGTTATTGCAATTGCAAGTTATAAAATCAATCAGTTACATCCGGTTTCGTTTTAGAATTTCACATAAATAAATGTGTAAAAACGCACGATTCCACTGTGCACGCGCGATAACTGTTTTATAGCGATATAAATTCTGTGCTTAACGTATATTTCACACCTAGTACCGGTAACAAAGTTAATAAAATACCGAATTTCATACAAAAAAAAAAGAATGGAAGTCCTTTTTAAAATTGACGTAATTATTGGTGTGATGATTGTGTTCTGTGTGTGTTCCCCATCTTTAATTAAAGGTTCCTTTCCTATTAGAACAGCTAAAACCACATTGACGACACCTAAAGTTCGTTCAACTGGTTTACCTAAACCAAACAGTTGGTATAACTATAGAAGAATTAATGTGCACCCTGTCGCAAATTTCGTCAGCACCCCGTACGATTTGCTCCGATTTTCAGGTTCCCTGAGAAAAAGTCAGTATCATTACAACAATCAGTAGATATTAATTTATGGTAAAAAAAATGTAACCGACTGAATAGTGCAAACCAACTTTAATTTTGGATGGTGTTTTAGCACCGACTAATAAAGAAACAGAACCAAAAACACCGACTTCCGAAATAAAAGTTATTTTGTACTTTTAAATGGTTTTTATTTAAAAGTCGGTTATAATTTTTTGGTATTTCTCACTTTTTAGTTGTTAAATAGTTCGCAATATCTATAGCTATCTAGAGTATGTATATGCAACTTTATCATGAGATCAGGGAGCTTATCTTCGGTTCACATTGGAATTGTGACTTTAGGTACTCTTAATTTCGATGCTGGCGCCAAATAGGTTTAAAATTGCGTGACCACACGCCAAGCCCAATCCCCATTTTACTTAGTTTCCCAAAAAGGTCACGCAATTTGGCCCTAGCATCGAATTCAAGAGGACCTAACGTCACAATTCCAATGTCTACCGATCGGAATTAAACTCGAGAGTAAGGCCCTAGTTCGATGACATCATTTCCATCAGAACTAACTCTTTCTTTAAATTTGCCTTATCGTAGTCGCCTAGATATTTTATCACCACATTGGTATAAAATATTGTACAAAAATAAACGCAGGATAATATCCATTTGGGTTATGTAGAAAAATCGAGGTAAAATTACTTGATGATGAGGTCGACAAAAATAAAAAATACGTCGAGTTCTTTTTCTACTAGCTTCAACCCTATTGTTACCAAGATAACTAATTTGTTAATGTCTTTGTCTGTTTATGTTTAGATAATATACATTTTGAATGGGATTACTGGTGCCAATCACAGTCACAACCGGGCGCATGTTCAGATAAGTTAGTACATAATCTTTCTCCTGAATTTTTCCGTAGTTGTCAAAAAAAAAAAATAGGACCGTTTTGACATTTGAATTTTGACTACTAAAATAATAATTTATAATGGGTCCGGTGTAGCAATAGCTATTTTAGCTGTCTTTTTACAAAATATTTAAACTGTTTTTCAGCGTGACCCAAAAGTGAGTATGCTCAAGTGTTTTAATTTTTTTAAGTCCACAGTAACAGTATGTTATGCCTATACAACCTTATTTTTAGTAGCGTAACCCGAAACTACCCAAGTAACAAAATTTTTTACTATAAAAACCCTGAAAACGATTTAGGACGTGCTAATTATTATTCATGATTAGTACTATAGCGGTGTTGTAAACTTTTACAAAACCCCAAAAAGGCCCTAGTTTTATCACTGATTTATTCTATAAACATTACTTAAAGTCTCTCACGGTGATACATTAGCTCTATAGTTAAAATTTAAAAGTGTCGTGAAACGCTTTTTAGTACTAAAATAGTACTGTCTGCAACATTTATGTCACAAATTTGCACTATAAAAGTAACCAAAACATGTTTATAGTGGTATTTTGAACCATAAACGATTCCAGTTATCTTTTATATCACTTGTCCGTGTTGTTATCGTATCATCTTGAGTGTCCTTTAAGAACAAAAAATATATTGATTTAAGTTATGCTTTATGTCATTTGCCTCTGTTGCAAAAGGACATACTATAAAACATTCATGGACCGTAACTATACCATAACTTGCACTTGCGAAAATAATTTTATCGGTAAAATCAATACGCTGATTTCAAATTACCACCATCTATGTATACTTATGGATTGCAATAAAATATTGAGTATTGAGTATTGAGTATTGTTTTAATAAAATTTTAATTAATAAATTAAGGACTTGTACCGACTATGGCTGCTATTGTACATATTGACTCCAGCCGTGCTGCTAATGTGCCATCATGGCAGACCACAGCAGCCATATTTGTATCGAAAACGAATATGTCACCCTTTAGGTGTCGTAGCAGAAGCTCAAACTCATTTATAGAGCTATTTAGAATTTCAGTTATTTAACAACTGCGCCAGGAGTCGCTATGGTATTATTTAGTACTATAGAAGAGTTTACGCGACTTTTACAGAACTAGCCCCATAGTGGTGTTGAGGGAGCTTTTAAGAAGCTAAAGGGTTTCGTAATGGTTGTGCAAGGTACTTTTATAGCACAGATTTATGTTGTAATAGTTTTTATGATACTCCTACAATACTGGTACTGTAACCGTCATTTTGACACATTATTAGTGCAAAGTAGATATATAAAAGTGTCAGTAAGGTGGTATATAGTTTTTTTTTTTTTTTTTTTTTTTTTATGGTAGGTAAAATCATCCAATGACAAATCCCGCCCTTGGGCGGAGCGGGAAGTAGTGTCAGACTTTTACTGACTAAAAACCTACCCCGTTCCTTCGTTGCCTATAGTGCCGGGGCTGAGCCTTCCTCTCAGAAAACGGCCCTTGACCCCAGCAGGCTTCAACCCTGCCTGCCTGCAGTTAGCAGGCTGGGCCTCTTCGGTTTGCTGACAGCTCCTTGAGGCGCGCGGGAACAGAACGCGCCGTCGACGACTTGGGCTCGGTCCGGCCGGTTACCGGACGATCGGACAGCGTGCTACCCATTGCACGCCGTCCGCAAGCCCGCGCCTACGGTGGCCGGAAATCGGGATCGGAATCCCGGCGGCGGCTGGGGCGAGCGCCCCGTTGCCTCTGCCTGATGCGGTCGGCCTCCTCCTTTGCTAGCATTACTGCTTCGCAGAAGGAGGCGACCGCCTGCCATCCCTCCTCACTACGGACCATGGCCTGAACCAAGGCCCGGCGAGAGAGATCGCTGCCGCCGATTGCCCCCACGAGGACACGGCGATGCTCCGCCCAGGCGGGGCACACCTCTACAGTATGCTCCACCGTGTCCTCCGGGTGTTCCGCACAGTGGCGACACCCGGGCGAATCCTCCGCACGAATCCGGAACAGGAACTTGGCAAACTTTCCGTGTTCCGTTAGGACCTGCGTCGTGCGGAAGTTAAGACTGCCGTGAGGTCTTTCCAGCCACGCCTCAAGGATGGGCCTTATCGCCTCGACTGTGGCGCGCCCCGAACGAGGTTGCGATAGTCGCTGACGCCATTTCGCCATGAGATCCCGCCGGAGCTCTGTCCGCCATGCCTCGACTTGTCGTGGCAGCGGAATTTCGCCCCGGCGTTGCACCTCCATGCGCTTGTCGTGCATGTGTGCAAGGACTGTTGCCTCCAGATCCCATGGCGGTTGGCCAGCAAGGAGGGTCGCCGCCTCGCGGGAAATCGTTCGGTACCCTCGCACCATGCGTATTGCCATGACCCTCTGGCACGCATTCAGCTGGGCCCTCGGTTGCTGTTGCAACGTCGGTGCCCACACCGGAGCCCCGTAGAGGGCCATGGACCGAACGATTCCCGCGTAGAGCTTCCGGCAGGAGGCGTCTGGTCCCCTGAGGTTGGGCAGGAGCCGCCCGAGAGCAGCCCCAGTCCGGTTCAGTTTGGGAGCCAGACGTCGGAAGTGCTCCTTGAAGTTCCACCAGCTGTCGAGGACGAGTCCCAGGTACTTCATCGTCGACCCGACGCTGATGTGAACTCCTCCTACCGTTAGCTGGGAACCCGGTGGTGGCGCACTCCGAGGGCCGTGAAAGCACATGGCCTCGGATTTGTGCAATGCCACCTCGAGTCCCAACTGCTGGATCCTATCAACGACTATCGCAACCCCGCGTGTCGCTAGTTCAACCGCCGTCCGGTACGACTCTCCCCGCGCCAGGACCAACGTGTCGTCCGCGTAGCAGACCACGCTGACCCCGTCGGGGAAGTCGCCGCGCAGCACGTAGTCGTACCCGATGTTCCACAAGGGTGGTCCCAGTACCGATCCCTGCGGAACACCGCACGACATCTCTCGACGTTTCCACTCTCCCTGGTGACCGGGGTAAATGATATACCTCTCTGACAGGTAGGCCTCGATTACACGACAGAGGTAGTCGGGCACCCGGTGGTACCGGAGTGCCGTTCCAATGCAACTCCAGGGCAGGGAGTTGAAGGCGTTGGCAATGTCCAAAGACACTGCCACGACACACCTGCCCTGGGATACCGCATCCCCCGTCGTGAGGGCTCGCACGCGCATGATGGCGTCCACCGTGGAGCGCATCCTGCGAAATCCGAACTGTCCGTCCGAAAGGTCCGGCCCCACCCGTGCAAGGCGCGCGACGAGGCGGTTTGCAATGACTCTTTCGAAGAGCTTGCCCACCTCGTCGAGCAGCACAATGGGCCGGTACGCGGACGGAGAGTCCGCAGGGCGCCCAGGCTTCGCTATGAGGACCAGTTTTCCCGTCTTCCAGCGAAGTGGGAACTGGCCCCTCTCCAAACATGCGCTGAAGAGCCCCCTCAATCGAGGCCCGAGAGCCTCCATGGCCAGGACCCAGGCCCTCCCAGGCAAGCCGTCGGGTCCTGGGGCGGTATTCTTGGCACTCAGCCTTTGTACCGCCACTCTCATCTCTACCTCGGTCACCTCTGGAACATCGTCGTCTTCGTGGTCCGCGTCAGGTACTGCCGGTGTTGGCGGAGCCATGGGCGGGGGGGAGTGTACCCCCCGCGTGGGGAACAGAGTGCTGACCACACCCTCCACGAGCTCGGGCCGGAGACTCTGAGTCAGTGGGGGAGCCCAGGGACGGAGTTTCTCCCGCACCATCTTGTATGGGCGTCCCCACGGGTCTGCATTCAGAGACCCCAGCCAGACGTTGCGGGCCTCCAGCTTGGCCCGCTTCATCTCCGCTCGGAGGGTGCGCTTCGCCAGCCTGTAGCCCTCGTACAGCTCCGCCTCTATAGCCTCCGCATCCGGCGGGCGGTTGCGGCGCTTGCAGTACCTGGCGTACCGGCGTCGTGCGTGATTGCACGCATTGCGCAATGCCGCAATCTCCGGCGACCACCAGTACACCTGGCGCTTGGCACGTCCTGGACGGACTCGGGGCATTGACGCGTCGCAAATTTGCGACATGCCCTCCCGGAACCACTCTGCCTCGACGTCAATGTCGACAGGCCTGTCCGGTGCTTGCACCCAGGCCTGTACCGTCGCGGCTTCCAGGAGGAGCTCCCGGTCCATCTGCCTCAGCGCCCACCGCGGACCACAAGGGCTCTGCCGGACCGGCGCGGTCGAGGTTTGGGCGGAGACGTCAAACCGGATGTACCGGTGATCTGAGAACGTCTCCACCCCCTCCATAACGCGCCAGTCGACGACACGCGGCGCCAGATCGGGGCTAGCGAACGAGAGGTCCACCACAGATTCGCCCCGCATCCGCACACACGTGGAAACAGAGCCCCGGTTTAGGAGGACCAGGTCGGACTCCTCAGCCCAGGCCTCTACCGACCGACCCCGCCCGTTTGTGTACCGGGAACCCCAAGCCTCGTTCCAGGCATTGAAGTCCCCGCAAACGACCACGGGGAGGTCCCTAAACCCAACGACGACGTTTTTCAGTTCCATAAGGGAGATGTGGAGATCGCCGAGAGATCTGTTCGGGGACAGGTAGACGCCTACCACTGCAATGTCCCCGAACCGTGCTGCCACGCAACCCCGGCCCCTCGTGACGCGCTCGAGGGGCGGGGTACCGGCGGCGGTCGACGAGATTAAGGTCACCGAGCCGTCCAGGTCCTGAACCCAGTCTCCACTGGGCAGGACATAATACGGCTCGGAGACTACGGCGATGTTTATCGACCACTGCGCCATGCTCTGGAGCAACAGATCCTGAGCAGGAACGCAGTGGTTGATGTTCGCCTGGAGGAGACGTAATGGTGCCGTTATTAACAGTCCATTACAGTCTCCTCCGGAGAAGGTGGTATATAGTACTAAATAGTACCATAATCGCTTTTTTCATATCTTTTACAGTGCAACACTTTAAAGATTCTTTTGTATGATCCTATAAGCATTTTAAGAGCTAAATTACAGAACTTAAATGCTCTTTAATCTTAAAGAACCAAAAAGCTCTCTTGAAAACCTTTATAGTACAAGCAGTCACAATGATTACCATTATAGGCCCACTATATCACTGTTTGGTGATAAAACGCCTTGGTTATAGAAGCTTTTGTTACTTGGGTAGGGTCTAGTATTTTTATGCAAAGAATCTTTGTACAAAATTTCAAAACTGTATCAAGGAAAATCACCAAGTTAAAAGCTGTGTTATGTTACCTGGTTGTCCACATAAATACATGGTCACCGGGCCATCCGGGCCACTAAGCGGTTGTTTTTCTATCGCTATGACCTGTCGTGATCATACTGTTTTTTACAAAATATTTAAACTGTTTTTCAGGGCGGTCGAAAAGTGAGTTAATTGTTTTGATTTTTTTAAAGTCCACAGAAATAGTATGTTATGTATCGCATCGCCTCGCTGATGTTTCGTACGCGTGGGAGTGTCAACACCATCCTGAATGTGCTGAGCCACAAGCTGGACAGCCCCTTGCACTCTGCTCTAGGACACTGAGTTTAAACTCAAATGCGCGTGCCCGGGGTCCCAGAGGGAGGCAAATACTTAAATTAATGTTTATTTATTTATTTCATTTATTCGATTTGACATGTGTGTGATGACATAATATAATACTGAAATTTAATTTAATAAATAATGCTATAATATAATAAATTAATAATATAATAATGACATTGAAAATGTATGGACCAAATAGTAAGTCGGGAATAAAAGTTTTTTTTTATATATAACCATACGGATAGATTAAGTTCTAATGTGACATACACCTACTTGCAGATACTACTACGATGCGAAGACAAACACTTGTAAGAAATTCATGTACTCTGGGTGCGCCGGCAACAAGAATAACTTCCAGACGGAAATTGAATGTGAACGTCATTGTAAGGGTATGTATTACATTGCGCATATACATTTGTTTCAGTATATGCGAAACCCCAAACACTTGATTAGTATTTTTATGTAAAGAATCTATGTTCAAAACTTCATAATTGTATCATAAAAAATCACAGTAATTATACCTGGTTGTCCGCATAAATACATGGTTACCGGGCCTTTCGAGCAATTTAGAGGTTGTTTTGCTCCCACACTCAGCTGTGAGCTATGACTTGCCGTAACTTATCTCTGAGGAGACTAACCATCAATCCGGGAGATATTGACTGAGAGCATGCGTTATAGGCCCCCCAACCTAATATATGAAAGGACATCACCCACGGTCCATACATTTTTGGTCCAAATTTAAAAGTGCCGGCCAAAGAAAAAAAATACAATATTCTGTTAGAACTTGTTCTTACGAACATTTTTTATTATGGCAAGAATGCTGTGGGAGCATTAGCCTCGGTATTATTTAAGTTCAAAAATGATTGGTTTTCAAATAAAATTGCTCTAAAAAATGAAATATCCTATACATAACAATACTTTTAAAAAAATGCAACAAAAAAAAAAACAGCCAGTCTGTAGCTGTCTTTATTGCGTTATTTAAAAAAAAAAATTGTGTTAGTTGAGATTTTCGATGAATAAAAATACCGGCATATGTAATGCTCAATGCTTTAATTGTTTAGGAAAGTGATAACAAGTACCCATATAGTTATCTTTTAGAACCACAGTAATATTTTCTAAACCTAAAATCATAATAAAAAAAAGCATATGACGGCGAATTTCAAAAATCACTCATTTTAGACGAAGGTGGGGTTGCAGGGTCTAATAGTAGTGTTAAGAAAACGTTGGAAAGCGTTTCATGAAATGCTGGATGATGGAGATTTTATGATCTCCCCTAAAAATCCCCTTTTGTGGTCAAAAAGAACTCTCATTTTAGACATGGTAGGCTCCGCGGATTTTTAGGAATCGCTTTTGAAGTATTTGCCTTTTAAGGAGATGGCGGGGCTTTGCATGTGCAAAGACGGAGTAAGCGTATTAAAAATGCGACCATACCTACGAGTTGGCAGAATTTAGTGGAGCCTTCTTTGTGCGAAAGCGGCACGCATACGTACAAGTTTGCTTTATGTACTCAACTAAGGTCAAATGCTGATCTAGGATCACACCGAGCGTGCTTCTCCCAAGGGATCGGATTGGTATAGGTATGTGGTGATCAGAGGGAGACCCTTGAAGAACTCCTTAGTCCTCCGCGCTGTCCAAGGGATCCGCAGCAGTCGCCGCCAGCACCACATCTCGAGTGCATCGATTTTGCGTCGGTCTTTGAGGCGAACCGTCCACGTTTCTGCGCCATAAAGAAATATTGGGAAGACCAAGCTTCTCATGAGGCGGAATTTCGTGGCTTTAGTGATATTACGGTTGCACCAGATCCTTTTCAGCCTGTCAACAGCAGATCGTGTGATAGCACATCTCCTCATCTTCACATCCTCCAGTGTTCGTGACGGTGGAACCAAGATATTCATACGATTGAACAACTTCACAGTTGGCAATCACAGTGATATCAGGATGAATCAGTACAGCTCGATCCCCTATCATCATCTTGGTTTTGTCTCTGTTGAGCGTAAGACCGAAGGAGAGGCTTGTTGTCTCTAAAAGTGTCAGCAGGTGTTCCATATCTTCCTTCGATTGTGCTAGAAGGGTAGTGTCATCGGCATATCTCAAGTTAGACACCTTTCTACCTCCCACTGAGATCCCTGTGTCCCACTGTTCCAACACGATTCTCATTATATACTCTGTATAAATGTTGAACAGGAGTGGAGACAATATACAACCCTGTCGAACGCCAGCGTGGGTTTAAAAGCTTTTTGAGTCAACGTCGTCTATACGAACAGTCGCAGTTTCGTCCTCATAAAGTCGGCGTATGAGACTAACTAGGTGGAACGGTACTCCCATTTGAATTAGCACGTCCCATAGAATATGCCATTTCACGGTATCGAAGGCCTTGCGGAAGTCGACGAAGCAGATATAGAGTGGGATGTTAAACTCTCTAGACTTTTCGATTATTTCTCGAAGAATTAGTATCTGCTCTCTTGTTCCTCTACCCTTGACAAATCCCGCTTGCTCAATAGCTATAGTGGAAGGTACGATTCAATAAATAGTTCTGCAAGATGAGTACTAGACAATCTGGCACACCGAGTTGATATAGCTTAAATGATAAACCATTATGTTACACTTTGTCAAAAGCTTTCGTTGAGTCAAAAAACTAGACTTCTGATGGAAACCAGCGCATTGGTGTTCAAAGAATCGCTGGACTTGTTCGATTCGTAAACCAAACTACCGTTGGGAATAACACTCTTAACTTCAGCATAATCTCTGCGCTGCTTGTAAATAAGCCTCTCGTAGATTTTATCGAGGACATTGAATGGACTGATGAAAAGGTAGCTGGAGGGGCAAACTTGACTTGGATTTGCATAGTTTAGGAATATCGATATTAGTGACCTTTTTCCACGCTTGGGGGAACATGTTATTCCTTAATGCACCATTGAAGACGACGCTCATTAGTATTATGAGTTGGGATGGGAAGAGTTTAAACACCTTGTTGATGACACCGTCAGAGCCGAGGTCTTTCCGGGGCTGAAGCTTTTTGATGATATTCCTCACCTCCTCTGAGATAAAGAGGGACAAAGGATCATTAGGATCTTCGATGAGTGCTAGTGTAGCTCTACGTTCAACTTTAGCGTCTCTCATATCAAGGTGAGTTTTGTCTATTGGTTGAGGGCTAGAGAAACAATGGAACTGTAGGCTGTTATTGTAACTGTAGAAAATACAGCATTTCGCTTTGTCACAGTTATCGACAGCGATACTCTTATCGGGGCGAATAAGAACAGACATAGAAGCCTCTACTTCCTCTGAAGGTGCTAGAAGGCGAGGTGAGCGGGCTCTAGCTCACATTTTATCCCAGCGCGCGGCACGCTGCTCTGTTGCTTGAGTTTTGTTTACTTCGCCGGGAGCTGCATTCTTTTCGGTTTTCAGACCACATACATCGCCCAGGAGTTTCAAGCGATGGTCATCAGTCACTGTGATCGCCCCTGAAAAATCATTCAGGACGGATCGTTCGTGGTCCATATGTGAATCGAACGCTGCTGTCGTGTCAGCGACTGAGACTCAAGAAATCGGGGATAGAATCTAACTGATTCGATATGGTAGATTTTGGTCTTCCCATCCATGATCAATTGGGACGGGAGTGATACAATATCATACGCGTTGCTTCAGGTACCTACTAAAGTAACAGATAAGATATTCGAGGTGGGGCGAGCGTTCAATGGCTAGGGGAGGGGAAGTCACCACATTGTGTGATGGTAAACGGCAGCTACCTGGAACTTTCTATGCAAGCTCTAACTCTTTGTTTTTACAATTCATGTTACCAAAAATGTACGGAAAATGATTTTTTAAAACTTAAATAAAACCCAGGGCAACGGTCCTACAGTTTTGGTGCAGTAATAAAAAATGCTCAAGGGGTCAAGCTCTAACAGATTGCTTTATTTTTTTTTCTTGGCCGGCACTTTTGAATTTGGACCAAAATAAATGATCTCCAAATAAATACTCGTATTTCAGCGAACGAACACCGATTCGCTGTCTTTCCCCCTTTGAAGGGTAGCACCCATCAGCTTTAGTATCGATATACTCTCGTAGCCAGTGGCATCGCTCGCATGAAAATAGGTTTGTCCATAGAAAATTTGGACTCAAATTTTAACCCTTTACGGTGTGAATTTGGAAAGTGCTCTCCCAAGTCATAGAAATTTTGACTGAAATATTAACGCACAGCTGAAAGCTGAAAGTACCTGCTCGTAGTTTCGGCAGTGTATTAATATGTCAGTCAGTCAGTTTCTTTTTTTGAACATAGATTATTCAAAGACAAGCGGGTAATCCTGTAGCTAATAGCCGAGGAGTCTTTGGTTTTGGAACATCAATCATCTTATCATCGGAGATCAAAAAATGGTTTTGTTAAACTTATTCGTCTTTGTTACAACGTCCAAGAGCGAGCGATGCGCACTCTGACATGGATAGGTTAGGTTAGGAGACTTAGCTTTAGTGGTTATATTTTTTTTAATCACTTAGAAAGAGGCTTTTATAGAACTAGTGGCTAAAATTGCATCATTCAGATGCTCTTTACTTGTGACTGGCTGTAATTTAGAAGGTAACGTAGAGTTTCAGAGGCGAGTAATGCTAATAAAAAGAAGTCTGTTTAATTTGCACTTCTGCCCCGTCATCTATGAATTTCCTTGTGGCCAAATTTTCTTTCTTTCGGGCAGCTTAGGTCCTAATTGATAGAACACCTCGAACTAAGTGGAAAGATTTGGATGGCGCTAAGGGTGAAACTCTACTGGCTGTCATAGAGGAATATCTCAAAAGTGATATTACGGCAACTTACGAACAAGCTGAAGATATGTGGTCTTCCTTCGAAGTAGAGTGTAGAACAACTGCAGCAGAGATCTTAGGAGTCTCCAAGGGCCCTCCAGGTAAAGGAAAAGATCCTAACTGGTGGAATGATAAGGTGAAGGAGGCTCTAGCCAATAAGAAAGTTATCTTCAAAACATGGCAAAGTTCACAATTGAATGAGGATAAGATCAAATATAAAGAAGCAAAAAAAGTTGCAAAGAGATGCGTAGCGCAGGAGCGAGAAATAAGTAATAACACCTTTTATAATAATCTGGAAAACGCTAAAACTGCAGAAGAAATTCTTAAAGTTGCAAAATTTAGGCACAAAGCCACTATGGACATTAAAATTAATAAGTACATAAAAAGTAAAAACCAAAAATTGCTATCAAGTGACGCGGAAATTAGGAACAGATGGTTCGAATATTATAAAGAACTTCTCAATGAGGAATTCCCAAATGAAGACCCAGCAAGCTGCAAACCTACAAATGGACCAATTCCTGAAGTGGATGTAGCCGAAGTTAGGCATGCGGTGGCTAAAATGAAAAATCGAAAAGCTACGGGCCCTGACGAGATACCAGCGGAGATTTGGAAACGTCTTGGCCCGATAGCTGTGGCCTGGCTGACTAAATTATTTAACATAATTTTGGCCACCAAACGCATTTCTGAGTCATGGCGCCAGAGCTACTTAATTCCATTTTATAAAAACAAGGGCGATGTGGCACAGTGCGAAAGCTACAGGGGAATAAAACTGACCTCACATACGCTTAAAATATGGGAACGAATCATTAATAGACGCCTCACTGATATTTCTGTAATATCTCCTAATCAGTTTGGCTTTACAGCATCTAGATCGACCACTGACGCTATCCAAACAATCAGAATACTGATGGAAAAATATAAGACCAACAAAAAGGACCTACACCTAACATTCATTGACCTCGAGAAAGCGTTCGATCGAGTACCGCGTAAGTTAGTGTGGCAAGCTCTTCGTGCTCAACATGTACCCGAGTATTACATTGATCTAGTCAGGGATATGTACAACAATGTTAGCACAAGAGTTAGAAGCCTGGCAGGGGTTAGCGATGCATTCGAGGTCAAGGTGGGCGTCCATCAGGGTTCTGCTCTCAGCCCGCTTTTATTCAACTTGGTAATGGACTACCTCATCAAGGATATACCGTCCCCACTGCCATGGACCATGCTATACGCGGACGACATTGTTCTGGCCGCTGATAATGCACAACATATGCAAGATCTTCTAAACACGTGGACACAGTCCCTGGAACGGTTTGGCCTGAGGGTTAGCCGGAGCAAAACCGAATACCTGAAGTGCTCTTTCAGTGGAATCACGGTACCACAGACTATTTGCATTGGGTCGACTCCTATTCCCACGGTGGATAAGTTTAAATACCTTGGCTCCATGCTCACAACAGACGCTAACGTCGACGCCGACGTGACGCATCGAATTAGTGTCGCCTGGCAGAAATGGAGGTCACTAACAGGTGTGCTGTGCGACCCACGTATCCCAATAAAAACCAAGGGGAAGGTATACAAAACGGCAGTCCGTCCAGCGCTACTGTATGGGTCCGAATGTTGGACAACAAAAAAGACGCATGAACAGAAGGTCCATACCAACGAAATGAAGATGCTTAGATGGGCGGGAGGTGTGACTAGGCTTGACAGAGTGCGAAATGAACACATTCGAGGAAGCTTCAAAGTCGCACCAATCTCCGAAAAGATGACCGAAAATCGCCTTCGTTGGTATGGACACGTCCAAAGACGCAGTGAGGACCACATAGTTCAGATCGCCTTACGCCTACCAGAACAAAAAAGAGGTAGAGGCCGCCCGCCATTGACCTGGTGGTCAAATATAGAGAGGGACCTCAAGAAAGCCCAGTTGCCAAAATTGACAACCCAAGATAGAGCCACTTGGCGCAGGAAAGTGAGGAGACCCGACCCCAAATAATGGGACCAGGGAAGGAAGAAGAAGAAGAGGGCAGCTTAGGTCCTGGGTTTTTTTTAATATATAATATAATATAATAATATTGCACAACAATCACACAACGCTGTCTAGTCTCAAACTAAGCAGAGCTTGTGTTATGAGTACTAGACAACTGATAAACATACTTATATATTTCTAAATACATACATATTATAGATAAATTACACCCAGACACAGAACAAATGATCGTGCTCATCACACAAACATTTGTCATAGGTGGGAATCGAACCCACGACCTCCGGTATAGCAGTCAGGGCCAATAACCACTAGATCAACAGGCCAGTCAAGAGACTTTCACTTTCCTTCCTTTCAGTTTTTTCTTCATTACTCTAGCCCCAAGCGGACACCGGTGTCCGCAAACCTATTGTCTTTCTATTGTGTCTCTAATTACGGTGTTCAAAGGGTTAAAATAATTGTTTCAGGCTCCAACGAGATGACATTGAAAGATACCCAAAAAACAATTTATTGCGACTTGCAGCCTAATAATGGGATATGCTTAGGGATAGTAGATCGGTAAGAAGACGCCAGTTTGTTTGAATGCTACCTTGAGAAAAAACTATAGTCAGAATAATAGAATAATAAAAATAACAGTGGCCAAATACCCACATTATTATTATTAATATCAGGCACAGATCAAATATTTGAGCAGCAATTTGTAACCATTTTATTATATTGGTGTCACTTATACCTTATATATTAGAAGAAATAATGTTGGAGCGAGTAATACATGTACTGCAGTAACGCGGCAAAAAAGTTAAACCCGTTGCTATAGATACGCGCAACCACTTCGAATATGACCCGAAAATCTTTTACTGCGCATGAAGGTTTAACTTGTATATCGAGGATTATTGCATACTTGTAGCTTATTTTTATAGTTTAAGAAAATAATCACTCAATTTTTAGATTTAAGAAATATCTTTCTTTGTAGAAGAAGCGTTGATTCGATTAAAAAAAATAAGGATCAAAATAATTATTACCCACTATTATTTTGTCCGTAAGTTAGATTATATAAAAAAAAATTGCATATTTTTTAACCAATGCAGTAGGTATATTTACGTTTTAATATAGGTAGGTTTTAATTTACCCATTTCCGCTATTAAATGAGTTGTGAATTCCATTTTTTTCTTTTTCAAGATATTACTACGACGTGCAAGCAAAAGACTGCAAGACCTTCAAATACGGAGGCTGTGGCGGCAATCAGAACCGGTTCGATTCCTATGAACTGTGCATTAGGAGGTGCAAAGTAGAGAGAAATATAAAGTTGTAATCAAATTAAAAACCATTTATTTCAAATAGTCCATTTTATAGGCACTTTTGAATTATCAAAGTGTCGGTCAGTCAAAAAAAAAGTGAAGCAAAATTACACGTTCTAAAGCGTAGATCTCTATGGAGAAGAACGTCCAAGAAACTCCATGGTCTTTTAAATCATATTATGACTTACTTAGAATCTTGGTTACCGCAATAGTTTGTTAAGAGCGAATTCACAGCCTTGAGGACACCTAAATTGTAATTCGTCGGGAAGACCGCAGCAGGCAAATTTTTCCAAATCGTTTGATGTAAATATGCATTATTGTGTTTTATACTGGCAAATTCTATTAATTTATCATGATTTTAAAGTTCTATGCCCAAAGATGCTCTAGTACCAAGTATATATTTTTACACACCTTTCTGATAAATATTCTTCTCCTCTCGATTACATCTACGTCATTATACCACGCACATCAAAGGACTGGAACAATTTGCCTGCAGCCGTCTTCTGTCCGATAATAATTTAAGTGTCTTCAAGAGAGTGAATAGGCTCTTAACAAACTAGTGCGCTTTACCATCAAGGATTGCATCACTGGGTACCATCAGGTGGGATCGCAGTCAAGCACTAGTTGTTATTTAAAAAAAAACGTACTTCGATTTATCGTAAGCATGTCTTGGGATTAACTGTTGATTACTTATAGCTGAAAATATCGGCAGTCGTTGAGTCGTTTAACTCAGTGTAAGTTTTATTGACGGCAACATTAGTCCTTGGAGAGGTTTGATTAAGCCCCGAGTTACTGACGGATAGCTCTCCACGATTGCTTCGTTACGGGCAATCGATGAGTAGACGTCCGTTGATGAGTTGCGGGCCTAGGTTTTTGTTTAATGATCGAGGAAAATGCGTGTTCCTTATCTATCTATAGATTTTTCTTTTTAACATAAACGTTTCCCTAAACTAGAAATAACTCCTGTATCATGGTTGCATCGACAAACATGTAAACTCACATACGCAACACACCCAGAAACAGAACACCTATTTGTAGACTATATAAATATTTTTTTCGTGCGGGAATCGAACTTACGACACGCAGCGCAGCGACCAATCGCTCAACCATTGCGACCCAACTATGCCGTCAATATCAAAATAGGATTATTAATAAAAAATAGTAGCCATTTGCAAACAAAGTAAATACAGTAGGCGTTATATAAAGGAATAAAGTATATTGACCTTTATCTAATTAAATTACATTGACCTTTACCACAAAAATAAACAATGAACTGATTTTTCATTACTAGAAAATGTAAGGATAACAATAGATTAAAACAACTTTACGACTTTATTCTCGTTTTTTAAATTAAGAATGTCAATAAATTTAGGACGGTCATTGTACTTTATTGCAAACTTTTTTGGCGTTTACTTTATGTACTTCTTTTTTGACACTGAAGCTTCAGGGTAGGTAGGTAGGTACTTGATTTCATATATTCCAGGTTAGACTTAATAAGAAAAAATGAGAAAGACACTACCTAGTATTTCATACAGGCAGGGTCAAAGCCTGCTTGGGTCATGGGTCAGCTTCCGAAAGGAATACCCGGCCCCGGCACGATAGGCAACGAAGGAACGGGTTAGGTTTTTAGTCAGTAAGAATCTGACACTACTTCCCGCTCTGCCCAAGGGCGGGATTTTTCATTGGATGATATTACCTACCATAAAAAAACCTATTATTTCATGTCCTGAAATAACTTTCATAATTTTAAATATGCTACATGGAAAATATTCTGAACTTGTACTTTTCACAGTAGAATTAAGTCACAAATAGAGTTCGCAGTTCAGTCTCTGGCGTAATAGTGAAGTCAGAAATAGCTGAGAAAGAACTATTTGTTAGTGTCCTTGCATTTGGGTCACAGTTAGTTTTGCGAGGCGTGAAGCGTTTCGCAAGTCGAATAATTAATGAAATTACAGTAAGGACCAGTTTTTAAAATTACACGATCGCGTTTACGTAAATGTCAATTTGTATTGAAATTGGTTAAAGGCGTTTTGGGGAGCACTTTTTATTTTTTTTCTTGAGTATAAAATTGTTCCAAGGAATCGTACATACTTCTAAAATAAAAACCTTAGTGCTCGATTACGGAGACGCGGCGCGTTGCGCGGCGCGTCGGGCGGTCCGTCATACATTGCCATATGTTTGTGGTTGCGCGAGCGATGACGCCTCCCGGTCCTGCAATAAACGCCCAACGCGCCACGTCTCCGTAAACACGGCCTTAGACTTAACACAAACTCCCGGCAGGGAATTTCACTCCATAGCTGTAAAGACAATTAATGTGTGTCAATTAAGTCATACAGTAAATATTGTGTATATTATCCTACACGATTTGACATAAAGAAAACGTTAACGTAAAGCGACCGAGTAATAATAAAAATAATTCACGAAAATCCTAGAGAACTTGTCAGCTCATCAAAATCAGATCGCAGATTTTTCGTTGAGGGTCATTTAAATAAAAAACAGTTAAAGCTCCGCCGCTGGCAATTACTGAAGTCTCGCCGGCTGTAATCCTCGTTCTGACGAAGAAAAACTCCCCTAATTAATAGTGCAGCTTCCGGATTAATTAGCGGAGATCTGCCGCCGCCTGCCGCTCCTATTATTTGAATTTCGTTAGTTATTTTCTTAACTATACTGTCGGAGAATTAATCAAGTAGCAGTCTGTTTAACTAAAAAATACAGACTGTTAATTTGAGCAATGTTGAGTTTTATGCCTTAGATACATTAGGGGACAAAATGTCCCTCAACTTGACGCGCAACGTGCGCTCTTCGTTGTCAAATTGTCCAACAACAATGCGTTGTAAAATGGGATAAGTGGGACACTAGACAACTTTGCAGCGTCACGTAGATTGAGCGTTGCATATCATGTTTGGGGACATTTTGTCCCCTTATGTATTTGAGTCTTTAAGAAGTCACTTAGTTTATAAGAAATTGTTTGCCAGATATATTGATTAAAATTATTATTATTTATTCTTTTGAGAAAATATAAAAAAAAAACAACTATATCGCACGTTCGGTAAAACAAAGGCAAATCTTCAATTATTTACGCTTGTATAAGAGAGCCATTGTAGGTCTGCAGTTGCCTGAGGAGCAGGTTGAAAGTAATGTTTTTCAGCCCTAGGAAAAATCGCTTTCACCTGACAGCTGCCAAATTTAAAAAAAAAACTTGTCCTGTTTTCACACTTCTATTGATCTAAGTCCCAACTTTTTCGACAGCCTGGGTGGCTGTCTAAAACATTACAATAACCTAAAGAAAGGTATTAAGTAAAGATTTTTTTTCATAAATAACATAGATTTGGGAAAAATATTTGCCTTTTTCATAATTGAAAAGCCGGCTGGCTTTGGCCAAGACAAAAAAGGCGGCAAAGCGGCAATCCGATCTTCATGCGTTTTTTTCGAGTTGTAGGGTTTTGTCTAAAAATTACAGATTTGTAGAAATATTTTTGAATTTAGAACGCAGGTTAATTTGTTGGTATTAACAGATTATTGATTAATTAATCATTACATTCTGTTCAAAAACATGATAAGCTGCTTTATGAGATTTGTATTAACACGAAAAGTTCATCAGATTCAGATACAGATTTAACGCCTAATTCATAAGAGAAGAGGCTAAAGCGAGTAAGTGGAATATACTTTTACCACCTAAATCAAAAGAAAGATACTCACCTAAGACTATAAGACGACTCAAGTTTTTATTTTTACTTTCCTTGAATTTGTAATGAAAACCACAGTGTTTACTTCGGGTTAAATACTTATTTAGTCCCTCGAACTATTGGCGACTTCGTTAAGCTCGGACACCAAGCTTTCTTGGGACTAAATAAGTTTTTTCACCCCTAGGGTAACTATTATTTGGTGCATACATAGGTAATGGTCTTGCTCTGGAATATATTCCTCTAAAGTTATTTTTCTTTCTATAAAAACGACCTGTCATTATTGTTTTTAGACTTATTGGTAACAAAAATTAATAACTTTAGTTCTTTTTTATAATTAACTAGTGGCCCGTTCCAGCTTCATATGGGTGCTAGAAACATTCGGAATTTTCGTCGCTTTCGTCTTCTATAAAGTCATTATAAGCATCATCAATTCATCACTACACAGTAAGTATAAAACAAAGTTGCTTCCCGAAGTCTGTCCCTATGTATGCTAACCCCCGATTTCTGATTTAAGCAATTGAAGTTGAGATTTACTCAAACTCTACTTTAGCCTGCAAACCTGTCTTAAATTTGGCATATAAGTATGGTTTGAGACGTTCTTAACTCAAAATACTCAATTCAGAAACTCGCCCTTAGATCTTTAAAACTACGCAACGGATTTTGAGGCGTTTTTTTTAAATAGATATAGAGTTGAAAGTTGATTCAAGAGGAAGGTTTATATGTATGATACATGCATGATATATTTAATATCATCTGCACCCATGCGAAACTGGGGCGGGTCGCTAGTGTATTATATATCTAAACCTTCCTGATAAATATTTCTGTCTGTTGGTAAAAACTGCTTGAAAACCGGTTCAATTGTTTTTGAGATTATCTAGTTCGTACTGATAGATAGTTATGGTGATTTTGTTTTGTAACATTACCTCCACTGAGGGGTCCACGGCGTGCACTGTTCCCGCGCGTCACAAGGAGTTAATTGTCAGCAAACTGTAGGGGCCCAGCAGGGTGGAATGCTACTCTGGGATTTTGGGGAAGTATGAAAATGTATACCAGGGCCCTGGAACCAAGGCAATGAAGGAACGGGGTAGGTTTTTACTCAGTAAGAGTCTGACACTATCTCCCGCTCTGCCCAAGGGCGGGAGATGTCATTGGATGATTTTAGTTACCGTAAAAAAAACCACTGTGGGGTTCAGAATCATGTACTGGATCGATAGAATACGTTCGGACGTCGAAACGGTGGATAGATGGGCAACTACGACGGGAAGACGTGCCTTTTCATGAATATTCGACTGAAATGATTCAGTCAGAATGTTTTTTCAACTGCTTAATTGCGTCGTTATTGTTCGTCAAATGGAATAAACAAGGAAAACAGAAGAAACAAAAGGTTTATAATTACGTTCGGTTGGGTCCTGGTGGCAGTTTGATTAAGTTGATTGATGTCCCCAGAGAGCTTCATTTACTAAAACAAAGCTGATTGTGATATATATCTATTCTTTTTCACGTCCCTTTATTGAGAAGAAAGTCTTGTTATTTATGGCTGTAATTTATTTACCTATTTCATTTGCTTGATTGCAGCAGATGACATTGTATATTTAATACTAGCTCCTGCCCGCGGGTTTGTTTGTTTGAAAATAGGTTTCTCCACATAAACTTTGGACCATCTTTCAACCCTTTAGGGGGTTGATTTTGAAAAATCCTCTCGTGTTCTCTTCCTCATAAAAGGAGGCTTTGTGCAAAATTTCACGTTCCTAGTCTCTGTAGTTTCGGCTTTGCGTTGATATGTCAGTTTCTCCTTTTATACACCGTTAAATTTTGGTCGTTTTAATGTCGTGGAGGGTCGATTCAGTACATGAAACACTATCGATTTGTAAAGAGAAATTAAAAAATAAAGTACTTTTTTAAACTCGAATTAACTTACGCATGTACGAAATTAATTTCTTTAAGTAAACGTTAGCTGAGCGAGGCCAATGAACTGTAGGTAGTTGGTACGCAATGATCGACAACTACCTACATTGACTCGTTTACTTAAAGAAATTAATTTCGTACATACGTATATTAATTCGAGTTTTAGAAAAAAAAGTACTTTATTTTTTAATTTTATCTTTACAAATTATAGTGTTTCTTGTTCCAGATCGACCCTCCACGGGATTAAAACGATCAAAATGTAACGGTGTATATAGATTTCACAGATGAACGTCTTTGTTCTACAGATTTTGACGTTGTTTTGAGCAAAATATGATTATAAATGTTTGTTGAAAGTGCGTTATATCTATGTTTACTTGGAAACTTAAACATTGGGAGAGTCAACACGAGGGAGAAAAGTGTTGTTTTAGTGTTCGTAACCAGTTAGCGTTTTAGTATAAGTACTTCTTAACTTTACTGAATATTTCAGAGAATACTTTAGAGGTTTGTTGTTGATTAATGTTAGTAACTTAATCAAAGAATTAAAAGAAAGCTACCTACTAGGGTGGAGCAAAAAAAAAAAACCATTTTTAAAAATGTCGATTCTCCTGGGTTATCAATGAATGATCCATAGTCTGAAAAGTGTTCATGCAAAGTTTCAGATTTGTAAGTTAATATCTTCAGGTGGCGCATTAGACATGAATTCAAAGAAAAAGCAGGTGGCAAATAGAACTGTGTTTCAGACACTTTCAGACAATATTATAAAATTTTTCAGAATATTAATATAATCAATAGCTATGCATAGTATGTATTATGTAAGCATAAGCATGGTTGCTTATTTTATAATATAATACATACTATGCATAGTTGTTGATTGTTTTAATTATTTCAAGTATTAATATTCTGAAAAAAAAAAAATAATATTGTCTGAAAAACAGTTCTGTTTGCCAGCTAAAATTTGTCTTTTCTTCGAATTCATGTCTAATGCGCCACCTGAAGATATTAACTTACAAATCTGAACACTTTTCAGACTATGGGTCATTTATTGATAACCTAGTAAAATTGCACGATAGGCTACGAAGGAACGGGGTAGGTTTTTAGTCAGTAAGAGTCTGACACTACTTCCCGCTCCGCCCAAGGGCGGGATTTGTCATTGGATGATTTTACCTACCATAAAAAAAAAAACCTAGTAAAATTGAAATAAAAATAAAGTATTTTTCGCTCCACCCTACTACCTACCCCTTAGATAAAATCAAAACAGCGGAAAAAAGGTGACTTGCCGCTAGCGCGTGGACCACTGAAATCAGGCCCGTTGCCTAATTTCGATAACTCGATTTCACAAGCTCGATGACGCTGGCTCTTATCTCTGTCCTTGTCTATCAGTGACTGTAGGTTTGCGACTGTGATGATAATAATTATAGATGTGTGAGTTTCGAGTCTAGGTTTTCTGATTGATATGTTAGCGCGTAATGTATCTTTCCTTATGGTACCAATGACTTACCTTCTGTTTTGTAGATCATACGTATCTACATATTTATATATAAAAGCGAAATACCACTCACTGATTAATCACGAAATCCCAGAAACTATAATACCTACAAACTTAAAATTGGGCAGGTACTTTCCTTATAGGGTGTAGACATCCGTTAGCGGATTACGGCGGGTAGCTCAAGTCGTCGACGGCGCGCACTGTTCCCGCAGGCCCAAGGAGTTGTCAGCAAACTGTAGGGGCCCAGCAGGGTCGAAGCCTACTCTGGGGTTCTGGGGAGGTATGAAAGTGCATACCAGGGCCTCAAGTCTGCTATTGGAATAGTGTCAGAATTATCTATCATTGATTTCATCATGGTTGATTTTGACAAGTTTGGTAATCTACTAATATAATGGCGTCACTATGACTTTACAACTGACACACCATTGAAAGAAATGGTAATCTCGTACATAATAACAAATTAATTTCTGACTTATGGGGTAATCTACAAAATTTTGTCAGTTCCTTTGATTAGTGACTTACTATTAGATTTGTCTGAATACGACAAAGTCATTCTACCAACATTCGTTTACGAGACCAATAACCGACCAATGATCGACCATTATGATTTAGCAGATTAAGAACTTTTACCAAAATGACAATGGGATTGTGTTGGAATGACGAATTTACAAAAATAGCAGACTTGGGCCCCAGGGTACCGGAACAAAGGCAAAGAAGGGACAGGGTAGGTTTTTAGGCAGTAAGAGTCTGTCACTATCTCCGTCTCCGTCCAAGGGCGGGGGATGTCATTGGATGATTTTACCTACCATAAAAAAAATAGAGGCAGTTTTTTTTTTGTATGGAGTTTGTATGGAGAAACCGATTTTCACGCGGGCGTTGCCACTGGCATAAGCTAGTTAATATAATAAAGGTGAAAGTTTGTTTGTGTGTGTGTATGCTTGTTACTTCTTCACGTTCGAACGGCTGGATGAATTTGGATTAAATTGGGGACACGGGTGGACTATGGCCTACAATAGTACATAGGACTTCTGAATTTCCTGCCGGAATTCTGTGTTTCCTGATAGCTACAACCTTAATTTAAAAGTGAATAGGTTATTTAAATGTAAGCATGCTCCATCGTCGACCATTTATCTCTCTTAATATCAGGTGATATAGTGGTCAAATGCGGGCCTAAAAAAAATGTACCTAAGTTCTGTACGAAAAGTATTTTTTAATGAAAATTGATATTCATCCTTTTTTTTCTACTTTAATGATCATGAAAGGGGTACGGAATTATTTAAAAGAATCACTTTGGCGCTGGGATGCAAAGGGGAACTGAAGGAACACAGGTGGGTTTCAGTCACTTCCTCACGCTGGACCCCAAGTGAGAGGAGTTATTTGAAGACTAGCTTCTGCTAGCGGCTTTTCCCGCGTGAACGTAGGTTTCTCCATACAAACTTCAGACATCCGTTTCATCCCCTTAGGAGGTGAATTGTGGACAATCCTTCTTATTTTTTGTATAATTACATCATAAAATGAACCGCTGTGCAAAATTTCAGCGTTCTAGGTCCAAGGATTTGGGCTGCGCTTTGATGAGTCAGTAATGCCTTGATCACACGTACTGAGCAATAGGGCGAGTCAATAAAATGTTGCTCGGCTGGGACAGTGATGTAAGCGAGTTGTAGAGATAGCGCTCGGCGCTCATACGTACTGAGTATTTGGTCTAGAGTACTGTCTTGCTTTGCTCGGTACGTATGATCAAGGCATGAGTCAGACTTGGCCTTTTACATAAACAGATTTACCCACAAAAAATGATTACGAAACATTCTATTTCCTTCCTAAATCCCCAGTAGACCTGTAGACCTTCGTTATTTAGATACTCCATAGCTCTGTGAACTCTTTTGTTTTAATTAAAACTTCCAGTAGTAATTTCATAGTCCTCAAGTTTCATAAAAGTTAGTAAAAACTGTCTGAGAGGATCTAAACTTGCGGAGCTGGGGTACTGTTATAGGATTATAATTGGTATAAAGGATGTAAGAATTTCCTCCTGGCGAGCATTTTTAAAGTAAGTTTGTGAGGGATATAACTGTAGATAGCTGTGTTTGTTCTAAACAAACTTTCTTAATCATCATTAAGGTTTGCACTTAGCCTAATTAATACGCGACAGTTTTTCGAAACAACCCATTCTTTTCATAATAGGCTAGAAAGTCGTTATAGATGTTCTAGACTTTTTTAATTGTAATAAAAGTGCTTGACTGTGATCCCACTTGATAGTAAACAGTAATGCAATAGTTGAATCGCGCACTAATCGATTCTATGATGTTGATAGTCACGGGAATGCGATGGATGCGAGATGTGCAGGACCATTCGTCGTAGCGACACCTGGGCGAGGCCTATGTCCAGCTTTGGACATCTTTCAGCTGAAATGATGATGATGATTTTAATCTACTTACTTAACAATGTTTATGTTTACACAACAGTGGAAAAAGTAACCTTCTTCATCTTCATTTCAAGCCGAAAGACGTCCACTGTTGAAAATAAACCTCCCCCAAGCGTCGCCACAACAACGAATTCCCGCGATATTCACCAGGTCTTCGGTCTACTTGTGTTGTGGTGTGGTGTTGTCTTCCGGTACGCGGTCGCCACGAAAAAGTAAAAGCAATAACAAAATGAAAATTCAAAATACATTTTCGAGCTCCTAGCTTCCGAATTTGCCCGGATTCCGTTTTGTTTTTCCCGAAGAACGTCAACACAGCGTTGTTGTAGTTGTCGACATCACAAATTCGTAGTTGCACAACAACAAACAATGCCAGTGTAACCAGTAACTGGGCTGTAATTTATAGCTTGTCGCGACAGATTTACTACCAGAACATAAAGCGAAAGGCAATTTTTTAAAACACGACTACTGGCTTTACTAGTTACCACTTTTGAACGGTACAAATGGTGTTCATTCGCCGTGAATTTTATATGCTAAATGCTTCAATGTCTGTTTTGAATGGAATTCCAATTTGTCCGGTGATAAGCTGTTAAATGATGATAGTAATTTGCATTGCGTATTCAGTTTTTATGTCCTTTTCTTTATAGAATCAAACTTGAAGTATTTATTTCAATTTATCTTTTACAGTGCTTTTAAGGTTTCGTACTTCAGTAAGCAAAAACGGAACACTTATATCACTTTATTGTTCGTCTTTAAGTCTGATTGAAAAAGGGTTTTCCATTTTTCTTAAGAACGTATAGTACAAAATTACACACACACACACACACACACAAAACATATGCTACAAAATTGATGTTAAATAAGCTAAGATTGATGTCAAATACTTAGATCACAGCTATTTAAGGTGTCATCAAATTAGCCGCAAAGTGCTGCGCAACCATATAAATAATCAAATTCAAACTAATTTGTAGGCGTCATTATCCTTGGACTAGTAAAAAAAAGAAACATCTAAGTTAACAAAAAAAAAGATACGGCACAATATCGCAAAAACGTACATTTCGACTCCTCAAAACAATCACAATTCATAGGGTACTTCCCGTTGACGAAGTTTGAAGCAAGGTCTTAGGCACTGAACGTCACGAAGGGTTCTGTTTTCCCTTTTGAAGTAGAGAACCCTAAAAAGGTTTCAAAGCACTAACAGATGATTCAAAAGGATAACTAAATCGGCCTTGACCGTAAACAAGTTAAGGAAGGCTTCGAGACTTGGCATTGAGTCTTAGCATTAGTGACTTCAGTCATGCGTCTCCAAAGAGGTTTCAGACCGCCTGTCTACGTTTGTCTGTCGTGATGTAATGTAATCTAAAAGGCGACCTGCATACTAAACATGCTGAAATGGTCGTCGCCATCGCCATGTAAAATAAATTCACGTGTTACACCGTAACGTCCGTAACACAATTCATTTTTAGGGTTCCGTACGTGAAGGGTGCCAATGGGACCATTTACTAAGCCTTCGCTGTCTGTCTGTGTATCTGTCTATATGTCCGTCTGTAAGCTGGCTGTATCTCATAAGCCGTAAGGAGAGAGAGAGAGGTAGAGAGCTGATATTTTTATAGAATTTGCCCCTATACAAATAATAAAATTAATATAAAGTAAAAAAAAAAAATAGGGGTCTCCATACAAAAGACGCTTGCGATTTTACGTTTTTTTTTTCTCGATTTTAATAGATATTACAGAAATTAATTTTTCGTGTGCAATGCCGACTCACACTTAGCGAAAATTTGGAAAAATTCATACGTGTCAACATAAATTAAAATATTGTTTTTTTTTTTGAGGTGGAAAATCATCTAATCACTCCTCCCGCTCTGGGTGCTGTGTTAGGGTGTGTCAGACTATTACAGACTAAAACCTCTCGAGTATATTTAGTAGCCCTTTGCATTTTGGCCGCAGTAACTCTTTCAGAAAAATACGTACAATGTGAATAATGTTTCACGTTTGTTTGAACAAAGTGAACTGGAAACGATGACCAAAATTTAAGAGTAATGTGGTATAAAATGACAGAAAATTAAAGCCCTCCAACGAGCTGTCTTCGTTTTTAGTTTTTACATGCTATATCAGTAACGTTAAACTTGAAAGAGGACCAGAGGCGGCCTTTACCGTTACGCGGCCCTGGGCGGCAGGCCCAACCTTTGACTTTATTTTGACTTGTCCTTTTAACTAAACATATTATGTGCTCAATCAAACCTCGGTTTTTCTTTTGATGGGTGAGAAAAAAAAAAATGTATATGTCGAAAATAGGACAGGGCAATTATTTTTAAAAAAGTGCAGAACCGCCGACCGTATGCTGGTCATCGGTTCTGCTATAGCTATAGTGGAATATATTTTAAACTATAGGCAAGCCATGGGGATGACAGTACAGTACTTTGAAGTCAAGAAAAGAAAATGTATGGAAAGTGGTGCTATCTAGCGGGGAAGACGTGCCAACTAAGGCAAAAATATTCCATTTATATTACTAGATGTCGCTATATATGACCTCTGTCTTAAAATTTTATTTTTTTAATAATTTGTGAAATTTAAATTAATAATAGAAAGTAAAAATTAATTTTACATTTTTTCGATTCGTCCTCGGTCTTTAAAAGTCTATAACATTTTTTATATAAATACTTAATACTTATTTTTCCAATGGCAACACTGATAATAGATAATACCATAATACGGGTAGGTAAAACTTTTCAAAGTTTTCATTCAATTTATTTTGAATTATTTCGAGGACGTTCGTTGTGTGTGCCGTGAGTTTTCCGAGTTTTCTGTTCGATTTATCTGTCTTTTATTGACCATTGCGTGTTTCCTGGACCCCGAGAGTGCTTCTTACATAGTTACTTGGCTTTTCGTAAACTGATACCGACGAATACACTTATTTCGCTTGACCCTGGCATCGTTTTATGGACTTCGACGTGTATGTTTATTTTCATCAAATTTGGCTACGTTTTTGGATTACGATGGCGAGAAATACCGAAAAACCCTCGCACTCATTGCTATTTTGGATGTGAAGAGCCATTATTATGGAGATTGTAAGAGATTTTATTTGAAAATTGTAATAGTGAAAATATATCACAATAAAAAGCATAAAAGTGTTTTAATTTCAATACATTAGAGACGTTAAATAATTATCTGTATAAATTGTCAAGAGCTGTAATTAATAAAATAATCTATTTCAATTTCCGTTGTTTTATTTCCCTTTATATTGATATATCCTTATCATATCCGTGTAAAAAATGTACTAAGGTGAAAAACCATATGGTTTTTCGCCTTGGTACATTTTTTACATGGAAAAATGCGTTCTATGCAAGATCACCAATTTACCTATAGGTGTGTACGTAGATGGCGCCTACATAGCTATATCTATACATATCATGCTTTCGCAGACACTAGCGCCAACTAGCGGGAAGGGCGAGTAGTTAAAATTAAAACTGATCTGTCAGTGGCTCATCTATACCCTTATTATATGTATTATCTATGAGGCAAGCTTAAGGAAATTCAGCAAATGAAAACAAGTAAAACATTTCAAATTAATAGATTTTTAATCAGACAAACATAGATTCTACTTACAATGTTATTACTCCAAAAATCGGCAGCAAAGTAAGCTCCGCGCTCAAGTTACGCCTTTTATAAACTCTTTCGCCCCACCCGAAGCGAACGTCACTCACAAATCAGATAAAGTTTAAATTTAAATACTAGGTTTTTTAGTTAAGTATTTACAAAACAATATTTGAAAATTTCAAATTATTTAAAGCTAATCACAATTTAATTTTTAGCAGCAATTATTAGACCTAATTAGTCACAGTCTTGACATTATTCAATGTCAAGACTATTACTAACCGAATCTGAGGATATTTACTTAGAAACATAAAGCTGTTCTACATATTGGCACTGTTTAAACATATTTGTTGTTTGTAATTAGGTAATTATTTTATAGTAAATCAATTCAATCAGTTAGGTAACAAAATGAGTTTTATGATAATCAACCAGATAATCTTCGCGGCGACATATATAATAAGATATAAAAAAATGAACGATAATTAAATAAGACAATGCCTTATACGTTTTACGGAACGGAATTTTATACGGGCGTATCCACTGGCAGAGACTAGTCTAGTATAAATGGGCTATACCTTTTTTATTTAAAGAATAGTAAGAGCTGAAAACCTATCTCGTTTCATTGACTTTAAGAAATTAGACATTATTAATATGAACTGTACTATAAAAGGTAGGATAAAATAAAGAGTTTCAAATATTTACTTTATTTTCTAAACGAGTTGTTACGCGAGGCCCATACAATAGTGAGGCCTGGGCGGTTGTCTAGGAGTCTGTGGTCAACTCAGCCCGCTCGAAATCAGCCCGCGGGATCACTCGACCCTGTCCCGTTTTGAAGGGGTCGAATGGTCCCGCTGCCCATATTTATTATAAGTACAGTCACGAACTAAAGTTCTGTGTTATTTTTAAGAATATTCCCGTTATAAAAATGTTTTTCGATTTTGCTTATATAATAATAATAATTGTGGTTTATTAATGCCAAAGGTTTTGTTTATATGTTCCACCTAATTTAAAAAGATTTTAGAATTTTATTGAGAATATACGTTTAAAACTAACTGAACTGCGTTTTATTACATATATTTTGACTTATCACTATTTCGCTCAACTGTATCAACCAGTAGCTTTAAATAATGGATATTTTTTTTAAGTTTGAATGTGGGATCAGTTAACCACTAAAAAAAAAGAAAATAAATTGTGTGGTCAAGTGAACCCGCGGGATGAGGAGCAAGCGGGTTGAGTTGACCACAGACTCCTAGTTTTGCCACCCTCTAAGACCGCCACTGAAGAGGACATTACTTCTCTTCCAAGCAAACGAAAAAGTTATCTCGTAGTTGAAGCTGCGGGTACTGCTCACTTGAAATACCTACGATGGGTCAAGTTTTATAGCAGTTCTATGAAAGGAAAAGAGGATTAGTGAGACTTCCTCGACCCTGATAGGTATAATAAATCAAAGCTGTGTTTGCTTTAGCTTATTTTGATGTAGGTAATTTCCCTTTACTATTCATTATATTGTGCCCTTAAAATGAAAATCAACTCAACTCAAAAGCGTTTACTTCACGTAGGCCTACATGGGTAGGTACTTACAAAACCAAAACAGTGACAAAAAAGTGACTAAATTTCGGTCACTTTCTATAAAAGGAGTGATTCATACCGAAATCGTTTATTATTTTATTGAAATTATTATTATTATTATTATTATGAGCCTGTAGTGTCCCACTGCAGGGCAAAGGCCATTTTATTGAAATACACTGTTAAATTTTAGTCGTTTTAATCCCGCGGAAGGTCGATTCGGTACATGAAACACTATCGATTTGAAAAAATAAAATTAAAAAATAAAGTACAACTCGAGTTAATAAATTAATTTCTTTAAGTAAACGAGCCAATGACCTTGTAGGTAGTTGTCGGTCGTTGCGTACTAACTACCTACAGTTCATTGGCCTCGCTCAGCTGACGTTTACTTGAAGAAATTTTTTTTTTTAGTTTTTGATTTTGATCCGACCTAGATATAACGAACTACTTGGCTTACGTCTTATTTTACACACTAATCTAGCGGTCCTAATCGTGAATAACTGAACACTATTCAAATATGTAAGGCATCCACTGTTCACTTATGTCCGACCCCTACTTCATTTATCATCCTTTGCTCTATTAGAATTCTATTATAATACTGAGCAGAGAGTAGTATTAGCTTCATAGCTTTTGAACTAGTTTTAGGCTAATATCTGTCTTATATTAGGGCATTATCAAGCCAGTATACTAGAGCAGTAGCAGCAGCACTAGAGCAGTGGTGGCCAAGTGGCAACGGCTCCGACTTACAAGTTGTAGGTCGTGTGTTCAAACCCAGCCTGGCGCATTACTTTGTGTAATTAATTCATCACCACTGCTCTCAAAACGGTGAAGGAAAATATCGTGAGGAAACCGGCATGTCCTAGAATCAAAAATTCGTAGACATGTGACATCCACCAACCCGCACGGCTCGCATGGTAGATTACGGCCCATTCCCTCTCCTAGAGAGGAGGCCTGAGTACCAGCAGTGGGAACATTAAAAGGCTGATGATGATGATGATGAAGCCAGTATCGGACTAGGATCGGGCCAGTATCGGACTAGTATTGGACTAGTGTCGGACCAGTATCAGTATATTATTGGGCCAGTATCAAATCGCTATCGATCTGGTTTCGATTCAATCCAGTCCAGCCAGAATCGAACTATAATCAAGCAATGTTAGGCTATGATATCTTTTTTCACTTCCTTTTTACATCTCCCCAACTTGGGCGGAGCGAGAGATAGTGTCAGACTTTTACTGACCAAAAAGCCACTCCTATTCTTTTTTTGCCTTCATTTCAGGGTCCCGGGGTTCACTTTCAGATTACAAATGGCCCCAGTAGGCTTCGACCCTACTGGGCCCCTACGGTTTGCTGACAACTCCTTGAGGCGCATTGAGCCATTATGGGTTTGTGATATTAAAGTCTATCACAATCGATCGTATTATAACGTAGATCGTAGTATTAACGTGAGTTAATGCCGAGATAGAATGTCGTGCCTCCCTGCTGGGGCCATGGGTCAGCTTCCGAAAGGAATACCCGGCTCCGGCACGATAGGCAACGAAGGTAGGATAGGTCCCGATAGGTTGTTGGTTGGTTTTTAGTCTGTAGTAAGCGTCTGAAACTACTTCCCACTCCGCCCAAGGGCAGGATTTGTCATTTGATGATTTTTTATGGTAGTAACTACCATAAAAAAAAAAATGGTAAGGGTCGTCATGTGGTGATGTTATTGAAACAGCAGGAGCCTTGCCATGTCTTGATAGGGTTTCATGTACCGAATCGACCCTCCACGGGATTAAAATGACCAAAATTTAACGGTGTATATTTAAAAAAGGAAAAACTGACTGACTGACATATCAACGCACAGCCGAAACTTCGGGGTCTTAGAAGTATGAAATTTTACATAATTTACTCTTTTATGATGTATGCCAGCACTTTTTAAAAATTCAATCCCTGAGGGGATGAAACGGATGTCCAAAGTTTGTATGGAGAAACCTATTTTCGTGCGGGCAAAGCCGCTTGCAGAAGCTAGTTCTACTATATGTAGTAGTTCTAGTACTACACCTCACTAAGCTGTGCTATACAATTAGGTATAATCTAACACAAAGTTTGTTTACCAAAAGAGCTTTTAAAAACATGGATCACAATTTATACACCGTTAAATTTTGATCGATTTAATCCCGTGGAGGGTCGATCCAGTACATGAAACACTATCGATTTGTAAAGATAAAATTAAAAAATAAAGTACTTTTTTTTTCTAAAACTCGAATTAATACACGCATGTGCGAAATTAATTTCTTTAAGTTAACGAGTCAATGATCTTGTAGGTAGTTGTCGGTCGTTGCGTGCTAACTACCTACAGGTCATTGAACTCAGCCAGCTGACTTTTACTAAAATAAATTAATTTCGTACATGCGTAAATTAATTCGAGTTTGAAAAAAGTACCTACTTTATTTTTCAATTTTATCTTTACAAATCGATAGTGTTTCACGTACCGAATCGACCCTCCACGGGATTAAAACGATCAAAATTTAACGGTGTATAACACGCGTAACGCTAAGCGGCTTATCTCTTGATCCCCATGGTTTGATCTGTCAAACGTATTTTTATCCTTTAACATATTATATCTTGCTTTACTGTTATATGCCTGTAGATAAGTATTGTGATATTTCCAATGAAACCAAATTAATCGAAGACTTTCCTTACACCGTTACAGATGGAGTTGTAGTGATTTGTTTAGTACAAAAAGTATTATTTTATTTATAAGTCATGACTCACCTCATCTTTGCATAGAAGCATCATGGCGTCCTCACCTTTCGCAAGACGCAGGTCTTCACCGAGCATCGTAAGTTCGAGAGGTTCTTGCACCTGATTAAGGCGGAAAAAACGCCCGGGTGTCACAATTATGCGGAAGGCCCGTACAACATAATGGAGCATACGGTGGAGGTTTTTTTTTTTACCGTGCAGGTGTGCCCTTCATGGGCGGAGCACCGTCGTGTCGGAGTGACCGCGCCGGGCCTCTGTACAGGCCATGACCTGGAGCGAGGGGGAATGGGCGGCGATCACCTTCTGCGAAGCAGTAATGCTGGCGAAGGAGACAGTCGCAAACGTGAGGAAATGGCCCAGCTGCCGAGAACCCGACGCCTACTACCAGCTACCGTTTGCTGACGACAGCACCAGGGCCGAAGCCTCTGCTAGGGCTATGGGTCTACTTCTGAAAAGGGATCCATATTTCTGGAACGCAAACTATGATACGATGCGTGGTTTAGGAGTTATACAAAAGACAAAAGCGGAACACGTTTCATATGTGACTGAAGGCTTTGATAGGCTTATAGCTATAATTCTATAGTATAGCTTTTGATACTTATTTTATTTATAGTAGTTGTTATACACATTATTTTGCTTATTTGTATGCAACCGTAACCAAATTCATCTTTTAGTTTATCTAAGGCTAGTAGGTAGAATCAAGCTACGCTGATTGCTCAGTGGGTTGCATAAGTAAGTAACGTGGCAAGGCAGTGTCTTTCGAATATCTCGTCAGTGTCTAGGGCCTTGCTTAGCATGCAACATGCACCGGTTTCATTCGTAGTACTGAACAAGGCGAACAATGTTACGTGGCCTCTGAAGACACAGAATAGTAAGTGTACGTACAGAAGGTTAGCTTGAAGCGCATGGAGTCATCTTGACTGTTGCTACGAAATAAGTACTCTTTACTCGCACTACGACCGTAGCGCGTAGGATGATAAAGATCGCAGCGTTCAGCAGCATGCAGCAGCAAAATGGCGATATCTATGATGCCACACAAGAACTAAAATTCAAAATCATGCATCGCAGTATTGGAGTTCTCCACGTGATTAGAATGTACATAACAGCTTGAAATCAACTATCGGGTTGCTGCCTGAACCCGTCAAAACATCCCGGAAGATCCTCCCTTTTCAACGTAGGTATGTGGGATATTCTGTTCCGCATACCTTTTTTTATGGTAGGTAAAATCATCCAATGACAAATCCCGCCCTTGGGCGGAGCGGGAAGTAGTGTCAGACTCTTACTGACTAAAAACCTACCCCGGTCCTTCGTAGCCTATCGTGCCGGGGCCGGGTATTCCTTTCGGAAGTTAACCCATGACCCCAGTAGGCTTCGACCCTGCCTGCCTGCAGTTAGCAGGCTGGGCCTCTTCGGTGTGCTGATAGCTCCTTGAGGCGCGCGGGAAAAGAACGCGCCGTCGATGACTTGGGCTCGGTCCGGTCGGTTACCGGACGATCGGACAGCGTGCTGCCCATTGCACGCGTCTGCGATCGGAATCCCGGCGGCGGCTGGGGCGAACGCCCCGTTGCCTCTGCCTGATGCGGTCGGCCTCCTCCTTGGCTAGCATTACTGCTTCGCAGAAGGAGGCAACCGCCTGCCATCCCTCCTCATTACGGACCATGGCTTGAACCCAAGGCCCGGCGAGAGAGATCGCTGCCGCCGATCGCCCCCACGAGGACACGAGGGCAATGCTCCGCCCAGGCGGGGCACACCTCTACAGTGTGCTCCACCGTGTCCTCCGGGTGTTCTGCACAGTGGCGACACCCGGGCGCTATTCCGCATACCTTCTAAATTAGCTTTAACAATCGTTTTATCAGCACTGCCATTTCAGAACGCAGCCAACTTGTAGCGCGTCGACCCCTGTGGTTTTGTTCCCTTCATTAATCAAGCGATAATAGGTGCATGCACGCAATTTGGATAAATTAAAATTAAATGTGCGCGTGCGTTTCCGTTTGTTGTACAAAGCCAGCCTTCTGTGCCTTTCTATTCTGTGACCCGACCCCCGAGACGTGTTTCTGAAATAACGTTGGAGTACGCCTAATTAATGATTTAAGAATGGAAGCTAGACGGAGAATTTGTTTTTATTTTGGCCATTGTAGATTAGTTTTGCGGGACTAATTAGAATTGGGTAATGTCGGTGATAATGAGTTTGGCTAATGTGTTTAGCCATGTTAGCTAGACTAGAGACGGCTTAGATTTATTGTAAACACCGGTCTTTTTTAAAATCGTGTTACAGAATGGACGAATTACGCTTCCGTCACAGTTTATTGTGTTTGTGGATAGAAAAGAAGGTCATCCCATATTCGAGAGAACATTTAGCAATTTAATTAATTCGAGTATTTTGTCACAGAACGTGGGCGAAATGCCACGATCTAAGAAAAGCAGCAATATTATATATTATCGTCACGCAAAACTTGTATCCGTTATAAATAAACGTATTTGTCAGTTTCTGTCTGGAAACGACGACGGAATGGATGAGAAATGCTCGCATGGCGTGGGAGAAAGGACAACTCAAAAATAAACCTAAACCATATCGCAACAAATTTTATTAACAGTGGTACATAAATAATTACAATAAAATATACACAAAGAAAATATATTCAGATTATATAAAGCTTAATTACCTACCTGACAAATTTACTGTATCTACCGGTAAACACTCTAATAATTTCAAAAACTGTAAAATGTATAAAAAAAATTATAAGAACAGTGTTGTGTGGTCCGTGGTCCTATCTTCCTTTATATTTAGAGCCGGCTAGGGCCTGCAAAGTGAAGAACTGTTTTAGTGCGCTGAATATCTTCGCATAGTACTTGGCGGAGGTGACTGACGTATCAGATTTAAATTTTCTGCATCTTATTTTTCTGCCGCCTGAAAGGGGTTTTTCGTTACATAAAAAAAGGAATAAAAAAAGTGAAAGTCAGTAAGGGTGTGTGGATTGATATTTACATGTCCTTACCATCTCGTATCGCATCTCTTCGCAGATGCGCTCGCACAGGTCGGTGGGGATGTCTGCCTCCTGACAGTCTTGCAGCACGTACTTTAGTTGTGATGTCCTGCAGACAGATACAATGTCATTATGTAACACTGAACTTATTTCTTGTGGAAATACTGCTGATTTTGCACTGACTATATTATATATTTTATGAAATGATAAAAACTAGGTACAGGAGCAGATCTTGCACTCATATGAGGTTGAGGCACGTCAGAAAAAATATAGCAGAATACCGATTTACTAGCGCAGTTTTTGTCTAACAAGACACAAGAAATCGAGTTCAACTTCAGTAGTCTAAAGTACCTATAGAAAAAAATGAGCTGGAAAGAATGTTTCTTGGCAGCCCTTGAACTCCTCTAAAAAAAGAGTGATCGTTTAACAGTGACTGATGTGAAGTGTGAAAGGCCTTTGCAAAGCAGTGAGACCATCAGGCTTATAAATTACCCAGGACAAATGTTTGTGTGATGAGCACGATCATTTGTTCTGTGTCTGGGTGTAATTTATCTATATTATGTATGTATTTAGAAATATATAAGTAAGTTTATCAGTTGTCTAGTACCCATAACACAAGCTCTGCTTAGCTTGGGACTAGATGGCGTTGTGTGATAGTTAAGAAAAAAAAAAAAAAAAAAACTTTCTTAGGATTTGTAAAGCTGGGCTAGGGGAACGTTTAAGGGAGTTGGGCTGATCCCTTGAACGCCGATTATACATACGTTTGTAGTTTTTACAACTTGAATGACCTTGAAAAAACGCTAATTGTCGAATTGTACACACGGGTGTACGAAATTCATTCGGTCGAAAATTTTGGTTTCTATGTCTTTGTTTTTCTTAGAAAAAACCCAGAAAGTTTTTTTTGTTTGACTTGTGTTTTTTTTTTTAAAAGCGCGCAATTACGTAATATATAATACAACCCGCGGGCGAGGGGTTAAGGACTTGTAGTCTTCGGCACGATTGGTGCTGAAAATATTTTATAGCTATTTGCTTCCGCGTAAGCAATAGAAGTGCCTTTAATGCTAAGATAACATAATCAAAGTGTCTCACTGTATGTATATGAGCATGTATGCACTGGTTGCTTTCCGCGCGAGATGTGGCGCATCCTCCTTGCCTCCGTAGTTGTATTCAATCGCTTCTTGTTTACTGCACCGAGATACTACGTCGTCGTCGAATTTGCACCACTGTACACAACAAAGACACGTTAATATCATATATTTGTAGATCACAAGATAATATAAGCTAGCTTAATATTCAGAGGTAAACATCTCCCTTTTCCTATTACCTGTTTGTAGGAACCCATACCATAAAAATTTAAATACAAAAAATATCGCTTCAGGTGCCTTAATTTCTTTTTTGTGGTGAAAAATGGGGAAAGAATTCTCCCGGTCTAGAGTGGAGCAGGAAGGTGGATCAGATTTTTACAGACTATGACCACACCTGTGTCCTTTATTCCTGTGTTGCTCTTTGCGTTCTAGGACCGCAGAATTCCTTTTCAGAAATTCCCCATGGTCCTAGTGGGCATTCAACACCCCCTGCCCTGCTGAGTACTTTCGGTTTTGCTGACATCTCTTTGAGGCGTGGGGGGACACAAAGCGTCAGACGGTTACCGGACGGCCGGACGACGCGCTGCCTATTCTCATAGTCGGCAAGCTCACGCCTACGGTAGCTGGTATTGATCCTGTTAGTTCCAACGCCTGGAATGTCTTCCTATAACGGCAAGTGGGGCGTGAGGATGTTCGTTCCCCACGCATGCAATAAAAAAATATTATTACTGCTCCGCACATGGAGGCGACTGCAAACTATTTCCTCTCGCTCCGGACCATGGCCTGAACCAGGGTCTGGCGGGATGGCTAACTATTTCAATATTTTTGAAATCAAGAATATTTGGTCGTAATCGTTTCTTATCCTTAACGTTTGATCTTCTTTCAGAGATGTTTTAGAATTACATTAAAAACAAATCAAATACAGCCTCTATCCAGAAGAGATCGGTAAAAAATTATAGATATTAATAAGCTCCAAAAAGGAAAACTTTATAATTTATCTTCTGGAATCTGATCCCTTCCTCTATCGATTTTGCTGTCACATCCATCCAAGGCCTTTAACGCGATGAGTAAAATAATAATGAACTGTTCACTGAAGATCAAAGTGATGCAGTAGGAAGTTAAGATATTAAGAAAACCTAAAAGTATATAATATTATACAAAGAAGAAAATTTTCTTTGTAAAGCATAATTTCTGAAAACACTTATTTATCTTTTAAGATCAAAACCGAAATCAACAAACGCTTGAAACTATATAATTAGGGGCTCTTTTTGCACTTATAAGAGCTGTATAAGCGCTTATACAGTTTAAAGTGTACACATAAACCTTTATGCAGCTCTTATAAATCTTGTTATGCTACTTGGGATATCGTCGCTTGACAGTGAAATATTCATAAAGCTTATTTTCTTCAAATAAATGATATTCTGTTCAAAGTATTAGATTGTAAAACTTGTAACACACTTTGTATTTTATAAAAGTTACTTTTCATAGTCATAACGCCATATTATATGACGAGCTATGAGAACCTCGCTAAACATGGTTCCGGCATTTTAATTTAAGAAGGCAGTGCAGTTCGTCGTTGCGTTGCTTCAAATAAAAATAAAGAAAAATAGTGTTAGAATGGCAAAATTGTTTATTCTAACTTGTGTTTTTTTAAGAAAACCACTAGGTACTAGGTAGGTTTTTTTTTTTTTTTTTTTTTTTTTTTTTTTTTTTTTTTGTGGTAGGTAAAAATCATCCAATGACGAATCCCGCCCTTGGGTGGGGCGGGAAACAGTGTCAGACTTTTACTGACTAAAAAACCTACCTTTCCATTCCTTGCCTTTATCCTGGGGCCTTTGGTGACAGTCTCACATAACCTTTGGCCCCAGTAAGGTACTAGGTAGGTAGGAAGACGAATCTGTTCTATACAAATATTTAGAGGATAGTTGTTTTCTTACTCCCGAAAAATTTTGTGATATGTATATTTATAGATAGATAGATAGATAGATGTATTCTTTATTATACACCAAAAATAAAATTACATTAAGAACTTAAACTGTGAATCCCCAAGAGGACGCCGGCGTCCGCACACCTATTGTCTTTCTATTGTGTCTAATTACGGTAATCAAAAGGTTGAAATTAATAGGGTAAAATAATAATAGGGCGAAATAACGAAATCTCAGAAACTATAACACCTACAAACTTAAAATTTGGTAGGTAGGTTCGTCATAGACAGCCGCGTACCCGCTAAGAAAGGATTTTATGAAACTCCTCCCCTAAGGGGGTAAAACGGGGGCTGGAAATTTGTATAGAGAAACCGACTTTCATGCAGGCGAAGCCGCTAGCAGAAGACAGTATAAATATTCTTACAAGGTATTCAGTGCCAAGCAACGATATACATAATAGTATTAGCAGACCGGTATATACAGCCTAGGTATACGAGAAATATCACTATGCAACGCCTAGCCTAGCATGGGGAGCTCACTCTGCAATAGGTACACATTAATGCAAATACATACAAAGTGTACTAACGTAATGTTCACTTTAACATCGCATTAACAAAGCGTCATAATTATGCTATGCACTGAATATTAATGAGCAGTAGAACTTGCATTGCGAGATTCTCGCCAGTATTTCATGCAGCAAATAAATTGCAATGCATCGAATGGTGCATATTATTCGTAATTTTCTACAAGATTTGTTTCAATGCAAAAACGCCTATATCCCAATAAATTCGGTTTTATCATGAAAAACTTAACATCAACTGTTTGCAGGCCCGCCTCATATTTGTAAATCTTCTTTAATCGTTATAGGTAGCTAGATTCCAGAAAATATTACATCAGTCTTGTCAACTGTTATGTTGCTAATTGGGAATTAGGCTGAGCTGTGGAGGTAGTCACTCTTTAGAATGCGGAACAGAGTGTAAAGTCCCGCAAATCTCCATTGAAAAAGGAGGATCCTCCGACCAGACAGCTGTCGTGTCCGGGGAACTGCCCGATTGTTGTTTTCAGCCTGTTCTAAATATTATAATCGTACAGCAAACTCTAATGCAGAATTTTGAATTTTAGTTTCTATGTGGCGTTATGGAAGTTACTACAGCTTTATGTAAAATACCTACTGATATCATTTCCTCTTTAGTTATCGAATACTTTATTGTACAACATATACCACCTCACTTCATATGAATATCCATCTGTCTAGGCTGAAAACGAATACTAATAAAGTTGCGAAAACGCCAGGAGGAGTGATTAAAGGAGTCTCACCTTCCCATCGCCCTTAGGGTTGATGAAGACCACGTAGTGTCCTCCATGGTTGTCTCCCGAGTGCACCAGCACCGCGTGTAGCGTGTAGTGAGCAGGTATCGTCGGGATCTCCTGGAGATACGGGTCCAAGTTTACTGACTCGTAGAACTCGAACCTGATGAATTTAATACACGTTTCCTATAATAAAAATCGCTATAAAAACTTAACAGTTGACGCGGACCATTACTTTATGGAAAGAACATCTAGTTCAGAGAGTACGGAATAGGTAAATTTTCTAAAAAAAAAAATACACTTGGAGTCAATAAATGTGGCTCAAGCCCTAAATACCATCTAGTAAATAATCTAAAGCTATGTTTTAATCTCTTGAAATTGAGATAGTACTAGTGAACATATCTGTAGGGGCCCAGCAGACCCGAAGCCTACTGGGGCCAAAGGTTATGTGAAAATGTCACCCGGGGCCCTGGGACGAAGGCAATGAATGGAACAGGGTAGGTTTTTAGTCAGTAAGAGTCTGATACTATTTCCCGCCCCACCCAAGGGCGGGATTTGTCATTGGATGATTTTACCTACCATTAAAAAAAAACTAGTGGACATATAGATCTCAGACTCAGTGGAAAACATAGTACTATGTGGTGTAAGTTCTTTTTGATCGCAATAACCAGACAAATCCATAAAAAAACCAAATAGAACCAAAAATACAGTTTGAAAGTGAAAATTATATCTCACCGTTTCGGGGAAGCTGCTAAATCAAATCAGGCTAACCTAACCTAACGTGAAATTATTCACTTAAACTTGATAAAGACGCTACTTGGCACCTTTTGCTATTAAAAATATTTACAAAATTGCTTTAGTTGGTTCATAAGCTCACGTTTAGCCCACATTTATATCCACTAAGTGTATTGTGTTTTCTATTAATATTACTAATAATTATTTGACATTATTTACAGGTATTAGCTTAGTTTGCTGTCGTATCAATTAGGAAAAAATTTTCAACTCTTCATTTAAGATTATATCATGAAAATGACACATTTATATCCACTAAGTGTATTGTGTTTTCTATTAATATTACTAATAAATATTTGACATTATTTACAGGTATTAGCTTAGTTTGCTGTCGTATCAATTAGGAAAAAAATTGCAACTCTTCATTTAAGATTATATCATGAAATGAAACATTTTCACGAGTTTACATTGAACATACTAAAATAACAATTTGGGTCAACATTTTTTAATTCGGGCTTAAAACAACGACACCTGTGGCACCAATATCGTATTATGATATGGTTCTGGGAAGAATATTTACATAATAGTCTTGTTTAAAAACAGGGGTCGATATAACACCTGTAGTGTGTACAGCTACAGCAGTATTTAAATACGAATATGCTCCTATTGAGAAAACTAACTTTCACTGATGATAGTGGTTATAATAATGGTAATGAGCAGTACAGTACAGTATTTAAATATAAATAAGCACCTACAAGGTCCTTGAAGGCCGCCCGCAAGGTGGACCGATTACCAACTAAAATTTTAAGTTTGGATGTAACTAAAAATTACACTGATGTTTATTTTCCGTTGCCTCACGCGTGCGGTCTCCTCCTTTGCTAGCGTTACTGCTTGCATGCTTCGCAGAAGGAGGCAACCACCTGCCACTCCTCTTCGCTTCAGACCATGGTCTGTACCAAAGTCTGGCGCGAGAGATCGTTGTCGCCGATCGTCCCCTTGAGGACACGGCGGTGCTCTTAATAGGCGGGGCACACCGCTACTGTGTGCTCTACCGTGTCCTCCGCGAGTTTCATGTAGTGTTTCGTCGGTTCCGCACATCGACCTATATTCTTGCGATAGACAAGCACGTTCATATAAACTATTTGTCAAAATACTGAAAAGTTCAAACAATAAATCGCTGCAGCGCTAGATTGCCATTATGTCGTCTAACAAAACTTTTAAAACTTACAGCGCTAAGATAGCTTATAGAGGATACTTTTTCGCGACCAAAAGGTCTAAAGCGCCATGCATATCCTAGTACTTACGCGTTGCTTTCAACTTAGTGTAATGACATGACATCCATATAGATTTTTATACCGCAGACATGACACAGTTTCCTACCTACAATACTTCATTACAATAATACTCTATTTCAAAATGTAATAATAGTCTTCGTTGGTATAAATTCTCTTCGCTGACATTTCTTGATGAGTTTTTATTGGGTATTAAAAAATGTTGTCGTAATTTTTAAACTTTGATAAAAATATGTTAATACACCGTTAAATTTTGGTCGTTTTAATCCCGCGGATGGTCGATTCGGTAATGAAATACTATCGATTTGTAAAGTGAAAATTAAAAATAAAGAACTTTTTTTAAACTCGAATTAATTTACAAAATTAATTTCTTTAAGTAAACGTCAGCTGAGCGAGGCCAATGAACTGTAGGTAGTTAATACGCAACGACCGACAACTACCTACAAGGTCATTGACTCATTTACTTAAAGAAATTAATTCGAGTTTTTGAAAAAATGTAGTTTATTTTTTTAATTTTTTCTTTACAAATCGATAGTATTTCATGTACCGAATCGACCCTCCGCAGGATTGAAACGACTAAAATTTAACGATGTCTAATATTAATACAAGAAAAGAAAGAACACAAACTCGGCAAGTGAGAGTCGGACTCGCGCTCTGAGCGTTCATACTTCAAATCCCGAATAAGTTTTTTTTATGACGTAACAACAAATTTTCAGATTTATTCCTATATCTGTACTATAAGTCCTTACTTCGTGCCTATTTCAGGATTCTAGGTCAACGGGAAGTACCCTATGAATTTTGATACCCTTGAGAATGTCGAAACATGCGTTTTTAGCGACATCAAAACATCATTATCGTCATCTTTTTTTTTAACTTAGTAGTTTGATTTTTTGGCAGTACAGCCGGACCAGCATTTAGCCAAGCATTTTTATAAAGTATCTAATCTTCCAATTTATAACGCACACTATGCGTTTTATACATGTTTTGCAATTTGGATTCATTCAATTGGATAGGTAATCTAAAGTGGTATTTTATTATAAAATTTTACTAGCACAGTTTTTTTTATTGTAGGTAAAATCATCTAATGTCAAATCCCGCCCTTGAGCGGAGCGGGAAATAGTGTAAGACTCTTACTGACTAAAAACCTACCCCGTTCCTTCGTTGCCTATCGTGCCGGGGCCGGGCCTTCCTTTCAGAAACTGACCCACGACCCAAGCAGGCTTCGACCCTGCCTGCCTGCAGCTAGCAGGCTGTACCAACACAGATTTGAGTTGCATTGCATTGCATCAGCCTTTTAATATTCCCACTGCTGGGACTAAGGCCTCCTCTCTAGGAAAAGGAATGGGCCATAATCCACCACGCAGGCCCGGTGCGGATTGGTGGATGTCACATGTCTTCGAATTTTTGGTTCTAGGACATGTCGGTTTCCTCACGACGTTTTCCTTCACCGTTTTTGAGAGCAGTGGTGATGAAATAAATCGATTCCAGTATTTAGCTTCAATTCGATACCTCCACGCGTTCTCGAGATAAAGGGTCTTGACAGACAGACAGACGGACTACAAAGTGATCTTATAAAGGTTCCGATTTTTCTTTTGAGGTACGGAACCCTAAAAAATATTTAAAAATATCGAACTGGTTATAAAACACCGCATAAAGTCTGTGTTCTGTAAAACAGTTGTAGGTAAAAACCTACAATTCGTTTTCATAGGGGGGAGCATCTGTATGTTTTAGTCTATGATTGTAAAATGGAGGGCGCTTTTTTGGAATATTATCTTTTCTATTATATTATTACGATATTAGAAGCTATTACATCGCTTGGATAACCAGTAGCTTTATTTCTTTAGCTACAAAATTATTGTTTATGTCCTGGTTTACTTTGATTCGAATTTATTAGCGGCTCTCCTACACTGCATGAACGTCAGAATTGCACTAACGTCAGCTGAGCGCGGATTGTACTGTCTGCCGAACAACTAATTAGAGAAAAGTGAATGTACGGCACGCGTCATCTAGTGCGTAGTACATATATATCGATGGTTCCGCACGAAGTCGGTACAAGAACCTCCCAAATTTACCATGTCCGGTAAAGACCTGCGTCATGTGGAAGGTGAGGACGCCGTGAGGTTATCCAGTCACTACTCAAGGAGGGGACTTGATCGCCATAATTAAGGTGTGCCCGGCACTGTGTTGCGAGAGGCTGTCTGGCTGTCGCCATTTCACCATGAAATCCCGCCGGAAAAAAGAAAATATGGATGGGTTGTGTGTAAGGTAATATGATTTTATGAAAATAATAATGAAATGATGGTGAAAGGAAATTTATGGAAGAATGAGACATTATGTTGCGTCGACCCCAAAGAAATTTGCATTAGGGCATAATGACTATTGGAAGATGGATTAAATTTTTCTATAGGTATGTTACTAACCTATCATTAAATTTAACGGACGCGTCGCTCTGCGGGTCATACTGGAATCTCATGAGGTGTAGATGCAGTACTGGCGGGAACACGTCGAACCTGACTCCCTTCTCAGCCTCTTGGAGACCGTGCTCGCCTGCGTCGTACTTGTTCTCTCCGTCAAGTAGCTCCGTACTGATGTAGTCTTTGAAAGATTCGTAAACTAAGGAAGAGGAAGGAAGGTTAGGGTGAAATACAAAGGAATTGAGGACTTAGAGGTTACAGGGGATTTAGTATAAGATGAGAACTGAAAGGAAATAAGGATAATGTTTAAACTGGAAATATTTGGTACCAGCGACTTTGCTCATGTGAAAACTGGTAATCATCCCAGAGGAACATAGTCCAAAAAGTATTCTATTCTAAACCATGCTCTACCTATGTATAACACTAATAAACAAAAATCCAAACATACCGATTTTTCATTTAAAATATGTAAGAACTAGATCTACTAGGACAAGTATTTAGGTAAGTGTAACATAACAGTGAACGGACGCTGTCAGTCGAGATTGGTCATCTCTTACCTGCTAGTGGTTTATTATTATTATTATATACTTTATTCTATTTTTTTTTATTAGCCTATACTTTCCCACTGCTGGGCAAAGGCCATACATAATAATAAAAAAAAACAAAGGAAAACTATTTAAGTAAAGCACATACAATGGGCGGCTTTATCGCAATCCGCGAATGGAAAGTAAGTTTTTTTAAAACCTACTTACAAAAAAATAAATATCATTTATACAATAAAAATAAATGGGAACTTTCGATAATCACAGAGACAGGTAGTGATCTTAAACAAGTTTCTTGAATGTCGGCAACGATTGAGCACGTTTAATAGCATCTGGCAATGCATTCCACAGTTATTTGTTTATTTTAATTTCTTTATTTTGATTTGTTTGATTTTTTCTTTATTTACATTGTCCTTGTAGGAGCGATAAGAAATATATAACTGACATATTTGTAACACATAACATGATTTAAAAGAATACATGGAGCGCCTTGCTTCTTGTCCATAGAGATCTACGATTTTAAATGTGCAATTAGCATAATTTTTCTGACTGATTGACATCTTGACAATTCAAAAGTCCCTGTAAATGGTTTATTTAAAATGAATGCTTTGATTTGACATGATATACTTACACTATAATAACCTTAAACTTGAACCAAACCTAATTTAAAACTTGCGCTGCAACCCAATTTTCTTTATACTCCAAGCTCATATGCTCGTATAAACGCAAATGTTTCTTAACAAAACTTAATTTAGATGCAGGCGCTTTATAGTACAGATATGAAAGATTTATTAGCACCTGTAACAGGCAAACGCCTCCCTACCCGGCCTATAAATAATTCATAAACTGTGACATCACCCTTCACTAAATGGCAACACAGACTGGAAAAAATAGAAATGGAAATTTGTTAAAGCCTTTATTCGTTGAAACTTTTAATAAATCGCATTTTCAAGTCACAAATTGGAACCAATTTATTGGTAACGAAATAGCTTGGGAAAAGTAAGCGGGCATTGATTGTGCTCTATTTTCTTCTCGGTTAATAAATTGCGAGCTGAGTTGCGATCAAAAAGTCGATACTGAGTAGGGATCTCATTTTGAATTACGAATCGTCTTGACAATAATCTGGATATTGCTAGAAAGTTTCGTCGTTTTTTTTGGCGGGAATTTTTCGAACGAAGTAGTAGGAACTTGTGATGTTAAATTGGTGTGGTTTTTTATCAGAACTATCTACATGATTGGATACTCGTAATAATTTGGAATCATTGAAACAGGCGATTTCAGAATGGGTCTGAGAATTTTATTTTAGTATTGTTTACCTTAGCGAAGCTTATCTGATTAGATACATTTACTGAAAAAAATTGCAAAAATCCAAAACGTGCGATGCCAAGAAAAAGAAATAAATTTAATTTTTAATCTTTGTTCCGGAGTATTTACCTATTCAATGAATATTTTATGGAAGACAGGAGAAGGGGTACAAAAAGTCAGACAAATGGATCTAGACAGATGACCTTTTCTTAGACTTGAGTAGATACCGAGTGAGTTAAAAAGGTTTTTTTTTTATATTTCAATAAAATGGTATTTGTATTATTATAAAGACGATTTAATCTAAAACTATGAGAATAATCTTGGTTTTCAAAATGACTACGGACAAAACGATATCTTACTATTGTTCTTCCCTTTGACACTGAGTTGTATGTCGTAGAAGGTCTCGACGCGCGTGCTGGTGCAGTTCACGTTCTTGCACTTGATGAACGAGGTCATTTTCCCCTCGAACAGCTTCGGCACGGTTCCTTCTACCACCGTCCCTTTCATTTTGTTTTCTAACTTATCTAGTAATACCTGCGAAGGAGCATTATTGATAAATTATGATTAAGTATAATGTTATTCTGTACATAAGTTTAATTTTTTTCTAAGCTAAGTAGAAAAAGATGGAGGTCGGTGTTTGAATCTGAATACTTTAATAATAATAATAATGTTTTTTTTAATGTGTTGTAAGAAATATTCAAAAATATATAAAATATGTACAAAAAATGAAATAAAGGAAATAATAATAAAACACCTAACCTAACCTTAAACCTTTAATACCGAACCATGATTTGCGTATGCTCATGGGTCATGACTAGAAAGGTAGGTTCTTGTTTCAGATTCAAATGGAAGGTAGGTACGCCCGGGTGTCACCCTTGTGCTGATCACTCGGAGGATACAGTGGAGGCGACCGGCAGCGGTGACCTCGTGCATCTGGTACCGGCCGCCATGGTCCGGACGAGAGGGAATGGGTAGCGGTCAAAGTTGAAGTGAAAGTATTTATTATTGTGCTTTTTGGTGATACCGTAGATCGGCTGGGGAGTGAGGATGCCCGTTCCCTCAGGGCTGCGGCTATCTCTTTCGCTCGCATTACTGTTTCGTATGAGGTTCTTCTTATTCCCTCACTCTCCGGATCATGGACTGAACCAGAACCGGATGCGAGAGTCCATCACCGCTAGATATTGCATCATGTTACCGAGTTTTATTTACGCATTTTTTTACTTTGTATGGCAAAATGTGATTAAACATAACATCAGTATAAACTCCAATTTGTACCTCCTGCATATTTTCACAAAATAAAACACTATTTATTTATTTTTATCGCTCTTGTAAAAGAATGGGCATCATTACTCATAGAAGCCAAAAACTATTATGCAAAAACGGGATGTCTATCTGCAAAAATATTCAAGAGGTATGAGTTTCACCGGGCAAAGGCTTCAAGCCTTTTATATGCAAAAAAAAACCAACGTGAAAGTCGAAATTGTAAGCTTGCAGGTAAAATGTAAAATCTTTCTTTTGATAAAATAAAAATTAAGACCTGGTGAAAATTTTTAATAAGAATGGAAAATATTTCAAAATGAGGTTTCCTATTGATGGACATAGGTCGTAGGAACGAACTAGACATTTATTGACTAAAACCTGTGTTCCTTGAGTTGACTTTGCGTTCCAGTTAGCTCTTGCGAACATTCCCACAGCCCTAGCAGGCATTAGCCCTGGTGGGCCCCGTACAATATGCTGACAAAGTTATCTTCTTTGAGAAAATAACTAATGACATCATCATCATCATTTCAGCTGAAAGACGTCCACTGTTGGACATAGGCCTCCCCCAAGTGACGCTTCAACGAATGGTCTTGTACGTATCGCATCTTTCGGATTCCCGTGACTCTCACCACAAGGCCATCGGTTCACCTTGTGGGAGGCTTTCCAACGGCGCGCCTTCCGATATGTGGTCGCCATTCCAGAACCTTCAACCAACTGTTTTGCGAGCAATATTGTGCCCTGCCCACTGCCACTTAAGTTTAGCGATTTTTAGGGCTACATCGGCCACCTTGGTTCACCTGCGGTTATCTTCATTCCTGATGACAAAATAATGAAAGATATTTTGGAACAACAAAGCTTACCCGTAAAAATTCTTGTACATCGTGTTGCATAAAGGAGTCTAACGTCTCCCAACCGAAGCTCTTGGTCAGCTTCTTAGTCGCCACAGGTTTATCAGAGAACTGAAGATCGTAGAACACACGTTGTAGGGCAAACGCGACTGATCGTGAACTGTCGTCGCCAACTGTCGGTATCTTGTAGACTGCCTTACGCAAGACGTTTGTGAAGAACAGGGTCTGCAGTAAGGAGTTCATGTAGCATGTTGCTCCTTGGTTCTTGAGTCCTGAGGACGAAGTATTTTTAACATATTAATGACCACAACAACTAGCTGCTGATAATTTTTCCAAAGGAATATAATCTCGAAATAACAAGTATCCTATGTAATGTTCCAGAATATGGTCTTCTCGTGCGCTTTTCATTCAAATTTCTTTAGCAGTTTTAGCATGAAAGAGTAACAAACATACACATTCGCAAACTTTCACGTTTATAATCGTAGTGTGATATAATGTTCCTGTAACATGGCCCTGTCCTTCTGGACAGGGCCGTAATTCCCCACATGGGCCCAGTGCGGGTTGGTGGATGCCACATGTGCGAAGTTTTGCTTCTAGGACATACCAAAACCGGTTTCCTCGAGACGTTTCCGTTTACCGTTTTTTTAGCCGTGGTGATGAAATTAAACAAAGTGAAGTGCTATTTGGGCTTAAATCTACGACGTGCAACTCGTAATTCGTATTTAAGGCCAATGGTTGCGCAAATAAGCTTGATGTTTTAATGGACTGTATGTTTGAAAAAGCGATCTAAGGTTTGTTAACAATATGCAGGTACTGCGTCTAGCGTTTATTAATGGGATGAATGTATTAGGAGGAACACTGACCTTTTAACCTCGAAGGTTCCACGTGGCGCCGGCCGGCGGACCTCGACTTCGCACATTTAACCACTGCCAGGTCCTGTTTTGCACTACACTGCACTATTGTTGAGTTTTTGATTGGTTGGATCACGAAATAGTCAATTTTCTTGTAATTTCGAGCGGGCGTTATTAGCGGTGCGGTCACATTCACAATCGATGCACAAAACGTCAATGTCAATTCATTTTCTAGAGGTCGTGCGGGGAAGGGAAACGGATGGTATAGGATTGCTAGGCCAAAAAAATAAATTACAAAAAACAAAGTCGCGGATCATAGCAAATTGGCGCAACCATTCCCCCCGGGTTTGAAGGGTTACCTTCAAAGAAAAGAAAAAAAAAACAAAAGCGAAACTAAACCCTATTACTAATCTAAACTATCAATACTAGGTAGCGAAACAACTTATAACTAACTATGCCACTACTACTGATTAGGCAGAGGGCAGAGGCGAATAACCGGACGCAGGTACGATCCAGTTGCGGTTTTAACCTTTACGACTCGCGTTATTCCGTTCGAACCCGGAAAAACTTCTTCCACTACACCAAGAGGCCAGTGCAGAGGAGGCGCACTCTCAGTCTTCAGTATCACCACAGTACCGACTGTGACTGGATCTGAAGGAGTGTTCCACTTTTGACGCGACTGCAGCGTATGCAGATAATCTGTCCTCCATCGCTTCCAAAAGGACTGAACTAAGCTATCTAGTAGAGCGTGACGCGGGTGAAGCTGCAGTTTGTCAGTCTCGACATCTAAAGCGGGCAAATATTTAAGAGGAGTCGTCGTCAAGAAGTGAGCCGGCGTCAACGCTAGTGGCTCCGATGGATCACTAGACAAAGTCCGACACAACGGACGCGTATTCATCAACGCCTCTACCTGAGCGAGTACGGTGCTCAACTCCTCGTACGAGAGAATCTGTTCGCCTATGACCCGAAACAGGTGCGACTTAAGGCTTTTAATATTCGCCTCCCAATTGCCACCAAAATGACTAGCCGCTGGCGTATTAAAACACCAATCAATGCGATTCTCAGCTAAGACATGGGCGAATTCACTTTGGTAGTACTTGGAGCGTAAGAATGTATGTAATTCCGAAATATTGCGTCGCGCTCCAACATAATTTGTGCCGTTGTCAGAGTATAAGCGCTTAACGGGACCACGGCGAGATAAAAATCGTTTAAATGCAGACATAAAACCCTGCGTACTCAAATCACTGGTTAACTCTATGTGAACTGCACGAGTTGTCATACAAACGAATAGGCAAATGTATGCCTTTGTGGAACGTATACCACGACCACGGGCAACAGTGACTTCAAACGGTCCAGCATAGTCCGTCCCAGTATGTATGAAAGGTTTCACCGTCTGTACAACACGACAAGAACGATGGTCGGCCATTTCCGGCGCGTTGAAACGCGGGCGGAGCTTAAAGCAGGGCACACATCTGTGCACTCTAGCGCGTATCAAATTGCGAGCGGAAAGTATCCAGTACTTCTGTCGAAGAATGGACATTAATAAATCGGGACCAGCGTGACAATTCACCTTATGGTGATAATCCACCAACAAATCCAAAACGTGATCCTTGCGTGGTAGAACTACTGGATGCATTTGTTCAAACTCTAACTTAGCATTTCGCAGACGGCCACCGACACGAATGAGTCCGTCTTGCAAAAATGGTTTCAAATGTTGAAGTGCGGGACTACAAGGTTTATGTGATTCTAAACTGCGAAATTCTATTGAAAAATAAAATTTCTGCAACTCTCGAAGTACAACTGATTCAGCTCTATCCAAATCAGCTGCGATTATAGAACCACGCGATGGTAATAATCTCAAAAATCTTAGGACGTAAACTACACAGCGTAATAGTCTCGACCAAGACGAGACTCGATTAGACAACAACAAAACAACTGACTCTTCACGCGGAACTGATACTACAAGCGTATGTTTCTTCTCCTCGGGTGGCTCTGAAACAGTAGCGGGGTTAAACGGAGCATTTGGCCACTCGTTAGGAGTGGTATGAAGCCAGGGAGGGCCACAAAACCAAAGCGGATGATTTAAAATTTGCGCAGGAAGCAAACCACGTGAGAGACAATCAGCTGGGTTTTCTGTTCCAGCGACATGGAATATATTTTCCGGAGACAATTCAGCTTGAATCTTACGTTCCAAGCATAGAAAGCGTTTTTCTGCGGAGGCACGGGAGCCACCGAGCGAAAAAATATCACCCTTGAAAGGGAGCGCGACAACATAACGACCATCTTTATCACGAGTAGTCGTGCGGGTATAAATCTCCTCAGTGACCTGATCCTCAGGGCTGAGAATAGGCGGGACATTGACCTCTTCAATCTCCCAGAACTTGCGGATGATAGACTCAAGCGGCGGCTCGACGGTGCAACAGTGCGACACAGTCGAGTAACTATTTAAACAAGCGGGTGCGGAACCAACTATAACAAACCCGAGAACTGTTTCCAGTGCGTGCGGAGCGGGGTACATCGGAGGACCTTGAATTTTACGTGATAACTGGAGATGCGGGAGAATCGAAGCACCGATCAATAGATCGATATCTCCAGGGAAAGCGTAATTTCCGTCGGCTAACTGCAAGTTCTTAAACTCCGTCAGCATGGACGTGTCAACCGGTACCGTGGGCAACCGTTCCGTAATCTTATCTGCGACTAGCGAATCCATTTCAAACGAAATATTACGATTAAAACGTGAACTAAATATTATTTTAATGGAACCGTGAATGGTTGCCTTTAAACCTCCAAAACCTTTCACTTCTGAGCGGGATGACCAATTATTAAAACTAAAACCAAGGCGTTGACAACAATCCCGAGTAATAAAATTACTCTGGGAAGCGCCATCTAGTAGCGCTCGAACGGTGTGCGGTTTGCCAAAGGCATCTACAATGACAACTTGCGCGGTCGCAAGTAAAACGGTAGTGATTTGAGTACCAGCGGCGGAAAGCGAACACAATGTTACGTCGTTTGCACTTGCAGCAGGCCGCGCGTCACAAGCGTTGCGCGTCCGCGCAGGCCGCGGCCGCGATGGCAGCTTACTACTCTCAAAATGTAAGAAGGTATGATGTCTAGCTAGACATTTACGACAGCTAACACCACTGTTACATGACGTAACCAGATGTTTGTCACTTAGACAATTAAAACACAAATTATTAGTGCGGACAAACTTGTAACGATCACTAGGCGATAATCTCTGAAATCCCGAACACTTGTACAGCTGTGTATGGCTACCCTTACACAGAGAACAGTCAGGTGTTGAGGCGGTATTAACTAGCGTATGTGCAGTCTTGACTGACTTCGATGACGCGTCTATACGGCGATCGGAACCTGTCCTATTCGTGACTTCATGACGTGCCGACGTGCGCTGCAATACCTTAATATGGTCGCGAATAAAAGATTCTAAATCTTCGAACTTAGGTATTTCTTTGCCGCGCTGAGTCGTTTCAAACAGACGAACAGTTTCAGGATCTAATTTATTTAAACCGATATACAAAAACAAAAAGTCACAGAGGTCATTGACCTTTAGGTTCTTTACTGCACGAACAGATGATGCGAAAATATTTAAAAACTTCTCTAAATTATGATCGTTACAAACGGAAAATCTTTTCAAATCGAATAATTGATCTAAATATGCGGTGGCTACTAATCGCTTATCTTCGTATTTTGTTTTTAAAGTGTCCAAAACTAAAGTGTAATTTTCAGCGCTAAACGTAATTCCAGCACAGACAGCCTTTGCCTTACCGGTCAATTTTTCTACAAGATAATGCAATCTCTCGTGATCTGTCAGCGATGTGTTCCTATGTATTATATTTTCGAAACTATCTATAAATAAATTCCAATTTCGAATGTCACCATCAAATTCAGGTATTTGAATTGGCGGCAATCGTGGGCGTTCGCGAGGAGGGTTGGATAAACCACTCGCGGGGGGGGGAGTCTCTAAACTCCTAGCAATACGTTTGATACGACAATACAAGTCATCAAAGGACGACAATGCCTGATAACTCACACAGTAATCAGGATTTAACTCCAACTCTAAAATGTTTATATTCTTAATTGTAGATTTAAAATCCGCGCGCAAACTATCTAAAGTTTCCAACGAACACAAGAAAGCATCTCTAATCGCCAGATCCGAGGTTTGCAAAGATTTATCACAAATTGATTGAACACGTGAAAACTGCGAGTCCCTTTCAGCGTATAAAAGCTTTAACTGAACCTTTAAATCAGTACTAACCTTGGTGCCCTTAAGAGACATCTTGTTTTGATATATTCACACTATACACTCAAACAAACACTTAACGAATTATTAAGTAAGCGATAATTATCAGATAACAATATGGTAATATTGTAAACAACAAAGTGAACGGCGTCGTTCATATGCGTATATAATCTATGGTTTATCCGTTTCCTACAAATATTCACTCAACAATGAACGGGTATTTTTGAAATGCGTCTACCTACATGCAATTTGTAGGACTTCCGAATGAATTTTGTCAAGAAAAAGAATGCGATCGATTTATATCTACGCTGATATTTACGTAGCTAACTATAATTATGCGGTGCGGTTGACGGCGTAGGTACCGTAATTATCAATGGCTCTTTAACTATACGAGCGAAATAACGTATAGTTGCCTAAATGCCTAGATGCGGGTTTTCTACTATTATATCTAGGTAAATAGGCGCGTTGCGTTTATTCCCTATGGAACAAATACTATATTGCGAAATTACAAGAAAATGATTCACGATCCGGCTCGAAGGACCAAAAATAATGGTTGCGCAAATAAGCTTGATGTTTTAATGGACTGTATGTTTGAAAAAGCGATCTAAGGTTTGTTAACAATATGCAGGTACTGCGTCTAGCGTTTATTAATGGGATGAATGTATTAGGAGGAACACTGACCTTTTAACCTCGAAGGTTCCACGTGGCGCCGGCCGGCGGACCTCGACTTCGCACATTTAACCACTGCCAGGTCCTGTTTTGCACTACACTGCACTATTGTTGAGTTTTTGATTGGTTGGATCACGAAATAGTCAATTTTCTTGTAATTTCGAGCGGGCGTTATTAGCGGTGCGGTCACATTCACAATCGATGCACAAAACGTCAATGTCAATTCATTTTCTAGAGGTCGTGCGGGGAAGGGAAACGGATGGTATAGGATTGCTAGGCCAAAAAAATAAATTACAAAAAACAAAGTCGCGGATCATAGCAAATTGGCGCAACCAGCCAATGAAGTAAGGGGCCAGCCTGACCAGCATGCTAGCGCTTGGCTACTTTTAGTCATGTGAAGCTTCATTTGTCTATTTGACGAAACGTGGTTTAAAGCGAATACGATTGCTTTAAAGCCTAAAGTAAGTTTAATACTCACAATGGACGTGAATATCCGTATGATTACGTCTACTACTGGCCATTCTCCGTAAACCCCTTTGTCGCTTCGAGCTATACCCATTCGATAAAATAACTAGTTCTATTCAATCGTGTATTATTTCCGCCCTGATAATTTTCCTCTAACCCTTTGACTGGCGCGTTATGCACTTATGCACAATGGATTGCCACCCACACGAGTATTGGAAATTAATATTGATACTAAAAGCGAATTGCATTCCCGTTTTTAGAACTTATGCAGATAAAAGGCAGGGACGCAGAAGCTGGCATATTTTTCAGAGATAGTAACGTCTTGCTATAGTGCTGGAACGGTTGTAGAAGAAAGCAGTCAAGCCTGGAGGTACCTAATCAAACTTTCTGACTGAAATGTATTTTCACGAGGGTATGAACTATTTTTATTCGACTGTAATACGATAAAGATCTCTGATGAAGAGACCCAATCAAGTTAAATATGTGGTTTTAGAACTTGTTAATGAATAGATCAGATCATCTTACAGAATTAGGGAGAAGAGAGAGGTAGTAAGGGAGCTATGACTTTCTTTTTTATTTTTGACTACATTAGTGATCGGTCCAAAGTTCATTTTGGCCATAATCGCACTGGAAAGAGTGAAGCATACAAGAAAGAGGTGGACATCTCATCCATACGCACTACATGTTTTGGAAACACATTTATTGTGCGTACAGCTAAGGAGAGTAGCCCAGTCGTAACTGTCCTGACTTACCGAGTCTGTAGGTCGCCAGTTTAAACCCTGCCAAGGCATTTTATTTTGTGTGTATTAGTCCTAGAGTAAAAAATTTGAAAACGAGTTACATCCATCAACCAGCACTGAGCCCGCGTGGTACTTTATGGCCTAATCCCTCTCCTAGAGGAGGAGACTCAGCAGTGGGAACATTATAAGGCTGATTATGCTATGCCATGCAGTTAATGAGTGAAATTCCCTCTCGGAGTTTGTGTTTTCTGTTAGCTACAACCTAGGGGTCTTTAAGTTAAGAGTGAATAGGTTCCTTCTAGGCAAGCGTGCTTCATGGTTGACCACATCATCGCTAACCATCAGGTAAGAAAGTGGTAAAACGTGAGATTTTCAATAAAAAAAAAGAAGATAGTGATAGATAAGTGATAGTTTCTTCAATGGCACCTTACCAACGAATCCCGTGTGTTTCTTGGAGTCCCACGAGACACCGTGCGGTGCCTCAGCGATGACGTGGGCCTCTATAGTTATGGAATCGTCTTTAACGAAGCCGTTGTCAGGCTCCATGAGGTCATCCCATGATATGAAGTGCGCGAAACCCCAGTCATCTTCTTTACTGTAATAAAATCATACAGACTATAAAGTATATTTTACTAGGAAGTCAAGAGTTTGTAGGTATCTTCCAAGCGAGTTAACTCCATCGTTGGTCACATCGTCGCTTAACATAATCTTTATATACATAATTCTTTAGTATGTGTTTGTCAGAGGGAGTGTAGACTTTTATTGATTAAATGGGTGGGTACCAGTATTCTACCAGTTGCCTTTTGCTTTTTAGGGACACAGTAACTCGTCCAAACAATTCCGCAGAGGTACCGATATTGGCCCAAGCTGTCGATTCAGATCAGAGGGAGAGAGAGAGATCAGTAAGTAATTTTCAACGTATATACCAGTGATACATATGATGAAGTTTCCGACAAAGCGCTTGGCCACCCTCAGGCTTATGCGACAGCAGCTTCAGCTCCCCAAGTCCATAGCACGACCAGCCGGGCGAGTCACAGTCTCCATTGCACTGCAAGAACACGCCCAAAGCCTTCTGCTGCTGTCGTTCCGGCGTCGTCGTGTTCCTCAGGAGTATGAGGATCTTCCAAGGCATACATCGCACATAGCAAGGTGGCGATAGCACTTGCTCCTTCAATTGACTTATGTTTTGAACAGTGAAACGAAACGTCGCTTCTGGACGAGCGATATCATCGTCGTCTTGTTGTATATCCTAAAGAAAAAAAAGCTGTTCAAAAATCTGTTTCGGGAATTAAATTACCATTTTTTTCCTTGATTCGGAATTGGAATAGTCTTTACATTAGCATAGGAGTGGGTAGAGGCTTAGATTGAATCAAAACAGCGGAAGATAGGAGACTCGCTTCTAGCGCGTGGACCGCTGAAATTGTGCCCATATGGCATGATTTCACATCGGTCGCGACGATCACACATTAGGCGACTAACGCTATTTCGCTCGCACGAAGGCGCTGGCTCTTATCTCTGTCTTGTCTACGGCTGTGATGATACTGATCATAGATGTGTTAGTTTCGAGTCCAGGTTTTCTCATTGCTATGTTAGTGCGTAACGTATCTTCCCATATAAGTTACTAGCGACCCGTCCCAGCTTGGTACGGGTGAAATGGTGATATTAAATAATATATTATGGATGTATTATACATATAATCCTTCCTCTTGAATCACTATCTATTAAAAAAAATCGCATCAAAATCCGTTGTGTAGTTATAGAGATCTAAGCATACATAGGGACAGACAGCGGGAAGCGACTTTGTTTTATACTATGTAGTGTTATTATATCAATGGTTAGAGGACATGTTTTAGTATTTAACACAAAAATACCTATTGTATTTACTGCATTACCATTTGGAGTATGTTCGTCTCTAGCTAAAGGCGACCTGCTTTTATGAAAATTCTAAAAATCAGATTTTCTAGTAGTACTGAACATTTTTCATTTCAGAAATAAATCTATCAAATAGTTATATCGATATCTACAAAAACCACTGTGATGAATTCTATGATAAATCGGCTAACCGGGTTTGCCGTTGGTGTTACAGCTGTTGCGTTATCGCTGCCGGTTTCAATTTCAATGTTCATTGTTCAGCAGCAAATCAGAGCTACAAAAAAACAAAAACTTTATACTTTTCGACATCCAACTGGCTTTTTTTTCACATTCATTCACAACGAGTTACGTTCTTCAACATTATCAAACAACAGAAATATATTTACCTCATTTCAAAATACTATACATAATGGTTGTTATCAAAATATAAAAAAACTAATTTTGTATTTTTTTTAGACCGATGACATACGTCACTTATGATTTTTTAAACGTCATTTTGACTATTCTAAAGTTAAAAAATGTAATAAATAAAAATAAACGAACAAAAGAGGTTGGATTGGGAAGGTCGTTGAAAAAAGTTTTGTTTATTTATTCGTTCTGGAATTTTCATTTCTCGAATAATATTTTTTTTCGGTCACTCCTTACGTAAATTAAGGCTAGGCCGATTGAAATTGGTTTTTAACCAATTTCAAAAAAAGGAGGTTTTCAGTTTGACCTGTATGTATGTAAGTATGTATGTATGTTTGTCCGCGATTATCTTGCGTTTGGCTAAACCGATTTGGATGCGGGTTTCAAAAGAATATTTGTCATATTTAGAAGGTTTTGGTATTCTAACCGACTTAAAAAAAGGAAGATCACAGTTTTCATAATTGTCATGATGATTTGATAATGGAACCGAATGACGGAAGGTATCTATTTTGGTTTGGCTGAGAGGAACCTCGCAAATAAAATGAGTGAAATAATTTAAAAAAAATAACCGTCTTCAAAAAAAAAAAAAAACAAAAAAGAACACCAAAACACCGACTTCCGAAATTAAAGTTATTTTGCACTTTTTTGAGTTTTTATTAACGGTTTTTTATTGAATAAAAGTAATAATAATTAGAATATTGTAACTGATGATTTATGAAATCTAATTTCAAGGAACCTATCACTCTCCGTGTCTTGGTAGTCCATTATAATTGAACTCGGCAAGATACCCACTGGATACCAGAAATTAATTAAATCACCGAGTTCATCTTGCGACGACATTATTCGCCGTCGTCGGCTCAAAGATTGACAGTTGCTGATGTCCCTTTAATTAAATTGATGAATAGATTTTTAAGGGTCGATCATCTATTGTTAACTACTTCAAGGAGTCTCAAAATAATTGCTTAGAGAGCCGTTTTGTGCGATGAGTCCGCAGGTCTGCTCTGAGTGAAGGGAAATGGAGTATCCGATTTTTGCTGACTAAAACCTGCCTGAAGAAATACCTACAGATATGCTTTGCGTTCCAGGGTTACGGTAACTCTTTTGAACAATCCCACAGCCCTTTTTTTTATTTAATTTCGAAAATCATCCAATGACATCTCTCGCCCTTGGGCGGAGCGCCAGGGAGTCTCAGATTTTCTTGACTAAAAAACCCACTCCTATTCCTTCTTTGCCTTCATTCAACCTGTGGCGCAAGTAGGCTTCAATCTTGCTGGGCCCCTACGGTTTGCTGACATCTCCTTGAGGCGCGCGTAGAACAACACGTGCTGTCAACGACTTGGGTCCGGTCCGAACGGTTACCTTGCGGTCGGACGGCGAGCTACCCATTGCTCGCCGTCCGCAAGCCCGCGCCTAAGGTGGCCAACAATCCCACAGCCCTACAGTCAGCTCATAGTATTGTCTAGGAATTGCTAGCATAAAGTAATAGTAAAAGTTTGAGATAAATGGTATAAAAATTCTAGTACCTACCTGGTGATTCTTCTGTGGAGTAGTTTGTAAGCTTTCATTTCATTCCATCATATTCCGATAATTTTCTAATGTAAAAGCATTTCAGAGAGCAACTAAGGGCCAAATTCACCAATAAACTAATCGCGATTCGTTCAAACAAAACGCAGTTTGAGCGCCCAATCGAGATTATAGCTTCATTTTGCGTTTCACCGCGATGACTTGAACCTAGTTTACGCTAAACTCTTCAATTCTTTTGTTGTCGCCCATGTTTACGACATGGTTCTTTAAACTAGATTACGCTGAGCTCAGTTTAGTTGAACTAAGTTTTTATATTGAATGGTGAAATCAGCCCTTAGAGTATATATAGGGTAGGTTCATAAGCAGCACTTTTTAAAGATTTATAAAAAAAAAATAGTTAAACTTCTATTTACTAAACTATGCACTTCTTCACCTAGGCTTCTTCGATGCTAAAAAATTTCGTCAACTTAATTCGACCCACAATCTACTGTTATAACTAACTGGGAGGCTAAAAAGTCCACTTTAGCAGATCCTATATTCGGATAATAATATGAATCATGTCAAAAATCGCAAAATGGTCACGAATTGGCAGTTCATATTGTTATACGTAAACAATATTCATATTAGGTATGATTCTGCAATGCAATTCATCTATTTGACAGTTTTTCTGACAGATGGGTCTAAATGACAGCACATTCGTAAAATTTTATTAGCAGATTTGCTAAAAGATTGTAAGTATGACAGGAATTCAGGAAATGAATTGCTAAAGGTGACCTTTTTAGGCCCGCTGTACTCATTATACAATAGCTAAGAATAAAATAGAGAGCGAACCCGTGTTGGTAATTTAGCATTAAAGTCGACTTTGCTTTTATTGTGGGAAATCATATTACGCGGAGCGGGAATGTCAGACTTTTGCTGATTAGAACTACATCTATGTTCCTTCAGTTGCCTTTTGCGATCTAGGACCATGGGTTTCCCTTTGAGAAGTCATCGTATGGCTTCGGCTCTGCTGGGCCCCTACGAATTTGCTGACATCTCTTTGATATGCGGGTTGAACTATACGCGCCGCGCCGTCGACGACTTGAACTCGCTCTTGACGGTTAACAGATGGCCGTCCAGAGCTACGCAATGCTCGTCGTTCAAATCACCGGGAAAAAAATATTTTAGCGACAAACAATATTTATCTTACGACTTTTGGAATACGAATAAAAACAGGTTTAGATAAGGGATGGATAAGTTTCAACTATAAAAAGTTATTCAACTGGAGATTTTCGAATAAATATTTAAGTATCGAGGTCACTAACTCTTCTGTCTGTATTTTCTTTTTTTAAGTATTTGTGTATACATAAATAAATAAATTTCTGGATTCTCAACGACAGAAACTAGTTAATACCTAATAGTATTACTTGGTTGAGACTTTAAGCATCTAAGAAAATTAGCTAACTAGGTACACAAGAGGGCTCTATATCTCTCATTTTCTTCGAAACGAAAATTCGTAAACAAACGATATTCAAGCAAAGTTTCATTATAGAATTTACTCTATTTCTGACGTTTTATAAGTGATGGGTACTTATAAAACGTCAGAAATAGAGTAAATAGTAGGCCTAAGTGAAATAAATAATTTTGAGTTTTAGTAGCAATAGGTAATCAAATATGGTTCTAAATAAATACACACTGCGTAAGTTGTAAACTCGGTTTTATTTGCAGCAAGCTCCAAGCTTTCTAGGTACGAAATTGTTATTAAAGAATAACACGAAGAAATGGGGCGCAGACTAATTAGTAGCTTTGTTATGTCTAGGTCACTCTACAATTAAATAGTCATCTTAAAGTATAAGATGACTATTTAATTGTAACTGCCGTACTAACTTTCTATCATTTAATTTACCTTAGTTAAATCATAGTTTGTTCAGAATGTCGTAACACGTGGCTCAGCATGGCCCATTTTTATTAGCCATTATTTATTACGCACCACATCAGTTGGTAAAAGTTTGGCTTATTTACGATTACCTACATTAAATGGATCCGCAAGGAAAGTTTTTAACGACATAATAAAATTCGTAGTCTATAAAACTTGCTATAATTGAGTTATTTACTACTTTTACATTAAGAGTAAAAAAGAACTATAAACAGAAACAATAACTTCATAAAAAAATAACTACAAAATGCTTGGCAGAATGCGATAAATGTCTTCATCATAAAAAACGAGTCTATGATTTTGCCGCCATTTTGAACACAATTGACATTTGACAGTACAATTTTCTAGAATAGTCGGGAAAAGTTATCGAACTAATTAAAAGCAAAGCATAAAATGCGAATGCAGAAATAAAAGTAATACCAAATAAGTGCTGATTTTTTCGATAGGGATTAACGTGGAGCAGCGGGGATCCAATCACCCATAGAGTTGCGGCGATTAACTCCATTAGCGTTAATGGAAACAAGCAATCCCCAGCGTTACGGCTCATTAGTAAATAATTTGAAATTAGAATCACGATTATAATCCGATCGATAGGTTTGCGCGGAAGATACAGGTATCTAAGTTAATTATGTACTTTTAAATCTGTTTCTATCTTAAGATTAAGTAAGTATATCAAAATTGTATTTAGGATTTTGACATAATCTATTGATAGTGAGTTATTTTTTTACTTTTATATCATTGTTTGTACTTATGTATCGGATACCTATCTTGTGAATATTATTAAATCGAAATAGACCTAAATGTAAAGTAAGATGGACGTTTGGTTTCTTAATACCGAATTCAGCTACAGATTATTACTAGCTATAAATATTTTGATTGACCTATAATTTTACGATCATATTTAACGTGAGGCCTACTATACTGTGAAATTCTGTCGACGAAGCGACAACGTTTTACAATCTTTCATAGTTTTGTATGCAATCTTCACGCAGGCGTACGCCTAGTGTATAATGACGAATACAAGACTATATAAAGCTATGCGTCTGTGGACAGTAGGCCTTATTTATCTTTATATAATATGCACCTATACCTACTACAGCTTTTATATGGTGAAAAAATATTCATAAAGATAAGTTAGTAGATACGTCAAATAATGCGATCAAAAAGTTATGCGTCATATAAAACTGAAATCGTGTCTATTATGTACTAATTGTAAAGTGTTCCCTTGTACGTTGGATAAAAAAAGAATTTGACAGCTCGTGAGGGATTTGAACCCCCGACCTCCTCTGGTGAATTTGTATTATCATCTGGGTGCTCTGACCACTGAGCTAACGAGCCGATAACATTATTGGCGAATTAGTAGTTACGTTACCTACAATTTTTTTAGTTATCTTCGTATCTTTTGATAAACTTCGATGGTACTGATATTAATATATGTATATACTTCCAAATTATAATAACGTGACTCAATATATTGTCTACCTAATGATAACTCAAGCCGGGGACAGACAGCTGTAACGTAACATATAATGTAACACGCTACGAAAGAATTGCTCATCAATTCATCATGCAATGTAACAGAATTCCCATAGTGTGGCGTGTGGACGCCTTCCGCGCGCGAACCGTGCGCACTATGCGTACGAACAGAGAATTTCGCCTATGTGAGTAGGTACAATTGAAGACACTTTCGCCTGACTACCACTAAGTTCATTTTTGCTTGCACCCGAAACGAAAATTTAAAAGGGTTTGATTTAGCGCCGCGCCGCGCGCCGCAGAATTCAAGCGATTTTTTTTTAAGTGATCAGGCAGAAATGTCCGTGCTGGTACCTACATGCTCGGTTTGTGCGCGCGCTTCGTCCACACCATAGAAATATAATTTCTTTTACTATGGTCTACATCCACACTTATGAAATACTCCTTTCATGTTACCTTGCATGTTACGGTACAACAGTCTGTACCTGTCTTTAGATGCATTATCAATGTTTGTGTCAACGCTTTCTCAGATAACATTGTTAAACCCAAATATCAATCAGCTTACTGGATTATTGGTAGGTACGTACGTATAGGTGCCTTTACGATGATTTTCAATTAACTGTAATCAATAGAGATGTGGCCTCGATTCCTTAGGGCTTGGTATGGGTATTTATCGGTGGTAAGTATATACTTACATCACTATACAGGATGGAGTTTTGGGCTACCAGGATTGTTTGAAAGAATTACCGCGGCCCTAAAACGCAAAGGGCAGTGGTACGTATCATTTGATTGCAGCTCTTATGAAACTTTTTCCACCTTTATACGATCCCTGCATCTGGATTTGGTTTTTTTACTCGTATAAACTGACTTTATATAACTAAAGATTTAGATGAAAGTAGAGGATTCTTCGAATCTTGAAACGCAGCAAAATTACATTACATTGGCAGTAATCCCCCTCCTTACGTGTTTTTTTTTAAAACCCTTAATTTTTTTTGAGAAAAATTGTCATCATTTAGAATTTCGATTAAATGTGCAAGGATTCTATAGAAGGACTTTTTATATTTTAAATATAGATCAGAGTATATTATGGAAGGGCAAAGTTCACGTAAAATAGAAGCCTAGATAATATCCACAAGTTAACAGTGTATCCAAAATATCTGAAGAAAGATGTGTTAATAACATCATAATCACGTAAGAGCGGTTGTATAAAAATGTACCTTGAATTGTCCGCCCTTAATCTTTTGAATACCATAATTAGAGACACAATAGAAAGACAATAGGTGTGCGAACTCTTACTAGATCTCGGAAAAAACTACTTACTAGAGATCGGGGGGGGGGGGACATTTTACCACTTTGGAAGTGTCTCTTGCGCAAACTGTTCAGTTTAAAAAAAAATGATATTAGAAACCTCAATATCTATTTTTGAAGACCTACCCATCACTTATGAGTTTCATTAAAAAAAAATTGAGTTTTAGTTTTAAGTATGTTGAACCCCTAAAATTGATTGTTTCTTTTTTTTATTTTTGTATGAAAATTTTAATGCGGTTCACAGAATACATCTACTTACAACATTATAGTTCTTATGGTTTCGGGAAAAAGTGGCTGTGTGCGGACGGACGGACAGACAGACAGACATGACGAATACATGAGGGTTCCGCTTTTTGCCATTTGGCTACAGAATCCTAACAAAGTCAAAAGATTGACAACTAATTAATCAAATAAAAATTGAATATAATTATATAAATACATTAAAATCAAATTAAAATCAGAAAAATAAATAAATTAAAATTAAAAATTATAGAAAGCCGGCTTTTACGTTATAAAAACTAAAGTAAAATTTGAATGAGACAATGAGACCGTCCTTAACTTTTTGAGTAATTGACGACACGGTTGGCGCTGAGCGATCGATTACAAGTAGTATACAATTATACAGATTTTTTTATTTGTGCTGAGAGTGTAGTGTTAAGGTACGTTTAGACTACGACACCATACATCATACATCGAGTGTCGCTGTACGAACACGAGTGTCCCTAATTTCACACTCGTGTTCATACAGAGACACTCGATGTATACACTGAGTGTACCGTATAAAGTGTCTTAGTTTGAATAGCCTAAGACATTTAAAGCATAAGGTACGAATGTACCTTATGCTTTAAATGTTTGTAAACGTTACCACGGTTCAGAGGATTTATTTAGTTTGAAGCAACAATTTATAAAAAGTCACAGGTTTTAATTGTGATTTGTATTTTTTATAAATGGGTAGTTTAAAAAGTGGGCAATTTGTATAAACACTTATTTGACACGATCTATTTCTAATAACAAACTTAAGTGGCAATGGGCAGGGCACATTGTTCGCAGATCGGATGGCCGTTGGGGCCGGAAGGTTCTGGAATGGCGGCCACTTACCGGAAGGCGTAATGTTAGAAGGCCTCCTACAAGGTGGACCGATGACCTGGTAAAGGTTGCGGGAATCCGTTGGATGCAAGACGTACAGGACCGTTAATTGTGGCGACACTTGGGGGAGGCCTATCTCCAGCAGTCGATGTCTTTCGGCTGAAATGATGATGATGATGATGATTTCTAATAAAAATTATTAAAAAGTTTTTGGACTATCTCGAATTTGAGTGCTAGACAAGGTCACATGTTTCAGGAAACTATTCCTTACTGCCCTGTCTCAAAAATTCACCCTGTATACATGTTATTGATACGTACAATTAAATGTTAAATAAATGAAATTATTTGCGTTCGCAACCTGAACCTGCAATCCCTTTAAACCATGATTGGGTTTAATTAGTTGCGTTACTGTGGTTTTGTTTTTGGTTCAGTGATAAGATTTAATTAATTGTGTAAAGAATGCAGCCTCAGCCGTTACCATAGGAACTGTTACCTGGGGCCCTGGGACCAGGCAAAGAATGGAACTGGGTAGGTTTTTAGTCAGTAAGAGTCTGACACTACTTCCCGCTCCACCCAAGGGCGGGATTTGTCATTGGATGATTTTACCTACCATAAAAAAAAAACCATAGGAACTGTTGAGCTTATCATTGCGCATATTCAAATAGTTTGTCTAAAAAATCGACGTGTCCCATGAATAAGATCACTAAAAACTATTTATGACACAATTTTTTTTTTTTTTTGAGTTTTATATCCTTTTACTTATTGAAACAACCAACGGTACGTAATCTTAGTATTTAACCAGAACTTTAAAACCTCATACCGTAAATTTGATATTTTTTCATAAATTATTTTGTTCTTGGGATCCGTCTAACGCCCATTCCCAATAATCAACCGAAGTTCATAGATAGATAGCTATCCCCGATAAGCGGTAAGATTCTATCTATCCATAGTCTGCGTTTCACAATCAAAGATAAGTGCTATCTATCTTCAACCAACGACAGATAGCTTTTTCCCTCTCATCTATCTAAGCCGTACCAAACGTTTCGTTCTATGCTAACCATTAAAAAAAATCACGCTCAGAATGAAATATTGTTAATTTTTTTAACATTGATAAACGTGTTAAATTTGTTAACAATATAGTTTAATTTAAAAAAAAAGAATAATTAAAGCATTTTATCGGTTTTTTCGCTTTAATTATTGTGCTTTTAGTAAAACTGATACCTAAAACGAAACGTTTTGCCACGGACAGACAATCGGCACCGACGCACATGTCAGCTATCCATTCGCGTTCGCGCCCTTTTGGATATTGTTTGTGTAGTGTTAGTGTTTTTTCTTGTAGTGATGTAAAAAAGGGAATAGAATTAAACTTGGGTTTCTTTGCATGTCAAATTAAGTATAATTGTTGTATTCCTGTAGAAAAGGAAATAGAATTAAACTTGGGTTTCTTTATTTGTTAAATTAAGTGTAGTTGCACTATCATTACTGTCATCACTACTAAAATATTCCATTATTACAATAAAACAAACACTTGTACAACGCAACAAATAATAATTTTCAAACGGTTATCCCCGTTACCGGTCGACAATGACGGATAGCCAGATGTCGTTACTGGAGTTAGCTCCGCCTACCGGAGAGTAACTTCAAACTTTTATTGAAATGCAAGTAAGAACGAATTGTATGAGCGGTCCTATCTCTAGTAGACTATCCAACCTCCCGACGATAGATTGATAACTTTGGTTGGAAATGCTATCCGTCGGTAGGATATAGGAAAGCAAGTAAGGACAAAAGGATAGATTTGTTTATCTTTAGTAGCAACAACTGTAGATAGATAGCTTATTGAAAACGGGCGTAAATATACGAGGACGACGCCGTCGAAGTCGACCGCGGTGAAGGTTTTCTTTTAAAGTAGGTCAAATCGTCCAATGACATCCCCCGCCCTTGGGTGAAGCGGGAGATAGTGTCAGACTCTTACTGTATAAAAACCTACCCCGTTCCTTCTTTGCCTTGGTTCCAAGGCTCTGGTATGCTTTTTCATACCTCCCCGAAGCACCGGATTAGGCTTCGACCCTACTGGACCCCGTCAGTTTGCTGAAAACTCCTTGAGGCGCGCGGGAACAGTGTGCGCCGTAAACGACTTGGGCTCGGTCTGGTCTGTTACCGGACGGACGGACAGCGAGTTAACCATTGCCCGCCGTCCGCAAGCCCGCGCCTACAACCGCGGTTAAGGTTGTGTGACGATCTGGTCTGCATGTTTACGGGTCAAGTTTGACCCGTAAGGTCAAACTTGGTCAGAGGTCGCCTAAGATAAGGAGGTTTGGAAGAACGTGGGGACGCTTTGGCCTGCTGTGGAACAAAATGTATTCCAAAAAAAAGCGATACAGATATGATCTAGAACCTGGAGAAATATACCTTTTTTTTAAACTTACCTAATACACGGCTAAAGCTTGTACCTATAAAAGATTTTTTTTGGGTGGGCAACATTGATTTATCAAAAAAGCCGGGCTTTTTGATAAATTAATGGTGAGGAATCATTTAATAACTTTCCGGCTTAGGATGGAGTGAGAAGAGACTTTAACTGACAAAACCCAATCGTGTTTTTCGATTTACCCTTTGCGTTCTAGGGTTGCTGTTGTCTATTTCGAAAAATCTGTTAGAGCTGTTTCGAGCAGCCCTAGCAAGCATGCCTATAGGTGGCTCCCTTATTTTATTTCGAAACTTGATGATTCGATTTTTATTATATCGAACACAGTGTGTCGATAATTCAGTAGTACGATGTTTTATTCCATCGATGCTTTATTGGTGCGATGTAACGTTTGTGTGAAAAATCCTGTTTCAAGAAACCCTACAGCGATTGCTCATTAGACTGGTAATTTAGGTATTACTTTGATAGTATGTCAGTTTGAAACGTGTATACGTTTTACATTCGAAAAATCAAATCAAGTTTCAAAATCAAATAAGGAACCTCTAAAGGTATGTCTACAATTATGTATAGGCGACATGAAGCTGCAACATTTAATCGAAGAATATTTTAGTATATACAGTATATGCTTAAGATCCTTATAAAAATTCTACCCACCGAACTTCCTCACATTCGCTCAACTGATTGCTAATAACAAAAATATGTTCAGAAATAAATAACAAAACAATGAATTGACGTTCGCCGGTCAATACAACTAGATACAATAATGGTTTCTGATAAACGAGTCGACTTCGGGAAATTGCTTCGGCGGTATCTCGGCCGGGATTGACGTCTACCCTCCTACCCTCGAACGAAGCAAAAAAATCTTATCCCATCGGATTCCAATCAGACTCGCTCATTTATTGCAATTGGCTAATGGAACAAGAATTTCGCTGAAATACGAAGTAATTTTACCTACTTGGTTGGTGATTTTTTTCTTTCCCGTTTTTTTTTTTGGTGGAGATAACGTTTCGTTATTTATTAAGCATATTTATTGATTGTTGGTTGAATCAATAACGATTGATGATAGGTAGGTTACCTACTTACTTTTTATGTAATACCTACCGACCTATGTTGCAAGTTGCGAACGAGAATACATTATTTAGGTTATGGTGATTTAGTTTGATTACACCATATGGGAATGTGTCGTAAATAATTGATTCTGATTGAATCATACAAATGACAAGTCATCAGAGTTTAACATTTTTTAAGAGGCTGAATATGTAAAAAAAAAAAATAATAAAATTAATTGTGTATTTGACTTTGTTGTATGTTTTTCTTTTTGTTTATTATTGTTAAAAAATTACACACAACAATAAAAAAAAAAATAGTATATAATGGATTCCGATTGTAGGGAAATGACCAGTCGTCTGAGTTAAAAATTCTTTGAGTGGCTGAATACGTAAAAAATTGAAATAACATTGTTAAAATAACAATAAAAAAAACATTTAAAAATATACTTGAAACACGGTTATGCCCGATCCACATATGGCCTGACGGGGAAACAGTTTTTTTTAAATAATTGTACACCTATTTATAAACATGTTATCTTTCTTCTTCTTTCTTTCTCTTTAAAAGTAAAAAAAAACTTTTAATAAAAAAATACAACCGACGGCGACGTAAATGTAAAAAAAAAAAACAGATAAAAAACGGTAATTTAAAAAACTAAAAAACCCGACTGCTTTTCTGAGTATACATGAAAAAGCCCTAAAACAAGAAAGTGGTTGTACCCGATTGCACTTATCTATATAATATTTTAAATACTGGAAGTCGGGACCCATTCTAGAATTGAGAGCACATACCTATATTACATTGCAGATTACTCCAATCTATTGACTAGACGGCTGACTTTCTAGAATGGGTCCCGACTGCCAGTATTTAAAATATTATATAGATAAGTGCAATCGGGTACAACCACTTTCTTGTTTTAGGGCTTTTTCATGTATACTCAGAAAAGCAGTCGGGTTTTTTAGTTTTTTAAATTACCGTTTTTTATTTTTTTAGTTTTATTTTATTACGATATCACTTTCAAAGTAATTACGAATCTAAAGACACCTCTCAAACTAAAATCCATCGAGCCGTTCAGGTCGCGGAGCGTGCCAAACATTTGAATTTGGCGCTAAAAATCCGCCATTTTGTTTTTTTTTTTATTTTGATATACCCAGTGTCACTCTCACAGTAAATACGAATCTTACGACACCTCTCAAGCTAAAATCCATCGAGCCGTTCAGGCTGCAGAGCGTGCCAAACAATTATACATACATACATACATACATACATATATACATACATACATACATACTCTCGAAAAACATAACCCTCCTTCTGGCGCAGTCGGGTAAAAAGTAAATAAAGAAACTAAGAACTAATTTCGGAAGTCGGTGTTTCTATAATAGCCAAACTATTATAGAAACACCGACTTCCGAAATTAAAGTTATTTTGCTCGCGGTCGGTTTTGTTTTCGGGATTCCAAAATATGGGATTTAAAGTTTTCGTAACGGTTTAACAAAACTAGACGGTACTTTCATTGGGACATAGCTAATAGTTAATTTTCCCGCGGAAGCGGAACTAAAAAAAACTATATTCTTTTTTTGAGCTGGGAAATCATCTAATGACTTCTCCCGCTCTGCAAGCAGTGGAGCGAGAGGGGCGTCTCAAACTTTTACTGACTCAAACCACACCTGTGTCCTTCAAGGGCCATTTGAGATTGAGCACCACGGGTTCTCTTTTCAGAAAATCCCCGCAGCCCTGGAGGTTATCGGCCCTACGGTTAGCTGAAAAAATGGGGGTAATGAAGTAATAATAAAAACGATTTTTTTTCATTGCAAGCCAAACATTTAGACAATCTTATATAGTTGCTGACAATTTTTGATCGCGAGTAACAGTTGTAGATAATACGAGTAAATAACATAGTTTGTATTGTATGGTGTTTTTTTTATATGGTCATGATATACCATATACCACAAAACGACCTTGAGACGCTATCGTCTCACAGTCGTATTTTTTTTTAATATCACTTATCTAAGAACACTTGGGTTATCAAGACGATTTTAATGATATCTTAATTCTATAAATCCGTTCAGCGGTTTGGAAGATATGAGGTAATAAAAAATACTATATACAACGTTAAATGATCGTTTTAATCCCGTGGAGGTTCGATTCGGTACATGAAATACTATTGATTTGTAAAGATAAAATTAACAAATAAATAACCTACTTTTTTTCTAAAACTTAAATTAATTTACGCATATACTTCTTAAAATTTAACGGTGTACATAAGATATGCGCGAAAAAACATAACCCTTCTCGCAGTCGAGTAAAAAGAGTCTCTTTGGTATTATTCTAAATATTTATAATAAAATACCTGATATCATTAAATGCATGCTTATAAACTAATTTAAAAATTCCCTTCTCAGGTTTTTTTTAGAAAAGTACTATTACAGTGTAGACGAATTTTTCAAATTAAATTTTGCTATTATTGAATATTTTGACATTGATTCTATATAAGTAATTTCGATTTTGACATATTAATTTCATGGTGCAGCTAATTTTGTGCACCATAAATAGCAAAACATGTAGCCACCTTGTAATTATTTAAAATACCTATACAAGAGTACAGTATATTATACTATACTCTTGTACAGTACAGTTTATACCGTACTCTTATTTTACAAAATAAATGTACCTAGTATTAAAAAAAAAAATAGTTGCTAAATATGTAAAAAAATCATTATAACATTGTCAAAAAGTTACACAAAACAACAAAAAAGAATACTTAAAGACAAAAAAAGAAAAAAGTAATCGTAGCTCGTGAGGGATTTGAACCCCCGACCACCTCTATTAAATCTTAACTGGGCGCTCTGACCGCTGAGCTAACGAGCCGATAGACGAAGAAACGAAATAGAGTAACACTAAAACAGATTCCAGTTGGAATGAATCTGTTAAGGAAAAATATACCATAGAACTGAAAAATTAAAGATGGTTTTACAATGACTCATGGTAATGTTTTAGAACTTGGTTTGGCAAGGTCACGCATAGCGTGGCGGTGACGTCATAAACATAGTTTGATCTACCTACCAAACTAAGGCAAATAAAGGATTATGCTAATGATAATAATTATATACTAAATAGATATCGTCGGTCGTTTAGCAAAGATACGAGTATTATTAGTACTAGTAAAGAATACGATTAGAAAAGGTATTCACCCATCTTTTAGATCAAAAGTATTCTATATCATTTTTTATTTCACCCATTTGTTTTTCTAAATTATGTACTTACCTACTTTAAGGCCATGATATGCACTGAGACTTTAAGGACATGTTATAGGGCAATCTGCAAAAAATGTGGTTAAAATGACAGTTATTAAGTTTAAAAAAGCAAAATTTTGATGCGAATGGAATCTTGCGACAGAGAGATCCGAGCCAAGTATCCTGTGCGATAAAAGAGGACGCAGCATCGTGACTGCGTGCGGCGCCACCTTTGGATTGAGAGAAAGAGAGAGATACATTAGTGCTGAACAATATTTATTTTTGTACACCATAATAATAGAACACACGATTGAAGTCATAATAAGGCAATAGAATTGAGAAAATATAAGATTACTCGTACACAACGTTAAATTTTAGTCGTTTTAATCCCGCGGAGGGTCGATTCGGTACATGAAACAGTATCGATTTGTAAAAAGAAAATTAAAAAATAAAGTACTTTTTTTAAACTCGAATTAATTTACACATGTACGAAATTAATTTCTTCAAGTAAACGTCATCTGAGCGAGGCCAATGAACTGTATGTAGTTAGTACGCAACGACCGCCAACTACCTACAAGGTCATTGACTCGTTTACTTAAAGAAATTAATTTTGTACATGCGTATATTAATTCGAGTTTAAAAAAAAGTACTTTATTTTTTAATTTTTTTTTCTTTACGATGTATTAAACTAGCTGTCCCCCGCTGTTTTCCCTCGTCTTTGGTTACTGCTCCGCTCCCGTGGGTCATTGTGTGATGTTATATAGCGTAGCCTTCCTCAATAAATAGGTTATCCGACACTAATACAGTTTTTCGAATTCCAATCTGTATATTAGCGCGTTCAAACAAACAACTCACAAGCTTTATAATAATGATAAAAGCTTTATAATAATGATGATGATGACTGGCCTGTTGGTCTAGTGGTTAGTGAACCTGACTGCTATGCCAGAGGTCGTGGGTTCGATTTGAACCCAGGACAAATGGTTGTGTGATGGACACGATTATTTGTTCTGTGTCTGGGTGTAATTTATCTGTAATATGTATGTATTTAGAAATATATAAGTATGTTTATCAGTTGTCTAGTACTCAAACACAAGCTCTGCTTAGCTTGGGCTAGACGGTGTTGTGTGATAGTTGTGGAATATTATTATTATTACTGTTTAATGATTATAATACTAAAATACAGGTATAATACTAGCCTTTGCCGGTTGCTTTTTTCGCGTGAATGTCAGTTATTGCGGACGTGACATCGAAGTCGAAGACAAATAAAAAGAGTAGCCAACTTATGTAGTCGTATTTGGGGTAAGGCTAAGGATTATATTATATTAACTGTGAAAGCGCAACAGACAGAGTAACTTTCACATTTATAATTATGGATTATAATGTCTATAGGCTTCATATTTTCAGTTGGTAATTCATTAAATTGTAGTTGTGAGTGCCCTGTCTAAGTATTTTTTTTTTTCAATAAAAGTTATATTAATTAATAATATACCAGTGGCCAGGAATTTGTTAGCCAAACCACTCTCAATATATTTTGGAACATACCTAATAAATAGGATTTATAATACTTTTCATTAATTAAACAGATGGGTGAAGGTCGTTTCTAATCAGTGCGCCGAGTGCGAGTTATGTTTAATTTAACGCGATCGAATCGTTTGCCGCGTTTGGCGCTCTGATTGGTTAAGAGCTTGGAGCGAGCCAATCGGAGCGCCGGACATCATAAACGTGTCGATCGCGTTAACGTAAAATTAACTCGCACTAGGCACTCTGATCTTAGACTATACGTTTATGTTTTAGATTTATATTCAACGCATATTTTTAACATTAATTTGAGGGTCGGTTTAGTTCTTTTCGTATGCTTAATAGAAAAGAGGCTTACTCAAAAAAGAAGGTATTTGAATCTTAAAAATTATTTCAATTTTGAAATACCCTCTTTTATGAGTTAGTTCTGTTTTCTATTAAACATGCGTTTTGTATCAAAAGTTCACTAAAACCCGACTACAAAATAAACACAATTGCTTTTAAGAACCGCCAACAGATAGCGCTAGTAGTATTCATAAAGGCCTAAATATTGATAGTGTGTTCTTTCGTTTAATAGTATTTATTTTAGTTTTTATTTTTGAATTCGGAATTTTATCAAGCCATGCATTTATGCTAGAACATATGTTTTAAATGAAATAGGCTAAAAACCTTGAGCTTGATTTTTAAAAGGTGCGTTCACAAATATGTAAACTGACATACCTAAGACATCTAGTCCTAGACAAATATTAGTTTTGTATGTGAATCAAACCCACGACACGTAGCGCAGCTGTCTTTCAAATGTGAGTGATAAAAACTTCTTAGATTAATTTAATAAACAATCCTAATTGGTGCTTCAGACAAACAAACCATCCGTCTCAACTTCCACGAATGTAACATTGCGATTCATAATTAATTCTAGTTCTCCACCAAGCCGTTCATATCATGTCATACCGTTGAACAGAACTTCCAGTATCCACTTAGGGCTAATGAACTTCGACTAAATTTCTAATTGGCTCAGCTCTGTGATACGAAAGTTTAGCTTTCAGCGTTTAATGGTTTGTGACTTTGTCCTCGGATTTACTAGAACTAATTTCGTAGTCCAAAGTTGGATCTCCAGGGTGTTACGTTTAGTTGGACTTTCACTTGTTGATGGAATTACGTTTGTGTGTGTGTGTATGTGTGGGTGGGTGGTTGGTTTGTCTCTGTGTGCCGTGTTGGATTCAATCCGGTTACAGTTAGTGTCTAAGTTTTTGAGGCTTTCGTTTCAAATGGTGTGGTGCAAGATTTGATATGTGTATGCGGTAACTTAACCAGAAAACGTCACCACCGGCATATTTCCTGTAGGTTTCATACATTTTATATGGAGTCGCCGACCACAGTTGAAGTCGGTGGTCGCCACACGCTACAAAACGCCGCTGCTTGCTTCTTGTGGCCCGCACAGGCTACTAAACGCCGATACAAAACGCTGTCACACGCCACTCGCGCCTTTAAACTTTCTTTACCAGAGTCCATTATGATACAGCGCGCACAAGTGGCTTGTGGCTGCTTCTAGCTTCTCGTGACTGCATTTGTGGCTATAGTATGTGGCTCAGTGTCGACGACACTTAGTCATCTACCTCAAGAATCTGGGTTATAAATAAAACGTTTATAAACCGGATTCTTGAGGTTAATTAATATGTGTGTTTTATAAGTTTTGTACAAAACCTTATAACATAAACGCGGAGAATCTTAACATCGTGATTCAGAAAACGGTACAACGCCATCTATCGAGCTCATCGGAAAGTCGCGATCGAATAGGCAGTAACTCCAGCTTCAGTGTATGTATGTACCCTGGTTTCTGACCACCCAGTATTCAGCTACTGTTCATTCTGCTGTCTGTACAGAACTTGATTGACTTAGAAATAATATGTTTCTTTCAAAAGTCTGTATTTCTATAGATCAGATACAGATCTTAGACAGGATTTGTAATTCCACTGCCAATAAACCGATATAATCTACGTCATCAATCCCCGTCACCTTCCCAACTATATACACAATTGAATGCCTGTATTTTACACTAGCTTTTGCCAGCGGCTTCACTCGTGTGATCGTAGAAAATACGAGTATATGTCTACGAGTATATCACAGTGATAAAGCAGCATTCCACTGGTCAAAGAAGTCGTTTCAGTAATTTTAAAGCTTATCCCACACTTTATAATATTAGGTAGTTTAATTAAAACGGCGGCCACAACCCAATTATTAGGTAATACAATCTACAGTATCTGTAACAAACATCGGACACCGAAAACACGACAGAACTCAAACAATAACAATGTTCTAGTTGTCGACGTTTAATCAATAAATTTTCAGATTCGGATCAGCAGCTTCAGATATTACCGCCTACTTAAAAAATTATAAAATATGTTACCTCTAATAATTTACTTACTTATTTCAGCCAGTGTAAAAATATACACCATTAAATTTTGATCGTTTTAATCCCGTGGAGGGTCGATCCGGGACATGGCACACTATCGATTTGTAAAGATAAATAAAAAATAAAGTATTTTTTTTCTAAAATTCGAATTAATACGAAATTAATTTCTTTAAGTCAACTCGCGCAGCTTTCGTTCCGAATTATCGAATCGACCCTCCACGGGATTAAAACGATCAAAATTTAACGGTGTATACCTAACCTATGCCACCCAGTACCTCTACCATGAGTTTTAAGCAATAGTATTCGTCGCTACTCGATATCGACGCCGTAAATATTTTGTATGGCAAACTTTGGTTCTGCAAGTGACCGCTAGAGGCGCTGCAAAATGTGCCATACAAAATATTTACGGCGTCGATATCGAGTAGCGACGAATACTATTGCTTAAAACTCATGGTAGAGGTACAGGTACGCAATCTACTAGTGACAGAATTTTTTAAATATGTTCAGTAGAGAAAACCCCTTACATATGTATAAACTTACAAATATTATCTTTTTATAATATTAGTAGGAGGCTTGTTGGTGTAGTGGTTAGTGACCCTGACTGCTATACCGTTGGTCGTGGGTTCGATCCCCACCCAGGCCAAATGTTTGTGTGATGAGCACGATCATTTGTTCTGTGTCTGGGTGTAATTTATCTATAATATGTATGTATTTAGAAATATATAAGTATATTTATCAGTTGTCTAGTACTCATAACACAAGCTCTGCTTAGCTTGGGACTAGACAGCGTTGTGCGATAGTTGTAAAAAAAAATACGCCGTATGCCATCTGCTTATTACCTATATTACATTAAAAAAAAAGTATATATGATACGGCGGCCTATCTTACCGCCACAACCCAATTATTGGGTAATCTACGGATCTCTAACAAACAACGAACACCGAAATACGACAAAACTCAAATAATAACAAATAGAACACTTAAATCAATACCGCTGCTTTCCCATTTTTCCGCCGTTAAATTGTCCCGATATCGAGCCTTTATTTGAGGGCACTTACAGTGAGTCGCCATTGAAACCTAGTTCATTTGTTCAGAATGAGCTCCGTTAGTAGGATCGACGTCACGAACACAGTTGTTCACCGAACTAAAGTAATTAGAAGTCGCAATTCACGTAAAATACGTCAGGGAATGCCAATGGTCTTAAGTGCTTTATTGAAAAGTGGACTTTCAGCTTTTAGCTTGCGCTCTCAAGACTGGAGTAATTTTTAATGTAAAGGCATTCTCGGTTGTGGTACTTTATGATATCGTAATTTTTTTTTGTTCAGTTCAGAAGGAATTTTTTTTTTTATTAGTTTTGTAAGACACCCAGACGCTGAACCTTTTGGCCCCAACGACCATTATTTCGGCGAGCAATATGTCCTGCCCATTGCCTCTTAAGTTTGGCGATTCTTTGGGCTATGTCGGTAAGCTTGATTCTCTTGCGGCTGCAGCTCTTATTATTTGAAGTAAGATACCAAATAGTAGTATTAAGGTAGTGCATTTTGGTATTCGGTATAATGTATATATTATCATTATACTCATCGAATATGGGTATCAAAATGATAGGATGTATAAATATGTTCAGAATAACTCTTATAATAAAGTGACGTCACTCTAAATCCAGATGAGATAGTAGTCGAACGCGAGCTCAATACATTATAAAAAAAACTCCAATATGGCTGATTTCTAAAAATGGCGGAATTAGTTTTTTATGCTTTCTTACAATACGAGGTATCAAATAAAAAGTCTTACTGAGAATACGAGTTACTCGTAAGTAACTAATAAATAAATTACAAATAAAAAGTACAAACACTTTTTCGGGCTTGCGGACGGCGTGCAATGTTTAGCACGCTGTCCGATCGTCCGGTAACCGACTGGAGCCCAAGTCGTCGACGGCGCGTACTGTTCCTGCTCGCCTCAAGGAGCAGTCAGCAAACCGTAGAGGCCCAGCCTGCTAACTACAGGCAGGCAGGGTCGAAGCCTGCTTGGGTCATGGGTCAGTTTCTGAAAGGAAGGCCCGGCCCCGGCACGATAGGCAACGAAGGAACGGTTTAGGTTTTTAGTCAGCAAGAGTCTGACACTATTTCTCGCTCCGCCCAAGGGCGTGATTTGTCATTGGATGATTTTACCTACCATAAAAAAAAAAATCTTTTTCGAAAACAAGATTTTATTTAAATGCGCTAATATTAATAAAATAAACCTTTTTCTACTTGGTTTACAATATTAATTGCTAAACTTATCTCTAAACAAATTGCTACACATGCGGTCGCAATTTATTTCACACTGCACACTCGAGAAGAAATATTAGATTAGCAGACATAGTCATAGACAAATGTGGGACACTTGCAAGTGACGGGTAAAGAGGGTTAGTGCATAGTGTAAAATAAGATGAAAAATATAGCAAGCGGAGAAAAGTGATTTAGGTACATATGTCAGGATTAAAACTAGCATTCTTCTAAGTGAAATGTTTTTGCTTAGCCATCTTTTACGTCAAGCTTTACTCTGCTTGAAGGATACTAACTTTGGACATAGAAAAGAAACAGTATGATATACCTGGGCTGCGAGAATTTTCTAAAGAGACCGTGGCCCTGGAACACAAAAGGCAACTGAAGAAACAGGTGGGTTTTAGTCAGTAAAAGTCTTATACTCTCTCGCTCCACGAGAGTTACGTCCTGTATTTAATGATTTTTTATCTAAAAAAGACATTATTATATACCTCAAACTTTAGCAAACGGCAAGCCATTATATGAGACTTCAATAGTTTTTGTCCCATACTTAAGTTTTAACAAATGTCATCAACATCAAAAGCATGGCACTATCACTTCCAGACACATCTCTGCCGTGTGAAACAGAATCTTGCGCAAATGGCTGGTCGGCGGCCGCGGTATTGCGTTACACTGCGACAGGGGACAGCCATTTCCTCGAGCCGAGGCGCTAACTCAATCACCACTCTCACGATTTTTCCCCTCGGGTTCCCTCGCAGATGGCGGACGTGACAACCACGTTGATGACTGACTAACTAAGTTCACTTCAATTTTAAGTACTTTCGGGCATTCGGGCTTTCGTCTTTGTCCGCGGGCAATGTTTCAGGTGTGTTCTCGGCTTTGGTTTTGAGTGGCGATCTTAAGTTGGTACTTTTCTTTGACAATAAGTAATGTTGAAAGGAATATTTGATGTCAATTATAATTTGTCCTTTGGAGGGTCGCGGGGATTCGATGGATGTGAGACACACAGGAAAGGTCGTTGTAGCCACGCTAGGAAAGTCTGTGTTCAACAGTTTATGTCTTTCGGTCAGAATGATGATGACAATGAATTATAAAATAATTTTTTGAATTTATCGATTTTTAATCTGCTTTTTTTTAAATGATAAAAACTAGTGCTTGGCTGCAATCCCACCTGATGGTAAACAGTGATGCAATCGTTGATGGTGAGCCGCACTAGTTTATTAAGAGCCTATTCACTCTAGCCTTAAAGACACCCAAATTATAATTGGACGGGAACACCGCAGCAGGTAAAGTGTTCCACTGCTTCGATGTACGCGGTATAAACGACGAGACAAAACGCTTATTCAAGACCGTAGAGGTTTCTGTTTGGTTCTGGTTTTCTCGGTATATTATTAATTAATAAGCCTTCAAAGCCAATCTTTTGCTTTGCGTTAAATATGATTAAATTCCATCGTACCTTTCTCTTTACATTGTGATACTGAAAGATCCTTTGTATCGTTAAGGGAACATTAATTGTTATTTTAATTTGCAGCTTCATATTATAATGTTTCTTAGATGATTTTTGTTTTGTGTGCTATTTGTTCGAAATATTGTTTACTTTTTTAATCTCTGATGGCGTTGTTAAGTGAGCGCCAATTCCTAGATCGCGATATTAAGATTTTCCGCGTGGCGACTAAGGTCGCGATATTGTCAATTCGTAGTTAGTTCAAATCTGAAGTTCATAATATACAGTGGAAGTAAAGTGAAGTGTTTCATTGTCTGATCCTCACCCAAGTTGTGATCGCGAGTACTGTGGAACTAGTGCGGGTTCATTGAACGAGTGTTCACTATTCATTTGATTAATGTGTGCCTATAATTTTTATTTGTGGTGTAAGCTGTTAGTATAAGTTAGCAATAAATAAATATTATTTCTAAAAATACTGTAATATGGAAATATTGTAGAAACAATTACTTTTTTAAAAGAGTAACCATGGAGTTTCATGCCAGTTCTTCTCTATAGGAAAAGACCAATTGGAACCGTGCGCTAGCTTCTGACGTTTTATAAGTGCCCATGTAGGCCTATGTGAAATAAAAATATTTGAGTTTGAGTTTGATATAGTCGCGCAAATATAGGTGGATACATATATTTTTGGGATTCCTAAGCCGGTAAAAACGGAATCCTAATAACACCACTTTGTTGTCCGTCTGTCCGTTTGTCTGTCAATCCGTCTGTGAAGTACCTATAAAGCTGAAATTAATATAGCTTAGGTTTGTTAGCCCTAGAATAAGCAGTAGTGAGAAAGTTAAACTTCTAAGTAAACACAATCTAATGTTAAAGCCGATTATGTTCCGTTTAGCGGCATATATTGCTCCACTCGCTAGGAAACTAAACGTATAGGGCACTTCCTTTTGAATTTGAATCCTAAATTTATTCATGAATTAATTTTTCAATATAATATCTCATAATTAAGTATAGAAAAAATCGATTTAGGATTTGAACTATTAACATAGGATGTACCTACATAGGTAAGTTCGTATGGAACCCTCAGGGCCGAACCACACGATACGTTACGGCGCCGCACCGCAAATATTTCGACTAATCGGCGGGCTCACGAGTAACGCTACCCCGCTCGTACGGCCCGCCGATTCGTCGAAATATTTGCGGTGCGGCGCCGCAACGCATCGTGTGGTCCGACTCTCAGTGCGTGAGTCCGACTCGAACTTGTTTTTTTTTTATGTCTAGATTGAGGATACTCAGCCGAATGAAGCATTGGATAATAAAACTTTTTTATTGCTGTTCTGCTGCGTAACGATTATGATTTATATGCTCAATAGACGCTCGATAGCCTTTCAACTAACATGTTGCAGCAAACACAAGTTTAGCTTAAATTGATTGTTTCGCGGCGTGTTAGGAATTTTTAATATTCTCGTTTTTTTACTATAATATCTAAATGGTTTATATTTTTTGTCCTAAAATTACTTTAGGATATATTTATTTTATCATATTGTATTTTCTTTGTATTGTATTTGTCTATATCACAAAAGCTTTAAAAAAATAAACTCCTGCTCACTTAAATCGATATTAAATGCATACCTACTTCAGAACTTTTCTCTGTGAATTAATATTCCAAGAATGTCTTAATTAAAGTGACATTTGAGTTGTTATAGTCGCAATGACAAAGTATAAAGGAAGCTAGCTCGCAAAGGTGTGCAGTTAAAGGCAGCTCGAACATTGCTAATTAGAAGTGCTGCACAAAGTTACTGCTACCTTTCATAGTGAAACTGCACTTTGCTCAGAAACATTTTTCCGCCGCGACTGAGGGCAATGCCGACGTTTGCGCCTTTTTGTTCGAACTAGCTAGTTATGTGTACATACGGATGTCTAGAAGCGTGGATTTAACACAACACAATGTTGTTTGATTGTCCAAATTTTCGCGTTGTTTTTTTTTTTTTGTGGATTATATTTGGCGCAAATAAACTCGTAGGGTTCCGTACCCAAATTGTGCCAAGTTTTGCGACGAGGTCACGGTACTGCATAGCCCAAACAGGGCATTCGCCAGAAGATTCCTCTAGGCCTTTGGTGATTCGAAGATATAGGTACCTAAACTTGATAGGCCCATCGCTAATATAGGAAAAGAGATTTCCTACTTGAAAAAATCTTTTTTAAGAACAAAGTTATCACTTCTCTTGATTATAATGAAATCTGCAACAAGAAAGATGAAAAATGGTCCAAGTGCCAGTCGGACTCTCATACAAAGGGTTCCGTACTAAAATATTAAAATCGTGCAAAAAAAGACATGTCTTTTGTATCGAAACCTTTAATTTTTAACATTATTTAAAATTTACGAGTATCATTTGTAAACAGCAATAGAAATGTCATGGCCGATCTTAGAAATTGATCACTTTATAAAATGGCCAACTAAGACTGGACAGTTTGATTATATGTCAATACTCGTTTGGCCTACTTTCTTTAGAACTCTTATTGTCATAGAAATCCTACATCAATGATATGACCAAACGAAGATTGACATCTATTGACATACATATCATCAATTGTTATCGTTTAAACGATCTGACCAATTTTAGTTTATTATGAAGTGATCAATTCTAGATCTGGCCACGACAGAAATCATCATCTTCATCATTAGCCTTTTTAAAGGGTGTTCCCACTGCTGGGACTCAGGCCTCCTCTCTAAGAGAGGGAATTGGCCGTAATCCACCACGCTGGCGCGTCGTGAATGTCACATGTCTTCGAATTTTTTGTTCTAGGATATGCTGGTTTCCTCACGATGTTTTCCTTCACCGTTTTGAGAGCAGTGGTGATGAAATAAATTACACAAAGTAATGCACCTGGCTAGGTTTAAACCCGCGACCTACAACTCGTAAGTCGGGGCCTTTACCACTCGGCTACCACTTTTCTCACGACAGAAATACACATTCTTAAATGAAAATTGTGAAAATTTCAACTCTCTACCTCTTACAGTATATGGGGTACCTACACTCTACAGCCTGCTGACAGACGAACGGATAGAGAAGAAGATGGACAGACGGACAGCGGAAGCTTACTAAAAGGATCCTTTTGGCAACCATCAGGAACGGAACCCTAAAAAGAACAGCTGATAGTATCGCAATTATCAACCTTAATGCTATAGGTATGTTATACCGGTTTCATCGCAAACTGCGTAATCTAACACGAAAATGAACAAAAATCCAATACACGTTTCGATAAAAAGTATTTTAGTACACGTTCAATATTTCGCGCGGGTATATTTTAATTTCAATGGCCGTCAGGTGTAAGCTCGTATAACTTTATGGCCGTGTGTACGTAGGTACATTTCGAACTGCACGGGTATGGGTAGCCTTTCACGTTACCTTTTAGCTTTTACACAGCGAAATTGGTGTTGTTCGCGTTTATAAACTTTTTCTTTGTGATCCATTCATTTAGATATGTTTCTTTTCACATGTACGAGGAGGTACACAGTTTAGTACCCACTTTCCTCTTTCATTACGAGTACTTAACTATTTTACTTTGTACGTCAATGTTTAGTCCTACAATGTATTTAAAATGTATGCCTTTCAAAGTACCTGCCTGGAGCCTGAATAAAATACTAAAATAAAAGCACCTACCTCCGTCCATTATTCGCAAATAACCTTTTTATTTTTATTAAAACATTTTCATATTTATGAACAACTAAGCATTATTTACCTAAGGCATTATTCTACGTAAATATACTTTTTCATTACACGTATCGTGTAGCTGAGCACACCATTACCGTAAGTTTTATTATGACTACATCATGAAAACGGCTAAGTCATGAGTGTATACAGCCTTGTCTGGAAATGGAACGTAGTGTGGGTTATTGCATATTGCGATGAAAAATGTTTTCATAAAAATCTCGTCGAGTTCGCTCAGCGCCGCTCACTGATCTTTTAATCTCTTAATTACATGAGGGCAGAATACGCGGGGATTTCACCAAAATAACCATGCAAAATGGATGGCCATCCCCCGCCCCGCGCACCTCGTGAATATGAATTATTCTTTCGTTGCTACAGCTTGGACGCATATTTACATTTTATATGAGCGCCTACGACGCTCAGTGTGGCCATTTCACTGGGTTAGCGTTTTTGTTGCGCTACGGTTGGTGGATTTTTCGTGAGCGGTACGTTTTTATTCTATTTTTAGCACGATTCGTCATCAATCCCGTTCACACCGAAGAGGGTATATTTTCCGGTACCATTTCCGCACGTCGATTGCGAAACTCCCACAATACGAGGTTTTATTACAAATCTATCGCTGAAGACTTAGGCAGTTGGGAGTAGGTGTCAGTTTATCACGGACTCCTGGGCCCCGGTACCTCCCCACTTACTTTACGACCATCGCTGAGAACCAAGCAGCGCGCAGTAAAATTTCAATATCCGCCAAAATATGGCATTTCATTTGGCCTCTCGCTGAAATGCCAAGATGGGACGTAAAAATGTAATGGGTTTCTTTCTAATTATTTATGTTCCTAATAGAATGGCTGCTCTCTTTGATATTAAACCTATAAACCAGTGTATTTTTTCTTGCCTGGTATTCAGTAAAAAGCTCTTTTTATAGGCCACGTAATGAAGTAATATTTTTCGAATATAAAAAACAGGTTGGCTAAGTTTGAATGTTTTGTTGATACATAGAATAATATTTTATTGTTACATGATTTGATGGAAAATAAGTAATTGTCTTCATGATGTACGGACGGATGCATAGGAGTGTCAGCGAGCCCTCCGTGGGCACTGTGGGGAACACGTAAGTAACATTAATAAAATAATAAATAACAATCATCCTTTAAGCCCATTTTACTCCTGAACTGTACCATAAATACGTAAACCAATGCTCGACACCGTGGTACTCTTTAATAAGACTTCGTCCGCGCCCTGCATTTTCTATCCTGGAATTTTGTAAAATCCAGGTCTTTTCTTTTATGTACTTTTTATATCACTCAGGACTTTTCTTTTTTGAGCTTCAAAAATTCGTGCTAAATAAATGTCATCATGGAAACCAGGGTTTTTGAAAAAGGAACGCAATAACATAGCCGTAAGCTCGCATCTATGACTCGGACAGTAGAAATGCTTAATAGCGTACATCCACGATTGAATGCCTTTTTTTGCTCACGGGTGGAATTCTAAAGAGTCTGATGTCCTCTGTATCTGCATCCAGAGTCTTGCCGGTTCTCCAAGGCATGGCTTGAGACTGACCAACTATGTACATAATTATGTTGTCTGCATTATGTATGTGATCAGTTTGAGCGTATCCTTAAAAAGTGTGGTCATTATGCGACCATATTTTTTAACTTGGGTTTGAATGGATGAAATGGCGAAATGTCACTGGAATCACTTGTGATCCTCAGATACCCCTCAAGTTGAAGGGTAAAGTCTAGAAGTCCGTGATCGTGTCATACTTTATAGATCAGAATGTTGGGCTGTGTTCAAGACGGATGATAAAGATTACATGTAGTGCAGGTGACAATGTTGAGATGCATATTAACATTCTCGCTTCTGTCACTTTATTTATTCTCGACTGGATAAAATGAGAAATGAGTATATTAGAGGAAGTTTGAATGTGGTGCCAGTAACAGGAAAGTGGAAACAGAATCATTTGTCTTGGTATGACCATGTAAAGAGGAAGGACAAAACGCATGTTATTAAAAGTGTTATGGTTATAAATGTGGATGGTTGGAGAGGGAGAGGCCAAAGAAAATATGGATGGATTGTGTGAGAAGTGATATGAAAGAAAAGAAGAGCGTGACGGGTGATAGGACAGAATGAAAGATGAAAATGTGACCCCAAACAACACAGACCAACAGCAGGAAGATAATAATGATTTTTAACTTTGAATTATATCTGTAAAAACAATTGTATGTATATATAAAACATTACGCACTACTTCTTTCTAGACCAAGCTCTTGATCCCAGTCCTTGGGGACTGGGATCGTGAACCTTCTTAGATGTTCGAGGCTCTTGTATGTTGTGCCATTGGCTATCGATTGTCAGCACAATGACTGTGGTATTCACACTACACATCATACCTCGACATCTTCACGAGCCAAGTCAATATACTTAGTTTGCTTATCTTTCTCTGTTTTCACGATGCTCTCGTCTTGAGGAACTGCTGCATCAACAATCATTGCGCGATGATCTAGTCGATCTATCATTACCATAATATCTTCATTAATATTGTGACATTTTTCAGAACATTAGCCACAAATCCCTCAACGGATGGAAATGAACATTTCTCTCAGATAAAGTCCAGGAAGAATTTAGCGTTTGCAAAATTCTTGTGGGAGGGCCGAATGAAAAAAATTACAACTGCTGTACTAATGACAGCTTGGAACCAACGGTTTCAGGTATATTAGTGAAATTAATTCCAGGTTACGCTTAAGATTATATTGGAATCTAGTCAGAAGTCAACATCAGGTTACGATCAAGGAGCGAAAACGCTGAGCAAGTTTCAATCAAAAACTGTACACATCGCTCGTGTGTCGCTTTTGGAACTGTCAATTTAATCTTAACAAGATGTTCGTTCTACGGATTGAAGACGGGTTCCTATATAACATTTTGCTAGCGGCCTTGCCGACGTGAAAGCAAAAGATTATCTAAAATTATCATATGTTTTATTTCAGTAAGTGGTCTACCTGTATGTCAGGTTCCATCCAAATCTGTTCAGGTGTTAAGATATGACAGATAAGATATAAACAGATAGACAGAGTTCCTTTCTTCATAAAATAATCACACTTATATTATAAAGAAAAAAAGTTTGTTTGTTTTTTAGTGTGTTACTTTTACTCGCTCGAACAATTGAACGGGTTTCTCGGGAAACTTGATACACGGGTAGACCAGATCCTGGAAGCTATTCCAGTAGACCCAAATTATAATTCAGTTATACGTGCTAATGTAGGATACTTGTTATCCCAGGAGTACGTTCCCTTGTGATAATTCTTTACTGTCACGAGGGCAAAGCCAATGGCAGCAGCAAGTATTATAAATTCGAAAATAAATCGGAATATGGATTATGATATCATGATAGAAATGTGTATGTCTTTGTATGTTTGTTACTTTTTCACGCACAAACGGTTGATCGGAACAGATTGAAATATGGCGTCGGGCACACCATGCCCTAGAACCCTGAAATACTGTTTTTTTTGCCTCGCTGATGTGCCAGAACATGCTCAGCCATAAGCTGGATTCAAACTCAAGTGCATGTAACATATAAAAAAAATATTAATTAAAAAAATAATTTGCCGCCCTCTAGGGCTCCGGGTAAGCCCTAGAGGGCGGCAAATACTTTTTTTTTAAAATTTGTGACGTAGTTTTAAAGTCAACCGTTAACAATTATATGAGCCAAATATATATATTTTTTAAAATGATATAAAGCAAGTGCTTGACTGCGATCCCACCTGATGGTAAGCGGTAATGCAATCGTTGATAGTGAGGAGCACTAGTTTTTTAAGAGCCTATTCACTCTAGCTTCGAAGACACCCAAATTATAATCGGACGGGAAGACCGCAGCAGGTAAACTGTTCCACTGCTTCGATGTACGCGCTATAAACGACGAGGCTAAAGGATAGGCGACGAGAGATGTCTGAAATAAAAAGATTTTGATTTTTGTATCCTGCATCTATTTTCTCCTTTCACGGGCTGTCACTGGCAGAAGTTGAGACTTGTTCGTCAACTCGCTACTGCAAAACTCGCGAGTCCGCGCGAACTGGCACCTTTCGATTTCACTACTTTTTCTGTCGTCAACTCGTTCGAACATATAAAGTACAGTCAAATAAAAATAGATTGAAAACAATAGCTATAAATAACTAATTACTGCCCGCGGCTTTGATTAGGCTGGCTATACCGGTTATCTACTTAGATTTCAGAATATGTAAAAAGTGCAAAATGAGGCGATTAGAATGCGGCTAATGGTATATGATACTCAAGTTACGTTATTCTTGACTTCCTCATGTTACCTCCATGTAGATATCATGATTGAAAACATAATTTCATTTAATTGTTTTTTTTTTTTTTTTTTTTTATATCAGGACCCTGAGGTCCTGGACCTTTGGGAGGCGTACGAGGAGCCGAAACCAACTCGCAGAGGCTCTTTAGTTACTTTTAATGGAACGTGATGCCAACCGACGATTGTCCTTGTACGCGCAATGCTAGTGCATCCAAGGACAACCCCCGGTTGGTGAAAACTATTGTGACATATGGAAAATAAAGATAATAGGGCTATGGTTTTTGGAGTCTTAAGTGGACTGGTTACCAAGAACTATGTGAAAACTATGGCCCCTGCCAAAACAATGTTATTAATATCCATCGGTAAACAGGCAGGGGGTGACTTGCACACTCAATAAATGGGCCCCCAAAAACGGCCCCTAGCACGAAGTGACGTAGCAACAAGAGGGCAACATATCCTGAGGTGCTTGAGGAGTGGAGAGGTATACCACGGCTATCAGGACAATCCCGGAAGTGCGGTCAAGATCCCTACCAGCACCTTACTGGATTATACATCCTTCTCCCGAGCATGATTGCTCTTGCGAATCTCCACTCAAACCAGCCAATAAAGGCAAGAGAGAGGTGGGAGCTCTGTTCCTCGTCAGTGTTCACTACGGCCAGCCAATAAAGGCAAGCCGGAGATGAAGAACGAGAATTCTCCCGGGAGATCGGGTCCGTGGGGTCGCTAATGCCCAACAGTTCGCCACAAAACTGCCCTGCGGATTGTATCTCTCTTAGTCTGGCCCCTCACCCTAGGTAAGTTACAACCTAGGATTTATTGGAGCACGCAAGCCCCATCACGACGTCATATTATTGTCATGTTGATTTAAATATCATTCTCATAAACAATGTTTTATTTTAAAGTCAAGTCTAGTACAATTTCTAATACCTTTATAGTGGGTACATATATTATACATTTTATAAGAAGTTTCTGTAGATGACTGTACATACCTAAATATGTCAGATTTTTACGTTCGAGCGAGTTGACTACAGAAAAAGTTTGTGAAGTATGTGCTTCGGAAGGTGCCAGCTCGCGGACTCGCGAGTTTTGCAGTAGCGAGTTGATGAACAATTCGAAGTTGAATGTTAAGAATACCTGTAATATACCTATACTTGTTTCATTACTTGTTTCAGACCCTCATTCTTATCTCAGTAATGTACAAGTTCCTTGTACACCTTCTTCTCGCGTACTACTTGGATGACCAGTACAAATACATACTAATTCTACAGATAAGTTTGGCTATACCCGAAGCATTATATTACATCGATGTCATGGTTCAGCTTCTTCATAGATTCTGGTCTGAGGTTCGATATCATGTTCGAGTTTATCGGAGAAACATCTTCTTTCTGATTTACGATCTTATTTCGCTTTTTCCTCTGGTTTATATTTGTAAGTTTCTTATTACTTTCGAACAATAATTTAAGTTATTTCTAAACTTTTGACAAAACCTTGAGAAGATAACGTAAATATTCTTATTTCTGCCTGCTGGTCTAGTGGTTAGTAGTCCTGACCGTTATGCGTGGGTTCGATTCCCACCTAAGACAAATGTTTGTGTGATGAGTACGATTATATATTCCAAGTTCTTTTTCATGTCTGATTTAATTTGTCTATAATTTATGTAGGTATTTAAAATTATATACGAATGTTTATCAGTTGTCTAGTACTCATAGCACAAGTTCTGCTTAGTTTGGGACTAGATGTCGTTGTGTAATAGGGTGTGGTATATTATTATTTAAAAGAAAGGGCGAAACCCTTTATGGATTGTCGAAAAAGTTACTGCGGCCCTAGAACGCAAAGGTTTTTAGTTATTGAAGGAATACAGGTGTATTTTTTGTGAAAATTTCACATGCCCTTTCACTCTAGTTACTACGTCGTTCTACACGCCAAAGCATATTCAGCATCTACGCTCTCATACATGCCCTGCCCCCCCAGCCAAGTTAAAATCTTCATTTCTTCGCCACAGTGTAAAATTCGGTAAATCTGCAACTTACAATAGCAATTGTGAGAAAGTTGCAGTTGTAGCTTTGTTAGTAGACATAAATAATACATGATCCTATAAAAAAATTATATGTATTTTACAATATTATAAGAGATTTTTATGATATTGATAAAAATCTCTGAATTGTTTGATCAGATTTTTTTTAGATAATACCCCTAATGTTTGGTAATATTTTTGCAGTTAGAAAAAGACCCGGCTATGAGAACTGTGCTTTAGTTGGTCGATGGTTAGAAATTGGACGAATTTACAGATTGTTTATCTTCTTTCAAGAAATAAACCAGCATGTAAGTTTCAACGAGATGACATTACGATGATAAACCTACTACAAGTTTTTTTTTTTTCAAGTTGAAAAACTGTCCAGATCGGCAAAAATGGAAAAGTTAATATCTAAAAAAGGAGGAACTGACTAACAGATGTTTCAATGCACAGCCGAAGCTACTTGGTTTAAGAACTAAAAAAATGTTTAGAAAACGAATAGTCGATTTTTATTTCGTGATTTTTTTCATATCAAACCTTCCCTCTCCTGGGAAGATTTAATATCACAAGTATTTTAAGACCAAAATTGGCCAAATCAGTCTAAACGTTTTCGAGTTTTAGCGAGACTAACGAACAGCTTTTAATTTTTATGTATAAGAAGATTAAGGCATTGATAAATATCCTGTGACTGCAGATTAAATTATGCAAGTATTTGTATACCATAGTGTCTTTTGAGAACAGATAGTCATTCTTATATACATATAGAAGAATGACTATCGCTGCCTCTAAGTAAATAGCTACCAACAATTTTGCTATTACATTTCCAGATGCGTAAATCCCGTCGGTTTCTGTTCTTCACTGAACAAATCTTGTCTGCAGCATTGATGCTTCATGCTACCACGTGTATTTGGTACTCCTTGAACCGCGCACCAGAATTGGAACACCCGTGGTACAACTTAGGCTATCCACCACAAGTGCACGCTAGAAGCATACGATTCAATTGGTATATCATTTTATTTTTTGTTGAATGTTTATAATTAGAAACTTATAACAGTATCAGGCTTGTATACCCTGAAGAGTTAAGTAGAGTTATGCCTAAAGAACAGCCACATTTCACCAGATATGTTAAGTCACATGTGGCAAGGAATGAGCCTGTTACCATTGTAGCGTCATCAATGGCGTCAATAACAAAACGATAAAAAATGTAAAAAAAAAATTTCGTTCGGCTTAAACATAACTATTTTTATTTTCAGTTACAGAACTTGTTGGTACTATTGTACTTGTCGTTTCTTCAATGTCCTGTTTGGAGATTCATTTCCTGTAGTGAGTATTTTGTCTTTTGGAATATTTAAGGCGACACTAGTCCAGCGACCTTCAGAGAACTAAAGAGAAGCTAGCGTCGCTCCCTACGCATCAAGATTTTTCGAATAATTACATGTCTTTGAATAAAAGCCGTATATCAAAATATTGGTTATTAAATTGTCTATTAGTCTGTGAAAAACTCATAAAAATACACTTAATGGTTTTTTCCTGCTCTTCGCTTTTTTGTCTGTGTATAACTGTGTGTATAACTTTGAAAATAAATTACATCAAGTTCTGTATAAAAAAAAAGTAAATATGCGTAAATCAAATTATTAGGCATATAGTCTGGTTTAACATATCTTTTTTTTTCAATATATACGGACTAGCCGTTTAGACGTGATGTTAGATTTAAAATCCTCAAACGTCATATATCTGCCCCTTGAGTAAGCTTTTGCTTTTGCTATTTTTTTGTTTTTTTTTTGTTGCCATAATTTTTTTTGCTTAGTCTCATGGGCAGAAAGTTTCTAGAGTGGTGATCACGTACTCGAAGACGTAGCCTTCTACAATTTTTTTTTTTATGGTACGTAAAATCATCCAATGACAAATCCCGCCCTTGGGCGGAGCGGGAAATAGTGTCAGGCTCTTACTGACTAAAAACCTACCCTGTTCCTTCCCTGTCTTGGTTCCAGGGCCCTGGTATGCATTTTCATACCTTCCCAGAGCCCCAAGCCCTCTACAAGTTGGATCGACGACCCGATGAGGGGTCACGGGAATCTGGAACCAGTTGTTATGGGTTTACTTGGGGGAGGCCTATGTTCGAGAGAAGACGTCTAGTAATGATGATGATGTCTTTATGAAAGTACATACAGCCTTTAAAGATTAGCGTTAAATTACAGCGTGACACGCAAAAGTGGTTGACTTCAAGTCTAATGCTGGTCGGCTATGTGTTCTTCCGCTATCGCTTCATAGGCACCCTGGCCTGGGAGCTGGTTATTGAAAATACTAGGAGATCTAACTTTGTTGACAGGGTGAGTTTATTACATTATTTATAACTGAAACACTGTTTATAAGGCAGGCGGACTTAGTGTCTTAGGCATTTATCCACCAGTCGACCTTAGTATGGTGAGACATAACATGGCAGATGCGACACATTAGAAAACAAAAAGAAAGGAAATAAGAACAATAATAAATTTTAATTCTGACACGTGTTTTTTTTTTTTTTAATTATTCGTAGGCTGGAGTTTGACCAAAATATAGTGCACGTGTTTTTTTTTTAATTATTCGTAGGTTTGACCAAAATATAGTGCGCGGCAAATAAGTTGAACTACAGGTTACGCACAGCCCCCCACTTCGATTGAGATCCGAAAATCGGTAATTGCGCATTCACGGTCGGCCGTCATGATGGTTCAACTTGTGTGACGAGGATTATAACCGATTTATGGGTTTCAATCTGGGGGGGGGGGGGCTGCGCGTAACTATGGTTCAACTTATTAGCCGTGTACTATACCATCTTATGGTAAGGAGTAATATGGTCTACGATGGAGCACGGATTGTCTTATGTACTAGGACTATTCAATATCCCTTTTCCTATTATTTGAAACTTGTGTTAATTTTCCACGATTTGATAAACGTTTCCAGGAACTTTGTAATAGCTTTACCATTCTAGGGACCGTTCACCAAATCAAAACAATGACTTTATAATGCACAACTTCCCATCCTTTATAAATATTATATTATCGGAAATATTAATATTCAATCAATATGTGATAAAATTAATTCATAGAAATTCATAAATTTATTGAACATAAACCTACTATGAATATTCATTATCAGATTGCGCAGTTTTTAATCCTTTCGAATAATTGTTGGTAAATAAATTAATGTGAATTAATTTGATTTCAGTACCATTATATGATGAACTACCTGAAGTTAAGCAAAGCGCCGGATTGGCTGGTACACCAGTGCAAGAACTACAAATTACAACTGTGGCATATGAAAGCGGGGATACTGAGATCGGAACAACTGCAGACTCTGCCACTACCGTTGCAGATGGAACTGATCTTCGACATTAATGTCGGGAATTTCCATAACTCCTTGCTATTTAGAGATACGAGTTAGTGTTAGTTATATTTAATAGTAGAGCAGTGGTGACCCAGTGGTATCGATCCCGACTTCCGATTTACACTTACTTGAAAACCCGCTCCTGTACCACAGAGTTAGGCATGCAATGTACTGTTTTCCGCCCTAGGGCGGAAAAGGTCGCGTGCTCGGCCTTTATCGTATCAGGCCGGGCGCGCATCGACACGCACGAGCCGTAGGTCAACCCCTACGAGTCGTAAGTGTATTAAAAATCGTCGTTTGACACACATGCAAATTTGTCACTGCAGCCCTCGGCTCCATAACACACTCGCCTCGCTCGTGAGAATTCCGCCTCGGCCGCAACGGCAAAGTTTTTGTATTTATATCAAAATCTACCTATCACCACTGCTCTCAAAACGGGGAAGAAAAACACCGTGAGGAAACTTCCTAGAACTAAAAAAATTGAAGACATGGCATCCTGGTAACCCGCAGTGCCGCGTGGTGAATTACGGCCTATTATTCCCTATTTCCTAGAGAGGTCTGAGTCCCAACTGTGGGAACATTTCGAGGCTGAGGCTGATTATGTTCATAATTACTACAGGCTAACTTTATAATGGGAGATGCGGAGTTGGCGATAAATTCAATACCTTTGTAAATTCTCACAAACTTCCTAAAAACGTAGTGGGCGTTTACTTTGGAGCTTTTTGGATAATGATATTGTATTGAAAGGAAGTTTTCATTAATTAAGAGCAGCTTCGTGCACATTTTATTAAAGTTTGTTAGTCTTCTATTGTCCGTGTTTTAAGTGGACCATCTTTGGAGGCGAATCTGTTAGTTTCACGTAGTTCTATGTAAAATATTATACAGACCTCATTGTACTTTCGTGGAGGTTGATTGATGAATATTGCCGAACCATTACTGCTTATCTTTTTTTGCTTATCATCCATATTGTAGATATAAGTTCTATCTCGATATAGGGTGTTTAAATATTATGCGGGTTTTACCACGCTTGCGGATTTGATGATGCTCCAAATGCAGAAAATTTCGAAAGGCAAAAAAACGTGTGTTGCCGAAGGTTAGTAAAAATAGATAGGTATTTTTTAGCTTTACAAGTAGGATATTTATAAATAAATGTACCTATTTATTGACTGAGTAATTCCCGGCTCTATAACAGAATATTTTCCCTTACAGAGGAATCATTTATGCGTCAAATCTCGCTGCTGATGCGTCACGAACTGTACTTAGCTGGACAGCATATTTGGAGTCAGGGTGTGGTGAAGAGTGGCATGATTTGTATCAAAAGAGGCGTCATCGAAATGTTATCGGATGAAGACGATGAGAGTCCTATGATTGCTTTCAAAGATGGAACTGTTTGTATTCAAAAGCTTATCAATGATAAATTAATATGCTTATTTCTCATTACAAATAGACACCTCCCGCGCCTTTAAATGCAATACGGACCTGACGTCGTATTACAAAAAGAGCATTTTTGCAGAAGCGTTTTCGTAACTTTAATTCTGTAAGTTATTTGAGCATAATCAGCTTGAATCAATAATCAGTTTAAAATCACAGTACCGGACATTTTCGGACGGTGGACGATGGGTAGCTCGCTGTCCGTCCGTCCGTTAACAGACCGGTCCGAGCTCAAGTCGTTTACGGCGCGCACTGTTCCCGCGCGTCTCAAGGAGTGGTCAGCAAACTGTAGGGGCCCAGCAGGGCCGAAGCCTACTGGGGCCAAGGGTTTTGTGAAAATGAACCCCGGGGCCCTGGGACAAAGGCAATGGAAGGAGCAGGGTAGGTTTTTAGACAGTAAGAGTCTGACACTATCTCCCGCCCCACCCAAGGGCGGGATTTGTCATTTGATGATTTTACCTACCATATTTTTTTTTACCTTTGGTTGCATGATGATTAAATAAATAAATAACGGAAAAAGACTTAACACAACAGAAAAAAGTAAAACTTAACACAGCAGAAAAAAAACCTTTTAACACTTGTTCAGAAAGTGGCTTTTTTTGCACTACACTTAGGTATATAATGGCACCTGTTACCAAATTGTGACATTTTGATTACCATTACGCACTAGTGCTGTAATGTTGCTTTAACCTTTTTTTTCAACTCTTTGTTCGCAAATCAAATTTTGAATACGAAAAAAATTCAAATTATTGCGTTCGTTCGATAGTATAAATTAGTGTCTTACTTACTTATTTCATGCAATTTCGGCCATTTTAACTTTTAAAAACGATTTATTTAATAACAAAACATTTACATAAATCTTTCGTTCAAATAAAAATTGTTTTCTCTTTGTGGTCTATGGCCGCCGTATTAAGATGCGCGCGGTTTTTGGTGTGATTTGTTTGAGTAAAGTTCATTGACTGTTTTAATTATATAAAATCAAATAATATATAAAAACATTAGGAAATGTTACATCCGTATTCTATTTTCACTAAAAATGACACTATCGTAAAAACTTTTCACGCAAGAAAACAAACAACGACTAGGCAATTGATCAAAAGACTATATAGCCATAGCCTTCAGCTATGGATTAATTTAAAAAAAATCGATGTGCGCCTATGAAAACAGGCATTAAGTCCGCCTCTGTACCTTTATGTGCATGAAGTGTAAAATTAATAAATAAAAAATAAATATGAAAAATTTTACTAGTTTTGCGTTTGTAACAATAGTTAGTTAATTTAATTTTCTTCACAAGTGTATTGAAAAACGTCGTATGATACACGTGAGTAATGTGTGGTTACAGTTCTGGGCTCTCTTAAAACCCTCGCCAAGGCTCGGGTCTTAATACCGTCTCGACGGTAACCAAATACATTACACACTTGTATCATAATGTACTATAATACAACAGAAAAGAACTTAACATCAATATAAACATTTGAAAATTCAGTATAAAGGCGAGCTAAATTAAACAATGAGTGATTTTCTGCTAGCAAACGTCAATCAAAAAGAAATTCGCGGGCATCCTTTGAATATCCCTCTTAACTGATACATAAAAAATACCTATTCACATAAAGTGATCTGTCTACAAGTCTATTTTATTCAACATCTTTCAAAGTTATTTTCAAAGTCAAAAAAAAAAAAAAAAAAAAAAAAAAAAAAAAAAAAAACCGTCCGGTTACTAATGAAGGTGCCTTCTCAGTAAGTTGGTGAGACAGTCGGTAATTTTGTTCCAGGTACTTGGCGAGTTAAGCCTGTTCTACTCAATTCCGTCCAAAGTTACAGTGAAAGCGGCTACTTATGTTGAGTTACAGGTCAGTGTATTTTTTATGATGTTGTTGAGCACGTTACTAAAATGATGTTTTTAAGGGTCTATTACACCACTCGATATTCAGACCGGTCTTAAGGGTATTACATCGCCCAATGACCTTCAAGTATTTACCTCTACATTAGTAGAGAAGAATTGACCTCTAAACAGGCATTGCAGGGGGTGCTGCGCGCGGGGTGTTAGTACTGATTCGAGTTTTTTCTTGATTACTTATCGATATACAATGAAATTCGAAAAAAAATTAATACAAGTTATTCAATTTATCGTAACATATATTTTGGTATAAATTCAATGTATAAATGTAGAGCCGTTTTCGAGAAAATATGGAATTAATGTTCAAAAAAGGCCTATTTACCAGATTTTTTTTCTAGAGTTAGGGTATTTTTTTGAGAAACGTAATCAATACAATTTATTAGTAATGTCCTTAAGTATCCCCTTCATTTTTTATATGGTAATCGTACATAAGGAAACTTCAAACAACCTAGGTGTTTTTTTGGATTTGGGCGATGTAATCCCCTTAAGTCGACGTCGCGTAGTGTAATAGGGTAAAACCAGGATAATTGCCTCACTTTTTGAAATTACTTTATATCTCTTTGTACAAAAAGCAAGATTAATTATTTGTAAAATGGTTAAGTACTTTGGTTTATTATCTTCATATTTATGAAAGCAATAAACATTAACTTTGATATTTCCAGAGTGTTGGCAATTTTTGTGGACCTCTAAATTTTAGGACAACTATCCCATATAGGGGATAGTCCCGTCGAGGAAGAGGATATTTATCTCGTAAAAACTTTGATCGCATCTAGCCGTCCCATGAAATCGCACAGAGACAGCAACACGGTCAACTTAGTTGTAGTTGCAGAGTCTCTCGACAGACAAATAAACTAACATGTGTTTCATTTGCGAAACAAGAGTAAGTGCAATCAAGGCAACTATACCTCCGGGGCAATTATCGGGGTTTTACCCTAAGGGTCAGAATGTCGTACTCGGAAGTAAACTTTAAGACAGTCTGTGTAACGTGTGCGGAATTGTGCGGAATATCGAGTGGTGTGGTGATAGACGCTTCAGATAGCATTTGGTTTTTACTGGTACTGCCGCTTGCCTTTAACAATAATAAATAGTCAATAGTCGTAATGGCTAATGGCCAAGAGCCTCGACTAAACTCGTTAAAAAATAAAAGGCCCGTTTTGACATTTGAGAAAGACCCTAGGATGTAACTTGGAAGTAAACTGAAAGAAACAATATAAAAAGTGTTTTAACGTAATAATTATGTAATGGTTACATAATGTAATAATAGTACATTATGATACAAGTGTGTAATGTTGGTGATTACCGCTGAGGTGATATTGAGATCCGAGCCGAAGGCGAGGATCTTAAGGGAGCCAAAGACGGTAATCACCAATACTCACGTGTATCATACGACGGTTTTCGACACACTTGTGAAGAAAAATAACTGAAGACATTTTTGTAATGTAAAATAATTAAACCGTAAAATTGAACTTTTTGTATTATGGCGGCAAAAAGAAAATATTATGCACGTATTTTTTTTGTTAATATTTTTGACTTGGATACCAAATCTTTTAAGCCATGTCTTATTATGAATAGATAGTTCATTAGTACCATTAGAATGCGGATGCAACACATTCTAATATTTATTTTCTACGCGCTCTTCTAAAATGGCGGCCATAGACTAGCAACTCTAGCTCTTGCTTTAAAAAGATAGTCCAATGAGGTTGCTTTCAAACAAAGAAAAACCAATAATAATTAATTGAATGAAAGATTTATTTTCAAAACTTAAAATAGTTTATTTAAACACGAAATTGCGTGAAATAAATAAGACTTATTTAGGCTATTAAACGCAACTACCTAATGTTATTTTTTTTTTTATATTAAAACTATTTTTGAGAACAAAGAGGTTTTAACTACATTACCGCACTAGTGCGTAATGGTAATCAAAATGTCACAGTTTGGTTATGAACCCCATTATATACCTAAGTGCAGTGCAATTACAGCCACTTTCTGAGCAAGTGTGTCGAAAAGAAACTTACATAACATAAATAATAAACACATCAAATGTCAATGGGTTTTTATTTTTTGACAGCTTTAATATCTGAGGAGGCTCGCGTTAGACTGTTGGATCAAGGGCTGGATCCAGAAAGCAGTACTCCTGGACACGGCGCATATTTTTTTTGGAAGTTCCGCGCTCAGGAGCCCTGACCACTTCTTCACATCTTGTAACACAATCATTTGTTCTGTGTCTGGGTGTTATTTATCTAGATTATTATGTATGTATCAACGCTAGGTGGTTGTTTCTGTGTGGCAACACTTTGCCACTGCGTTTAGTTTCATGAAAAAGCACACGTAGGATTTAAATTAATTTTACAAAATCTTACGTGTGTTTGTCCACTATAGAATAAGTTTTTGAAATTAAGAATTCAAACCTCAAATAATGACTTGATTAAAAAATGAATTAGCAATGAGTAATCACTTCTTTATAAATACGGGTGTAAGATGGGCTTTTTGAAAATTCATCCTCAAAGTCAGACCAAAGTCAGCACAAATAGTAATTTAAGCAAGTAGTAAAGGTTGCCATTATTTGTTTTCGAAACTAACCGCAATAAAACAATTTAGAAATATATACTTAAGTATGTTTGTCAGTTTAGTACCTACTCATAAACCAAGCTCGGCATAGCTTGGGACTAGACGGTGTTGGGTGATAGTTGTGTATTGTATGTGTGTGTGTAGTTTACGTATGCTGTGATCTAATATCTCAATATACGTAATCTTTCAGGTTTTAAGAAGAACAGACTTCATGCGAGTTATTGCAGAGCATCCTACCATGTTTGAACTAATACGAAGTAAGATCAGGCATAGACTTAAAAGTTCTAGGTCTAGACAGGTAAGCACTATGAATTTATTTTGAAATATTGTGATGTCAAAAGAGATCGCGTGAAAAATAGGTCCTATTATCTTGCGGACTGGCTAGACAAGTAAGTTTCATAAAGATTATGGAACTTATAAATATAAAATATGTTTGGATTTGATAGGAAAAAGAATTGATTTGTTCTTTTTTAGAGTTCCGAACTCAAAAAGTAAAAAAAGACCCTATTACTTTTTTTCTACTTTGATCCCACACACAAAGGTCACAGACAAACACAAAAAAAAATGTGTTAAAACTTGTATATATAGTACGGAACCCTTTATGCGTGGGTCCGACTCGTAGTTGGTCGATTTTTTCTAAATCGACCAACTACGAGTAAAGATGATGTTCCCACTGCTGGGACTCAGGTCTACTTCTCTACTACAGTGGGAGAAGTAATTCAATGATTTTTCACTTAAAATACACAACACTTAAAGTCCATTTAAAATACACAACACTTAAAGTCCACTTAAAATACACAACACTTAAAGTCCACTTAAAATACACAACATTTAAAGTCCACTTAAAATACACAACACTTAAAGTCCACTTAAAATACACAACACTTAAAGTCCACTTAAAATACACAACATTTAAAGTCCACTTAAAATACACAACACTAAAAGTCCACTTAAAATACACTGGACCCACTTTGTCCAGCGTGCGTTGAAGGATGTCACATATTTTCGAATTTATGCTTCTAGAACACATCGGTACCCTCACGATGTTTTCTTTCATCGTTTTGACTGCTATGGTGATTTAATAAATGCTCATACAAGTACTCATAATTCGAGGCCTTTATAGTACGCGGCAAATAAGTTGAACCAGTAGCAATGGTTGTTTTTATGGTAGGTAAAATCATCCAATGACAAATCCCGCCCTTGGGTGGGGCGGGAAATAGTGTCAGACTCTTACTGACTAAAAACCTACTCTGTTCCTTCCCTGTCTTGGATCCGGGGCCCTGGTATGCATTTTCATACCTCCTCAAAGCCCCAGAGTAGCTATGGTAACACGCAGCCTCCCACTTCGATTGATTCCCGTAAATCTCTTGTAATCATCTCCTAGAACCAAAAATTTTAAGACGTGACATCCACTAACCCGCACTGGGCCCGAGTGGTGGATTATGGCCCATTCCCTCTCCTAAAGAGGTCTGAGTCCCAGCAGTGGGAACATTATAAGGCTGATGCTATGTTATGCTATACAAACTAACTGTCGCATAGTTGTCGCATTGTCACGTCACGCCACACAACAAAAGAAAATAATAATACAAACACCAGACGTTTTATTCAGTTTAACAATTCTCTAGGAAGCAATCGAGAGTTACGATAGAGGCGACTCGCGACTTATTCGGACTCGCTACCGACCCATGAAAGTGCTCAAAGACAAACTGGCGGGCGTCGAGGAAGAGGACCCCACTTTTGTGGATGACTCTCACATGTATTACAGAGGTAATAGAATTTAAAATACAAGACAATTTTTTGGTCTGAATATACTCGTATCGAGTTTTTTGGAGTGAGTTTTTAATTTGTATAGCAATGTTTTGGTGTCCCTGTTTTTTGTATTGTTTCGAAAGCCTGTTAGTACTGTAGTCTGCATAATTTTGTGAACAACCTTCTCGGTTTTTAGGATTTCGTTCCGGTTCGATTTGTCTCTGCTTCACCCAAAGGTTGACTGGTAGAAAATGCCTTAAGGCATTAAGTCCGCCTCTGTACTTTTTGTGAGCATGAAGAATAAATAAATAAAAGGAATCCTTAAACTTTGTTGTCCATATGTTTGTCTGTCAGGACCATATATCTCAAGAATGTGTGGAAGCATCGAATTGAAATTAAAACTATACACTCAGGTCTACGATCCCTTGAAGCTTTGAAAAAATCAAACTTCTAAGTTTTCGAAAATAAAAGATACGGCGGTTTACGTCGCAATACACGTACATTTCGATACTTCCCATTGGTCTAGAATCCTGAAATTTGAAATGAAGCAAGGCCATATAGCACAAATATGGGAATAAATCTGAAAACTGTAAATGCGAAGTTACACCTCAAACAAAAAAAAAAAAATCGGAAACATCTTCGAGACTCGGGTATTGAACTTTATACGTAAGTTAGTTTGTACGGAACCATCAGTATGCGGGTCCGACTCACTCTAACCTCTAACCCAGTTTTTTTTTTATATAGAAATGGAATATAAGAAAAATATATTCAGAAAGGATATACACACAAGGAATAACGATAAATTAAAAACAAAATGTACGTTTTTATACATTTGTGTGCGTAGCGTTGCTGGAAATCAAATTCAGCAAGTTCATCTTTGTACTTTTTTAATCCACAAAGATTACATAGTAAAAAACCTAATTTAATAACTTAAGTTTTGCTACGAAACTACCGTAGCAAATTCGTAGCGCCCACCTACGCCGTAGCTCATTCCTAGCCAGGATAATTACAATGTTAAACTCTCCAGATGAGAACAATGAACGCCAGCCAAAGTTCACGACGGAATTCTTGGAGCTATATCAGATGTCCAGCAATGTAACCACGATAGATGCACCTCACATTTGCCTGAGATCCAACTTCCCTTGGATTCTGATGCCTGACACAGACTTTGTAAGTAAAAGCCCAAATAATGCTGTTGTTAGTTAAGTTTGTTAGTAGTATTTTGATAGATTACTTTAAGAGGATTACAGGACCTAAAGGGCTGTCAGCCTCAGACTGCATACAAAAGAAAGAGTTGCGCAAAAACACAATGCTTTTAAAATATGAAGCATTTTAGCGATTTACTAAACATCTACACATTTCATTATAAAATCAAAACATATCTGACAAGCAATTAAAATGATTGCATAGCAGCAACAACACTTCCACCTGACCATCACTAAGTTTATTTTTGCTTGCACTCGAAATAAAACACTTCTAAGGTAGTTTGTACAGAACCCTCAGTGGGCGAGTCCGACTCGCACTTGCCCATTTTTTTATTGTTGATAGTTTTGCGCTTGACCACTATCTCACCTGATGGTAAGTGATCCCAAAACGTTTTGTACGTATAGGTGGCACCATGAACCGGTGGCGCATCGCTGTACATCTTGTGGTCCAACGATGGAACGCGCTTGGCGGAATTAAACCATGCAATTCCGACGCACACTCCTCGAAACGCAACCGGTAGATAACCGACCGGCTAGCAACTCGGTGTCGGTGCTCAAGACTTTGGAGTTCCTTTACATTTCAGACGCGCATGTTCTAAACCATCCAACTCCGACGCATACCCCCCTTAACGCAACCGGTAGATAACTGACAGCCTAGCAACTCGGTATCGGTGCTCAAGACTTTGGAGCTTTTTCACATTTGGGACGCGCATGTTCTAAACCATCCAACTCCGACGCATACTCCCCTTAACGCAACCGGTAGATTACCGACAGCCTAGCAAATCGGTGTTGATGCTCCAGACTTGGGAGTTTCTTTACATTTCAGACGCGCATGTTCTAAACCATCCAACTCCGACGCATACCCCACTCTACACAACCAGTAGATAACCGACAGCCTAGCAAGTCGGTGTTGATGCCCAAGACTTGGGAGTTTCTTTACATTTCAGACGCGCATGTTCTAAACAGTTCTAAACCATCCAACTCCGACGCATACACCCCTCAACACAACCAGTAGATATCCGACAGCCTAGCAAGTCGGTGTTGATGCCCGAGATTTGGGAGTTTCTTTACATTTCAGACGCGCATGTTCGACATAGCCCACTTCATAATGGTACTGTACGTGTGCTTCACGTCTCCTTATGCCGCACTGCAGAACCAACACAACGAAATCGAGAGGGTTATGACTACAATCGTTGTCTCCGGGTTACTGCTCAACATCTATATACAACTCACTACTGCTACTTTTGACAAGGTGAGTTTGATATGTAGCGGTGCGAGTTCCAACAGTATCTTGAGTGTATTGACGGACTGGTGGGTTTCTGAGATGTTTGAGCGCTGGATACGACTGCACGTAAATAGTGTCGAGACCCCGTTCTGGCATGCCTCGGTTCCGGGATTGTAGAATGAATAAAAAAAAATTACGGCTACGAGGATATAGTAGTATTGATCACTTCATTACACTTCAACGATCACAAGCAGACTGCAGGAACAACAAACAATTTTTTTCCAATCAAATTTTCAAACCTATTCTAGAACTTCCAAAATCCTTCAAAACATCTGTCAAGCCAGTCCGTTAATTAATACGCAACCTCATGCGATCTCCTTCGAACATCACAATAGCATAAATCAAGGGCGTTGCCAGCCAATGATCAAGGGGGGGGGGGGGGGGTTCTATTGGAAGTATTGAGAATAATAAAAAAGATTTTTAATAATAATAAAAGTTTTTTTCTCCACAATATAACTCCTAATTGCTAGCCTTATATCTACGGTAACATAAGGATGGGCATTATATTGTAGGAGACTGCTGCCTAAAATGTGAACCTGTTAAGCAAGCCTCTAGTGGGGGGCCGCAGGCTCCCGTCCCCCCCTGGGCATAAATGCGTTTTGATGTCAGGTTGAAATGGAACATGACAGGTAGGCCTATTCTGATAATATGATCTATACATATAAAAGCAAAATACAACTCACTAATTAATCACGAAATCTCAGAAACTATAACACTTACAAACTTAAAATTTGGCAGTAGGTTCCTTATAGGGTGTAGACGGATAAGAATGGATTTTACGAAGCTCCACCTCTAAGAGTGTAAAAGCGGAGTTGGAAGTTTGTATGGAGAAACAGACTTTTATGCGGGCGAATGCGCTGGCAGAAGCTAGTTAGGTATATAAATAATCAGACAGACATAATTTAAAACCACGCGATTTTCTAAAAATAACAATATTTTACCAATTCATAAGAAAAAATATAATATATCGTCTCCCGAATAACCTCGCTACAAGAGACATCAAAAGAAATATGGAAGTTCCTTAGGCCTTTTGACATCAAAATAAAAAAAAAATGTTTTTATAAAATGTTTGTTATAAAATTATAGCTTTTACCAGCGGTTTTACCCGCGTGAAAAAAAATGCTATGTCACTCAGCGATAAAGTAGTATTCTTATTTCTAAAATAGCTCAAGTACATTTTAAGTTTATTTATTACAAATAAAAATACAAATCTTTATAATATTAGTATAGACTGGGTTCATAAGTTGTTTGTTCAGCGGTTTAGACTTCGCCTACGAAATTCGGAGACGACCGCAAGCCACGTGACGAACTCCTTAAAAGCCTAAGTACACGTGCGTGTTCCTGTGAAGATTGACAATCTAGATCAAAATTCTAGAAAAGCTACTTTTTCTTTTCTTATTGATCAAAAGTATGAAAGAAAACTACGTCTACACATTGCATTATCAGCAGGTTTAAGCCTGCTAAGAGCTTGTCGCCTCGCATCTCATTTCCTGGGTCTTCAGGGTGTTGAGTTTTAGTTCTGTCACTTTTGCCTCTCATTATAGGTCCACACAGCAGACAGGTTAATGGCGTAATCCAGATCTTCCAAGACGTTGGATAGTACCTAGTCTATGCCGCGGCGCTTGTTGTTTAACACACATGGTTCATGATGCCATCTAGAATAACAAGAAAGAGGAGGGGTGAGAGAAGGCACCCCTGTCTTACTCCTATAAATACCGGTATGCCCTCCGAAACGAGGCCATCGTGTGTCACTCCACAAGAATCATTTCTGTAGATTAACTTGATTAGATTCCTAATTTTCACTTCACACGGGCGATCCTAGATGGAACTTCACCTCACCGTATTGAAGGCATTTTCGAAATTCCATTTTTAATCTTAAAAAAAGATGTCTTGTCATAACGTCCATATTAATATTGCAATTAATACGTTTTCAATGATAGGACAGTGTAGGCCAATTTGTATTGTACCTAAAATCACCAGAAAAATAATATCTATAATTTCAATTCTGTTTGATATTTTGTTTTTAATTCATTATTTCCCAAGAGGACGCCGGCGTCCGCACACCTATTGTCTTTCTATTGTGTCTCTAATTACGGTATAATGACACATTATTGGAAAAGAACACGGCAGCCACATATTGTTAAAAACGGCAATAATAAAGAGCTTTTACTGGCGATTGTTTTCGTACTTTACTATAGCGTGGGGTAATGTTTTGTACAGTTTTTATAATTAAAACATGATTTTTGACACTTTTTAGGGTACCGTATATCAGTTGACAAAAATGAAACCTTTACTGGATCACTTTGTTGTCCGGCTATCAAGACTGTTTTTTTTTCAGGAACGCGAGGAAATATTAAATTGTAATAACCAGTACTCAGGTCTGTTATTCCTAGAAGCAATGAAAAAAATCAATCTTTTAATATAATAAAGACATGGTCATTATGCTCCATGTAGGCTCTTATTTTGACACTCGCAAGGAAACCCAGACCTAATACTTCCCGTCGACCTACAATCTTGAAAAGCAAGAAGTAAGGTCTCTAGTACAAGTACAAGAAAAATTAAAACTATAAACTAGAGAACATCACAAAATAATTACTTTTTTGTGATACGGGAATGTGTTCGAAACTCGATTTGGGAATCGAACTATACTTACATACTAGGTTAGTTTGTACGGAGCCCTTAGTGCTTGATTCCGACTCGCACTTGCCCGTTTTTTAGGGTTCCGTACCCCAAAGGGTAAAAATGGGGCCCTATTACTTAGAGTTCAGTGTCTGTCCGTCTGACCATTTGTCCGCCTGTCTTGTCATCAGACTGTATCTCAAAAACTGCGATAGCTAGATAGTTGAAATTTTCACAAATTATGTATTTCTGTTGTCACTATAACAACAAATACTAAAAAGAAAATAAAATTAATACTTTAGCAATTTTTTTTGCCCTTTTTTTCTCAATATCTATAATAGCAACAGCCTACCTGTTGCTATTATACTTGATATTCACAAAATACTCAGTTGTATTTTTACTTTAATAATAAATAATAAAAATAAAATAAATATTTAAGGGGGCTCTCATACAAAGAATGCCATTTTTGCTAATTTTGTTGTTTACCTAGTCAATGGTACGGAAACCGTGCGTTCGTGCGCGAGTGCGACTCGCACTTGACCGGTTTTTTTTTCTATTTCGTTTCCAAGCATTTCAAAACCAACTGTTAGCCCTGTATATCTATTAAATCACAAATGCCAAAACACTATAACGAACAAATCCCATTCCATTCGCTTTGAGAATCTAATACAGAAAACAATAAGAATAAATAACAAGTTTTAGGTACAGTCAGGTAAATGCTTACGGGCCCTATAAACTGTAGCAAATAAAGGACCGGTTGCTATTGTAGTTATTATTGTGGCCCACAAAGAGCCGGCCTGATTGGATCGAACCGTACAAAGGGAGCTTTGGTCTCGTTAATTCAAATCAATTAATGACATTGGGAGGTTTGATTCACAATTCGTGTAAATGTTGATGTATTGCTATGAATTTGCTCGAGTGTAGTGGGAAGGTGTAGGCTGGTTGCAAACGAGACCGCAACCGCACTGTGACCGGATCATTATCCTTGTCTTGTAATGTAGGTAAACTGTATTAACTGCACTTTAGCCGTTGGAGGACGAATATTAGGCATCTATATTATTAGAAAAATGTTGTGCAGACACGGGGAAGATGAAGAAAGCATCATAACCGAAAGTTTTTGTCTGGTATGATGTCTCATAATTTAACGCTATTCTTGAAAATAATTATATTCATAATCATCATTTTAATATTCCCACTCAAGGACTCAGGCCTTCTCTCTAGGAGCCGGAATGTGACGTAATCCAAAATTTTGGGTTCTAGGACATGCCAGTTTCTTCATTTGGTTTTCTTTCACCGTTTTGAGAGCAATGGTAATGAAATAAATTACCCAAAGAAATGCACCTGGCTGGGTTCAAACCTGTGACCTTTAGCTCGCAAGTCGGGGTGGTTACAACTGAATAACCACTGCTCCTATTCGTTCTAAAAATGTTAAGATTCAAAGATTCAAAGATTCAAAAGCATTTATTTCAAATAAACCATTACAGGCACTTTTGAAAGGTCAAGGAGTCAGTCTGTCAGAAAAAAAATGATGCACATTCCAAAGCGTAGATATCTATGGAGAAGAATGTGCAAGAAACTCCATGGACACTCTTTTATTAACTCAGACTTGTTATTCATAAAACTACAGATCTATTAGAAAAGACACTATAGGCATATTATCATAAATTGTTTTTAATTAGGAGTAGGCTCGATATGCATATAGTTTGGACAGAGAGTGGCTCTACAAAAATTCTCATTCAGTCAGCGACTGTCGATATGCCAAAGTAAAAAGATTAATCACGGAACAATTTGATAGCGCTTGTTAATGGCAGACATTCTTGAACATCGCTATTCTGATAGAATGTTGCTTGTTATAAAAAAACCTTTGTTGTCCTTAAGAAACAAGAGACAAAATACTTGAGTGCTATAAATTGAATGTAAAGGTGACAAGATATTGTTTATAAATAATAATTAAAAAATATTTGAATTTAAGTTACACGAATTCTTTCGATGTATTTATTTATTATAACACCAGTCTTTCTCTTTTGTGGTACAGTCTATTTATGGAGCTTGCTTTTTTAACAGTAACTGTGCCTTGGATTTAACTACCCCTGACTTTGTTTCGGTGTTTCTACTAAGGGTAGTCAGCTAGGAAACACTGGCCACATTTAGTTTAAACTAACTAAAAAAAATTACTATGATATTTGCAAAATAATTATCATTTATCAATTATCACTATGTGTCGCATCTAAGGTTTTTTTATTAATTTGACTGCGATCCCACCTGACGGTAAGCAGTGATGCAATCATTGTTGGTGAGAGCCGCAATAGGCGCAATAGTTTATTCACTCTAGCCTTGAAGACACCTAAATTATATACCTAGTTGTTAGTAATTACAATCAACTTTATTTTTCAGACGTTTCGTTCCCTTTTAGAATTATTATTAGGTTTAATTTTGCGATTTCTTTTTTCAGAATATAAGAAAAGAAACAGTAAAAGAAATAGCAGAAATAAAAATGTCATCATTCGGTTTCTACTTGGACATTGTGTCTGTGTTCCCCGTGTCTATATTCACTGATACTTTGGACCCTCAAGGAGAGACGGTGGCTGGTCAGATAGCCATGCTGTTCCCTATACTACAAGTGTGGCATTTATGGGATTATATTAATAAATGGGCACAGAATTTTGACAGCCATGTGAAGGTAAGTTAAGATTGGATTATGGTCGTTAGCACTATTTCTAGTCAGACATTTGTTAACGCCAAACACAGTTGTTAACAGCAATAACAACTTTAGTTTTATTTTGTTAAACCATTTCTTTTTTTTTACGAGTACACCAAAAGCAAGCGCTCAATTTCGCAGAGCCAAAATTCAGACTCGCCGAGATCCGTCGGCCGTACTGTAACAAAACTTTTTGCAACCAACAGATTTTGACTGGCTTGTTGGTCTAGTGGTTAGTGCCCTTGACTGTTATGCCGCAGGTCGTGGGTTCGATTCCCACCCAGGCCATATGTTTGTGTGATGAGCACGATCATTTGTTCTGTGTCTGGGTGTAATTTATCTATAATCTGTATGTATTTAGAAATATATAAGTATGTTTATCAGTTGTCTAGTACTCATAACACACGCTCTGCTTAGCTTGGGACTTTATGACGTTGTGTGGTAGTTGTGGAATATCATATTATATTATATTTTGACACCGAGTATTTACAACTACCCGCACCGCTGTTTTTGCTATTAAATCCTAGATGGCGTTGTGCCGCTGTCGCTTATTTCTGAATGGCTCCTACACTTATTGTTTGATTATTATTATTTAATACAACAAAGTAGCCATCAATACTATAATTTTGTCTTCTCACTGTATCGTGAACATTCAAACAATATAGTCTTCCATTCATCAGCAAGCAAGTACAATTTAGGGTTGGTCTCTACGAGCACGCGGAGTATTGTTACCATAACAGTGCGACCAAGTAATATGTACATTAAAATAATAAAGTATGCTTTCTCAATGAAAGCGCTTTCAATAATCATCTCAGCGCTGAAAGTTGAGAGTCCTACATATACATAACATTTTTCGTGACCCTATCAACAATAATCTTTTCCTGGTATTTGTATAACAGGCATTACACTTTTACATGATTTTCACATCACATCTATTTGCCGCTTTTATTCTGCGAAATTTTAAAAATAGCAGGTCGGTTCACACACACACATTTTTGTCAATTAAGGTTAAGCCACGTGTAATGAGGTGGGAGTTTATTTCCATCAAATGGAAATAAATTTTCACAGAGATGCTGAAAAATTGCTAGTTATAGGAATCAAATTACTATCGTTACACTATTACAAGATGGGACTGTGGGATTTTCATCTTATTAAAATGACCCTGGTCACGATCTGCATATGGAAGGGATTCCGTTACCTCTAAGACCACCTCGGGACCCATTAGTAATAATAAATAGGGAATACATTTATTTATTTGTTTATCCTCACATCGGAACGCCTTACAGCAATAACACCAATGGAGCACAATTAGTTCAGAATCTGCTACTTTCTAACGTCATGTGCGCGGTGGAGCGGTAGTCATCAAAGGAGCGGCCCGAGCGCTGTGATATCTTACGTACGCTCGCTTACGCAGCTTCAGGCCAGCACTCCTTCAGGATTTCACATGTACTAAATCCCAAAGCAAACACATTTTTGAAATCTTACTGCTTACTTTAATGAGTATTCATAATTTTCAAAAAACTACTCTAGATTCACTCCCTACTTATCTAGGTACTATCTCGGAGTGTAGTCGTCAGTTACAATGTTTGATTAAGCTCTTGAAACTACCTCCTTAATGAAACCCTTGCTGTACTTCACAGTTCACACATAGATACATGCTACTTCAGAAACCACGCTGATTCCACAAATACAATTTCAACCCATATCTACATGTATACGTGTGGTTACAACCTCTTTGAATTCAGCTTTGGTGGCACTCCAATTTCATGTTAGTAAGACGATGCATCATCCAACGAGAATTATATACTACAAGACGCTAGGTGCATGGCAGAGTTACCTCAATTTATTGGAGAATATTAAATACCGTTCAATAATAATTTGCAGTTGCTGATCCTGGTGAAATTCTGCTTGCTATTTGTCATATTTTGTTACTGGTCGGGATGTTTTCTGTACCTTTATGCGTGTCCAAGGAAGTTGTGTCGTGCGGTAATTACCTTACTTAGTTTATATTTGTTGAAACCATTATAATTTTCGCTTTCTGCACTGAGTCGTGTTAGTTTATTGTCATCATCATTTCAGCCAAAAGACATCCACTGTAGGATATAGCCTCATCTTAGTGTCACCACAATGACCTGTCTTCTAGTTAGTTATTGTACGCAAGCAATAAAATAAATAGTACATTTTGTTGTAAGTGGCGAAAATTTGTCATCGTAAATTAAATTCGCTCCAGCCACAAGATATTTCCACGTCTATCAAACGACGTTTTGCAATACACTTACAAAATAAAAATTAATAAATGGAGGTGGCCCGGCGACTTCCAACCTGATAGAATGTAATGTGGTGGGCGCGTGCTGGCGCAATTTACCGTTTTCCACACCTAGTGTGGAAAACGGTGGTTTTTCGAGTATCTACAAGATAAAAAGATTTTATTTTCTTGATAAAGATATTGCTAGGTAATTTTTCTTTTCGACAGAACTCCTGGATGTCACAACTGATATATTGGGAGACAAAAGTGTTTATGGCCATCGAAGCTCATCACGAGAGCCCTTTGAAGACGTCCTTCCTCTTCGGGACATCCGTGTTCACTGGCACTGGCAACTCGGAGCTGGCACCTGGAGACCTCGATCTTATTGTTGTAAGTACATAATAGAAAACATTATAGCGTAGACTAGCCTTACCTGTACGTCACGAACACTGGTTCTAGTTGGCGCAGCGAAATTGTGTCTATTAAGATATAGGATAGCATTAGCCTTATAATGTTTCCACTGCTGGGACTCAGGCCTCCTCTCTAGGAAAGGGAATGGACCATAATCCACCACGCGGTAAGTAGTAAGACTAAAAAAATAAACTAGTAACTTCTTCTTTTTAGGGTTCCACACCTCAAAAAGAGCCCTTATAGGATCAGTTTGTTGTCCGTCTGTCAGTCTGTCTATCTGTCTGTCTGTTAAGACCCTTTACCGCGGGAACGTGTGGAGATATAGAATTGAATTTAAAACCATATACTCATGTCTGCGGTCCCTTGAAACTGTGAAAAAATCAAACTTCTAAAGGACAATGGGCTAATTGGTACACCCCTCCAATAGCAATAAGATACATATCGTTAGATAGGTCTTTTTAACTGAAACAACATTTACTATGACAGCTTTGTTGAAATGTCTGTCCGTTTTGAGTTTTAGGTTAAAAACAAAAGTTAGGTTAGGTTAGGTACTAATTGGTACACCCCTCCAATAGCAATAAGATATATATCGTTAGATAGGTCTTTTTAACTGGAACAACATTTACTATGACAGCTTTGTTGAAATGTTTGTCCGTTCTGAGTTTTAGGTTAAAAACAAAGGTTAGGTTAGGTACTAATTGGTACAACCCACCAATAGCAAATACATATATGTCGTTGGATACGCCTTTTTAACTGGAACAACATTTACTATGACAGCTTTGTTGAAATGTTTATCCGTTCTGAGTTTTGTTAAAAACAAAAGTTAGGTTAGGTTAGGTACTAATTGGTACACCCCTCCAATAGCAATAAGATATATATTGTTAGATAGGTCTTTTTAACTGAAACAACATTTACTATGACAGCTTTGTTGAAATGTTTGTCCGTTCTGAGTTTTAGGTTAAAAACAAAAGTTAGGTTAGGTTAGATGCTAATTGGTACAAAAAACTCAGAACTGACAAACCTTTCAACAAACCTGTCATAGAAAATGTTGTTCCAGTTGAAAAGACCTTTCCAACGACATATATGTCTTTGCTATTGGTGAGGTGTACCAATTTTTTTTTATATTATTGATAGGTTCGCGCTTGACCGCTATCTCACCTGATGGAAAGCGACGATACGGTCGACGATGGATCGCGCTTACCTAGAAGAAACCTATTCACTCTTGACTTAAAGATTCCCGGGTTGTAGCCATCAGGAAACACAGACTCCGGCAGGGAATTCCACTCCTTAGCTGTACGCATAATAAAAGTGTTCCCAAAACGCTTTGTGTAGTCCGATGATTGAACGGGCTAGGCGGAATTAGGCTATGCAATTCCGACGCACACTCCCCGAAATGTAACCGGTTTTTTTTTTTTTTTTTTTTCGGTATGTAAAATCATCCAATGACAAATCCCGCCCTTGGGTGGAGCGGGAAGTAGTGTCAGACTCTTACTGACTAAAAACCTACCCCGTTCCATTCTTCGCCTTGGTCCCAGGGCCCCGGGTGCCATTTTCACATACCCTTTGACCCCAGTAGGCTTCGGCCCTGTCGGGCCCCTACAGTTTGCTGACAACTCCTTGAGGCGCGCGGGAACAGTGCGCGCCGTAAACGACTTGAGCTCGGACCGGTCTGTTACCGGACGGACGGACAGCGAGCTGAAATGTAACCGGTAGAAAACCGACAGGCTAGCAACTCGGCGTCGATGCTCAAGACTTTGAAACCTCGACTCAACGAGTGCATCATTGCCAATGATCCTCTTGGCTCGCTTCTCAATAGTCTCAAGCGCATCAAGCTGGTATCGGGCAGATCCGTCCCAAAGATGAGAGCAGTACTCCATACACGATCAAACTGCGCTTGATAAAGTTTGAGCAGCTGATCCGGCGTGAAGTACCGTCTGACCTTTGCGAGGATTCCTAGCTTTTTTGCAGCCAGTTGAGCCTTTGCTTCGATGTATGACCCAAAGTTGAGAGTAGATGTCAAAGCTACACCAAGATCAAGATGGTCGGATATCGGCACGGTTACACCTCGGAAAGTTGGAGCACGGCTGAATTGACTCCTTTTAGCGGAAAATAGACACGCCTGGGTTTTAGCAGCGTTGAACCTGACCAAATTGGCATCGCCCCATTCCTCCAAGGACAAGTTCAACTGGTCAACCATATCCTCTCGAAGAGACTGGATCTGGGACCCACTAGCTCGTTTAATAACCTTGTTTTTAACATCTAACCTAACCTAACCTTTGTTTTTCACCTAAAACTCAGAACGAACCAACCTTTCAACAAACCTGTCATAGTAAATGTTGTTCCAGTTAAAAAGACCTATCCAACGACATATATGTCTTTGCTATTGTTGGGTTGTACCAATTAGTAGCTAACCTAACCTAACTTTTGTTTTTAACCTAAAACTCAGAACGGACAAACATTTCAACAAAGCTGTCAAAGTAAATGTTGTTCCAGTTAAAAAGACCTATCTAACGACATAGATGTCTTTGCTATTGGTGGGGTGCACCAATTAGCACCTCACCTAACTTTTATTTTTAACCTAAAACTCAGAACGGACTAACCTTTCAACAAACCTGTCATAGTAAATGTT